>JBAIAC010000027.1:0-1432500 GCA_037349315.1 Chelydra serpentina
CCTAACCTAACCCTAACCCTAACCCTAACCCTAACCCTAACCCTAACCCTAACCCAAACCCTAACCCTAACCCTACCCTAACCCCTAACCCTAACCCTAACCCTAACCCTAACCCTAACCCTAACCCTAACCCTAACCCCTAACCCCTAACCCTAACCCTAACCCTAACCCTAACCCTAACCCTAACCCTAACCCTAACCCTACCCCTAACCCTAACCCTAACCCTAACCCTAACCCTAACCCTAACCCTAACCCTAACCCCTAACCCTAACCCTAACCCTAACCCTAACCCTAACCCTAACCCTAACCCTAACCCTAACCCTAACCCTAACCCTAACCCCTAACCCTAACCCTAACCCTAACCCTAACCCTAACCCTAACCCTAACCCTAACCCTAACCCTAACCCTAACCCTAACCCTAACCCCTAACCCTAACCCTAACCCTAACCCTAACCCTAACCCTAACCCTAACCCTAACCCTAACCCTAACCCTAACCCTAACCCTAACCCTAACCCTAACCCTAACCCTAACCCTAACCCTAACCCTAACCCTAACCCTAACCCTAACCCTAACCCTAACCCTAACCCTAACCCTAACCCTAACCCTAACCCTAACCCCTAACCCTAACCCTAACCCTAACCCTACCCTAACCCTAACCCTACCCCACCCTAACCCTAACCCTCAACCCTAACCCTAACCCTAACCCTAACCCTAACCCTAACCCTAACCCTAACCCTAACCCTAACCCTAACCCTAACCCTAACCCTAACCCTAACCCTAACCCTAACCCTAACCCTAACCCTAACCCTAACCCTAACCCTAACCCTAACCCTAACCCTAACCCTAACCCTAACCCTAACCCTAACCCTAACCCTAACCCTAACCCTAACCCTAACCCTAACCCTAACCCTAACCCTAACCCTAACCCTAACCCTAACCCTAACCCTAACCCTAACCCTAACCCTAACCCTAACCCTAACCCTACCAACCCTAACCCTAAAACCCAACCCTAAAACCCAACCCTAAAACCCAACCTAAAACCCAACCCTAAAACCCAACCCTAAAACCCAACCCTAAAACCCTAAAACCCAACCCTAAAACCCAACCTAAACCCAACCTAAAACCCAACCCTAAAACCCTAAAACCCAACCCTAAACCCAACCCTAAAACCCAACCCTAAAACCCAACCCTAAAACCCTAAAACCCAACCTAAAACCCAACCCTAAAACCCAACCCTAAAACCCAACCCTAAAACCCAACCCTAAAACCCTAAAACCCAACCCTAACCCTAAAACCCAACCCTAAAACCCAACCCTAAAACCCAACCCTAAAACCCAACCCTAAAACCCTAAAACCCAACCCTAAAACCCAACCATAGAATACTTACTGTTTCAACACTTCCTCCCACCCAAGGACAGACCACCTCCACAGTTGTCAGAAATTGGTTCGCAGTTATTTTGTGAACAGGAAAATACACCAATACACAAGATGGATTCTTTTTTGGCAACACGCTGCTTTATTTACTCAACAAGGCATCCTTTACATCAATGATTTGCAGTACTGTACACTGTCCAACATTTTCATACACATTAATTGACAATGTTTTATTTCACATACATTCATATATCTGTTTACATAACATGATGACCAAAAGCAACATTCACATTTCATTTCCACATACTTTCACTCAGCCCTGTACACAACCTTGCATGTATTGTGACAGGTGGGAATGGTGCTTGACCATACCTCACCTAGCAGCTGGCCAGCATGCTCCCTCAACAGCTCCTGCACGTGCAAAATGTTAAGTCAAAGACTGTCCGGGACAGTCCCAACCATGGTGCAGTGCAGCGAAACAGCCAAAAGGCTGACAAATTGGTAACAACGTCAGCCTTCCGGCTGTTTGACTGCACTGCACCATGGTTTCAAAATCCCTGGAGTGATTTAGCACACTACGGCATGGATGACTACATGAGTCATCCCACCGCAACCCAAGCTATACATTACAGCTCTACAAATACAGCATACACAACAATATGAACACACTTGACAAACACTTCAGAATGCCCATAAAATTGTTAGCGGTTGTATAGTATTCTCTTGCAATTTTGATGGCTAGAACATTCACACTGGCAAACAAACTCCTCCTTTCAAAAGGACGTTACATTTTGTGCAAGTAATTGCAGGAAGTACTTCACATAAGTGAGCAACCAAATGAACCCAACCTCTCCAATTGGGATTGCATAAATGACAATAATGCCATTTCATGGTATTGGTAATTCTGGTATCTACCAGAACACAGTAATACCAGCCACACTGCTCTACTATATTCTAGCCATCAAACAGAGAACACTTCACATCACAACCCAAACCATATACAATCTAACCCCAATTCTTCCATACAAAAGCACACCAAAGTCTTCTCCGGTGACACTGATGCCTTCCGACCGCACGGATGGAAATAGCTTCCTATGAGAATGAGAACAAAAGATTCACACATTCAACAGCACTAGAACAAATGCTAAACATTTCAATTTCTAAAACAAACATGACAAACGCACATGCGATTCCCATTAACATACACCCAGTGAAACAGTTCCCATCTTTGACATAGAACTTGCCAAAAAAAGAAATGATCGATAACCATACTTAACTTGCAAACATGACATCGATTCCACTTCCATTTTGGGAAACAAGTACTTCATGTCCCCCACACTCATACTTCAACTTCACTGGTTCTTTGCCAAATTGGACCCCATCTTCACATAGAACCTATGATGACAAAAAAAAAAACGTTAACACATGCAGTGCACACCAACCAATACCCTAAAGAGTATCTCAAACCATCTGCAATTATGCAACTGGCACTTATTTCAGCATAACCCTTTTCCATTCCCCCACAAGGAACTCCAACACTGCACACCATAATGGCACCTGCATACACCAGGACAACTTCTTTTACAGGATACCAACACTATCGGGTGACACTCTGCTCCCTCTCCTCCCATCACCCAACAAATTCCAAAATTAGCTACCTACATAATAAAGAGCAGCAATCACCAGTGATACACCCAGTGATGTGACAAGAGACAGCTTGGATGTACATATGGTCAGTTCTCTACTTTCCCACAATCCCCACAAACGACAATAAAAGGACCCACACATAATAAAAACTCACCTAACACAGCAAAGACCACACTCTCATCAACAGAAATGCACTAAAAGCTCTAACTTGTCACTTACTTCACAGATGCAACCAGCTCCTCTGCTGCCATTGCCACCAGCATTACCAGGAACCGTGTAGACCAAACAGGGCACACTTGCCACAGCCAATTCCCTCAGTTCTGGACTCAGATCCCCCTGTAGCACACAAACAATAAATGCCACATTATTGCTGAATGCCACAACAGCACAATACCATGCTCCCTTGGCTAAACTTACCTATTCAACACCCCAAAAGAGCCCCAGCACATTTGTACCTACAATAAACAAGCAACCCACTACTTCTACACAGTTACTATATTGGATGTTCATTTTCACATAATACTCGTGGCCCTTTCCCACCATGACAGGAGCCCATCGCTAACTAGGATGCTCACATCCTCCTCAGAAAACCAACACCCAGTAGAGGACAGACAAACACGGTAGTGGTGACCAGTGATGCAAACCCAGTGCTGTGTAAGAGAGAAGAACTGAGAACAGAGCATCTGTAGTTATAGACGGGTCACTCTCCCAGTAATCAACCTTCCTGCAGGGGAACCACACGCTCCCTCTGTACAATGATCTTCCACACACCTCACATGCTCATTAACAATGGGCAGAGTTTAGAGGACTCCTGTTCGTAAATGAGGAGCCTCAACAGCACAAATACTTCTGACCGTCGAACCCTTCGGCAGATACTTATCTTCTTTTCTTTTGTACATGGGCCTTGGCTCCCATACGTTGACATCCATACAGCGATGCCGTGACAGTCAAGGACAAGCAGTCACGACCCTCCACGGAATGACGCAATGCAGTACCGGATCTGGACACATCTGCAAATAACAAACAACCCTTCACTGAAAACCTGTTCACAAAGCACCCAACTACACAATATAACAGATGACCTCACCTGCATACTAAACAGAAGTAACACCTACTACACATTACACCCCCACCCCTCAGGGAAGCACCCACCCACTCCAAACACTCTCTTCCACGTATTCCTGATCCACCCCCCATGTCCCACCACAACAGGGGCCCATTGCTATCTAGGATGCTCACATCCTCCTTGGAAAACCACAACCATGTAGAAGATGGACAAAGGAGGAAGTGGTAACCTATCATGCAAACCCAGTGCTGTGTAAGAGGGTATTTGAGAACGGAGCATCTCTAGCTACAGACAGGAAGATCTGCCAACTATCAACCTTCTTCCAGGGGAAACACACACTCCCTCCATACAATGACCTCCCTCATGCACCCATTAAGAATGGGCATAATTTAGAGGACTCCCACCCCTAAACAAGAACCCCCAACAGCACAAATACTTCTGACCATCGAACCCTTCGGCAGATACTTAACTTTGACAGCCGCTCCCAATATCTTCTTTTCCTTTGTCTAGGGGCATTCCCTCCCATACATTGACATCCGTACAGCAATGTCGTGACAGTCAAAGAGAAGGAGTCACGGCCCTCCACGGAATGAGACTACACAGTACTGGATCTGGACACACCTGCAAATAAAACAAAGCTTGACTGTAAACTTCGGTTATAAACTCTACTCACAAAGCTCCCAAGACCACAATAGGAAAGATGACCTCACTTACACACTGCTTCCTTGAGAGGGAACACCTACTACACATAACACCCCCTCAGAACCCCACCCCAAACACTCAACCACAGGGAAATTGGCTACGCTTCTACATACCGATGACCCTCACCCTTTCCCTACACCACAGGGGCCCATCACTAACTAGGATGCTCGCATCCTCCTCAGAAAGCCACAACCATATAGAAGAGAACACAAGGATGAAGTGGTGACCAGTGATGCAAACCCAGTGCTGTGTAAGAGAGAAGAACTGAGAACAGAGCATCTCCAGTTATAGACTGGTCACTCTCCCAGCAATCAACCTTCCTGCAGGGGAAACACACACTCCCTCCATACAGTGATCTCCTGCACACCTCACATGCTCATTATGAATGGGCAGAGTTTAGAGGACTCCTGTCCATAAATGAGAAGCCCACAAATACTTCTGACCATCAAACCCTTCAGCACATGCTTATTTAGTCAGGATGGGCAGGAATGGCATCTGTAGCCTCTGTTTGCCAGAAGCGGAGATTCAGTGACAGGGCATGGATCATTCATTGCCTTTGGGACACCTGCCATTGTCCACTGTCAGAGGACAGGATACTCACCTTCATGGACCTTTGGTCTGACCCAGTATGGCAATTCTGATGTACTTAACTGTCACAGCCACTCCCACTCTCAAAATCTTCTTTTCCTTTCTACACGGGCCATGGCTCCCATATGTTAACATCCATGACAGACGAAGACAGAACTGGTCACGGCCCTCCACAGAACAAGGTAACACATGTGGACGCATCTGCAAATACAAACAAAGTTTGACTGCAAACTTACTCACAAAGCTCCCAACTACACGATATGAAAGATGACCATACCCGCATACTGCTTCATGAAGGGAAGGAACATCTACTATACCCCCCTCAGAGAAGCCTCCCACCCACCCCAAACACTCTTCCACATACTGGTGGCCCTCCCCCTTTCCCTCCACCACAGCAGGTCCATCACTAACTAGGATGCTCACATCCTCCTCAGACAACCAACACCCAGTAGACAATAAGAGAAGAATGAAGCTGTGACCCATCATGCAAACCCAGTGCTGTGTAAGAGACGACATTTGAGAATGGAGCATCACTAGCTACAGACAGATAAATCTGCCAACAATCAATCTCCTTCTAGGGAAAATGCACACTCCCTCCATACAATGACCTCCCTCATGTGCCCATTAAGAACATGCACAGTTTAGAGGACTCCCACCCCTAAACATGAAGCCTCAACAGCACAAATACTTCTGACCGTCAAACCCTTCGGCAGATACTTATCTTCTTTTCTTTTGTACACGGGCCTTGGCTCCCATACGTTGACATCCGTACAGCGATGCCGTGACAGTCAAGGACAAGCAGTCACGACCCTCCACGGAATGACGCGACGCAGTACCGGATCTGGACACATCTGCAAATACAAACAAACCTTCACTGCAAGCCTGTTCACAAAGCGCCCAACTACACAATGAAAGATGACCTCACCTGCATACTAAACAGAAGGAACACCTACTACAAATTACACCACCCCCTTCAAGGAAGCACCCACCCACTCCAAACACTCTCTTCCACGTATTCCTGCTCCGCCCCGCCCCCCCCCAACCATCTCCCACCACAACACGGGCCCATCACGAACTAGGATGCTCACAACCTCCTTGGAAAACCATAACCCTGTAGAAGATGGACAAAGGATGAAGTGGTGACCCGTCATGCAAACCCGGTGGTGTGTAATAAGGGACAACGGAGAATGGAGCATCTCTAGTTACAGACGGGTCACTCTGCCAGCAATCACCCCTCACGTGCCCATAAATGGGCAGAGCTTACTCCCGTCCCTAAACAAGGGAGCCCCAACACCACAAATACTTCTGACCGTCGAACCCTTCGGCAGATACTTATCTTCTTTTCTTTTGTACACGGGCCTTGGCTCCCATACGTTGACATCCGTACAGCGATGCCGTGACAGTCAAGGACAAGCAGTCACGACCCTCCACGGAATGACGCGACGCAGTACCGGATCTGGACACATCTGCAAATACAAACAAACCTTCACTGCAAGCCTGTTCACAAAGCGCCCAACTACACAATGAAAGATGACCTCACCTGCATACTAAACAGAAGGAACACCTACTACAAATTACACCACCCCCTTCAAGGAAGCACCCACCCACTCCAAACACTCTTCCACGTATTCCTGCCCCCCCCCCCCAACCCCACCATCTCCCACCACAAACAGAGGCCCATCGCTAACTAGGATGCTCACATCCTCCTTGGAAAACCACAACCATGTAGAAGATGGACAAAGGAGGAAGTGGTAACCTGTCATGCAAACCCAGTGCTGTGTAAGAGGGTATTTGAGAACGGAGCATCTCTAGCTACAGACAGGAAGATCTGCCAACTATCAACCTTCTTCCAGGGGAAACACACACTCCCTCCATACAATGACCTCTCTCATGCACCCATTAAGAATGGGCATAATTTAGAGGACTCCCACCCCTAAACAAGAAGCCCCAACAGCACAAATACTTCTGACCATCGAACCCTTCGGCAGATACTTAACTTTGACAGCCGCTCCCAATATCTTCTTTTCCTTTGTCTAGGGGCATTCCCTCCCATACATTGACATCCGTACAGCAATGTCGTGACAGTCAAAGAGAAGGAGTCACGGCCCTCCACGGAATGAGACTACACAGTACTGGATCTGGACACACCTGCAAATAAAACAAAGCTTGACTGTAAACTTCGGTTATAAACTCTACTCACAAAGCTCCCAAGACCACAATAGGAAAGATGACCTCACTTACACACTGCTTCCTTGAGAGGGAACACCTACTACACATAACACCCCCTCAGAACCCCACCCCAAACACTCAACCACAGGGAAATTGGCTACGCTTCTACATACCGATGACCCTCACCCTTTCCCTATACCACAGGGGCCCATCACTAACTAGGATGCTCACATCCTCCTCAGAAAACCACAACCATATAGAAGAGAGCACAAGGATGAAGTGGAGACCAGTGATGCAAACCCAGTGCTGTGTAAGAGAGAAGAACTGAGAATGGAGCATCTCTAGTTACAGATAGGTCACTTTTCCAGCAATCACCCTTCCTCCAGGGAAAATGCACACTCCCTCCATACAATGAGCTCCTGCCCACCCCTCACAGGCCCATTGAGAATGAGCAGAGTTTAGAGAGCTCCCATAAGTAAAGAGACAGCCTCAATATCACAAACACTTCTGACCATCGAATGCTTTGGCATATACTTATCTTTGGAAATTGGAGAGGAGCTCCCCCATCTCAAGATCCCCTTCGCCTCAGTAGACAGGTCTTCACTCCCATACATTGAAATCACTCACAAACATACAGCATTGGTGTGATGGACAAAGAGAAAAATATTCATCATCCTTCACATCACAGTGCGACATGGTACCGGATCCAGACACAGCTGCAAATATAAAGAAAGCTTGACTGCAAACATGGTTTATAAATTCTACTCACAGGGCTCCAGACAACTGAGTAGGAGAAAATACAGAGGGAGCATACAGCTGAGATTAAGGAAAGAAACGCTTACTAAATATTAGAGATTCCTCAGACTGGTCCCCACCTAATCCAAACAGAAAAATGCTGTGCTTTTTCAACAGTCCAACACCATAGACATGCTAATAGTACTAGATGTGTATTTAACAAAAACACGATCAGAAACAACCCCCACTGTCTTCATTCCCAATGAAAATACAAATGCTAATACATAAATCAAACACACTATGAACAACCCAAAATGAAAAATAAAAGCACATTACACAGAAATAAGGACAGAAAAACAGTACATTAACCACAAGTATGTCATTGTTATTCCATATCAATACTCACCATGACTACAATCACCCAAACAAGTGCCTAAGTACATCTCTTTGAACCAACACAAAGCTGAATGACTTTCTGTGACAAGACCCAGCTTATATACTGCCTAAGCTCCACCCCTCCATTTCCCAGCATGCCTTAGAAGCCAAAGGCTGCTATAAATACAGACTCAGGTGACACAGAAACCCTTTAGTTCACTCCTAGCTTAACAGCAGCAAGGACTTTGTCTTGATGTATTAATCAGACTTCCCTTCTACAATACAAATTTGCAGAAGACTCAGACTCTATCGCCAGGTAACACTATAATTACCATATTTCAGTTTCCTAAAAAGAAAACACTACCTAGAGGGAAGAGGGGACTCCACAGTGGGTGCAGTTGGGGGCTGCTCAAAGAGGTACCTCAACAGTGCTGGAGGGGTGTGTTTGTACTGTGAGAGGGTATTTGGGAGCTAATTGAAAGATTACTTGGCTGGTGCTCAAGGGCATACCTACAGCCTCATGATCACAATGGAGGGTGGTGTCACTCCCTGTCCCACTGCCTGGGCAGCTGCCACAGGCCAAAGACACTGCACCATCCCCATGACCAACTTCAGGAATTATGGCAACCTGTGCAAGCTTTGCCCCAGGCTACCTCCCCCCATCCCCTGGATGCCCTACTGCCTCCTCCAAGTACTTAAGTTACATACACAAAGGTCACAGACCTCCGCCTCTGCAGAAATTAAGCACTGTGTGGGCAACCAGACAGCACTGGCTGCCAGGTAGGCACCCAGCTCTTAAGGCAACACCACCACTCCCAGCAGCATCACAGACATAAGGGTCGCATAGTGTATTGCCACCCTTGTGCCTCCACTGCTGCGGCAGCTTGTGGTGCCTGGCGCTGAGCATGCACCTCAAGGCAGACTTCATGCTGTCACACAGGGGGTTGCATCTTGCCAGAGCCCACAGCCCTCTGGCCACTCATGGCTCACCAGCAGCAACATTTCATATTTGGGTGGGAAAGCAATTTTAAGCATGATTACAGGGGCTATTTGAGCACCTGAAAACTCCAGGTTTCTTGCACATAACTTAGATACGGTATCCTGTCAGCTAAATCCTATTTTTTATATAAATAATATATATAAACTGAAAATATGGCTTTAATTGGCATTTGTATATATGTAAGTTTAGAACAATCAGGAGACAATACAGCAAGACATTCCCACTACCAAGCCTGAAGGTGTCAGTTCTGGAGCTTTACCACAGATATCAGAGATACACGTATGATATTTTGTACACTATCTTTAGTACTCTGTACAGTAACTCCTCACTTAACATTGTAGTTATGTTCCTGAAAAATGTGACTTTAAGCGAAACGATGTTACACGAATCCAATTTCCCCAAAAGAATTAATGTAAATAAGGGGGTTAGGTTCTTGTTAATTAGATCAGCAAGCCCCACAGCTCCAGTTTCTGCCTAAGGCACCAGCTCCCTCCCTCGTGTGTCCCCCCTGCTCTATCGAAGATGGGGTAAGTAAGGTGCAGGGGGACATTAGACCCCCTCTTCTCTCCCCCTCACCAGCAAGCAGGCAGGAGTCTCGGAGAGCAGCACATGGCAGTGGGGGGAAAAAGCGTGTTCTCTAATTGATCAGCAATGTAAGAACGAAACGACGTTAACCAGGATGACTTTAAGTGAGGAATTCCTGTATATAATATATCTATATCTATATATATCTTTGAGTGTGTGTGTGTGTATATATATATATATATATATATATATATATATATATATATATATATATATATATATATATAAAATCTGATATACAAATTGAGAAAATGAGCAGAATTTTAAGCAGAGTTTATTTAACACACACTCTGTGTTACTGCCATTATGTAGTCAAAATTGAGTACATGCTTTTTAGTGCACTGAAAAACCATTCACTGAAATAAACATACATGATTAATGTGGTATTTTCTCTTTTATTAAGAAAGGAAATGCATTTCTCAACATTTTTGCATTTATGTGTTCCAATCAAAATCATGTACATGTCTCACTAACATCATGGCAATTAGGATCATGCATGGAACCGCATTTATTTTCATACAAATGTTAAGTAAGTTATTTTACAGATATCACTAAACATACGATTTGAAAATAAGTGACCTTCAGCTGCAATATCTAAAGTTGGGAGTAGAAGCAGAATTGATGTTCTAGCAGGATACTATTATTTGATTGTCTGACTTTTTTCATCATATTGAGCGTTATCGTTATTTTAAATAATGAATGACAGTTATGCCAGCCAGGACAGGTTACTCATTTTAGAAAGTATCAGGGGGTAGCCGTGTTAGTCTGGATCTGTGGAAGCAACAAAGGGTCCTGTGGCACCTTATAGACTAACAGAGGTATTGGAGCATAAGCTTTCATGGGTGAATACCCACTTCGTCTGATGCATTTCTACTGCTTGCATCCGACGAAGTGGGTATTCACCCATGAAAGCTTATGCTCCTATACCTCTGTTTAGTCTATAAGGTGCCACAGGACCCTTTGTCACTTCATTTTAGAAATAATTTCTTCCTTAAATTTAATTGTTTGAGCAGTAAAATTATGATAAATTAAGGAAAAGAATAAACTAACAGGACTGTAATCCTTAAACTTTACCATGCACATATAGTCTGTCATTTTATTTTTTCAAAGGAAGTAATAACAGTACAAGTGTCTATGTGACAGAGAGGCTGTGTGTGTTCAGGCAGTGAGAGAGACAGTACACTCTCACTTTAAACAGAGACCTCACTGTGAAAACAAGGGTTAAAAGATTTGACTATAGGCCCCTCAGTTATGTCAAGACAGAGCAGAGTCAAGCTACCTCTGAAGTCTCATAATGCGAGACTTGGGAAATCAGACTGTGTCTGAAGTGGGTGGGGAAACAACACACAGTCAATGTGACCTAACCTTGAAGATAATGATGTTGTGAGAATGGAAGTGAGAAAACAATGGAATGGGCAGGACATGACAGAAATAAATTGCAGAAGTTTTAAATTAATGCATTCCATGAAAGAGTATAAATATTTCTGGTTTATTGTGTATACATTGGAGGAACTGAGGCAGAAATGCTCTCTGTCAGCTGTATTTCTTCCCTAGCAATTGCCTGAAAATATAGCTCTCTGATTTTGTTGCATTCCAACCTGAGAGTGATGATTTATTTTTCAACAACATCACTAATCAGGTGCCTTCTTCAGTCCAGGAGAAGCACTCAGCATCTCCCACTCATGACCCGGGGCTACATCACAGACTGCTGTCACCCCACTACCCTAGCTCAGCAGAAAGCAGGTACGAAGACAGGGGGATTGTGACACCTCAACATGAGCCCCTACACTCTGTACAGCAGACAAGGGCTTCCCAGGACCCCAGCTTGGCCAGGGGCTGCTCCAAGTGTGGGGAGGGGCAAGAGCAGGGGGCACTGGAACAGAGGGCACCAGGGATACATGCCCCCATCGCTTTTAATATTACTTTCTACAAGTCATGAGGGCGAGAAACACCCTTGTTTCTCACCAGAACAGTATTCGGGACACACCTCTTGTTCCCAGAGGGAGTACTATCGATAGAACACCTCTTGTTTCCGGAGAGGACACTATTCAGGACACACCTTGTTCCCAGGGGAGTACTATCGATGAAACACCTCTAGTGTCCAGAAGGGACGCTATTCAGGACACACCCCTTGGTCCCAGGGGGAGTACTATCGATGTCACACTTCTTGTTCCCAGAGGGGACAGTATACAGAGGGCATCACTTGTTTCTGGGGGGACTACAATTAATTACACAACCTTTGTTTCCGGAGGGGACACTATTCAGGACATACATCTTGTTCCTAGGGGGAGTACTATCGATAAACACCTCTAGTTTCGGAAGGGACGCTATTCAGGACACACCCCTTGGTCCAAGGGGAGTACTATCGATGTCACACTTCTTGTTCCGAGACGGGACAGTTTACAGAGGGCATCACTTGTTTCTGGGGGGACCATAATCATTACACACCTCTTGTTTCCGGAGGGGACAGTATTCAGACACACCATTGTTTCCCATGGGAAAAGTACTTTATGACACACCTCTTGTTCCCAGACGGGACACTATTCAGCACACACCCGTTGTTCCCAGGGGGAGTACTATTGATGTCACACCTCTAGTTTCCAGAGGGGACAGTATTCAGCACACACCTGTTGTTACCAAGGGGACTGCTATTGATGTCACAGCTCGTTTCCAGAGGGGACATTATTCAGCACACACCCCTTGGTCCCAGGGGAGCACTATCGATGTCACACGTCTTGTTCCCAGAGGGACACTATTCGTCCCTAACCCTACCCAAAACCTAAGCCCCTAAACCCTAACCCTTAACCCCAAACCCTCACCTACCCTAACCCTTACCCTCACCCCTGACCCTACCTCTACCCCTAACCGACCCTAACCCTCACCGATAGCCCTGGCCCCTAACCCTCTAACCCTGACCCTAACCCCCTAACCTTCACCCCTAAACCTAACCCCTAACCCAACCCTAAACCCTACCATAACCCTAACTTAACCCTAACCCCAAACCCTAAATCTAACCCTTAACCCTAACCCCCCTGCAGCAGCTATCCCATGGCATGTGGCAGCCCGGCCCCCCCCCCCACGCAACAGCTAACACAGTGGCAGCCCCCCTGTGGCAGCCCCCCCCACAGCAGCTAACCTCACGGCCCGCGGCAGCCCCCCGCTCCCGCAGCAGCCCCGCCCGCAGCAGCTATCCCTGTGGACTGCGGCACCCTCGCCAGCTAACCCTGAGGTCCGTGGCAACCCCCGCATGGAGGCTATCCCTGTGGCCCTCGGCAGCCACCCTCACAGCAGCTAACTCCGCGGCCTGCCGCCAGCACCCCCCGCGGCAGCTATCCCCGCGGCAGCCCCCCCCCCCCCCCCCCCCCCCCCCCGCTGCAGCTGCTATCCCCGTGGCAGCCCCCCCCTCAGCGGCAGCTATCCCCACGGCAACCGCCCGCCCCAGCGGCAGCTATCCCAGCGGCAGCTATCCCCGCGGTAACCCCGCCAGCGGCAGCTATCCCCGCGGCAACCCCGCCCCCAGCGGCAGCTATCTCTGCGGCAACCCCATCCCAGCGGCAGCTATCTCCGCGGGAGCTCTCCCACCGCCCCACGGCAGCTAACCCTGAGGCCCGCCTCAGCTCCCCCACTCCGCGGCCCCAGCTCACCTCACCTCCGCTCTGCCTCCTCCGCAGAGCACACCGGCGCGGCTCTAATTCTCCTCCCGTCCCAGGCCGATTGGAGAGTTAGAGCAGGGACGCGTGATCAGCGGAGTAGGCGGAATGGAGGTGAGCTGGGGCGGAGAGGGTTCCCCTGCACCGGCCCTGGGTGGGCGTGGGCTGGGAAGGGAGGGAGAGGGCTGAGGGGTCACGGGTGCAGGCATGGACGCTGGGGAGGATGAGGGTGCGGATTGGGGTGGGCTAAGGGAGCTGAAAGAGAAGGGGGCTGAGGGGTCCCAGGGATGGACTGGAGGGCGGGGCTGAAGGAGAGAGCAAGACTGAGGGGACCTCAGGGGTGGAGGGATGGACTATGCGGGGGATGGGAATGTGGGCTGGGGAGGTTTGGAGGAGAGGGGGCTGAGGATCCCCATAGATGGGGGGATGGACTCGGGGGGAACTGGAGGGGCGAGTTGGGGAAGGTTGTGCGGGGACTGGGGATATTGGGGAACGAGAGAGGGGAGCTGAGGGCCCCACTGGTGGAAGGACTGGGGGATGGGAGATGCAGGGTGGGAAGGTTGTGAGGGGTGGGGGGCAGCTGACTGGGGTACCAAACGTACCCGAGAAGACAGCACGTTGAAAACTACAACTCCCATGATGCGTCGCTCATGACTGCAGCAACTCGTGGGGAACCAAGACAATCGCCTGACGCACTGGGTTGGGAGGACCTTTGGCGCGCTGACGAATTAAGTCACTTCGTCTTGCGGCCCCGCCCTGCAACGGAAGTTGGGGTGCCGAAAGCAGCCCCGCGCCCAAACAGGAAACGCCGGGCCCTGCATACTTATGCCCGGCCATACTACATCTCCCACAAGCCACTGCGGCACGACTCTTTCCTAATGGGCTCCCCCTGCAGCTGGGAACACAGCCGTGGTGGGGACAAGTAGGGGGTGGAGGGGCCATGGCTGTGGAAGGGCGCCCGCAATAGTGGGATTTACGGAGGGGAGGAGAGGGTCCTGAAGAGGATTGAAATTGATCGGCAAAAGGGGGGCAGGTAGGCGGGGCGTGTGGAAGATGGGCGGCGAGCAGAGGGATTGGAGCTGCCTGCAGTTTTGGGATGTGAGGTTGTGACTAGACCCTTCGGGGTTGAAGTGGGGGCAGCCTGCTTTGGGAACCGGCCTGGGCAGGAGGTATGCGGGGGTAGGGGAGATTAGGGGATTTTGTATAAAAAGAATTGGGGTGCAGGGAATGAGAGGGATTTAATCTAGGTGATTGGGGGAGGGTGTGAGTGCCTGGGGGTGGGGGAGCAGAAATGAAGTGGTTTAAGAGGAGGAAACTGAGGCATCTAGGCTGGGGAAAAGCAGAGTTGATGCGGGTGGGGGGGGGTGTCTAAGGGTAGTCCACTGTGGTTGGCTGCTCCCACTGACAGCACAGTTCAGGGATGCTCCATCTGTGACTCCTTGCACATATCGAGGGCACTTCTCATGGCAGCTTGTGCTTCCCACCCCGCCCTGGTAGCTAGACGTTTCTGGATGCTCACGCCCTGGTGGAAGAAAGCACAAGACACTCCATCTCCCATGTGACCTCCAAAGTACAATAATCTATGTAGGCCCGGATATCCTACACATCTCACAGTGTACCACTATACACCTTTTCCTCCTCGATGCAATCACCTGCATAGTTCCCTGAGTGCCATGCCCCTGCTGTGACATCTGAATACAGAGATGGGGGCAAAAGGGCCCCTGTAGAGATCCTGGGATGTCTCCCCTCCTGCAAGGTACAGGTCTTGTAGAGTGAAGGGATAGGGGAATAACCTGCCCCCTCTTCCCACATGTTTAGTCATTTGTAATGCAAGTAAAACTGCTGTGATAGTACAGATCCCCCTATAGATTATTACAGAGATTAAATGGCACTGTTATAAAATGGTGTGTTGGAATTAGAGTTGCTAGAATGCACAGTCCACCACCACAAATTAGTTTTTTTAATACACACACATATATATAAACATCAACAAAACATCAGAATACATCCTTAATGCTTAGAGTAAGATTGCCAGTGCAATAAGCATGACTGAGATGCTAAAGAATTCTGAGTTATATGTAGTTACAATTTGCTGATTTTCTGTATTGTTCCATACTGACTGTTCAGCCTGGACTCTGCTTTTTTCTCCATCTGTAGACGGTTAAGGCTGAAATCCTCCTCCTTTTAAATCTCAGCCTGAAAACCCCTTCAGAACAGCTAATGTGGCCTCATTCTGTCAACATATAATGATGCCCACTGGGGTAGTGCATGTCATTGTTCATACCCTCAAGGCTACAGATGTTGTATTCAAGTAAATTAAAATAAACTCCAATATGTAAAGTCTGACTCTGGAGCAAAACTGTCCTTTCTGCAACTGAGTCCATAAAGGGGTTGGCCCTGATCCTGAAAACACTTAAAGGGTATACATGTACTGTTACCCATATTCATAAGTGTTTGCAGCCACAGAACCACTCCCACCAATTAACCAATACACAGAATTAAATTTAAATAAGTTATTTATTAGGAGAAATTACCCTACTGGAGACCCAGGTACTGCAATAGGGATGGGATAGTGGAAGAAACACGGGAAGGGGGGCATTCTGGGGGAATACATTTTCAATGCCCAGGTAGGTCTTTGCAAACTTGTCAATATGTTTTTATGTCTTTTCAATCACTGATCACACCTCCAGCTGTTCCAGGTAGCACATCAGTCACCGCATTCTGGAAACAAAAGTAGAAGACTACAATTCTCCTGCTGCATCAAAGCACACTACACTAGAAGGACACATAAGCAGCAGCTTTAAGTCCTCACCCACACCTCGACCCACACAGTAGGTCTGCACAGAGAGCTATAGACATCTATGTCTCAATCACCACTAGATACATGCAGGTGAACATGTTTAAGAAGGGAGGCTGTAGACCAATAGGAAAGAAGAGAGCTTGTTGGCCAACACTTTAGGGTGACCAGATGTCCCAATTTTATAGGGACAGTCCCGATATTTGGGGCTTTTTCTTATATAGAACCTTATTACCCCACCCCATCCCGATTTTTCACACTTGCTGTCTGGTCACCGTACTTTAGAGAGAAGTAATGAAGGACATGCTTCTCCTTGCCTTGGGAGATCAGAAACTCCGAAGATGGGGAAATTTTCCCTCTGCACCCAGAATGATCAGGAAATCTTGTATTAGAAACCAAACTGCAGCTAGAGGGAAGCACAAGTCTGTATTCAGCCTTTACCACACATTTATCTTAGAGGCCAGTCAGGGTAATGCACCCATGTCCCCTGGAGCAGCAGTAACATCCAGTGGCCTGTCAGGATAATGAACAGACTGTTTCCCCAGGAGCAGCCGTGACAGCGGGTGGTCAGTCAGGGTAAATCACAGAATGAATCTGCCTTGGAGCAGCAGACACACCCGGTGGGTGACCAGTCAGGATAATGCATGGCGTGCAGGGCCGGCTCTAACTTTTTTGCTGCCCCAAGCAAAAAAACAAATCCGAGCTCCGCCCCGCCAAAACAAAAACAAACAAAAAAAACCCCGAGCGCTACCCCACCGAAACAAAACAAACAAACAAACAAAAAACCTCAGTGCTGCCCCGCCGCCCCAAGATTGGCCGCCCCTTAGAAGGTGCCACCCCAAGCACGTGCTTGGTCGGCTGGTGCCTGGAGCCGGCCCTGATGGAGTGCATCTGCCCTGGAGCAACAAGTCAGAGTGGCTAGTCAGAGGTAATGCATGACAATGCACAGAGTGTTTCTCAGGGCTTGTCTACACTACCTACTGGAACCGTGGGCAGCAATCGATCCGGCATGGGTTGATTTATCGCGTCTCCCATTGACTTCGGTACACCACCAGAATGAGAAGCGCTAGCAAAGTCGACGGGAGAGTGTCAGCTGTCGACTTACCACAGTGAAGACAACGTGGTAAGTAGATCTAAGTACATTGACTTCAGCTACACTATTAACGTAGCTGAAGTTGCACATCTTAGATCGACCCCGCGCGGTAGTGTAGACAACCCTCAGAGAAGAACAGTAATACACCAGGGGCAGCAGCAGCCTCTGCCGGTGGTGGGGTGTCTGTGTGTGTATGGTGGTAGGGAGTAGACAGAAAATTATGGCAGCTGCAACCCCCCTTGCCATGAGACTCTCCCCCTCCCCATGCTCCACCCCCTGCTCCTCCTCAGTGAAATGCCAGGCCCGCCTCCTCTCTTCCAAGGCCCCAGCCCATGGCCATGTCAGAGGCCAGAGTCAGGCAGGGTGAGGCAGCTGCTGCACTACCTGATGTCATGGTGCAGGCAGCTGCACAGCTTCCCCATCTTGTCCTCCTGCTGCTTGGGACCACGGGGCTGTGGCTGCTCCTCAGCTCCCTGCCGCCTTTGGCCACTTACAGCCCATGAGAGCCGCTCAGGGCCCGCCTATGGGCCAGCACAGCCCACAGGAAGCAGAACCCAGGAACCCGGGCCAAAGCATGTCAGTCCAGAATGCTGCGCTGAGCCCTGGACCCTCCACCTGCCCTGGGTGGTGCACCTTGGTGGTCAGAAACACATTAAGAACCTTTTCTTGGTAACCCAGTCCCACCTAACACAGGAAAGACCGGTCTCCAGTCAGGAGGGCTAGACTCAAAGCTCTAACTGGACACTTATTTGAGGTTGCTCTGCTCCCATTTGGACCACTGTTGCCTGAAGCCATCTATGTCAACAGGGTGGACTTGTCAATCTCCATCTTTCAAGTCTCGGCTCAGATCCTCCTATGGCAGGAAACAAACCACGAATGGATAGTTATTGCCAGAGACAGCAATGGGACAGGCTCATACTCTTGCTTCTCTAATATGAGCTGTTCCTCCCCCCACCCCCCCCCACAACACTCCCCCATGTAGTCGTAGCTACAATGAAGGGGCAGCTGGACGCTCCTGTACTGTGATAAACAGCATCCAAAATAGTCACCATTCACAGGAGACTATTGCCCCTTTCCCTTCTCTTTATCCCCAGAGAGGACTCATGTTTTCTGAAGGAAACCAAGACCAAATACAGATGTAAAAGTGAACCCCCCTTAACAACCAACAGCTATGGCAACCAGAGGCCACTAGGGGGAAGTAGATGCCTCACCTACGCAAAACCCTGAGCTTTTACACTGGCCTTCGCTAAGGCAGAAATCACTGTCCCAGACCAGTTTTTACTGACCAGATAGCAAACATCCGAGGTCTGGCTACCACCAATCAGATGTTAACATGACCAGGGCTTTGTCTAAATGTGTATAAAAGACCTGTAATTTCTATGTAAATTAGAGTTTTGTACCAAGGTACAAGCTCTCCTTTTTTCTGCAAAATAAAGTAACCCTCTTTCCTTATCCCTGTCTGGCTGTTATTGGCTCTCAGCTAGGTGAACCCGATATTTCGGTAACAGTTTTTGGCGACCACGAAGGGACCTCCTAGCTCAAACATTGGACTCCGGATGGCTGCGGCGAACTAGGAACGGCGCCAACGGGGTGCTTAGCCCCTCTTTCTGACTTCACCGCAGCCCCTAGGATTCGTGCTCCGATAAGGTAAGTCCTAATAAAATAAAAAATCACTATCTGTTCTGGTTCTGTCTTTGGTTAACTGGTTAATATTTTCTGTCTCATACACTTAGGTGTTGGGTGTGTGGGCGGGACTGAGCCTCTCGTTCATAATTCCTCAAAGTAAAAGCCATAGCGTGCGATAAAGCGCTAAGGTCAAATTGAGATCCTTCTGTCCCGTCCCCTGTAGCAGTCAGTGTAAGTAGAAAAATCTGTACTAGTTTTTTTTAAATTATTAAACCGTAATTCCCTCTGTTTTCTGTTTAATTCTCTGTTTAAGTGTAAAAAAAAAAAAGGGTGGATCTCAAAGCAAACCCTCTAAAAATAGTCCTTTAAATTATATGTTAAGTAAATGGCCACTGCCAGGTGTTCAAAAAAAATGTTCAATAAACGCTTTTTACAACTTTGCACTCAGGGTAGGCCAGCCCTGGGTACTAATTGGCCCAAATACGGCTCCTTATAGGGTTAGAGAAGGAAAAATATGGTGAGCAGTACTGTGTATGAGGAGACAGATGAAGACTGAGCATCTCTGTTTACACTCTCCTGGGAACCAGTTTTCCTCCAGAGACATATGCCCTGTTTCAAATGTGGGGCCTGCAAAGTTTGGAGACAACAATGTTTTAAAAACAATTCTGTTGTGCAGAGTAAATAACAAAATAGTAAACACAGCAGTGACATGAGCCTCAATCATCTTCCCAAATAAAAATGTTTAACCTTGTCTTAAAAGAAAAATACTTTATAGTTACCAAATTTTTAGCTAAGGTTTGTAATTCAAAGACATATTTTAAATCCCACACTGGCTGCCAATTAAAGTTAGGGTAATTATTATTTGAAAATTATAAACATTAAAGAGCTTTGGTTATTGCTTGAAAACAAGTTAAATCTGAAGGGTAGTTTACAAGGTTGCTTGTCCTGGTGCAGTAAGAAACATCCAATGCTAATTAAGTTACTTGATGCACAGACTGTTCTGTGATTCCAAAGGACGCTGACTATAAAGGCAAAAATCTGTCCTTGTCCTTCACAGACCGGCCCAAGGGTTGGTCCCTGCTCCTGCAACACTGGTGAACCAGCCTTGCCACACACACGGTAGTTACCGGGATGGAGGCGGAATCTGGGCGAGACTTTGGGCCCCTGCCTGGAGACTGCAGAACCCGACGGCGGCCCGCCCTTGGCTTGGGGGAGGGGCCAGCTCACCAGAGCGGCGCTGTTCAGGAGCAATCTTCCGCGCAGGCGCAGCACTTTTCTTGCGGCCAATGGCAAATCTTCACTTCATTTTACTGACCTTCTCCAAATGGCGGTGCCACTAGCCCAAATAGGTATGTCGGGGAGCTCAGAGAGGCCCTTTCCTTGTTCAATGGCGGTTTAGCCCGCACTGGGGCACACCGCCACCCACGTCTCAGGACCGTCCTTCAACTGCCGCCGATTACCTCTGACCTTCTTGTAATGGCGGTCGTGCAGCGCAGTACTCCCGCTATCCCCGACCGTCCCATTATGGCGGTTCCTCAAGAGCGCTATTCTGCCTATTCCATGACCTTCGGTCAATGGCTGCTCAGTGCGCGCGTGCATTTCAGGGTAACCTGAACCTTCTGCTCATGGTAGAAATGTCTCCACGGGACATTTGAAAATACGGAAAGCGTCTTTTTTGCGCCCGCGAAAAGCGCTGACTGACCCCTTATTATGACCTCCAGTGGCCGTGCAGTCTGCGCAGGAATATGACGTCTCCGGATTGCGACTTTTTGCTAGCAGTGGCTCAGTTAGTTTCGTCACGTCTGGTAGGTGAGGTCAGCACAGGGGCCGCCATTTTGGGTGGCGGGGCTGGGATCGGAGCGGGGGCTTTGGGTGATTGTGGCCCGCAGGGGGAGTTAGTGCGGCCCACGGGGTAGCGGCCCCCATGGCCGGGCAGTTCGACTCCGAGGACCGGGCGAGCTGGTATTGGGGGCGGCTGAGCAGGGCCGAGGCTGTGTCGCTACTGCAGGGGCAGCGCCACGGGACCTTCCTGGTGAGGGACTCGGGAACCATCCCCGGGGACTTCGTGCTGTCGGTGTCCGAGAGCTCCCGGGTCTCGCACTACATCGTGAACAGCCTAGGGCCGGCGGGAGGCCGAAGACCTGGCGGCGAGGGTCCCGGGGCACCAGGTGAGTGCGCGGAGCCGGACCGGGCTAGGGAGAGGGGCAGCTTTGATTGTTTGACCCGGGGGTTGCTGCACCCTGGCCCTGTATCCGACTTTGTTTTGCGTTGGGGAAAGCGCGGCCTCAGTTTCTCCCGAAACAGCGGGCAGCCCGCGAGCACCAGCCAAAGAGCCACATTGCCCCTGCCCCCGCCCACTCCAGACTGGCGTTCAGTCTCCTGAGGACCGGCTGTGCGGTTCGTGTTTGTCTTTTGGTTCCGCACTGGGAACCTCTACTTTTGGGGTCCCTAGTTACTGGGGAGCGGCTCCAGGACTCCCATCCCCCGCCACATGACCTGCAGTATTCCTAGCTTTAAAATCGGGTTGGACGTTATTTGGAGGACTAAAATAGTGCATGTATGGACACTGACCAAGATGGGGGCGTCTGGACTTCCATCCTGAAGTCATTACAGCTCAGATTTCTCATCACTATGTATCAGCCAGGTATGGAAAATAAACTCCCACCACCTATTCGGAGGAAGTTGAAACTTTATTGTTGTTTTACATTTTGAATTTGCATGAAACAATTGAAGACAATTGGCATATTAGAGACTTGGAGGATTCTGAAAGAGTACATTTTAAATTCCTCATTTGAATGAGATATTCTTGAATGAGGGAGAACCCAAGATTTCCATTATTTAATTTCAAACCTCAAATGACTGATGAGTCTGAAAATGAAGTGATATGTTAATGTAGTAACTTAAGTGCTCCCACTGTTTAAATAAATGAGTAATTTATCTTAAGTGAGATGTTAAAAGTGGATGCTAAGCACAAATACTCTTATTTTATCCTTTCTCCTAGAATGGATTAAAATCTGAGATCTAAAAATACAAATGTCAAACTATTTTAATACAGTCAAACAATGTCAAACATCTAGAATCAAGGGACATTGGTCATACTTACAGGATGGAGGACTGTATCCAAAAGCAGTGCTTCTGAATTTAGGAGTCATGATGAGCATGACTTCCCAATGCAGTGCTGTTGCTAAGAGGGGTAATGTGATCCTTGGATGAATAAATGGAAATATTGAGCCATAAGATATTACTTTTGTGTAGAGCGTCACTGAAACCATTATTAGAATGTGTCAAGTTCTGGTGGCCACACTCCAAAAAGGATATTGAAAAATTAGAAACAGTCCAGAAATTGGGATATTTTGAAGTCTGGAAAACCTGAAATCCAGCAAGAGACTTAAGAGGTATTTTATTTAATTTTAAGAAAGAGAAGGTTACAAGGTGAATTGAACCTGATATTTAAGTACCTTTGGAAGCAGGGTAATTATTCTGGAATAAAGTCCCTTTTTCCAGAGCAGTGTGTCCACATTGGGGGGGGGGGGGGGGGGTTGATACATCAGCATAGATCTAGCGGAATGATTCCCTATATAGACACGTCCAAAGGCATAACAAGTGCTAGCGGCTGGAAGTTTAGTCAAATTCAACTGGAAATAATGTGCAAATTTTTGACTGGATGGGTAATTAACTTTGGGAACAATTTAACAAAGGATGTGGTGATATGCCCAATTTGAATACAAGTTTTGGGTTTGTTTCAGGAATTAATGAGTGAAATGTTATGGCTGGTGTTATGTAGGACGGAATAGATTATCATAATGGTCCATTCTGGTGTCAATCCTTTGAGTCTGTGAATTTTCTGCACCACTGCCTTTAAAATGACACCAGAATGGGCATGGCAAATGTGCCAGCCTTTCTCCTGGGGTATTACCTTTTGTTTTGCAACGTGCAGGATGCTTGAATTATAGGAACATAGTAATTCTCACACTGGGTCAAACTCATGGTCCATCTAAACTAACATTTATTCTCTGACAGAGGCCAGAACCAGATGCTTCAGAGGAAGGTGCAAGAAACCTTGCAGTAGGCAGATGTGGGATAATCTGCTCCCCATGAAAACTTTTGCTAATTCCCTAATAGTTAGAGAATACCTTGGGCCCTGAAGCCTGACATTTTTATAGGAAATTCTAAAAGTATATCTTCAGTATTTACTATTATTACTCTGAATACTCTTTATCGAATATAAATATCCATCTCTCTCTTAGAATCTTGGTAAAGTCTTGGTCTCAATGCCATTCAGTAGCAGAGTGCCATCGTTGCATTATGCATTTTATAAAAAAGTATTTAATGTTATCAGTTCTAAATTTGCAATCATTTAATTCTACGAAATGTCCCATTGTTAAATTAATTGCACACTTTCACTTTTAGATAAATGTAATCGGGATAGAGGTGATCTAAAAATCAGACAGATGGTGGCAAAGAGGAGTGGAGGATTCAGAACAGTTTTATATCTCATTTTGCTGCATGACTTTCATAGTTAAGTAAATATCAGTAAAGTTAGCCTTCCCAGTGTTTTATCAGCCATTTTAAGTAAATGTGATGACTTTCTGTTATTTATTTGAATATGGAGGTCTGTGCACAGTGAAGAGTTGGGTGGGTGAGTGGGAGCTGGGTTGCTTGCTTAGCCTGAACCACATTGGCAGAGCACTGAATACAGAGGATAATAAGATAATGCACATTTGCGGAAATATTTTACTCTCTTATGCATATTTGGAATTTGACAGATCACTTCAAGGAAAAAATTTGAAACATTTAGGGAGCTAAACTAAATCATCTGTTCTTTTAAATTCTGTCTCTTCTAAAAGCTAATGAAGAACTCAACTATTACTTTCATTGGCTTGTACTGAAAGTGTTTCCCACCAGTGTGGGAAGCAAACACCCATTTCACAAAGATTCTCTCTCTCACAGGTGCTGGCTTCCTCTGGGCCCCATGGGTGCTCAACCCCCGCATCTGACCCCTTCCCCCAAACCCCCACCCCCTTCCCTGCCCCTACTCTGCCCGAGGCCCCCACCCCTTTTCCCAAGCCCTCACTCCTCCCCCAACTCTTTCCACCCCTGCTCCACCTCTTCCTGCCCAGTTCCACCTCCTCCCACCTGTTCCGCAAGCACCTCTACAAACTGTGGAACAGCTGATCGTGGTGGGAGGGATGGGGAGGAATTGATCAGCGGGGCAGCTGGTGGATGGAAGACGCTGGCAGGGAGCTGGCTGCCGGAGGGTGCTAAGCACCCCTAATTTTTTTTCCCCAGGTGCTCCAGCCCTGGAGCACCCACAGAGTCGGCACCTATGCTCTCTAAAGAAACAGAGTATGATAGGGCTGGCCCACACTATGGGGCAGGATCGATCTAAGATACGCAACTTCAGCTACGTGAATAGCGTAGCTGAAGTCGAAGTATCTTAGATCGAATTACAAAGCACTTACCTCGGGTCCACGCGGCACAGGCAGGCTCCCCCGTCGACTCTGCTTACTCCTTGCGCCGAGCTGGAGTTCCGGAGTCGACGGGGAGGGCTTCCGGGATCGATTTATCGCATCTACATAAGACGCGATAAATCGATCCCAGAACATCGTTCGCTACCCACGGAATCGGATGGGTAGTGTGGATGTACCCATAGGATGCAAAGTATATAGGGTGGGATTTTCCAATATGTCCAAATGATTTAGGCACTTTAATGCCAACATGTGCTCCCAAATCACTTACGTGTTTTTGAAAATCCAGACCATAATTTCAGGAATCAAGTAACTTTTCCATAGAGATATCTGTGCACAACACTGGCTGCAACTTATGACTTATTACACATGTGAGCAATTTCTTTTAACTCGGTGAGACTACACGCATGTGTAGGAATTTGCCAGATTGGGGTCTTGGAGGTCAGAGACTTATGCCTACATCGCAGTCAGAGGTATGACTGCAGCATATTTAGTCATACGTGAGCTACCTCTGATCTATGTCTACACATACTGCAGTTACACCTCTGATTGACATGTAGACATATCCTGTCTTTCCTTCCTCCTGCTTCAGCATATTCTCCTCGTGTAATTAGAACTCTATTCAGGAGGCACTGATTTATATTTTTCATAGGCTTAATGGATGATGTACTCATCTCTTCTGAGTAAGAAAATAGGTTTATGCTACCAATATTTCTGATCCTTTTCTTTTTAGCTGAAATGGTTCCGATGTTGCAATAGCTGTACTTCCAACTTCAATAGTAGAGATTTTTTTTAGCAAACATTCCATGCTTGGATTTCTTTAAAACGTGGAGAGAATATTTTATATCAATAGATCAAAATCTCTTATACCACATTGTTTTGTTTGCCTCAACTTAATACCTATCTAAAACAGACCTGGAGAACAAAAACCCGAATTGTTGAAGTCAATGGGATCAAAAGAGTCATGTTGAGATAGAGTGAATGTGTTGCAAAAACTAGTAAAGAACTCATTACTTGTTCCGGCCTATAATATGAGAACAAGGGACATGTTCTATGAAATTGAAAAGGATCCCCAGGAAATACTTTATTCTAATGTTCCTAGGTTGCAATGTCACATTTCAAAGACAATTTAATAAGCTCTATACCAGGCCTGTTCATTTGTGCAGCCCTGTTAATAGGGGAGGAGAGATACTATGCCCTAAAGATTTGATATACCCGTACAATTCTAGCTAGCAAAGCTATAAGTATTTACTAGTGGTCATATAATTATCCAATGACTATCTGTATGCCCTTCTGAAGCATTCCTGTTTCTTTTCGTTTGTTGTAAACTTACTGTCCCTTAATTTAATTTAATGTATCCGTGTTTTGTATGTAAGATTGCATGAGTTTGATTTGCTCGAGTTCCTGGCACCCATAAGGAAGTGCTGTAGAAAGTAACAGAGAAGAAGCACATGGGAGAGTAGAAGGAAGCAAAATATACCTACAGTAAACCCTTATATAACGCACATTTATACAGTGTGTTTTTGACATAATGTGGTTTGCATTTAGTGACCCATTTTTATGTTGCATGCACTATTTTTATATAGCGCGCACTCACGTGGACCTGTCCGCTCAGGTCAGGCGAGAAAACCATCAAGTCAGCTCCCTCCTCAGTCCAGCTGTACGCGTGGCGTGGCCTTTGTGTTGTACCAATTTTTTGGACATTATATCATGACCACCCTCATCATTTGCATTCATCATGCCACCTAAGAGAAGTAGCAGTCCGGAAGAGAATGAGAAGTGAGAAGAAATGGGAAACGATGAGTTTAGCTAAGAAGATAGAGATACTGGACAAGCTCCGTGCTGGTGCCCGAGTCAATGCGGTTGGTCGCGAGTATGGTGTGAATGAATCTACGATTCGCACCATTAGGAAAGGCGAAGCTATCATTAGAGCCCATGTTATGGCTGCAGGTAATGCTAGTCTTACCATCAAGAGGATGACGAGGGCAGATGTTCAGCTAAATAAAACAGAGACTCTGTTGAACACATGGATTGAAGATCTGACTCAAGAACGGACACCACTCTGTAGGACAGTCGTTAATGAGAAGGCACAGAAATTGTATGCAGCCATGTGTGAGAAGGAAAGTGAACCATTCAAAGAAATGTTATTTAGTAGTGGCTGGCTTGATAATTTTAGGAAGCGCTTTAACATCCTTAATGTGACGTTTTCGGCCATCACGTAGAAGATCATTGTCTTCAGCAAGCGACAAAGAGTTCTGTGACACCTTATAGACTAACAGACGTACTGGAGCATAAGCTTTCGTGGAATACCCACTTCTTCGGATGCATCTGAAGAAGTGGGTATTCACCCACGAAAGCTTATGCTCCAATACGTCTGTTAGTCTATAAGGTGCCACAGAATTCTTTGTCACTTCTACAGATCCAGACGAACACGGCTACCCCTCTGATACTTGTCTTCAGCAAGTCACCAATTCATAGTTTAAGGTAACAAATAAAAAAATTCAACTTTGTCATGTCTCGGAATGTAACCCTATTTTTCCCATTTATTCTTCAGTTTATATAACGCATTTTTATATAACACATGGTTTTCTAGGGACGTAACTACTGCATTATATAAGGGTTTACTGTATATGATTTGATTGCAATGCATATTCTCGTGATTCTAGGCAGGCGAGGGTTACAAATACTGCAAGAGGGAAGTGTCTTTCATCACTCTCAATTATCCCTTCTGGATGATAGCAAAGTGGCTGTTGGCCTTCTTTGCCTGAGGCAAAGTCACTAGAATGTGGTCGCCTTTTTGGAATGGGACAGGAAGTGAAACTGAAAAATTGGAGTCCCAAAAGGACTTTCCTTTCTGGCTCAAAAAAGGAATGCTCATAAATGTAGATGAAGGGACTGAAGCAATGGGACAGAGGAGAGAGATTCTAGTAGAAATACATTGACTAAAAACTTCAGGAAATACAGAGATAAGGTACGTGCCTGCACAACCTTAACTCTCCTTCCTTGCAGCTGACAAACACCACTGGGAATTAGCAGCATGCACTCCTGCTGGATTTACTGTAGTAGTTATAGCTGTTTTGAGCAGTGGAGGGATTCGTTGGCGCAGCTTGCAATTGTGATATGAGGCAATATGGGGGGGTACCCCTGTGAGGGGGGCTCATCCCCCCCACCTCTGTATGTGTGATCAAAGGAAAGAGGTGCAAGAGAGAATCAGTATGCCTCATTCCAGTGCTGCATTAGCAATTAGGTGGGAAGTGTGTAGCCTGTGGATTTCATGAAGGATAAGTGAAAGTATAGCATTAGATGGCATTGTGGGCCTCCCAGATCCTGGCTTCACCATGTGGGGCAGGGAGAGGAGCCCATAGCCCATAGAGGGACATTCCCCGATTCCTGACACAATGACAAAACTGACTTGGCAAGTTGGTCAATTAATGTCTGTTGACCAGCTATTTGAGCACCATCAAATAGTCCAGCAAGAATGCCCTGATGTAAGTGGAGACTGACTGTTTTGATTGCATCATGGTGCCATTTTTCATTATTTAGAACTTAATTTTATTGTGTTTTGTATCTTTTAGAGTTAAAATAACTCAAGTAACTTTTTGGTCGTAATTAGGAATAACTATCTTTCTAAGGTAAAGCCTATTGTAGACCATGAAGTCTTATACCTTCCCCCCCTTTTTTTTAACTGTTCTAATAAATTAATGCTTTAAATATTGACCAGTATTTGACCAGTCAATTGACCAATTATTTTTGGACCGGTAAGATGACCAAACCTAGCACAAGGGGCAGGGAGAGGGGCTTGGACCCCCCCACCCTAGAAGGGCAAGGACCCTGCAGACCGCACATGAGGGGGGAGAATGTGGGGCTGCCACATGCCCTGTACCCTAATTATTCCCATTCATACTGCCATCCATCTCCATGTCACCTTTTCTACTCCCCCGATTTGAGCCCCCAACCCCTTTCCCAGGCCTACCACCCATGCCTGTTTCTCTCCCTCGCCTCACTGCAACCTCAAAACCCTGCTCCTTATTCTCAACACTCTTCAGCCCCCTAATTCCCTTTGCAGCACACATTTGCATGTGTATTTTTTTTTAATTATAGTAAAGCACCAACTCCACCATAGTTAAGATGAAGACCAAGCATTCTGTTTAAAAGTAGACTCTTCTAAGTGCTCTAAAATCCACACACTTACTCAGATTGCTTTGAAATTTTGTCTGCCTCATGGGGGCATGGAGCTTGGTCAGTGAACCAAATTTGGGCCATTTGAACAAAGGGTTCCTGAGATTCAGCCTCTGGGAAAACAACAGCTCTTCTTAAAGCCGACATGTTTTGGCAATGAGTTTTGTGGATAGATAGAGCTTAAACCAGGGCTGAGATCATTATACCAGGGTCTCAAATGCTTGGAAGTTACCCCAGCAGGGTACATGCCACCCACTAGCCTTTTGAGAGAAATAAAAGTACGTTATTAACCAAAGAGTAGTTCTTCAGTGAGGTGCATCAGCATTTGAAGTGTGTGGCATTGCATCAAACAGATTCCACTGAGCATTTGTGGGCAGACAAGGTTTTTAGCCTTGAAAGTTTCACACAAGCTGGATGGCTTGAGAATAAGCAGTCGTCCTTTGACCCAGACCCAGCCAGCCACTGTCAGTTGGAGTCTCGCTGTAGGCAGAAGTCTGGAAAAGCTCAGAGGGCATAGTGCTAAAATCTGTCTTTTGGTGAGAGGGGGTGGGGTATTTTTGGTGGCTGTAATCAAAGTATGTATATATTTTTAAATTATATATGCAAATAGTTACTGGCTGGGGAGGGGCATTTTAGAGAGTGGAGAACTGGGAGGAATAGAGGTGAAAGAGGTTTAGGACTACATAAAGGGAACAGGGATTTTGGGGCTGAGTGGAGGGGAGATGAGAGGGGTTTGTGAACTCAGGTAAGGGGGAGGGAGAGGAAGAGAGACACTGAGAAGGGGGCATTTGGGGATGAGTAGCAGGGAGATTGTGGGGAGAATAGGGTCAGGGACTCCTGTCAGCCCCACCTTCTCACTGTATCTGTGTGTGTGCCAGGACATGAGGGGCTCCTCACCCTACGTATGTGTGTGTGCCAGGATATGGAGGCCTGCTGCCCCTCTGGGGGGCCTGATCCTGTACCTGCCCCCTCATCTAACCTGGAGTCAGGGTGGTCCCTGCCCTTCTGGGGGTGTCTGAGCCCATCTCACCTACTCCCCAAGTGATCCAGGATCTGGGGAAGCCCTCTCCTTCTAGCTCCCTCTCCTGGGGAGCTAAGAACAGGCATACTGGGAGCATGGGGCAAAAACACACTGCTGACACTAAGGCGAGAATGGACATGCTTGATGCATATCTCTCGCACTCCAGCGCTAAGTAGGAATGAAAACACCCACTGAGATTAATGGAGTAGTTCACATATCTCAGAATTATTGTTTCAGGCTGTATTAATTTTCATGGGGTGTTTTCTCAAGGCTTGTCTACATTTGAAACAGTACAGTGACACAGCTGCACTTCAGTGTAGATGCTACCTTCACGAGTGCAAGGGGTCCTCCTGTTAGTGTATGTAATCCACCTCTCCGAGAGGCAGTAGCTAGGTCGATGGAAGAATTCTTCCATTGACCTAGGGATATCTACGCTGGGGGTTAGGTCTGCTTAACTTATGTTGCTCAGGGATGTGGATTTTTCATACCCCTAAGCAACAAAGTAGGTTGACTTAATTTTTGGATGTAGACCAGGTCTCATTCAACTGAGACTATCACATTGAGATGAATGGGCTACTTCAGACGTCTCTGAGCCTCCTATGCCTTCTGGATTATCCTGTGGTGGAGAGATGCATATAGAAAAGCAGTCACTGATGACTAATTTCATAAATATTATAACAGAGTGGTGAGTTTTTTAAAGAACAGTGTTTCTAAATGTTCCAAAATCTGCATGTGAACTGACCTATCTTGAAATCTACTGTGCTTTATGGGATGTAGGGTAGGATTAGTGATCCAAATTTGGGGTCATTTGTGCAAAATGTTCCTTAAACAAAGGCCCTCCCCCTGAAATAAACAGGTTATCTTTAAGTACACAGATTTTACCAACTTTTTTTTATGTACACCAAGCTTCTAAAACACTGATAGTTTAATGGGATGGAAAGGGGAGAGTGAACTGGAAATGGTGGCGGGGGGAGGGGGGGCTATATGTTGTGGGGGAATAGTGGGGGGGACGGACGGAGAGAGAGACACCAGTTTTTTTCCTCATATGCTTAAAGTTACTATAACCACCACATAATAAAAATATCAAGTTCTTGGGACATGGATAATATCTGAGTTTTTTTCTCACCTAGTTCATTAGCAACTACTCACTACAGACATTTGAAAGCATGACCATTATCCCCATTCTGCTACAAAAAATTGCACAGGCGTGTGTTTGTGTGTGTGGGGTGCTCTTATTATCACATAGCATTTATGTGACCTAGTAAAAAGAATAGCAGTCTGGGACTCAGAAACCTGAGCTGTATTCCCAGCTTTGCCTCTGGCTTGTTGGGTGATTTTGGCCAAGTCACTTCACCCCACTCAGTGCCTCAGTTTCCCTATCTCTGCAATCGCTTTGAGGTTTACTGATGAAAAATGCTTTGTAAGAGCTAGGCACTCTCATTACTTGTCCAGGAGTGTCTCAGAGAATGGCACACCTACATGAAAATTAAGTGTCTAAATGATCACTGTCATTTCTCTCTCTCTCTTTTTTTTTTTTTAAAGGACATTTAAATGGCAAACTTCATTAACACAGAATTAAGGTTGTTTGCCCTTTCAGAACATCAAGTTCAGCAAAACTCAAACTTGTGAAAACAAAGAAATAAAGAGTTAAGGTACATGCCCGTACACCTTTGTTCTGTGCTGAACAGAAGCTCCTCACACTCATATACAGAAAGAATACCACATCTACTAAATCTTAGTTCTTTCAACCCCTTCATCCTTATACACACACTAACCTTTCATTAAACCCACACACCACACTCATCTCCCACTGAATTGCTGACAAATCCCCATGGCAAAGCAAGAAGATTTCTGTGCCCCACTAATAGTGTTCAAATGAAGGATACTGGATCTCTCAGTGTACACATGCACCTCTTTAGTTTGATCACACACGCTGGGGTCAGGGAAAGACGCTCTCTCACACATACTCAGAGGGCCACCAGCTCTTATATCACAATCAAAGCTTTTCCAAGCCACTCTGGCTAATTCTTCCACCATTCAGTACTGCTACATCTAACACAGTGAATGCAGCTGGAGTGTGTGCAGATAATTCTCATTGGTTCTTGTCAGGTCCAGGAGGACAGAGTTATGGTTGTATGGGGTGTACATTAACTCTATTTCCTAGTTTTCACACGTTTGGGTTTTGTTGAACTCTACATTCTGGAAGGGCATGAGCTATTTCTGGACAGCCTTAACTCTGCATTGACAAAGTTGTTGGGTTTTTTATTTATTTATTTTTTGGTCATTAGTAGTGTTAGCATCTTCAGAGTTATCTGCTGTATTCAACCACATTTCCTTAAAATACCCCCCCGCAGGCAGATATTAACAACATACCTACAGACCTTTCTTAGATTTCTGCTCTAGGTCAAATTTGAACTGAGACTGGTTGCGTGTAGGTCAGGTTCACTGGCTGCTGTTTGTTCCCTTGAGCCATCCAGCTGCAGATAAAATTGTCAGACTAGAAAGCCGCTTGATTACTCTGTCCGTATATGTACAATGTAGTCCATTGGATGCATGAGGCTGTAGGAAAATTAGGGTTCATAGAATCTCAGGGTTGGAAGGGACCTCAGGAGGTCATCTAGTCCAACCCCCTGCTCAAAGCAGGACCATCCCCAACTAAATCATCCCAGCCAGGGCTTTGTCAAGCCTGACCTTAAAAACCTCTAAGGAAGGAGATTCCACCACCTCCCTAGGTAACCCATTCCAGTGCTTCACCACCCTACTAATGAAAAAGTTTTTCCTAATATCCAACCTAAACCTCCCCCTCTGCAACTTGAGACCATTACTCCTTATTCTGTCATCATCTACCACTGAGAACAGTCTAGATCCATCCTCTTTGGAACCCCCTTTCAGGTAGTTGAAAGCAGCTATCAAATCCCCCTCATTCTTCTCTTCTGCAGGCTAAACTATCCCAGTTCCCTCAGCCTCTCATAAGTCATGTGCTCCAGCCCCCTAATCATTTTTGTTGCCCTCCGCTGGACTCTTTCCAATTTATCCACATCCTTCTTGTAGTGTGGGGCCCAAAACTGGACACAGTACTCCAAATGAGGCCTCACCAGTGCCGAATAGAGGGGAATGATCACGTCCCTTGATCTGCTGGCAATGCCCGTACTTATACAACCCAAAATGCCATTAGCCTTCTTGGCAACAAGGGCACACTGTTGACTCATATTCAGCTTTTCGTCCACCGTAACCCCTAGGCCCTTTTCTGCAGAACTGCTGCCCAGCCATTCGGTCCCTAGTCTGTAGCAGTGCATGGGATTCTTCCGTCCTAAGTGCAGGACTCTGCACTTGTCCTTGTTGAACCTCATCATATTTCTTTTGGGCCAATCCTCTAATTTGTCTAGGTCCCTCTGTATCCTATTCCTACCCTCCAGCGTATCAACCACTCCTCCCAGTTTAGTGTCATCTGCAAACTTGCTAAGGGTGCAGTCCACACCATCCTCCAGATCGTTGATGAAGATATTGAACAAAACCGGCCCCAGCACCGACCCTTGGGGCACTCCACTTGATACCGGCTGCCAACTAGACATGGAACCATTGATCACTACCTGTTGAGCCCGACCATCTAGCCAGTTTTCTATCCACCTTACCGACCATTAATCCAGCCCATACTACTTTAATTTGCTGGCAAGAATACTGTGGGAGACTGTATCAAAAGCTTTGCTAAAGTCAAGAAATAGCACATCCACTGCTTTCCCCTCATCCACAGAGCCAGTTATCTCATCATAGAAGGCAATTAGGGTTGTGCCTCTTTAGAGAGCTGAACTCTTTTCTTGAATAATATTTTAAATTTTGTTCTCTCAAAGAGGTAGTGAGTGCCATGCACTAGTTGGAGTAAGGGTGGAGTGATTGAGACCATTGTGCCAGGAGCAGGGCCCTGGTTTGATCCCCAACTCTGGGCCCAAAAAATTGGTAGAATCTGTCAACCTTGAGGAAAGCTGAGTTGGCCACTCCCAACGTTGCTCCTGTGAGTAATTATCCCCATTTTACAGATGGGGAAACTGACTCTGAAATGATTTGTCCATTGTCAGAAAGGGAATTTGTCTCAACCTGAGAGATGAGTTGAAGGGTCTCTGGCTCTGACCTATGCTTAGATTACTAGAACACCTCTCCCACATAATCTCTCATCCCTCCCACAAAAAATATAAATTGTTAAATTCTAGATCATTTTTTTGTTTGTCTTCAGCCCATGCCTCCACTTCCTAATCAAAGGGAAAGATTTGTATTGCTGCTTTGACCTCATGAGCAGAATAGAACAGGACAGAGGCCAAGTTGAGACACCATAACGAGTTAAGAAAAAAGTCAGCCCTTTTGTATGTCTTGACCAAATGAGCCAGCTGAAGGAGTAGGGGGACAGTGCTGCTGATTAGGGTGTGAGACAGTGGTTCCCAAACTTTAACATGAACCCCCTCCTAAAAATGAATATTTCCAGGGATTTTTTCTTTTTACCTGAGTATAAATTATAAAAGCAGTGATCTTGGAAATGTAAAATTTGTTTTTATGACATGCTTATTACACACTATTATTAATTATTTATCATTACAGTATTTTTATTACATTATGAAAACAGCAACACTCTTCCAAGATCTCACTTTCGTAGCTTGTATCACTTTGAATTATCCTGTTATAAGACAAGGCTCCTATGTTTCGTCAAGGAGTATCAGATGTGAAACAGCATGACGGTATTTAAGAAGCCAACTCAAAGAGTTCCTTCTACACAAGCATTCAGGTCTTGAGCGGTCCAGGCAAACAATGCACGTTACAACAAAGCTTAAACTTGTTCTTCATAATAATTTTAAAAACAATACTAGCTACCTATTTAATTTTAAAAACTGCAAAAAATATCCACTTCCCTTTCCATTTCTTATAAGGAGTCTTGAAGTTTAAATCTCCACAGTGTGATAGATAGGCTTGCTTTGCTCTGCTTAGCTTTTGGAAGAACAGGGGCTCTGGGCTGCTGGCCCTGTGCTGTCCGGGGTCTCTAGGGACAGCTCTGTCTGCCATTAGGGAATTTTTCCCCGAGAACCCCCTGTAACATTTCACGAACCCCCAGGGGTTCACGAACCCCAGTTTGGGAACCACTGGTGTGAGAGGAGGAAGCTAGAGAATTACTCTTTCCCTAGTAGCACTGGATTGGAGGTGGTAGGGGAAGGTGAGAGTCATTCTCCAAGTAGCCTCATGCTGGAACTTTTGCCAGGAGCTATCTCCTTTGGCAGCAAGCTTACCTTGATAGCTTGACACCCAATCCCCCACATTATTCCCTTCTTGAGTATTGTTCCACCAGAAGATGAGGGCAATGTGCTACTGGAACTGTCTCCTGCAGGAACAGACCTGGAAGATAATGGTTTTACCTCTCCAAATAAATGTTTCCCTTGCTGTTATAATGTGTTCTTGGTCCTTGCGATAATATCAGAGTACCTCACACATCAATTTATCCTCATTACAACCTCTGTGAGGCACGAAAGTGTAGTAAACACTTAGAAGTTTACTAGATTTTTTTTTTTAAGACCATAGAACTTGACCTAATAATAATACCTATTAGTGAAGGGAATTATTCTTCCCTGCTATGTAAGTAAGCCTCTCAAGCTCAATAACTTGTGGTTGAACTAGAGGATTCCTGCTTTACAGACTCTAAATGATGGAGAATTTACCATTTTCCTTGTGGCAGTGTTATTATTTAAAGTCATTGTTAAAATGTTGCATTTTTCTAACTCTGACTTCTAGCTATGGGGTCTTGTTATGATTTTTTTTACTACAATTAAGAGCCTCCTAATACGTGGTATGTCCTCTCCGTTTCTAGGTACTTAGATGGGGATCATGTTGCTTCCTAATATTCTTTGATTAGCTAACTAGATTGAGCTGCTTAAGTTTTTCATTGTAAAGGGTGTTTTCCAGAGTCTTTTTTTTTTTTTTTTGTAGCTCTCCTCTGATCTTTTGCCGTTTTTCAACATAATTTTGAAAGTGCATGTGCTAGAAAAGGACACAATATTTTGGTAGTTGTTTCACTAGTGTTGTATAGAAAGGTATTATCACTTCCTTTCTACTCGTCCAAAGATCATGTTAACCACAATATTTTATTGGGAGCTAATGTTCTCTTGGTTATCTACAATAACTTTTATATCCTCCTAGGGCTTGTCTTCACATCAGCGGTTATCTTGAGTTAGTACTACTTTAGTTATTGCAGACATGCTTCAAAACAATACTGGAGTTACAGAGAGTGATTAATTAGCAGCACAGTTGTTCGATTAGCAGCTGATGAATTCTTGTAACTGAGACTGTTGCATCCCCACTGCATTACTAGATCCAGCATCAGCATCGCCGGAGCATTAACACATCCCAAAAGGCCTTCTAGCGGGAGTTTAAAGCGCCACTTAACGTGAGTTAGAAATTTTTGTGTGTGGACAGGAGTTAGGGGTAACACTAGATTTATAATTTGAGCTAACTGCTGTGAAGACACACCCTTAGAATCACTGCTCCCCAGGATACAGTTCTTCCACCTCCTACTCCCCCATTGATTTCAGAGGGGCCATTCGTGGAGTTAGGTGTTACTCAGTGGGAGAGGGGCCGGGTCTACACTACAAAGTTAAGTCAATGTAAGCAGCCTAGCGTCAACCTAGCTGTCCATGTGTCTATGCTTAAATTTGTCTCCTGCCAAGTATATGCCCCAATACAGAGATGCAGTAAAGCCACCTCCCTGACGGCATTAAGCCATGGTTGACATACAGTACTGTGATTGATGTACTGCGAGTGTAGACTGTCCTCTAGCAACTGTCCCACAATGCCTGACACTGACCCCCTCTGGTCACAGTTGTGAACTCCACTGCCCAGGGGATACAGAGAATGGAAGCCACTCTGCATATTTTTGAAATGCATTTTCCTAATTGCCCAGCTTGGCGAACACACCTTGCAGCCCTCCCTTATTGTGTGCAGCTGGCCAACCAACCACGCTGGCTACATGCTCCAGATGTGTTCCTGCCTGAAGTACACAGGAGGTATTGGATCTTTTGGGCCAGTGGGGAGAAGAGGTTGTGCAGGCACAGCTATGGAGCAGATGTAGAAACGTGGACATCTATGAGCAGATTGCACGGGGGATGCAGGAGAAGGGGTACGACAGCAGTGTCACGTGAAAGCCAAGGAACTGCAGCAGGCATATGAGGAAAGCCAAGGAGGCCAACAGTCGATTTGCTGCCAAGGTGCAGACCTGCTGCTTGTACAATGAGCTCCATGTCAGACTTGTCGGAGACCTCACCAGCACACTGCAGAGCACTGTGGATACCTCGGTGGAGCCAGAGAGACAGACCCAAGCTAAGCCTCAAGCCAGGATCTGTAAGAGACTCCACTGTAGTCTAGTCAGTCCCAGCAGCTGAGCACAGGCGAGTCTGTTGCAGGGGAAGGAACCTCAGGTAAGTGTGTGAATACATTTCCCATTACAGTGTTTAAATATACAAATGATGCCCCATCCCAGCTTAACAGGACCCAAGTAGTGACGTTTAATTAATTTACTCATACTAGAAGTGGTAACTGTCCAAAAAAAAGAGAGGTAGAGCTGTTATCTGCTGTTCATTGCCCCATAGATTTAATGGGGAGGCGGGGGGGGGGGGGGGAGGTGGCATGTGGAGCAGTTTGTTTATGTACACAGACATTCCTGGAATTCTCCAGAGAGATCTCAATTAAACTTTTGTGGGGGTACTCAGCAATCCTCTCCTGACGGTTTCTAGGGATGTCAGCCTTATTTCTTCCTATATGGTAAGATCTTTCCCATACCAGTCCACGATGACTTTGGCAATCACCATTGCAGCAAAGGCTAGTATATGTGGGGCCAGGCGGCTTCAGTACACCAGCAGCAGTTGTGCTGTCTGTGCCTATGTTATCCTCAGGAGTGAGATATCAGCTAAAATTACCACGGTGCCTTTTCAATGCCTTTTCCATGGGTATAAGTGTAGGGCAACAGAGGCTGAAATTTTGTTTTGTGCAACCGAATTCCCTTCCCCTCCAATGCCTCTGCTTGGTCATACTCATCATGGCTGGAGCTGGTGGGCAGTGCTGTGCACAGGCACTCACAGGCTGAAGTGTCAATAACCGTTTCTTGTTTAAAACTGTAGGGGAGCCAATGGAAGGGTGTTATGAAACTTAACTTTCACTTGTGCTATACATAGAAGAATCCCTCTGTATGTTTTGTCTGTAGCTGCTGCTGTTGTGGTGTTGAGAGGTCCCCCCCACACACCCAAGGATCATCTGACCATGATAAGCAGGAGAAAGAAGAGGATATGTGCAGAGAGATCCTGCAAGCTAGTGCTGCATCGGATCATGGAAAAGAGGGCCTGGAGAGTGAATGTTGCAGACTGTATGGAGAGGGAAAGAGTGGATAGGAGAAGGAAATGTACCAGGACATAATGGTCCTTCTTCATCAGCAAACAGAAATGCTGCAGACCTAAGTTCCCTTTAAGCTGCGCAGCCATGCAGCAGCCTGTTTAGCGCTGCCCAGCTGACCTGCTGCGGCCAGGGGAAGGGTGCACCATAGGCGCCGATTTCCCCTGTAACCGGGCGGGGGAGGGGTACTCGACCTCCACCTCCGCCCCAGGCCCCGCCCCTACCCCACCCCTTTCCCCAAGTCCGTGCCCCATCCCGCCTCTTCCCTGCCTCCTCCCCCGAGCGTGCCCTATCCCCTCTCCTCCCCCTCGCTCCCGGAGCTTCCTGCACCCCGCAAAACAGCTGTTCGCGGGGACGCTGGGAGAGAGAAGTTGGTCAGTGGGGCTGCTGGCAGGTGACAGGCGCTGGGGGGCGGGGTTAGCTTGGCTGCTGGTGGGTGCTGCTGAGCAGCACCTGCTAATTTTCACTGTGGGTGCTCCAGCCCTGTAGCACCCACAGAGTCCACACCCTAGGGGGCACCCCAACTCAGCCCTGTACCTGTCGTGATCGGGGCGCCCCTCTCCCAACTCAGCCCCAGCCCATACCTGCCGGGGGAGGGGTGCCTATCCCACAGCTCCAGCCCCTGAGCTGCCGCGACGGGAAGAGGCACCTCCCCCCACCCCTCCCCAGCCCAGGTGCTGCTGCGGGGAGAGATAGCTGGGGGGAGTCCTCTCTCCCTGTCATAGCCCCAGAGCACCCTGCTGCACCCCAAACCCCTCATCCCTGGCCCCATCCCAGAGCCCTCACCCTATGCACCCCAACCCCCAGCCCTGAGCTCCTCAGCCCCACCCCAGAGCCCAAACCCCCAGACGGAGCCCTCATCCCCCCCCCCCAACCCTCTGCCCAAGCCCTGAGCTCCTTATCCCTGGCCCCACCCCAGAGCTTGCACCCCCAACTGGAGCCCTCACACCCCTGCACTCCAGCCCTCTGCTCCAGCCCTGAGCCCCCTCTCACACTCTGAACCCCTTTGCCCCACCCCATTAATTTTGTTATGTGCACCAATATGAAGGTGATATGTTACACATAACAAAATTTATTCTGCACATGTGTGGGGAAAATTAGAGGGAACACTGCTGCAAACTGTTGTTGACCTACAGGTTCAACAATTATGGGTTCACCTCCCTTTGCAGTCAGTGGAGAACTCCATTTTTGCACCTTTCTACACCTCCCTTCCAACTTTCCTCATGGCATCAGGGGATGCATCTATATCCCCTACCACTCCACGCCAGTGGACAGTAAGGAGAACCATAGCTTCACATGCACTGATGCATGAGAGCCACTATTGCTGTATGTGTAGCCAAAATGAGCTGAAAAGGACATGAATGTTCCGTCTCCTTGTTAATTTATTTCAGAAGTTTTTATTGTATTTGTTTTTTTAATTGTACCCTGGTTTTTTTTACATTGGTTTTGGTTCTCAATAAAAAATTTTTTAGTAAATAATTAATCTTTATTACTTCACAACATATACTGCAGAATGCCTAGCACTACTGAAAGCACTCACTACTTGTACAGATGGACAAAACTTACAGGATCAGTGACAAAAACACAGTGTAATAATCGTAAATGTACAACAGGCACTGGAAAATTAATAGGTCAATTAACAAAGTATTATATTCATAAATGTACAACAAGCACCACACAATTCCTAATAGCCACCAAAACTCCAGGGCAGATAGAGCACGTTCGCCCATACCATCTTACTGTGGCTGACTGTTAAAGTGCTCTTTCAAGGCCTCCCTCAGCTACATAGCTCCACATTGAGCTCTTGTAATAGCCCTTATGTGTGGCAGTTCAAACGCAGCAGACAATCACTCCACCTTTGCCCTCCATCCCAGTGGCAACTTTTTCCCCTTTGCCTCACAGATTTTATGCAGAATGCAACAGGCAGCTATAACCATTGGGATACTTTTCTCATTCATATCCAGTCTTGAGTAAACAACCCCTACATCCTTTCAGTGTACCAATAGCGCATTCAATTCTCATTCTGCACCTGCTGAGCCAGTAGTTGAATCTATTCTTGGTGCTGTTAAGGTGGCTGGTTTATGGCTTTATGAGCCAGGGGTAGGCCAGGTACCCCAGGATCACTGTTGGTATTTCAATATCACTAACAGTAATCTGCCGGTCAGGAAAGAATGTCCCTGCTTGCAGCTTTCTGAACAGTCCTGTGTCCTTAAGATGCAAGCATCATGCACCTTCCCTGACCAGCCAGCGCTGATGGCAGTGGAGCGTCCCCGGTGATCCACCAATGTTTGCATAATCTTAAAAAAGTAGCCTGTTCTGTTTATGTACTCTGTGGCAAGGTGTGCTGGTGCCAAAATAGGGATGTGTGTGCCATCTATCGTCCAACTGCAGTTTGGGAACCCCATTGCTGCAAATCCATCCAGTATGTCCTGCACATTACTGCGAGTCACAGTCCTGCATAGCAGGAGACCATTAATGGTCCCCCATTGTAGATTTTCCAAGTCCTACTGACTGGTAGCAATCTGATGTTGGAAGCTTTTAGAAAGCAATCATCACTCACTTAGCTGTCAGTACAGATATCCTTCTCGACTCCCTGTGCTAGAGGGCTGGGGTGAGTTTGGCATACAGATCCAGAAATGTGGTCTTTTTCATCTGACAGTTCTGCAGCCACTGCTCGTCATCCCAAACCTGCATTATGATGTGATCCCAGTCAGTGCTTGTTTCTTGGGCACAGAAGCAGTGCTCTCTGGTCTGCACCTGCTCTGTGAATGCCACCACCATCCTTGAATTGGTTTTTGCTATATGACACAGCAAACTGTCCTCCACAAAATCTTCATGTCACCCAATGCTGAAGTTCTTAGTATGGCTCTGCAAATACCAGAGGATCATTCATCCTCTGCTTGCAACAGGCATGACAGTAGTGCAGAGCTGTTCGGGCTTTATTCTTCTGTCACAGATGTCAAACAGTGAGAAGTGCAGCAAGGCTTTGTGGGATTTTTTCAAAAGATGAAAAAATTATGAGATACAGGGTGCCATTATGGGATGGAGGAAGTTGCTTGATGGGAGTTTGATCCCTTGCTCCTAGCTACTCCTGTGCAACTTGTTTCTGCCTCACCAATTTCCCAAAAGGCAGTGTGCTGGACAATGGCAAGTTTCGCATTGGGATACCTACCAATGGTGTACCATGCACTACATTGACACAAACACCTGGTGAGTATGTGAATTGCCAGTGCAAGGAACCAAGTATGCGCACGCACAAGCGATATGCACACTGCAGTGGCTTTATGCCAACATAACTTGTCAATCAAAGTTTGTAGAGTAGACGTGACCTAAGGATGCCAGAATGTGACCCAGAATGTTTGTGATTTGTCCATGATCACACAAGGAGATTGACAGAAATAGGAATTGAACTCAGAACTTTTGAGTTCCAAATCAGTCTCCCCCTAAGGGTGACAAAGGTTTGATCCAGATAGTCCCCTCTAACTAGCCCACTGAGAGAGAGTTCTTAACCCTGTTGCAGGTGACCAAATCTGATTCCATTGGTCTTAGGTCATCACTTCAGCAGAGCACATTGTTCTATCCCAACTTGGAAGCCTTCTGTTTAGTTTGGCTAGAAAGGATAGAAATCCATAAGCATGGACTCTCCAAGCAGGTGGCTTACGTCGTGGCATCTCAGAGGCCGTCTACAGCTTGAGGTAAAAAGGTTTGCCGTGTGGTACAATCAGGCCCAATTGGTCCCTTTTACTTGTCCCATGCAAAAATGCTTAACTCTATCCAGATACGTTTGGCAGCTATTTCAGTTTATTGTACCCTAGCAGAAGTTAGGCTTTGCAGATCTTTGTCAGAAGGTTCAGACAGTTCAGGGCAACTGCACCTGTATTTTTCGCTTAGTGGCCCAGTAAGGCCATCCATACTCAGGCTTCCAGCTCCCCAGTTGTTGGCTGTCTTGAGTGGATCCCTGTCCCTCTCCCTTCTGACCAGGGTATTTCTAGGCTGCACAGTTTCTTGTGTTCACTGTGGATTTCCCAGTACAGATAAGTTGCCTAAGAATACCCGCTTGCTTTTTTTTTTTTCAGAGACTGTTAACAGGTGTAATTGCTACAGTTATAAGTAGGGCTTTTCAAGCAAGTAAAAAAATTAATTGCGCTGTTAAATAATAATAGAATGCCATTTATTTAAATATTTATGGATGTTTTCAACATGTTCAAATATATTTATTTCAATTACAACACAGAATACAAAGTGTACAGTGCTCACTTTTATATTTATTTGAATTACAAATATTTGCACTGTAAAAAATAAAAGAAATAGTATTTTTCAATTCCCCCATTGCAAGTACTATAGTGCAATCTCTTTATCATGAAAGTTGAATTTATAAATGTAGAATTATGTAAAAAAACCTGCATTCAAAAATAAAACAATGTTAACTTTAGAACCTACAAATGCACTCAGTCCTACTTCTTGTTCAGCCAATTGCTCAGACAAACAAGTTTGTTTACATTTGCAGGAGATAATGCTGCCCACTTCTTGTTTACAATGTCACCTGAAAGTTAAAACAGGCATTCACATGGCACTGTTGTAGCTAATGTCACAATATATTTATGTGCCAGATGCCCTAAAGATTTGTATGTCTCCTCATGCTTCAAGCACCATTCCAGAGGACATGTATCCATGCTGATGACTGGTTCTGCTTGATAATGATCCAAAGCAGTGTGGATCAGCTGAACCCTGAGCATGTGGGCAAGACTCGCCAGCCAGACACCCAGGAAAAAGTTCTCTGTAGTAACTTCTAACATCCCATCACTGACCATTTGATGGGATGTTAGAAGTTACTACGGAGAACTTTTTCCTGGGTGTCTGGCTGGCGAGTCTTGCCCACATGCTCAGGGTTCAGCTGATCGCCATATTTGGGGTCGGGAAGGAATTTTCCTCCAGAGTAGATTGGCAGAGGCCCTGGAGGTTTTTTGCCTTCCTCTGCAGCATGGGGCACGGGTCACTTACTGGAGGATTCTCTGCATCTTGAAGTCTTTAAACCATGGTTTAAAGACTTCAATAGCTGAGACATAGGTGAGAGGATTATTCCAGGAGTGGGTGGGTGGGTGAGATTCTGTGGCCTGCATTGTGCAGGAGGTCAGACTAGATGATCATAATGGTCTCTTCTGACCTTAAAGTCTATAAGTCTATGTTCACTTTCATCATCTGAGTCAGATGCCACCAGCAGAAGGTTGATTTTCTTTTTTGGTGGTTCGGGTTCTGTAGTTTCCGCATTGGACTGTTGCTTTTAAAAACTTCTGAAAGCATGCTCCACACCTAGTCCCTCCCAGATTTTGGAAGGCACTTCAGATTCTTAGACCTTGGGTCGAGTGCCGTAACTATCTTTAGAAATCTCACATTGGTACCTTCTTTGCATTTTGTCAAATCTGCAGTGAAAGTGTTCTTAAAATAAACGTGCTGGGTCATCAGCTGAACCTGCTATAACATGAAGTATGTGGCAGAATGCGGATAAAGCAGAGCAGGAGACATACAATTCTCCCCCAAAGAGTTCAGTCACAAATTTAATTTTTTTTTTAACGAGCATCATCAGCATGGAAGCATGTCCTCTGGCGTGGTGGCCGAAGCACGCAGGGGCATACAAATGTTTAGCATATAAATAACTTCCTTCCAAGGCTGGCTACAAAAGTGCCATGTGGACTCCTGTTCTCACTTTCAGATGATATTGTAAATAATCAGGCAGCATTATGTCCCGTATATGTAAACAAACTTTTGTCTTCGTGATTGGCTGAACTAGAAGTAGGACTGAGTGGACTCATAGGCGCTAAAGTTTTACATTGTTTTGTTTTTGAGTGAAGTTATGTAACAAAAAAATTCTACATTTGTAACTTGCACTTTCACGATAAAGAGATTGCACTTCAGTACTTGCATGAGATGAATTGAAAAATACTATTTCTTTTGTTTATCATTTTTGGAGTGCAAATATTAGTAATAAATAATATAAAGTGAACAATGTACACTTTGTATTCTGTGTTGTAATTGAAATCAATATACTTGAAAATATAGAAACACATCCAAAAATATTTAATAAATGTAACTTGGTATTCTATTGCTTAACAGTATGATTAAAACTGCGATTAATTTTTTAAAATCGCGATTAATTGTTTTCAGTTTATCGTGTGAGTTAACTGCGATTAATTGACAGCCCGATTTATAAGTTCGACACAGTTCTTTCTATGCAAAGCTACTTTATTCTTAAGGTTAAAAGCGTTATAGAGAAAACATTAAAAATAATAAAGACACCTACACAACTCTAACATGGAGTCTGGCAGGCATAGACCTTCCAACCCTAACCTAAGGATTGGAGCCCTCCGTGGACCAGGGGTCCTGTCCATTTGCTGGATCAGGAAGAAGCCAATGAGCCAGTTTAAAAAATAGGCTATTTGTCCCCAAACCTTTTCTTTGTTGGTCCCAGTTTAAACTACTGTATGCATATCTCTCCGGGTGGGTGGCTTCCAAGGGCTGATAATGGAGGAAAGTACATTAGCATCCCCACTCCCTGCTAGAGAAGGTACATATAATGTCCTAACAACACATATATAATTGCATTTTTAGTACAATGTCCCCCAAAGGTATTAACTGTAATTCAGTGAGGTTTAACTTAATTGAGTAAATTTCATAAGGTTTGTTCAGGATAATGTCAATGTGTCACATCTGTTTCAGTTTATTGTCCCTTAGTAGAAGTCGCTCAACACCACCCCCATTAAAAAGCCCTGGGACATGGGATATTAATGTGGCCCTGCCAAAGCTTATCAAAGTTCTGTTAGAACCACTTATTTCCTATGAGCTTAAGTTCTTTACATGCAGTCATTTTGCTGGTGACAATGACTTTGATCTAATGACCAAGTTACCTTATACCAGTCTTTCCTGAGATAAAGTGGTGCTGCAGAGTTAGAGTTCTCTCCAGTGTGGTATTGGAGTTCCATACTAATGATCCTATTGGCCTGCCAACATTCTTCCCACACCTGCCTGCCCATTCCAGAGAGACCTTTCTCCATATGCTTGATCTTAAAAGGTCCTTGGGAGGACTAAAACCATTAGAAAAGCAACACAATTTTTGCTTCATTTGATACCAACACTGTAGAGGATCATGTCTAAGTGAATGCCTGATTGCATTTCATACTGCTGTGACCTGGTTGACCTGAAATTAGAATGGCCTATCTAGACTCCCTTCACAGCTTGCTAGGGGGATTTGGCCCTCTCTCCTCACATTTACAAAACACTGTTGCTTGGATGTGGCCGACAAGAAGGAATCTTCTTTATTGGTACTCTATTTTCCAGACCTTGTTTATAAGGCAGGGGAGGGCAAACTATGGCCCGTGGACCGGATCCGGCCCGTCAGGGCTTTCAATCTTGCCTGCGGGATTGCCAGCCCTGTGACGCAGCAGGGCTAAGGCAGGCTTCCTGCCTGCCCTGGCCCCATGCTGCTCCCAGCAGCAGCTGGCACCACGTCACTGTGGCCCCTGGGGGAGAGAGGGGGGCAGAGGACTCTGTGCGCTGCCCTTACTTGCAGGCACCACCCCCTGCATCTCCCATTGGCTGGGAATGGGGAAGCGTGGCCAATGGGAGCTTTGGGGGTGGTACCTGCAGGCGAGGGCAGCGAAGCCACCCGCCCCAACCCACCCCCACTGCCGGAGCCACTGCCGGACATGCTGGCCACTTCCGGGAGCGGCACGGGGCCAGGGCAGGCAGCCTGCCTTTGTGCCGCTGCCTCCCGAGAGCTGCTTGAGGTAAGCGCCCTGGGCTGGAGCCTGAACCCCTCCTGCACCCCACACTCCAACCCCCTGCCTTGAGCCCCCTTCCTCATCCCTCCTGCACCCCTGCCCTGAGCCCCCTCCCGCACCCCAACCCCCTTCCCCAGCCCTACATTTATGGCCTTGCATACAATTTTCCCACCTAGATGTGGTCCTCAGGCCAAAAAGTCCCCCCCTCTCCCCCCCCTGGCCCATTATAAGGTAAGGGAGGCTAAACTCTTACCATCCACCCCACCAAAAAGGGTTTGTTTTGTTATAGGATGTCCCTTACTTTCAGTTAGATAATTTATACTTATGATTATATATTATAATGTAGGCATTTTGAGGGGTATCTTAATTCATTCTTTCCTCTTTGTCTGCCATATTGGCATTGGTCATGTTGTTTTTGCTCATTTGCTTACGTTTCCTTATGGACACCTCTTGGGCTTCTTAATCTGCTGGAATGTGAATCCTGGACTGACTGAGTGTACCGTATAATTTTGCTTCTCTGAAGATATTATCTAGGTGAATTCTCTCATCACAAACACCTCATCCCATAATTCTGAGAGGTACTTTTTTATACTATTTTTCTCTGATAGTATTTTTTGCTAGTTGATCATCTTGAATCAGCTTTTCTTTCTGGGAGTATTATCTCCTGCTCAGTTGAAGGAACTACCTGGAATGTTCAGGAAGTCAGCCTGAGCCAGTGATCCACCCTGGTAATGCTGCCCTCAATGGTCAAAAATGTCTTAAGAGCTAGGGAGAGTTCTTATAGCCTTGCACTAAGGAACTAAGGCCCAGGAGCAAGAGTTCTGTTAGAGATCCTCTTTGGAGAAACAGATTTACAAGGTAAGCAACTCTTTTTTGATAGAAGGAAAATGGACTAGAGCTTGAAGTATGACTGTGTCTTCTTCCTTACTCCTCATTATTTGTTGAAGTGTGAATCTTTGTCTCCATTCCTCCCACAACAACTGGTTATACAATATATGGAATATCAGACTTTTATTGTTTTCCAAATAAATTAAAGAACTTAAAACCAAGAAAAAAGAGAAATAGACAGCTGGACAACTGAAACCAAGATTGGCAATTCATCGGTTGTATGTCATTCATAATGTATAGTAGTATGGGATGTGATTTATTTAGTTGAATATCTGTTGATGCATTTGATATTATGGTTGTGACAGACCCAGACAAGTGGGGTACAGAAGTCTGATAGAAGGCAAATATACTGGCCATTGGATGAATAGTTTTCTGTTCCCTGAGTGACCAGAGCAGGGGCCGCACTAGAACAAGCAGGAACTTTGTGGAACCAATTTAAGGCAGGCAGGCTAATTAGGACACCTGGAGCCAATTAAGAAGAACCTGCTAGAATCAATTAAGACAGGCAGGCTAATCAGGGCACCTGGGTTTAAAAAGGAGCTCCCTTCAGTTTGTGGTGTTGCGTGCGAGGAGCTGGGAGCAAGAGGCACACAAGGAGTTGAGAGTGAGAAGAGTTGAAGGACTGAGGAGTACAAACATCCGCAGACCATCAGGAGGAAGGTCCTGCAGTAAGCATAAAGAAGGTGTTGGGCGGAGGCTGTGGGGAAGTAGCCCAGGGAGTTGTAGCTGTCACGCAGCTGTTACAGGAAACCCTATAGACAACTGCAATCCACAGGGCCCTAGGCTGGAACCTGGAGTAGAGGGCGGGCCCAGGTTCCCCCCAAAACTCCCAACTCCTGATCAGACACAGGAGGAGTTAACCTGGACTGTGGATTCTACTAGAGGGGAAGATCTCTGAGGCAAGCAGAATCCGCCAATAAGCGCAGGACCCACCAAGGTAGAGGAGGAACTTTGTCACAACTGGTGTCAGGGGTGGGATGGTGGTGTGCACAGTGCGGCGGAAGAAGAGGGGTGTTTATAAAAAAAAAAAAAAAAAAAAAAAGGGAGCGGGTTTATTTTTTTTCTTCACCACAATGGAAGATGTAGTATGGGCACTGATACAAGCCACAGCTGCCCAGCAGGAAGCTACCTGTGTCCAGGCAGTTGCCCAACAGGAGGCAGTGCGGCTGCAGCAGGAGACCAATCGCCTGTTGATGGACCAGGCCGCTCAAGACCGGACTATGTTGCGGGAATTAGTAAAACAAGTGAAGGCCCTTACGGAGATGAACCATGGCCATGATGGGACGCGGAAGATACAGGCCAGCAATTGCCTGCAGAAAATGACGGGGAAGGATGACATAGAAGCATATTTCCTGGCCTTTGAGAGGACAGCCCTACGGGAGGCCTGGCCTCGAGATCAGTGGTCTGGCATCCTCGCCCCATTCCTGTGCGGGGAGGCCCAGAAGGCCTACTGTGATCTGCCTGAAGAGGCTGCAGCAGACTACCCACAGCTGAAAGCAGAGATCCTGGCCAGATCTGGGGTAATGACCGCAGTGCGGGCCCAGCGGTATCACGAGTGGAGGTACCAGGAAGACAAAACCCCACAGTCCCAATTGTATGACCTCATCCATCTCGCACGAAAGTGGTTGCGAACTGAGTCCCGGGGTCCAGAAGAGATACTAGAGGTTCTGGTCATTGACCAATACATGAGGGGACTACCACCAGACCTTCGCACATGGGTAAGCCAGAATGAACCCTCCACCTATGACGAGATTGTTGCACTGGTAGAGAGGCGAAGGACGGCAAGGGAGCTGACCAGACCAGTTAAGGAAGCGGAACCCCGGGTTAAACTAGCAGCACCAAACCCAAGAGCTCGAGTGACTGGGCCACCAAGAGAGCCCAGGTGGAAAAAGAGAGGGGCTGAAGGCCCACCAGAGGCCACAAAGAGTCGGAGCACTGAGGGGGAAGAAGTTCGTGATATTAGACTGCCCAAACCAAGAGACCGGGGAATGCCTAGGGTTCCATACAGATGTTATGCCTGTGGAGAGTGGGGACACATAGCTGTACAGTGTCCCAATGCCGAGGAGCCTATGCAGTGTAACCTGGGAAATTGGGCAGACCCATGCTCCCTAATCCACCTTGTGGGGGTCTCACTAACCCCACATATGTACATCAGACCAGTTAAACTAAATGGGGTAGAGACCATAGCACTGGTTGATTCAGGGAGTGCTATCACGCTCATCTCAGGGAGGCTTGTGAAGCGTAGTCAGCTGCTGCAGGCTAAACATACGGGGATAACCTGTGTCCATGGGGCAGTTAGTTACTACCCCACCATCCCAGTAAAAATCGAAATCCAAGGAAACACTACTGAGGTAGCAGCAGGTGTAGTCCCTAAACTCCCATACCCAGTGCTCATAGGGAGAGACTTCCCAGGGTTTGGAGACTTACTCCCAGTAGGGGGATTGGAGAAAGAAGGGAACCCTGAAATTAGTGAGGCATCCACAGTAGACTGTCAACCCCCAATCTTCTCTGAAATATCCCCAGATTTGTTCCCCACTCCCAGACAAGGTAGAAAGACGAAAAGGGAAAGAAGGGCAGCTAAGGCCTTGGGAACCCGAATACTGACCCAAAGCCAGAGGGTCGCTCTCATAGGGAGGTGGACCCGTGCAGCTGAACAAGAGCCCACCCAGGAGGGAGAAGCACCCGAGTCTGACCCCCACCCTAACGCCTCTGAACCAGCAGAGGCAACAGAGACTGGCCCCCTAGATCTTGGGCAGATTAGCCCCGGGAGAGGAAATTTTGGATGGGACCAGGCTGAAGACCCAAGATACGACAACATTAGGAAAGAGGTGACTGAAATAGACGGGGTTCCCGTGGAAGGGAAAATCCAGGGACCAGGACCCTACTTCATAATGAAGAAGGATCTCTTATACCGCGGTTGCACCAGTACAGGGGCAGAAGGTTCAGCAGATCCTAGTACCTCAAAAACACCAGAATGCTGCATTAAGCCTTGCCCATAGTCATCTTTTTGGGGGGCATATGGGGGTAGAAAAGACCCTGGCACGGGTCCTACTACGATTTTTCTGGCCTGGAGTACATGAAGAAGTGAGGAGGTACTGTGCGTCCTGTCCAGAGTGTCAGCTGCACAGTCCTCGTCCCCATTTGAGGGCACCTTTAGTACCCCTTCCCATCATAGAAGTCCCCTTCGAGCGAATAGCCATGGACCTAGTGGGACCCCTGGAGAAGACGGCTCGGGGTCACCAATATATACTTCTTGTTTTGGACTATGCTACTCGCTACCCAGAAGCCGTCCCCCTGCGGAACACAGCCTCTAAAACGATAGCCAAAGAGCTGGTGGGCATCTTTGCCCGAGTGGGGCTATCAAAGGAGATATTAACAGATCAAGGGACTCCATTTATGTTGAAGCTAATGAAGGACCTCTGTACGCTGCTCCATATACATGCCCTGAGAACTTCAGTCTATCACCCGCAGACTGATGGGCTTGTAGAAAGGTTTAACTGAACCCTCAAGGCTATGATAAGGAAAGTGGTAAGTCGGGATGGGAAGGACTGGGACACCCTACTACCTTACCTTATGTTCGCTATCCGGGAGGTACCTCAGGCCTCAACTGGGTTTTCCCCCTTCGAATTATTATACGGGCGCCACCCCCGTGGCATACTAGATATCGCCAAAGAGATCTGGGAAGAGGAACCCAGTGAGGGGAGAAATATAATAGAGCATGTATTGCAGATGCGAGACCGGATAGCCCGGGTCACCCCTATTGTACGGGAACATTTGGAAAAGGCACAGGAGGCCCAGCGAACCCATTACAATCGCCAGGCAAAAATCCGACAGTTCCAACCAGGGGATCGGGTGATGGTGTTGGTACCCACGGCAGAAAGCAAGCTTCTGGCCCAATGGCAGGGGCCCTATGAGGTGGTTGAACCCGTGGGGGAAGTAACCTACAAGGTGCGGCAGCCAGGACGTCGGAAACAAGAACAAATATATCACATCAACCTTCTGAAACCCTGGCATGCACAAGAGGCATGCGCAGCTGTCCGAAAAGACCTACCCCAGGAAAACAAACCTTCCAAACAAGTGAGAGTGTCTCCCGATTTAACACCAGACCAGACGAATGAGGTGTCTGAGATGATCTTCCGGAACCAAGATGTGTTCTCCACAAAACCGGGTCAAACAACCGAGACATATCAGCACATCGTCACAAACCCGGGGGCCAGAGTAACAATGAGGCCCTACAGGGTGCCAGCGGCCAAAAGGGAGGAAATAAAAGCAGAAGTAAAAAAAATGCTGGAGTTGGGGATCATCAAAGAATCCCACAGTCAGTGGTCCAGCCCAATCGTACTGGTGCCCAAACCTGATGGCACCGCAAGGTTTTGTAATGACTTCCGGCGACTAAATGAGGTTTCCCAATTCGACGCATACCTCGCATAGATGAGTTAGTGGACCATCTGGGCAATGCCCGGTACTTGACAATCTAGACTTGACAAAGGGGTACTGGCAAATTCCCCTTGCCAAAGACGCAAAGGAAAAGACTGCGTTCTCTACTCCAGAGGGTCTTTTTCAATATACTGTCCTCCCTTTTGGACTACATGGGGCCCCAGCTACCTTCCAGCGCCTCATGGATAAGCTATTACGCCCCCATAATCATTATGCGGCTGCCTACCTGGACGATGTGGTCATTCATACCCCAGACTGGGAAACCCACCTCGAGAAGATGGAGGCAGTCCTCGATACCTTCAGGCGAGCTGGCCTTACAGCTAACGCTGCTAAGTGTGCTGTAGGGTTTACGGAGGCCAAATAGCTTGGCTACATTGTGGGAAAAGGTCTGGTAAAACCCCAACTGAACAAGTTAGAGGCCATCCAAAATTGGCCCCGACCACGTTGCAAGTAGCAAGTCCGGGCATTCCTAGGTGTGGTGGGGTATTACCGACGATTTATCCCCCACTGTGCCACAAGGGCTAGCCCCCTGACAGACCTAGTGAAAGCTCGTGGACCTGATCTGGTGAGATGGTCTGACGGAGCTGACAGAGCGTTCACAGACCTACGGACTGCCCTCTGCAGTAACCCCGTACTGATAGCCCCAGATTTCACCAAGGAATTTATCCTGCAGACGGATGCATCGGAAGTAGGGTTAGGGGCCGTTCTATCACAGATGGTTGGGGAAGAGGAACATCCAATTCTCTACCTCAGTAGGAAACTCCTTCCGAGGGAACAAAAATATGCCGTGGTGGAGAGAGAGTGCCTCGCTGTAAAATGGGCCATGGAAACGCTGCGCTACTACCTGCTCGGGCGCAGATTTGTCCTCGTGACCGACCATGCCCCTCTTCAATGGATGCAGCGGAACAAGGAGAAGAACACTAGGGTGACCAGGTGGTTTTTATCCCTCCAACCTTTCCAGTTCCGTGTGCAACACAGAGCAGGGAGCCGTCATGGCAATGCCGATGGCTTGTCACGTGTGCACTGTCTGGCGTCCCAAGCTGCCCAATCCCTTGGTGTTGAGCAGGGGGGAGGGATATGTGACAGACCCAGACAAGTGGGGTACAGAAGTCGATAGAAGGCAAATATACTGGCCATTGGATGAATAGTTTTCTGTTCCCTGAGTGACCAGAGCAGGGGCCGCACTAGAACAAGCAGGAACTTTGTGGAACCAATTTAAGGCAGGCAGGCTAATTAGGACACCTGGAGCCAATTAAGAAGAACCTGCTAGAATCAATTAAGACAGGCAGGCTAATCAGGGCACCTGGGTTTAAAAAGGAGCTCCCTTCAGTTTGTGGTGTTGCGTGCGAGGAGCTGGGAGCAAGAGGCACACAAGGAGTTGAGAGTGAGAAGAGTTGAAGGACTGAGGAGTACAAACATCCGCAGACCATCAGGAGGAAGGTCCTGCAGTAAGCATAAAGAAGGTGTTGGGCAGAGGCTGTGGGGAAGTAGCCCAGGGAGTTGTAGCTGTCACGCAGCTGTTACAGGAAACCCTATAGACAACTGCAATCCACAGGGCCCTAGGCTGGAACCTGGAGTAGAGGGCGGGCCCGGGTTCCCCCCAAAACTCCCAACTCCTGATCAGACACAGGAGGAGTTAACCTGGACTGTGGATTCTACTAGAGGGGAAGATCTCTGAGGCAAGCAGAATCTGCCAATAAGCGCAGGACCCACCGAGGTAAGAGGAGGAATTTGTCACATGGTTTATAACTCACCAGCCATTTGACAAATATGAAGGTGACTTATGGTAAGAGAAATTAGAAGTAAAAGTTTAATACACTTGTTGCACATATTTTGGAAATTTATATTGCTACGCTGATTTGTATAAAATGGGTGTTTATGACTTTCATAAAAAAATACACTTTAAAAAAGGAAGAATAGCCTCATTTGTGTTGGCTCCAAAGCCAAGCTGCTAAAAACTCTTTGTAGTGTTTAGTATCTGTCTTCGAACACCGTCTTAGCAATGTTAAAGCGCTGCCGCAGTAGTGCTTTAATGTGGCTGTGTAGTCGCGGCACCAGTGCTGGGAGAAAGCTCTCCCAGCGCTATAAAAAAACCCACCTCCAGGAGGGGAGTAGCTACCATGCTGGCTCCCAGCGCTGGTGCACTGTCTACGCTGCCACTTTACAGCGCTGAAACTTGCAGCGCTCAGGGGAGTGTTTTTTCACACCCTGAGCGAGAAAGTTGCCGCGCTGTAAAGTGGCAGTTTAGACAAGGCCTTAGTGGGGTTTTTTTTGACCAACTACTAGTAACTAACCATAACTGCAACGTTGTTCTCTTGATGTAACATTCTGGACAGTGATGCTGTAAAGAGTAGAGGGCTAAAAAAGCTGCATGGTTCATTCTTTATCTTGGGCTTGTACCTAAAATTCATTCTATATCAAATACACAGATGTCTTGTACTTTGGAAATTAAAATCCTGTACAATCCCAAGTGAAAAGCTGAATGTGGCTGAGTTTATAGATTTGGTAGGTCGAAGACACACACAAGTAAGAAACAAAACTCCTTCATTTCCTTCAGAATAAACTTGGGAGTGAAAATCAGATACTTATTAAATAGTGTAAATCTCCATTAACACAGAGTTAAGGTTGTTCAGTGATACTTGTCCCCTTCCAGAACATCAAGTTCAGCAAAGTTCAAACTTGTGAAAACAAGGGAATACAGTTACAGTTGCATGGGCATTTACCTTAACTCTGCCCCTCTGGAGCTGGAAAGAGCCCACGGCAATTGTCTACATGCAGGCCAGTTGCTTTCAGTGTTTTAGGTATAGAGGTACTGAAGAGTGGAAGCAATAGGTCGGGCCAATTGGTAGAGGTGCGTTTGTGATATAAGGAGATCTGTGGATTTGTTTGAGGAATGCAGAGGTGTGATTTTGATATGAGGGTATCTGGCTCTTTGCCCCCATGCGTAGGATCAAATGAAAGAGGCAAATGTGTAACTTGAGGTTCTAGTCTGCATCATTTCAATAGAGAGTTGTGTAGGGTATGTCAGTAGCGGGGCGCTGGGGTTGACTTCTCATGGGTATGGTCAATAGTAAGAAGGGATATGAGAGCAGTCTGTGGATTTAATGATGGGTAAGGGAAAGTATAGGTTTAGGTGGCATCCTGGATGCAAGTGTTTAGGTGTTATAAAAGGATGTTAAGTGGTCATTACATTTTACAGGAATCAAACACTTAGAGTTGAGCTTTGAATAGAAAGCTGGTCTTAACCTTAACTATAAATGGCCCACTGCTATAATTTTATTCTAGTCTGCCTAACCCCACCTTCCTAGTTTGACAAACTTCACTTCTAAAAATAAGATCCCATTCCATCTGAATAAGATCCACACACTCTACCTCCCCATTCTGGAAGGTACAGGATACTGTTCACTTCACTATTCTAACAAATCAAACTTCAGTTTTCTTCCATGTATGCATATATACAAATCACTAACTATGTATAAAGGTTAGATACAATGAGCAACATTACCCTGAAGTATAGTGCCTTATTCTGCATCAAATTATCCATCTGTAAACTTCAATAATTTTCATAGAGATTAAATTTCAACTTGTCACATTTTTATTATATTCTCTTTAATAATGTGCTGCCATTTTTCTTTTAGGATTGAATCCATCCAGATTCCGAATAGGTGACCAAGAGTTTGATTCATTACCATCTTTACTGGAATTCTACAAAATACATTATTTGGACACTACAACCTTGATAGAACCTGTTTCCAAATCCAAGCAGAATAGTGGAGTTATACTGAGGCAGGAAGAAGCTGAATATGTGCGAGCTCTCTTTGACTTTAATGGAAATGATGAGGAAGATCTTCCATTTAAGAAAGGAGACATACTGAGAATCCGGGATAAGCCTGAAGAGCAATGGTGGAATGCAGAAGACAGCGATGGAAAGAGGGGAATGATACCTGTTCCTTACGTGGAGAAGTATAGACCTGCCTCTGCTTCAGTATCTACTCTGATTGGAGGTAACCAGGATAGTTCCCACCCACAGCCACTGGGTGGGCCGGAGCCAGGGCCCTATGCCCAACCCAGCATCAACACTCCGCTCCCTAACCTTCAGAATGGCCCTATTTATGCCCGGGTTATCCAGAAGCGAGTCCCTAATGCCTACGACAAGACAGCCTTGGCTTTGGAGGTACATAATGGGCAAAAATTAGAAAGAAGAGATTTGTTCAAGGGATTTCCCTTTCAAACACATAGCCTTTGTACAAATGCTGAGAGGGAGAAAGCATTGTAATATTATTCTTGATGTAAAACTAATAACTAGTTTAATGTTTTAGATGTAGACTTTATTTGAAACGACTAGAGACGGTTCTGATAATTGTATTATAAAATGTTTAGGGTATTATGTTCACTGAACAAATAACCTATTTCACTTCAAGCATTACTAATATAGCAACGCTTCCCCATCCACATTCTTATTCACTTCTTCATGCTTCTGAGGTTTTTTTCCCAATAACAAAGTTAAGAGTTCATAAACTGGTTAGTTTGAATACTTGGTGTCAAGTATCAGGGGGTAGCTGTGTTAGTCTGTATCCACAAAAACAACAAGGAGTTCGGTGGCACCTTAAAGACTAACTTTTAGTCTTTAAGGTGCCACCAAACTCCTTGTTGTTTTTGAATACTTGGGCACGGTCTCTTTCCATTCCTAAGTAGGCATGCTGACTTCTCTCCCACACCTCCAGGTTAATAACACAAATGGTTCTATGGCAGGATTCATGTATGATCTCCTTTAATAACACACTGAGATGGTGCTGATCATGCATGTGGTTTATCTGGAATATCACACACTGAAATAAGAGCACCTTTTAGGTGATTGCTCTTTCAATACCCTCCCTGTGTTTCATGTAGTCCTGGTAACTCTACATGTGGAAAGCATTGGGACGAGTGGATGCAGGATGCTTCTTGATACATCACCACTTTTACTTAAAGGGCTGAATCATTTTTTTATTGTACATTCAAATAGTTATACATGCATTCTTTTCTTTTTTCTTTTCAAATGAAATGCTAAGGAAATAGGAGTACTGTATAGACCAGGGATCTCAAACTCAAATTTCCACGAGGGCCACATGAGAACTAGTAAATTGGCCCGAGGGCCGCATCACTGAAACCTTTTCATACAATGATACAAAAGTATCGTCAAAAATGAAAAAAATGAGTAATATAGTAGTCTATTAAAAGTCAGTGTATTAACTTTTTAAAAACTATAATGCAAAGAGGAATTTTAATAAAATATATAAACACTCAGTAATGGTTGGAGCTTGGCTGCCAGTGGAGTCGGTGGCACCTATGGCAGGCCGCAGGAAATAACTCTGCGGGCCACATGTGGCCCGCGTGCCGCATGTTTGAGACCCCTGGTATAGACACACTTCAACTAGATATCCTTAAAGTGAAGCTTGAGGGAATTGGGAGCAGGGAATTCTCAGTGGTAGGCGCTCCTCTCAGGATGGCATGTAAAATGCATCTCCTTATCCAGGCTTTTCTTTACAATCTCTGGATTTTCTTTATTTAATCTGCTTTCTGTTGTCCACCATCTTGGGTTCTTTCAGGGAAGCTGAGACAGTTTCTGTGAGGAGGCACAGAGGAAGCGCTCCCCATTCTTGTGATAATGAGTTTTGTCTTGCATGGTATAAAATGTACCTAAATAACTCGGTGATGTGGACACTATACATAATTACAACATTATTAATAATGTTGTCATAGCAACAGCAGAAGTAATATGGTGTTAAACACATTATAGATGCATAACCTGGAAAATCCCAAACTTTGTTTCCTAAAGATATTGTAACTTGTCCAGGATGCACGCATGTAACTTGCATAATGACAGGTTTCAGTGTAGTAGCCGTGTTAGTCTGTGTCAGCAAAAAGAAAACAAGAAAAATACCTGTGGCACCTTAGAGACTAACAAATTTATTTCAGCATAAGCTTTCATGGGTTAAGAACCCACTTCATCGGATGCATGGAATGGAACATGCAGTGAACAGATATTTATACATTCAAAGATACATGAGAAGGTGGAGGTGTCTATACCAATGTTAAGAGGCTAATTAATTGAAAGGAACTGTTATCAGTAGAAACTTTTGAAGTGATAAAGAGACTGTCCAGTTTGGCCAATGTACATGGCAGAGGGGCATTGCTGGCACATGATGGCATATATCACATTGGTAGATGTGCAGGTGAACGAGCCCCTGATGGTGTGGCTGATGTGATTAGGTCCTATGATGGTGTCACTTGAATAGATATGTGGACAGAGTTGGCATCGGGCTTTGTTGCCAAGGATAGGTTCCTGGGATAGTGTTTTTGTTGTATGGTGTGTGGTTGCTTGTGAGAATTTGCTTCAGGTTGGGGGGCTGTCTGTAAGCGAGGACCGGTCTGTTTCCCAAGATCTGTGAGAGTGAGGGATCATCTTTCAGGATAGGTTGTAGATCTTTGATGATGCGCTGGAGAGGGTTTAGTTGGGGGCTGAAGGTGATGGCTAGTGGCGTTCTGTTGTTTTCTTTGTTGGGCCTATCTTGTAGTAGGTGACTTCTGGGTACTCTTCTAGCTCTTCTACTCTACTACTACTGGGTACTCTTCTAGCTCTTCTACTCTACTACTACTCTACTACTACTCCTCTTCTACTCTAAGCTTCAAAAACAGGATCCAAAGAGAAACTGCGGAATTGGAATTAATATGCAAACTAGATACCATTACCTTAGGCTTGAATATTGACCGTGGATGGCTCGGTCATTATGTTAATTGAATTTATTTCCCCCTTAACACCTTTGTGTCAACTGTCTGGAATAGCCCCTGTTGATTATCACTTCAAAAGTTTCTACTGATAACAGTTCCTTTCAATTAATTAGCCTCTTAACATTGGTATAGACACCTCCACCTTCTCATGTATCTTTGAATGTATAAATATCTGTTCACTGCATGTTCCATTCCATGCATCCGATGAAGTGGGTTCTTAACCCACGAAAGCTTATGCTGAAATAAATTTGTTAGTCTCTAAGGTGCCACAGGTATTTTTCTTGTTTTCTTTTCGCATGTAACTTGTTACTATATATGTTGTTGCATTTATGTTTTAAAGATTAAATGGAAAGCTAAAATAAAAATTTGAGTAAATCAAGAAATATGCCTAGAATTAACCCACAAACAATTTTTCCAGGCTTTGAGGAACACTCCGCACATAGGTTTAGTTCACATTTAAGGGAAAGTTCCAGTGCAAAGTTAAAGCTTGTAAGTAAACTTTAATTATAAAGAATTAAGCTCTGAAGAAAATGTATGTTAAAATTAAATGTACGTTAACAGAAAGCTGCTGTGTTGATTGTTGATACAAAGTGGGATTGAAAGTATTTATTTTCCCTTAGAAAGCATTGAAAATGTAGGTTGTCTTGTGCAGTCCATTTATAAGGGCAAATTACCTGCAGGTGCCTTGGGCAGGTCTTCCAGTAGCTAAATTAATGGGATCGGACACTCATCCCTTCATGATAAATGACCTATCAGCCTGCCACAGTTTATAAGGAAGTGGAATTCCGTGGAGACCTTTTCTCCCCTATTCCAAATGAACTTAGAGAATACCACTAGCACAGGGTTCTCAAACGTCATTGCACCATGACCCCCTTATGACAACAAAAATTACTGCATGATCCCAGGAGTGGGGATCGAAGCCTGAGCCTGCCCAAGCCCCACTGCCTGGGGCAGGGTGTGGGGGGCAAAGCTGAAGCCCAAGGGCTTCAGCCTCAGACATGGAGGGGCATGTAACCTAAGCCCCACCATCTGGGGCTGAAGCCTTTGGTCTTCGGCTTTGGCCCTGGGCAGTGTGGCTCGGACTTTGGCTTTGGCCTGCATGTCTAACACCAGCCCTGGCAACCCCATTAAAACGGAGTTGCAACCCACTTTGGGGTCCCTACCTAAAGTTTGAAAACTGCTGAAATCTTCTTTCTTAACTAAAGCCATGAAGTCGTAGTGTCACAGGATCTGCTCACCGCTAGTGTGCCTCCTCCAGGTCACTCTGGGGATTAGCTGATTCCAGGTCCAATGCCTCTTTTCTGTCTCTCACCACATACCCTGCCTTCTCTTCCTAGCTCTCAGCAAGGCAAGATGCTTTGTGTTCGTGGCTCAGCCCTCTGGCCAAGTCAGATGTGTCCTCCCCTTCCGGGTTATCAAAGTCTCTTCTTGTGAACGTGCGCAGGCAGTCTTCCCATTCACTGCCCAGGCAGTGCCACTTCCCCAGTAGCTGGTAGGGGAACTTGGGCCGGCCCCCCTACTCCAAGTTCCAGCTCAGGGATTGTCTAATCACCAGCCAAGGTCTGTTCCATTCTGGACCTTACTGCCTCTTCCCTGGGCCTTTTCTAACTGTCTGACTCCCCCTCCTCTGGGTTTGCCAGCCCCAAAGCTCCTTCCTCCCAGGGAGTGACTGTAGGCTACTTTCCTGCAGCCCCCCTCTGCTGCCAACTTCCTGTCTTTATAAACCCAGCCCAGCTCATTCCTCCTCAGCTGGGCTCCCTTATTATTCAGTCAAGGCAGGAGTGCTGGAACAATTTGTATAGTGGGGGTGCTGAGAGCCATTGAACCAAACTGTAAACCCTGTATATAATGAAAACTACTTCAAGCCAGGGGGTGCGGCAGCACCCCTAGTTTCAGCACCTATGAGTCAGGGGATTACTAAAACACCTGATTCCCCTCAGCTGTGGCCTGTCTGGTTAATTGATCCCCTTTTTATCTTACATTAACCCCTTCCAGGCAAGCATGGGTGAACACCCCATCACAAGTAGGTACCCCTAGAGACTCAGCTGTTTAAAATGGGGGGTGGAGTTTGCACTGATTGTGCTCAACAAGTTAAAGATTTAACTAAGATTCGATTCCCTTTTCCCTTTCTTATAGAATCCTAGAAATGTAGAGCTGAAAGGGATCTCCAGAGATAATCTAGTCTGCGCACATGCTGAGCCAGGACCAAGTATACCTATACCATCCCTGACAGGGGTTTTTCTAACCTGTTCTTAAAAACCTTGAATGGTGGGAATTGCACAACCTCCCTTGGTAACCTATTCCAGTGCTTAACTATCCTTATATTTAGAAAGCTTTCCCTAATATCTGATATAAATCTTCATTGCTGCAAATTAAGTCTGTTACTTGTTGTCCTAATACCTTTCAGTGGACATGGAGAACAATTGATCACTGCCCTCTTTATAGCAGCCCTTGACATATTAAAGACTTGTCCTTCTTTGGTTGTCTTTTCTCAAGATTATTCTCAAGTCCATTTTTTCAACCATTTTTTCAGTGTGTATCTTACTGAGTTGTTTCCACTGTGTGTTTCTTTTCCCTATGCCCTGTGCACTCTATCTCCTCCCAAATATTTGTCTTGATTTCTCCCCCCATCTGTCTTAGTACCATATTCCTTTCAATTCCTTAAATCTTTCTCTTTTCTCTCTCCAGTACCCTATTTGTGCATCTGTACCCTACCCTGGTCATGCACCTATTCTGTCTGCACTGTCTCTGCTGTCTAAGGAGACAGCACTCCATTGACTTATATTCAATTAATGTTTGGAAAAATTTCCACATAGCTGTAAGGGTAAGAGACTAATGTTTTTTAATGAAAGCTTTGATCCTGCAGAGGCTGACTGTGCTGCCTGGGAACATTTTCTGCTTGCCCCAGGCAAGTGGCTTTTTCAAGCCCTGTATTTGTGATCCACACTACGAATAGCACTTTTGTACTGCCTCCATAAGATTAAAAATAGTGTATTTTAGAAAAGCCCAAGAAAAGAGCTGATCTCTGGAGGAAGTGACACCCTGACAAAGGATATACTGAACACTGGAAGAAAGACTGACTTTGCGTATCAGATGTTGTAAAATTAAAGCTATGTTGATGTGCATAAATGTTCACTTTCAAACATAGTCAAGGAAAAGAAGGTTTAGACTCTCACTAAGGATATAAATGATCCTAAAATACCTTCATCCCCTCTTCCTCACTACTTTGTAACAAAGGGTGTGCCTTGTGTAGATCCTTGATTCAGCACTAGTGGGACTCTGTGTAACTCTCATTATATTTGGGTCCGTGGAGATCATTATGTGGATATGAGATCATGTGGAGATCATTATGTGTAAATGTCTGGGTTTTGCTGTAAAAGTGTAACAGCTACAGCTGGTGTAATGAAGATGGTGTTAAAGTTCTGGGGTAACTGCACTTCTGACCTTGTGGCCTTCTTGAGGGCACTATTCTCAGGTCTCTAACCATTACCTTTTTTGCAGCAGGAACCTGCATTCTTCGACCTCTAGACAAGGGATTTAGGCTGCAATTTCCTCCTCCAGCTCACTATGATCACTTTAGCACAATGATTCCCAAACTGGGGGTTGGGACCCCCTCAGGGGGTCGCAAGGTTATTATATGGGGGGGTTGTGAGCTGTCAGCCTCCACCCCAAACTCCGTTTTGCCTCCAGCATTTATAATGGTGATAAATATATTTAAAAGTGTTTTTAATTTATAAGGGGGGTTGCACTCAGAAGCTTGCTATGTGAAAGGGGTCATCAGTACAAAAGTTTGAGAACCACTGCTTTAGCAAGTCTGAGTTAAGTTCAGCAACTACTTTCCTGCTACCTCCCATGCGTAATGACAGGGTTAATCAGTGGCCGGCCAGCCTTCATGAAGCAAAGTATTTATTTAGAGAAAACAAAAACCATCTTATATATATTCCAGTCTTACTAGGTGTCAGCAATCTTCCACTTGGGGGCCCTGGTATGTTTCAAAATTCATCAAACCATTTCAGTAAGGTTTGCCCCAGTTGGTTACAGTTTCATGTTAGATCTTGGATCCAATGAGTGATACCTCCTGCCGCCCACCCATAGCAGTTCTAATTTCTTTGTCTGCTGGGCCTCTTGAACTGGGTCAAAACCAGTATATGCAATTTCCCCCAAGGTGTAGTACTTCTGCAAACTTGTTTACCTGCCTAGAGATGTGTAGTAATTACCCTTAGAAACATAGGTTCCTAATAGTTCATTCCTGTTTAGTGACTTCCCTTCATTTACTGCATTGCTTGTCTTGTTTCAAGAAGGAAATTAACCTCTTTACACCCAGCAGAGAACAATACAAGGTGAGAGGGAAAACTGAGTTACACATATTCTTTCATAAAAATAAATGTTTCCTAATTCTCCACAAATGGGATAGATAAACTCTCTGTAAAACCATTCTTTAAGGATGTGTAAGCAAAACAGAGCATTTAAATTAACCTATCTTATTTTGTGCATTACCAGACTCTGTCAAATGTTTGAAACAAAGCATTAGAATGCCCAGTTTTGAAGCTGATTTTAAGAAGCTCTAACTTAACTTTGATTGGTTATTGAGAGTTAAATTGTTAGCTTTTAATGTTTTTTTAAGTTATTGTACAGGCAAGTCTCATCTTACGTGGGGGTTCCGTTCCGCGGTTAGCGTGTAAAGCGAAAAACCGCGTATAGTGAAACGCCATTGAGTTGAATGGCGGACGGAATTGCCTGCAGTACCGATGCCGTTTTAAAATGGTTATTTTTCTCTTTTTTTTTCTGTTTTTGCCAACCGCGCAAAGCTGAATTCGCGCATGTTAAATGCGCCTAAGATGTGACTCGCCTGTAATAGCTTGGAAACTGATTATACCTGTTTTCCAATGAGGTAAAGATTTTTTTCAATCTTACTTTGCTTTATCAATCTAAAGAGATTGGAAGTATTACTGACAGGTCACATCCAAATGAGAGAGAGCTCCGTTCACTAATGGAGATAGTGAAACAGTGACAAAGAATACTCAAATATAGAAATCTCCCCTTTTGATAACCTTCACTGAAAGTCTCTAAACCAGAACAACTATTTTTCTTAACTGTGTACAGTAGTACTCCATATGTGCCAAAGGGACAAGTTAAATTTGCTTTGGGAACCATAATCCTTACTTTATTGACTCTGGTTTCTATTTGAAATATATAACAATGCACTAAAGAAGCTTTATCATTTTCATATATTGTACATTCTTGGGAGGAATGGGCAAGGGAACACTTCCGCAAAAAAAGAGGTGCCAAGGTAAATTACTAGTTATTCTACAAGATTTATAATATAAAAAAACCTTAAAAAACAAATTATCTGTTCTGTAATATATTTTACCTAGAATTTAATTATAGATTGTTATCTAATCACAAGCTTTGCCTGTCACTGCTTACCATCTAAACATATTGAACCATATTTACTGGTGTCCCACAGCCCCTTTTTTCAGGTTATGCCAGCACAGAGGGATTGCAAAGCAGCCATAAAGCCCCTTGAGAATACTTCCAGTACAGTAGGATTCCAACAAGCTCAGAGCTGGCTCCATTGTCTCCATACCTCCCCCAGTGCAGCGTGCGCTAGTAGTGGCAGGAGGACAAAGTGGCGGGTATGTCTGAGGGTGGCCCTTTGTTCCATCTGTTTCCTGGTGCTGCTAGTCCTTCATTCATCACCCGGTGCTGCAATGTATTCAAGGCTACCCCAGTGGTTCTCAACCTTTCCAGACTACTGTACCCCTTTCAGCAATCTGATTTGTCTTATGCACCCCAAGTTTCACCTCACTTAAAAACTACTTCAAGTTACAAAAACTCTGGTAGTGAATTGGAGAAGTGAGCACAGAGTTGAAAGTCAGGAGGTCCCGTCTCTGCCACTGATATCACTGTGACAGCTTGGACAAGGTTGTTTCCCTTTTTCTCTCTATTTTCCCATCTGTAAAATGGGGATAAATATACTTGCCCATCTGATACTCAGGGTTATAGAAGATTAATTAGTAGGGCTGTCGATTAATTGCAGTTAACTCACAATTAACTCAACAAAATTAGCGATTTAAAAAATTAATTGCGATTATTCGCACTGTTAAACAATAGAATACCAATTGAAATGTATTAAATATTTTGGATGTTTTTCTACATTTTCAAATATATTGATTTCTGTTACACAGAATACAAAGTTTACAGTCCTCACTTTATATTTTTTATTACAAATATTTTCCACTGTAAAAATGATAAAGGAAATAGTATTTTTCAATTCACCTTATACAAGTACTGTAATGCAATCTCTTTATCGTGAAAGTAACTTACAAATGTAGATTTTTTTTTGTTACATAACTGCACTCAAAAACAAAACAATGTAAAACTTTAGAGCCTACAGCCCCTCAGTCCTACTTCTTCAGCCAATTGCTAAGACAAACAAGTTGATACTGCTACCTGCTTCTTGTTTACAGTGTCACCTGAAAGTGATAACAGGAGTTCACATGGCACTTTTGTAGCCAGAGTTGCAAGGTACTTACGTGCCAGATATGCTAAACATTCATATGTCCCTTCATGCTTCAGCCTCCATTCTAGAGGACATGCTTCTATGCTGATGATGCTTGTTAAAAAAAATAATGCATTAATTAAATGTATGACTGAACTCCTTGGGGGAGAATTGAATGTCTCCTGTTCTGTTTTACCCACATTCTGCCATATATTGGAGGCTCAGATAATGACCCAGCACATGTTCGTTTTAAGAATGCTTTCACAGCAGATTTGGCAAAATGCAAAGAAGGTACCAATATGATATTTCTAAGGATAGATACAGCACTTGAATCAAGGTTTAAGAATCTGAAGTGCCTTCCAAAATCTGAGAGGGACGAGGTGTGGAGAATGCTTTCAGATGTCTTAAAGGAGTAACACTCTGATGTGGAAACTACAAAACCCAAGCCACCAAAAAAGAAAATCAACCTTCTGCTGGTGAAAATGAACAGGTGTCGGGTCTGCTCTGCTTTGGCTCGTTATCAAGCAGAACCCATCATCGGCATGGACGTATGTCTTCTGGAATGGTGGTTGAAACTTGAAGGGACATATGAATCTTTAGTGCATCTGGCATGTAAATATCTTGCGATGACGGCTACAATGCCATGCGAACACCTCCTCTCACTTTCAGGTGACATTGTAAACAAGAAGTGTGCAGCATTATCTCCTGCAAATTGTAACCAATTTTCTTTGTCCGAGCTATTTGCTGACGTAGGACTGAGTGGATTTGTAGGTTCTAAAGCTTGATGTTGTTTTATTTTTGAAGGCAGTTATTTTTTGTACATAATTCTACATTTGTAAGTTCACCTTTCATGATAAAGAGATTGCACTACAGTATTTGTATTAGGTGAATTAAAATGTACTATTTCTTTTGTTTTTTAAAGTGCAAATATTTGTAATAAAAATAATATAAAGTGAGGACTGTACACTTTGTATTCTGTATTGTAATTGAAATGAATATATTTGAAAATGTAGAAAACATAAAAAAATAATTAAAGAAATGGTATTCTATTATTGTTTAACAGTGCAATTAATCGTGATTAATTGTTTTAATCGCTTGACACCCCTATTAATTAGTTAATATTTGTACAGTGTTCTGAATATATAAACTGTTATAACAATTCCAAGTACTCTAAAAAATCATCCCTAATTACAGGACACACAAAAATTAGTGGAGACTTGCAAATTCTTGGCTTTATCTCCCTGTACCTTGATTTCTTGTCTATCAAATGGGAATATCGATACTGTCTCACAGAGCACTCATGAAGATAAATTAATTAATGTTTGTGACACTCAGATATGATAATAAGCACCACAGACAAGCCCATGAGTGAATTAATAACTACATATTCAGTGTGGCATTTGGATGATGTGCAATAAATAGGACATAGGTCCACATGTAGCAGTCAGACTGGATAATTGTAAAGGTCCCTTCTCGTCTTAAACATCTACCCCATTCTTTGAGCATCATCCATCCAGTGTACTGAATTAGGTGAGTACTGAGGAAAAAATGATGCGTTTGCAATCATGTAATTAAAAAGACTGTCCTAATGTCTATGCACAAGTGAATAGAAATAAAGTTCCACAAGCAGTCTTACATTTGGCATTACCTAACGCTTGAGGGTTTGACTTTGCAACCAATTTACATTCTTCTAATTATAGATTTTTCTATGTAATCAAATATCTGCTATATTAATTAATCTGCAGTGTAGTTGTAGCCATGTTGGTCCCAGGATATTAGAGAGACAAGGAACAACTTCTGTTGGTGAGAAAGACATGCTTTAGAGCTGTTTGAGACTGCAAGTAAGCACTTTTCATAGAAAAGTACCAGCATGAACAGCACCAAAACGAGTGTAACAAGGAATCAGACTTTTCTGCACTATGTAATAACAATTTACTTGTTCTTGTCCTGCAGGTTGGTGAGCTGGTAAAGGTCACAAAGAAGTTGGTCCAATAAAAGATATTACCTCACTCACCTTATCTCTCTAATATTAATTGAGCAACATTTAAAGTAAAATACTAAGGAAATAACTTATTCAAACACTGAACTTTTTAAAGTGTGATTAATTTTGGAATGTGGTAAAATATAGACCGAGAGTGTAGTCTGACATTTACACCGACTTACTGTATGACTTTCGGCAAGTCACCTAATAGCTTTCTGTATTTTTCCTGTCTGTCAAATGGGGATACTGCTTGCCGTACAACTGATCAAGTCTTAATGTGTGTGAAGTGCTCAGTCATATGGAAGATGTTCTAAATGCTATTTATTACTATTAAAATGTAATACCTTTAACTTGTTCTCCTTAAACCAGAGATTTTCACCACTATACTCTTATAGCTACCATTATCACCTATTACTGTGCTCAGAGTCTTGCAACACTCCTCTGAGGAATTGTTGACACTGAGCAGGGCTGTTGTATCTGACCTATTTCTTAAAATATTTGGCTCGACCTTTCAGTTGTATTTGAGATGTCTCTTTTTTAAAAGAGCTGTTATGTTTCCAATATACTAATGTATTTCCTTTATACACATGTAAACTGTCTTTCCTCTTATTTTCAGTTATTGGTCCCACCCAGGAGAAATGCAAGCATCTAATGTTAGTTCAGCAATAATTAATTTTACCACAACAGGAGGGCTGATTTGTCAAGCCACACGAACACACTGAAAGAGACTGGTGCTGGGTTGCAGACTCTATACTGTAGGTAGGGTGACCAGATGTCCCGATTTTATAGGGACAGTCCCGATATTTGGTTTTTTTTTTTTTTAATATGGGCTCCTATTACCCCCGTCTTGATTTTTCACACTTGCTATCTGGTCTCCCTAACTGTAGGTAGTCTTCTATCCACACATTGCTGCATTTCTCTCTCTGCTTTTCTGCTTTCTTCAAGAGGTTAATAATGTGGATTAGGCTGTTCTACCAAAGACTGACTTTTTGAAATAGCAAGTAAGCATTTTTAATTGAAGAGTACAAATGTAAACAGTACCAAAATGAGGTTAACAAGGAATGAAATACTCTTCTGCACTATGTAATAACAATTTATTTGTTCCCGTCCTGCAGGTCGGTGAGCTGGTCAAGGTCACAAAGATTAATGTGAGTGGTCAATGGGAAGGAGAGTGTAATGGTAAACGTGGTCACTTTCCATTCACGCATGTCCGCCTGCTGGACCAACAGAATCCTGATGAGGACTTCAGCTGAGTGTGGCTCAACAGTTTTGCTTACAGATGGGAACAGTCTCTCTGTATTTCACTGCAGCTGCCATTTAGACTGTGTTCCTACAGATGTCGAAAGGAGTATTGCTTATAGAAGCATTCTGATACCTGCAAACCCCTGGGACTGAACACCACCATTCCTTAATCAAGACTTGTGTTATTCAGGGTACGAAACTAGATAACCTGTGTGTCAAGTGGCAGAACTAGTACATGATTGTAGGTTGTAATGCCTGCATATGTTCATGTGCAGAGCATACCATACCTTACCTGCAGCAGCAGGTGGAGAAAGCAGCAATACATCTGTTGATTAGAGTTTTTAGCTTTTTCCAGTCCCATTGTTTATGTTGCTGCTTCCACAGGCAATGTAAATCAAACAGAAAATTCAGTGTATGGGTAGGAATTTCACAAACAGCTAATTTTGGAGCTTTTGCCTTTGTTTTTGTTCTAACTTTCTTTGCCCTAACAAGTCTACATAATGTTTTGCACCATGCAAATAATCTTTTTAGATGTAGAACATACATTGGGATAGCTTTGTGACTTACAGATATCTACCACTTCAATGGTAAATAAGAAATCAAATCCTCCTCCAGGTCTTCAGACGAGTTTGAGGACACTAGAGATTGGTTTCTTTAGTACTATTGCCTCAAACTTTGCTAGTAGCTAATTTAACTTCAAGTTGAGATGTTATATTAACACATCCTGATATTTTTTACCTGCAAATACATGTTTTTAGGAATTTTAGACCTCCATACCAGTGCTGACAAATGTGTGCATAGCACTTTACTCATTAATTCATAGCTTCAAGGTAGTATTTGATTCAGAAGTGTACTAAAATATGCAGCATTGCTCTGAAAAAGTGACACAGAGAACATTAGCCAGTTGTAAGAGATAAAAATTAAATTACATTGGGAGAGTTTCATAACTCCTTTATCCTTAGTGAATAGTCTTAGTAATTGGCTAGAGCAAATCAGTGTCAAATGTCTTGAACTAACAAACCAAACATTACCTTTATTTTAAAATAACTTTTGGGACTGCTCTGCTTGTTTCCATCTGTAAAGCATTTGATAGTGAATTCATGAGAAGATTTTATTTGTAATAAACTAATAGAAAATACTTGTGTGCTTCTGGACTGATTATAAAAAGGCATAATAGAGTAAAATACTACTTCATAGCAAATGATAAAAATCAGTGCATTGACTAGGTTATATTATGCACTACTTGAATTTTCAACTTTTTCTACTAATCCTTATCTGATTTTCTTTAACATTAAAATGTTAAATGGATGCAGTAAGTTTTGTAAATTAAAAGAATGAGGTAACTATCCCTTGCCTGTATCTTAAATTAAGTTATCCAAATACAGCAATCTAGTGACCAATATATTCAAAGTTATTTTGTAATTTTTGTGGCTACATTGTAAACAGGATTTTTCTAAATGGTATAAAACTGAAACACCTCTTGAACATGTACAAGTAGTTAAATACCACTAGAATGTCTCTGAACAGTTGTAAATGCTTCAAGGGCTAGTTCCCACCACAGAGGCTAATGCTGAGAGGCATGGGCCCATAAAATAGAATACTTAACATTTTACCTCAAAACTATTACATGCTGGAAACAGTAATACTTTTCCTTTATCTGTTACATAGTTGCTTTACCTTAGAACTAATTGATCAGTATGTCTGTCCAATTTTCAGGTAGTGGGGACAGATTACTGTAGAGAAATATTAACAAACAGTTGTTTTTTTTAAGTACTACTAAACCCTCTGTAGAAAACTTACAACTCATCATTTTTGTGATAATTACTTGATGGACATAAGTAATTAAGGGACTGCATTTCTAATCTAATTTGAATTGATATTGTGCTTCTAAATTAGTGCTGAATGAGCTTAAAAATGCGTAAAGATAAACTAATCATGGGCTGGTAAAATGTTAATTTCTTTACACCTAATTCATACTCCCTTCCCTTCCCCCCCCCCCCCCGACCTTCCTATCTACGGGAATTGAATACTTGATACAGGCAGTCTCTAAATATGGTATCTAAACATACAGATTAATTGCTGATAGATGCATATATTTTTCTTCACATATCGCAAAAGAAGCATAAATAAAGGAGAGACATGTTCAATATTCTCAGTAAGGCAACACAATTTAGTCCACTTCAACTGATTCTTCCAATCATAATTAAATCATCCTGCATATCCTTAGTCATGTCTACAAGATTCCATTCCCCAACTTTTGTAACTAAAGTTCCTTTAAGAAAATATGCTGTTTTGGTATGCAGGTTATTTTTTAACATGGATGGGATATAAGGAAATTTTCATTGCTAAATAAATGCCCTATACACTCATTTAAACTAAAAATACAAATGTATTACTATGTAGCTATGTTTTTGTGAAGACCTTATGATTGCAAATACTTTACTTTTATTATAGACTTTGACAGAGTAGAACAACAATCATCCCTACAGAAGTCTTAATACCTGCTGTTATTCTAGAAGAATAAGTTCTTGTGAAACAGATTTTCTAGACCCCAGTATACTAATTGCTGAGTTTTCAGATGAAATATAAGTTTGTTCCTCAGATAACAGGCCTACAGGAAAAGACTGCATTTGTACAAGATACTGATTCAACCTATCTTACCAATGTGTTAAAGCAGGATAGATAAAACTGAATAATTCATACATATGTAGATGGAATCATCTTGTGGCCTTTGTTCCCTCTTTTGCACATACCCCCTATCCTCCAAAAAAACCCACACCTCATTAGTAAGAATGTTAGAAGTCATACAAGTTTTAGTTGTCTCTGTCAGTGTTTGGGTTTCTTGTGCATAGGCAGGTGCTAGAACTAGAATACTAATGGTTTCTAGAAATACACCATGAAAAGCAGAACGCTCAACTACACTGTGTTCTACTAGTGCATTTACACATTATATCACACTAAACGAAGTACAACTTGGCTGCTATGTTTTTTTAATATATATTTCATTTCTGTAAAACCCAGACTTTTATACTAATATATGACCTGGTTAATCTGTTTCAATTGTAATAATGCAAATATTTCTAATCATTTGAGTAAAAAAACTTCATGTTCTTAATGGTTTTGGGGGGAAAGATGCTAAGCAAAACAATTTGAAGTAAAAATATATGAACATGTGCCATTGTATTATAACACTATTCACTTTCTTGACAGTTAAAATCTACTTTTTTATTTTTTGTAGCATGTAATGTATATGTTCATAGTATGTGAAGTAAATAAAAAAAAATATAGCCAAAACATTGGGTTGGTATAATTTTGGAGCAGCTGTCTTTGGAAGTTTTTCATTTATTTTCTAATGGTGTAAATATAAATTTACAAGGGCACAATATGATTGTGTCTACAGTAATGGTTTACTCAATTATGTCCTCACCCAAAAGAGGCTATTAAACATGACATTTGGGAGAAGTTGATAAACAATGTCAGCTTTGAATAAGCTTAATTGACAAGAAAAGTAATACTTAGGCCTCTGAAAAAAAGGTGATTTATTAATTTAAAAAACACTGAATGTAGTCTTAACTAACTTCCTGAAAAATACGAATGCTTATTTTCCATGCAGAAATTAAAATCACATGCCAAATTTCCCCCATAATAAAAAACGTTTACAATTCTTAGATGTAATATTCCAACAATAATTCTCAGTCTTGTAAATAAATAATAGTTTGGCAATCTGAATAGGCTCACTCGGAAAATTCAGCCCCTGTAATTTACTTTTAAAAATTATGAAACAAATATAGGCAGTACAGTGTAGTCCTTGTTTTTTTGCATACTAAATTTAATTCTACCTTAGTCCCACGCTTTCATCTTCAGACTTTTAAAACTATCAAAGTTGTATGGGGAATCTGGGTAAAGGCCACTGGTGGATTATGGGATACATTTTAGCTGAATGTTTCTACCAGAATGATCATCAATTAAACAAATTTAACAATATTCACATTAAAATTGTTTTTAGGCGTCACAGTTAAAACCTTGGAGATTAATGGGCAGTCTTGTACCTCTGAGCTCCTGAACATAATGCATCATCCTGATACCAATGAGTCTGCACACAGTTTCACGATTATTTTCACAACCATGGTGATTAGTGAGAGAAATTTTTCATAATTAAATTTTAAAATCTACAAGTTAAGTCTGTGGAAAATTCTGTGGCAATAGAGTTCATAGTGGGCATCCACTGTTCTGGAGAGTACTTATGGGTTAGAGGTGGCCATTCCATCATAATCAGTAATGAGCCACGGGGCCATCTGGTTAATAGATCTAAGCTTTGGGTCCCATAGAGAGAGTCTTAGTGTTCATTTTATTCTTTAAAAGGTGTGTGTTTAGCAAAGGTAGCCTTAAAAGTATAAATTGATGCAAACAGAATTAAACAATTAAAAGCACAGCTATGGCCTACTCCTGCAGCATGAGAGTGGGAGGACAGAAACTAGACACTCCCCATTGCCGCCACCACTACACACTTTATGTAAAACAAGGTCAGTTTAGTTTGTGGGGGTATACCAAAGAATCATTTTACTAATCCTCCCACCCCTCGAATCCTTAGTCTAGCCCTATATATAGCGGTGTAAAAAGGCATGGGCACAAACTAGCTATAGTTGAGGGGAGGTGGGAGAAAACTCCCCCCCCCCCCCCCCCCCCAATGTATGCCTATGGCTAGTGTTGTTGCTTGACATTTTCAACCATTGGAGTATACTCATTTATTAACATAACCACTGCTGCATTGAGAGCTTTCCAACCAGTGCGTTTGTAGCAGTGGTGGGCAACCTGCAGCCCCTCAGCTCCCATTGGCCAGGAATGGCAAACCACGGCCGCTGGGAGCTGCGGGTGGTCAATGTAAACAAACTGTCTCGCGGCCCACCAGCAGATTGCCCTGGCAGGCCGCAGATTGCCCACCACTGCTCTGGAGTGTATATGGAGAACATACCAAATACTCCCCACAGATACACCCACCCCACCACCAGGTGCTTCCAGAAGTGCACAAAGAATGGACTCGTATATAGTAGTAATAACCCATTCCTGATTCTTCATGTTATTCCCTTGCTTATACATCTGAGGACAGTGTTCTCTTGGCCTCCACATCACACTGAGAGCTTATGTTCAGCTGGTTTATAAGTCCTTTTCTGAATCAATAGGTTCCAACATATGGTCCTTTATCCTGTAAGTGTGACCTATACTCTTGGTTCCTAGATGCTCTAGCATCTCGCTAAAGTAAAATGCATATTGTTGAAGGGAGTCCACCCCACTATTGTAATTACAGGTTTTGCATGCAAGCTTCACTGAGAAATATGTTTGCATTAATGGCTCTTCTGACAATGCTCCTGAATTTAGGGAAATAGCCTTTTTTTTAAAAAAATTGGGAAACTGAGGCACAGAAACTAACTTGCCTAAGGTTACCTAGGAAGACTAAGGCAGAACCAAAAACACAGTCCAGATTTCAAATACCAGTCTAGTATCTTAACCACAAAACCAAGTGAGAGACAAACTTAAGATCCATATATTTACACTTACAAAAAAGGTTAAGAGGTAACTTGATTACAGACTATAAATACTTATATTGGGTGCAAATTTCTGATAGCAGAGGGCGGGGCTCTTTAATTTAGCAAACAAAGGCATAACAAGATCTAGTGGCTTGAAGGTGAAGATTGACAAATTCAGAATGGAAATAAAACACAATTTGTAAAGAAAGAGTAATTAATGAGGAATGTAGTAGCATATATCACTTGAAATCCTTAAGCCAGAATTTGATGTCTTTCTAAAACAGATACTGTATGTCAACCAGAAGCTATGGGCTTGATGCAGGATTTATTGGTTGAAATTCTATGGCATGATGATAGGGAGATGATTGTAATGATCTTTTCTGGTCTTTACATTGCTGAAAGGGCCCTCTCAGCCCACCACCTAAGGGATCTGATGCCAACCCTATAACTACAAACTGCAAGAGCATTTACTTACTGCAGCCTGTGAGAAGCAGCTACCAAGCAGGCTGAACTGGAGAGGAGAGTGGTGAAAAGATTGATCAATATGGGAAGGAGAAGAGTGGAACTAGGGTTTGTTTGTTTATGGGAGAGTATCTTACCCAGGGAGTGTTTTGTGTATCAACAACTGCAGTAGAACATTTTAAAAGAGCCCCTTGTTTAAAAATGTCACAAGCATATCCTAGGGCAGTGATTCTCAACCAGGAATGTGCCCCTGGGAATATGCAGAGGTCTTCCAGGGGGTACTCAACTCATCTAGATATTTCCCTAATTTTACAACAGGCTACATAAAAAGCACTAGCAAAGTCAGTACAAACTAAAATTTCACACAATGACTTGTTTATACTGCTTTATATACACTATACTCTGAACTGTAAATACAATATTTATATTTCAATTGATTTATTTTATAATTATATGGCAGACATGAGAAAAGCAATTTTCCAGTCAACAGTGTGCTGTGACCACTTTTGTATTTTTATGTCTGATTTTGTAAGTAAGTAATTTTTAAGCAAAGTGAAACTTGGGAGTACACAAGACAAATCAGACTCCTGAAAGAGGTACAGAAGGGAGTTTATTTTTTTCCCCTTCCTCTTGAGTTTTGCCTCCATCTGCTGGACTGCAGCAGCACTGCATTCCTGATTCTCTACCTCAATCTAATAGTAATAACAAAAATGACAGAGGCTCACTGCTCTCCATAACAGATAGCTTGTGAATATGATAATGTATTTCACAAATGGCTGGGGACTTCCGATTAACTAGATGGTCAGTAATTGAAAACTGGTGACTTTTCCTATTAAGACAGACTAAGGATTTTGTGTGCGAAGTCTGCCTTCCTTCCAGCTCCTTCACCAGGAATGTCAGTGCCGCCAGCTACTTACTCACACCTACCACTGTTTTCCATTAGCAGTGGAGAAAACCAGGTTAGTCCATACCACAAGCTCATCTGAGCCAGCAAATATCCGAATATGTGGAAGCCCCAGCAAAAAGTTCAGCCTACATTTCTTTGCTCCCAGCATTCTCTGCCTATATATCAGCATGGTGGGATGATTCGTATGAATGCACTGTTAAAAATCAATGGTTACAACCTATTTAAGAATGATGCAATGAGCATATATGTTAAAAATATGACCTGTTTCTGCATCACTAAGAGCTCAGAAGAAAATAATCTTGAATACAAATGGATCGATGTCATAAGAGATTAAAGCACAAGATGTGGTACTACTTGGTGTCTGTTACGGACCACCAAATCACACATGGAAACAGGATGACCAGCTCCTTAATCACCTATCTATAACCACTAACGAGTACTAAAAAAAAGTTCAGTGACCATAGGGGATTCCACAGGGGTCTCATGCAGACAGTACTAAAACAGCCTAAGAATTTCTAAAAGTTAGTGGTAGCTTTTATATATATAAGAATGGCCCTACTGGGTCAGACCAAAGGTCCATCTAGCCCAGTATCCTGTCGTCTGACAGTGGCCAGTGCCAGGTGCCCCAGAGGGAATGAACAGAAAAGGTAATCATCAAGTGATCCATCCCCTGTTGCTCATTTCCAGCTTCTGGCAAACAGAGGCTAGGGACACCATTCCTGCCCATCCTGGCTAATAGCCATCGATGGGCCTATCCTCCATGAATTTATCTAGTTCTTTTTTTAACCCTGTTATGGTCTTAGCCTTCACAACATCCTCTGGCAAGGAGTTCCACAGGTTGCCCGTGCGTTGTGTGAAGAAACACTTCCTTTTATTTATTTTAAACCTGCTGCCTATTAATTTCATTTAGTGACCCCTAGTGTGTGTGTGTGTGTATATATATATATATAACACACACATGGTGGTTAAAAGGCCAGTTGCGAAAAGCACAAAACAATTCTGATCCAAATCAGCTGGGTGAGAGAATTTAAAAAGCAAAATGTTAATGATAATTGGGAATCATTTATTAACATTTTACTAGATGTCTCAAAAGCCATACTCAAGAAACAAGGCAGCATTGGTTAAAAAAATAATCTGGCTTAGTGGGGAAGTGACAGCTGTGCACTCTCTCTCTAAAACAAATGGAAGAAAGGGAAAGCTGATAGTAATGAATATCAATTAGAAGCTAGGCATTGTAGAAAATTTATAAGGGAAGCAATAGCCAGCAGAGTTACAGACAATAAAAAGTATTTTAAAGTATATTAAGAACAGAAAGACTCCTAACAATAGTATCAGTCTATTACTAGATGAAAAATGGTAGAATTTGTCAATAATGCACAAAAGGCAGAAGTGTTCAATAACTATTTGTTCAATACATGTTGGAAAATAAATGATATAGCTATATCATATGATGAGAATGAAACACTTTCCATTCCAACAGTAACTCAGGAGGATGTTAAACACCAGCTGCTAAAGCAAGACATTTTTAAATAATCAGGTCTAACTTGTATCCAACAGTTTTAAAAGATCTGACTGATGAGTTTGCTGTACCATTAATGTTGATTCTCAGTAAGTCTGGGAGCGCTGGGGAAGTTCCAGAAGACTGAAAGAAAGCTCATGTTGTGCCAAAATTTAAAAAGGGTAAACAGGATAGGCCTGTCAGCCTGACATTGCTTCCAGGTGAAATAATGATGCAGCAGATATGGAATTTGGTTAATAAAGATTTAAAGGAAAGTGACCTAAATTATATTAATCAACAATGGATTATAGGAAATAGATCCTGTCAGACTAATTTAATATATATTTTTTGACAAGATTACAAGTTTGGTTGATATAGGTAATAGTGTTGCTGTAACATACTTAGACTTCTGTAAGGTAGTTGACTTGAATACCATGTCTAATTCTCATGCCCACAATTCAAAAAGGATGTTGACAAATTGGAGAGGATTCGGAGAAGAACCTCGAGAATGATTAAAGCAAAAACATACTTCACACTGAAAAACTAAAAGAGATCAATCCATTTATCTTATAAAAGAGAAAGTGAAGGGGTGACATGATACAATGTATAAATACCTATATAGTGAACAGAAAATTTATAATAGAGAGCTCTTCAATCTATCAGACAAAGGCATAACAAAAACCAATTGCTGAAAGTTTAAGTTACATATATTTGGTCTAGAAATTAGACACAAATTTGTAACAGTGAGAGTAATTAATCATTAGAACAATTTAGCAAGATTTCTGGTGGATCTCCATCACTGGAAATTTTTAAATCACATTTGGAAGTTATTCTAAAAGATATGCTGTGATTCAAACATAAATTAATTCAGGGAAGTCCTATTGCCTGTGTTGTGTGGGAAGTCAGACTAGATGATAACAGTGGTCCCTTTTTGCCCTTATAATCTATTAATAAAAACAAAACTGTAAATACTTTTCTAATATTATTTCTTCATGGAAACAATTGCTGTAGTTGCCACAGGGATATTAATGACAAATTAGAGGGGAAATGTCCATTAGACAGTTTTTTAAGATACGTCTATGAAAAAGTAAAAAATACCTGCGTTTGCTTGAAATTGCTCAGTGCTATAAGTTTCCTTCTCAAAACCTTAGCATTGCCAACCCCAAGCACTGAAAAATCATGTCAGGCCCTCCAAAATCATTATACTGAAAACAAATAATAAATTTGGAGGTTTTTATTTGCATTCTAGGGCTGAAAACTTATGAGACCCCTGGGTCACATTTTCAAGGTTTTCTTCACAACTATGAGGGCAGTCCTATCAGTCCTCATCCTCAAAGAAACCCGAACACTTTCACAAGATGACTTGGGATCTTAAATTAATTACTTTGCTAGATACTAAAAATCATGGACTGAACAGAGACTCTGGATTGTTACAACAATCTGTAACCCACTAACCCCACTTTTTTCTCCTCTGACTTCAAAGGTATTAACAGACCACTCTGCCTTCCTTGAATGGTCCCTTACAATATGTGCTAACTACTTATGCAAAACAATTTGTTCCACCTTGCATTTAGCTGTGAAGTGATGCTGGGAGTTTTTTCCCTCAAACCTGAAGAAGAGCTCTATGTAAGCTGCAGGGCCATAACCAAGGTTGGGCAAGCTGGGCAGCCATCCAGGGCATAAAGCTACGGGGGGTTAGGGTGACCAGTCAGCAAGTGTGAAAAATCGGGACATAGGGTGGGGGGTAATAGGAGCCTATATAAGAAAAAGACCCCAAAACTGGGACTGTCCCTACAAAATTGGGACATCTGGTCACCCTTCGGGGGGTGGAAAAATTATGAAAAAAACCTGGAAGGGGCACAAATATGCTTGCTCACCCCAGGCATTAAAATGCCTAGTTATGCCTCTGGTAAGCTTGAAAACTTCTCTCTCTCACCGGCCATGTCTACATTAATGAGCTTACAGCGACACAGCTGTACCGATGCAGAGAGCTCTCCCATCGACATAACTCTGTCCACACTGTTGTTTCTGTGAGTGTAACCTCCAATGAGCACAAATAGTTATTTCGTCAGGAGAGCACCTCCCTATGACATAACAATGTCCACACTGTTGTTTCTGTGAGTGTAACTTATGTCACTCTGAGGGGTGTTTTTTTCACACCCCTGAGCGACGTAAGTTATACTGACAAAAGTGCTAGTGTAGACACAGCCACCAACAAAAATTGGTCCACTAAAAGATATTACTTCACCCACCTTGTCCCTCTAATTGTAAACGAGTAACACAGCCATTCCCTGCCACCCCACACAACTCAAGGGCTATGACAAAATGCAACAGGTGAATGAACACACAGTGGGGACAAGGGAACAGTAAAAATGAGTGTGTTGGCATAAATCAATAGTCTCAGTAGTTACAGGTATGTATCAAGTAAACCCACAACCCACTGCCAAGGAACTCTTACCCCTCCCAATATTTCAGTAGCAGGGGCCTTTCAGCCCCCCGCATATCCGGGTGCCCAGGCCCCTGTCCTTCCCATTTCCCAGTAGTGCCTGAGGGCCCCTCACTCCCTATTACCCATGCCAAGGGCCCTTTACCTAGTATATCCTAGTATAGGGACCCCTAAACTTCCATTTAACCCTTCAGGACCCCCTCTCTCCCTCATTTCCCAGGAGCGCCAGAGGCCCCTCATGACCCCCCCCATATATCAGTTCCAGGGGACCCTCAACCACTATATTCCAAGAGTGCCAGCAGCCCTCACCCTCACACCGCCATCACAGTGCCAAGGGCCCTTCCACAGTTTCCTTCCCGCACGCTTCCAGGGCCTGGCAGCCGCAGGAGACGTGACGTCCCATCGAGCCCCACCCCTGAGTCTCGCGCCTCCCGCCGGTTACCAGGGAGCCGCTGTTGCCATGGTGGGGCGCGCGATGCGCATGCGTCCGCTGGCGGAAGTACCCGGATATAGCAGGAGGAGGCGCTACCGCCGCCATCTTTGCCAGGAGAACAGTGAGCTGGTAGCGGCTGAGCATCCTGTACTCATCAGCCTCCATCCACCCCGTGTAGTCCCCGCCGCCGCCCCGTCTCTTGGACATGGACGATCGGGAGGACCTTGTGTACCAGGCTAAGCTAGCTGAGCAGGCTGAGCGCTATGATGGTGAGAGCCGGGAGGACGGGCGGGCCGGGTAGTGCCGGGGGAAAAGGGAGGGAGCGGCCACAAAATGGCGGCGGCTGGGCAGGGGGGCAGAGGCGGTGGAGGGGGGCATGAACAAAATGGCGACGGGGATTGCCCCGCGGGGTTAAAGGAGCCAAGAGTAGGGGACTAGGGTGGATGGGCGGCCTAGCCCTGCGGGATGGTGTTTCGGCTCGGCTGGGGGGAGTCGGCAGCAAAAGCTGGGAATAAAATGGTGGCTGGGAAGGGCGAGTCGGGGGGAGGGTCCCCTCCCCCAGCTCGATGGAGCCCGACAAAGGGACCCTGCGTCCTTTCTTGTGCCGTCACTAGCGCGGGCAGAGGTGGTTCCTCTTACTCGAGCCCTGCCCGGCAGTGGGCCGAAGAGGGCTGGTTCAGAGTGGCTGAGCCCTGTGGTGTGGGGGCCAGGTCACTTCGTCGCAGTCAACGTCCAGAGATCGGGATGCTAGCCATTAGTGGGCCCTTTTTTACCTTCTCCACCTCCTTCCCAGACCTGGCCCTCGAAGGTGCCTCGCCCTTTTTTGGCCACCATAGTTTGGCGATGTCTCTTTTTAGGTTATCGATATTTTTTTTACCCTCTCTACTCCCCTGGCATAGGCTATGGAGTTTATTAAATACAGTGTACTTCTCCCTGCCTGAAGTAAATGTAAATCTTATTAGTCTTTCACTTTATGCTTTAAACTATTATAATTTAGAATACTGTTTTTCCTAAGCTTTGTATTTTGTTCTTTAAAGTTCATGGGCTGTGCTGATTTAAATATTTGTAAGGTGTTAAATATCTCTGAGCACTATTTTTCCGGAACCTACATTTAAGTGATATATGCTGTCGGCAGGATTTGAAAAAGCTGCTTGTCATGATTACTTTAAAACCCTTATCTCGTTTAAAACTAAATTAGATTTGTACTTGTGATTAAAAACAAACTGAACGTGAAAGTAGTGTAAACCTATAGAATACAGGCTTTCTGATTGGTAGGCAGTCCGTTCTGGTGCCTTAGTTGCTGCTCATAGCTTTCCCAAGTGACAAGACAAAAATTGATCAGGATCTTTCCTACCATTACTGCTGTTCAGAATGGAGGCAGTAAAACTGACAAGAACTAGGTCAGGTTCTCTCTGGAGCTACTACCATTAGCAATACATGCAAGCACTGGAGGAATATATTGGGGGCGGTGGGGGGGACGGACGTACACACAAAATGGAGCCATAAGAAGCAATAAGTCAAGGAAGTGCTTTTCTTTGGAATAGCCATGAGTCTGGGGGAGTGCAAGAACAGTGGTTCTCAAGCAGGGGTCTATGTACCCTTGGGGGTAGGCAGATGTTTTCCAGGGGCTACATTAACTCAGAAATTTGCCTAGTTTTACAACAGGCTACATAAAAAGCACTAGCAGTCAGTACAAACTAATATTTAATACAGTGACTTGTTTATTCTGCTCTATATGCTATACACTGAAATGCAAGTACGATATTTATGTTCCAATAGGTTTCTTTTATAATTATGTGTGAAAATGAGAATGTAAGCAATTTTTCAGTGATAGTGTGCTGTGACACTTTTGTATTTTGATTTCTCAATTTGTAAGCAAGTCATTTTTAAGTGAGGTGAAACTTGGCGGTACGCAAGACTAATCAGAATCCTGAAAGGGGTACAGTAATATGGAAAGGTTGAGAGCCACTGTGCTAGAGTAATTCAGAATTAAAATATTTCTTCTTTCCAGTAGCTGCAGAGGGGTTTAAAACCTATTGGCTATCTTGTAGACAGTGGCTGATACATAAGGCCTTGTTGACAATACTAGGTTACATGGCATATTGATAAATCATAGTGTAGATGCAGCATATATTGGCAAAGGCACTTTTTGCTGGTATAACTACATCAACACCAGAGTTTTTGCTGGCATAGGTATGTTGGTTAGGGGTGTGATTTTTTTTTTCCCCTCCCCCCCCCTTCATGGTCCTAACCAACTTAGCTATCCTGGGAAAACTTGCGTGTAGATCAGGCCCAATTTGGAGCTCCAAGCAGGGTCTGTGAACAGCACTTTGGTAGGTATTTCTCCATCCTTTTCGAGGAAGAGTTATGCATCTGCATGGCATTTCCCTTATCAGTGGTACGTCTTTCCTCTTAGTGTCTGGTAATTTTTCAGATTCTGCTATAGGGATCTGCAGTGCAAAGTAACCAGCTCTCTTGATAATTAGAACATTAATTTGTAGGATTTGCCTTTTGGTGAAAAGATCCCCATCTACTTTTTGTGCCTCTATGAATGTCTGTTCAGGAAAAAGGAAGCAGAAACTGGATAGTTCAAGAGATGAAAAGTTGTATTACACAGCGGTATGGCTGGTAATGAGATTTTCAGTTAATCAGGCTTTGCTAGAATGCAACATTTTTCTGTAGAGTCCAACTCAGTTTGTTGAAATGGCTTTGTAAAATAAATTGAAGGGATGATGTCAGGTTAAAATTATTGTTAGAAATGCATTTTTGTATCTGTGCTTACCTTGCCATATTCATTGCATATGTGGGGAACACATGATACCAGCACAATACTGGATATTGGAATGCAGGTGCAAGAATGCAAAAAGATGATGAAATAAGTAGATAATCTTTGATTTGTCATGATGTGAAGACAAATGCAATGACTTCTAAAATATTTAGATATCTATATAGCACTTTTTATCTATAGATCTTGAAATGTAAGTATCATTTCAGTTTTACAGATGGGGAAACCGAAGCATAAGGGTTTGGAAATGGTTTGTACAAGATCACACAGTAGGTTCGTGTCAAAGTTGGGAAGAGACCCCAGGTTTCCTGACTCCCAAGTCTTGTCCCTTGTCTACTAAACCATGCTGTCTCCTGGTGTTTTTATAAATCACTTACCAAATAATGCATCTTGTAATGTAAATAGTAAAAAAAAAAGCGTGCCAATCCTTGGATGCTCTCACTGGTTTAAAGCTGTTGCCTCAAAGTAAAGAATAACCTACTTGAAGTGACATTGTTTATACAAAACATTGTTTGGGAAACAACCGGTAAATAAGATCTGACCAACTGACTGACTTAGCCAAAATCAAGGTGGATTGATTAAAATCATAGGTTGTAGTTTTTGTTAAATTTTAATTGTCATTGCAATAGAGACATATCTTGTTCAGGCAATGAGATGGCATTAACAGTTAGACAAAAGCAGCTTCTTCATTTTACATATTAACTTTGTTTAGTTGTGTGTCAAACTGAAGCTTAATTGTGTTACACTAAATAAGATCATTCTTAAATGTTCATTATTGGTTGAACATAAGTGTCTTGTGAGGGTAATAAATATTACAGAATATCACTGAGGCAAAGACCTTAGTAGGATTCAAAAAAGAATGAAGGAGGATATAGGTAAGAACATTATATAGAAATACGATAGCAAGAATTAAAAAGAAAAAAGGGAGGAACTAATATAAACTCATGCATTACTGTATAAATCAGCTAGCCAACAACTCTAAGTAATAGCAATTTTTAAAAAAAGTATGTTAGAAGCAGGAAGCCTGCTAAACAACCAGTGGGGACACTATACAATGGAGATGATAAAGGAGCACTCAAGGATAATGCCGTTGTGGAGAAACTAAATAATGAAATCTTTGCATCAGTCTTCATGGCTGAGGATGTGAGGGAGATTCCCAAACCTGAGCCATTCCTGTAGGTGACAGATCTGAGGAATTGTCCCCGATTAAGATGTCAGTAGAGGAGGTTTTGAAACAAACTGATAAATTAAACAGTAATAAGTCACCAGGACCAGATGGTATTCACCAAGAGTTCTGAAGGCACTCAAATGTGAAATTGCAGAACTACTAACTGTGGTTTGTAACCTATCATTTAAATCAGCTTCTGTACCAAATGACTGGAGGGTAGCTAATGTGATGCCAAATTTTTAAAAAGGGCTCCAGAGGTGATCCTGGCCATTATAGGCCAGTAAGCCTGACTTTAGTACTGGGCGAGCTGGTTAAAACTAACGTTAAAAAATTCTATAGTACGCAGGGTAAGAAAAGAGTGTACATCTGGGTATAGTGCTTAGATTATCCACAAATACAAAGTTTGTTTTAAAAGTCATAAGATACAAGTAGTGCATAATCAGCAATAACCCAAATTTAGGTGAATAACATTAACAATGCAGTTTAGATATTGGCATCCAAGTATTTGGGTACATCACTCATGCAAAGTTTATACAGAGAGTTGATTGTGTAAAGCAAAATATATCAATGCATGAAAATTGTCCCTCAGTAATTGAGAATTTAGGGTAGGTTGTCCATTTAAAAAATACAATCAGAACAGAATTGTCTCACACAGATGAACATAATTTCTTGGATGAGTCAGCATATTTTTTGTAAAGGGAAATCATGCCTCACCAATCTAGTAGAATTCTTTGAGGGAGTCAACAAGCATGTGGATGAGGGGGATCCAGTGGATATAGTGTACTTAGATTTTCAGAATGCCTTTGACAAGGTCCCACACTAAAGGGTCTTAAGCAAAGTAAGCTGTCACGGGATAAGAGGGAAAAGACCTCTTATGGATCAGTAACTGGTTAAAAGATAGGATACAAAGGATAGGAATAAATGGTCAGTTTTCAGAATGGAGAGAAGTAAATAGTGGTGTCCCCCAGGAATCTGTACTGGGATCAGTCCTATTCAACATATTCATAAATGATCTGGAAAAAGGTGTAAACAGTGAGGTGGCAAAATTGGCAGATGATACAAAACTACTCAAGATAGTTAAGTCCCAAGCAGACTGTGAAGAGTTACATACAGATCTCACAAAACCGGGTGACTGGGTAACAAAATGGCATATGGAAAATCGATGTTGATAAATGCAAAGTAATGCACATTGGAAAATATGATCCCAACTATACATATAAAATCATGGGGTCTAAATTAACTGTTCCCACTGAAGAAAGAGATATTGGAGTTATTGTGGATAGTTCTCTCAAAACATGCACTCAATGTGCAGCAGTAATCAAAAAAGCAAACAGAATGTTGGGAATCATTAAGAAAGGGATAGTAATAAGACAGAATGTCATTGTTTCTATATAAATCCATGGTACACCCACATCTTGAATACTGCAGGCAGATGTGGCTGCCCCGTCTCAAAGATGATGTATTGGAAAGGTTCAGAAAAGGGCAACAAAAATGATTAGAGGTGTGGAACAGCTGCCATATGAGGACAGGTTAATAAGACTGACTTTTCAGCTTGGAAAAGAGATGACTAAGGGGGGGATATGATAGAGGTTTATTAAATCATGATTGGTGTGGAGGAAGTCAATATGAAAGTGTTATTTACTCCTAACACAAGAACTAGGGGGTCACTAAATGAAATTAATAGGCAGCAGGTTTAAAACAACCAGAAGGAAGTTCTTCACACAATGCACAGTCAAGCTGTGGAACTCGTTGCCAGAGGATGTTGTGAAGGCCAAGACTATAACAGAGTTCAAAAAAGAACTAGATAAGTTCATGGAGTATTGGTCCATCGATGGCTATTAGTCAGGATGGGCAGGGATGATGTCCCTAGCCTCGGTTTGCCAGAAGCTGGGAATGGGGGTGGGGTGGATCAGTGGTGCTGATTACCTGTTCTGTTCGTTCCCTCTGGGGTACCTGGCATTGGCCACTGTCAGAAGACATGATACTGGGCTAGATGGACCTTTGGTCTGACCCAGTATGGCCATTCTTATGTCGTTGTGTTCTTAATTCTTAATTAAGGGTGGTGGGGGAGGATCAGAAAAATAACTTTCCTTTTTCCCTAATTCCTTTTTCTGATATGGCTAGATCAGGGATTCTCAACCTTTTTCTTTCTGAGGCCACCCCAACATGTTATAAAAACTCCACAGCCCACTTATGCCACAACAACTTTTTTCTGCATATAAAAGCCGGAGCTGGCACTAGGGGGTAGCAAGCAGGGCTGGTACCCGGGGCCCCTCAAACCTAAGTTGTTCAGGCTTCAGTTTCACCTCGAGGTAGCAGGGTTCAGGGCCTCATGCTTCAGCCCCGCATGGTGGGAGTCTTAACACTGGCCCTGCTTGGTGGACCCCCTGAAATCTGTTTGCAGTCCCCCAGAGGTACTGGACTCCTGGTTGAGAACCACTGGGCTAGATGAACTTCTGGTCTGATCTGGTATGGCAATTTTGATGTTTTCTGTGTAAAATGTGCTAATGCCCTTTTTGGGTTAAGAGGTAACTTGATCTTGGTCTGTAAGTACCTACATATGGAAAAGATTTCTGATAGTAGCATGCTCTTTAATTTAGCAAACAAAGGCATAATAATAAGATCCAGGATCTTGAAACTAGACTAATTCAGACTAGAAATTAGGAGCAGATCTTGTAACAGTGAAGGGAATTAACCAAAGGAACCATGTGTAGGGGATGGATTTGCTATCACTTGAAGTCTTTAAATCAAAATGTCTTTCTAAAAAATATGCTCTAGCTTACCCAGAAGTTACGGTTGTGATGCAGGACTCACTAGTGAGATTCTACAGCCTTTGTTATGCAGGAACTCTGAGTAGATGAAAATAATGGTCCAATCTGGCTTTAAAATCTGTTTACATGTAAAGTTAGTCTACTCTAGAAGCATGTTTAGTTTGCACAGTCAAGTACTCTAATCTTAGGAAATGCCAGATTTACAGTTGCCTGTGCAGCTTAAATCTGCCCCCTTCTGTATATGTATTATTATAAAATTGTTTAATTACATGATCACATACTGTTTTTTCCACAGGATTGTTTCCTCAGTCTCTGTACAAGATGGATGGTGCTCAGGGAATGAGGCAGCTCTTCAATATTTCCTTGAATCCTTGTTTAGTGGTTAGCCCCGTAGCTTTTTCACTGTACAACATCCAAATGCTACAGTGAAAATACAATTATTAATTTATTTCATGGCTGTTCTGTGGTCCTCACCAATCTGAGTCTCACAAACATTAGAGAATATTTCTTCAACTCCCTTGCGAGATATCAGAGTATTTATATCCATTTAACAGACTGGGACTTGAGACACCTTGGACCTTATTTTTCAGAGTAGTTAGCATCTTCATAGGACTTCATATGTACAAAGCACCATACAGACATTAAAGGATTTTGTAGTAATTAAGTTAAACGTATGTGAGTAAATGTTGTATCTATTTTATGGACTGGGAAACTGAGACAGAAAGGCTTGTCTGGGACCATACAGTGAATCCACAGAGGTGACGTTAGGAGACAGGACCACCCCCTACCGGATACCCCTGTGGACATTTCTTCAGTCTTACTGACAGAGCTGGGCATATTGAGCTTTCATAATCAGTAGTGAATATGCAAACTTTCTGAAAAACAATCCCACTTGCAAGCGTCCAGAGTTGGGCACTCAGAAAATGAGGAGCATACAATGACTGGCCAACTGCAATTTTTTTTTGTTGAGGTGGCTTGTCCATCATCACATAGGAAGTCTGGCAGAAGTAGGGATAGAACCAAATTCACCCAGGTGGCTACTGCTAACTTGTTCTTCCTGCAATCCCCTACATTTAGAACAAGTGAGAAGTGATCTTACAGACAACAGCTGCATTCGCTACACAGCGCTGATTAATTCCCTGAGCGCTGTTCATTCAGTTGCCTGAATGAAGAAGGGATCCCATGAAAACAATATTTGATCATCTCATGAAAAGAATGCATTATCCATACACACATCAGGGCAGATTTATGATTGTACAGACAAACTGAATTCTGGTATTTCCTAAGTGTGTGCTTAATGTAATTTTGTATTCAGCTTCCTATACTTTAAAGAAAAGTGGCACATAACAGAACTTGCTTTTGTAACTTTAACATCCCCAACTCCCATCATGCACCAGCAGCAGGATTTGTTGAACTGTAAACACTCAACACTACGCACAGACCTGTACCACAGCTGAAGGACTAAATAAGTTAGCTATCAGAGATGATATGTGGCCCAGCCATTGGAAAAGGACACAATGCATTGAAACAGCAGGTTACATATGCAGTATTCTAGCTCCATTTTACAGACCATATAGCCATAAACAAATACCCATACTGTCCCTCACCAAGTTTATTATGTATGTGACTGTGATTTGGATCTGGGTTCTATTCCCATCTGTGGAGCCTGTTAAGGCATCGTTCTATTTTAAAGATTAAGGACACAGAATTAACACCAGTAGTGAACCTAGTTCAGGGTGTTAAACTCATGCAGGGGAGAGGGCTAAATGTTTATTATCCATAGGTTACACTTTAAATTCAGGATTGTCTACTCACTTTGCACAAGGGATGCCCGTTGTCAGAGATTGGCACAGATCTTTGTGTAGTAAATGAAAAACTAAATATTTCCAGCTCTCATACCTATCCTTCAGTGAGGAAAATTCTGCTCCCCTTTTGGCCATCACTATTTTGGGCCTTTGTTTCTCTTCCTTACCCACCCTCCTTTATCTGTTTTGCTCACCCTTCCCTATCTGAGTCTCCTGTTCTCTCTGCAACAACTTCCAATTCCAACCCAATGGGCTTCCCTCCCACCTCCTACTTCCATCTGCTAAAATGATCAGCAAGTCAATACTTAATGATGATACTGTATTTTCATCATTGGGTTCTAGAGTTGACATTCCAATAAGATTAGTAGGCGAGGGGTTAGGTTGCTCCTCTGTCATTGTTTCAAGGGGTCTGCAGACTCAGGCAGACATCACTGCGTTGTTTATGCTTGGTTCATATTTGGAAGGCAACTTCTCTAGCCATAAGGACTAGAAAGGGTTTTTTAATATGAAAGCTGAGATTATACACAGACTGGAAATGTCCTGTGTGCCTGATCTGGATTATGGTCTGTATGTTTGACCCTCCCCCCTCCATTTGGAAATCATGGTAGCCTGGTGACCTCTGGGAAGAGAGACAGAAGGAAAACATGTGAGGAGGTGTCTGTCCCATCCAGAGATTCTCCTGTGTGTGGACTGCTTAAGTTGGAAATTGGGCTCATGCATGCATGCATAATAGTAATGGAATAGTGAATAGGCTTTTGTCAGGAAGCCATAAGCAAGCTGTGTTGTTTGAAACGGAGATGGGCATTGAGACTTTTAAACACTATAACTGCTAAATTTGAACAGATTTTCATAAGATGAGAAAAAGGAACCACTTCCCCCCAGGAGTACCCTGCCAAATATCAAAATGCAGCTGCAAACCATGGAGGTCTTTCTCTTCCTCCCCCCCCCCCCTTTTTTTTTTTTTTTTAATATGCAAGAATTCTTTTTATAACAGTGATGGTCAATTTAAATATAGGGAATACTGTCACTTCAACATTTTCTTTCCTTTTTTTTTCCTTGTTTTTAATTTCTGCTTGTTCTTTACATTTGACATTTAGTTCCTGTGAAACTTTGTAGATTATATGATGAGTGGAGAACTAGTGAAATGATATCAGAAGAGCGCAGATAGTGAAAATTGATCAGTTAAGAGACAGAACTTGTAGTTACTATTTGTTTGCTCTTCTAATACCTTTTTTCACTTTAGTGACTGTCATTTTGGAGAACAGATGCTTTGTTAAAGGACCATCTCCTCCTCCCTTATATCCCTGTACTCCGTTTAAAGTGTGAGATCTAATAATACAAGACATCTAGTATGTTCTCCTGCAAAACAAGAATAGATCAGGCCTGGCAGTTTCTAAAATGAAACACAAGCTGAAGTATACATATTCATGCCTCTTTATACATAACAAAAAAGGTAAGGAATCAAAAAATGTCCTATATTAAAAATCATTTGCTGGTCTGCAGCTATAGTAGTCTCATAGTAATTTTACATTAATATGCCATTCATCATTAAAATTCCCAAAGTGCGTTGCAGACTACATATGCAGCTTTCACCTACCATTTGAATTGAGCCGCCACTTAAGGTAGGCGGAATGCTTGCAAAAAGTTGTGTTGTGGAAGACTTTGACATATGCTCGTCTGATATGTGTACCTGTTAAACGTTTCAGTTATGACAAACAAGTGATTGTCGGGCTTAGGGTGCACAATTTCAGGAAATTTTGAAGGCATGGAAAAAACATTTTTTTCCGGGGGAAAAAATGGGACTTTTGTTTAAAATAGAAATATCTGTAGTAGTAGCTTGCTTATCGAAACTAACCTTTTTTCTTTAAGAATTAGAAATGAATTATGTATAATTTACTTAGCACATAAGTACTGATTTGTATGTTTGTTGAATCAAAACTAAATTTATACTTCTTTCATAATGACAGATATAACTAATATTAGGGATGGAGCTGCAGCTGCACACTAAGGTACTTGGGTGTATTTTTTTGCTGTTGACAATGGGGGGAAGATACAAAATATTGACAATAGAAATATCAATATTGTAAACTAAAATGAAAGTTATATCTTTCGGGTTCAGAGATAGTATGTTAATAGACTTGACCTGGCACAATAATATGGGTGGGGACAGACCCCAGAAGAAACTCGTGTCTAGAGAAATATTTTATTTTTTAATACTTCCGTTGTTAATATAAAGCATTTTGAAGGACAGCAATAACATTTTTTTTTTACTGTTAAGTGAAAATATTTCATGGATTGCTTTGCAGTTTCTTCCAACTTTTCCATGGTGGGGTGGGGAATTATTTTGGGGAAAGTTTCCGTTTTTTCCCAAACTTTCACAATTCTAGTAGGGCTGCAGCTTAACCATTCACATTTGCTGCTAATGTAATAGATTTGGACCTTTTTGAATTTGCAGAATTCATTGACTGTCTAAAGGAATTTTTTTTTATTTTTTAGTTTGGGGAGTGGTCTAGGTTTTGTCTGCCGTAACCTGTTGTTAGGGACTAAGTAGTTTCTCCTAGCCACTGAATTACAGGATATTCTGATGTGGGACTTGCCCTCATTCTCTCCTTTTGAAGCTGTTCCACTTTCTAGAGAGTCCTTGGAGAGGGGTGGACTAGATCCTGGGTCTCTGACCCTCTGAAGTGGGTTCCCTAACCACCAGGCAGTATAATAATTCTCTGTCTGGCCCAATAACTCTTCAAATATTTAACCCAAGTGGAACAGCTTCAACAGGACATATAGTTGTCTCCCCCCACCTCTGTTTCCTAACTAGAAATTCTTAGGACAATTTGGCAGGATTCGAGCCCCGGGGGGTGAGGGATTCTGGTTATGCCAATTTGGGTTCACCCATGTACATTTCTCAGTTCTTTTAGCCACGTTGAGGGGGAAAAAATCCCTTTCTCCCTCTCTTCTTCCCCCCCCTCCCTCCCAGCCCAGATCGATCCGCTATAAAGATCAGGTTTTTCACCTGGAACAGAAATTGCTTAATCTGATTGTCTGGTTGCTAGGTTGTTAAATCTTTGTATTTCTCTTGGTAAGACACAGCCATATTTGTAAAATCACAGAAACTTACCACTAGGTTGTCTAAGCAGTATTAATAGTTTTTAAGGTTTTGGAGAGCCTAAAGAAATTCTCTTTCTCGTCCCTCTCCCCTCCACCTCTGCATTTGAGATTAAAGGATGTGCTTGGAGTTGGGAACTGAAGGAAATTTGGGCCTGGTGATCAATGTTCCCTCTCATTTTTGACAGGCTGTGTGCGCAAAAAATTTCTTCTGTGCAAGTTGTTGTGCTTCTGTGCAATGTTTTGTGCTCACGGTGTTTTGCGCTGTGTGCGGGGTTTAGGATCTGTGTGCACGCACATGCGCACAGCTTAGAGGGAACAGTGCTGGTGACTTCTATACCCTTCAAGTTTCCAAGGAAGGGTTTGATCTCTTAACAACATTTTGTGCTTGGTAGCTTCCACTACTATCAGGTAATCCAGGTTTGATTTATCCTCCACAGAATCAAAACAGTTGGGTATAATGGGGCACAAGGCCTATTCCTCTGCCTACCAGACTCTGAATGTGACCAGTTATGACCCTTTTAACCTTTGTGGATAAAGGCTGCTTCCTGGGCCATACACATTCTGGGGGGAAAAGGAGGAAGAAAGTTAGTGAATCCCTCTTGGAGTAGGTTAGGAGGTGGTGTCAAGGCGTATGCTGGGGGCATCTTATGAAGGACCAAACTATACCAAGCTCCTTTGCTTTGGCCATGGCTTTTATGAAGACCCGTTTGGCTTAAGAATTTGAATTTGTCCTTCATGGTCCATGCAAAGCTTTTTGATCCCCCTTTCAGGGGTTTTCAGGCCTCTTCAGTCCAAAGATGGATGAGTTCCTGAGGAAACTGAAAACAGAGTACAGTTAAGTTTTATAGCAGTTATTCACAGAAGCACATCCTGAAAATCCGTCTCTCCTCTATCGGAGAACAAAATGTCATAGTTCCCTTTAGCAGTCTGTGTCAGGCAGAGCTGCATCCAGGCAACAGATTTGAAGGTAAGAGAATCTGCAGCAGGACTGATAAAAGCAGTTCTTTCTCTTTTTGTCTCAACTTGTTTTGGCATGACATGTCATTTCTTCATATGGATGGGTCCTGGAAATAATGAAATGGGGATATGCCTATAATGGTACATTTACATCTCTTGGCTTTCTGTGCAGATTCTTATGAACTGGACAGATGAGGAGAGGGTTATTAACCTCTATGTCAGGAGACAGTTTGTGGGACAGGTTCAATGTTAAGACCCTATTCACTTTTCACTTAAATGTACTAAAAAGCACTATAGTTTATTCCATTTGAAAAGTACAGGGTTAGGGTTAGTAGCTAATAAAACCTCTAGTGGCACATCATTTATTTGTCATGTGGGATCATGTGGGGCCATAAGCTTATTTCTCACAACTGTCAAATGTGAGGTCATGCCCAAGAACAGACGGACCCGTATTGTGCATTGAATGCCATTCTTTCGAATTGGAGGAAAGATCTCTCCTATATGCCTTTGTCAGTTTCTTTTGACCCCCCCCCCCCCCCCCCCCCCAAGACTCTGAAGAAAATTTGCTAGGACAGAACCAAGTTTATGCTGATCATCTAGCCTGGGGATAGCAGGCTTGATTGTCAGTGTCGATACGTAATAATAGACAAAGTGCAGAAAATGGGTGACAATACCATATCCGTGAACAGCTGACAAATCTTATTGCTGAGTTGGCTGAAGTGTTGTAAATCACAGGAGCCCCACAACAGTCACAGGTATGTGCACTAGCTAAGGTTACAAAACAGTTTCGCTTATGTATACTTTACATTTCTCTATTTCCTTCCATCTGAGGCTATTAAAAGCCATATTTTAAAAATTAAGTTTCATCGCACTTATGAGGTGTAAAGTAGCATTTCCATTTTACAGATAAGGAAACTGAGACACAACAATGTTAGATAACTTTGCTCAAGATCACACAGCAAGTTTATGGCAGAGCTGGGATTAGAATGCAGGGCTGAATCTCAGTCATATTCTCTGTCCACAAGACCCAGTGTTCTGGAGGGCAGAATGCCTTGCATAGTTGATATGTACCTATACTGGTCAGAAATACTAAGGCATATTAGATGATTCTACCTAGAAGTTAATATATACATATTTTAAGGTGCCTTTTTTTTTTTTTTTTTTACAAGCTTAGAAATCAACTGTTTGGTCAGAGTTAAAGCCACCCTTTAATCAAAGGTTCTATAAATTATTTTGCTTATCACCCAAGCTACAAAAAACATGTATTGTAATCATAGTTTGGTAGTGCTGCCACTAGTTAAGATTGGCAAATGTTTGTTTGAAGACCCTGTTTTTAGTTGCTTATAATTTTGCTGAACTTCGGCTCTTTAGACCAAAATGTTCCATAGTAGATGAAGTTTCAATAAAATGGTTAAGCTATTTCTGAAAATGGGAAAACAATATTTTTCTGTGACCCCTATGTTAAATTCTTACACTGGATTAATTAAAAAGCGCTAGTCCCTCCATGCTTTCAAGTAGGGATTTGTAGTTTGACAGGGGGGGGTCACCTTACTGCTGCCTCTGAAAATCTCAATGCACACATCCTTAGTAGAGGTTTGTTAAGGACTGGCAGCATTAGTCTCCAAGAATTCTGTCTACACTGAGCATGTGCCATAACATAATTTCTGCATGCAGACTGGACTGAACATTCATCATCCTTACAGAGCAACTGAGCATGTTCCAGCTTGGGGCTGTAAAGGCCTGGTTCCTAAAATTGCTGCTCCTGGCAGCAGAGAGCCGCTCTGGTAACTGAGGGCTGGTCTACACTACCCGCCGATTTGGCGGGTAGCGATCGATCTTTCGGGGATTGATTTTTCACGTCTAGTGTAGACACGATAAATCGATCCCTGATCGCTCTCCTTTCGACTCCGGTAATCCACCCCAGCACGAGGCGGAAGCGGAGTCGACAGGAGAGCGGCGGCAGTCGACATTGTGGCGTCCTCACGCTGCGGTAAGTCGAGTGAGGGACGTCGACTTCAGCTACGTTATTCACGTATGTCGACCCCCTGCCCCTAGTATAGACCTGGCCTGACTGCAAGGGGAGAGACTGCTATGGTTTGTGCTCCCCTAGCTGGTGACAGGTTGGCATGGAGAATGAGTAGGTAGCCTGACTTGCTTGACTGTGGTGAGGTGGGGAGGGTAGCACTGGGGCAGGCTGGTGGTGGTGGGGGCAATGGGAGCAGGGGGGTGGAACAGGCTGGGGATCAGGCAGATGGGGGGAGGGGCATCTGCAGGAGACAGTAGAAGTCTAGCCACTAGAACACAAGTGCCCTGGACTCCTGAGTCCCAACAGTCCCCTGCTGTTGGCAGATAGCTGTGAAACCCAGTGGCAAAGTCTCTTATCCTCCTATTAGGTTATATTTATGCTGCAGATAGACACCCATGGCTGACCTGTGGCACCTGGCTCAGGCTAAGGGATTGTTTAATTGTGGTGTAGATGTTCGGGTTTGGGTTAGAGCCTGGGCAAGTCCACATACACGACAAGTCTATTCCTGTTATCAGTTAACTGTCTGGGCTGTGGCTCTAAAGGTACCAACCTTGATATAGACCTGCATGGGAATGAGTGTGGCTCCACGTGATGGAATTTCTGTTTTGCTTTTTTAAAAGCAAGAAATTCCATTCCTCCCCTCCCCCCGCAAATTAAAATATCTTTGATTGCAAAGTCAAGCAATCAAAAGCTAGGAAATGTCAGAATTAAATTTCTGTGCAACCTTAATTTGGCCCTCTTGTGCATAAGTGTTGTGGTGCAGTAGTTAATTTATGATTACATTCTGTTTTTCCACAGAATCCTTTCTCATTAAGTGCACAGGATGGATGGTGCTCAGGGAAGGAATCAGGTTTATGTAGTGAATGAGGCTGTTGATGGAACCTGTTGTGATAATTGAGCCTACACATTTACCCTAATTGTAAGCTCAGTTGTAAAAAGTATGTGCAAGTTCATAAGTTGTTACAATAACTTGTAGTAATAAATATTGATGCAGAATGTCTCGTTGCTTTCAGCAATGCATGTTGTAAATAGGTGCAAGAAAACCAGACAGACTAAATTAGTTCCGAGAAAAAGGCCATGTTGATAAAATTCAAGGATTATGTTGAAATCATGTTTGGTAAAAACCAAATATGTGGAACCAAAATTGGTGTTGGATATTAGATCTAACTGATGGACAAAATAATGAGGGGATTGGCTATTCTATCCATCACTCCCTTGTTGGGTTCTTAAGGAAAGACTTTGGGGGGTGGGGGGAGACAGAATGGAGAGGAACAGATGAAGACTACTGAAGTGAGCTTCATTATGGCTGCCAGCTTCCCCATCTCCTAGCACCCTGGAGGTTTTTTAACCTTATCCTAAGTGATGTCCTGACCAGACTGGACCAGAGAGAGGGATCCAGATGACTTTGCTACCCCCTACCAGCTCCAGCTGAAGCCCAAACGCCCCCTGAGATGAAATGGGATTAGACTTTAAAAACAGCAGCAACTCCAGCTCATCTCAGACCTTGGCTACACTTATGAGTTACAGCGCAATAAAACTGTCTGCAGCGCTGTAACTCACTAACTGGCTACACTTGCAAGGCACGTGCAACGGTGTATCTCCTCAGATACAGCGCTGCATGTACTCCACCTCCCCGAGAGGAATAACAACTGTTGCGAAGTGGGTGGAACGTTGAGCCGAGGAACTCCGCAGTTACTGACCTCCGGAAGCTGCCTTTGTTTTGAAACGGCACTTCCGGGTTGGAGTTCTGAGCTCTGTTGTTGAGGTGCTTTACAAAAAACCAAACACAGCTACTGTTTGCAGGCGGGGGGGAGGGCTCCGTTAGGAATGCCGGCAGCAAAGTTGCCTTGGACAGTGGGGGCGGGGGGGGGGGGGAGGGGGAAGGCTCCGTTTCCCTGAGTTCTCTTTTATCTGCTCTTTAAAAACAAACAAAGCCCCTGCTGTTTGCTTTCAGTGATTGAGAGAGGCGCAGGGGATGTGGAGGTGTGGAAATAATGAGCTGACACTCTGTGGAGATTCCAAAAACCCACTCTCTCTCCCAAAACGCTCCCTGTCAAAGTCCCCCTCACACCCCCCCCCCATTTGAAAAGCACGTTGCAGCCACTTGAATGCCCATAATGCACCGCTCCCAATACAGCTGCAAATGCCTCAAATGTAGTCACCTTACTGCGCTGGCAGCTGCCAGTGTGGACAGGCTGCAGCGCTTTCCCTACTCAGCTGTACGAAGACGGGTTTAACTCACAGCGCTGTACATCTGCAAGTGTAGCCAAGGCCTCAGCTAACTTCTTCTCTTTTCCACAAAAGGACAGTTATTACCATCTTTGTTACTATCTAAGGCAGGCCCGCAGAACTCTTAAAGCGGCGAGGGCCATATTACTCCAAAGAAAACAGCTGAGGGCTGAACCCCCCCCCCCCCCCCCCCCCGGCCCTGTGGAAACACCCCACCCCCACCCCCAAGCGCTGCCCGCCCTGCGGAAACAACCACTCCTTCCCCAGCGCTGGGGTGTGGAAGCCTGTAGAGAGGGAAAGAAACAGCACACATAGGGTGACCAGATCACAGCAGTAAAATAGGACCCGACCCCTCCCTGGTCGGCCCCACCATTACACCCCTCTTCACCCCCCCAGAGGTCATTATATTACGGCACACAACAGTCAATCAATGTAGCTCGTCATCCCCCACCCGGCCTGGCTCTTCTGCTCACTGCCCTCTCGCCTCCTCAGTCCCCCCTGCTGCCGCCGTCAGCTGCTGGCCTCTTACCTTCTGCCGTTGTCCCCGCCCCCTGCTGCTGGCTCACCCTCACTCCCCAGCCTGCAACTGGCCTCTTCACTGCCCACCCACCGTCCGGCCAGCTGGGCTTGGGTTCCCTCCCTCACTGGAAGGCAGTGGGGCTCCAGGTGTCAGCCCTGAGGTGGCAGTAGTAGTGTAGAAGTAAGAGTGGCAATAGGGTGCTAAATCTGCTGCAAAAAGTGATATCGATCAATATCATTAACATTGCCACCCTTCTGGTGCAGCGCTCCTTCAGAGCTGGGTGCTGGTATACATACTGGCAGTTGGGGGCGTAAACTACCACAGACACAAAGAAGGCGGTCCCAGTCAAATAAGTTTGAGAACCACTCTTGACCCTGCCTCATTTATTGTAGAAATTGGAAGTTGTTCAAAAATCACTAGGCACTAGATGTTTCAAGTTGGGCAACCAAAATTAGTGGATGCTTGACAACTTCAGCCTTCTCTTGGATACTCATCTGTAAAATTGGGATAATACCCTCTTGTCTAAGGGGTGTTGTAAAGATAAAGTCACATTTTTAAAGCATTCACACTCCAGAATGAGCATCATAGGAAAACCCATATTTCTGTATTGTATTCTATATAGGGTTTAAATGATGTTCAGTAAGTAAAGCATGGAGCCATACAATGACTGACAAGGCTACAAAGAAATATCGAATAGCTAGCTGTTCAGTGGACACTGTCCATCCCATGCGCTGAATGAGGTAGGCATTCTGTGGAAAAAGTAGTATGATCCTGTAATAAAAACTGTATCCTAATACATACAAGGAGGAAGAATATGGTTGCACAGACAAACTTAGTTTTGGCATGTCCTAACTTTTGAGGGTTTGATTTGGAAGCTTTAACATTGTAAGATAATGTTTTAATTGATTTTAATATTTATATTGTACTAGTGCTCAAGCACCAATGAGGATCATGGCACTGTACAAAGAGGTGGACCTGATCCCTGCCCAGAAGATTTTAGTGGTTTAATGTGGTCTAATGTTGCTGTGGGAATTTGTCTAATATTTTTTGAGTTGCTTGTCTTAAGTTCTCACCTGCCATCTGAAAGATGAGGAATCACAGGCAATGAAGGATAGGACTGAGCCCAGTTTGTTGAAAATGAAGATCAGTGCATAATTCTGACATTTCCACTGCTTGCATCCGAAGAAGTGGGTATTCACCCACGAAAGCTTATGCTCCAATACCTCTGTTAGTCTATAAGGTGCCACAGGACCCCATGTCAATTCTGAAAATGTAATCTTTTACTGAATGGCTTAAAAGTCTTAGTTGTGAGAAGGAATAAAGTAAATAAGCAATTCAGAAGTGTGTGGAGAAACTCTATTTAATATGCCTAATCAGTAACCTTTTCCTCCTAGAAATGGTTGAATCAATGAAGAAAGTGGCTGGAATGGATGTGGAGTTGACAGTGGAAGAAAGAAACCTTCTATCTGTTGCATATAAAAACGTGATTGGAGCTAGAAGAGCTTCATGGAGAATAATCAGCAGCATCGAACAGAAAGAAGAAAACAAAGGTGGAGAAGATAAACTAAAAATGATTCGGGAATATCGGCAAATGGTAAGATCTAGTTAGCGAGATAATTATGTGCTTCATTTTAAAATCATCTTCTGCTAAGGCAAAATACCCTTTCTGACTGGCCTTAGGGGCTAATGAAACCTTGTTGAGTTCCAGTTGGTTCTCAGGGAGAATACTTGGCTGACAAAAACATTTTACTGATGGTTTAATCAAATGCAGGTTGTCTTCCTCCATCAATATTGTGTTGCCTAAACCCCCTCTTCCTCCTCCAAATTGCTGATACACAGGTGACATGACAGAAGCAGAAGAGAAGACTGTTTAGAGTGCTCTTGTCAGAAGTTCTTCCAAATTGTGGATCTGTTTCATAGAATCATAGAATCTCAGGGTTTGAAGGGATCTCAGGAGGTCATCTAGTCCAACCCCCTGCTCAAAGCAGGACCAACCCCAACTAAATCATCCCAGCCAGGGCTTTGTCAAGCCTGACCTTAAAAACCTCTAAGGAAGGAGATTCCACCACCTCCCTAGGTATAGAAATACCTAGGGAGTATTCAGTTAGTGTTCTTGAGGTCTTCTGCTGTTGGTGTGCTGTAAACAAAGCAGAACTGTGATGACTTGCTAATCCTGTTGATTTGTACCTGGTGACAGTGAAGTTTTTTTTTTTTTTTTATCTGTGAATTTTCCAATTATTTCATAGGTACAATTGCTTTAGGGACACTGTCTCTGTGAAATTGAATGTTCTTCTATGGGAGAATTTTTTTCTGCATGAATTTCTGTCTGACACTTAGAGAAGCTTTAGACTTGGTGGGGTAATTTATTGACTACTAGCAGAGAAATGTTGAGGACATTTTAATAATTTGGCAGTGCAACACAAGGGAAGGGAAGGTGCTGGTTTGATCAGGTCTCTGTTTCCAGTCATTTTGGTTTTAGTCCTTATACAGCGGAAATTGTCAATTGTGGTGGTTGGTCTTCTGCTGGGATTAATGAGACATTCTGGTTCTACTAGTCTCTCTATTGTCTTTGATACTGTAGTTGTCTGCTATGCAATTGTATGAATTGACAGGGCCACTCTTGGGTGACTCTTATTTCTGAAAGGTCCTAGACAATAGTGCCAGTCTCATCTACTTTGAGGACACTTGCATGTGAGGTTCCACAGCGTGCCATTTTGTCCAGTAATAACGGCACCCAAATTATGTGGAAGGACCTTCTAAATTTTGTGACATGTTGCGTGTGACAGTGATATTCTGTAGCAGCTTCAGGTAAATAAAAAAGGCGGCTTTTTTTAAGGAAGCATGAAAATTAATACAATCGATACAGTATTCTTTATGATTTTGGTATTGCATTCTATTTTATGCTACATTCTTTTTTCTTTTTCTTTTTTTTTTGGCATGCCACAAACTGTTGGTAGACAGTTGAGCATATTAACCAAATACTAAGTCATGACTAACACACCCACCCTCCCCCCCAGAGGGTGTGTTTTCACCACGGGATAACTAAAACATGTTAGTTTTTCTGCAGTAAAAGCATAGAGGAGACAAGACACTTATTTTACTGTGAGGTAAACTAGGGCAGGAATAAAGTGCTGATCTTGCCTACTTACCTCGTGATAAAATCTGTGTGTGATTTGGAAGTGCCTGTAGTAATCAATATCCTTTCTATTCTTGATTATTGTAAAGTGTTCACTGTGTGCATGTTTTGGCCTGATTCAGTAACTGGATGGTCAGGTAACATACGCGGGAACACTGGCAATAGTCCAGTGAAGTTACTTGGCAAATTCTGGGTTACAAACAGTGATGTGTGCTACATCAAGGAGTATCGATCTGGGAAGTACTTGGCATGGGTCTTGCTGTCGCCTCCCAAGGCATCCCATTAGGGATGTCTAAAACAGATGGGACTAGAGCACTTCTACATGCGCTTACATGTTCTGCGTGCCCACCAGAACTCAATATCTGATTATGTGGGGGTGTGACGAGAGAGACATGATCATAACTTGTTCTTCGCATCCTTGCTCACGTCCATTCCAAATTAGGGGTGTGCACGTGCGCTCCGTATACCGCCATCGGAAAGTTTTTCCCTCCATGGTATCTGTCAGGTCAGCTCTTGTGCCCCCTGGAGTCGTGCCCTCAGTGCTGGTATATAGGGTCCTGCTGCCCCCTGAGTTCCTTCTTACTGCATGTTGGGGTGGGGGGGAGACTGGCAATGACGACAGCGCACCTGTTGCCTACTTCCCTCTTGGGCACTGCTTTTGGGCAACTCCTTGCCGTCGGACTCTGAGGCGGAAACCTATACCTCCTGCAGGAGCTCAGACCAGTCTGACCACTGATACCCGACAGCCAAGAGTTCCGACCAATGACCTGATGGGCCTTCCATCTGTCCAAAGGTCTCCGTCAAGGAGATCTTACTCCATTGGGTTGGAGCGTACAGCTCCCCCCACCACTTCCCTCAGTACGGGAGTCAGGACCCGGTACCAAGCCTAACACAGAACTTCAGGACCCGGTACTGTGGGATCCCTCAGCTGCTGAAGAACAGGAACAGGGTCCTGTACCTGTCCTAACACCTCATCTTATGGGGTTAGAACATAAGAACATGAGGCCGTACTGGGTCAGACCAAAGGTCCATCCAGCCCAGTATCCTGTCCACCGACAGTGGCCAATGCCAGGTGACCCGGAGTGAGTGGACCCAACAGGTAATGATCAAGTGATCTCTCTCCTGCCATCCATCACCCCCCTCTGACAAACAGAGGCTAAGGACACCATTTCTTACCCATTCTGGCTAATAGCCATTAATAGACTTAACATCCATGAATTTATCCAGTTCTCTTTTAAACCCTGTTAGAGTCCTAGCCTTCACAGCCTCCTCAGGCAAGGAGTTCCACAGGTTGACGGTGCGCTGTGTGAAGAAGAACTTCCTTTTATTTGTTTTAAACCTGCTGCCCACTAATTTCATTGGGTGGCCCCTAGTTCTTTTTTTTGTGAGAACAAGTAAATAACTTTTCCTTATTCACTTCCTCCACACCACTCATAATTTTATATACCTCTATCATATCCCCCCTTAGTCTCCTCTTTTCCAAGCTGAAAAGTCCTAGCCTCTTTAATCTCTTCTCATATGGGACCCGTTCCAGACCCCTAATCATTTTAGTTGCCCTTCTCTGAACCTTTTCTAATGCCAGTATATCCTTTTTGAGATGAGACCACAATTGTACGCAGTATTCAAGATGTGGGCGCACTATGGATTTGTATAAGGGCAGTAAGATATTCTCCGTCTTATTCTCTATCCCTTTTTTAATGATTCCTAACATCCCGTTTGCCTTTTTGACTGCCGCTGCACACTGCATGGACGTCTTTAGAGGGGACTTCATTTGCACCTGCTCAGGATGATTAAAGGGCACCCCAGGAGCTCCTCAGGGGAGAGTACCCCAAAACCCATGGGTCCAGGTGGAGGAAATCTCGGAAGCCTCCCATGCCCTGGTTTACATCTTTGCCCTTTTGGGACCATCGCAAGTGGCTTTGCCTCTGAACAGTGCCATTCTGGAACTCGTTAAGGCACTGTGGCAGACTCCAGCATCCTTGTAACCCACTGCAAAGCGGGGTGGAGAAAAGGTATTTTGTTCCCCCAAAGGGGTTTGAATACTTATACACCCATCCTCCTCCAGGGTTGCTAGTGCTGTCAGTGGCAAATGAACAAGAGAGGTCAAGACAGCAAGGATCTACTCCCAAGGCCAAGGATGCCAATAAGCGGCATCTCTTTGGCAGAATGATCTACTCCGCGAGGGGGCCTCCAACTTCAAATCATCAACCAACAGATGCTCCTGAGCCACTATGACTTTAATTCCTGGGACGCAATGACTAAGTTCAAGGAGTTACTGCTACAGGAATCTAGTGCAGAGTTCTCGGCTCTAGTCGAGGAGGCCAGAGCAGTGGCAAAAGTGTACCTGCAAGCAGCATTGGTTGTGATGGACTCTGCTGCACGAAGCATGGCTTTGGCTCTGGTCATGAGGAGAAGCTCATGGCTATAGGCCTCAGGCCTCCCATATGAAGTGTAGCAGACTATCCAGGACCTCCCTTTTGACAGTGTGTGTCTGTCCTTCAGAGCAGACAGACTGGAGCTCCACAGCTTAAAGGATCCACTCTAAAGTCCCTAGGACTACACACCCTAGCCCCATCGAGGAAGCACTTTTAAACCCCAGCCATCGCCCTGTTTCTACCAGCCTCAGTCAAGGCAGGATTACAGTAAGAGGTGGGGTATGAGCTATAAGAGGGGGCTGCCTCCCCAGCCCTCATCTGCCCACAGGGCTGGCCCCACCAGACATTTGGCTGGGTCTAAGCATGCCTTTTGAGGGTACACCTGAGGACATCGTACAAGGACAGTGTCTGGATTCAGCCCCAGTTTTCGTGGACCAGTTATTCCACTTCTATTGGGTGTGGACCCATATCACCTCAGACCGCTAGGTGATGCGTGCAGTAGGACTAGGATACCCCCTGCAGTTCAGTTCTCCCTTCCTCCCTGTCCCTCTTCAGGGACCTTTCTCATGAGCAACTTCTAATCCAGGAAGTGCTAATGCTCCTGCAAGTGGGAGTAGTAGAGGAGGTTTCTCAGGAGATAAGGGGCAGGGGGCTTTACTCCTGTTTCCTAATCTTGAAGGCCAACGGGAGTCTCAGACCCATCCTTGATCTGCGAGACTTCAACGGATTCATGCAGAAGCTGAAGTTCTGCATGATTTCCTTGTTTCAGAGTGGTAGCCGTGTTAATCTGTATCAGCAAAAACAACAAGGAGTCCTTGTGGCGCCTTAGACTAACACATTTATGTGGGCATAAGCTTTCGTGAGCTAGAACCCACTTCATCAGATGCATGGAGTGGAAAATACAGGAGCAGGTATAAATACATGAAAGGATGAGAGTTATCTTACCAAGTGTGAGGTCAGTGTAACGAGACAATTCACTTAACAGCAGGATACCAAGGGAGGAAAAATAACTTTTGAAGTGGTAATGAGTGGCCCATTTCAGACAGTTGACAAAGTGAGAGTAACAGTAGGAGGAAATTAGTATTGGGGAAATTAGGTTTAGGTTTTGTAATGACCCAACCACTCCCAGTCTTTATTCAGGCCTAATCTGATGGTGTCTAGTTTGCAAATTAATTCCAGTTCTGCAGTTTCAGGTTGGAGTCTGTTTTTGAAGTTTTTTGTAGAAGAATTGCCACTTTTAGGTCTGACTGACCAGAGAGATTGAAGTGTTCTACTGGTTTTTGAATGTTATGATTCCTGATGTCAGATTTGTGTCCATTATTCTTTTGTGTAGAGACTGTCCAGTCATAATGGCATATATCACATTGGTAGATGTCCAGGTGAACAAGCCCATGGTGTGGCTGATGTGGTTAGGGCCTATGATGGTGTCCCTTAAATAGATATGTGGACAGATTTGGCACCGGGGTTTGTTGCGGGGTTTGGTTCCTGGGTTGGTGTGTTTATTAATAAACCTAATTTCCCCAGTACTAATTTCCCCCTACTGTTACTCTCACTTTCTTGTCAACTGTCTGAAATGGGCCACTCATTACCACTTCAAAAGTTATTTTTCCTCCCTTGGTATCCTGCTGTTAAGTGAATTGTCTCTCTAGACCATTGGTTCCCAAACTTTAACAACCTGTGAACCCCTTTCATTAAAATGTCAAGTCTCGTGAACCCCCTCCTAAAAATGAATATTTCCAGGGATTTTCTTCTTTATCTGAGTATATATTATAAAAGCAGTGATCTTGGAAATATACAATTTGTTTTTATGACATGCTTATTATACACTATTAATTATCCATCATTACAGTATTTTTATTACATTATGAAAATGGTAACACTCTTCCAAGATCTCCCTTTTGTAGCTTGTATCACTTTGAATAAGCCTGTTATAAGACAAGGCTCCTATGTTTCATCAAGGAGTATCAGATGTGAAACAGCATGAAGCTATTTAAGAAGCCAACTTGAAGAGTTCCTCCAACACAAGCATTCTAGTCTTGAGCAGTCCAGGCAAACAAAACAAACCTTAAACTTGTTCTTCATAATAATTTTAAAAACAATACTAGCTGCCTATTTAATTTTAAAAACAGCAAAAAATATCCACCTCTCTTTCCATTTCTTATAAGGAGTCCTGAAGTTTAAATCTCCTCAGTATGATAGATCTGCTTTGCTTTTGGAAGTCCAGGGGCTCCGGGCTGCTGGCCCTGTGCTGCCCAGGGTCCCTATGGACAGCTCCGTCCACCATTAGGGAATTTTTTCCTGAGAACCCCCTGTAACATTTTGCGAACCCCCAGGGGTTCACGAACCCCAGTCTGGATGGCAGATGGCAACTCTGTCCCCCTTAGGAGGAAGTCCCCAACCACCACCACCCATCTCCTCCTCTTGGGAGGGGGTGGTCATGGAACCCCCATCCCTAGGACAATGCTTCCCATGCCTTTCGGTCGATGGGGTCTCCTTCTGATCCCTTCCCTCAGATGACTCTCTTCCAAACCATTCTCTGCCGTAGTACCTGTGCAGAGAGCCTGAAAACAGTTTCTTACCTCTATCTGCATTGGGGGTACATGGGTTCTCCTCTTTCTTCTGAAGGTCACATGCTGCTTAATTTCTTCTCTGTTCTGCACTGCCCTCTCTGATTCTTCAACATGCTATGCCTGTAGTACTGAAAAACTACCTGAATGGAGATTCCAAAGGGGATGGATCTAGACTGTTCTCAGTGGTACCAGATGACAGAACAAGGAGTAATGGTCTCAAGTTGCGGTGGGGAAGGTTTAAGTTGAATATTATGAAAAACTTTTTTTCACTAGGAGAGTGGTGAAGCATTTACCTAGGGAGGTGGTGGAATCTCCTTCCTTAGAGGTTTTTAAGGTCAAGCTTGAGAAAGCCCTGGCTGGGATGACTTAGTTGGTGTTGGTCCTACTTTGAGCAGGGGGTTGGACTTGATGACCTTCTGAGGTTCCTTCAAACCCTGGTATTCTGTTTCAATGCAGGGTTGGTACTTGAGTCTCTAGTCCTTAAACCTTCTCTTCCAATATGGAGACCAGCTTACACTTTGTACAGAGGAAGTTGCTTCTATCCTCTGGGAGAAAGACAAATATGGCACATCCTGTGCAGGTCGCAACATCTGATCGCTCACTATCCATATTGTCTTCCTTCTTAAAAGCCTCTTCAGATGTTGTATTTACTGCTCACAGAAGCCTGCACTTCCCTTTATTTTTGGTAGGTGTAACTCTTCTTGTGCCTTAGCCTTTCTGATTTTGTCCCTTCATGTTTGCCACTATTCTGTAGTATTCATCTTTAGCAATTTGTCCATGTTTTCACTTTTTGTAAGATTCCTTTGAGTTTCAGGGTACTACAGAGCCTCCTGATGGAGCCATATTGGCTTTTTACTACAGTTCTTCCTGGCTTCGCTATTGTACCTTTATACTGTCTCTTTGAGAAACTGCCAGCTCTCCTGATCTCCTGTTTTTCTTAGATTTTCTTCCCATAGGACCTTGCATACAAGTTCTGAGTTAACATCTATTTGAGGGCTTTCTCATGTCGATTCCATTCTAGGTGTGCGTGCCCACGTGCACAGTTGTCTGAGACAGTTGCCTTTGCCAGGGGTTCTCAAACTGGGGGTCATGACCTCTTAGGGGGTCACGAGGTTATTACGTGTTTTTAATTTATAAGGTGGGGGGGTCTCACTTAGAGGCTTGCTTTGTGAAAGAAATCACCAATACAAAAGTTTGAGAACCACTGGCCTTAGCAGTATCCGTAGGGCCCGCTGTGGCACCCTCTGGAGTGCTGTGCTCATGCAGCAGTATATCAGGCACCGCCGGCCCTTCACCCTCTCAATTCCTTTTTACGGCCTGTGTTGGTTGGTTGGAGCGCCTGGTCTTGCTTAGACAGAGCATTAGCAGTTCTTCACTGTTCTGATGGTTCTGTCCTGGTACTGCAACACCAGTCTCCAGCTAGGAGGCCCAGATCGCCAATACCACAGTCTCTGCCTACAAGACATGGGACTGCGGAGTCGTGATGCTGATTCCCCCTAATTCTCTGTACGGTGGTCCTGTCCGATCGCCAAGGTGTCGGTCACCATCATCTCACAAGTCTTCTAGGGGTTGATCCCTCTCCAACATGAGACTGTTCCTGATTGTGGTACAGATCTTTGGGCAGGCACCGTCGGTGCCCTCGCCTTCCCCATACCGGTCGCCCACAAGAGTCAGTCGACAGACTCAGGCTTCCATGGCCCAGCCTTGGTCACCAGAAGGGCAGTGGTCTGGTTCAGAGAGACAGTTCAGCCCTTCCTCTGTATGGGGCGAATAGTCTCCCAGCTGGGAGCCCGCCAAGGCGCATGCAGCACTGGCATTGGGTCAAGGGCAATGGCCTGCCCAGTAGCAGTATTGGAACCTGGAGGGGGTGCCTGTTATGCCAGCACCATACTCCCACTGCTCCTCCCAGGCTGCATTAGACAAGCTATCCCCAGCACAGCCACGGTGTCTGAGAAAAGGGCTGAATCTGAAGCGGTGACTCTGTCCCTGACATGCAAGGGGATGCGCCCTCCCCCCATTCTCTGGCAATACAGTCATCCTCATCGTCCCCAGTAGAGGCAGTGGGGTGTGTGTGTGTGTGTGTGTGTGTGTGTGTGTCCCACAATGACTTCAGGGAGCACCAAGCCCTACTTAAAAGGATGGCAGCCAACCATGGTCAAGGAACTAGCTGAAGAGCCCGATGACCTCTTCAGTATCATTGCCTCCTCTGTCCCAGCCCAGGTCTCATTGCCCATTCATCCAAGGGTCCTAAAGATCACCAATTCAGTGTGACAGATCCCTTCTTTCATTCCTTCCCTTACTGCATAATCACGCCAGTTTCAATTATTCTGGTAATTTATTTCAAAATACCTGTCAGCAAGTATGTCTGTAGCAATACAGAGATGCACACACATTCCCCCAGGAGCAGAGAGAGTTAAAGATCCTTATGACAACCAACCCAGTTCCTGTTTCTATGCCCCTCTTCCCCCAGGTATCAAGAAGGAGAAACAGACAGACGCTGCGTCCTAGGCTTGTACGGCGTTTCCTGCACGCTGCCCTCTTTCTTTCCCTCAAGGCGGGCTGGGAACTGCAGCTGCCAGGAACCCTTTAGTTCCCTCCCCTTCCCTCAGGCAGTCTTTTCTATGTGTGAGCTGGGCTCTGCCAGGTCCAGTGGCCACTAATGGTGGCTAGCAACACTGCAGCCCATTTCTGTGGGGGAAAGGAAATTCTGCACGCACAACGTTAATTTCTGCAAAATTCTGCATTGTGCAGGCAGAGAATTCCCCCAGGAGTAAAATCATATTGCAAGGCCACCCAGCCCTGCGATAGGCCCAATAAATACATCACAAAATAAAGAAAATATAGTCTTGCTTTGTGATGTTTGTAATTTGATTGTATATAATCGCAAAGGAAATACCTTACAGATATGTTCTTATTCAGAAGAATTGTAGGTAGTGTGGTCATAGAAGACTGTCTTGTAACTATTAAATTTGAATAATTAGTTTAAATACAGTAACTTTTGGCAGCTTATACTCTCACTGCTGGTCTTCGCTTTGTTAGTGCTGCCTGCTGCTTTACTCTTGGTTTTCTTTGGGGATGTCTCTTGATTCACATGCCTCACAGGTTACCTTTTTTGGCTTTGTTTTTCTCTTGCATCTGGTGCTGTCCTTTGGCATATTTTATCTTGTTCATCTTCAGTTGGCTTTTCTTTATAAGGCAAAGCTCCAAGAATCAGCAGAAATTTATTGAATGCTTTGAGGGAGGTGTTTGTAACCTGAAAGGGTGCCATGAGATGACCAGTAGGGTAGCTGGTCTTGTGCTATCCCTCATTACAACTATCTGCCAGTGTGTGCTGTGTGTTTTTGGTGTTTTTTTGTTTTAAAGTGAAGAGCTAGGGGAGTTGTCCCAGTCTCACAAAAGGAAGCTAAGACCAGTCTAGATCTTGCAAAGTATTTGCAGAGACACACAATTATGGGTAACACATCCTTTTTGCAGCCTTTCATGTAATCACATTGTAAAGACTTTTGCTTGTATGATGTGGGTACTGGCTACCTGCTACCATCTCTTCCCTCATGTACCTGTGAAAAGTTGAATTCTGCTGATTCTCTTAAAGTACTCTAGATTTGAACATCTTAGTGTTGGTGGCAAGCACCTTGGCTCTAGAATTTACTTCCTGCCTTGGTCCAGTATTGTTAGAGTTCAGTCTTCGAACTTCCTATTTACTGTTTATGTCAGGGGTTCTCAACCTTTTTTCTTTGAGGCCCCCCAACATCCTATTAAAAACACGGCCCCCTTTTGCCACCACAACTGTTTTTCTGCCTATAAAAGCAAAGACCAGCTTTAGGGGGCAGCAAGCCGGACAACTGCCCGGAGCCCCATGCCACAGGGGGCCCCATGAAGCTAAATTGCTTAGGCTTCAGCGTCAGGCCTGGGTGGAGGGGCTTGGGCCTCTGGGCTTCAACCCCAGGCAGTGGGGCTTCAGCTTTGTGCCCTGGGCCCCAGCAAGTCTAATGCCAACCCTGCTTGGCGGACCCCCTGAAACCTGCTCACAGGCCCGCTGGGGGGGCCCCGGAAGCCTGGTTGAGAACCACTGCATTATGTGATGAGTCTTCCTGAAGCTAGTTAATATTTATTTACAACTTCTAAAATATGTACCTGTGCCCAGAGAAGACAAGCCCTGAGGTTGTTTTAAAAACTGAAAAATAAGATACGGTATATTGGGAAAATGTCTGTGCTGTAGTTAGGAACTTCTGTATCTTCTTTCCCCTCTTTTTATTTTGACTGGTGAAGCTATAGTCTTTTGATATTGTCCAACAGAAGTTGGACTCTTGTACACAAATGCTAGTTCCTATCTAAATTGGATTATTCTTCCTATTTTCAGCATTTGGGGTTGAATAGTTCTTGTATCCCTTTATACTATTAAATCTTCTTGGCTAATCTTTGCTTTTTTCCCTCCTCCTCCTTCTCTCCCCCCAACCCCCCACCCCAGGTTGAGACCGAGCTGAAATTAATCTGTTGCGACATTCTGGATGTACTGGACAAACACCTCATTCCAGCAGCTAACACGGGCGAGTCCAAGGTTTTCTATTATAAAATGTAGGTGACTTGTGGCGTTTGGGCAGGTGCCATCCTTCTAGTTTGCATAAAATATTGAAGTGAATTCAGTACTGGTGCCAGATTAACAGCCATGGAGATTAAAATTTTACAGCCATGGAATGGGTACTGCATATAGAGTGGAAACGTAGTCACTCTAAGTTTCCACACTGTCCTACCACTTTGCCTACTTCAAGAAATAAGATGATAGTTTGTTCGTTGTGCTCAGTCAGTCCTTGTGTTGAACACCAACAAAGAGGTTCCGTGATTAATTGTGGTGATACATTTTCTCGTGGATGCATGCCAACCAGATAAATTGTATTAAGACCACCAAACAGCACTCAAGTGGAAACAAATTTTAACTACTATACACTTGTAATCGGCCTTGAACAGTGATACAGGATGAAAGGCTATTTACCCCCATTAGCAACCCACTGAACCTTTCAGTGCTTTCTGTGTAAACTCTGTGAAATACATAAAAACTAGGTTAAGTGAACACACCTAAATATTTAAATCAAGGAATGCAAACATTAAAATTGCATGGCTAACTTAAGTTCAACCCCTTGTCCATACCCATCGTGATAGTTGCTAATTATGATACACTTTTTTTTTCTTAAATACTATAATACTGTACAATTCTTTGTTACCTTAAATATAGATGTGTAGAATTGTGTGGTATTTTTTTCTATTATAGCTTATAAGTAATTTAATTGTTATCTTTCACTTAGTTATTAAAATTCATATAAAAACTTCTCCAGTGTTCATTCACTATAGGTTTTCTTTTTACCCATCCACATAGCCTTTCTGAGGTGCACTTCTGGGGTGGAGGCAGCCTGCTGCAAACTTAGGTGGATTGCAAAAATTAGCGAAGTTCATTATTACTATATTTGTGTATACTTCTAGTTTTCATATATCTTCATGGACTGTGGAATACTCAGTAGTATATGATGTTACGTATGTATCTGAGGTAATCTGAACTGAATGAGATGGAGCTAGATAAGAGTGTCATCAGCATATTGTGAAGAAACTTTAAGTCTGATCTTTTTATTAACCCTCTTAATGGCCTAATTTATGTTGACTAGTAAGTGTGACAAAGTAAAATCCCTAGGGACAGAAGAGCAGTTGCCTCCTACTACCCTCTGAGCTTGAGGAATGAAACCACCAAAGGGCAGACCCATCCACTTCTGATGGATCAGAACATTCATGACATCAGAAGTAGTTAATGTCAGCATGGACACCAATTTCTAGATAAAGATTCAGAGCACTGTAGTGTAGACTTCTGCTAAAGTGATGGGAGGGTTTTCCCATTGCTGTAGTAAATCCATTCCCTGGAGAGGTGGTAGCTAGCTCAACAAAATAATTTTTCATTGGTCTAGTTGCATCTACAGTGGGGGTTAGGTCAACCTAACTACATCACATGGTGTAGAAATCAGGCCTCTGTGAATGATACTGACCAGTGGGTGAATCTCCATTTCATGTTCTCAAGCATTTCCTGGTACTTGTAAAAAGGTCCAGTATGGCTTCTGTAACGGTGGAATTTTCTTCATTCTAGACTAGAAAATTCTCAGTAACTTGAACTTCTGTGAAACACATTCAGTAATAGATACTCTGCAAGTAACTGGGAAGCAGTTTTGTTTTTTTTTAGTACTGTGGTTTTAGTTACTTCAAAAAGTGACACAGGACTTCCTTATTCACACGATCTTCCATGGCTGATTGTCTTGCGTTCTTAAAAATCACATACCTTGTATTTTCTAGACACCTCTATAGTATATGCCCATGCTGTACCAATTTATTAATGTACAATTATTATCAACATTAACTTTTTTTTCAATAGCTAATGTGAAATCAAGGAATCCTGAATCTCTGCTCTTTATCCTTTCAGGAAAGGAGACTACCACAGGTACCTGGCTGAGTTTGCCACAGGAAATGACAGGAAGGAGGCTGCAGAGAATAGCCTGGTGGCTTATAAAGCAGCTAGTGATATTGCAATGACAGAACTTCCGCCAACACATCCCATCCGCTTGGGTCTTGCTCTCAACTTCTCTGTATTCTACTATGAAATTCTTAATTCCCCTGACCGTGCCTGCAGGTAAGAAATGTCTGAGGGGACTGGAAGGTTTATTAAACATATAAAATATAAAACCAGCTACAGTGTAGCACATATAGCTTGCAAATTTGAGTATCTGCACCTTTTGAGCAATATGCTGGGTTTCCTTGTTTTCTGCTGTATATAAATTTGAAAAACTTTCTAATAAATTAACCACATAGGCACAGAAGAGCGCCCTGAAACTTCACCCAGGAGTCTAAATGCATTAATTTATTTGGGAGTAGATTATTTGGGAGAAACAAAAGTGACAAAGCAGAGAATGGTAAACTAATTTGTAAAAATACAAACTTAACTTCTCAGGGATGAATACATAAATTAGGGCTGTCAAGCGATTAAAAACGTAATTGTGATCACGCTGTTAATAATAGAATACCATTTAAATATTTTTGGATGTTTTCAGCATTTTCAAATATATTTAAATTATAACACAGAATACAAAGTGTACAGTGCTCATTTCATATGTACTTTTATTACAAATATTTGCACTGTAAAAAAACTAAAGAAATGGTATTTTTAATTCATCTAATACAAGTATAGTAGTGCAGTCTCTTTATTGTGAAAGTTGAACTTACAAAACCTGCTTTCAAAAATAAAACAATATAAAACTTTAGAGCCTGCAAGTCCACTCAATCCTATTTCTTGTTCAGCCAGTCGCTCAGACAAGCAAGTTTGTTTACATTTGCAGGAGATAATGCTGTCTGCTTCTTGTTCACAATGTCACCTTAAAGTGAGTACAGGTGTTCGCATAGCACTGTTGTAGCTGGCGTTGCAAGATATTTACATGCCAGATGCACTAATGATTCACATGTCCCTTGATGCTTCAACCACCATTCCAGAGGATATGCGTCCATGCTGATGACGGGTTTTGCTCGATAACAATCCAAAGCAGTGCAGACTGACGCATGCTCATTTTCATCATTTGAGTCGGATGCCACCAGCAAAAGGTGGATTCTCTTTTTTGTGTGGTTCAGGTTCTGTCATTTTCTCATTGAAGTGTTGCTCTTTTAAGCCTTCTAAAAGCATCCTCCGCTCCACACCTCATCCCTCTCAAGCTTTGGAAGGCACTTCAGATTATTATATCTTGGGTTGAGTGCTGTAGCTTTCTTTAGAAATCTCACATTGGTACCTTCTTTGCATTTTGTCAGATCTGCAGCAAAAGTAGTCTTAGAATGAACAATATGTGCTGAGTCGTCATCTGAGACTACAATAACATGAAATGTATGGCAGAATGCAGGTAAAATAGAGCCAGAGATGTACGATTCTCCCCCAAGGAGTTCAGTCATAAATTTAATGAACGCATAATTTTTTAATGTGCGTCATCAGCATGGAAGCATGTCCTCTGGAATGGTGGCCAAAGCATGAAGGGGCGTACAAATGTTTAGCATAGCTGGCATGTAAATACCTTGCAATTAGGGATGTAAAATGTTAACCAGTAAGCATTAGTCTACTGGTTAGTCTGCCTTAACCATTAACCTCGGGGCTAGCTGGTTCCAGCAGCCCTGCGCTGGATAGAGGGGCCCCAGCTGCACCACCCTGCCAAAGCAGTGCTGCCTGGCCAGTGCACCCCCAGCCTAGCCGGCCCTTTAATCGGTTAACCATTTAAATGAAATTTTTTAAATGGTATTTACATCCTTACTTGCAATGCGTGCTACTAAAGCCCCGTGCAAACGCCTTATCTCTCTTTCTAGTGACATTGCAAATAAGAAGTGGGCAGCATTATCTCCCATAAATGTAAACAAACTTATTTGTTTCAGTGATTGGCTGAACGAGAAGTAGGACTGAGTGGACGTGTAGGCTCTGAAGTTTTGCCTTTTTGTTTTTGAGTGCAGTTATGTAACACAAAAAAAAAATCTACATTTGTAAATTGCACTTCCATAATAAAGAGATGGCACTACAGTACTTGTATGAGGTGAACTGAAAAATATATTTTTTTTACAGTGCAGATATTTGTAATAGAAATAATATAAAGTGAGCAGTGTACACTTTGTATTTTGTGTTGTAATTGAAATCCATATATTTGAAAATGTATAGAAAAACATCCAAAATATTTAATAAATTTCAATTGGTATTCAGTTTTTTAAATGGCAGTTAAACAATAAATCCCTGATTTTTTTAAAAAAAATTGGCAGATTAATTTTTTTGAGTTAATCGAGTGAGTTAGGGCTGTCAGTTAATTGACAGCCCTAACTTAAAGCAATTACGGTTTAATTAAAGGCCATTAAATCTCTTTTCAAGTTTACTAATGAAGCAGTGGATCTTTATTTTTAATATGCTGCAGGATATAGTGTGTAAGAGGGTAGCCCCAGCTGGAGCACCCTCCTGCTCCAGGCCATGGCACAACCTGTGTCCCCGCTTCCGTTCCCCTTTCAGAATCCCTAGTAACTCCTTTCATGCTGTCCTGCTTAAACAGCCCTCCTTGGAACTAGTTTATGATAAAAACATTGTACAAATGGTCCAGAAAATCCCAACCCATAGTCCATTTATCACCACAGTGCAAGTAGTCACTAAAATCCCAAGACACCTTGTCCCTCAATGTGCCATATATCATACACCAGTGTCTGTAGCCACACCTGGACTCGGTCAGTTCTCTTCTGCCCCTCTGCCAGGACAGCCACCTCAGCCCTTCCAGCTAAAGTGCAACCTCACTCTTCTCAGTGGGAATGCCCACAGCCACTCTGCTGATAGCTCGTTTTTACCTTAGGAGCATCCCTCACTCCCCCAGCCCTTTCATTGTTCCCCTAGATCCAGCTTTCTGGTGTGGAGACGTCAGCAGGTTAGCTTCTCTGCTGCTTCCCTGTCTTCAGCCCTTGCCTTTGACTCTCTGACTTAGAGCCAGCAAGCATCCTCCCTCTGCTGCTGTCTGGCATCCAGCCCTGGATCAGGGATGCTAACCAACAAACCTCTCTTGCTGCTCACCTGCCTTGAGTCTTCTCCCAGGAACTACATACCATCTTCTGGCTCTGGCAGCTCACCTGCCCTTTTCCAGCTGACTCAGTAGGTGCTCTTAAGTGAGCCCTCACTGACGAGGTCTCTTCTCTTCTCCTTAGGTCCCAGGCACCCTCTTTAAGCTCAATTGGAGTTAGCTTATGAGGCACAGGAGCATTGGCTCTCTCCTTATTAAAGGCCCAGTATCCCCTTGTGACATAGCGTCCAAGCGACTTTCAATGGGACTTGAACTCTTGAGTATTTAGGCGCTTTTGAAAATTTTACCCAAAAGCTGTAGCGGTGGTCTCGTTAACTGAACTAAAAAAATCTTGTTTGTTCAATGTAACAAGTTAAGCTGGATACTTTTATAGGTGTGTTATTAATCTGATTAATATTTCTAGGTTGGCAAAAGCAGCTTTTGATGATGCTATTGCAGAGCTGGATACACTGAGTGAAGAAAGTTATAAAGACTCTACACTTATCATGCAGTTGTTACGTGATAACCTGACACTATGGACTTCAGATATGCAGGGTGATGGTAAGTAGACTTCCGCTCTAAAATGCTGCTCCACCCTTTATCTCCCCCAAAAATGTAAGTTAAGCTAAAGGGGACCTGCGAGCATGTAGGTGTGGGGTGGATTTGGACTTGTGCACTTTTTTGTTTCACTGTGTGTTTCTTAACTGACAATAGTGAATTTCTATCTTCCCTTCTTACGCTGGATGACTTCATGGAGATGAAACTAGTGTACACTGGGAGTTTTTCTTAGCCCTTAATTGAAGGGATGATGTGTTGAATCCTTAAGAGGTTTTCTTCCTATTAAATTAAAATATTTGGTTTCAGCAATAATCCTTTTAAGGACAGAAGTTATTTTTCATTTAATCAAGTTTAATTTCCTTGGTGGTTGTCATTTTTCCAGTTGTCCATAGTCTATAGACCTGAAATTCGAGTAAGAAAGACTTTCTCCCTTTCCCCCTTAGGTTCCCTACTATCACCATTATTCAGGGTTTCTCTACACTAGTTAAACAAGAAGAAGAAACCAACCCCCAAAACACAAGCCTCCTATTTTCCCTCTAGGTCAGCGTTAATATCTCCATAATCATTTTGATTCATAGTGAATGACTTTGTTCATGGAGGAGTGAGTAAATGTTACTAGTAGGGCTGTCAAGCGATTAAAAAAATTGCAATTAATCGTGCAATTGCGCTGCTAATGGTATTCCATTTATTTAAATATTTTTAGATGTTTTCTATATTTTCAAATATATTTATTTCAATTACAGCACAATACAAAGTGTACAGTGCTCACTTTATATTTTTGATTACAAATATTTGCACTGTAAAAATGATAAAAGAAATAGTATTTTTCAATTCACTTCATACAAGGACTAGTGCAAGTATACCGTACAAATGTAGTTGCATAACTGTACTCCAAAACAATGTAAAACTGTTGTAGCTGGCGTCGCAAGATATTTACATGCCAGATGCGCTAAAGATTCATATGCCTCTTCATGCTTCGGCCATTGTTCCAGAGGACATGCTTCCATGCTGATGAGGCTCGTTTAAAAAAAGTGTTCATTAAATTTGCGACTGAACTCCTTGGGGGAGAATTGTATGTTTCCTGCTCTGCTTCACCCATATTCTGCCATAGATTTCATGTTTATAGTAGTCTGGGATGATGACCCAGCACATGTTTATTTTAAGAACACATTCACTGCAGATTTGACAAAATGCAAAGAAGGTACCAATGTGAGATTTCTAAAGATAGGTACAGCACTTGACCCAGGATTTAAGAATCTGAAGTGCCTTCTGAAATTTGAGAGGGATGAGGTGTGGAGCATGCTTTCAGAAGTCTTAAAATAGGCGGAAACTATATTACCCGAACCACCAAAAGAAAATCATCCTTCTACTGGTGGCATCTGACTCAGATGATGAAAATTAACGTGCGTCAGGCCACACTGCTTTGGGTCATTATCAAGCAGAACCTGTCATCAGCATGGACGCATGTCCTCTGGAATGGTGGTTGAAGCATGACATTGTAAACAAGAAGCAGGCAGCATTATCTTCTGCAAATGTAAACAAACTAGTTTGTCTGAGCGATTGGGTGAACAAGAAGTAGGACTGAGTGGACTCGTAGGCTCTAAAGTTTTACATTGTGTTATTTTTGAATGCAGGTTTTTTTGGTACACAATTCCACGTTTGTAACTTCAACTTTCATGATAAAAAGATTACAGTACTTGTATTAGGAGAATTGAAAAATACTATTTTTTTTACAGTGCAAATATTTGTAATAAAAATAAATATGAAGTGAGCACTGTACACTTTGTATTGTGTTGTAATTGAAATCAATATGTTTGAAAATGTAGAAAGCATCCAAAAATATTGAAACAGGCTAGATCCTTGGCTTAATGGGTTGTGATTAGTGGCATGTCTAGTTGGCAGCCAGTATCAAGCGGAGTGCACTAAGGGTCGCACCTGGGGCTGGTTTTGCACTTTCATGATAGATTGATATGAAGTGAATTGAAAAATACTATTTCTTTTGTTTATCGGGTGTACAGTACAAATATTTGTGATAAAAATAATAAAGGGAGCACTCTACCTTTTTTATTCTGTTGTAATTGAAATCAATATATTTGAAATTGTAGGAAATATGCAAAATATTTATTACATTTCAGTTGGTATTCTATTCAACAGTGTGATTTAAAACCTGCAATTAATCACGGTTAATTTTTTTGAGTTTATCATGTGAGTTAACTGCGATTAATCGACAGCCTTAGTTACTAGCAGTGGTGGTAGTGATTCATTTGGTGGTAGTATTCCCTAAAGAAAAAATTGAGTGCCCCACTAGCATTGTGCTTGGTGGTAGAGCGTTGATCAGTTGGGGGGTCATTAAATATCCAGTTGTTTTCACAAGGATTAAAGAGATTTATCTTGGTATCCTAGCCAGATTCCTATTTTTAATTGTTTGTAGTGCTTGTTGAAAGGTACAAGCTTTCTGAGCCACGAAGCTCTATTTTCAGGTCAAGGGAAGGAAGCAGTATATGCCTGAGCTAAATACAGGTTGGGACAGATTGATAAACAGAAGTCGTAACACATGTTGGAGTTGGTCACTTGAAATGAAGTGGGCAATTGGGGGTTAGATTGTTATCCATAAAGGGTTTGAAGTGGATAATTAAGGGGTAGCAAGTGGTGTGGTCTGTTAAATTGTTGTAATGTTAAATCCATGTTTTCTTGTGTCTAGCAGAGCTATGAATTCAAGTTCCCAGGCTTCTTTTTTGAAAGTGTTCTGCAGGTTTCCCCTGAGGGGATTAGGTATGGAGTGATCGCTTTGAAAAGTGTCCACCCACCAGTGATAGTGGTTTTTGTCTTTTAGCATTTTTCTGTGTGAGTTAATTCAAGTGCATAGTGATTGTCTGTCTGGTTTCACCCATATAGTTGAGGCATTTGATGCACTGGATGAGGTACACCGCATGTTGTGATAAGCATGTGTAGAACTTGTTAATCTTGAAAGGTGTATTGTGGAGCAGTATTAGTCATTGTAACAGAGATGTCTGCAGCTTTTACATCTGTTCTAGCAGGGTTCAATGCCACTTTGAGTTGTCTCCTGATATGTGGGGAACTTGCTTCTGGTATTGAACTTGGTGAGGTTGTTCTATTGATAGTACTCTGAGGGAAAAGGGTTACTTGCCTACATGTGCATGAGACTGGAAAATCTTGCAAGTAGCAACTGTTGGTCCATCCCTGTGCTCTGGTTCTTCTCATGCTTTGCACAGAGGATATAAGAGGTGTGGACTTGCTCCCTCTTTAGTTCCTCCTTACCACTGCATGGCCTGAGTGGGAATTCTGTGTCTGGAACTAGCCTCTCATTGTCTTCATTCCTGTAAATATGATTGTATATAGTTTTAGTGTGTTTATAATGTATATACTTATTGTAGCTGAGTTTGTCCCCACCCTGAGGACCCTTTGTGCCCACTTTTGGGAGTAGCACTATACGCAAAGTTCTGGGATTCAGAAACTGGCCCCTGCCCTTGCTCTTCTTTGTTAGTGACTGTTACTTTTGGTGCCTTCAGCTTGCTCATATCTCAGTTAAGCACAGTATCGGTCACTCCTCCCCATCCTGGAGCAGAGGGACGAGAGCTCCGAGTGAGGAAGTTCCTCAGGGAGAAAGCTAGGAGACAGTCAGATCCAGTCTGTGGAGATTTCCCCTTTACCTCAGCTGCTGTCCTCGAGCAGCACACCCTCCAAGCATGAACTCTGGAGCAGAGACTGGATCAGATTGATCAACAGACTGTCTCTTCGGCGTCTCATGAAACTAGGCAGTGCTTTTACAGGCATAAAATCAGATTTCCCCCCTTTAAGCCTGCTTGAAGGAGAAGGATTCCTCTCTAAGTTCTTCCAAGTTGGATGAGCCTTTGCACACAAGTCCCAAGGACTTAAGTCTTTTTAAGCCTCCCAACCATGAAGGGAAAATGTGCCGGAGTAAAGCTCCAATGATACTAACCTTGGTAACAAACACCAGTGCTGGCTATGACCTCTAACAAGCTGAAGGGCTGACAGCTGTAACGACCAAGAGCTCCAAAGGAGGTGCTCTTTCTTTTTCCTTGGTACTGGACTGACTGTAAAGACCAACCGACCACTAAATCTGACATGGAATGGGATCTGACAGATCCAACAACCGGGATCCTCGTACTCCTGAATTGGCTGAGACAGGAGACCCTCGCTGGAACACAGCGTTTGGGATCCATGCACGGTACCACATTAACGTGGGGATCGCATTATAGTGTGGGGGGCGTGTTACCATGGATTCCAATTAAAGTGATTTAATTTGGGATCCATGTGCGGTACCGCGCTATTACCGAATTCGCGCTATGTAGACGTGCATTCTAGCGAGGGTCTCCTGTACTATCCCAGCGGGTATCTTTGCACTCCTGGACCCACAATCTCTTCTATTTTTGTGTCCAGTCCTTCTCAGGGAAACCTTAGAAGAGGATACAACCTCAAGGAGAAGGAATTAGTTTCCTAATCTATCCATGAGCCGTGAGTTCCTCTCACCAGCTCTGACGGTACCACTGATTAAAGCAGGAGCCAGCCTTCCCATTGGTTGAAATGGATGTCCAAGATAAAACCATCCAGTATTTCTTGGACCTGTCCTCTTCCCAAGCAGGGTTACCCTCCAGGAGATTGCTGGTGCCCAATGTCTTGAGGCCCCCTGAGCTAGCCTTTGATCCTTCTTACTGGCCCTGTTGGTGTCCAGAGGATCCTTATGCACACTCCTTAGATACACAGTCACATAATCCCTCTTCTCCAGGACAATGGCACTCAAGTCCATAGGAGTACATGGAGGAGGAAGATGACTAGCTGGTACCGATAGGCATACCCCCCTCCTCACTTGAGGAGCTTCACCATCCCCACCAGAGTACCATTTGCAATATCAAGAACTCTTGCAGAGGGTGGTGGCAGAACGTCACAGCCCATTAGGAGTCCAAGAGCACAAGCTCTTGGCTATCCTGCAGTCCTCAGAACCCAACAGAGTAGCTCTCCTGGTGAATGAAGCTGTTATAGAACCAGCTAGGCATGCACTGGCAATATGTACTCCTACCCCTAAAAGGGCTGAAACATTATTTTGTGTCTGTAAAAGGGGCAGTATTCTTGTTCTCGCACCCTGCCCCCAATTCCTAGTAGAACAAGCAGCCATGGAAAGATCCAAGCAGCAACACCTTAAGATCACCCTTCTCTATGTAGGTGCAACAGAATCAGGTCTGCAGATATTTCTGCAATTTTAGACTACCTCCTCACTCTAAAGACATCTGGTTTCTCTGTTAGCTCATTGGATATCAACCTAGCCGAATTAGTCAATTTCATCCTCTGGTTATGGCTATTTATTTTTTTTACTGGTGGTAACCAGTTTTCTAAAGGGTGTAACTGGGAACTTCCTACTTCAGTCTCCTACTTACATCACTTACTGGGTCATCTTTCAACCTGTTGGCCCTGTGCTTGATGTCCTATCTATGAAAGTTGCCTTCCAGGTTGCCATTATGTTAGCCAAGGAGGGAGAGGTGAGCTTGGGGTCACTCGGGGCCAACCTTCCCCAGTCACTACGTTTCATAAAGAGAAGTTACCCCTTGGCTCCCACCCAAAATTAATTCTGAAGGTAATTTGAGTTACATATAAACAAATCAGTTCACTTACTAATATTCTTACTGAAGCCTCATAGAGAGGAGAGGCGACTTCATTCTTTCAACATCAGAACAAGCACTAGTGTTCAACCTGCAAAAAACAAAACCTGTTAAGAAATCACCTAGACTATTTGTTGCTGTAGCAGACCAAGCACTGACTACTCAGACTCTTACTGCTCAAACTCTTAAGTGGATTTCTGGCTATATTCTCCTTTGCTATCAGTTGACTCGTCTCCCTGCCTGGGAGCATTTAACTAGAGCACAGGCAGGATCAGTACCATCTCTTTGAGATGTGCCTATGCTGGACATGTATAAGGGGGCAACCAGGAGTAACAGCTGTACTTTCACAAAACATTATGTTTTGGTCCAAGCCTCTTCTGCTGATGCAACCTTGGGGTTTCCATTGTTACAGGCATCTATTACTGCCTGCATCCTTGCACCCCTTTCTGTTTGAGCACTGCTTGCCAGTCACCGATGTGTGGAATACACATAGGAACCAGGACTTGAAGAAATAAACGTTACTTACCTGTAACTAGACGTTCTTTGAGATGTGTCCCTACAGGCCCTATCTGTATTCCACTACCTGCTCTTCTTCCCCTCTGCTTTGGTTCATACTTGGATTTGTGGTAGAGAAAACTTTAGAGGTGGCTGGTTCATGCCTCGCCTTATGCCCTCAGTGTAGAGTACGAGGAGAACTAGGGCACAGGTGTGGACCAAGGGATGCTGCTTGGAAGACTACCAGTCTCAAGTGTGTGGTGTTCATGCATACCCACATGTGGAATACAGATAGGGACCACACATCTCAAAGAACCTCCAATTACAGGTAAGTAACCTTCATTTATTGGGCTAGATCATTAATATAGATCCAGACTACTCACCTTCTGTTCCTACTTCCTTGAAGTCTGACATTTTTCTGAAATGAGTGAAAGGAACAACAGACTTCTCTCTCTTCTCCTTCCGCCGCTCCCGCGTAACCCTAGGTCCAAACTTCAGGTTTCACAAGGGAGCACACATGCTGCTCCTACATGTTTCTAGAGCAGTGGTTTCAACCTGTAACATTTCCAAAGGGGTCCGCATCTCCATTAGAAAATTTTAGGCGTCAACAAATGAGAAAAGGTTGAAAGCCACTGTTCCAGAGCATTTCAACTGGTGCAGAAAGTTCATGCATGTTCAAGCTTCTGGATCTGTACAGATAGTATACTACACTTACTGGTAAATACAGTCTTTCCTATGATTAGGTGCTCAAAATCATTGTTCCTTTATGGTGGTTGCCCTTTGATGAAACCAAGTGGGATTCATGTCAATGATGCACTGAAGTTTGCCTTGCTGCCGTGAGGTAGCAGTGCATTGTGTGTCATTCTAAGAAGCTGTGCTTAGTTGAATGCAAGTTCATTCAAACCCTGCCAATGCAAATTATTCATTATAGTATCTTCAGTTTTTGTTGTCCTAATCAAGTATTGGGCTTCTGCTTCCTTCGCTCCATGCCATAGTAGAGCTTGCTTTTCCTGATGTTCCAACTGACTTTTTTTTCTTTTTCAACTTAATCTCATTGCTTTCCTGATGTTTGTTTATTAAACAGGATAGCTGAAAACTTCTTGTCTGCACATAAGCTATTTAAAAGTTATTATATTCACAATTCTATCTGAAATAATGGGAAATTTCAGGTTAGCAAAATAAATTTACAAAATTGGAATTTGACTAGTGGACTGATTTTCTTTTTTGCAAAGATCAATTACAGTTACTAGTATGTTGCCTTCCTGTTTGTGTTTTTTTTCCTCTCTCTCTCTTCTCCTCCTCTCCTCCCCCCCCCCCCCCCCCCCCCCCCCCCCCGCCTCCATAGGCAAGTAACAACCACACTGGATGCTTCTTGAGACCATGCCTTACTTATCAGTCAATACACCTTCACTTTTTTTGATTGTCTTGATGAGCAGAGCAATAGATATAATTGATGTGAGGTTGCTACTCAAACGCATGGGAGACAAATATTAGTTACATTAACCACCTCTGGAAGATTAGGCTTGCTATGGGTGTAATACTTAAATTTGTGTAAGATGTTTGACTTGGTACGCACAACATTTTGATTAAAAACTAGAATATCAGATTAATTTTGGATACAGTAAATGCATTAAAAACTGACTGGTCTCAAAATATAATTTATAAATGGGGAATCATCAAGTTTCTAGTGAGGTCCAATGGGTATTGGTTCTTGGCCCTACACTATTGAACATTTTTATCGGTAACCTAGATGCAAACATCAAATCATCAGTGATAATTTGCAGATGCTCCAAAAATTCGGGGGAGTGGTAAATAATGAACAGGACAGGTCACTGATTCAGTGTATTGCTTGGTAAGCTGGGCACAAGCAAACAATGTGTGTTAACATGGCTAAATGTATGTGTTCTAGAACAAAGAATGTAGGCCATACTTATGGGGGACTCTATCCTGGGAAGCAGTGACTCTGAAAAAGATGAGGATCGTGGTGGATAATCCGCTGAATGTGACACTGTGACCAAAAGAATTAATATGATCCTGGGATGCACAAATGGTACTTTCAAACAGGTTACTCCTGGGGGAATTCTGTGCCAAAAAATTAAAAATTCTGCACGCATTTCAAAATTCTGCATATGTTTTTCAAAATAACACAATATAATCACTCCAGTTTCAATTATTTTGGCAATTTATTTCAAAATATGTTAACAAGTATGTCAACACACAGAGCATCAAAAAAGATTTCCCCAGGAGTAGAGAGTTAAAGAAATCCCTATGTCAACCACGTTTCACTTTGGGTGTGTGTGTGTGTGTGTGTGTGTGTGTGTGTGTGTTTGTGTTTTCTGGAAGGGGCTGCATGGTGCCCCCAGAGCCCAGCTATGGGGCTTCCCTCCTCCCCCTAGAGCCCAGTCTGTGAATTATTATTGATAATGGTCTTTCTTTTACTTTGATTTTTCTAAAATTAATACAATTTTTAGTAACAATGCTAAATTTAGAACTGTAAAATCAGGGTGGTTTGGGTTTTTTGGACTGATTTGTATTTATTAGGTCCCTACCAAATTCACGGTTCATTTTGATCAGTTTCACAGTCATAAGAATTTAAAAATAGTAAATTTCATTATTTCAGCTATTTAAATCTGAAATTTCACGATGTTGTAGTTGTAGGCGTCCTGACCCAAAAAGGAGTGGGGGGGTGGGGGTCGCAAGGTTATGGGGGGACGGGTGTTGCAGTACTGCTACCCTTACTTCTGCGCTGCTGCTGGCGGCGTGATGCTGCCTTTAGAGCTGGAGAGCGGCAGCTGCTGACCGCAAGCAACGCTCTGTAGGCAGAATCGCCACCAGCAGCAGCGCAGAAGTAAGGATGGTATGGTATGGTATTGCCACCCTTGCTGCTGCCTGCAGAGCTGGGCCCTCAATAAGCAGCCACCACTTTCCAGCCACCCAGCTCTGAAGGCAAGCAACGCAGGATACTACTGTCAGAATTCAATTCATATGGGCTGCATATTTCTGGGCCTCCCATACAGACAAAACGCAAAATAAATCTGTAGGGGGACACATGTCTCTTCCCCGGCCGCCAAGGCAGCATGTCTGTGTCTTCAGACACACAAATCACTTTGGGGGGTGGGTGTGCGTCCTGTGGGGAGATGTTGATCGCCATCAGGGGCCGGGGCTGGCCAACAAGCGAGAGACTCTGTCCCTCTCGCTTGATACTGCCGCTCGAGGGGCGTGAAGGAGGGTAGGTTTTTTTGTTATGCAGGAGGAAGGCTCTGTCCCCAGACAGAACTGTAGCTGCCTGCCTGCCTAGTAAAATGTCACTTCTTGAGAATTTTAAAAAACACTTCAATATTAGTATGTTACTGAAAATTGTTTTTAAAGAAAATAGCTTGTTTTTTTTTAAAAAAAACCCACTTTTTGTTAATGTTGCTGTTGATGGTAAATTATCTCATTCTCTGAGGCAGAAATGTAGCACTGTTTGCATAATAACATTAATTATCCTGTGGTCAGTTAACTGTTCCCATTCTCAGTCAATTTGCCCAGGAGCATAAAACCTGTAAAAGTTTTAAGGCTCCTACATTGCCAGAGTGATGTAAAGCCTTCTTATAAATGACAGTAAGGGAATCAGCTAGAAAGATCTATGCACTTTCTCGCTTTTTTCCTGTGCCAAAGTGGCACAAGGGGGTTAGATTTTTACTTACCCTGTTTTTAAAAAAAGACTTTTGAGGGCAAAATAAAATATTTACCAAGTAGTCAATAAAATGTCAGGACAGTCAGAACCAAGCACTTCCCAAAGTACCCAGCTAGGTACAGGACAATGATTAGCAAAACTGTATGCCTTTCATGTGACAGTCTGAGCAATATTCTACTTTTTTTTTTTCTTTTTTCTGCTTGGTTTTCTGTTGTGATTTAAATGAAAATCCAGGATTATAATTGGAATGCAGGGTATTAGTTACCAAGTATTTGTAACTTACCTTTCATGTGTTTAGGAAATGCTGAATAGTTACTGTGACTTTTTTCTGTATTGTAGTTTAAATAATTTACCAAAACAATTGAAACTGGTGTGATTATATTGCATTATTTTGACACATTTTGCAGAATTTTGAATGTTTTGGTGCAGAATTCCCCCCAGGTAGTAAGAGTGGCATGGTATGGTATTGTCATCCTTACTTGTGCAGTGCTGCTGGTGGGATTCTGCCTTCAGAGCTGGGTGCCCAGCCAGTCGCCGCTGCTCTCAGGCCGCCCAGCTCTGAAGGCAGTGCAGCAGTAAGGGTGGCAATACAGTGACCCCCTAAAAATAACCTTGCAACTAACTCCCTTTTGGGTCTGCACTCCCAATTTGAGAAATGCTGGTCTCCACTGTAAAATCTGTATAGTACAGGGTAAAAGCACAAAGACCAGATTTCATGGTCCATGATGCGTTTTTCATGGCCATGAATGAGGTAGGGCCCTATTGATTGTGAACCCATTTAATATGGGCACTGATGTATACAAAAAGCATAATGTATATGTGAGAAATGTCTTTAAAAAATTGAAAGGGTGGACCTTATTGTATTATATAACTACAGTTTTATTGGGTCATTGATTTATCAGATAAATTAGTAGTTAGTTTGGCTTTAACTACTTCTGTTCACTTTTGATTGAATTCTGTAGGTTCTCTATCACTGTTCTTTACCAAATTTGGTGTCACTGGGTTTCTATGGCTCTTCATCTCGTATCTTTTAACCATGTGTCATATCCAAGCTGTTAATTTATTTTCATGCTTGTAATGTTGTCTTTCATATGATTTCTGTTTTCCCCTTTTTTCCTGCTATGTAGATTCCTAAAGGAAAATCCAACTGTTCATTTCCTAAAAATTCTTTGTAAGTCCTCATCATGGCTCTGAAGTTTTTCAACTTCAGTTTTCCTCTTGTCACTAATGATGCTTTGCATACCATTATCCTGCAGCTGATAAATTGCTTGTATCTGACTCCATTCCAGGGCTAAGCACTCTTCTACCCATTCATGACCTGTCTCCCCTACCCAGCATCAGATGTAACTGACCCAAACTGACCTAGGCATTTTTGTAACTGGACTGGATAGATATTAAGAATACTTGGGCATGAAAAGTACTTTCACTTTGGTCTGTTTTATAGTATTTGCTTAAGTGTGCCTGTTAGAGCATGCTCAGATCCTTTTGTACATATTAACCATCTTCCTGGGTTAGGTCTTCTACTGTTTTTCTCTTTAAATTGAGTTGATCTCATATAATTTTGTGTGTTGTTTTTTGTACACGTAGGTCTTTTTTTTTTTTTTTTTTTTGTGTTCACCATAAGCTACATCTTCCAAAACCTCCCTTACATTGTACCTAGTGCTAATCCTGTATCTGGAGATGCCCTTTGCTGGCATTTTGATTGGAAGCCAAAAGTCATTTGACTGATTTGATTGGATTTTACAGCAAACTGTGTGAATGGATAATTCTGTTGATATGTTGTCCCTGGAGGCAGAACTATTTCATTGTGGTTAAGAGTAGTTGTATAGAAAAAATCTACCTGAATATCTACCCTTGCACATGTTGTAGCATTTGCTTACATATGTTAAGAATTTTTCACTTTATGTAGTTCCATTGAATTTCAGGAAAAGGCATAGACAGATGGCATACATGCTTCTAGTTGGGGGAGTGGGAGGGGACAACTAGTTTAGACCTTCTTGGCAGGCAACAGTTCAAATGAAAACTGGTTTTTCATTACATGTTGCAGCCCAGGTAAATAGCTCCAAACTAATTGGCATTGAACAAGAAGCAAGAGAGAAAATGCCTAAAATGTTGTCTTTAATAACCTCAAGTCTAGGCTTTTTGGCTTGTTTTCCTGCATTGGAGTTGCAAAGTTGGAAAATATATTCATATCAGTTTTGATTGGTAAGACTAATATATTTTGCATCTTCAGTGGAGCTCATTTGCAAAATTGACTGTAGCACTGAGACTGAAGTGGCCTTCTCTACACTAGAAGGGGCTTGTCTGGTATAGCTATCCTCAAAACTCTCCCATCAGAGATGCAGCCATTACAGGCAAGAGTTCTTTTGGCAGAATAGCTCATACTATTTCCCTGAACAAAATAATCCATATCAGAAAAGACTTTTTTTGCCAGTAGAACTGCATCCACACTTGGGCTTTTGCCAACGTAGCTGTTGATTGGGGATGGTGGATTTTTTCCACACACCTAAATGAGGTATGCCAACGAAACTTCCAAATGCACATCAGGCCTAAGCAAAAGAGTGGCAGATGTTTCATTTTCTAAATACCAGTGTTTTAAACACCATTTCATTTAAGAAAATATTCTTCATTTTAACAGTAAAAGTGAGGTTATTAGGGAAGAACGATTTGATCTGTTGTATGGTTGTAGTTGTCGCTAGGATTGTGTTGGATCTTCAATTACTCCATAATTTTGTCTTGGCTGTCCCTTTTTAGAGAGCATCTAGTTTGATATGTGCATCTTTTCATTGTCAGTTTATTGGTTCTTGGTTGACTCTGTCATTCTAGCTGGGAACATGTACTAATAGCCTGTGGCATAATTCAGTGTTTTATAAAATGTGGCAGGTTTGGAGTGCAGAACTTTTTCCTTGGAAGGACTTTATATTAAAACTGGTTTTATAAATATGTTCTATATATGATTAAACAGCATGAAAACAATCAATGTCAAAATGTTAGCAACTTTGTAGGTCTCCATCATTTCTTTACAGAAGCAGCTGACTACTTTTTTACACCTTTTTGTAGGTGAAGAACAGAATAAAGAAGCGCTGCAGGATGTGGAAGATGAAAACCAGTGAGACACCAAGGCCAACAAGAGAACCCATCTTTGACCACACCCACCCTCCCCAACAAATCCCTCAGTGTCACTCTGAGAACCACCAAATCTGACTTTTACATTGGGTCTCAGAATTTAGGTTCCTGCCCTATTGGGTTTCTTTTTTTCTTTTTCTTTTTTTTTTTTTTTTTTTACACAGTTTAAAAGTTCTTAAAGGCAAGAGTGAATTTCTGTGGATTTTACTGGTGCCAGCTTTTAGGTTCTTAAAGACACTAACAGGACTGCATAAAGGTTTTTTTCAGCATTACTGTATTTTGTCTTCTGCCAGATGTGACAATTATTATTAGAAGTGAATATTGCATCTGAAAGCCATTAGACTTTTAGGAGAGAGATTTGTTATCGCACTGTAGGGCGCATGTGGTGGCATTTTTCCTTTTTTATAATTGTTTAAACTGAATTTTATACCAGTGTTTAAACTTAATTGGGTGTTTAGCTTGAAGTTTCAGGTTGCATTGGAACATTTATTGTAGTGATTTTACTGTTTAAAAAAAAAGTTTCCAAACTGCTGAAATGTTGCTGAAAAATATGGTGCTGGTAACAGTTCAACAATCCGTGGCTGCTCATTCTTGCCTACTTTTTACTTTTCCTCAAAGCAGGTTAGCATTGAAGGTGGCATTGAAAAGCCTGCATGCGTGTTCAATATTTTTTTCCCTTCCCCATCCCTATCCCCCTTCGCTCGCTCAACCTCTTTTGTTCAGTATGTGTAACTTGAAGCTAATTTGTACTACTGGATATCTGACTGGAGCCACAGATACAGAATCTGTATTGTTCTTACTGAAACACAGCATGGAATTAACATTAAACTTAAATAAAACAACCTAAATTAAAAAATGCCAAATTACTGAGTTCCTCTTTTATACTTGGATTACAATTTAGTTAGACTTTCATACATTACAAGTAGCAGGAAAATTTGAATAGATCAAAGGAGGGAGAAGGGTAATAGCAGGAATAAAAAAATATATGCAGGAATGGTTTACATTTAAACACTAGTAACGTAATTATTTGGTAAAGGAAATTCAGACAGGAGCAAAGTTCTCACTAAGTTTTTGAAGGGCTTGTTTCTATAGTAGCGACAGATTTTCACAAGTTACTAGATTTTGGGTGCCCAACTTGAGACCCTTTTGAAATCAGTCCTTTAAGGTGTCTGTGGTTGAATACCCAAATTTGCTGATCACTTTTGAAACTTAGTCCCCATTTCTAAAGAGCCATTAGTGTATCTAACACCGGCTGTATGTTAAAGTGCTCATTGTTTGTGCAAGATCTGTTACAATGGGGTTCTTCAGCTTGCATGCAACTTGGAGGCAGAACCAGACCTGTCAGTCACTGGCTGTGGGGTACTGCCTTGCCTCTGGAAGTTCCCTCCATTTTTTTTCCTGCGGTCACAGCAGCAGGCAGGCTCAATCATACCTCTCTGCTGCCACAGTGTTCTGAAAAAAATTCCAAACTGTATTTCAGATTTTTGAACTTAAATGTGGTTCAGTAATGTTAACCAGCTGTGTCCCAGGGCTGTTTGCTTTTTCTGGGGGAGATTGTCCCCTCAGCTCCACTTGTTGGGAGCTCAGCTGGTTCTGCAGATAGGATGTAATTTTTCCTCAGCCCAGCCCAAGTGGAGTTGCCTCTGTATGCCCTTTCTCCCCCCTGCCAGGCAGGTTGGGAGAAGGTAGGTCCACTGGGTAAGAAGCAACCCAGCTTGGGTAGGGTTCTACTTCAGGCAGGAAAAAAGAGGCAGCAGATTGGAAAAGAACATGCTCCAGGGAAAGCAGCCCCACATCTATCTCCATGAGAGGAATGACGTTGAAGGGCAGCATACCAGATGGGAGGTCACTCCTGAGTCCTTACAACCCACACCAGCAGCCCCACACCACTTGACTATGGAGCTCAGCTGCCCCTGGACCTGCAGGTTGTGGATGGAGGGGACCAGACAGAGTATGGATGATACCAACACCAAAGAATACGGTATGGGGCCTTTGAGCGCAGTTCCCTCTCCCTGCTGCTGCTTCTATACCAGGTGTCCCCATACTGTTATCCCAGAGTGAGATTTCCAGGAGAAAGACGTGGATCCTGCCCATAGAGGTTCTTCTTCGAGTGCTTGCTCATATGTATTCCAATTAGGTATGCGCGCGCGGCGTGCACGATCGTCGGAAGATTTTTACCCTAGCAACACTCGGTGGGCCGGCTGGCACCCCCTGGAGTGGCGCCGTTACGGTGCCTGATATATACCCCGGCCGGCCCAGCGCCCTCTCAGTTCCTTCTTACCGCCCGTGACGGTCGTTGGAACTGTGGAGAGCAGCTCGCTGACCTCCACATCCCTAGCATACTTAGCACTCGTTTATCTTGTAGATAGTTTAAGTACTTCTTAATTAGTTGTTAATAGTTATTCATAGTTCGTTGTGTAGTTAGTGTAAATAGTAGCGGGAGATAAGGGGCTTCTCCCCTGTCTCCCTCCCGGTACCGGGCCAATGCCTGGCTCTCCGGGATTCAAGCCTTGCTCGGCCTGCCAGAAGCCGATGCCCACAGGAGATCCCCACACCTCCTGTTTGAAGTGCCTCGGGGAGTCCCACCTTCCAGACAAGTGCCGTATTTGTAAGGCGTTTAAGCCGCGGACCAAGAAGGAGCGGGACTTTCGTTTGAAGCAGCTCCTCCTGGAGGCCTCGCTTAGCCCGATGTCGGCCCCGCACCGGAACCCGGTACCGACCCCGGCGGCCTCGTCATCTGCGGCACCGCAACGCCCGAGCTCCGGGAAAGAGCCCAGGCACCGTACGCCTCAGGCTGGGACTTCGCAGAGGTGTCGCTGTCTGTCCCCGAGAGCGAAGAAGTCGGGCACCGCACCAGCACACTACGGCGCCGCTGCTCACGCAGCCCGTTCCAGACCACGCCAGGCCTGGTATGGCGCCAGCACCGTTGACTCCGGTACCGCAAGGACCGTTGAGCTCGGTGCCAGTGGCTCAGATCCCTGTGCCACCTACTCCAGCCCCGCAGAGGCCGTCGAGTCCGGCGCCGCCACCGATACCGGCGCCAGCCCTGCCAACTCCGGCACCCCAGAGGCCGTTGAGTGCAGGACAGCCTTCTCAGGCTCCGGTACCGACGACTCCAGCCCCACAAGGCACGTTGAGCTCGGTAACCGCCAGCTCCCCGGCCCGCACCGTGGTAGAGCTTCCGCTGCCGTCCACTCCGGACACCTTTTTGGCGGCACGGGACCTGATTGCGATGACCGATCCGGCACCGACCCCATCCTCGGTACCGCTGTTGCGGATCGTCGCTTCCCGCGGCAAACTGGCCATGTTCCACCCGGTGCCGCATGCTGAGACCAGCCAGCAGCAGTCGACGTCTCCTCGGTACCGCTCGCAGTCCCGGCACCGGTCACCATCCCGGCACCGGTCGTACTCGCGGTACTGCTCCAGGTCCCCCTCCAGACGGCGGTATGTCGACTCCCGGTACCGATCCCGGTCCCGTGGCCGGTCACCACGTAGATCTCCAGACAATCGGCATCATTATCGTTCGCCGAGGCATTCCCGATCCAGGTCTGGATCCCGGTACCGCAGTCACCGCCGGTACCGTTCCAGATCCCGGTACCGATCGAGTTCTCGGCACCGCAACATACCATGGCCACGCAGACCACCCTCCATGGCTACTCTGCACCACCTTGGCCTTCTCGCTCCGTCTCCCACTCTTCTAGAGCCGGTAGCGACCTGTACGTGGAGGATCGCACGGTGGGTGAGCAGGGCCACCTGCGAGATGCCGGACAGGACCCGTCCCACGACCAGGGACAATGGGCCTTCTGGACCCCGATGGCGTACCATCAGGCCCAAGGGGTCCCATCTAGAGCCTCCCTCTCGGCCCAATCCGAGCGTAGAGCACCGGAGGCTACGGTATCCCGGCCTCCACCAGACGTCTCGGAATCGGTTGCGGCCCCAGACTTGGAGGCCCCAACCCTGGACCCCTCAGCGGCCCCCCCTGAGGACCCGCTCGCTCAAGGTCTGTCACCCTCCTCCTCCCCTGACGAGGCAGTGGCAGGAGCATCATCTTCCGGCCTGCCGATCTCCGGGACCATCAAGACCTGCTTCGCAGATTGGCCCTTAACATGGATCTGCAGATAGAGGAGGTTCCAGAACTGGAGGACCCGGTGGTGGACATTTTGACAACTGACGCCCCCACCAGGGTAGCCCTGCCATTCGTCCGCACGATACTGGCCAACACCACATCTATCTGGCAGTCCCCAGCCTCGATACCCCCCACTGCCAGGGGTGTAGAGAGGAAGTATATGGCACCTCCAAGAGATTTCCAGTATCTCTACACTCACCCCCCTCCGTGCTCACTGGTGGCTCAATCGGTCAACGAGAGGGAGAGGAATGGCCAACAGGCCCCCGCCCCAAAGTCTAAGGACGCCAAGCGCCTAGACTTATTTGGGAGAGAGATTTACTCAGGGGGGGGCCTACAGCTCCGGGCTGCGAACCAGCAGGCACTCCTGAGCCGCTACGGCTATAACACCTGGGTCTCCATGGAGAAATTTAAAGAACTTATGCCTCCGGAGTCCAGGCAGGAGTACAAAGCTTTTGTCGAGGAGGGCAAGAAACTGGCCAGGACGTCGCTGCGAGCCTCTCTTGACATCGCCGACTTGGCCGCCAGAACTATCGCCTCGGGAGTCGCCATGCGGCGTATCTCCTGGCTACAATCCTCCACCCTCCCCACGGAGGTCCAGCACACGATCCAGGACCTACCGTTTGAAGGTCAGGGTCTGTTCTCTGAGAAAACTGACCCAAAGCTGCAGACCCTCAAAGATGGTCGAACCATCATCCGCACGCTGGGGATGCATACCCCAGCGACGCAGCGCAGACCCTTCCGGCCCTTCGGACAACGTCCCTACTTCCCACCACGCCAGGACTTCTACAGGAGGCCGCGTGGTCGAGGGGGCAGGAGACAACAACCCGGTCGACAGACCGGCCAGCAACAGGGCCCCCACAAACCATCGTCGGGGCCCAAACAAAATTTTTGAAGGGACGCTCGAGGCCGGAGTACCAGTTTTAATCGATCCTGTCCCCCTGTTCCTGGACCGCCTTTCCCTTTTCTCCCCGGCGTGGTCAGAAATCACCATGGACCGCTGGGTCATACGCACGGTGCAAAAGGGATACCATTTGCAGTTTGTCTCCCCACCTCCATCCCATCGTCCCTCTTCAGGGACCCTTCTCACGAGCAACTCCTCATTCAGGAGGTACAAGAGCTCTCCGCAGGAGCGGTAGAGGAGGTTCCGAGGGAGCTCAGGGGCAAGGGTTTCTACTCCCGTTATTTCCTAATCCCCAAGGCGAAAGGGGGGCTACGTCCTATTCTGGACTTGCGGGGACTCAACAAATTTATGGTAAAGTTGAAGTTCCGTATGCTCTCCCTGGGCACTATTATCCCCTCTATGGATCAGGGAGACTGGTACGCCGCCCTCGACATGAAGGACGCGTATTTCCATATTGCAATCTACCCACCTCACAGGCGCTTCCTCCGCTTCGTGGTGGGCCAGAGACCCTTCCAGTTTACGGTCCTGCCCTTCGGCCTCTTGACGGCACCGAGGGTTTTTACGAAGTGTATGGGAGTGGTAGCAGCCGCCCTCCGGCGTCAAAGAGTTCAGGTGTTCCCCTACCTCGACGACTGGCTTATCCGCGGCAACTCCAGCAGCCAAGTCCAGTCTCATATTCGCACGGCCATGGGCATGTTCAGGCGGCTCGGCCTCCTCCTGAACGTAGAAAAGTCCACTTTGGTGCCAACACAGAGGTTAGACTTTATAGGGGCAGTACTGGACTCCACTCTCGCCCGGGCTTTTCTTCCAGAGGCTTGCTTTCTGACTCTTACAACTACCATACGCAGCCTTCAGGTCTTCCCAACATCAACGGCCCGCTGTTGCCTCAGCCTCCTTGGTCATATGGCATCCTGCACCTTCGTGACAGCCCACGCCAGGCTGCGCCTCCGGCCCCTCCAGGCATGGCTCGCCTCAGCATACCGGCCACGCAGGGACAGCCTGGACATAATTCGGACGGTCCCAGCACAGGTCCTAGCCTCCCTCAACTGGTGGCTGGACCCCAGGAAGGTGATGTCAGGTGTTCCATTTCATCCACCTCAGCCATCCCTAGCCTTAACCACGGATGCTTCATCCCTCAGCTGGGGAGCTCATTTACAGAACCTCCAAACGCAGGGCCTGTGGTCAGAGCAGGAGCTGACTCTGCACATCAATGTCAGAGAACTGCGAGCGGTACGTCTTGCCTGCCAAGCCTTCGCTCAACATTTACAGGGCCGCTGTGTCACCATCCTTACAGACAACACGATGGCCATGCATTACATCAACAGACAGGGAGGGGCACGCTCCCTCCCCCTCTGCCGAGAAGCGATTCATCTCTGGGACTTTTGCATAGCCCACTCCATTCACCTGGTAGCCTCTTTTCTCCCAGGGGTCCAGAACACCTTGGCGGACCGACTGAGCAGGTCCTTCCAGACTCACGAGTGGTCCATTCGGCCGGACGTCATCCACTCTGTCTTCCGGAAGTGGGGATTTCCCCACATAGATCTAGTCGCGACTCGCGAGAACCGGAAATGCCACGTGTTCTGCTCACTCCAGGGTCGTTCCCCAGGCTCCCTGACAGACGCTTTTCTCCATCCTTGGACGGACCACCTGTCCTATGCCTTCCCGCCAGTTCCACTGGTCCACAGAGTCCTGCTCAAGTTGCGCAGGGACATGGCCCGATTAATCCTGATCACTCCGGCGTGGCCCAGGCAGCACTGGTACACCACTCTCCTGGAGCTCTCCGTGGCCGCCCCAATCACTCTACCATTGTGGCCGGACCTGATTACGCAGCAGCGCGGCAGACTCCATCATCCCGACCTGCACTCTCCATCTCACAGCGTGGCTGCTGCATGGCTGAACCCGTCTGAGCTACGTTGTTCCAGCCCGGTCCAACAGGTTCTGCTGAGCAGTAGGAAGCCTTCCACCAGGTCCACCTACTCAGCTAAGTGGAAACGGTTTTCCCTTTGGTGCGGCCCTCGGGGTCTTAACCCCTTGCAGGTGCCGATACACACCGTTTTAGACTACCTCCTCTCTCTAAAGGAGCAGGGTCTGGCCCTCTCGTCGCTAAAAGTCCACCTCGCGGCGATCTCGGCCTTTCACCCTGGTGACGGGGGGGCTTTCGATCTTTTCCAACCCCGTGGTTAGCAGGTTCCTCAGGGGGTTGGAACGGCTACACCCATTGGTGCGCCACCCGGTCCCCACCTGGGACCTCAACCTCGTCATCACCAGGCTCATGGGGGGCCCCATTCGAGCCTATGGCCACTTGCTCGCTGCTGTACCTCTCCTGGAAAACGGCCTTCCTCGTAGCCATTACCTCGGCGAGGTGCGTCTCTGAGCTCAGAGCGCTTACTTCGGAACCCCCTTACACGGTGTTCCACAAGGACAAGGTACAGCTGCGACCACACCCGGCCTTCCTGCCCAAGGTAGTGTCGGCCTTCCATATTAACCAAGATATTTTTCTACCGGTCTTCTATCCAAAGCCCCATGTCTCTAGCAAGGAGCAGCAACTCCATTCCTTGGACGTCCGTAGGGCCTTCTACATCGAGCGAACAAAGCCCTTTCGGAGAACGACTCAGCTGTTCGTCGCCGTGGCGGACCGGATGAAAGGTCTCCCGGTCTCTTCCCAACGCATCACGTCATGCATCCGGACATGTTATGACTTGGCAGGTGTCCCCACCATGCACCCTACTGCCCACTCCACCCGAGCTCAGGCCTTGTCCTCCGCCTTCTTGGCACACATACCAATTCAAGAGATTTGTAGGGCAGCGACTTGGTCATCGGTGCACACCTTCGCCTCTCATTATGCCATAGTACAACATTCTAGGGAGGACGCCGCTTTTGGTTTGGCGGTCCTACACTCCGCAGTCTCACAATCCGACCCCACCTTCTAGGAATGGCTTGGGAGTCACCTAATTGGAATACATATGAACAAGCACTCGAAGAAGAAAAGGCGGTTACTCACCGTAGTAACTGTTGTTCTTCGAGATGTGTTGCTCATATCTATTCCAAACCCGCCCTCCCTCCCCACTGTCGGAATAGCCGGCAAGAAGGAACTGAGAGGGCGCTGGGCTGGCTGGGTTATATATCAGGCACCGTAACGGCGTCACTCCAGGGGGCGCCAGCCGGCCCACCGAGTGTTGCTAGGGTAAAAATCTTCCGACGATCGTGCACGCCGTGCGTGCACACCTAATTGGAATAGATATGAGCAACACATCTCGAAGAACAACAGTTACTATGGTGAGTAACCGCCTTTTCTAGGGTTATCTCCAGGCCAGTGCCTATATTGAGACACTGTGCCAGAGGGAGACAAATAAATAAGCCCATCTTTTTGAGAACAGGAAAGCATTAGCCACTTGAAACATTTTCAGAGCATTGGGAGTCCATTTTTGCTCCTGCTGCTGAAGCAGGATGATGAGGCAAACTGCCAAAGGGGGAATAAATTAATACAATTAGCATAGCTTACCCTGCTCACCTTCACAGAGAATCAAATGTTAAATTTTTTTCTTTTTTTTTTTTTTCTTTTTTTTTTTTTAAATGGTGAGCATATTATGAAACAATGCCTAGGAGGTCTGAAGCTGTCCCAGACAAAGGTATAGTTATGTATCCAATATCATGCATGCTGGAAAGACTGAATAATGGGATAGGGATTTTATGCCACTCTTAAAGGACTGGGAAAATAACAGGTTGTGATCAGTCGCTGCTGCTGATCGCCATGTCCTAATGCCTGTGTGCCCAGATTCTGTTGCAGGGTGCTTGTCTCCACCCCTTCTCCCCCCAGCTGACTATGGAGTGATGAGAGGGACAGCAGGTCCAGCTGTGGAAGAACTGGCAGGTACTAAGGGGCATCAGCCCATCCCTTACTTATTTCTATTGGTCTCCCTGGCCTCCATATTATGAGGCCAGACAGTTCCTTAGTGGGCACAAGTCAAAATTTAACCTGATAGCCATATTTATCTTCAGTAGTAAATATCCCTGGTGGTCAGGGACTTAGTGTTTCTAAAGGGGGAGAGATTTTTACCTGAAGGAGTGGTTTCACTATACAGGCGCTTCACAGGCAGCCAAGTCCAGCCACATATTGTCAGCCCCCTCCTTCATAAAAACAAACAAACTGTCATCTGACATCCTGGGTCCCTCTGCAAGCTTTCACAAGCAATGCTTACATGGGTAGATAGGAAAAGGTTGAGGGACCATACTTGCAATTCTAAGGCAGGAGGGAGGGGCACAGGGCTGTTTGAATTTTTTGGTTTTTTAGATCAGATGATGCAAGTTCCTGGCCATCTTCATGATATGATGGGAACGATATGAAAAGAAGCTGAAGTTCTGTGTTGTCAGAACAATAAACTAACAAACCTGGATCCTGCCAGATGCTATAGAAAGAAAGAAATACACCTGATAAACAAAAGAAATAGTATTTTTCAATTCACTTCACCCCAACACAGTAACTCCTCACTTAACGTTGTAGTTACGTTCCTCAAAAATGTTAAATGAATCCAGTTCCACACTTACACTATTGAATACTGGTACACAGCGATGAAGATAGTGAAGCTTGAGTGAGGTGGAGGAGTCAGAAGGTGGGAATTTTGCAGTGAATGCCTTACTAAATTAACTAGCACTCCACTGAGCCCTCAAGGATTAACTCTCACACTCTACAAGCTAGCAGGAAAGGAGGGAGGGCAGACAGACACACACCTGCGTTTGTTTCAGAGATAGAGATGCACATTTCTCCTTTAAGTAGCAAGAGTGGGGTCAGAAGTACACTGCCTTGTTAATTAGATCAGCAAGCTGGGCAGCTGCAGCTTCTGCCTAAAGCAGCAGCTCCCTCCCTCATGTGTCCCTCTCCTACTCTAAGGAAGATGGGGTAAGCAAGTTGCAGAGGGACATTAGCCCCCCTCTTCTTCCCCTCTCCCCCCCAGCAAGCAGGCACCCTGACATTAGCCCCCCTTTTCCCTCCCTCCCTCTTCTCCCCCCCCCCCCCCCCCAAGAGTTTCAAGGAGCCACACATGGCAGTGGGGGAAGGGACAGCTGAACTGCCATTGATAGCCTGCAAAGGTTAGAAGGGAGCATTTCACAACTTTAAACTAGCATATTCCCTAATTGATTATGTTGTGTCACTGAAGTCATCCTGGTTAAAGTGAGGAGTTACTGTACAGGTCAAATGGCAAATTGAAGCAGCCCATGAAGTACAGTGGGAGACAAAACCTCCTTTCAAGTGTTACTGACCTTGGTAGCTGCTCTCTGTTGCCTCAGAGCTATGTGCAGGTCTCCCACCAGCCCTTTCCTGATTTAGAATATTCCTACACAACTAAGGCGATTGCATTGTCAAGTGATTAATTAATTGTGGTTAATTTTTTTAATCAAGCTGTTTGTTCATCTACATTTTAAAAATATTTGTATTGAAATTATTACCACCAAAGTGTACAGTGCTCACTTTATATTTTTGACAAATTTGCACTGTAAAAAAAAAAAAAGGCAAAAGACGCAGTATTTTTCAATTTACCTAATACAAGTACCCACCCACCCAGGATAGAGGATGCAGTCTCTTTATCATGAAAGTAAGTTGACCATACAATTGTAAAATTGTTTGAGTGAGTGCCGTTTTTTTAATGTAAAACTTTAGAGCCTTCAAGTCCACTGAGCTCTGCTTCTTGTTTAGCCAAAACAAGTTTGTTTACATTTGTGGGAAATAATGCTGCCTGCGTCTTGTTTAAAATGTCACCTGAAAGTGAGAATAGGCATTGGCAGTGTTGTAGTTGGCATTACAAGATATTTGTGCCAGATGTGTTAGTTATTGAGCAGAACCAGTCATCAGCATTGGCTACATGCCCTCTGGAATGGTAGTTGAAGTATGAAGGAACATGTCATTGGATAGTCATATGTTAAGATCAAAATAAGACTGTAGATACTTGTTGCTCAGTTACATGCCATACTTTGTACAAGTTTCATAACAATTATGGAAGTTGCCTATGGAAAAGTTATGATTTGTTGAATGATTATGCTACTTGCATGCATTTGTCATTTTTGAATCTGATGTTAGTTAATATTCATAACTACGTGTATTTCAATTGTTTGCGCCCATGGTAACACAAGGTATTTAGCCAGCACATAGTTGAATACTTCATTCACAAACACAGTGAACGGGGAAGAAGCTTAACTATATCTAATGGACTTCCTCAGGAAGTCCAAACTAGAATATGGGTTATAGCCTCTGCTATGACTAAGTGAAGCAGGCATGGATATGTGCTTTGCCTATCTGACTCCAAATTCCATCTTGTTACCTTTAATTTCCCACAAACTAGCTCGACTTTAGTGTAGACCTGGTCATAGTTGCAAAAAGACCTATACCGCTCATTTGGGGGGCAGGGGGAGGAGGATCAGTGGAGTTGCATTTAGCAGCAGCATTTCCGTGTGTGCACTGCCACTGTTTTTGTCAACCAAACTGAATTGTAGACAAGGCCTAAATTACTGTTTGGCAGCCTGCAGTGCTTCATCATAGTATTTATTCCTGGATGTGTAATGTTGCTATTGGCTGTATTAAAATGTGTATGTAGGTTAGGTCATAAATACTGTGACATCATCATCATTTACTGTGGCATCAACTTTTGTAATGTGCACATTTTACTAGAAATTATTTTAGATTTTTCCAGATTATAGATTAATGACTTGCAGGATGGTATGAGAAACATGCTTATGAGAGAACAATTCAGTTCACAATTACTTTAGAACTGTCAGTTAAAGCTCTGGAATCATAGAATCCTAGAATCTCAGGGTTGGAAGGGACCTCAGGAGGTCATCTAGTCCAACCCCCTGCTCAAAGCAGGACCAACCCCAACTAGATCATCCCAGCCAGGGCTTTGTCAAGCCTGACCTTAAAAACCTCTAAGGAAGGAGATTCCACCACCTCCCTAGGTAACCCATTCCAGTGCTTCACCACCCTACTAGTGAAAAAGTTTTTTCCTAATATCCAACCTAAACCTCCCCCTCTGCACCTTGAGACCATTACTCCTTGTTCTGTCATCTTCTACCACTGAGAACAGTCTAGATCCAGCCTCTTTGGAACCCCCTTTTAGGTAGTTGAAAGCAGCTATCAAATCCCCCCTCGAAGAAGGGGGGAAGGGACAATACTGATTTTTGTATAGTGCTAACTTTTATCAGACTGTCTTGCATGAGTAAGTCTGTTGTGTCAGCACAACTACTTTTTATCATCCAAAAGGGGTTAATCCTCTGTGCTCTAGTCCTTGTTTCTAAGAGATAGCTTTTACAACTCTTATGAGCTTGTTATATTCAGATTTAAAAGCACCTCTGTTGGATATATTAAGTAAGTAGTTTTTAACTTACATCACCAAAATTCTGCTTCTCTGGAACTGCTCCTCATCCCACCTCTCCTCAGTTCCAGATTTATGTTTCTCTAAGGCAGAGGTCACATGAGGACATAGGCATATGTTTAGGGTTTGTCTACACTGCAGCATTTAATGAAGATGCTACTTACAATGGTTGGAGAGCTTCTCCCATTGGCATAGGTCCACCACTTCCCCAAGGGGCTGTAGCTACGTGATTTGCCTTCCTGTTGACATACCGCTGTCTACAGCTGAGAGGGGGTTAGCTCAGTATAACTATTGCTCAGGGGTGTCGACTTACTTACTACACCTCAGTCACATATACTGACTAAACTGTGTTCTACACTAAAAACTTATCGTCTGCACTTCTCTCAAATTGGCTTCTCTTCTTGGGTACTTTTTATTACTGACTGACTTCTAGAGGTAGACCTGATGCGAATGGTTCAAAGGCAGCATTTATGTGCAGTGTTAGTATACAATGGCCAACAGCAGGGCTTGACTCATTTGTATGCTACTAACCTTCTGCCCTTACCAGTCAAATCGCAAGGGGTGGGGTGGGGGGGAGTGAACTTAAACTAACTTCAGGCACAAGAAGCTTGCCAGATGATACTTTTAGAGGCCCAGCATTAGAAGGTAAGAAAGCAACTACCCTAAACAAATTAAAATTCTAACAATAAACAAACACACTTTAGTTCATAGCCTTTACATTTCTACTCTTAATACACAAAACCAACAACTAAGCCTCAGCTTTTTTGTAAAAAAAATTGTTTATTTAGCAGACTTTTGGGATTACATCATTGAGTGTATACAGCATTGATATAGTATATACACTACTGGGTGTACAGCATTCCAGGCTTGATGCAGTGTTTATCTGATAGCACACAAAAGTAGGAAAAAAAAGTATTTATTAGTGAGCTCCATTGCACACCAGTGGCAGCATGTTTGTTTGTTGAGCTTAAAGTGGGCCTGCCCCATGATTACAGATGGAATGGTGAAGGCGTGCCCTGCCTCAAAGAAGGCAAGTACATAGTACCTTACAGCCCATCTTTATCAGTATGTTGACGACTGTGGAGGTTGCATCTCACTGATTCAGCTGTTTACTACAAAGCATTCACCTCCAAGCTTTTTCCTCCTAAACTTATGTATATATTAAAAATAAAAAACCCCCAAAAAACCCCCTCTTGCTATTTAGCTCTGTCTCAGTAGTGTTCTTCCTCTCTTCCCCACCGGTGCAGTTTTGGTGACTATTTTAACATACACGGTTCACTCTTAGCTATAGCATAAAATGATATGGCATGGGATTTAAGGGCAAGGATTCCACAAAATGCAACCACCGCTGTGGTCAAGCAGTAATCCAGGTGCGAATGAATGACACACCTGTTTTCATTTAAAACCATGTGTGTGGAAGGCCATTTCTAAGGGCTGTGTGTTTGCATTCTCAAAATAAACACCTAGGTACCCCCTGCACCCACCAATATGGAGAGATTTTCCTACAGTGCTGCTGATTGATAGCAGCTTGTGCAGAGAGACCAGGGGCTTTAGGGCAGGTATATTTTTATAACAGACCAAGTCACTTGTGATTCTTTCTTTCACCAATACCACTAAGGCATGTGGCCAGGACCAATAAACACATGCACTTTCAGGCATCATTGGGGAGGGGGGGAAGGAGTTGTGTGTGTCTGCCTCTTTTTTTGCAGTCTTTTACACACAGGCATGAACATATTGGGAAGGTGGGCATAAGAAACAGGCACTACAGCACAGGAAGAAAATGGGGAAGGCAGGTTTCAGATGAAGGGTGCTTTAAAAGAGTGCATTTGCTACATTACCTTCCATAATTTTTTTTTTTTTAAAGTCTCTGCTTTTCATAGTGCAACTCACCCACTGAGCTAAAAAATATTTACAGGGTTTTACTCAATATGGCTTCTTTATATTTGTATACAAAGCTTCAGAAAGCAAAATTCATTAAATGTTCTCTGATGATAAAGTCTGGCACTTTACGGAGTTGGCCAATACAGACCTGCCACTTTGTATTTTCTATGATCATGCTTTTTGTATGTATGTATCAGGACAGATCAGAAAAAGTTGGTAATTTCACTTCAGGGCTTGGTCTCTGCAGCAATGATAACCTTAACTAACTCCCTCTGAGCCCAGCCCCATACATGAGTTTCATGAGCCCCACCTCGGGAAACAAACAAAAGACCCATGCAGTTCCCAATAAGAGGGGAGGAGAGAAGGGGTGCCTTTTTTTTTTGGTAGTTTCAGATTACTCTCTCTTGTTTTCACTTTGTTTTATGGAAGTGCAGTTCTTTGGTAACTATTAAGGAAATGAGCAAAGCAGCAAAAAAAAAAAAAAAAAAAATTTTGTCAGCAGGAAAGGATCTGTTCCTCCATCAGTCTGGATTGCGTTTTATACCAGTGGCTGGACGTACTTCCCTGCAGTCTCTTTTTTTTTTTATCATCGAGAATTCAAACGAGGAGCAACCTGAGGAGAAAGACCAAGAATCTAGAAAATGGAATGGAAACAAAGATACTGCAAACGTTTTTAACAAACAATTAGCCCATGAGGATACCAAAGTCTGGACTGGAGTAGAGTTACCCCGTATGGGATGCAGAATAAGTAAGAACTTGTCATGATCTAACACACTCAACTTGATTCTGTAAATTAGGAAGCAAATGTACCAATTTGCCAGTGCAGGGAGACAGTATCTCTTAAATCTCATCCAGACTCCCAACAGTTACCCTAGTAGCCTGGAACTTCTACCAGGGTTAATCACTGGAGGAAGATCTGCTTTGCTTGTTCTATGTGGTAGAAACTGAGTGAGTCCACATAAAGTTGTTCTAATTGGCAAACACTAGTGGACAGTCCCAAAAGGTTGAAAAATCATAAAATATTTAGAAGCGACAAAGGGTCCTGTGGCACCTTATAATAGATGTTTGCATCCGAAGAAGTGGGTATTCACCCACGAAAGCTTATGCTTCAATACCTCTGTTAGTCTATAAGGTGCCACAGGACCCTTTGTCGCTTCTACAGATCCAGACTAACACGGCTACCCCTCTGATACATAAAATATTTAGGGATACATTATAATATAGGCATAAGAGCAAACAAACAGGGGCCTTGACCACTTGGGGCTCTGGAAGATGTCCATAGCCCCGAAAAGGGATGCTGGTTTCAGTGTCCTGGCCAACTTTCAACAATTCTCTTATGTAAAGTCTTCTGTTTTATGTGACTCAGGGCTAGTCTACACTTACCCACAGCGTCAGAGGCGTCTTGTCTAGACGCGATAAATTGAACCAGGAAGTGCTCCCCCGTCGACGCCGGTAATCCTGCTCTGCGAACGGAGCAGGCGGAGTCGACAGGGGAGCTGCGCGCCGCCGTGTGGACCAGGGCTAAGTACTTTAAAGTTCGAAATAAGATACTTCGACTTCAGCTACGTTATTCACGTAGCTGAAGTTGCGTATCTTACTTCGAACTTGTGGGCTAGTGTAGACCAGCCCTAAGTAACTAACCTAGAGTTACTTAGTTAAAGCTAACCTAGTGAGGAGGGCTTTAAACTAGGTTCACCGGGGGAAGGAGACCAAAGCCCCGAGGTAAGTGGGGAAGTGGGATACCAGGAGGAAGCACAAGTAGGTGAGTGCAAGAGGGGAGGGCTCCTGCCCCATACTGGGACAGCAGGACGATCGGTGAGTTATCTTAAATGCCTATACACAAATGCAAGAAGCCTGGGGAACAAGCAGGGAGAACTGGAAGTCCTGGCACAGTCAAGGAATTATGATGTAATTGGAATAACAGAGACCTGGTGGGATAACTCACATGATTGGAGTACTGTCATGGATGGATATAAACTGTTCAGGAAGGATAGGCAGGGCAGAAAAGGTGGGGGAGTTGCATTGTATGTAAGAGAGCAGTATGACTGCTCAGAGCTCCAGTATGAAACTGCAGAAAAACCTGAGAGTCTCTGGATTAAATTTAGAAGTGTGAGCAACAAGGGTAATGTCGTGGTGGGAGTCTACTACAGACCACCATGATGAGGTGGACGAGGCTTTCTTCCAGCAACTAACAAAAGTTACTAGATCACAGGCCCTGGTTCTCATGGGTGACTTTAATCACCCCGATATCTGCTGGGCGAGCAATACAGCGGTGCACAGACAATCCAGGAAGTTTTTGGAAAGTGTAGGGGACAATTTTCTGGTGCAAGTGCTGGAGGAACCAACTAGGGGAAAAGCTCTTCTTGACCTGCTGCTCACAAACAGGGAAGAAATAGTAGAGGAAGCAATAGTGGATGGGAACCTGGGAGGCAGTGACCATGAGATGGTAGAGTTCAGGATCCTGACACAAGGAAGAAAGGAGAGCAGTAGAACAGAGACCCTGGACTTCAGAAAAGCAGACTTATTCTCCCAGGGGACCTTGCCCATCAGTTCCCTGAGGGAGTCAAACATGAGGGGGAAAGGAGTTGAGGAAAGCTGGTTGTATTTTAAAGAATCCTTATTGAGGTTGCAGGAACAAACCATCCCGATGTGTAGAAAGAAAAAGTAAATATGGCAGGCGACCAGCTTGGCTTAACAGTGAAATCCTTGCTCGTCTTAGACACAAAAAAGCAGCTTACAAGAAGTGGAAGATTGGACAAATGACTAGGGAGGAGTATAAAAATATTGTTCAGGCATGCAGGAGTGAAATTAGGAAGGCCAAATCACACTTGGAGTTGCAGCTAGCCGGAGATGTTAGGAGTAACAAGAAGGGTTTCTTCAGGTATGTGAGCAACAAGAAGAAAGTCAAGGAAAGTGTGGGCCCCTTGCTGAATGAGAGGGGGAACCTAGTGACAGAGGATGTGAGAAAGCTAGTGTACTCAATGCTTTTTTTGCCTCTGTCTTCACAGACAAGGTCAGCTCCCAGGCGACTGCACTCCGCAGCACAGTATGGGGAGGAGGTGACCAGCCCTCTGTGGAGAAAGAAGTAGTTCGGGACTATTTAGAAAAGCTGGACGAGCACAAGTACATGGGGCCGGATGCACTGCATCTGAGGGTGCTAAAGGAGTTGGCCGATGTGATTGCAGAGCCATTGGCCATTATCTTTGACAAATCATGGCAATCGGAGGAGGTCCCGGATGACTGGAAAAAAGCTAATGTAGTGCCAATCTTTAAAAAAGGGAAGAAGGAAGATCCGGGGAACTACAGGCCAGTCAGTCTCACCTCAGTCCCTGGAAAAATCATGGAACAGGTCCTCAAGGAATCAATTCTGAACCACTTAAAGGAGGGGAAGGGATCAGGAACAGTCAGCATGGATTCACCAAGGGCAAGTCATGCCTGACTAACCTAATTGCCTTCTATGATGAGATAACTGAGGGGAAAGCAGTGGATGTGCTATTTCTTGACTTTAGCAAAGCTTTTGATACAGTCTCCCACAGTGTTCTTGCCAGCAAGCTGAAGTATGGGCTGGATGACTGGATGGTAAGGTGGATAGAAAACTGGCTGGACGGTCACACTCAACGGGTAGTGATCAATGGCTCCATGTCTAGTTGGCAGCCGGTAGCAAGTGGAGTGCCCCAGGGGTCGGTGCTGGGGCCGGTTTTGTTCAATATCTTCATCAACGATCTGGAGGATGGTGTGGACTGCACCCTTAGCAAGTTTGCAGATGACACTAAACTGGGAGGAGTGGTAGATACGCTGGAGGGTAGAGACAGGATACAGAGGGACCTAGACAAATTAGAGGATTGGGCCAAAAGAAATCTGATGAGGTTCAACAAGGACAAGTGCAGAGTCCTGCACTTAGGACGGAAGAATCCCATGCACTGCTACAGACTAGGGACCGAATGGCTGGGCAGCAGTTCTGCAGAAAAGGACCTAGGGGTTACAGTGGACGAAAAGCTGAATATGAGTCAACAGTGTGCCCTTGTTGCCAAGACTAACGACATCTTGGGCTGTATAAGTAGGGGCATTTCCAGCAGATCGAGGGACATGATTATTCCCCTCTATTCGGCACTGGCGAGGCCTCATTTGGAGAAGTGTGTCCAGTTTTGGGCCCCACACTACAAGAAGGATGTGGATAAATTGGAAAGAGTCCAGCGGAGGGCAACAAAAATGATTAGGGGCCTGGAGCCCCTAATGACTTATGAGGAGAGGCTGAGGGAACTGCGATTGTTTAGCCTGCAGAAGAGAAGAATGAGGGGGGGGATTTGATAGCTGCTTTCTACTACCTAAAAGGGGGTTCCAAAGAGGATGGATCTAGAGTGTTCTCAGTGGTAGAAGATGACAGAAAAAGGAGTAATGGTCTCAAGTTGCAGAGGGGGAGGTTTAGGTTGGATATTAGGAAAAACTTCACTAGTAGGGTGGTGAAGCACTGGAATGGGTTACCTAGGGAGGTGGTGGAATCTCCTTCCTTAGAGGTTTTTAAGGTCAGGCTTGACAAAGCCCTGTCTGGGATGATTTAGTTGGGGTTGGTCCTGCTTTGAGCAGGGGGTTGGGCTGGATGACCTCCTGAGGTCCCTTCCAACCCTGAGATTCTATGATTCTATGAACTCCCCTCTCACTTGCCCTCCTCAAATCCCCAATCTGTAGGGCTACTAGCTTAGATGGTGCCACCTTACGGGACGGTGAGATGGAAAGTTATTTCTCTTCTGGGACTGATCTCTTGACTGGTCTGAAACTGGGATGGAGACTTTAAACACACTGAATCTAAAAGGGAAAAGTTCCAGTTACCTCTGGAGAGTCTTTGACCTGAAAGGATTGTCCAATTTGCTGGGCTCCTCCATTGAGGAATCTTACCATGTTTGCACATTAGGGGCCCCAGCCAGGATAACAGACAGCCCTATTCAGCTGGCACAGCGAGGACCTCTGCGCTGTAAATATGGGAGAGCTCCACCTTCTGTGGCTCCTGAGAGGGGTTTCACAGATGGAGCCTGCACTGTTCCATTTGGCCTGCTGTGACATGACAGCAGAAGGGAACCAATCTGGAGGAGTATGACAAGTGGTCCTGTTCAAGCAGCAATATGGCTATTTCAGTCCCAGGGGGAGCTGAGATTGGGGTAAAGGATTTTTTCTTACAGCTGCTCTAAAATCAACTCGTTATAAGGTAATTATGGGAAAAGAGGTGTGCAGCCCTCAAACATCTCAGAATGGGAGAGAGGTTGGGATGCAAATGCTTCCTGTGGTGTGTAGGGGACTTGACGCATGGCAGGGTGCTATATAAAATAAAGACTACCATCATTTAAAAACCACGTTTCTAAACACATTTAGATTAATTACTTTCCTTCCCAAGCTGTGCAAACTCTTACACCAGAAGCCACTTACCACAGCAAGGTGGCCATTTTTGGCTTTGGCTATGAGCAGTTCAGATCCTGAAGTAAAGTCAATTATTCCTTCTTTGCCTTGCCCAATTGTAAATTTTATGCTGAAAGAAACAAAGGAAGAGTCCTCACATGGTCTGTAAGTGGTATCTTAGCTAAGTCAGTCCCAACTTGTTCATGAACAGTATAATTGTGGCTATTTTACAGGAAATGTTTAATCTGTCTCTGAGCACAGCAACACTTGCCTAATGCTATAGTACAATGCAAATACTTCACAAAAACCGGTTACCTGCCTCGCTAACTGTGTGTGTTGCTCATGTCCATTCCATGTCAGGTGTGTATGCGCACCACATGCACTGGTGCCTGAAGTTTTTCTCCCAGTGGTATCTGGAGTTGTGCATGTATGTGCTAGTATAAGGGCCTCTGCTACGCCCCTCCCCTCAGTTCGTTCTTGCCGGAACTCCGATAGAGGGGAAGGAGAATGCTCATGTCCATTCCATGACCCAACACATCTCAAAGAAAAACCAGGTACCTACCTTTCGTAACTGTTGTTCTTCAAGATGTGTTGCTTATGTCCATGCCAAGTAGGTTTGCGCGTCCTGCATGCACGATCGTCAGAAAGTTTTTCCCTAGTGGTACTCGTCGGGTCGGCTGTGGAGCACCCAGGAGTGAGTGGTGCCTTCGTGGCAATGTATATAGGGCCCTGCTGACCCGCCGCCTCTTCGGTTCCTTCTTGCTGGATTACGCCGACAGAGGAGAAGCGGGTGGGTCTTGGAATGGGCATGAGCAACACATCTCGAAGAACAACAATTACAAAAGGCAGGCAACAGTTTTTTCTTCTTTGAGTCAATTTCAAGTAGGTGACGCCAAGCAGTCCCCAGGAGAAGGGGCCAGAGTTCAGAGTTGTAGACTGAAGCACTGCTCTACCAAACATGGCATCATCTCGAGCCTGCTTTGTAATGGTGTAGTGTGACGAAAAGATATCCTGACTGGGGCTCTCCGCTAGGAAGTGGGGCAGGAGTAACAGGAGGCACCCATCTCAGTCCTCCTTCGGCCAGGGCCAAGCTAAGCATTTGAGCTCAAAGCCAAATTTTTGAAGGTGCGCCCGAGGCTAGACCACAGTTCAATGCCTGGATCCTGCTCCTCCCTTCGTGAACTGTCTATCCCATTTCTACCATGCCTGGGCTCAATCTCAGACCACTGGGTCCTGAGTAGGGTAGAATTGGAATATTCTCTCCAATTTTGTTCTCTCCTTCCCTCCCACCCACCCTCCCCGTATACATGCTGAACTGGAACCATATAGACAGACTGGTCACTCTCCCCCCTCAGGTTCTCGAGTCCCACCAGTGGTGGCTCGAGCCATAAGCAGGTGGTGATCTAGTACAAAATTATCTGAGGTGACACCAGGAGACCCTTCATCCTGGCAGCCACCGCAATGAAAAGTTAAGTAGACCTGCAGAAGGGCTTGGTTCGCTCAAAGTAGGCCAGTGCACATCCGATGTTCAGAATATGCAAACACGTCTTGTTGGAATTCTGTGGTTTTGGGAAGAACACTGGCAGGAAGATGATACCCTGATTGACATGGCACTGCAATACCAGGGCGCAGTTGGCCTTTGTCCTTGTAGAACACCATAGAAGGGGGTTCTGAGGTCAGTGCCTGAATCTCCGAGATTAAGGCACTGACCTCAGAACCATCTCACCGAAGTGATGGCTACAAGGAAGGTGACCTTCCATGAAAGATGTAAGAGAGCAGGAGGCAAGGGGCTCGAAGGACGTACCAGTGAGCTTGGCGAGGACCAGGTTGAGATCCCGTTAGGGAACCCGATCATGGACCTGCGTAAAGAGTCTTTCAAGGCGTTTAAGCAATCTTATCATCATTGCATGTAAGAAGACTGATCTACCTTGGATGTGAGAGTGGAAAGCGGATATGCCTGCCAGGTGCACCTTGACTGATGAGTGCCAGACCTTGGTGCTTTAAATGGAGCAGGTATTCCAGCATGGATTGTAAAAAGACTGAACTGGAGAAAAGTTCAATTCAGATGCCCAGCAGGTGAACTGTTTCTACTTAGCCAAGTCACTCTGGTGGAGGGTTTTTGGTTTTGTAAGAGAACCTGCGTGGAGGAGGCCTGTTCCTCGAGGCTTAGTCATACAGCATCCATGCTGTCAGGCGTAGGGAGGAAAGGTTTGGGTGCAGTAATTGCCTGTGATTCCACGAGCGCAAATCTGGGTGGTTGGCAAACGTCCAAGGGGCTGCCCCTGCTAATCCATGAGCATGCCGAACCAATGCTGGCGAGATCATGCTGGGGCTATCATAATGACTCGTGCTTTGTCCGTCTTGATCTTCAAGAGGACCTTGCTGATAAGTGGGATTGGTGGGAAGGTATACATCAGGTTGTCTGCCCATGACAGAAGCAAGGCATCAGATAGTAAACTGCTGTCGAGACCTGGCAGGGAGCTAAACTTGTGGCATTTTCTGTTTTGCCTGGTAGTAAATAGGTCCATTTGAGGAGTTCCCCACCTCTGGAAGATGGTCCTGACGACCTCTGGGTGGAGGGACCGCTTATGGTGAGAGAAGGACCTGCTGAGGCGATCTGCCAGCGTGTTCCAGACCCCGGGGAGGTGCAAGGCTTCCAGATGGACAGTGTGTTGGATAAAGAAGTCTCACAGGCGAAGGGCTTCTGGGCCAAGGGCCAGTGACCACGCTCCCCCATGCTTGTTCACGTAGAACACTGAAGCTGTGTTGTCTGTCAATGCTTGCACTACCTTGCCTGAGAGCTGGGGAAGGAATATTTCACAAGCCAGATGACTGGCCCTGAGCTCTCTGACATTTATATTTAACGACCGCTCCTGTTGGGACCATAAGCCTTAAGTCCTGAGGGACCAAGATGGGCTCCCAAGTCCAAGGCATCTGACACCAGGGACACCGTAGACCAGTGGTTCTCAAAGTTTTGTACTGGTGACCCCTTTCACATAGTCTGAGTGCGACCCCCCTCATATATTAAAAACACTTTTTAATATATTTAACACCATTATAAATGCTGGAGGCAAAGTGGGGTTTGGGGTGGAGGCTGGGAGCTCGTGACACCCCCCCCCCCCCCCATGTAATAACCTCGTGACCCTGAGGGGTCCCGACCCCCAGTTTGAGAATCCCTGCCATACGCCGTGGGTTTGCAAACGGAACTCCTCTGGTTACATTGTGCAGGTTCGACCATCATGCAAAGGAGGTAAGTATTTGAGGTGGAATTGTGAGGACCTTGTCCAAGTGATGCCTGGCTGGGGAGTAGATGGATGTCAGCTACATCTGCAGTGGTCCGAGATGTAGTCTTGCATGCTGAACCACATAGTGTGCCCTAGCAGTCTGAGGCATACCTGTGCTGTGCTGAGCAGATGGGTCGTGACTCAGGCAATCAGATCCGACATTGCTCAGAACCTGGCTTCCAGTAAGAAGGCTCTGGTGCGAGTAGAGCCAAGGACTTCTATAAACTCTATCCTTTGCACTGGCACCTTTGTTCATTTATCAGCAGGTGGCTTGGACTACAGACCTGTGCTCTCGAGTAACCCTTGATGAGCCAATGGTCAAGGTACGGGTAAATGTGAACATCCTGATGTCTGAGTTAGTCTGTGACCACTGCCATACATTTCGTAAACACTCTTGGGGCTGTTGTTAGGCCGAATGGGAGCACTGCAAACTGGTAGTGAATCTGCCCGACTACGAATTGTAGGAGCCTTCTGTTCCCATGGAAAACAGAAATATGGAAGTTCACATTCAAGTCGAGACACACACGTCTCCAGGATCCAGGGAGAGAATGATGGAGGCCAAATTGTTGAGGCCTCGCAGAGCCAAGATTGGTTGTAGATCCCCTTTGGCCTTCGGTATCAGAAAGTACCAGGAGTAAAACCCTTTCCCTCTCAGTTCTTTTGAAAATTCCTATATAGCCCCCACCCACAGCAGGGTGTGCACCTCCTGGGCAAGAAGTTGCTCATGAGAAAGGTCCCTGAAGAGGGACGTGGAAGGGTGGGGAGAAGGGATGGGGAAAAAATCAGAGGGTGTACCTTACTGCTATGTTGCTGAGCACTCTGATCTAATGTTATAGTGGCCCAAGCAGGGAGGTAGGGAAAGAAACTGGAAAGAGACCGTTTCAAAATAAAAGGGTGCTTGGATCCTCATTGTAGACTGGGAGGTTGCCCTAGGCACCTCAAAATGTCTGCTTATTTCCAGGTACGTATGTATGTATCGGGTAGAGCCCGACTGGGTGAATGTGGCCAGCTGCTTTCGGTAGGACTCTGATCTGGTCTGGCCTACAAATCTCTGAGGCTGCTGGGGTTTAAATCGCTTCCTTGCAGGCACAGGAGTATAAAGGCCCAGGGGGCGTAATGTAGCCCTTGAGTCTTTCAGACCATGCAACCTGCTGTCCATCTGTTCAGGAAACAGGTTCAATCCATCAAAATGGAGATCCTGAATGGACTGCTGGATCTCCGCGGAATGGCCTGAGGACTACAGTCATGATGCCCATCTTGTTGAAATGGCCAACGCCATCATTCTGGCTGCAGAGTTGGCTGCGTCAGAGGCATCCTGGAGGGAAGCCCTCACCTCAGTCTTGCCCTCTTCATGTATGGACAGAAACTCCTGCCTGGATTCCTGTGGCAATGAGTCCGCAAACTTGGTCATGGATTGCCACACATTGAAATCATACCTCCTGAGCAGGGCTTGGTGGTTCACGACATGCAACGGGAGGGTGGCAGTTGAATAAACTTTTCTGCGCTAAAGACTGAGCCTGTGTCCTTATTTTTGGGGGTTGAACTGGTTTGACCTTGCTTATCTTGCAGCAGACTCAACCAAAAATAAAGATATTAAAAGCCATTAGCAGGGACATAGTATTTTCTCTCTTCATAGAATCATAGAATCTCAGGGTTGGAAGGGACCTCAGGAGGTCATCTAGTCCAACCCCCTGCTCAAAGCAGGACCAACCCCAACTAGATCATCCCAGCCAGGGCTTTGACAAGCCTGACCTTAAAAACCTCTAAGGAAGGAGATTCCACCACCTCCCTAGGTAACCCATTCCAGTGCTTCACCACCCTACTAGTGAAAAAGTTTTTCCTAATATCCAACCTAAACCTCCCCCTCTGCAACTTGAGACCATTACTCCTTGTTCTGTCATCTTCTACCACTGAGAACAGTCTAGATCCAGCCTCTTTGGAACCCCCTTTTAGGTAGTTGAAAGCAGCTATCAAATCCCCCCTCACTCTTCTCTTCTGCAGGCTAAACAATCCCAGTTCCCTCAGCCTCTCCTCATAAGTCATGTGCTCCAGGCCCCTAATCATTTTTGTTGCCCTCCGTTGGACTCTTTCCAATTTATCCACATCCTTCTTGTAGTGTGGGGCCCAAAACTGGACACAGTACTCCAAATGAGGCCTCACCAGTGCCGAATAGAGGGGAATAATCACGTCCCTCGATCTGCTGGAAATGCCCCTACTTATACAACCCAAAATGCCGTTAGCCTTCTTGGCAACAAGGGCACACTGTTGACTCATATTCAGCTTTTCGTCCACTGTAACCCCTAGGTCCTTTTCTGCAGAACTGCTGCCCAGCCATTCGGTCCCTAGTCTGTAGCAGTGCATGGGATTCTTCCGTCCTAAGTGCAGGACTCTGCACTTGTCCTTGTTGAACCTCATCAGATCTCTTTTGGCCCAATCCTCTAATTTGTCTAGGTCCCTCTGTATCCTGTCCCTACCCTCCAGCATATCAACCACTCCTCCCAGTTTAGTGTCATCTGCAAACTTGCTAAGGGTGCAGTCCACACCATCCTCCAGATCGTTGATGAAAACGATCATGCTTTGCAAGAGGGGACAGAGAGGCTAGGGTCTGCCACAAGACCTTGACCACTTTTACAACACACTCGTGGACAGGCAGGGTGTCTGTCCCTTGATAGGGCCACTGCAGCCAAGATGTCAAATATGATGTCAGCTGGTTCCAACACTCTTCTAGTCCAAGTTTAGTGGCCACCTTAAAATCATCCTATGACACAGCATGTGATGGTCCCGTCACTGTCTCATCAGGTGAGGAAGATGAGGAGGCTAGAACAGGGGAAGGGACTGACTCCACTTTCTCGGCTGGTGTGGCCTCATCCAAAGCTGGGGGAGGCTCCTGAGTACCCTGAAGTGACCCCTTGTCTGAGTCAGACCGTTGCCGACCGTCTTTCTGATGCCCCAGACACTGAGCACTATACCTGGGACTCTGCGACGGGGGGAGAATCCCTCATGGGTTCCAAAACTGCCAGGGTGCAGGCCACTGGCTCTGGGGCTATGTGCTTGTTGGCGGCCTTGGGGGGAAAACCTGCTGGTATTGCACAGTCGCCTGGCCCCTGTGACTTCCTCATCCTCAGAGCCCGAGGAGGAAGGGTGTTCCCTCGGTGACCAGGTCGGTGCTGCTGCTTCCGTTTCCCCACCATACCAGATGGTCCAGTGCTTCATACTTGGGGAGTGGTATTGCAGCTCTATATCAGGGTGCCACGTGTCTGGCAACGGCACTCGGTGGAATTGGCAATGGTATTCTGGCAATCGATGCCTTAAGCTTGGGGATCGGTGCTGGGGCTCCGGTGACCGAGAGTGGGACCGCGGGGACCGGCACTGGCTTCAGGGGCTGGTGCCAGGTTTCTGGGGACTGATAGCGTGCCTCAGGAGGCTGCCACTGAGTATCTGGTGATTGTTGCCATGAGTCTGGGGACCAGTGCCGAGAGTCCAAAGATTGGTGCTAAGGACTCGGGTGGGTCTCTGAAGACTGGTAGCACAGTTCCAGAGACCGCTGGCGTGATGTTGAGCAGGGGAATGATGTCGTGACTATGGGGATCGCTGCAGTGCCCCGAGTGCAGGCTTTCCTCTAGAGAGGATTGTCATCCCAAGGTGTTGGCAGCACCAGCACTCTCAGCCTTATGTCCTGCTCCTTCTTAGTGCATGGCTTGAATCCTTTTCAGATTCTACACTTGTCATGCATGTTGGTCTCCCCTAGGCACTTCAAGCAGCTCTGGTGGGGATCGCTGATTGGCATGGGCTTCTTGCACAGCTTACATGGTTTGAAGTCTGGGGACATGGGGCAAGCCCTGTCCTTAAGCTAAGTTCCTTGTCAAAGCAGGTGGATGTTCCAGCACTGTCACTGGCAGTAAGAAGGAACTGAAAGGGTGGGGAGGGGCACAAGGGAGACTGGAGGTGTTCCTTATACTGGCGCATACGCACACAACTCCACAGGGCGCTGGAGCTGATCCTATGGATTCCACTGGAGGGTAAATTTCCGGCACTGGTGCATGTGGCGAGCACACACACCTAACATGGAATGGACCTGAGCAAGCACAGGAAGAAGAACTCTGCTCCTTATTGTAACTTATTTTACTTAGAAGTATATATATAGATAATATTACAGGCTGCATGTTACCACAGTGACTCATCAGTCTGTCAGTGACAGAAAAGTAATGATGGTAGTCAGCATGGTAGTCAGTACAGCTTTAGTCTCATCATGCGGCAGTGACAAGTGATCTGCTACTTCTGTGAGAAAGTAACATGCAGTTAAGTAGGTTTTGAAGTCAATCATTTGTTTAGATTAACTGTAACACTCTTTTCACTTCCCAACAAGGCTTGAACAGAGTACCCTATTCAGAACAAAAAAGGAACTTCTTTCTTTACTCACCTGCCTTGACTGATGTTGACATTATTGATTTTGTCAGCACTCATGGCAGTTTTGGTTAGTGTCTCAATGACATGATCACTTTGTAGTACAACATCTCCCTGAAAAAAAGCCATAAAAGATCGTTGTAAACACTAATTCTCAACAGATTTTATTTCAGTGTGTATAAGAGCCTAGAATTATCCCCAAGGGCCTGCAGGATAGCCTGTATTTGTATGAGCTTGACTTGCTAGAGAAGTCCAGGACATATATATCATAATATAAATCTCCCCTGATACGGACTATAGACTCAAACACTTCTGAGGCTGTCAGTAATAAGGCCAAGATATAGAATCAATCCAAACTGCTGGAATATCCATCAGGAAACCATCGGGGCTGACTCCGTGGGTGCTCCGCACCCACTGGCAGCCAAGCTTCCCCCCCCCCCTCAACACTTATGGATAGCGAGACAGTGAATGACAAAGACGAGGTTCCCCTACCTTCTGTTTGTTATCCTCACAGCGCACATGGAGCACAAACAAACTGTCACTCAAGCTGCTGACTGAGATTCCTGCAAAACAGAAACGCCGTTTTACTCCATATATTGTGAAGCCTAGATAGTCTGAATACTCGGTCCTTGTGAAGCCTGAACTGAGTACAAAGGAGTCCCATCAATTTTCCAAGCATTTTAGAAATTTTCCATGAGTGTGACAAAAGTTGTATGGTGCCCCAATTGGAAGATAGGGACAGAACAAAAAGGGGCTGTTTCATTATCTCCCAATAATCGCTCCAAGAAACCAAGATTTGGCTCAAAATGTAAACGTACATTAAATATAAACATATATTAATGGCATTGCTAAATTGAGAATATAAAACGAAAGTCAGGAAATGCCTAAGTTACCCCTGAGAATGAGGACTTCACTGAGAACCATACGAGGACAAATGTCCCTGAGTATGTTACAAGAGAGCAGCCCTGCCATCTTCTCCTTAAAATGTAGATGGAGATGAAGGGGAGACTGAACCTACAGTCTTCTCCCTGAACACACCCTAATGGGCCCACCCAGGTAACTTGAAGTATGCAGAAATTCTATTGTATGTAGGTTTTTATACTGTTTTCATCACCATAGTAGCTGAGCACCTTCCAGTTGTGCATTAACATCTGTCATGTATGGTTCATTCTCTACCATGTCCTCTCTCAGGTGGAGAACTGTGTGCGGTGTAGCATTTGGGTCTTTATGGTTTTTAATATATACTGGGGGTTAGAAGTGTTTCAGATTAAAATATAAAATACAAACATTTTGCAGCCCGAGATTAGGACATTCAAATTAAAATAACCTAACTTTAACTGAAAAACATGCTCAGCCCTGCAATGATAGGGGTTTGTGGACCCAAACCCCTGAATTAGTGTTGCCCTTGAAAACTTTTTTAAAATGTTGGCAACCATGTCTGCAATAGAAGATTGTTAGGTCAGGACTGGAGCAAAGCAGTGGTGAATTACTGAACTGGGTGAGAAAGGAGGAAAGGGGATGTCAATAATGCTGCAGACTGCAGTGTCTGGGACTGTAAGAAGTTTTGGAACTAAGAGGGGGTGGCAGTAAGTAGGTCTGAAGAGATTTCACAGACAAGGTAAAGCTAAGTAGTGACCACAGTACATCAGCCAAGGGCTGAACTGGGTACAATTATTTCTGAATAAGATTCCTTTGTTAGCATTTTTCTAGCATATCCTAACCAATAAACGTTTACACAAATGCCAACAATAATCTTTAAATGCCAACAGTAATCTTTAAATGCCCGAGGCCTGGAAAACTAAACAATGTCCCAAAAAGCTGAGGGACTAACACTGCCCTGGCTGGTGTTTGGAGACTGTGAAACTCCCTTGTATGTAGTTGATCAACTTTGGAATCATCCCAAAAATCACTTGTACAAAGAATATTTACAATGCACACTAGTAGGGGCTCAATGCTGGGAAATCCCAATTTCAGGATATTAAAGTTAAAAAGCTACTCTATATCTAACACTCTGCCTTATGTACATCTGGAGTCTTCATGCCCACCTATAACCATTAAGTGAGCGAAAATCATGTGTCCTGCAGTTGCCTTACCTGTCAGATTGGCATAGTCAATTCGTTGTTTGATTTTGGCTTCTTCAATTATGAAGATGGCATTCTGGGTGAGAAGTAGCTGCCGCACTCTTGCCTTGTATCCTTTCCTGTCATATTTGACCACGGGAGCTGCATACTGAAACAAGTGTTATGATTTCCAAAAGCAAAACTTGTTTAATTGGCAACTTCTTGCCCTCCAATGTAGAACTCCCAACTCAGTTTATGGGAGTTGGGGGAAGGGGGGAGAGCGGTAGTATCTTGTATTGGACCAACTTCTGTTGGTGAGAGCCAGAAATGCTTTTGAGCTCATACAAAGGTCGTCTTCAGGTCTGGGATTTGATATCTTCCATTGTTATATGTAATCTCAGGCATGAAGAAGCGCTCTAAACTCAAAAACTTGACTCATCAACAGAAGTTGGTCCAATAAAAGATATTACCTCACACACCTTGCCTCTCTAATATCATGGGACCATCATGGCTATAACAACACTGCATACAGTTTATAGGGGTGGCAGACAAGCATTCTGAGTTATATTTTCAGGACTGCCTATGTGATTTAAGATGGTCCTAAACCATACCTAAATTTCTCCACCAACAAGAAGATAATACCATCCTGTTCACAGTGGTGTTGAAAGGCCAAATTTAACTCGTCTATAATGCATTTTGGCCTACTCTAGCCCCTTTCACCTAAAGATCTCAGTGCATCATCCCCACCAGCAGGAAAACACCCTTTTCAATTCCAGATTCTACACCGTAATCCAAATTTATACACACCTCAAAACTACAATTTTTGCAGTTGGAACATTAAAACCTCAGCGCAGAGTTATCATCACAGATACCACCTAATCTAATGTAGAATTCTTAATACATTATGTCAGGAAATCCAGACATTTGGTAAAGAGTTCACTTCAACTGAATCACTGCAGAAGCTTCACAGTAACCACAGGACACAAAGTCTCACCTTGATCATTTCATTTCCTAAAACCTGAAGGACTTTAGGATTTATCTCTTCAGTGCCTAAAAGAGAAACCAAAGAGGTCAGGAGTAACACTATGACAGGAAGAGAAATGACTAGAAAAGAGAGTGAGAAAAAAAAGTACAACTATTCCCTGTTCAGGTTTCTGAGTGCTACTCACCAAGTCGAGTGTTGATGAAGAGTCTGGGAACACTCTGAGGATAATTGTCTTTTTTACCCTTAAACATCTCACTTGCAACCACTTTCTGATCTAACTGCAAGGAGAAAAAACAACAACCAGAAGTTTTCTGGATCTGTGTAACAAGATTAAAATTCTCTTTAAATATAGACCAATAGCTATCTCCAGAAGCTCAGTAAACGAGAGTCTGAGATTTTGCCGAAAGGGGCCATTATGATCATGTAGTCTGACCTCCTGCATAATACAGGCCATACAATTGCAAAACGTACTGCTTGTAGTAAGCCCATAACTTCTGGTGGTGATGCAGAATATCTTTTAGAAAGACATTCAATCTTGCTAGAAAGCCTTCAAGTGAAGGAGAATACCGTATCCCTAAGTAAATTGATCCAACGGTTAATTAATCTCAATGTTAAAAATATGTGCCTTATATCTAGTCAGAAATTATTTGGCTTCAGTTTATAGCCATTGGCTCTTTTATGCCTTTGTCTGTTAGATTAAAAAATCCTCTGGTATTGGCAATTTCCCCCCATGCAGGTACAGTACTTATAGATGCTGATCAGGCCACTTCTTAACCTGCTCTTTGTTAAGCTAAACAATTTGAGCTTCATTCTCAGGCACATTTTCCAGACGAAGTAATTTGTGCTCTTTTTATGAAACCCTTCTATTTTGTCCTCATCCTTTCTGAAGCATGGACACCAAAACTGAGCAGAATATTCCAGTAATGATCTCGTTAATGCTGTATACAGTGATAACAAGAACTCCCTACTTCTGCTCAATATTTACCTGCTTATATCTCTAAATATAGCATTTCTTCTCTTATCCACCACACCACACTGTGAGCTCATGTTCAGCTGGTTATGCACCATGACACCTAAGTCTCTTTCAGAGGCACTGCTTTCCTGGCCAGTCCGAAGGAAACATGACCCACATTTTTAGTTCTTAGAATCTTAGATGTGTGACCTTGCAAATGAACAGCTTTTGCCATATAAGGACAAATAGAACATTACAAACTATTATTTGTATAAGCGACAAAGGGTCCTGTGGCACCTTATAGACTAACAGAGGTATTGAAGCATAAGCTTTCGTGGGTCAATACCCACTTCTTCGGATGCAACATGTTGCATCCGAAGAAGTGGGTATTGACCCACGAAAGCTTATGCTTCAATACCTCTGTTAGTCTATAAGGTGCCACAGGACCCTTTGTCGATTCTGCAGATCCAGACTAACACGGCTACCCCTCTGATACTATTATTTGTATAGCACCCAACGGATATGTGTACACTGCAATAAAAATTTGCAGCACGGCCGTGGTGGGCCCAGGTTAGCTGACTCGGGCACGTGGGGCTCAGGCTGCAGAGCCACCAACAGCAGCAGTGCAGAAATAAGGGTGGCAATACCATACCATACCCGACCAACAACCGCCATTCTCTGGCCACCCAGCTCTGCAGGCAGTGCAAAAGCAAGGGTAGCAATACCGCAACCCCCATCCTAAAATAACCTTGTGACACGCCCTCCCCCCGCAACTCCCCTTTGGGTCAGGACCCCCAATTTGAGAAACACTGGTTTCCCCTGTGAAGTGTATAGTATAGGGCAAAGGCACACAAAAGACCAGATTTCACGGTCTGACGTGTTTTACAAGGCTGTGAATTTGGTAGGGTCTTATCTATAAGTCTCCAAGACAAAAATGGCTTTTTTTTTTTTTAAAGCAAGCTACTGAGAACAGTATTTTGAAGATCTGGGTAAGATCTGCAAACTGGCACAGCCCATCGACAAAACCAGCCCCCACCAGACTCCTGCACGCCACGAAACAGCTGATCAGGAGGCGCTGGGAGTGGGGAGGGGGAGCTAATGGGGGTTGCTGATGTATTACTGTGGCTCTTTGGCAACATACACTGTTAAATTCTGGCTCCTTTTCAGGGTCAGGTTGGCCACCCCTGGCTATGTGAACTAGCGCGTGCCAATACGAACAATGTCTCCACAGGTGAACAGGAGGAAGGACTGAAGAGTGACCATGAGGAAATTCCTGCTGTGGCTCCTGCTGCCCCTGTGGCATAATGAAGGACGCAAGTAGTGTGCCATGTGAAAGGGAGGATTGGATACTAATAGGGTCAGTCAACTAATCCTAGACATCTTAAAGGATCTGTCAAACTCTGTATCCACCTCATTGGATATAACAAAATTCACCAGCCTATTAATAAAGGAATTAAAAGAAAGTTGTTGGAGAGCAGGGCAAGTATTGGCCATCACCACACAGGGAATTGTAACCAATCTCCTGGATGTCCGGGTCCACCCAGCCCTTATGGAAGTGGTGGAACCCCATCTCCCCAGTGCCCCTCCATGGGAATGGGGAAACAGAAAAATCAATGAAAGTCCAAAGACCGGTTTGGACAGGTCATAACATAATCTTCAGTCTCCTAGTGCCTCTGGGAATCCCTCACTCATGACGACCTAGAACGGTGACGTCCCTGACAGTATGAAGAGGTCATGTTACTAAAATAGAAGGTATTGCATATTCCGAGGTCGCCGGGAAAGCGTTGTACCCTAGTGAATGTTGCACCCACTCTAATAAGGAAATTCTATGTATATGCCCTTATAATGTTCTAACAAATCTGTCTAGGTTCGAGGTGGCTGTCACTGAGAAACTGGTGCACAGGGAGCTGGTCCAGATGAATGGTACCTACTGGTGTGTGACTGCCCAAAACCACACCATCGAGTTAAATGGAAAGCCCTGCCCCTCAAGACATCCATCCGTGTGCATGACGGTCCCCTGAAGGGCAACCCTGACTGTTGACGGGACACGGCTCCACCGTACTCCGCCAATGATGGGTAACCTTACATGGGATCCGGAATGGCACTACGGCAGTAAGTATCTAGAGGAGGGTCTTCTGGCCCTGCAGACAAAGATTGAGGAGTTGGTGGCTGAGGCCCAAAAACACTCAGATAGGGGAGATTGTGGACCAGGTCGGTGTTAAGTACTCTGAGGCGCAAAATCAGGTAGTGGAGGTTAAATCAATAATTATGGGCAATGCCATCCAGGGCCGCCCAGAGGATTCAGGTGGCCTGGGGGAAAGCAGGATTCAGGGGCCCCTCTGCCGAAATGCTGCTGAAAGCAGCGCCCGTGCTTGAGCAGCCGCCAAAACGCTGCCCACTATAGTGGCAGCGGCGATCAAACGCCCCAGTGCTGCTGGAGCGCCAGACGCTGTGGGGCCACGACAGACGTTGCGAGCGCGCCCCCCCCCCCACCGGGATTCTCGAGGGAGCCCCTGTGGGGCCCAGGGCAAATTGCCCCCCTCACTCTGGGCAGCCCTGATGCCATCTCACGTGACGAGATCCCCTGGGGATGGATCTGGGTGCTATTCTGCCAAATTATGTGGAGAGTGTCCATCCTAACATTCCTGATACTTTACTGGCAACTCCTAATTGACCTGATTTATCATACCTCAAACTGCTCCTCAAAACAAACTTCATCCATGAAAGCCTATACTTCCTAATGAAAGACTATATCAAAATACACATGCAGAAGGGGCAACCTTAATTCTGACATTTCCTAAATTTTGAGTGCTTCAGTTTGCAACCGTAATGTTCTTTTAATGTAGTTTTTGGGAATTGATTTCCTAATTGTTTTTAAAAGAAAACTGAAAACCCCACCAGAAATTACAACACATGGAACTGTATTAACCTCCAGCTTGATCAGCAGCAGGGTTTGGGACCTTTAGATCCATAGCACAAAACTCTACCACTTGAGCTGATGGACTAACTAGTAGCAGTAGTAGGCCGTTATCCTCAAGGTGGACTAGCCACTAAAAGATGATGAGACAGTTGTGAAACTGACTGTCAACCAGCATTTGATGACAGCTGAGGATTGCAGAGAGACTCAAAACTATTGGGCTCAATGCAGGTTCTGAAAGGAAGTGTGCTCTAGTGGTTATAGACCCTTCTTCCTCCCGAGATGGCCTCTTTCCCTGCTGCTTCTAGCTACCCCTTTGGGACTCCTGCCCTCTCCTCCATCTGGTCTTATCTGCCTCCCCCATCCAACAGCTCTCCAATGCCTTATCTCCTTTCCCCTCTATCAATCCCCCCCCACCCGCTGCTTTACCTATAATAAATAATGTTAATTCAGGAAAAACTCCTAGGCCCAGATCTGCAAACATACTTAGGCACCTAAAACCCAGATTGGGCTCCAAAATACCAGGTTTAGGCACCTAAATCCGTTTTAGCTCCAATGCAATCCACAAAACTACCATCAAACCGTGTAGGTGCCTAAACTCACTCAGCACCTAAGTTTTCAGAGTAAATGTTCCCTAGGTACCTATGTTTCTGCCTCTGGGATGCTCACTGCTGCCTTCCTCTAAGTACCCAGACACCTTACCCCCAGAGTGATTCATAAACTGGGGGAAGATAAGCGTTTGGCTGCCTAAGTCACTTGTGAGGCCCAATCTGGCAGGTGTGCTCACAGGCTGCTTACCAGATTGGGTCCCATTCAAAATCTGGCTGCTGGGGAAGGAAGTGGTGGCGGTGGAGGAGGCTGCAGCAGCACCCACCTTATAACATCTAGCCCAGTGGTTAGTAAATAGAGCGATTCTCTCTTTCTTTGTCCCAGTGACTGTAGTCCAGTGGCTAGGGCACACACGAGGGGGTGGGGATACCCAGGATCCAGTTCTGCTGCTCCAATCACTTATTAACAGTGAAACAGCTTCAACAGAAGAGGCTGAAGAAGCCTCACCTCGGAATATCTTGTAGTTCAGTGGTTAGAGCAGCCTCCTGAGAGCCTGCAGACCCTTGTTCAAATCCTTTCTTCCCCCATGGCAGGAAGGGGGAACTTGAGCCTGGGTCTCCCATATCTCAAGCAAATCCGCTAGCCACTGGGCTAAAAGTGGGCATCACTTCCCCCTTTTGTGTGGAGCACAGCAGGTGCCTAACTCATTCCCACAAGACACTTTAGGTGCCTAAGCCACCTGACTCCAGGCAGTTCGTAGATCACTGATCACTAAGCAGATATCGGTACCCAACTCAGAGTGGGGTGGGACTTAGGACTCCTCCCCCTGCCCCCAGTTTGTATTGCCCATTGGCTAGTTTAGGTGGCTCCCCACCTAGTGTGGTAGATCACATTCTAAGGCACCCATCTCTCCCCATTAATTATATAGGGAGCCTAGGTTTTTAACTTGGCTTTGTGGATCATAGTTCTGTTCCTATGATTTTCTGGGCATCTAAGTGCCTGTGTGGATCCCAACTCTTGTTCTTAGCAATACTTGAGAGATCTGGTAAGTAATGTAAATGTCCTGCACCTGCTGTTTCCATTCTGGGCTGATTCTCTTGCAGTAGCTCCACACCATGTTTTGCATACACAGCTGTCTCAAGAGCTGAGATACCTGAAGAAATAAGATGGTAAGTGAAGATGGCTTTAAGTTGAACAAAGGCAAAACAAAACAACAGAAGGAGAGAACAGAGAAGAGATATGAATACAGAAAATGCAAGGATGAATCTGAATAATTCATCTTCAACACTGTATGTTATTGCAGAAATATTTTTAAAATTAAATAGCAACAAGTAATCTATTGCCCTGTGCTGAGACAGTTTGTCCTGCATTGTTCTCCAACCAGACTGTTTGGGCTTGGGGTTGGGGTTGGGAATTTTCCTCTTCACATCCTCCAGCCTATTTTGGAGGTACCTATGAGCCAAACAAGGCACACACAAGAATCTTAAAGGCCCAAGAAGATCCACTCTCAGGAACAATTTTTTTGGAAAATGTCATAAAAATGGGGCCTTTAGATAAGATTTTATGGGATTATTTTGCAGCTCAGTGATCTTTCAGGTGGAGAAAGCATGTATCCAGGGCACGGTCACCTTTCTGGGTTAGAAGCCACTCTTCAAAGCATAAAATAAAAACATAAAAACAAAGTTTAATTACTTTCTTTATGGGTATCAAATACTATTCCATTGCTTTTCAGCCCAGTTTAACCATTCAGGCACAAGCCATTGAACTCAGAACAAAATGGGTAAAACTGTCCAAAGTGCCTACAGAAATCCCTGAGGTGCTTTTGAAAATTTTATTCTGAGCTAAATATCATCTGTCCAACACTTAAAATACTAAGTCACTTAGGCATTTCTGAAAATTATACCCAATGTGCTAAAAGTGCAGTTCTACTTTGAAAAGTTGCTTTTTAACAACATCAGAATTGGATTCCATTTTTAGTGTCACTTACTGACCTCAGTAATAATTATATGTAAAATAAATTAAATCAGTCATTTTTGTAATTTCACAAAGATGCTCAGTATACACGTTAACTTATGTTTTGATTATTTTTACTGCTAATTCAGTGTAGAGTGCGTGTCAAACATAGTTCTTTCTTTCTCACACATCACCGCTACTAATGAAGGTTCTACAGGTCTCACTGCTCTCTCAATGACATCTGTGTGACCCAGAGCCTTCAATAACTGAAACTACAGTGCAGGACTCTGTCTACACAGAGCAGTTAACTCCTCCTCTTTTTTTTTCTGCCTACCTCATAGAGTGATGGAGGGGGAGTTGGCCATGATTTGTCCAAAACATTCTTTGGTAAATTGCGTTTGAGGTTCATCAAGAAAGAGTAGCGAATGTAATCTAGGAAGTATTCATTCTCTGAGCAGCGAGGATAGTTCCGGTAAATAAAACCTTTAATAAACCTGAATGGGCAGAAGAAGGGAGATCAGTAACCATCATGGGTGGGTTTGATACAGATGATTAGACTAAAGAATCTTAAGTGTCTTCCACTCCAATCACCTATGGTTCTACAACGAACCTGTAACACCAAGACTTCCTATGCCCCCATTACTGAAGGCAATTGACTATAAACAAGAAACTTAGCATCTGCAGGGAAAAAAACAAATTAATTGGAAACTGTGTCAGACAAACAGAAGACACTTTGCAAAGGAAAGGGAACTGGGCAGGGATCTGCAAAGAACTGAGAACATGTGCTCTATGAGCGACTCCCAGGGCAGATAAGGTTGAGAGCGGATAGTACAGGGAAACTGTCCATAGGGATAGAGGATTCAACATATATAAAAAATGCAGGGGTAATGTTTCAGTTCCCCTGTTGCACTGGAGCCCAGTTTTAGAGGTTTGTATTAGAGATCTGTAATCAGTGCCGTCCTATAGGAAAAGCAGTGCTTGTTTTCAGCCACCATCCTCAAATTTCACATCATAGTCTTAAGTGTATGAAAATAACTACAGATTCACCAACTTCTCAATTCCACTCAGGAACCAGAATCCTTGTGTTATTGAAAACAGGCAACTTCCCACATTTCTTGGGCTTTGTTCAACAGATGTGGGTTTTTGGTTTTTTTAAGTCACAGAAACTACACTGAAAAGACAGTTTATCCCCATCTGTTCATTGTTAGAAACTAGGTTTTGAGAAGCTCCCTCTACATTACAATCTATGTGACAATTTTTTTTTTTTTTAAACACACCGTCTAATTGTCTCCACTGCCCACTTTTTCTTGGCAGCTTTTCGGCGCCCATGGGTTCCACGCCACCATGACTGGATAGTTATTGCTGAAGACAATAAAAACAAAAGGTATTACATTGAACAGAACTCCTTAATTCCATATAATCCAAAACATTCCCATCTACTCTATGCTTTCTGGCTTTTTATTCTTGCATCCAAACTCAGATCAACTTCTGTTCCCCTTTCCACTCACCCCCTTGCTAGGAACAGAATAGGAATTTCCAACTATATAAGTAATTAGCCATAAGCTTATTCACCTTCACATGCCCTCACATACCTGAATGTTTCATGTGCAGGAATTTCTGTCGCCAATAGGAGCCTCTCCATGTGGCCTGGATTTTTGTGGCTGAAATTGGAAAAGAAAAGAGCTATCAATTAGAAATAGTGGCCAAGGTTGGGATTCTGATAGAGAACAGATCAGTTAAAAAAACAAGGCACACTGATAGTTGTCTGCTAAACCAGCTGGTTAAATGTGTATGACTTACCCAGACTCTGCTTCCGTATCTCCAAAGCATCTTCTGTTGCAAACAAAGTCTTGGGAAAACGAATAAAAATCTTTGTTCTGGAAATGGAAATGTATGATTATGTATAAGAGGCCAGAGGGACCTACTTTCTGCCCTCACTATCCCCTTGGGGCTTCTGCTCTCTCCCCCACCCTCTAGACACAGGGGCCATATTTTAACACAGACTCCCTATGACTCAACCCCAAATTAGGGAAGAAAGAAATAACTGACCGGCCCATCTTAAATTCTTCCTGTTTGTAGCTTAGATGTTTCACAAGCACAGCCACTCCATCATGGGGCCGCCCTTCCCATGTGGGCCATGTTTCTGAACAGAGTGATTTGTACCTGGAAATAGACAAGTGAGAGACTTTAGAATGAGAAGTAAAGTGGAGCACTTCTGCAGGGTACAAAGGGAGTGACGGTGCCTCTCCCTCAGACAGAGATCCATTCTGGTAACCATGGCCTTTTAGTTAAACAGACTGCATGTTGTTTGCTGTATAGAAACTTCCTGTTCTGAACACATCAGTGCAGAGATGGTGAGGGAGAACAGATTTGAGACAATTACTGTAAATCCTACCTCTGCAGGAAGATTTCATATTTCCTGCGATAAGCAAAACCAGCTCTGCGCACTCTCAGGTTCTCCATCAGTCCTAAGTACTTCACTTGATGTCGGATTAGAACTTCATCAAACCGACCTAGAAATCACATAAATGGTAGAAAATTATCACATTACAGCTGTCCTTCCATCTGGAAAAGGAACTGTTCTGGTATCAGCTCTTCGTAATCACTCTGCCAATTAACCAACTACTAGATAATAACTAACTTTGCCATCAGGAACTCAGCCAAGGTGTCAACTAAGTGAACATTCCATTTGCCATGTGAAAGTCAGCCTTCCTCACCCATACAGTACTAAGAAGCTCTCCTTCATATATAACAGACAAATCCAAGGCTGGCCAGCTCAATACCAGTTGTGTAGTGTCATTCTTAAGCACTCCAGGGACCAGGAGGAGTCTTGAAGGCTGGTTATGTAGGACTGCCAGGTGTCCGGTTTTCAACTGGAACACCCGGTCAAAAAGGGACCCTGGTGGCCATTAAAAGTCTGGTTGGTGGCACAGCAGGCTCAAGGCAGGCTCCCTGCCTGCCGTGGCTCTGCGCAGTTCCCAGAAGCAGCGGCATGTCCCCCCCTCCAGCCCCTAGGCGTAGGGACATCCAGGGGGCTCCACACATTGCCCCTGCCCCAAGTGCCGGTTCTGCAGCTCCCATTGGCCAAGAACTGTGGCCAATGGGAGCTGCAGGAGCAGCGCCTGCCAATGGGGCAGCACGCAGAGCCGCCTGGCCGCACCTCCGCATAGCAGCTGGAGGGGAGACATGCTGCTGCTTCTGGGAGCTGCCTGAGGTAAGTGCCTCCCATAGCATGCAATCCCCTACCCCAGCCCTGATCCCCCTTCTTCCCTCCGAACCCTTCGATCCCAGCTCCGGAGCACTCTCCTGCACCTCAAACCCCTCATCCTCAGCCCCACACCAAAGCTCGCACCCCCAGCCAGAGCCCTCGCTCCCCCCGCACTATAATGCCCTGCGCCAGCCCAGAGCCCCCTCCCGCACCCTGAACCCCTCATTTCTGGCCCCACCCTGGAACCTGCACCCCAGAGCCCATACCCCCTCCCACTCCCTGCCTCAGCCCAGAGCCCTCTCCCATACTCCGAACCCCTCGGCCCCACCCCTCAGCCCCCTCCCATACCCCCAACCCCCTGAGCCAGCCCAGTGAAAATGAGCAAGTGAGTGAGGGTGGGGTGAGTGAGAGACAGAGGGAGGGGGGATGGAGTGAGTGGAGGTGGGACCTCATTAGAGGGGAGAAGCCTCATTGGAGGGGATTGGCAGGGGGCGGGGCAAGGATGTTCGGTTTTGTGCAAGTAGAAAGTTGGCAACCCTATGGTTATGTTGAGTCTTACTATGGGTTGTTCAGTAAAATTGTTGAAAGAAAGCACAAAACAGATTCAAAGAAATATAAACAGAGTTTGTTGGAGCTAAAAGAGCTGCTAAATAGGTGGTTTCACGGCTTCTGGTGAGATTACAGATTTATTACAGCAACACACCCAAATCTTTCCATGGGGACAAACATCCACATATGAACCATGTGGAAATGTGACAATGGACAAGGCTTCGATTTCTTTGGACTTTTCTCAGGAGCACTGGGCAACTTATACAGCTCAGCATGGCAGCAAGCCTTTCAGTGTGACACAGACTGGAGCATCATCATCATCATCATCCTCATCACCACCACCACCACCACATTATCCAGCTAGGGTGGATTGATTTAAATCACCAATTTTAATCATTTAAAACAGCAAGCAGGTAACCATGATTTAAATCTTTGATTTTAATAATGTTTTGTATTTTCCTAAGGAAAGGGTGATTCTCATTAATTGGTAACCATTAGAAAATGTTATTTTCAACTAACATTAATTTTGGTGCAGTTGCATAGCTTAACTTACATTTATTTACATTTTTAAATTATGTTAGGAAATACATCATTTACCATTTTATATTTATTAAATGATTAACGTTTTACCTGTGATTTGTACCAAGCTCAGTTTGGATGGCAATTCAAATTCAATGGAAAAATGCACAAAAAACAGCAATGTAAATTTAACAAAATAAAATTACCTTTGGATATATATATTTTTAGTAAAAACAAGTTTTGCATTAAAAATTAGCTGATTTATTAAACAAAGGAAGTATTATTTGTAGTGAGTGAAATGAACTGATTGTTTCTGGTCACCATGTCTTTCAAGATGTTAGAACTAGATGACCTCATTCTCTTCCACCTAGTTTTATTCATAGATTGGAAGAGGAATACATGCTTTCCTTCTTTTTCAACTCCCAATTGGTTTCTTAATTTTTAATCAACTAGTCATTGAACTGAACTAGTTGAATAAACTGAATGAAGAAAATATTTTCTCTTCGCCTTCAGAAGAGGCTACTGCTGTCCAAAGCTGTTTTAGCACTTCAACAAACTCTGGTTCCAGGGGCTTAGCCAGTGACTTCCTGCAGTTCAATCATGTATTGCTTAATAATATTTTTGTATTTAATTTAAATTATTTTAATGTATCATAAATTATGCTTTGATATAGGTGATCAGTTTTAAATTTTATTTTAAATAGCTTTAGTTGTAACAAATAAACCTGTATTAGACAAATAAAAAAATCTGATTTAAATAAAAAATAATCAATTTTTATCCACTGTATCACCAGCACTGGCATCCCCACCATCATACATGGAGGCTTGGGGATTTATCATCACATCATTGGGCCTTCTATTTCCTGAGCCTAGAAGACATTCTGACAAGACAACACAAGAAGGGGAAACTGAACAACATCAACATCTGTATAGCTATGTCCTCAATAATTGTTGCAAAGAGTCACATCTCAGAACTTTGATGTGACCAGATCAATAAGCTAACAGCAATTCTTGCCTGCCAGCAGTGCCTAATTGGGCCACGGGCCATGTGCTGTGCCTATGATCTTCCTGTAACTGAACTGCAAGCACCAAGAACAGAAGTTTTGCATTTTCCTATCTGTTGCTATTCTTTTCTCTCTTTCCCTTTGTGGGTTTGACATGTTTTGTCTTAAAAAGAAACAGCATCCATGACAAAATATCAGAGATATCACCTGAGATGGATTCTTTCCTCAACAAGGATACTTGATGCCATTTAAGAGACTTTTAAGCAAGAGTTTCCCTTTAAAAGATGCTATGACAATGGGAGAGGGGAAAGAGGGAGAATAAGAAAGCTTGTTAAAATGAAGAATTGAATTATGTTTCAATTTTTCAACTCTGACAAGTTATAATGGTTTTTCCCTTTATTTTTATATCTGTTTAATACATTTATTGAGAAATTCTTGTTTGGCGATAGAACACCAAGCAAAATAAAGTCCCTGGCAATAAAACCCAAACTCAAATTACTATTAATATGATGACAACAAACAGGCAGCAACAAACAGCAAAGCCTAAAAAACAGAATAGATTTTAAGGCCAGAAGGGGGACCATTAGATCGTGTTGTCTGACCTCCTTGCAGCCTAATAACTATTTTGGATTCTTATGAGACAGAAACTAGGTAAAGAATCAGAATGGAGAGGCTCGGAACGTTGATGATGGTCATTCTACATCCTGACAGCACTTCTCCAGTGACTGAGTCATGACTACGATGAGGGCAAGAAAAGAATTTATCATGAACACAGAACAGACACAAGCTTGTCTCTTTCACCAACAAAAGTTGGTCCAGTAAAAGATACTGCCTCACCCATCTTGACGCTCTACAAATCAATTATTTTATCTTAGCAGAATTTGGACAGCGTCTTTTCCTGATCTGTGCTCCCAAGTTATAACTTTTGGTGTAAATTTCCTATACATTCCTAAAGACTGGAAATTGCCTGAAGCAGCAGACAAGAGAATGTGTGTCACTAAACCCTTACCAGCTTGTTTAGCATCATTAGGTTTAATGCAGCGAATGTATGATGGCTCCTTGGACATGAGAATTTCCATTAGTTTGGACAGACTGTTCTTAAACTGAGTTGCCGCCTAGAAGAAAGAAGAAAGACTCAGATATGAAGTGACTGATTGTGATGCAGTGTCACAAAAACTAGTCATACACATAAGGCTAAGAACAAGTTTTTCAGTATCAAAGCTTTAAACATCATGGAAGTCCTATTTTACACCACAATGTTGGAGAGAAGGAGACATTATCTTCAGTAATTGGAAATGACTATGCTTCAGTCCAACGCTTGTGTTCTTACCGTTTCAGGTCTCTTTTTATCTGTCAACTCAGACCTCTCAAAACAATGATTTATGATGGGATTCTCCGAGTTGCACATGGTCTAGAAAGAAACAGCAGAGGACAAATGTATGAAAATTTTTTAGAGGCGGACTGGACAAAAGTACAGATGAGACCCAGTGTCTTTTCTATCTCTAATTTCTATGACAAACACCAATGATAAAACAAACTCTGGGACCTCAGGTTTTTTTATATAGTGTATCCATGTGGACAATGCATCCTGAAGATTGAAAGGTTCAGGACAGAGATGGTACCTTCACAGCCATCTCCATTCTCAACTTGATCCTTTACAATGCTCCACAAAACAGGCAGTTCTCGATCGACACTCACCTCCTTCAGGTTCCGAAATAGAAGGTCATTGTTTTTATCCAGAAAACCTAGAGAAAAACAAACAATTCAATCTGCTGTGGCTGTTTCATGGGAAGTCCTCCCCAGTAAGGCAGGACCTTGAGTTGGAAAAGTAATTTGATTAATCAAATTACATATTTAGATATTGTGTGAATGTATTAATCTGAATGGCAGGAGATAGGAGGAGAAAAAGGAAGAGTAACTGTCTGAAGTGCGGGAAAACGGAGACAAGTGACCCTGGTGTCAGGTAATGGTGTAGTTGTTGTATAACATTTACCTGTGACACTGTAGGTGACCTCTCCAGCATAGTGCAAGAGACGGAACTCTTCTCGGCCTAAAGACTTCCTAGTCTTCTGGTCAGCCAGTTTATGTCTGGGGAGAAAGCAAAAAGGCTTAATGGGGAGAAGATACTAGCCTCAAACAGGATTCATCTACAAGTACAGAACCATCACAGCTCTTGGCAGAGGGATGAGACCAGAGGAAAACAAGTAAGCTGACACATGCTTCATGACAATTCCCTGTTGACAGTTACATTTTGAGGCTTATCAGTTAGCCAGTTTTTAATTTATTTAATGTGTGCCACAGTAATTTAATATCGTTCTATTTTTTAATCAAAATGTCATACAGCACCAACTCAAAAGCTGTACAGAAGTCTAAGTATATTACATCAACACTATTACTTTTATCAGCCAAACTTGTAATCTCATCAAGAAAAGATATCAAGTTAGTTTGACAGATCTATTTTCCACTAATCCATGTTGATTTGCATTAATTCATTACCCTCTTTAGTTATTAATCGAGTCACGTGTCAATCTCTCCATTAGCTTGCCTTAGAGCGATGTCAAACCAACAGGACTATAATTATCCGGGTCATCCAGCTTATCCTTTTTAAAAATTGGAACATTAGCTATCCTCCAGTATTCTGGAAATTAACCAGACATATTGAAAATCATAATTAATGGTCCAGTGAGCTCTTCAGCTGCCTCTTTTAAAACTCTTGATGCAAGTTATCTGGACCATCTGATTTTAAAATGTCTGACTTTAGTAGCTTCTGTTTAACATCCTCCAGACATACCAGTGGAATGGAAAGACTTTTATCATCACCGTGTGACGAGACTGCATCAGCTGTTCCCCCCCCACCCCCCCAAAAAATACAGAAAATAAATATTTATTGAACATTTCTGCCTTTTCTGCATTATTGATAGTTCTACCACTTCCATCTAGTAAAGGACCAATATCATTGTCAGAATTTAAAAACACCTTCTTATTGTCCTTTATTATGCTGGCATGTGGTCTCATGTCCTTTGGCTTCCCTTATCAATAGTCTACAATTCTTAATTTCTGATTTATAGTCATTACTATCAACTGTGTGCACACATGCATGTGTGTGTGCATTTACAGCTACCTTCACTTTGCCTCTAATCCACGTTCATTTTTAACCAGCATAGCCTTCTTCCTTGATCATGGGATTGTGGTTTTGGGGCATCTAGTAAGGTGTTTTTAAATGATTCTCAATTATCATTCATATTTTCCTGATTAAATTCTTCCTCTTAGTTGATTTGGTCCATAATTGTTTTCAGCTTTGTGGAATAGTCTAGATAATACTTAGTCCTGCCTCAGTGCAGGGAACTGGACTAGATGACCTACTAAGTTGCCTTTCAGTCCTACATTTCTATGATTCTATTATTACATTTGGCTGTATTAGTCTTCCAACAAATATCAAGGAAGTTAAAATCCCCCATTAATACTAGCTCGTGTGTTAGCTAATCTTGTTACCTATTTAAAGAATATCAGAGGGGTAGCCATGTTAGTATGTATCCACAAAAACAACAAGGAGTCCGGTGGCACCTTAAAGACTAACATTTATTTGGGCATAAGCGTTCGTGGGTAAAAAACCCACTTCTTCAGATGCATGGAGTGAAAATTACAGATGCAGGGATAAATATACTGGCACATGCCCTTCTCTTCATTATTATATGACTCCTCGTTATTTGAAGAATGTCTCATTCACTTCCTCTTCTTGATTTGGTGGTCTATATCAGACTTCCACAATAACATCAATACTATTTTTTTCTCTTTTTAGCCTCATTTTAGTTAGTTATACCCACTTATTCTGTTGTCTTAACTGAGGCTATATCTACACTATCGTGGTAAGCTGACCTACGCTACACAACTCCAGCTATGTGAATAATGTCGCTGGAATTGACATACCTTAGGTCAAGTTACTGTGGGGTCTACACCGTGGGGGGTCAACGGCAGAAACTCTTCCATTGACTTACCTTACTCTTCTTGTCAGGGGTAGAGTACAGGGGTCGACTGGAGAGTGATCTGCTGTTGATTTGGTGGGTCTTCACTAGACCCACTAAATTGATCACCGGTGGATCAATTTCAGAGCGTCGATCCCGGATGTGGTGTAGACCTAGCCTTAGAATCTAAGCTCTTTGGGACAGCAAGTATCTTTTGCTTTTATGCACTTCCAAGCACAATGGGGCCCCACTATGACTGGGACCTCTGGGTGCTACTGTAATACAAATACAGTAATAGGTACAGCAGAGACTGGGTATATTTAAAACCCATTAGCTTTATTCTGTATTTTGTCCCTCCTTATAAAGACAAAACTAGCAACAGCTACTTGAACACTCACGTGAGAAAATGAGGATGATTCTTCACCGTTTCCTCCAGCTTCTCCAAAAATGTCATATCTGTGGCATCCCCAGGTCTCAGACACTCCTCATCCTGTAGAGAGAGGAATCAGCAAACACAGCAATACAACAAAATGCACATGTTCAACATTTCCTTCTTCACATGTCAGCATGCAAGCCAGATCCACCCCCATTTCACTAAAATGGTGCCCTCAACTTGGTTTCTCTAGCAGTTTCTGTCTTGTACTAGAGAGGCTGCCTAATTCACTCAGATAATGAAGAACTGCTGGGGTGAAAAGGAGATTTTTTTTCTTCTTGAAGACTAGTTAGACTTTTAGATTCTTTCCAGCAAGCAGATGAAGACAAGTACACTTTGACTTTTGGTGAGAGGTGCCCTGTATACAAAGAACTTGCCTGCTCCCACAGTTCAGTTGAGTTTTCAAGAGCAGCACAATTAAAATCTCACCATAAAATGAAGTCAGATCAAGCCCTGTAACTCTAATCTATGTACAGAACTGATTCTAAACAAAAAGTAAGGAATTTAGACTGGTTTAGGAGGTCTCAAAGAAAAACTGATCAGGTTTGTCCTTCAATTTTCTCTGCCATTCAAGCAAGAATATATGACATCATTATTTAGAGCTAGTATTACAGCAGTGCCCGTAACTATAATAAGTGCCCCATTTTGCTTGTAAAAATACACAAAAAGACATGTTTCCTGCTTCAATTGCTGACAACCTAAGAATACAAGTGACCTCCAAAGGGAGAAGAAGAAAACAGTTAAATATATACAGTTTCTATACATATTTACATTTTTTTGGTTTTTATAAATAAAGCAAGATCTACTTATCCTCAACTGCCACCTAACCTACCTATCACTAGTTGGCTGGTTGCTTTGTATTCAGAACAGCAATACAGGAGAGGGTTTAGCATCCAACAACGGCCTGCAAAATGCTCCTACTGAGCCCTGCTTAACTGGCACGAGTACATTATTTATAGTGTTTATAAAATATATCTGCAGCAATGCCCTGGTAGTTGCTTCACAAGTTTGCAGTACAGGATGATGCCACTGAACTAGTAGAGCACACTAAGGCAGCTCAAACAACAAAGAGACCTGTGGCACCTTATAGACTAACAGACGTATTGGCAGCTCGGAAGTTCTCTAGGATTGACAATACTCGGTACAAGGATGCTACCTGAAGCAAGCTTGTTGTTTTGTTTCCTTTTTGGGGATGGAAAACACAGACCCAGTGAACACACATTTTCCCTGAGGTTTTCTTAAAAAAAAAAAAAAAGGAGGGTCTTGTCCATTTTAGAATTAAGTTCACTGCCCTCAAAGGAAAGGTCCTTGATTGTTATTTGTTCCTTCGTGGAGATTCCCTAGGACTAGAGCCAGGGAGACCACCTCATTGTCACCAATATAGCCACAGTACACATTGTGGTGTCAGACACATCCAGTGCAGCCTATAGGGAAGTGTGGGCTATCAAATGCCCCTCAGTCATGATGGCTTTCAGCTCCTCTCAATGGTCCTGTAGTACCTTGTCCAGAAATGGAGACAGCTTATCCCAGCTCCAATGGAGAAGAGAGCCTGATAATTAGCCACACACACATCTGGTGGCTGACTAATGAGTAAACCTTGCACGAGATAAGGTCTAGTTTCTTTGGGTCCGGCCCTAGGAGGTATTTCTTATTTTTGACCTTTTCTTGATAGCAGCCACTACAGACAAATGTGGTACTGGGAGGGAATAAAAGTATTCAAATCCCTTGGAAGGGACATGGTATCTTCCTTCTGCTCGCTTGGATGTGACCAGTATCAAGGCTGGTGTATGCCATAAGTCCTTTGCGGGCTCCAATAGTCTTTCATTAATTGGCATGGGGAGCCTGTTCGGCAAGGAAGGGTGCAAGATATTCAGGAGCTCGTGGGTCTTCTGCTGCATTACTTCTAGTGGTATATCTGCTATCTCTGCCATGTGTTTAATGAGCTCTTGGAATAATTTAAGATCATCCACTGAGGAAGACAGAGGGGTTTCCTGTCTCATCGGGGGAGGATGAGATCACAGCAGGAACAAGTAGTTTTTCCCTTTGTGGTTGTTGTTCCTCAGCATTTGCCTTCTCCTCCTTTCTTTCCAGGATCTGGGGCTTCACTAGTTGGCCTGACTGGGACGGTCCATATTTTGTCTTTGAAGAGGGGGGTCTAACCCTGGAAGGGGCAAGTGATACAGGCTTACATGAATACGGCTGTACACCCCAGTGTGTCCAGTAGGGACAGTGTTGGTAGGGATACAAGTACTGAGGTGTGAGACACACAGGAGAGTACCAAGAGAAATGTTTCCTATGATTCCAGGTCTTCTCCTACTTTCCTTTGTAGAATCTTCCCTCGAGTGCCTTCCTGGTTCCCAGTATGGTACCCCAGGGGGGAAGGCGAGTGGGTGCGAGATGTATTTAGATGGGGACGAGGAAAAAGCGAGGGACCATTCTATCCAGAGTGCCCTGCATGTAAAGGGAGAAGTTGGTACTGGAGATACCTCCCTGACTTGCTGTACCAACAGTGCAGTAGTTGGTGGCTTAGATATCACCATCCTCAGCCTCTCTAGGAGACACAGCTGTAGTGTGAGGCCCAAAGTCACTTGGTACTCTGTATGCTTTGGGTACCAAGACAGCAAGTATTGCTGGGTACTGAAGAACACAGTTCTGAGGTGACCAGTTCCCAAGGCTTTGGGTACTGAGAGTCTGCTGATATGGTGGGTGTAACTGGGGCTCTCTTAGTAGTCTGTACTGGGGCACTTCATGGGACCTTTACAGACTTTTGGCCCTTAGGAGGTTGAGCCTGAGATGAGTCAGAAGTCTGACGATGCTTGTGTCTTGACTTGCCAGGCATCTGAGAAGAGGACCTTGGCTCATCCCTTCGCCCATCGTTCCTGCCCATCAGAAGATGATGCCAGAATGGAGATGGATGACTGGCGTCTCTTAATAGATGTGACCCAAGAGTTCAGGATGGAATCTCAGCTCACAAGGCCACTAATGGAGAGGAACTGATCAGAGAACCATAGACTGGTTTTGACCTATGTCTCAGTGTCTGAGAAGGCGTGTTTTTAACTCTTGAGGACGAACAACTTCAGGTGGGCATGTCTACCATTCTGATTGTGTTTAGAGAAAGACCAACATATGGAATAGTGCTTGGGGATATGTCCGTCTCCTAGGCTGAGCAGGCACTGGGAATACCAGTCATTATGCAGCATTGAAACTTAATGAGAGGCAGGTTTTGAACCCTGATGCTTTAGCTTCTGCCATATTGCTAGCACCTTTGTGTGTGTGGGGTGTGTGTGTGTGTGGTATATGTCAACCTACACTGAAACTTATCCAAGAAAAATTATATATAAAATATTAGCCAACAGGCAATAACTATATGAACTAACACACACCAGCACAGTGTGTAGGGAAGTGGACACTGCAGAGGTTCTGTCCCATTGCCACAAGCGGTAAAAAAGAACTGAGGAATAGTTGGGCCTGCTCTGCCCTTTATGCCTTTGGACTGGGGGGGACAGTCCAGGACATCTAGGGTGCAGGTACTGCCCAAGTGGACACTGCTGACCAAAAGAATCCAATCTTGCATTTATGGGACACACATGCACCAAGAGTGGAACCCACGTGGACAATCACTCGAACCTGCAGCAGGAGCCTGAGTAATGTAGCTGGGTTTCCTTGGCTCCCCTCTCCCATCCCAGCTGCTTCAGTTGGAGAATTCCTCTCCCATCTTCACAGAAGGAACAACAGCTAGGTTTGGGGAGGGGAGCCAGGCAAATCCATTTTGTCACTTAGAGAGAGCAGCCACCGTGGCAGCTTAACTCTCACTGCTGCTGGGAGGAGATCAACGATCAGGTGGCTACTTTGGTGGTGACTCACTCTGCTTCTTCTGAACTGCATCCACACACTGCTATGGCTGTATTATTTTTACAACCTGAAAGTTGGGATAGAGAAATTAAAAATAGGGCTGTCAAGCGATTAAAAAAATTAATCACAATAAAAAAATAAATTGCGATTAATCACGCTGTTAAACAATAACAGAATACCATTTATTTAAATATTTTATGATGTTCTCTACATTTTCAAATATATTGATTTCAGTTACAACACAGAATACAAAGTGTACAGTGCTTACTTAATATTTATTTTTATTACAAATATTTGCACTGTAAAAAAGAAACAAAAGAAATCGTATTTTTCAGTTCACCTGAGTACTGTAGTGCAATCTCTACCACTAAAGTTGGACTTACAAATGTAGAATTATGTACAAAAAACTGTACTAAAAACAAAACAATGTACAATTTTAGAGCCTGCAAGTCCTCTCAGTCCCACTTCTTGTTCAGCCAATTGCTCAGACAAACAAGTTTGTTTACATTTGCAGGAGATAATGCTGCCCGCTTCTTGTTCACGTCACCTGAAAGTGAGAACAGGCATTCGCATGGCACTGTTGTAGCTGGTGTTGCTAGATATTTACGTGCCAGATGCGCTAAAGATTCATGTGTCCTTCATGCTTCAACCACCATTCCAGAGGACGTGTCCATGCTGATGACGGGGTCTGCTCAGTAACAATCCAAAGCAGTGTGGACTGACGTACGTTCATTTTCATCATCTGAGCCAGATGCTACCAGCAGAAGGTTGATTTTCTTTTTGGTGGTTCAGGTTCTGTAGTTTCCGCATTGGAGTGTTGCCCCTTTTAAGACCTCTGAAAGCACGTGCCACACCTCGTCCCTCTCAGATTTTGGACAGCACTTCAGATTCTTACACCTTGGGTCGAGTGCTCTAGCTATTTTTAGAAATCTCATCACTACAATGCTCCCCCAAGAAGTTCAGTCACAAATGTAATTAATGCATAATTTTTTTAACGAGCATCATCAGCATGGAAGCATGTCCTCTGGAATGGTGGTCAAAGCATGAAGGGGCATAGAATGTTTAGCATATCTGGCATGTAAATACCTTGCAACACTGACTACAAAAGTGCCATGCTTTTCAGGTGACATTGTAAAGAAGAAGCAGGCAGCAGTATCTCCCGTAAATGTAAACAAACTTGTTTGTCTTAGCGATTGGCTGAACAAGAAGTAGGACTGCCGAGTGGACTTGTAGGTTCTAAAGTTTTACATTGTTTTGTTTTTGAGTGCAGTTACATAAAAAAAAAATCTACATTTGTAAGTTACACTTTCATGATAAAGAGATTGCACTACAGTACTTGTATGAGGTGAATTGAAAAATACTATTTCTTTTATCATTTTTACAGTGCAAATATTTGTAATAAAAAATATAAAGAGAGCACTGTACACTTTGTAGTCTGTGTTGCAATAGAAATCAATATATTTGAAAATGTAGAGAAACATCTAAAAATATTTAATAAATTTCAATTGGTATTCTATTATTTAACAGTGCGGTTAATCGCAATTAATTTTGTTAATCACGATTCATTTTTTTTAATTGTGTGAGGTAACTGCGATTAATCAATAGCCCTAATTAAAATATTTTGCAAAAAAAGAGTTCTCTTGACTACAGTCACTCTGGTCAGAATCCCCCTTCCCCACAACAAACAGACTCTCTTCAGGACACTCTTAGACAGCCAGTTTAAAGGTGTATGTTTGTGTGGAGGGGGGTGAAACTTTGGTGCATTCAGACATTTGTTTTCTGTTGGTGTTTTTTTCTTGGAAGGTTCTTTCTTCTTCTATACTCTCAGATGTGGTTAACAAGAAATTTATTTGTGCATATGCCTTGTATGACATTATAGATATACAGGTCTCAGTATTACCCCAATAAAAATTACAAGTTAAAACAGTTTTGCTTAAAAAGCAGCTTCTATCTTATTCAGTATAAAGCTCTTAATGAACAGTATTGTGTGGTTAGAAATGCCAGCAAATTCAAAAACATGCATGGAAGACGGTTATCCTCTGGGTCTACCACACATGGTTCATACCTAACACTGAGCTCTACTCACTTCTCTGCCTCCCTCCGCAATCCTCACACTCCCACAAACAACCTGTACACTAGCCTCCACTTCCTTTTCACCTACGACTAGTCACTTCCCTTTATGATCCTAAATATCTTCAATTATAAATATATATAAATAAATACAGGTTTGTCAACTCACCAAAATAGAAATTATGCCTTTGAATTTCTCTTCCACCAGATCACAAATGATTTTGTTATTGAAATACTGGACAGGTTCCCACTGCCATTCACAAAGAGACACACACAATTAAAGACTGGTTAAAGATCTTGATTCTGCACTGGAAGGAAATAGTCTGAGTGATCAGTGTATTTCAGAGGATAGAAAATATTTACAAAAAAGTCTTCCTGAGGCCTACATGTCAAGTATGAAAGATATATTTCTTTCATAAATAGACATTTATTTTTCTGATCTGTTTTTTTGTTTTGTTTTGCCAGAGAGAGGGTGAACATCTTTGTCCCATCACAGTCAAAAGGAAAGGGGAAACCTATGCAACCATTTTCTGAAATATGGCTGGAGCGGACAGCGTCCCTCTCTAGAAGAAGTCTGATTCAAATACACTAGGCAGTTGCAACAAGGAATATAAAACCTTATATTATGGAACTAAACTAATACCGAGCTGGGGTTCTTGTTCCTGCTGTGCATATGCCACACAAAAAGATTATTCCTGAAACCAAACCCTCTAAAATGAAATATTTCTCTTTGGTCCAGGTCATCGCTGAATCATGTCGTCACAGTTTCTCATCTTTCATTCAGATTTGTGAAAGGTAGTCTCCCTAACTCAAACAGCAGCCGATCTCTGTGGCTGCTGCTCTGAAAAAGGTCTCCAAATTCTGAATGCAGGATTCAAGAGACAGAACCTCTTCAGAAACTGGGAACCAGACCATTCACAAAATATAATTAGTTGGTGGTAGCAACAAACAGGTAAGGGAGGAGCAGAGAAATTTCTAAAGGGCTGTCTTATAGCATCCTTATTCTCCCATTTATCTGGGTTCTTCTATAGCACCCATCAGTGTAGCATTTGAGTGCCTTGTAGCCAGCACCAGGTACCTGCACAGAATCTCCAGACAGTAAGTAAGCAGAGAATCCACCACAGATGATTCTGCTATTTTTTAATTATATAAATGCATGGATCCCAACAGTAGCACATAAAAGATCAAACACAACTCAGTCACCATTCTGCCCTTCCTACAAGTCTTGCTTGGAAGGCTGAAAGGCAGGAGTTTCGGTTTTTCTGAAGCAAGGCTTTAGCAAGAAGAAAACAGAACAATTTTCCAAAAATAAATTGGTAGGATCTACATTTTCTGGCAGCAAAATGCCAAAGGGCCGCAATGTCATGTGGCATTCTTGACAGGACAAGAATTTATGGACTAATTCTTATGTTTGATAGCCTCAAAGTTACAAATGTCATAGCTGTGAGCAAAACTGCAGGACTTTCAGAGTCAAACACACAGCTTCTAACCCAGCAAGCTAGAAGACAACTTTCCTTAGCTGAGAGCAGTATTAAGATTTTTATGCGTTGTATAGACAAAGGACTTCAGAACAAGATAATCACTAATGCTGGAACAGGTCTAGTTCTAATCTGAATGGGTTTTGCTTGAATAAATGCTATCACCTGTGAGCAGGTGATTGCATATGCAAAAACAGAGCCCAGTTTGAAGCCCCTTTTGTATGAACCAGTTCTGGTGGATCACACACAGACAGACAAGGTAAAAATAAATATTTACTTCCAAATTCTTGCTTTACATACTGTAAGTTATTATCAGCTCCCTTTAATTAGCTGGCCTCTCCCAATAGGAGATGCTACAGAGGAAACAATACAAAATGAGGTCTTGGCTCTTACCGCTATACCCTCTGACTCATACTCCTCTTGTTCTGATTTTAGTGTGAGTTCTATGAAGAGCTGCTGCAGTTTTTCGTTACAATAATTGATACAAAACTGCTCAAAGCTGTAAACAATCAGAAAGAATTAGTCACTCCCACACTGTATTTCAATAAAACAAAGTCTGCACCATTTTGGTCAGGTACCATGCATAACCTGGGTACAAATCAAGAGAGATACAAGCAAGAGATCTAGAGACTCATATGAGCTCTATAGAGATGAACCAATGAATAGTCGGATTCGCCCCAGAAGAGAGAGCCATCAGAGGTGAGCAAGAAGGAACATGGGTTCAGCAGATATAAATAAGGGCCTATCAACACTAAAAATCCAACAAAGGATATCTGCCATAGTTAGGTGCAAGGCTCCAATATAATTCCATAAAATAATTCTGTATTATGCTCTCTCATTCACACTACAACAAAAATGTGTTAGAAGGAGGACACCCATACCCATGCCACACAACGACATGCTGGTGTGATTACAGCTGTCATGTAGACAGGCTCCAAGATGGGCAAAAATCAGTTTCTCATCCTTGAAACATTAAGATGATAAACAGTAGTGAATGCTGAGTTCTAGCAGGGTCCCAACTAGACACAGAGGTCCCTATCTAGAGATGTTAAGTATAGGCCTCTCGCTCAGAAAGCATTTGCCTACTACTATCAGGTATTTTGTTGATTTCCTGAAGTTGAGACTTAATCTCATGTTACATAAACCTCTCCTATTAAAAAAGTGCCAGGCATGGGGAAGCCTGTTATTCTAATGGTGAGGGAAGGAAACCAAATTACAGGATTAAATCACAGGAAACAAGGTTATTCAAAGTTCAAAGACGTTGAGGTGAAACAAACCTATTGTGCTGGAAAACCTCAAATCCATAAATGTCAAGCAACCCTAGAACTGTTGCACTCCTCCAGCCTGGGCACTCTGCCTCCTGTAACAAAGACACAAAATACTCTGTCACATTTGGTGTAACTTTAATCATTAGGTTCAAAAGCAGTCGTCAACTTCCACTGCTATTTTCCCATATAATTCTAGTGTCTGGTCCTCACTCCTCTCAGTGAGAGAGGAATGCAGTCAGAAAATCATTGAGCTGAACCCCTTCCCCACTTCCTAGTTCAACAGTTTGAACTCACTCTTTCCACCCACTAAGTAGCACAGTCGTACAGTATGATCATGGGAGTGTTCAAGTGAGAGATAAATTTACCTTGTAGGCAAGAGACTTGTTAATCTTATTCACTAGCCAGGAGAAGGTGCGCCCATATACTGCCTTGGCTAGAGCATCCCGTGCATAGGCTGCCTGCTCCAGATTCAGAGGACTGACCAACTGCATGTGGAAGGAGAAGAGACAAATTCAAATAGTCAGTCCAATGAGCGATACAGTCTTCGTAACACAATATTAATAACTAGCTGTGCACACATCACAATCTCCCAGCAGTATTGGTTACTAGTTAGTCACAAGTAAGTTACATGAGACCAAGAAATGCAGAGATAGTTTCCTCTCAGACCTGTGAGAAATCTGTAACCAGAAGGTGAACTGTTTAACCTGATAACAAAGCAGACCATACTAGTTGGCTTCAGTTCTGGATGTCTCCCAGTTTGCCAGTTCATGTTCTCACCTCTTCCCCTTTTGCTATGATCGTCTTGTGGATCAGTGCTTCCCGGAGCACAGAGCCCTCAACCCCCAGGAGCTGCAAACCACCAAAAGGAAAACTCAATTAGAGAAAGTATTATTAATTTCACATCTGTTTTAGAGACATCAGAAACTTTAGGCCCCACAGCTAATCAAGTCCTGCTCTTCAATGATTAACACATCCTGTCCACTGCTGAGATACACAGTGATTCGCTCCACATTCTAGTAGGCACATGCACTCAATAGTAAGATAGGGTGACTGGACATTACTGGTTTACCAGGACCATTCCAGCAGAGTGCACAGAAAAATATCTGTTACCCATGTTTCATAACTGTTCTTCGAGATGCGTTGCTCATGTCCATTCCATTCTAGGTGTGCGCGCCCACGTGCACAGTCGCCAGAGACTTTTGCCTTAGCGGTATCCATAGGGTCAGCTGTGGCGCCCTCTGAAGTGCCACGCTCATGCATCGGTATATCAGGCGCTGTCAACCCTACACCCTCTCAGTTCCTTGAACCACCTTGCCCTGCAATTGGGACCGAAAAGCTTGGCTTTTATGTGAAGGGAGCAGTCAACCCCCAACGAGCAGCCTTGAGTACTGAGGTTCCCAAGGTGGGCTCCCCATCCGAGGTCCAAAGCGTCGGTCACCAGAGTCAGCGATGGGGACGAGCCCGCAAAGGGAACTCCCTGCAAGACCGACTCAGGGTCCAGCCACAATGCCAGAGATGCTCAAACGTGGTTCGGCACTTTGACTACCAAGTCTAGGTCGTGTCTGTTGGGGATGTACACCGATGCCAACCATGCCTGCAACAGCCGGAGATGGAGCCGGGCACATCAAACCACATAGGTGCAGGCCGCCACATGACCTAACAACAGGAGACAGGTACAGGCGGTAGCAAGGGATGATCCCTTACACGGGACATTACCGCCGACATGGCTTGGAAGCGGGACTCCGGGAGGAATGCCCTTGTCCTTGTGGAGTGAAGCCCTTGAGTGGGATCTAGGAACAGGATACTGTCAGGAACCCCAGAACTGGGGAGTGTATATTAGGTTCTCAACTGAGCAAGGCTCCCAGACAGTAGAATATCTGTTTATGGCTATCAGGACACTGGTAAAACTCCAAGGTCCTGCATATGGATGCATAAATACGCATGGGGCGGGCAGCAGAAAAAACGTGGATAAGCTAGAAAAGAAAAGCAAGATATTTAGGCCAGGTCTACACTACAAAGTTTTGCCAATCCCCCCATGAAGACACAGTTTATATTGACAAAAAGAGTCCTTCTGCCAGTATAGCTTATGTCATTTGGAGAGATACACCAGCAAAACAAATCCTTTGGCTGGTATATACTGAGCCCACACTAAAAGGCATTACCAGTATAACTATACCAGCAATGGCTTTGTACTCTAGACTAGCCATTAGAAATGGGAGAAGAAGAGTCAGAAAATAAAGGGAGGCGGTAAAGAGCACAATAGGGCACAGGAGGGGAGAGGAGGAAATATCTAACATAAGCAAGAAATATAGTGCAAGTAGGGCTGGTCAAATGGTACTTGAGGAATGTTCATGTAATGAATGGGAAAGCAGTCATGAAACCATTTATTCAACAAGTACTATTTTGCTGTACTGCAGCAGCTCACAATATGTCAAATACTACTCAGCAAATATGTTAATCAACAAACAAGATAAAATATGATGAATAATATATTCAGAGAATATTTCTTTTGCATTTACTAACAAAATATGACTATTAAGGATAATACACAAACGTTACATAATTATGTTATTTCTATAATGGCAGGGAGGCATAGGCTTGGGAGAAAGTGCATGGAAGGTATTTTTCACACAGGCTAATAGAAATTGAGTAAAATTTTAAACCTTTGACCTTAATTATTTCACAGAGAAAAGTGACTTTCAATTAAAAGTGACCCTTTAATAGTGTCAAGATCTAATAACTACTAAATCTTACCCTGGAGTAATACAACAGCAACAGAACCAAATACATTGGTATATAGGAATATCTCCAAGGGATTATACTCACCCTGGCCAGATATTTAATCTGGTTCTCTGTGGTCACCTGAGCATTGCCCTGTTCATCGGCAGCAAACTGCACATTCCCCAGGTGCAACACACTAGCTACAATGCTCAGCAAATCCTAGTACAAAAGAAAGAAGAAATAATGGTCAAGATAGGAATCAATATGGATTAAATCTTAGTTGGGATGTGGGGGAGAAAGGGGAGTTTCTTTCTATGTCCATCTGAAGGAGACATTTTTACATTTAGCTTTCTGCAGGGCACTTATTCAAAGGCTGCCTCTTGGCAGAAAGAACTAACTGGAGCAGGACAGTCCTCTAAGGGGACAAGACTCAGATGTACGCCAAGGCATTTCTTACCTCTACCTCATTGTCGTTGAAGTTAATGACTGACAGGGCCCTTTGCACTACCTTCCAGTCATTTTTATCACTGATGGAACTGACCCTCGCACACTGACCCTAAAAACACAGATTTTGAGATTCAGTAATCCTTACAGCCTGACGCATTGTACATACAGCCCGCATAAATCTATCATGTGTTAATTGTTACAGAAGGGGCCATCTCACCAATATTTTTATAACTCTGAAGTGAGGGAAAGAACTGAGAGAAGTAATAAACTAAGAATCACGTCTATCTTATAATACAGGATAGTTAGTAATGATCATCATTATTAAACTGTCACCCAGAAAGTTTCTCTCTCCTTACAGATCAACACTCCGATCTCTCCTTCAACACCAACAAAGTCTATCAGGTAAGGACAGTTTTTCCTTTTACTGAACATGCAAACCAGGAAATTAGCAAACTGCAGGACCCTGTTCACACCTTCACTAGATAATGGTAGTGTTGGGGGTTCTTCTCAAGGCCCAGACGCCGCAGTAGGTCATCTTCCCCTCCCTCTAACAGTTGGTAGAAGATGTGAAAGTTCCTCTCTCCATGATTCTGATGGACAACCCGAGATTTCTCCAGTAGGTAGTTCAGGATGTGACCCCCCACAGGTGCACCCTAAACCAAAGAAGATAAACTGAAACATCCTGCTTCTTTGATGGCAGAATATCGAAGACAAAGAGTTTGGAATAATGGGTCACAAAAAGTAGAAGTAATCTTTGTCATGTAATAGCATAAACTAACAGAGTAGATCAAACACAAAGTATTAGCGAATAAAACTCAAAATATAAAACCATTACACAGATCAATATTACAGCTCACCTTGAATGTGTTCACCCATCACAAAAAACTTATACATGTCTCTTGCATTATAACTGAAAGTTTGTGAGCTGTGCCCACAAGTATGATTAGTAGTTGATGGGAGCTGGACACGCATAAAACCGATAGATAGCACACCAAACCTTCCACATAACAAGCTACACTTTTCTGTCAGAGTTTACCCTACAACAGAGAACAGTTCAAACACAGCTGGTGGCGGATAAAATATTCTCCTGCCACACTTCTACCTTGTCTCTCTAATATCCCGGGATCACCACAACTACAACAACACTGCAAACAAGCTCCTACCTCCACAGGTCTTCCTCTCTCTCCTCTCCGCCAATAATACCCACCCCCAATTAAACTTTAAAAAAACTCCATGGCATTAATACATACACAAAAATTTGCTGGAAGCTATGAGGGTTGCTGCACACACCACATACTTGAAACAAACCCACAAAGGGAAGGAGAAGTTCAACACCCTAACGGTAAAATACCTTCTACTACTCCAGTCACAAGCACTTACCTTACCATTGCCACTACAACCATACACTACAACCGTAACTCTTCCCCCCTAGGGATACAAGCCTTTCATCACCTTCTTTAATAACCACTGTGCACACAACCCTTTATTAAACTACCCTCCCTTCAGCACAACAAACTACTGCACTACACATCCACAATCACTAGGGTTGAAAAAAATTAGCTGGCAAAGGTGTTTCTGAACCAGGATGAAAGTTATGGTCGTGGTGCATTGTCTGTGGTGCACAGTAGTTGTGGTAGTGGTGAGTGCTTGTGGGTGGAAGAACAGAGTCTCTGTACCTTTTGGCTTGACTTTTCACTCTCTTAACTTTTGTGTTTGTGTCAGGCATGCTGTGCCTGTAGCAATTCTAGCTGCTTCACAATGAAGTGTGTGTATCTATCTATCTATACACACACACACACACACACAATTATAAATCTGAACAACTCTAGCAAACTCTTTGTACCCAAACTTTTCTGAAACAGTAGACTCCATTCACAAGAGGCAGCTAGGGTTTTTACTATACCTGAACTGTTGATGCAAATCTCAATATCTATGTGCTTGGATATCCGAGCAAGGCTACATACAATGAGGTATATAAAACAGATTTTCACCTTGTAATCAAACTGCACATCCATGTATTTCCCAAATCGGCTGGAGTTATCATTCCGAAGGGTTTTTGCATTTCCAAATGCCTGAATTCAAAAGATACCAGATAAAAAAGTAAACAAGCATCAAAAACAAGGAAACCACAAAATAGGGCATTTTAAAATATTTTTCACAAACCTGCCAGTGGCTTATGTACTGGCCTATAGACACAGGTTTGTCTACCCGAGTGACGTATGTTTTGCCAGCATAAGTGGTAGTGTGCACAGCGCTATGTCAGCAGGAGAGCTTCTCCCACCAACATGGCTACTGCTGCTCTTTGGGGGTGGTTTAATTATGTTGACAGGAGCGCTCTCTCCCATTGGCACAGAGCGGCTACACGAGAGATCTTACAATGGGAAAATCTGTAAGCTCTCTAGGGTAGATATAGCCTAAGAAGAAAGTAAGCAGCTACCTGAGTTCTGATTGTTTGAGCTGTACGCATACTGCAAATGTAAGGTTATTACCTTGCATGGGCCTGTTAAACCACCCCTCTCCTCCTTGCAAAGATTTATCCTAATCCCACTCCTGTTAGGAAAATGTGTCACCCGAAGAGGTCTTGTTAAGCTTCTTCCCCACCATCACCAGTATGACTTCATAGGAACTCATTAGCCTGCACACAATGGTCAGACCTCCCAGCCTTGCTCAAGCCTGCCAAACTTCTCCCTCCCACAGGCCCACACCCAGAACATGGTTTTGAACGGATGGTGGAAACAGAAAAGGGAACTATAAGGATTGTACAGAACTGGACAATAGAGGTCACTATGACACCAGAAAAATGCAGCACCAAATACATATCTGTTGTAAATCAGGGGACTGAGTTGCCTATACAATGCCAAGTTTCATATCCTGGATGTCAAATTACCTCTAAAACGGGATTGGACTGTAGGAGGCGATCTTTCACTGTTTCAACTTGGTCACTGGCAGGACATGTCACTGCATAGTACTGCAGAATTTTCTTGGTGGCTTCAGTTTTTCCAGCTCCACTCTCCCCAGATATCAGGATACACTGATCCTTCCTCTCAATGCGCAGGGAACGGTATGAGTTGTCAGCAATAGCATAACTAATGAACAATGATAATTGGAAATTAAGGGCATGGCTACACTTGCGAGTTAGAGTGCATTAAAGCAGCCCTGTGCACTCTAACTCACGACGCATCCACAGGGGCAAGGCACGGAGAGCGCTCTGACTCCGCAGCTGGAGCGCTCCTGGTAATCCACCTCCGCAAGAGGCATAACATTTGGTGTGCCCTGGCTGGAGCGCCACAGCGCCAGTGTGGATGCCCTGGTCTGTTAATGCGCTCTGATTGGCCTCCAGAAGTGTCCCACAATGCCTGTTCTAGCACTCTGGTCATCACTTTGAACTCTACTGCCCTGCACTCAGGTGACCAACCGTCAGACCCGCCCTTTAAATTCTCTGGGAATTTTGAAAATCCCCTTTCTGTTTGCTCAGCAAGGCGTGGAGAGCTCTCAGTGAATCTTTCCAGGTGACCATGACTCCACGCGCCAGGCGATCCCCAGTATGGAGCAATGGTGAGGTGCTGGACCTTATCAGTGTTTGTGGGGAGGAAGCTGTCCAGTCCCAGCTGCACTGCAGCAGTAGGACTTGTGATACCTTTGGGCAGATATCAAGGGACATGATGGAAAGGGGCCATGACCGGGACACACTGCAGTGCAGGGTTAAAGTAAAGGAGCTGCGGAATGTCTACCGCAAAGCCCGTGAGGCAAACGGCCTCTCTGGTGCTGCCCCCACTGTATGGGAAGCTGGCCGATGACAACATCCCCACGGTTATATCCGCGTGCTGTACCCTCCATAACATTTGTGAAGGAAAGGGCGAAAGATTCACTCAGGCATGGAACTCGGAGGTTGAACACCTGGAGGCTGAATTTGAACAGCCAGAGAGCACGGCTATTAGAGGGAGCTAACAGTAATCGATGAAACAGCACACAGTCCAGTGCTTAAAATGAGTGTTTCCCACAACATTTAAAAATATTCAAATTATTTTCTGTGCAACAATAATACCCCTAAGGGAGTTAGTCTGGAAATACAATCTCCTATATCAGAATAGTGTTGGCAGTCCCTGCATTTAGGATTTACTGAGCTGTACAGTTACAATTTCTCATCGACTGGTTGCAATGAGAGTGAGAATTTTACTCTTTCAAACAGTCCAAGAAAAAGTAATATACTTTGCAGGGCACATCTTCTCTTGTACAATGTCTAACTGAATAGAAGCAGAACTGGGTAATGCTCCAATATTTAAAGGGTTTGTTTAGTGCTGACAGAATCCTCAGTATTATACAAATAAATAAACAAACAGCCCCTGTCCCAAAAATTTTACATTCTAATTAACATATGTATAGACAAGATTCTGGATTTTCCCAAGCAACCATGTTTCTAGCACCACCACCTCATCATGCTTGTAACATACTCCCATCTCACTTGCACTGTTCAGTCACCTGCCAACAGCAGGAAACAGCCCAAATAGTTCTCCCTGTCCCTTTAAAGGTCTTTGGAAAAAAGTCTTCAAGAGGTATCTCAGGATTGGGCCCTGGCTCAGCGAGCACTTTGGTCAGCTAGGCTCACTCAGCGGTGTCCTCTCTCTCTCTTTCAGTCTGACAGAAAAATTAAGTTATGTTCAAAACTAACTTTCAAGCTTCAAAAATCTTTTATTTTAAATAGAAAATTGGGAACGTTCACCAGGCCATGTAAATAAATACATTCCTTGTTCCAATGTGCTTATGGTATCTTAGCAACAAGGGAAATAATACCAGATTAATATTGGTCAAGCAGAGGAGGTAGGAAAAAAAACATCTCACACACTTTCCCCCAGTTTAGTCATAAACTGAATAAGCTGCTTAGCAGCCAAGGGAAACTTAGAACCAGCTCATCTAGACACTGACTAACCCTGGAACAATGAGGTCTCTGGTCGTGTCTAGGCTGGATCAGCAGCTCAGATTCCTCTGAGTCTCAAATCATTTGGCCAGGAAGGAACTAACTCCCTTTCCAAATAACACTCTCAAAGGCAACTCACTCTCTTTGGAAAGAGAAGCAGGAATAAAACAGCCAGCCTTTCTACAGGTCCCTTTTGCCCCCACTCCAGTACTCTGTTTGGAAGATGGAAGGGAAAAAAAGTCTTGTATGTTTGCTTTCTGTATATCAGTATTAAACAAGCCAGGTGGGAATAGCACAAACTGTATTGTTTACCCACAGGCCACTCACAGGTGAGGAGAGACTTCATAGAAACTGACGCCACAGTATCGCTCCATGTGTTGTTTGCTGTAGATTTCCAGATCCTTGTATGGATTTACTGACACCAGAACTGAGCCAATGTAAGTCTGAAAAGAGCCGAAAGGAAAAGCATTACATAAAGGCTAGCATCTATTTCTACAAGAGCTTTCAGAATTACTCTTGAATCCCAGGTATTGTTACAAGGCCAGCCTGCAACAAGGGCATTTGGATTGGAGAGAGAGCAACTTGGGAAGAAAACCTCGCAGCTAGTAAATGTGGGGGTACAGAACTGGTGCTGGATGTGTTCCTTTCACTGAAAATGCTGCACTTACATCCTTTAGTGACTGTTTCAGTGCTTCTGGACATCCCAGCAATGCAGCTTCAGTACTGGCTTATTTTTGACCATTCATTCCAATATTTGGGATCAGAGCTAAGCCTGGGTTTATTAAGACCACAACAGAATAGCTCGGAAGAATACAGTATGTGCTGGATTTTCAGTGATGCCGAGCACTCAGAATTCCAGCTGAAGTTAACTGGAACTGCAGATACTCAGCAACCTGAAAATCAGGCCCTATATATGCCAACATGTCAGTACACAGAACGGGTCTGAGAAACAGGATCATGGGCTATAAAAGGGGAGCTGGTGGACACCACCACATCCAGATTCCACACCTGCAGAACAAAATCACTATGTCCAGCTTTCAGAGCAAATATCCAAATTCTAGTCAAAGATCAGCACTCTGGCTGCTTTCTGCTACTCACATATATCAGATTCTCCTTGAATCGTTTACGTAGGTTTTCAATAAAGGCTGCTTCGCTAGTAAAGTTCTCTAGCAGGACGAAATCCTGAACCCCCACACGGTCACGGGCTGTCAGAGCACTCTCCATTGTCAACCGGATACCGTCACTCCCTGCCGCCTGCAACCAGTGAAATCAAAAGGCTGAGACTTTCACGACACACAGACCACTTTGCCCAGAAAGCACAGACACAGGACCAGCATACAAACAAGAGAAAATAAAGCAAACTCCATTAATAAAGCAACCCCCCAGTCACTTCACACTAGCAATGGCCAGTTTGCCAGAAGACGAGGCAGCTTTGGGGGAAAAAGTTACTGCTAAAATTCCAATCAGTAATAAAGCAGGATCAAATAAACATCACAAGGACCATTATTAATACTTTGTTCACTTTTGAAAATATTTATACTGGTTGATACTGCAAGAGGTCACCTCGTCCAGCCCGCAAATACCCATACAGCTACATCTGCAGAGCCCCCTAGTGCACATACCAACAGGAGTAATGTTATCTTCCCAAATGATATTCACAGTGCCAACAGAGGAACTCTGAAGGCAGATGCAGCCACACTGCGGTTTTTGCCAGCACAGAAATGTCAGGTACGGGGTGGTGGTGTTGTTTTTCAAACTCCTGACTGACAGCTATGGCACCAAAAATTGTGTGTGAGTGAGAGAGAAACTAGACAAATTCAAACTGTAAATAAGGCATAACATATCTAACAGTGAGTGCAATTAAGCACTGGAACAATTTACCACGTGTGGTGGTAGATTCTCCATACTGACACTTTTAAAATCAAGATTGGATTTTTTCTAAAAGATCTGCTCTATGAATTATTTTGGCGAAGTTCTATGCCCTGTGCTACACAGGAGATCAAACTAGATTATCACTATGGTCCCTTCGGCCCTTGGAATCTATGAAAATCTTAGCATATAATAGGTACTACTGGAATACAAATAGATAAGTAAATAAATAAGGATACTATAAATAGTAATATAGGGAACAATCCTATACTAGCCCTTGCAAAATCAAATAGATGGTACCCCCCCAGTTTTTTTTCCATCAACGATGCGCATTAATTTATTAAATTATAATTTGATCCACTTCATTAAAGGTATTCCCTTCAGTCTCTTTCATATCTGACCTCAAGAATGTGACCCCACCTCCAGTTCTGCCAAATTCATATTTCCATTACTTCTAAACTTCCTTTTATTTGCATTTTAGGCAGCTACTATTACAGAATAGGAGAAAGGAGATAATCTCCTAGGACAGCTCAAGAAACACCTACCTAGTTTAACAAAGAGAAGGTTAAGGGGTGACTTGCTCAGTCTGTAAGTACCTACATGAGGAACAAATATTTGATAATGGGCTCTTCAATCTAGCAGACAAAGGTATAAACACAGTTCAGTGGCTGGAAGTTGAAGCTAGACAAATTCAGACCGAAAATAAGGTAAATTTTTAACAGTGAGGATAATTAACCACTGGAACAATTTATCAAGGGTCATGGTGGGTTCTCCATCACCGACAATTTTTAAAATAAAGATTGGATTTATTTTTTTAAGATATACTCTCGTTCAACAGAAATTATTTTGAGGGAGCTGTCAGTGTTATACAGAAGGTCAGACTAGAAAATCACAATGTTCCTTTTTGGCTTTGGAATCTACGAATACCCAAATCCACTTTGCAATCTGACCAAATACTTAAACGAAGTATTTGGAAAAATAACTACGAAGTTAGTGGCTGGTCTGAAAAAAGTCACACCAGCTGGCTTCCACTCTGCTGATATACCCCAGAATGCATCAGTCATTAGTATCACAACTACCAGGAAGTACCCTGGAGCGGATTCATAGGGGGTCCAAACAAGTCACAGCAATAATGCAACAAGTCAGACATGCAGGGCTTTCCCGCTGAGCCAATCTTACCATCAGGTGCTAGAGCCCTGGACAAAGAGGCAGAGCTATTTTTATTGACTCACGCTGCCAGATTGGTCCTATTACCTCCATCCCAAGATATAAGAGGGGTCGGAGTATATCTCTGGGACAGGGACTGATGTCCTGCAGGGGAAAACCCTTACAGCAGCAAAACCCAGCAGAAAGTTTTTACGTTATTTGTGTTTTTATGTTATTTGTTATTTATGTTAACAAAGACAATCCCCCCCAAAGAGGTAAGTTTGGCCCAAATCCACTATGTGCATCCTCAGTATGCAGCGTCACACATACAGGGTTGCCAACCAATGTGGTTTTATTGAGTCTTATGATATTTGGTGTCCCTCTTGAAGCTCTCGCTCTTTGAGACAAGTGATTCTGAGAGACTTTCAGCTTTCGTTAAAAAAATAAAAATTTATATCCTTCATGGCTGTGGAGAAAAGCTCAAACCAGAGTGCGTCTGAAAGACTCAGAAGCCAGAGGACAAATTTAAAGAACCTCACAATTTTATTTTATTTTTGGTTAATTCCTGTGATTTTTAAGTTGATTTAATGATTTTTGGGAGACTGACTCATGAGTTTTGAAAAGCTGGGGGATGGCAATTCTGCAAACAACCTTCCAATTCATTTCTCCTGACCAATCCTCTATTGCAAAATGCCTGAGTCACATAAACCAATTCCTTCACTCACCCCAGCAAAGGACATTTAGCAGCTTCTTTCACCCCATACATCAAGCTGGGGGGGGAGAAGGAGGACAAAGGAATCAGCCACTGACTCCAGCTCCTATGAGCAGCTGTCAAAACAGGGACTGCTGCATTGAGGAGGGGAGGGGGTAAAATAGGGCCCAGCCAAGGCTACCCCTTCCCCCGCTACCCCTCCACCCACCCATTCAGAACTATGCAAGAAACACCTCCCCGCCCCCTCCCCCCACAACTCTGGGTGCACTAGGACCCAGGTAGTGCCTCCCCTACTTTCCTCCCCCTGGCTTTGGGGAGGGGGGGGGGGGGGGAATTGTTGGGAGGAGCGAGCCAGAGAATCCAGCCAGTAAGAGCAGCTGCAGAAGCAGCCAAAACAGGGAGGTTCAGATAAATGTCTATAGTTTTGACTGGACCTTCTCTGACCTGTGCTGATTAGCTGTTTGCGCCAACCCTCCTACTCCTCTACAGTCTTCTCACCTCAACTTAACTTCATGGGATCTGTGCCCCTTACCCTCTTCTCCCCTATCCTGACCCCTCAGTGCCCTTTCAGTGTTCCCTCTTCCTTCACTTTTCTTTCAATTTACCCAATTCACTCCTTACTAAACCCACCAAAAAAATTGTGGAATTAACACACTGTTTGCTACCATCACATTCTCCATACTGCTTGCGTACTGCCTTTTCCCTCCCTGAGTCTATCTGGTCTATTTCAACTATAACCTCTTTGGGGAACAGACAGTGGTCTAGTGTGTGCAGTGCCCAGCACAATGGGGCCTGTTCTTGGTTGGTCCTCAGACACTACCATCATAAACATAATTATAAATAAGAAGAAGATAGGCATGTCCTTCATTTCTTTGGTACTTTTGAACTATACCATTTATCAACTGGATACAAAATTCCTCAGCTAATGGAGCAAATTTCCATATGTGTAGGTTCATTGACGCAGCCCGCACACTGATCCTGCATCTCTGTGGTTGTTTACACAGTTTTTGCAATGATTTAACCAAACTGGTAGAAAAACTGATCTAGTTAAGTCAGTGCAACTCCCTAGTGTGGATGAAGTTATAGTGGTATAGAAGTGTTTAACTTGTATAGCTTGTTTTGGTAAATTTACTGAAAGAAACACATGCACATTTTATAACTCATCCTGTAAAAGTAGTTGGAAAACAAATCAGAACCAGCTTCATTGAATTACAGCTCTAAGAAGTGGTCAATAGCTCTTTCACCAGCCACTCCCTCAGCCCAGGACATACCATTTCAAACTGAACATATCCTGTGATTAAGAAAGAAGCAATATGTCCTCCCTAAGAAACAGAACACTTTTCTTCAGCCCTATCCACTGAGACTAACATTTCCAGCTTCCCCCAACACATTTCTTACTCAGCTTCCCAGGCTCTAACTCAGCAGAAACAAAGCAGTCATGTTTGATTTTCAAAGACTTTTAAAAACTGAGTTTACAGTTTTAAGAATAATCAGGAATGATTAAGGGTCCTGTGGCACCTTATAGACTAACAGAGGTATTGGAGCATAAGCTTTCGTGGGTGAATACCCACTTCTTCGGATGCAAGAATACCCACTTGCATCCGAAGAAGTGGGTATTCACCCACGAAAGCTTATGCTCCAATACCTCTGTTAGTCTATAAGGTGCCACAGGACCCTTTGTCGCTTCTACAAATCCAGACTAACACGGCTACCCCTCTGATACTTCAGGAATGATTAGATTGCTTTATTTCTATGGCAAGGATGTCAAACCCATCCTCCACAGGCCTGGTCTAGCACCGTAGATGTATTTACATGGCCTGCAGGACAATCAGGTTCTGCAGAACCTAAGTTTTAAGCCCTCCAGGCTATAAGATAACATTCTAAATATAAATTTAGTGTAAACTGAGTGTACAGACAGCCTGAAACACTTTCTGAACGGAGTGAACTTCTGTCCTACCATTAATTTTTACTTGCTATTTCCCAAGCCTAATTATGCTTTAAAAGGGTCAGCATTTGCTGACCATTTTCAGCAGATGGGATGCAGAAGGGGATGGAAAGTGAGACTTGCTGGGTGCGAAATTATGCATTGCTACAGAAAAGGTAATGCTCAGGAAAGAATGGTCGGAGAGAGAGAGAGAAAGAGAGAGAGAAAGGAGGCTGGGAAAGGAAAAAAAAGGTCAGAAATAGCAGTGATCATAAAGGGGAGTACATTTTCGCACTGAGTGATAACAAGTGTGACAATAAGGTACTGAATAAAGAAAACAATTGAAAGGTTGGTTACTTTAATCTAGCAGACAAAAGTACAATTACAGCCAATGGCTAGAACCTGAAGCTACATAAATTCAGACTAGAAATAAGGTGCAAATTTTTAATTGTGAGAGTAATCAATCACCAGACCATCTTACCAAGGGCTGTGGTAGATTCTCTCCATCAGTGGAAATTTTAAAATCAAAATGGCATGTTTTTCTGAAAGAGAGGCTCTAGCTCAATCACAGCTATGGAACTTGAGGCTGGAATTAATACAGGGAAATCCTATGGCCTGTGTAATGCAGGAGGTCACCTAGATGGTCCTTTCTGGCCTTAACATCTGTGTCCTTCCTCTATGGTATCATCTCACCTACTGACAAAGCAAAACAATGGAATTCAAAGCAAAGACTGATTCTAAATCTGAAGCTACCTTTGATAAAAGTCCTGTTCTCTGGCTGCCTGCTTTCTTCTGAAACTCACTGTTTACCCATTGTAAGTTCCTATATACCCGAAAAAAATAAATAAATTGGGACACTGTTGGAAATATTTTAGAGTAGCAGCCGTGTTAGTCTGTACCCGCAAAAAGAACGAGGAGTACTTGTGGCACCTTAGAGACTAACACATTTATTTGAGCATAAGCTTTTGTGGGCTACATGAAAGCTTATGCTCAAATAAATGTGTTGGTCTCTAAGGTGCCACAAGTACTCCTCGTTCTTTTTGTTGGAAATGGTATGTTAAAGCCATGTCAACATCAGGTGAAAAAACAGTCTGTATGGACATGTAGTTCAAGTGCCTTTCCATTGTAATTACAACTTTGGTGCTGAGTGTCCATCACGTGGTTCCCATCCATACTGGCTTCACTAATAGCATCCTTGCAAAATGGTGCAAGCAGAAACATTGTCAAGACTTGCTCTGAAGTGGTGCAAACACAAGTATACTGGATATCACTTGTTCAACAATGGGAGCATTTCTGGGAGTGGCCAATAAATATTTTACAGGCATTGCTAGTTTTTACCACCACCACCTTAGGTAGCAACAATTCCCTAGTTCAAAGATACCAAGCATCTAGAAAGCTCTGCTTCAGCACTTCCACTGCTCAAAGATTATACCTGAGTGAAAACTGCTTCCACAAGCCTGGTTCTTGTAAGGCTAAATATCCGGCAGCTCCTTTATCTCGATCCGAGGGGCCTTCCGCGAGACCTCTCCGGGCTGCCGGTCTTCTACCAGGACCTCCTCCGGACCTGGAAGCTATTCTCAGCGACCAGGTCCGTGGCGGCCACCGAGGGGGCAGATCTCCTCGCGGAGCCCCTGCTACACAACCCCCAGCTTCGTGTGCAGGCGGCGGAGTCCCCCTCGGTGTGCCAGAGGTTGGTCCTGGCAGAAGTCACCAGAGTCGGAGACCTCCTGGACTACGACCGGGGAGACTGGCTGGATCCCCTGACGCTTGCTCAGCGCATGGGGCTCTCCAGGCCTTGTACTCCCCGGCGCGTACTCCAGGAGGTGAGGGCCGCTCTGCCACCCGCTGCTCGGGTCTATCTCGACCGGGTCCTGCACGAGGGCACGCCCCGCCCACCCTCCACCCCAGGCCCCCCGGACCTTTACATCGGGCCCCTGCCCCGTGGACCCAACCGGCCTCCCCGCCCCTTCTCCATGAGCCGGCTGCACACCTTACAGCCGGTCCGTTTTCAAACCGCGCCACGGAAGCACCTCTACACGCTCGTGCTCCACACCCTTCATTTCCTCGCCCTCGTGTCCCGCCCCGACACAAAGTGGCGGGACCTTCTACCACCTCTAGAGGGTGAGGAGCCCCGGTGGGCCAGCCTCTATTCCACTCTGATACCGAGGCCCACCGGGGATGTCAGCTGGCGACTCCTTCATGGGGCCGTGAGCACGGGTGTGTATTTGGCGCGGTTTACCCCTGTCCCAGATACCTGCCCCTTCTGTGGTGTGAGGGAGACCCTGGTGCACGTCTACCTGGAGTGCGCCAGGTTGCAGTCCCTATTCCGGCTCCTCACCAATCTTTTGTTACGATTTTGGCTGCACTTTTCCCCTCACCTCCTTCTCTATGCACTCCCTATCCGTGGCCCCACAAAGTCACGGGACCTCCTGGTCAATCTCCTCCTGGCCCTGGCTAAATTGGCCATCTATAAAACCAGGGAGAGGAGGTTGGCTGATGGAGGCTCCGGTGCCTGTGGGGCCTGTTTCCGATCCCTTGTCCGATCACGCATCCGAGCAGAGTTCCTCTGGGCGGCGTCCGCTGGCTCCCTTGACGCCTTTGAGGAGCAGTGGGCGCTGTCCGGGGTTCTCTGCTCGGTGTCCCCGTCAGGCTCCCTTCTTTTAACCCTGTGACCGCACCCCTGACCCTGTTATTTCATTAGTTGTCCCCCGGACTCATTTGGATTCCAGGTCCTGTGGATCCTCCCCTTAAATTAGGGGGGGGTCCTTTAGCAGTGGGCGGGCTTCCGCCCCCCCACTTCCCGGAACCCAATAGGTACAAGTATGGCAGTGACCATGCTATTGAGATGTCTTACTAGTATGGGAGGGACTATGCTAATCTCTATTCTGGGCCTCTCAGTTTGACCTGTGCAAACTAGGGGAGGGTTTCCCCAGAAATCCAGTCTCAGTCTGATTTTACTGCCTGTCCAACTAATAGAGCACTCTGTGCCTTCTTTCGACTTGCCTCCTGGGTGCTTACTAGAGATTATAGGTGTTTGTTACCGTCCTTTTGTGGAGCTGCAGATCTAACAGTTGTAGAATGGACTTTCTTGAACTGATGATTGGGTATGATCATAGGGGAGCCATTCCCACATTATTTTAACCCACTCTATGCTTCTAATCTCTTCTCCAGAAGAGTCAGTACAACAGTGGCTCAGAGCCAGAAAAGCAAAAGCAGTTACTATTGAAAGATGGGACTGAGCCAGTGCAATTAGCAAAGCAGTCTACTTCCACAGGCCTTTTCTTCCCCATAATTACACTTTGGGAGACTCTGGGCTGGTGTCAATTGGTGTAGTTCCATGAAGCCCATAGAGCTATGGCTGCTTTACACCAGCTGTAAAGGATCAGAATTTGCCTCCTTAGAGCTTAGTTCCTTTGAATACAATAGAACTTGAATACATGGTACTGCCTGACAAGGGCTGATAAAACATCAATTTAGGTTGATTCACTAAATCCTTACATAGCGTTTTGGGGTGGAAGCATTTTATTTTTAACTAATCTTAAATGTTGAAGTGTGGTAGCCTTCCTACAACCCAAATGAAAAACAGGGCCCTCTAAGCTCTGCATGACGAATTCACAGAGCATTTTTTCAATGACCTTTTTTAAAAGTTAGTTTGAGCTTCCCCCTTTGACATTTTTCCCTGTGAGGGAAGGGGATGAGATTGTCTTTTAAAGGAGTACTAGGTAAATGTAGGGATGATATGATCTGGTGAACGTCCAGCCACTAACTGCCTGAGGGCAGGGCAGGGGCTGCATAATGCACTAATACCTTGCCCTGAGTGCAAGAATCTTTTCTTTTGTACCAAAACTTCCAAACAATCCTATTTTGGAGTTTACAGGAAAGGGTAAATGAGCTACCAATCTTTTTAATGAAGCATTTTCAGTGTAACCCCAGTGCCTTGGTCAACCCTCTCCCCTCTGAGTTTGTGAATCACTTGGGAACTCTCACAATAAATGGTGTTATATAATGTAGAAGAGACTTTAAAATCACCAGTCCCACTCAAAGCTCAACAAGATTTGTGCTCCTAAATCTCTTAGGCACTTCTGTAAATCTCCCCTGTAATATATTATTACCTCATACACCCGGTCTGTCTTTTGCTTGTAGTTTTTAACTATCTTTAAAAAAATGTAGTGAGGTTTAAAGCAGAGTTTCTCAACCTGCTGGGCACAACTGCCCAAGGAAGTCACAAGCGGAGTGGGGGTTAAGGGTATTGCAGGTGGGCAGAAAAATGCTTGTCTTTAAGCTCTCCGGTCCCAGTACCCCCTGGCTGCTTCTTTTAGTTGTCTCCTCCATTGCACCAAAATCACTCGTTTTCTTGCTGTCTGGGTAGGAGTCAGCTTCTGGAACTCCCTTTTCTGTCTTGGGCTTTTATGGCTAGTAGTACTGTAGTATCTGAGCACCTCACAATGGCTATGAATTTTATCCTCCCAATGCTTCTGTAAGGTGAGAGTGTGCTAGTCCCATTTTTACAGATGAGGAACTGAGGCCAAGGATTGACTAAGTGATTTGTTCTCCTACCACCTTCCAGCCTAGCCCACATCCCATCTCCTTCCCTGACTGTAGAGTGGAGCAGAGATCAGGAAGCGGATTTAGCAAAATTTTCAAAATTACAAATTCTGCTGGAAAAACTACACTATTTGGGTGACAGCTGCATTGTAATTGGGCACCCCAACATGACTGTATTTATAATGTAGGTAATGAGGCCTAATTCTGCTTGTTGTGTCTTTGCACCAAACTCCAGAATCCAAGGGACCAACCTGGTTACAACAACATTGCAAAAAGCAAAAGCCAGTGCGTTACTAATTAGATGGTCAGTGGCTGGTATGGGAGAGAGGGCTCACTGACAAGACAACATGCTAATGTCTTACGTAACAATATCCTGCTACTGAACATGTGAGTAGTAACTGAACTGCCATGAAGCTGCGCACAAATACTTGTTTTTATGATTATCTCATTCTACATATGTATTGTTTGAAATTTACGCAGAGAGAAAAAACTAAATGAATATTCAAGTCTATATTTGAATACCAGGGTCTGGAAGGGACATTTACTACAATGCTACCCCTAATATGGGTAAGCCACTTTGAGCAAAGGACAAGAGAAAAATCAGAATTTTAACAAAAACAGCAGAGAATCATCACTAGCACAGTACAACTGTGTAACCTTTAACTCACAGAGAAGTGAGTATGTCTGGCTGCCTCACTCAAGGATTGTTTATAAAATAATTTTCTCGTTTTGATTGCTTTATAGTAAATATTACAGGAAAGGTAACTCCTGGAGCTGGTGTTCTAGAGGTTATTGCTGGGAGTTTGGGGAACAGTGGCTCATGCTCAGAATCTGGTCTTCTCTCCCTGATGTTGCCCTCCTGATTCACTCACCATTTCTTTAGAATTTACTTCCACACTATGCTATTGTTCTGAAAAATGTTTGAGGGGGAGAGGAATGCCACTCCTTTGACAGACGCCTTTAAACAGTTTAATTTCAAGGGCCCTTCATATTTTGACTATTAAATAATAGAGGACATAAGCTGGAACACTTTAAAAATACTAATGACACAGTAGAAGGAAAAAGAGCCTTACTTTTGTCCTACTAAAGTTTGCTGTAACATCTCTCCTGGCAGCTTTTGCTTTTAAAACTGAAGATGTGGAACTCCTGTTACTCCAGCTATCTAAACTTCAGATTCATTAATTCCCCTAAAATGCAAAGTAGAACAGGAAATGCTGGCAATTAAATCATGCTCTGGGTATTTTGAATATATATTACATGTTTGTCACAGGGACTTGGAGCAGGGAGAATCAGAAGTGTAGAGAGAAAGGTATGTCATTGAATAATTCTGCTGGAGTTTGAACGTTGTTGCAATTTATTACTACTCATATAGTACCAGAGATGTATTTGAAACTTCTTGTGTTTGACAACAAGGTTCCTGCCCCAAGTAGTTCATAATCTAAATGAGAGAGAACAAAGAAAGCAAGGTAATGCTGCTTTTACAAAGGGAGCAGATCATATAATTTGTTCCATGTTTTGTGTGTTGCTTTATTTTCTTTTTTTAAATGTCAGAGAGCAAGTGTAGATAAACCTGTAGCAAAGATTAACAATGGAAAGTAAAGCAGTGTTAAGAAATAATCTGAAGGATGAGAATGAGGCTGTTTATTGCACAGTGGGGATACTCATATTTCAGTCAGCAAGCTAAACAGAAAATTTTTCTGTGAGAAAAATGAAGCGGGCAAACCAGAAAGAGATCAGGGAAACTTAGAGTCAACACAGTGGATTTCTATATTTAGAGAGCTGGCATTTTTGCTCTTTACCAGGTGGCACCAGCTGTGTACATCAGTTAAAAAGATGCTGCTAGTTCCAGTATCCACAATGATTCCAGTATCCATGAACTAAAACCTAGATGGCTCTACTGTAAGGTCCGGGCATAACTGGTTGGAAAACTGTTCCCAGAGTACAGTTATCAGTGGTTCACAGTCAAGTTGGAAGGGTATAGCGAGTGGTATCCGTCCTGGGTCCGGTCCTGTTCAATATCTTTCTAAATTATTTAGATAATGGCAGAGAGTAGACTTATAAAGTTTGCGGACAATATCAAGGTGGGAGGAGTTGCAAGTGCTTTGGAGGACAGGATTAAAATTCAAAATGATCTGGATAAACTGAAGAAATGGTCTGAAGAAAATAGGATGAAATTCAGTTAAGACAAATGCAAAGTACTTCACTTAGGAAGGAACAATCAATCAGTTGCACACATACAATATAGGAAATGACTGCCTAGGAAGGAGTACGTGGAAAGAGATCTAGTGGTTATTGTGGATCACAAGCTAAATGAATCAACAGTGTAACTGTTGCAAAAAAACCCAAAAACCAAACCCATGACCTATGAGGAAAGATTGAAAAAAATGGCTTGTTTAGTCTTACTTCTATGATTTTATGGTGCTACACAAATCTCAAGCCATGGGTTTGTGGGTCCCATGGCAACTTCACAGAACTCTTATGACAAACATGAAAAAGCCAGAACATCCCCTTTCACAGCACTTTTATATGAGCTTTGTAGTAGCTTCCAGGTCAGGCAGAGAAGAAGGAATAAGACCGGAAGACCCTACTCTAGTGAAACTTTTACTGAGGATTATACACACTAACTTCATGGCATCCATTCGCACCCCTTCCTACCCATATCAACTCGCCACCACCAAAGTACCCTGATCTAATGCTTTGCTGTACCTTTTGATTACTGGCCTCCAAGCATTGCTCTATTCCCCTCTAAACATCAATGCCCTTTCACCCCAAACACTTTTGCATCACACTTTATTATAACTACTGCCCTATGCCCTTTCCCATATCGACATCACTAACCTCCTAGCTGGATACTGCCCCAATTCTCCAGCCCTACACAATGATCTAACACCATTATGTCTTTCAGAGATAGCAATACATTCCATAATAGAACCCGCATTATAGCACACCTTCCAGTGGATATGAAAGAAGATGTAGAGGAGCCTCTCTTCTCATGGAGAACATCAAACATCATCCTGACAAGCATTAGATTAGCGCAGGGGTCAGCAAGCTTTCAGAAGTGGTGCACCAAGTCTTCATTTATTCACTCTAATTTAAGGTTTCGCATGCCAGTAATACGTTTTAACGTTTTTAGGTCTCTTTCTATAAGTCTTTAATATATAATTAAACTATTGTTGTATGTAAAGTAAATAAGGTTTTTAAAATGTTTAAGAAGCTTCATTTAAAATTAAATTAAAATGCAGAGCCCCCCCGGACCGGTGGCCAGGACCCGGGCAGTGTGAGTGTCACTGAAAATCAGCTCGCATGCTGCCTTTGGCATGCATGCCATAGGTTGCCTACCCCTGGATTAGCCAGTATCAGCTTCATCACTGCTCACTCATTGCTATGAATAGCCTTTTATATCATACCTCTGGGAATCCCACCCTGTGTGTCTACTAGTGGGGACATGCCTGCTGTCACTCGAATTGCCCCTCTGCAAGAAGAATCCCAAAACCAAACCTCTAGAGCTCAGTCTTCAGATGCCCAGTTCATACACATAGGGGGGGGGATTAGATAGGCACTACAAGGATTCAGCACACCTTCACTTAAATGCCCACTTTGATCTCAGAGGCCCTATCTACACAAGAAAAATCAGTATCCAAATTGCAATAAATGCCACCAATAGTGCAGATGTATTGATGATAGCAACAAAGCAAGCTCTAGTGTAGATGAGACTCAGGTGGTTTTACCACCATGTCACAAAATCTGCTCTGAGCCGTGTTAGATGAATGATGGTTAGAACACCAAGGGCCTATTTATGCTATTGCTCCCAACAGTGGGCCTGCACTGGGGCTAAAGCAATAATGAGAAAATTAAAAGAAAACCAGGAAGATAGGAATTGCCTTTCTGGATCAGACCTGGATCCTATCCAGTCCAGTATCCTGCCTCAGACAGTGGCCAGTAACAGATGCCTCAGGGGAAAATGCAAGATTCCTCACATTATGCAGATGGTTAATCTGCCCCCACATTAGGTCTCCTCCTAATCCCGAATACTTAGGGATTGGTGTAAAATCAGAACCATGAAGTTTTTAATACCACTTTCAACATCTGTTAGCATTAAATATGACAACTTTGAATATTCTTATCCATGTAAATGTCCAATCGCTTTTTCAATCTTGCTATGTTCTTGTCTTCAACAACTTCCTGTGGCAATGAGTTCCACAATCTAATTATGTATTGCATGAAAAAGTATTTCCTTATATCAATTTTGTATTTGCCACCCTTTAATTTAATTGACTGTTGCCTTTTTCGTGTTATGAAACAGGGAGAAAAGAAGTTCTCAACGACCATTAATTATGTTATATATTTTTGTCATCCCTCCTCCTATTTGTCTCCTTTCTAAGGTAACAATCCTAGTCTTTTCAATCTCTCTTCATAGGAGAGTTTTCCAGGACCTTGATCATTTTCACTAACCTTCTCTGAACCTCCTTTAATTCTGCACTACTGAGAATTGACTGAGTTTAGCTGGCTGCTGCTTCTCCAATACAAATGCTAATTTTAAACATAAGAACAGTCCTACTGGGTCTTGCCAGTATCCTGGCTTCTGACCATGGCTAGCACCACATGCTTCAGAGGGAATGAACAGAACAGGGCAATTCTGAGTGATCTATTCCTTGACATCCAGTCCCAGCTTCTGGCAGTTGGAGGTTTAGTGGCTTCCACAGCAAGGGACACATAACTCGCCATCTTGGCTAATAGCCACTGATAGACCAACCTATCCTCCATTAACGTATCTAATTCTTTTTTTAATTCAGTTATATTTTTGGCCTTCACAACATCCCATGTCAATGAGCTCCAAGGTTGACTGTGCATTGTGTGAAGAAGTATTTCCCTTTGTTTGTTTTTAAAAGGATGTCTATTAATTTTTGCCACATTCCCTTTCTCCTCCTACATCACTGCTGCCTCCTCCAGCTTCTCCTCCCCCACAGACTGTGCAGGGAGAGTCTGACAGGAGGCAAGCTGCAGAGATTGTCAGTGGGAAATTTGTATTCATTGTCCATGCCACAGACTGTGTACTGTGCTTGAACTATCCTATCTTGGTACCTAGAGCAGTGGTTCTCAACCAGGGGTACATCACCTCATCTAGATCAGTGGTTCTCAAACTTTTGTATTGGTGACCCCTTTCAAACAGCAAGCCTATGAGTGCAACCCCCTATAATAATTTCAAACACAATTTTTTTTATATTTAACACTATAAACGCTGGAGGTGAAGCGAGGTTTGGAGTGGAGGCTGACAGCTCACGACCCCCCAGTAATAACCTTGCGACTCCCGGAGGGGTCACGACCCTCAGTTTGAGAACCCCTGATCTAGATACTTGCCTAGTTGTACAATAGGCTACATAAAAAGCATTAGCAAAGTCAGTACAAACTAAAATTTCATACAAAGACTTGTTTATACTGCTCTATATACCATACACTGAAATGTAAAAACAATATTTGTATTCCAATTGATTTATTTTATAATTATGTGGTAAAAATGAGAAAGTAAGCAACTTTTCAGTAATAGTGTCCTGTGACACTTTTGTATTTTTATGTCTGATTTTGTAAGCAAGTAGTTTTTAAGTGAGGTGAAACTTGGGGGTATGCAAGACAAATCAGACTCCTGAAAGGGGTACAGTAGTCTGGAAAGGTTGAGAGCCACTGACCTGGAGAATTTTAACATAGTCCTGCAGAGTCCACAAGGGGCAGTTCAAGTGCAACACACAGCCTATGGCTTTGGTGGTGAATCCAGCAGTGTCCCAACCCATTCAAAACCACTCTGACTTGCCTCCTATCAGAAGCTCACTGCACAGTATGCACTTGTGCCATGGGGATTGTGAAGAATGCACCACGCCCTCCCCCAATACTATTTTCTGTGTTCGTAAGACCCAAGTGGTGAGTGACACACACACACACACTTTATATACATTACATGTGTGTGCTTGTAAAATTACTTGATTTAAGCCCAAATTAGTAATTTCATAATTACACCTAAAAAAAATAAATCAGAAGAATTACTGAAAGTTAGTAAGGGTTGGCATCTCTGACATCACACAAAAAGAACCCCAGACCAGGATACATAGGCTCCCCCCACAACCCCAGCACATTCCTGCATCAGTCTCTTCCCACCCTCTGTACCCCCACATACACTCACCTCCTTAAAATATAAGCCCCCAACCTGCCTTGCTTTTCTTCTCCCCATCTCAAGCACTCGCACTTAACTTTCCAAGCAGGAGTTTTCCATTTGAAATTGTGTGAGAGAAACACAGGGACTTCCTGCTGAAACCCTGAAGAATTCTCTCCGTTCCTCTCAGGCTGGCCACACATTAGAAAGACTGCAGAAGAACACAGCAGTTAAACAAATCTTACCACAGCCCTGAACTTCATTTCCAATCCTTTTCAGCTCACAAGGCACTTTCAGAGAGTCGGTTATGCTGGCTCAAAGCAAGAAATCTGAGGACAACTCTCTTCAATCAGTTGCCTTTTTTATTTTTAATGACATTTTTGGTACTGTCAGGAACCACTCCTGCCTACCCAACTCTTACTGCAGCCTGCTAAAGAAGGCGTATAAGGAGGAGAGTGAGCAAAAAAACTCTCCTCCCCTTCTAAACAGAAAGACACAGACAGACACAGATTGCAAGCTGAAATTCAAGATAAAAGAAGCCTGCTGCCTGTATGTGGAGCACAAGCTGTCTAATGACAGAGAAAAATGGAAAGAAAAGGAATCAAAGAGGCTGGAAACCTTGGGCCAATGCCTACAACCCAAAACCACAGGAAAAAAGCAAAGGAAGCAGCCACAGTTCTGCTGTGGCAACATTTGCACAAAAAGGCAGCTACAAACAGGAACATCATCAAGTGGGCTACAGTGAATCAAATACTAACACGCTAACCTGAAAGTCCACAGCAAAGTTCCTGTGCCTGAAGCTGTAGCTCCTCTCGTGACTCCAGCAAACCAAAGGAACCACTGCAGGAACTTTGATGGTAGGAAATGGTTGATTTTCTAGTTTGTCCTTGAAACAGTTTAGCACATGTACCCAGCAACATTCTGTTCCAGAATTGCTGTGAAGCATCCACACCCGAAGCTCCTTACAACCAGAGTTGCGCACCAGTGCATGCTAGCACACTTGCAGCACTTATCCCATAATGCCCAGTATTGCTGCTGGCAGCAGGGGCTTTTGGGTAACTTCCCAACACGAGGCACCTCATTATAGGATGGAGTTAAAGAGTCGCCCTACATTGGGGCAGTTGCAACCCTCTACATTTCCTGACCAGGCTGGGGAGAAGTCACAGGATGGCAACAATTCAGCACAATCAGAGCTTGAAATTGTCTGATATCGCAGCCTTCTGCTCTGTGCTGGCATGGAGCATGGATGAAACACACTGCACTCCAGCTATTCTAGGCCCCGAAGCAGCCCCCCGGTAGTCATACAAAGCTGCTGTAGTTTATGGCAGACTTGGAGCTATCATAAGCTGTGTTGGAGGCCAAGCAGTCTCTTGAAGGGGATCAACTCCACACTGAGTCAGGAGATTTGATTTCCCTTCTATCTAGACTTCCGTAACAAAAAGTATTAAAGGCAATAACATTTTCCAACCATACAATCTGATTCACAGTAACATGCCAGCAGCCAAAGGAGTTTCTCAAGAGAAGATGAGTACTGTGTGGTATGTCTCAGAATCCAGATAACTACATTTACACAGACCATACTGCCATGAATTTCCCTTTTATATTGTTTCATGACGATCCCTCTCTCCAAAGAGCTCACAACATGGGGCACTGCAGCTAGCCACTACCTGGGCAAATTATTAAAGCTGAAGGAGGACCTGCACATGCTGGGTGCTCTCCACGCATAGGCGCCAACTTCCGGTGGGGGCTGATGCCGGGCCCCGCCCCCGACGCAGGGTGACGTGGCAGGGCCCCGCCCCCAACACCGGGTGACGTTGCAGGGCCCCGCCCCTGTGCTGAGGTGAGTTTGCCGTGGGTCCCGGGGCTGGCGGGGAGCTGGGCGCGAGCCCCGGGGCTGGCGGGGAGCTGCCGGTGGGTGCTTGCACCCACCAATTTTTCCCCGTGGGTGCTCCAGCCCCGGAGTACCCACGGAGTCGGCGCCTATGTGTCCACGCACAGAGGAAGACAACGTTCCTGTCCTGAAATCTATAGCATGTCAACCTACTAGACTGACAATACAGCCTTCGCTGACTGAGCCAGTGTTCAGACTCCTAATTAAAGAGATTTGTGCTCCAAGTGCCTTGTATGCATCTACACAGAGGGACTTCTACTCTGACCCAAATGAGACCTAGTTCAGATTCCCTGGTTTTCTGCAGAAAACACACCCTTCTTTGCAGCTTCAGGTCTGGTAAAATGAGGCTATTCCTGGTGCCCTGTGTTGTCTACTCAAACTTTTCTGAAATTAGCCACCAGTGCTGGAGCTATTTCAGACAATCAGTACCGGACAGTTTCCAGGGACTTGGGGAGGCCAACTGGAGTACCCAGTCAAAGTCCCTCACTATTCAGTGACTGTAAAGCTTGGGAGGAGAGTGGGCGGGCAGAGCTCAGTGCAGGATAGAGGGGAGACAAGTGAAGATGTGTTCATTCTTCAGCCATTAGGCTGGTGATTCTCATACATCTGAGGATCCTAGGTCATATTCTAGCATTACTGTTCAAACCACATTGTATTTTTCATCTGTGAAGTACTGGCATATGTGTCTAGGAGCTGCTGAGAGATCATTAAGGTTTATAGCTTGTTGGCAAACTCTGACAACAGGTGATGATCAACTGCCCTCACTAGCAGGCTCCTCAGGGAGAGGAGCAGAATTTGGAAAAAAAAATAATCTAAAAAGACTTCAAGTTTCTTACCCAGTGTTTACTCCACCTTAAAATTCCATGTACTCCAAGAATTTCAGCTCCAAAAGGTAAAGGAAATTCCTCATTTCAAGTCTTCATGGCTGCTGGCATCACCTCAAATCAACCCATGTGAAAGTTTTCTTCCTCCCATCTTCTCAGTGAAACTTCCCACCAGCATTATGTACACCTTAGATTTCCATTATAAGCCCATCTTGTCTTATATGAAATAGAGTTGGACATGGATAATACTTGGATGAGGGACCTCTTAAAACCCAGATAATTGTGGAAGAGCTGTTAGCTATTTGGTGTGGCACTCTGATCATACTGACCCAATCCCCCAGTGTGCAGCTAGGAGGCGTTGTACTGTTGCAGGTGCCATCTTTTAGAGGAAACAGAATACCAAGGCTCTGAGCATTGTGGCAAGGATCCTATGGCACTTTTCAAAAGAGTTGGGGCATCAGCCCTGGTGTCCTGGCCAGATTCTAGTTTGAACAATTACACTGTCTCCCTTATTTCCCTCTACAGTTCTAACTGGCTGCAAGTTCTCTTTTCACTTCTTGTCCTCAACTTCTATGGACTTACGGTGAACTGTTAAACAACTGCTGCATTCCAATAAAAAGCAAGCTGTGTTTCAGCAGTGGGTGAAAGTATTCCTATAGCTCAGAAAGCTTTGTGATCCTGGCTGAAAGGCACTATTTAAAATATGCCATTCTAAGTCTCATGTTTATTGTACTCTGCCTTCAGAAAGCACTGAAGTACACTATGCTATACTGACATGTTGACACAACCCACACCCTGACTCTAAGCAGCCCCCTGCTTGAAAGGGCCTGGTATGTTTACAATTGCAGTACTGTAGTTAACCTCACCTCAATCTGGAAAGTAACTTGGCCTTTAAAATAAGGCTCAAAACTAGAGGAGCTAGTGTATTAGGAATTTGTTTAAAGAGCTGCCCAGTTAATTAAGGTTTCTTCTTCAGATCATATCTACACCATACCAAATTTTGTGTCTGGTGGGCGTGTGGGATGGGGCATGGTTACAACAGCATGGATCCCTGAAAAAACTGCAAAAGCACCGATCAGTTCTGCAGCATAGGAGAGACCAAACCATACACAAAAATCTTGCTGAAGCTTTGGACTTTTGGTGCTGTAGCTCAACTCAGAAACACAGTTAAAACCCAGTTTAGCTCAACTTACATTCCAAGAATAAACCACGTTTTAACCATGTCAGGTCACCACTGCATTATAACAGCATCCTCTGACAGGAGGAGATTTATAGTGTGGATGGAACCTGAGTCTTTCAGCTTTACTATGGCCCTTTCAGAAGAGAGTTAATTCCCATTAGCATTTTTCTAAAATCTCTCTAACCCTAGCCTGGATTCCAGCAATGGAAGGAAAGAGGCAATGCAATATGTGTGGGGAATTACACATCTGCACTACAGAAGGTTATTAGGTGAGTGAAACTTCATCGGGCACCTCACACGTAACAGCTTCCCTCTCTTCAGAAAAATCCCACTTTATGAACAAAATTCTGCCTCAATCTCACCAAGATTGTGCCACACCTCAGGACTAGACCACCATTATCACTCTCTATTATAGTCGCATTAGAGGCCACAACCAAAATCAGGACTATACTGTGCTAGGCGGTGTTCATACACATACCAAGGCACAATCCCTGCTTATCAATTCAAAGATTCCAAGGCCAGAAGGGACCACTACTGTCATCTAGTCCGACTTCTTGGATAGCACAGGCCACAAAACTTCCCAAAAATAATTCCTAGAGAATATATCTTTTAGAAAAAATCTAATCTCGATCTAAAAATTGTCAGTGATTAGAAGAGCTTACAGTCTAAATAGACAAGACAGACAAAGAGAGAACGGTAATTTAATCACCATTTTACAGATCATCAACTTGAGGGCTAGAAAAATTGATTAACCCTCTCAAGGCCACAAATGTAAGTCTGTGGCAGAGACAATAACTGAACCCAGTTTTCCTCACATCCCAGTGTAGTATCTTAACCACAAGACCATCCTTCCATCAGCTAGTGTATTGTACTTCTGGGTGAGATGCAGATTATAAACTCTGTGGGCAGAGAAGACTGCATTTTTCTTTATGTTTGGACTGTGCCCAGAACACCGATGGCATTCAAATAATTAACAACCATCACCATACCTTCAGTGCAGTTCACCTTCTGGCTTTAAAAGCATTGACATTGGATGGAAGAACAGAAACAAGGGGCTAGCAGGCATATTACTGAAAGGAAAAGAGTCCAGTACAGACCATAGACTACAGGTTGATTTGAGACAGTGAAAGATAAGTCAATAAAAGTGATCTGAGCTGTGATGTTAAGCCACATTGAATCATGTTCCACATTCTTCAGACTAACATCCTCCCCTTCCTACTGCCTTGCATCTGCCTCTAGTTCACACAAGCAAACTCACAAAATCTCTCTCCACAGCTGCCAAAGCCCTGAATAGGACAGAACAGGCAATATTCCTGCTTTTGAGGCTAGAAAACTGCAAAGGATATGATCAACTTCTAAGGGAGGGGAACATAATCCTATCTTTGGGGAAGCCTGAGTTAGGAGAGAACCAACTGTGGGTAGATAGGAGGGGGTCAGAAAGCCAGGGCTTTGGAGCGGAGCAGTAGGTTTATGCCTGGAGCTGGAGTGGAGCCGGAGCAGAGCAATTCAAAAATCTGATTGCTCCAAATCCCTGCAGAAAGCATACAGGTAAAATGCCTTCTGTTTAAAACATATTGACCCTTGAGCAATGTGGCTCAAAGGCAGTCCAAACAGTTTCTTCCTTGTCAGCTAGGCGGAGGTCAATGACAATCTGTGCCTGGTGCCAAGGATAGATGGAGGTTCCATTGCTACTAAAGGCAGAGATGTGAATCAACTTTTCCAAGACCCTTCACTCAGTAGTGACTCATTGAAGCCTTGGATGAGAGCACTGGAACTGATCTGCTCACTACTGATAAGCAGTGAATTCCCTGCACGCAAATTCACATTCAAAACAAGGGGACAGGAAACTCTTCCTGTCAGCCCTGCACTGAAAGGCTAAGAAAGCAGAACATGAACTGCCTAGCTGCCCCAGCAACTGCTGGCTCTATTTAAATTAAATAAATAAATGAATTTGAACTCAGCCCCATTAAACTGGCTTTGGCACAGCATTAATCTTTTCCTAAATTCAGGATTCGAGGTTTTGCTATACAATATGAATCTGGGAGTCTAAGATAATGCCTTTAGTATATTTTGTACACAATACTTCATTAGCAGAGTGATGGGTTTCATGGTTAAAGTACTCAAAAAAAAGTCAGGAGATGCCAAGTACAGGGTGCAGTTACAGGTTCATGTACTATTTCTCACATAATACAACTTTTTCAATAGTTTTTTTCTACAAGTTCTGCTGCCTTAAAAAATGCAAATACATGTAAATTACACAATCTGAAAGTATTTGGCTAGATGCTATCGGAACCAACCCATCCCACACGGGCTAGGAGAGCTCCAAAAGGAAGGCTCCCTCCAGCACGTCATAGGAATTCTTTAGCTGGAGAAAATAACAGGTCTCTTCATCAACCAAAAACATTCTCAAGGTGCCCTGTGCTGCAAACTTTATGTGATCCAGACTGGTAACAGCGCCTTGACTTCCTAAAGTAACCCAAAATAGGGCCCTGAGGCTTTGAAGGACATCTAACTCACCACTTACAGAAATTACTCCTGTCCTCATGTATGGTTGAAACTAGCAAGAACACCTGACCTCTATGATAATTGAAATCACCAATGCCTCCTTCACAGAAGGCAACTGAACACCAGTGGCTGGCATTATTGATGTGTGTTTCTAATAAAGCCTTCCACAACCAACCCCTGAGAATCCCATTCTTCCACAAATAAATATGCATATTCCAGGAATCCTAGGCTCAGACACATACACCTTTAGATCTTTTCCTCTTTCTCCTTTGAGAGGATCAATAAGCATGTGGACAAGGGGGATCCAGTGGCTATAGTGTACTTAGATTTTCAGAAAGCCTTTGACAATTTCCCTCATCAAAGGCTCTTAAGCAAAGTAAGGTGTGATGGAATAAGAGGGAAGGTCCTCTGATGGACTGGTGACTGGTTAAAAGATAGGAAACAAACGGTAGGAATAAATAGTCAGTTTTCAGAATGGAGAGAGGTAAATAGTAGCGTCCCCCAGGGGTCTGTACTGGGACCAATCCTATTCAACTTATTCATAAATGATCTGGAAAAAGGGATAAACAGTGAGGTGGCAAAATTGGCAGATGATACAAAACTACTCAAGATAGTCAAAAAAGCAAACAGAATGTTGGGAATCATTAAGAAAGGGATAGATAAGAAGACAGAAAATATATTGCCTCTATATAAATCCATGGTACGCCCACATGTTGAATACTGTGTGCAGATGTGATTGCCCCATCTCAAAAAATATATATTGGAATTGGAAAAGGTTCAGAAAAGGACAACAAAAATGATTAGGGGTATAGAACGGCTGCCATATGAGGAGAGATTTAGAAGACTGGGACTTTTCAGCTTGGAAAAAAGACAACTAAGGGGGCATATGATAGAGGTTTATGAAATCATGACTGGTGGGGAGAAAGTAAATAAGGAAGTGTTATTTACTTCTTCTCATAACACAAGAACTAGGGGTCACCAAATGAAATTAATAGGCAGCAGGTTTAAAAGAAACAAAAGGAAGTTTTTTTCCCCACACAACACATAGTCAATCTGTGGAACTCTTTGCCAGAGGATGTTGTGAAGGTCAATACTATAACAGGGTTCAAAAAAAGAACTAGGTAAGTTCATAGAGGATAGATCCATCAATGGCTATTAGCCAGGATGGGCAGGGATGGTGTCCCAAGCCTCTGTTGCCAGAAGCTGGGAATGGGCGCCAGGGGATGGATCACTTGATGATTACCTGTTCTGTTCATTCCCTCTGGGGAACCTGGCATTGGCCACCGTTGGAAGACAGGATACTGGGCTAGAGGGGCCTTTGGTCTGACCCAGTATGGCCATTCTTATGTTCCTTATGTGCTGTTCAGCACTCAGATACCAAGACACTAGGCACCTTTGAGAAAAAGGCACAGATAAAAACAAAACAATTGTAACACTGAGATTTAAATCTGGCTACTGCACAGACAGAGGAATTGTGTCCCTAGGACACTTAGGTTGGAAAACAGAAGCTGCGCTGACCTAATAAACCTGAAGAACTCTGTACATCCTCGTTTCCGACTGAATCAATAAAATAGGAGTTGCATGACAGGCATTAATTATGTCTATCAAAACAAAGTTCCACTACTTTATAAATTGTCTCTATACAATATTACAGGACTAACCAGTACATCTCACGGGCAATCAATCACTAGCATGTGGCTATTCTATCCCATGTACCACCAACTCTCGCTTCAATGTCACCACACCTGCGGTTTAGGAGGTTGCTACCAAACTGCAGCCAAATCAGATGCCTGTTCAAATAACTTCATAGAAATGTACCAGTAGCACCACTCATTTTGAACCCTGCAGTAATTGCTGCAACAGCCACAATAATAAAGAGCCTAAAAGTTAATTCAGTGGGGTTTTTTACCCTGCTTTATTGCAATGTTGGGTGGCTCCCCTGCTTAATCTGAGGCAATACTTAGAAGAATTATTTCAAAAAGTCATTAATACGAACAGTCTGACCCAGTTCAGCTGGCGTGCATTCCTCATAAGTGACTTTCTCAACAGTCCCTCCCAGTGGCAGGACCTAATCTTCCTTTTATGGGGAAAAAATGTTTTCACAGGAAAAGTTAAGTGTCCAAGGTCTGTGCATATGTCAGTGGTTTCAGCAGCCAATTGCTTCTCTAAAAACACATTCTTTCTGCACACACAAAACAGAATCCATTCCCTCCTCATTATGAAACTGATCCTCTCCTTCTCCAAATGCTGTTATAATCATCACTCGCTTCCTGCACAAGCTCCGTTCCGACACAGGCAAGGGTGGATCATGCCCATCTTGCCTTATGTCACCTGTGGCAACAAAGAGGTGAGTCAGTTTTCCAAATCATTATGAAAAGTCTTTGATACCCAGAGAAAGACTGGCACATTTTACACGGTGCACACACAATGCTTTAAGTTGAAGCATATGTGACTGAGTGGAAGAAATCTGCAGGAATAGGAGCTCTTATCTGTCTAGCAATAGTAATAGTTTTAAAAGGCCGGGGGCCAGAAACTGAATTACAATGAAACCCCCTATCCCATGGACATTAGATGTGGAGTATATGAAAAGTGCTGCCAGCCCTGCATTTCAGATGAAGGAAACAGGATTTCCCTCTGCTACTCCCCCAACAAGATCCCAGGGAAATGTTTCTAATAATAGGAAATGACTATATAAGGCCAGATCAGCACTAAAACGCTCTGCAATCTGAAAAGAACAAACAACAGCGGTGAGGAGGGAAGCAATTCGCAGAACAGGGTTCTTCACACTTCACTATTCTCCAAAAGGGTAATATAGGGTATTCTGGCAACTGCCCTCACCACAGCCAGGAGAGGGTGGCATAGGAGCAATAATCAACCTGTGGCTATTCTCGACGTCTCAAATTCAATCAGCACTCCTCTCCAGAGCAAGAAGCACTACTCCCACAGCCCAAATGTACACACAGCAGCACAGGGAAACTAGAATAAACTGACAAGAGCTGCTGTGATCCCTCCCTGCCCATCTACTTAATAAGGAAAGAAAAAGAGCATACACACAAAATAGAATCTCAAAGCCATAAAATAATCCTTAGATGATGGCCTTACACTGCATTGTGTGTTTTAATTGTGCTGTAATGTTTGCTTTATACACACGGGCAGGACCTCTCCATGATTATTTTTCTCCCTGGGACTCCAAGGAGAGAGTCCTTGTTGGCTCTGAAAGGTACCAATGTGCTGCAGCACCTCCCAATGCGAGGAGCTGGCTCTAGAATAGCTGAGAACTTTCCTCACTCAGCGCTTCCACATAATTTAATGATTTGTAGGCTCGTGCTAAGCAGGTTAACAGTTCAGCAATTACATAGTCATCGTCTATACAATGAGTTATGTACATTTCACAAAGATGTCAAAACCAAATTGTTCTCTGATGCTGCAATTGTAGCTGAAGCAATATACATCTCACAGACTGAGATGCAAAACCCACAAGCCCAGATAAAGCAAGACTGTCCTTTGGTTCATGCAAATTAAAGGGAGTTTCTACAATAAATGCCACAAAGCACTGCTTTGCCGAATGTGATCGAACAGGAATGTTCCACTATAGTTCCTGGAGATGGGTTTTAAATTCCATACTTGCTCTTGTCTTGGGATAAGGCCACAGACTTTCCATTGTAGCCAAGGCCTGCTGAAATAACACAAGCTGATGTAGTACCTCAGATACCACAATAACAAGCAAAATATAAACACCGAGACAGGATAGGCACACTTCCCTGAGCTGAAGCAGTCAGCTGCACCTAAGCATAGTTAGGTTCAGAGCCTTAAAAGAGGATGGACTACTCTAATAAGGTTTGCTGACCAGAAGCCAGAATAGAGTTCTGCAGATACAAACATGACATAAAGCGGCGCTTCTAGTTTACAGATTGTTCAGCTGCCTGAAGAGAATGTGGCCAGGCTTTACTGGTCTATATTCCTTTGGTCGACCAAGTCAGAATCCCCAGAAAGGATTGTTTTTTGTTTCCGTTTAACCCGGCCCACTGTTGGAATCTTCACCTACTGCTCAAACCGTAGCCCTATCACAATGCTACACATCTAGGAAAGGGTCTGCTCTCAAAAGTGTCTTATGCCTTTCCACTCATCTAGCATTTCCTTCCTGATGTTTCATATTCAGTGTATAATTGAGGACTCTATTAGTCCTTAAAGAGTTCAAAACTGCACTTGAGTGCTTGCCTTATTATACATTTGTTTGTGGGAAGAGTTTCATATCTGTGTTCTGAATGACACACAGTCATGAAACTTGAGCAAAACTCACTCCAACCAGATTTCTGAGGATAATACCCTGTACTTAATTTTTCCTAGCCAATCTAGATGCTGATTGAGCAATACCCACTGTATGATTATTAAGAAACAGTTCAGAAAAGCAACTCACGCTGGTGCTGTTTGCAGTCATTAGCATGTGAAAGTTAATTTATTTCAGAAAAAAAAATAGTCTTGGGCCACTGACAATGAACAGTGTGTGTAGATAAGCAGCTTCTTGTGTATCCAGTGACAGGTTGGTACAAAGTCCCAGCTCTAATCCTAATCCCTAAAATTGTTGCCTTCCCTACTGATGCTTGGTACAGAGTCTAAAGAGACAGTTAAGTCATTTGTTCAGTTCCAGAAAGTCTATTCCTGGAGAAATGATAGATTTGTGCTGTGCCTGTATCCAGAGGGATCATCAACATGAGAACAGCAGCTGGGAAAGCAGAGATTAACTTCAACTGCCCAAACCAAATGTCATAGAGGCAAGGCCTTGTGCATCCTGCAGTTTCTTGGACACCAATTTGCTGTGGACGCTGTCCCTTAATGCAAAGTTATGTAGCAGAATCTCAGCTTTTGCTTTTTAAAAATATTTCTATCCCCTTCAGATTCTGAAGAAAACATGAACTGAGAGTAACTTACATGGCATTAACAACGAGGAGTCCTTGTGGCACCTTAGAGACTAACACATTTATTTGGGTAGAAGCTTTCGTGGGCTAGACCCACTTCATCAGATGCATGGAGTAGAAAATACAGGAGCAGGTATAAAAACATGAAAGGATGGGAGTTGCCTTACCAAGTGTGAGGTCAGTCCAATGAGACAATTCACTTAACAGCAGGATACCAAGGGAGGAAAAATAACTTCTGAAGTGGTAATGAGAGTGGCCCATTTCAGACAGTTGACAAGAAGGTGTGAGTAACAGTAGGGGGAAATTAGTATTGGGGAAATTAGATTTAGGTTTTGTAATGACCCAACCACTCCCAGTCTTTATTCAGGCCTAATCTGATGGTGTCCAGTTTGCAAATTAATTCCAGTTCTGCAGTTTCAGGTTGGAGTCTGTTTTTGAAGTTTTTTTGTTGAAGAATTGCCACTTTTAGGTCTGACTGACGAGAGAGATTATCTCTGTGCCATAGGTGCCCCACTTCCCCAATGTGAACATCTTCAAAACTACAGAGGAAAGCAGAACTGCTGCTGATCTGAAGGCAGATTTGGGATCCTAGCTTTTAAAGCCTGTTATAGGCAGCTACGGGTTTTCCTCATAAGAGTGAGCCTCCCTAAAGCAAATTAAACTCTGGATGTGTGCCTATGACTCCTGGAACACAGAGGGGCAAGAAACAGTCTACTTACAACTGGTCTTTTTCCTCTGGGTCTTTGAGAGCTGCATTAGCCATGATATTGCTGGTGCCAAGATCTGGGTCAAACCAGGTCTAGTAGTGCTACAGTCCAAAAACTAGAAAGTCTAACTAAAGACACTAAATACAGAAATTTTCAAGGGGGGGGGGGGGGGAGTAAATCCCTCCAGAGCTAGAGAGAGGATCCCTGCACCCACAGCTAATGGTAAAAAGAAAGAAACTGAAGTAGAGGGGACCATGTGCCTCTTTTTAACCTCATCTCTTAAGTTTCAGTGCTGTAAAAGGGTGCTCATGTGGAAAACTAATTTCTAAACAGTTCCCAAAACTCAGAGGTACATGTACCATAAGCAGTGCCCCATGTATTCTGCAGAATACATCCCTTGCTTCAGAATTTTAGTCCAGAAACTCAGCTTTCACTATTAAAAAATTATGCTGTTAGCCCTTATGGCTCCAGAGATAACCTTGAAAAATATGACCAAGTGTAATATGACCAGTGTTGCCTGCTTGAGTCTGCAGACAACCTGAAACAATAGCTAAAAGTGGTAGAAACGCCCCATGCATCACAATCAGGGACCGATGGACTCAGATGTTGCAGATGTGGAATCTGGAATTTTTCCAAAATGTAATGAATTTTACTATTTTATTATAGCCAAGAACCCTACTTTTTTTTTTCCAGTCTCCCTGCACTATTACCAAGACCTGGGGGGAGGGATAGCTCAGTGGTTTGAGCACTGGCCTGCTAAACCCAGGGTTGTGAGTTCAATCCTTGAGGAGGCAACTTAGGGATCTGGGGCAAAAAAATCTGTCAGGGGACAGTACTTGGTCCTGCTAGTGAAGGCAGGGGACTGGACTCAATGACCTTTCAAGGTCCTTCCAGTTCTAGGAGATTGGCAATTCTCCATTTATTATTATTACCTGCCTGCAGCTGCCCATTATGCTCCAGGTTTTCCCACAAAGTTCAAAGCATGCTCACTGAACTGTTCCATGGAACTAGGCAACAGGGGGATGGAGAGCCAGACCTGAAGTCCAGCTTGCAATCAGGGAGCAGTGGGAGCCAGTAGCATAGGCTGGTGAACTGGTCTGCCTGGAGAAGAGTGCAGTAGTTGAGGCCTGGGGAGCAAGAGAGATGAAATGCTGAAGCTGTCCATAAGTTCCCCTCTTCCCTGGCATACAATGGGGGGGGGGGGGGGGGGGGGGGGGGGAGGTCTGAGCTCCGCCACCTGGACAATATTAAGGGAACCAAGGCTTGGGGAGAGGACCTAGCTCCCTGGAGAAAAGGGGAAATAAACCATTTTTGAATACAATTACTGTTGAAAATAATCAGACAAAAATTGTACATCAATGAGTATTTTCAACCATAAGTCATAACTGCGTGTGCTATGTAGGAGCATGGGGGATGGGAATCATGAGTATTTCATGACAAATAGGGTAAATTAATGCTGCCATGGAATTCAGGGCTGTTGCAGTGGAATTTGTTCCACTTGTGCCACGAGTACATGGGGCTCTGGCTGTAAGTGGGAACATGCAGAGGCAATTCTCACAACCCCCCTGTTGTTTTTGGAACACAGTATCACTGATAGAGCTCCAGCTTTCCAGCACAATAGTGCAGTGAATCAGATACTTAGTCACTTGCTGGAAAAAAAATACCTGGTAAAAATATAAAAATCATACTAAACACTCTGCTTCATGCTGGACAGAGTACAGGGTGCAAAATGTGTAAGTGCTGTATTAAGTATACAATAGATATAAGCACTTCTGAAGACAATCCTTTAATTACACAGGAAAATGTCTTCTTCTAGACTTCATATTAAACCCATAAATAAGCACTCCAGGATAGAGACAGTTTTACTATATGCTTGTAGTACAGGGGTGGGCAAACTATGGGCCAGGGGCCACATCTGGCCCTTCAGAGGTTTTAATCCAGCCCTCGAGCTCCAGCTGGGGAGTGGGGTCCGGGGTTTGCCCTGCTCCAGCACTCCAGCTGGGGAGCAGGTTCCGGCGCTTGCTGGGGGCGGGAACCGTGGCCAACGGGAGCTGCAGGGGTGGCGCCTGTGGACGGAGCAGTGCGCAGAGCCGCCTGGCTGCACCTCCGCGTAGGAGCCAGACCAGGACGTGCTGCTGCTTCCAGAAGCTGCTTGAGGTAAGCTCTACCCGGAGCCTGCACCCCTGCCTCCTCCCCCCTAACCCAGCCCTGATCCCCTCCCACCCTCCAAACCCCTCGGTCCCAGCCCAGAGCACCCTCCTGCACCCCCAACCCCAGCCCCACCCCAGAGCCAGCTCCCCCAGCTGGAGCCCTCACACCCCCTCCCCCTAACCCCTTGCCCCAGCCCAGAGCCACCTCCTGCACCCTGAACTCATTTCTGGCTCCACCCCAGAGCCCTCACCCCATCCCGCACTCCAACACCCAATTTTGTGAGCATTCATGGCCCACCATACAATTTCCATACCCAGATGTGGCCCTCAGGCCACAACGTTTGCCCATCCCTGTTGTAGTAGCACAATTGGGCCTCAATCCTGAGGGCACTGCTGAACGCTACTGTAATATAAATAATAATTTCATACAAAACCTATGTTTAGATTGCAAATTCAAGCACTTGAGAGTTTAAAAAATGCCAGATTTATAATTGCCTGTACACTTAATTCTGCCCCATCCTGTGCACTGAGTAAGGCAGAGGTCTTGAGGGAAAAAATGGTATGTGATCACAAAGACTATCATAATGAATACACACAAGTGGAGAGAGAGAACTCCCCTCATCCCAAATGCTCTGCTCCAGTAGCTCCAAGTGTTCCCAGTACAGTGTTCACTACTGCTGCTGCAGAGACACAAGCCTGGCCTTAGGAGGTATATGGGTAGAGTTACTTTGTCAGGATGCAAACATTTCCCCCAAGGCACAAAAATGAGACAAGGAAAAGGGTTATTCTCAATAGTTTATTTCTCACAAAAGCTAAATGGAATTTCCTGGGTCAAAGAAAAGCCACTTCCCTAACCTGAGAGCATCCCCACTGCCAAATATCAATGATCTGCTGTGAAGAATGGAGGTGCTAGAGGTTCTCAAAGAAAAATGTCACAAGAATCCGTTATAGGGGAAAGTGTTATGCACGTAGGGGTGCTACCAGCTCCCCTATAATCAACTGAGGAGTGTGCAAGATGATGATAGCCAAAGTGCGAGACACTTTGAGCCTCATCCTGCCTCACTGAATTCAATATTCTGTTCATTCCCTCTGAAGCATCTGGCACTGGCCACTGTCAGAAGACAGAATACTGGGCTAGATGGACCCAGTATGGCTGTTCTCATGTTCCTAATTGAAGTTTTGCCATTGACTTCAATTAGGCAAGATTAAGCACTGGACTCACCTCACCCCTTTCACCTACTCAGGGAGAAAAGGAAAGAATCAGAAGTCTGAGGGTTTGGTTCAGTTGGAACAAAATTTCCTGTATGGCTGGAGGTAAAAACTATTTCACTAGGAGGGTGACGAAGCACTGGAATGGGTTACCTAGGGAGGTGGTGGAATCTCCATCCTTAGAGGTTTTTAAGGCCCGTCTTGACAAAGTCCTAGCTGGGATGATTTAGTTGGTGTTGGTCCTGCTTTGAGCAGGGGGTTAGACTAGATGACATCCTGAGGTCTCTTCCAATCCTAATCTTCTATGATAGTACAGTCTAGTGGTCACAACAGAGGACTAAGTTAGGACTCCTGGGTTCTCCTCCCTGCTCTGCTACTGACTTGCTGTGAGATCTTAGGTTAAATCACTTAACCTCTGTGCATCTTCCCCTCTCTTAAAATAGGGATAATATTGCTTACCTACTACAGGGCTATTGTGAGACGTACATATTTGTAAAGTACTTTGTAGATACTTGATACTGGTAGGTTTTCCTATGGTTCTACAGAAGAGTAAATGTATTCATGTAGACATCCTCTGCAATCCTAACGTAGTACTGGCAAGGCATTGCTGAGAGGAAGCTCAATACTAGAGATACTGCTTTGGGGGCGGGGAGGAGAAAGTTCACAGGTACACTCAGTCAATTTCTGCTTGTTACAGTTTCCTATGTCTGGATGAACTATTTATAGTTTTTCATTAAATTTAGGATGGCATCAAATAGGCTAATGTGTTAAAATGTAACTACTGTGTTACACACGTGAAAATATACCTCATCTATTTAATATCAACTATTTATATAGTACAGTATCAGTCAGAGGCCTCAAATAGGATCAGGACCCCACTGTGCTGGGTGCTAAACAGACACTGTCACAGAGTGTGGGGAAGTCCGGCCCTGCACCCCTCTTTTCCGGATTCACTGGGAGTTTTAGCCAGCCAGTAGAACAGAAGGTTTATTAGAGATGCCAGGAACACAGTCCAACCAGAGTTTGTCAGTACATCCAGGACCCCTCAGTTGGGTTCTTCCGGGGGGCAGGGAGCTTAGACCCCAGCCTGGGGCTCCCTGCATTTTACCCCACAGCTCCAAATGGGGCAGGGAGGCCAGACCCTGTCTGCCCCCCTCCCCTTCTCTTTTTAAGCCAGCTCCAAACTGAAACTCCCCAGCCCCTCCTCCGCCTTTGTCTGCTTCCCGGGCCAGGAGGTCATCTGATCCCTTTGTTCCAACACCTTCAGCTCATACCTCTGCCGGGGAGGAGCCGGGCCATCTGTTGCCAGGAGACAGAGCCATTCTCTGTGTCCAGGCCTCTGCCTTCTAGGGCTTTGTAACAATCATGCACCGTTGTCCCACCACCTAGATACTCAAGCACCGCATAGGGGAAACCGAGGCATCCACACAGTACTCAGGGAAACCTTAACAACAGTCCTAGTTCGTCACATCTCTCCCCCCTTCGAGACCGAACTGAGCGGGGTCACTTTAGCCAGTGACCTGGGGAAGTTCGAACCCGGTCACACCAGGCCGTTACAGTTCGACGAGCTCCCTTAGGTCGGGTGGGCTGGATGGCACCCGCAGGCCGCATGTGGGAAGGTTTATGCGGCCCGTGCCCTTTTCCCATCCCAAAACCCCTGGGGTTCAAGCTGAGATGAGGTCTTTTCCCAGCGCTCCAGTCTGGAGGGCTGTAATTCGGGCTCTCTTGGTTAAGAGCCTCCCTCTTGATCTGGTCCCCTCTCTGACCACGTGTCTCTGTCACCAGCCGCTCGGCATCGGCCCCTTTTCCTGGATGCAGCCACGTTGGGGTGGAGTGGTGAATATACCCCGTAAAGCGCCACCCAAATAGATCCGGCTGCTGCTTCTTAAGGGCCTGCACCATGGCCAGGCATTCCCTCTCTATGGCCTGACCGTTCTGCCCCCGGGGCAGCAGTTCCTTGCTCAGATACCTGATGGGGTGTCTCTCCCGCTTCGCATAGGCCTGCATCAGCACCGCGCCCAGCCCTGTGTCTGAGGCTTCGGTGAACACTGTACAGGGCTTGGCCCGGTCTGGGTTTACTCGATCTATTGGGCCCTGGATTAGAGCCTCCTTCAGCGCACAAAGAGCCCTCTGTCCCTGCTCGGTCCAGACTGCCTCGTCTGGCTTCCCCTTCTTACCTAGCTCTGTGATGGGGGCAGCTAGGGAGCTAAAGGGGGGTACAAACCTCTGGTAGTACCCCACCATCCCGCTAAAGGCCTGGAGCTGTTTCTTGGTCTGGGGAACAGGCCAATCTCTGATCGCCTCCACCTTGGCCAGCCCTGGGCTGTTGAATGACTGGATCACCTCTAAAGCCAGCATGTCCTTGGCCTCTCTCTCCAGGTTCCGGGCTTTTTTCCCAGTTACTCTGAATGGGGGACACCTGATGGGAGGATGGGCTCCCATCTCAGGGGAGAGATCCATCGGGGGGTCTTCCCCCTTCTCCTCCCAATCATCCCTTACCAGTTCTAGGGGTCCCCTTACTCTCCTCCCATACCACAGCTTGGAAGGGAAGCCCCCTGGTGATTCCTGGGGCACTTCCCTGTGCCATCGGTGGGGCAGGTACTTGTCCCAGTCCTGTGGATGCTGATTTATGCAAGTCCTCAGCATCAGCCTCACGGTCCCCTGAACTCTCTCCACCAGTCCGTTGGACTGAGGGTGATATGCAGAGGCCCAGGTGGGCCAGACCCCACCTTTCTCCCACACGCCCCGGAGCCGGGCTGAGATAACCTCGGATCCCTGATCTGTAAAGACCTCGCTGGGGACCCCCATTCTGCTGAAGATGGTCAGCAGCGCGTCTGCCTCGGTGTCTGCCCCGGTGGAGGACAGAGCCACTACCTCTGGGTAGCGGGTGGCTAAATCCACCACCACCAGGATGCATTTCTTCCCTGACCAGGTTGCCCTGCTGAGGGGGCCCACCCTATTCATAGCCACCTTCTGGAAAGGTTCCTCTCTGATGGGCAGGGACCTCCAGGGATCTTCTCCCTTACCCTGGGCCAGGTACAATAGCCGGTGATGATACTTCTGGGGCCCCACCGGCTGCCTCCTGATTCCCCACAGTTCTACTTCCCCTTGGGGAGCCCATTCCCAGCACAGGAATCCCTTCTCCCACAGGGATCTGTCTCTGCAGTCTTCCCCAAGGGGGTTTGCAGCTCTGTGGCCAGCAAGTTCCCTTAGCTTCTCCAAGGCGGGATCCCTCTGCAGCTCACTGGCCAGGCCTGGGGTCACCGCCCCACTGAGCCCTGTCCCTGGTGGCTCCCTCCCTGCCGTGGAATCACTTCCCGGCCGCACCTCTGGACCAGGCAAGCCTGGTTGGCAGCCGTCCTGCCCTGCCTGTGTGTTCCCCCACTCAGCTGGGGTCTCTGCTCCCCCCGTGCTCAGCGCTGCCCTGGCTGTCCCTGTGGGGCCAGGCAGCGAGCTCGCTGCTTTGCTCTCTGCATCAGAGACTGCCTGAGCCACCTCTCCATTGTGCAGGGGGGTGGGGAGCATCTCTCTGTCCCACCCCGCCCTAGGGGTCTGGTTACAGGCAGGCAGGTAACCGGGGCCTGGCAGCTCCTCCCCCCTGCCAGCCAGGTCATTTGCATTTTCACTGACCATTTCCCTCTTAGCCAATTGGTTTCCTGAGTTCAAATTCAAATCCTCGGCTGTTACAGGGCCAGGGCCTGGATCCTGTCCCAAAGATACAGTCACCCCCCAACAGCACCTCACCGCTGATATCCTGGAGACCCCCAACCACCAGCCAGCCCGACCCCTCCTGGGTCTGCACAGGGATCTGGGCCATAGGCAGGGCGAATGGGTCCGTCCCTGGGACCCTCACCCAGGTCACACAGCCCCTCAGCATCTGGTGGGGGTGCACCACCCGGGGCCTGACCACAGTTCTCTCTGTCCCGGGGTCTTGCCACCCCCCGAATGTCTCTCCATTGACCATCACCTTCCGCTCCCACTGGGGGTCCATAGGGCTTGAGTCCAGGGCCAGGAGTGGAAATCCGTCCACCATCCCACCCATCTGGCTGGCGGAGTTTATGGCCTTGGGACCCAGCAAGGGGGTTAGATCCCGGGGCTTTTCCGCAGGGTCTCCCTGGTTCCAATCACCAGCCTGCTCCAAGGCAGTGAGGTGGGCCTCCACATCCCCACCCTCCTTAACCAGGGGCAGCAATTTAGGATCGAGGTTCCCTGCGGAGCTGGCACCCCGGGATCTGTCCCCACTTACCCCTGGCCAGTCCCCTATGCCTCTCCGTTCCACCACCGCCAGTTCACTCTGCTGCTGCTGCTGCTGCTGCTCCTCCTCCTGCAGGTCTCTCTCGGGCTCTCGCTGTCTCTCACAGTCCTCTTGCTCTTTCGGACTCAGCTCCAGTCCCATCCGTCTCCGATCCCCTGCTGGGGAACCCGATCGTGAAGACCTCCGTCTGGTTGGGGACCAGACTCTTGGGGATGCCAGGCTATCACTCCAGCTGCTCCCAGATCCTGCTGTAGCCCCATTGGGGTCAGGAATCTGCTCCCTAGAATGGTCATCCTGTCAGGGAACAGTACTTGGTCCTGCTAGTGAAGGCAGGGGACTGGACTCGATGACTTTTCAAGGTCCTTCCAGCTCTATGAGATAGGCATATCTCCATATATATAAGGCGTGGAAGGCAGGCACCTCCAGACACCTGCAACCCTTGGAGAGGGGATGGGAACCAGACCAAGGACAATCGAACTTGTCAAGTGGGCTGACTAGAGAAGAGCAGACATACTGATGGCCTCGGGGGTTAGAAGCAGGCACCTTCCTTTGGGAACACCCTCTTTGCAGCATTGGGACAACCCCCAGCCCAGAGACAAGCAGCAAAAAGGACCAACGGACACAGTCCCAGATTTTGGGCCGCACAGTGAGCCCACCTACTCAACCCCCCGCGGGCCACACAGTGAGCCCACGCGGGCCGCATGTTGTGCAGGCCTGATCTAGACAGTTCTGAAAGGGTTACACAAAATGGTGCCTAACATACCAGTGGCTGCTGGCGCCTTATCTACACTAGAGCTCCTACCAGTAGAACAGCATGGGTGGGAAATTTTAGGGGAAAGGTCGAGCACAGATGCAGCCTTTGGGTTACAGACGGAGCCAACAGCCCCCATTTCCAGCTTGTCACAGCAAGCCTTTCTTGAAGTCAGCAGCATGGAATGAAGGGAATCTGGCATCAGCATGTGTGTGTGCATGGTTCGTGCAGTCAGGGGTGGAGGGCTGACTTTAATCATACTTTCCACAATGGGGGAGGAGTGGCAAAGCACAGTAAGCTGATGGGCATTTTCTGTGTGTTCAGAAATTCCTCCTGTTTGACTTTATCCCAGCTGGCTCTGGTTCCCCTCCAACAATATATATTGGAGGGGGAAGGGAAGAAAGAGCACACATGGATGAAAAGTCAGACAGGGACTCCTTCGCATTCCCAGGATTCCTTTTATATGTAACAGGCAATCCAAGGAGAGCACAGTTGTCTGATGGTCTTACATATTCCACATTCTGGGGAATTATTGGAATAGAAAATGGACCACAAGATCAGCCACGTACAAACTCTATCCCTTTTGCACAGTTTAATCCAGAAAACCTACTGACTACTGTATTAGCAGTAACCTTCTAACGCAGATAAAACAAAACCGTTTCAGTGCCTTCTACATAGGTGTGTGGGCTGCAGAGTCAAACACTTCAGCAAATTGAGCTTGGGCTCTGTGTAGAAGCAGCCATTTGGAGGCTTTATTTTATGAGATGGAATAAACAAAACCTAAATCTTGCAAATCTTAAACAATACAATCAAAGTCTAGAAAATAGCTAAATCAGCATTTGCTTTCCAAACACATGGCCAAGCTCAGTGATGACTACTTAAGGGGCTCTAAACTCCATGTGTCCACCCATGCAACCCCAGGCCCTCTAGTTGTTTTACCCCTACTACTAGGGTTGCCAACTATCTAATCCAGAGGTGGCCAACCTAAGCCTGATAAGGAGCCAGAATTTAACAATGTACATTGCCAAAGAGCTACAGTAATACATCAGCAGCCCCGCATCACCTCCCGGCTGCACCCCTCCCCCGCGCACTTCCAGTGCCTCCCACCCACCCAGGGCCGGCTCTAGCTTTTTCGCCACCCCAAGCGGCAAAAAAACCCAACCCTTGAAATGTGCCGCCCCAGGAATGGCCGGAATGCCGTCCCTTCAGATGTGCCGCCCCAAGCACCTGCTTCCTTTGCTGGTGCCTGGGGCCGGCCCTGCACCCACTGGCAGACCCACCGATCAGTGCCTTTCCCTCCCTCCCCGCACCTCCTGATCAGGGCTGTGCTCCGACTACACAAGCCATGTTAAAGTGCTGCCGTGGCAGCACTTTAACGTTGCCAGTGTCGACAAGCCCTGAGAAAATTCAATCCATCCAGGAAGTATTTGAGTTACTTTCCTGTCTGTGCTTCTCATCGGAACTCCAGCTCATTCCTCCTGGTATTTTACTACAAGCAGTACTGATCTTCTCAAAGTTATGTCCAGATTGTATAAATATTCCTTTCCATTGATATGCCCTAAATAGCAGTGCCCCTCCTTCATCTACACCAATGAGATATTTTTAGAGACGCTGCTTATCTCAGATGGCAGACAATTAGTATTTCAGGCAAAAATTCACTTGATGACAAAAAGCCAACTTAGCTGAAGCCTCTGGGGAAAAAAAAGCAGGCACACAAAAGCATCTTCTGAATTCTCATGGCTTTAGCTTGAACATACAGCACATTCTTTGTCCCACATTGTACCAAGCAGAAAAATCCTCAGTGCGGCTCACTCTGAGCTGAAAAAGGTTAAATGGCACTAACTGCCAGGTAAACTTGGTCAACAACTGAGATTTGGAAGGAGCCTCTCACATAATCCAGTTGGACATAGAATACCATAAGCATACACTGACACTTGGCAGGTGGTCTGGTTTAGTTTAAGTGGGATAGATCCATTATCCTCTTATCTCTGCTCTGTTAATTTCCAAGCAGGGAAGAAACAGGGAAGGGCCACTATGCTTCCATTCTGCAGAGCACACACGCTCTGGTAACTGCAATTGGTCTCTCCAATCCCATTTTACTATGCTCTCTCCAATTTATTCTCACTTCCTTCACTGCCCTCCTCATATCAGGACACTACTCCCCAAACTCAGGCCTTATCCACACTCAAAACTTAAAAATCAACCTAGCTATGTTGCTCACGGATGTGACCATTTTTGCCCCCGAGCATCACTGTTAGGTTGATCTAACCCCCCAGTGGCAGACATAGTTAGGTCAACTGAAGAATCCTTCAGCTGACCCAGTCATTTCCTCTCAGAAAGGTAGATTAACTCCTTTGATGTAAAAACCTCTTCCATTGATGTTGGAAGCATCTGCACTACGGCACTACAGAAATACCTCCCAATTAAACACCTGGCTTGAAAACATCACCAATCTACACATTAACTTGCACTGCTCAGCTGACCATTCTTATTATCATCACAGCCAGCATTGATATGGTCACTACATCTTTCATCTCAATGATTTTATACTTTCTAGGGACTCCAGGATTCACTTGAACCTGAGAAAATCCTCAAAAAGGTGCCAAACCTGCCCCGCTCCCATTCTGGATCTATTATTCCAATTTGCTCCTAATTTTATCCACTCCCTTCATAGGAGGCATAGGTGGCAGTCTCTCCACTGTTACTACAACAGCAATCTTATAGAGCACCCTGAGTGACCTTTAAGAAAATTAAGGCAGATGACACCTAAATGACACAGACTGCACCAGTCCTCATCTGTACAGACAAAGGTTTCAAGTAACCTAAGGAAACATTTTCCTTAATTGACTTTACAAACCAGAACTATAAACAGCTGAAACTAGAAGGCAAAACCATGACACAGCTGAGGCCTATGGCTACATTCACGTATTCTGACATATCCTTTCATATAGCTGAGCCTTCATTTTCCTCAACTTTGTCACAAGAAGTGTGATTCAGATGTAAATGAGGGCAGAATCTGGCCCTGAAATTTTCTTCACCTTTTCCAATTCTAATTTTAATTTTTTAGATGGAGTGACCAGAACCGTACATAGCATTCAAGATGTGGGTGTACCATGGATTTATATAGCAGGACTAATATTTTCTGTTTTATTATCTATCCCTTTTCTAATGGAGTTTTAACAGTCTGTTAAGCTTTTTTGATAGGTGCTGCATATTGAGCAGATGTTTTCAGAGAACTATTCACAATGCCTCCAAGATCTCTTTTTTTGGAGCAAGATCAAGCTTTTCCTACACAGGCAATTTTCAGAACAGAATTTGTCTTTAATTAAGATTAGGGGTAATCTGAAATACCATTACACCTGTTTAATCAAAAGCAGATGTTGTTGCTATTGTCAAGAACTCTGTCTGGTGCTATTTCCAGGCCCTATCCATCAGTTTACCAGCCTGAACTGAAGTCAGCAAGGTCAGAATTAAAATCCTCAACATCATTCCCACTGTGTTATATTGTCAGCCTCCGCCCATTTGTACTTTCTTTTAAAGCAGGAAAAAGCTCACAAACAGTTCTAGAAAGAAGTAGAGTCATAATTCATACATAAATAAAAGGGATATGTTGGAAGTTAAGTATTTACATTCACCCTGACTTGTCTTATAATAAGGCACCTGTAAGTTCTAAAGGAAGTTTTGACAGGAAATAGATTATTGGACATAGTACGCAAGAAGAAAGTAAAAAGTAAAGGAGGTTCGAGTATTGAGGAATTTGTAGCTGTTGAATTTAATGCGACATGTGAAAGACCTGGGACAAACTGGAGGAATTACACTGTTCCACAGACCCTGTTACATTCTCCCATTGCCATTACAGTTCTTTAGCATGCCTAATTCAGCAAAGCACTTGCTTAACCTTATGCACCTGCTTTAGTCCCACTGGCTTCAATGAGACAAACATGAGTGTTAAGTGCTTTGATGAATTGGGGCCACAATGCTATATGAGTAGCTAGCAGGCTGGCTTTCTATCAGCATACATTTTCTTCCACATTGGGTATATCAGATTCATCAATGTCATCTGCACTTTGAGCATGACCTAACGTTTAAATTCAAGGTGAGACAGACTATAAAGGTGACCTTTCATTACAGATTTCTAAACTTTTTCAGTTGCCCTATTATTCCGAATCTCCTACCTCACAGGGGTTGCATTCCCTGGGTAACATTTGTATAGTGCATTGAAAAGTATCTGTTGTATACATGCTGATATTATGACCTTGATCAACACAATGGGTGCAAGGGTGAACCACATGTGGTCTCTAGAGAGAAAATATTCTCCTAACACAAAATGACAAAGAAACAGTTAAGCAGTAAAAACAATAAACCACTCCCTGTTAACCTTCACTGCTTGTAGAAAACAAAACAAAAGAGTGATCTGCATTGCCATCCAAGTTCTAAGCGAGAGACACAACTTCTGGCAGGCGGATCTGTAGGCATTTCTTCCCCTCCCAGTACACAGAAGCAGCAATTCTGAACTATTTGCAAGGTGCTTGGAACAGAAGACAACCTGCTATTGAAGACTGGAGATAGACAGAATAAGGTTTTTCTGTCTCTAATTTATAGGATTCTATGGAAATTCTCTAATAACCTTTAATACCTCTGACTGTACAATAATCTTTTATTTTTTAAAACGGCATTGTTGGTCACAGCAACAATTGCTACAACTAGAAACTTCAACTGCAGTGTTTTAAATATATATCAAGTATCAGAGGAGTAGCCGCGTTAGTCTGGATCTGTAAAAGCGGCAGAGTGTCCTGTGGCACCTTATAAACTAAAACAGACGTACTGGAGCATCTGAAGAAGTGGGTATTCATCCATGAAAGCTTATGCTCCAATACGTCTGTTAGTCTATAAGGTTCCACAGGACTCTTTGCCGCTTAAATATATATAAAATATCTATAAAATATCTGTTACTGTTATTTTAAACAGAAAGTTGATTACAGAATCGTGCTCTGTCATTTGTGAAATTGCACATTTTAGTTATGAAAATTAACAAACATCTGGCTGTTGAAAGTTATTTCCCCGAGTAAACACTGACTCAATGCAGAAAGTACAATACAAGATTTATTAGTAACTGTTAGCAAGTTTTAAAAAAACCCAACTCATTGCACTACAGAGAAATATTTCAAAATGGAAGAGAATTTCCTCCTATTTCTGTGGTTTGCAGCTATTCTATTTCAATGGAATTTAACTTCTTAGGAGGTTAAACAGACCAGGGTCTCACTATTATATGCTATAGGAAACTGATTTATCTAAATTTTTAAACTTTGAATGACAATGACTAGTATAGGTCAAACACCTGAATTTTCATACTTTTCTGTTCTCTACTCCTGTCAGGCGCTGAAATGCGTCAGTGCATACACTTCCTTCTTTGACAGAAATGTCCCGTTTAAGTTAAAGAGAAGGTGGTTATGAAAACTCCAAAGATAGCCGTTAAAATCTTAGGCCTGGTCTACACTGGGGGGTGGGGGGAAGGGATTAATCTAAATTATGCAACTTTAGCTACGTGAATAACGTAGCTGAAGTCAACATACTTAGATCTACTCACCCTCTTGCTCTGGTGGAGCACTGGAGTCGACGGGAGAATGCTCGGGGGTCGATTTATCGCGTCTAGACTAGACGCAATAAATCGACCCCTGCTAGATCGATTGCTGCCCGCCAATCCGGCGGGTAGTATAGACATACCCTTAGTTAATGGAAATAAAGAACACAATTGAATTTTAAAGTCAGGTAAAGCCTTGGGACACTTGCGGCTTTCAAGCTCTGTTATGTTTGTTTAGGTAGCTCCGCTCTTTTTACGTAAATGGCCAAATACACTTAGGGGCAGATCTTCAGCTGGTGCAAAGTGTGATAGCTCCATAAAAGTCACAGCAACTCAATATTTCTGAAACAAAGGCATTCCTGAACTCTAAACATCTCTCCAAAGGCTGTTCAGCTGTTACAAACACACATTTTCGTAAAACAACAGATCTATACCCAGTGTTGCCCTTTATAAGGGTCAAGCCTTGGGCTAGATGCAAGAATACTGTTGCTAAATGAAGACACTCAAATACCTTTGGTAAACTGGTGACAGAAAGGTTTCATTCACATTATGGCTGAAATAATAATTTTATAACCTGTTAGAGGCATGGTCTCTAATCAGCTGCAATTTACAATATTCAGCATGCGTCCAAACAGCAGGTTGTCTGCCATCATAATTGTGTTTGTGTGTTCACTCCTAGCATTGTCTGTCTGTCTTCCTAGGAAAATCTTTTGCAGTGCCTCCGCAGCAGCTGCCCATGCCAAAAACCATAGGCGCCGACTCCGTGAGTGCTCCGGGGCTGGAGCACCCACAGGGAAAAATTAGCAGGTGCTCTGCACCCACCAGCAGCCAAGCTCTCCCCTCCCCCACGCCCTGTTTGGCAGCGCTTAGGACTTTCCAGGAGGGAGGGGAAGGAGCGGGGATGCGGCGAGCTCAGGGGAGGAGGCAGGGCAGGGACTTGGGGGAAGGGGATGGAATGGGGCAGGAAGAGGACGGGGCTCAGGTAGGAACTTTGGGGAAGAGGTGGAATGGGGGTGGGACGAGGGCGGTGCAGCGGCAGGGCCAGGGGCGTTTGGGGGGTGTCGAGCACCCACTGGGCAGAGGGGAAGTTGGTACCTATGCCAAAAAAATATGCAGTTTTTTTTTCAGACAACCTCCACTTTCTGCCTAAGATTAGGGGATTTCTTAGGCAAAACCCATAATTCCTTTGCCACAGAAGTCACACTGTCTATCTGGTATCATGGAAGTCTTCCAGTCATCGCAAGCTGCTGCTTTTTCCACCTCCTTGATTTTAGTGCCTAGAAGCTGAGCAGGGCAGAAAGCACACCCCAGCTGCATCCCAAGGTACTACCTGACAAGAAGGCAGAGGCAAGTACTAAAGTCTGTGTTCATACATTGCTGAATTGAACTACAGGGAGGGCAGAAAATGAGCCAGACTGAGCTCTAGCTGCTGGTGGGCCAGTGTTGTGAAATCCAAACTGACAGTGACCGGCTGGGACACTTGTCAATTGCCAAGTGCACTTTATGAATGGGTGTGTGAAATGAGCAGCTGTCTCACAGCTACCTATGACAGCCGTCCTTGGTGAAAGTGTTCCCTAGCAGTCTAGAGACCAGCACCCTCTGGCAGATGATTTTGGTATGGGGAAGACTACAGTGAGCCAGAGTGTATGGACTGTGTAAACTGTAATAGAGCAAGTGTTATTGACCTGAGTGGACCAAGGTAGCTAATGCCCCTGAAATAATGGAGGGCAGTCTTCAAAGAATAGAGGCTTCTTTTTTTTTTGCCACCTGAACATGATATATGAGACACAATTACAACAAAAACTGCTGGAGTTCTGTCCACCAGTAGCTTCTGTCATAACACAAACTTTGTCAGTGTTTTCATATTAACACCTAACTTTGCTGTCTCAGCATGTCTGTGTCAGTACATTCTGGAAAATCTGGGCAGCTATCCCACACTGCCTCAACAAAGGAAAGAGTGCCCAGAGGACATAGCCAATGCATTCCGGAATGTCCTACAGCAGACAGAGCCAGGAAGATCAATCAATCCAGTTACTGAGGCACAATGAGGGTGGTCCCAACACTCCATAACATAAGAGTGTTATGCTTTGTTACACAAAGACAACTACATATGAACCTAGACCACTGGAAAGGGTGAGACAAGGTTAGCTGCCATGGTTACTATCATCTACTAACTATGTATGTGATTGGACACAAATCATGTTTAGAGCCTACCATGTCACTAATTGGTTACAAACAGTTACAAACCATAGCGTGGACAGGGCTTAAAGAAAAGACGACTAAATAGATAGGGGACAAAGCAACAAACCTGAAGAAAGACACTTTGCTTGACTTCAATCTATGTGTCCTGGTTTGTTATAGAATGCAGATAGACTACATTGTGAAGAACGTCCAGTCCCAAATTACTGTACACAAATAGTAATTCTGCAGAGTCTCAAACACAGGTTTCCAAACATGAGATTAACATAATTTGAGTAAGGCACAAAGTGGGTGAGGTAATATCTTTAATTGGACTAACTTCTGTTGGTAAGCAAGAGAAGTTTACAGAGAGCTGTTCTTTAGGTGATTTGAGTGAGTGAAGCCATGTTATAAACTGGTTTCACTGCAACTACATTTCAGCTGTATATAAATATGGTTTTAACTGTGCTTGTCTGCCACATGAAGACGGGATCTCAGAGTGCCAATCTCACTGCTCACACCAGTATGGAAAGTTTCCTCAAGGTAGTAGTTTTGCTGTCATCTACTGAGAGAGAGATTAAAGCAAGTGCCTCTACTTCTTTCTCTTCAGTGACATACTGGAATTTCTATCCCAGACATCAGGTTAACCTAAAGGAGTCATTGGCTGTTTTGAAAAGTGCCAATCGTCTTCTCATTCTTCCAAATGGGGAGGCAAGGTGCACTAGGTTTTCAAAATTTTCCATGCTGTGACCCCGTGTTACAACAGAAAAAAAAAAATTCAGAACCTCTCATCTAGCCATAAAAGAGCAGGGATATGGTTGTGATCTCCTTGGATCAGTTCACAATTCCCAGGTTGAGAAACCATGAATGGACTGGAACTCAAGACTTGGGTTCTATCCCTGGTTCTGCTATGGACCTATTGGGTGACCCAGACTTCACCTCTGTTTCCCATCTCCACTAGTGCTTATGCTGGCGTAATTCATGTCACTTGGGCAGTGGAATATTCACACCACAGAGCGACATAAGTTTTGCAGACATAAGTCATAGTGTAGACATTGCCTGTGCAGAGTAAGGCTATCACAAAAACACAGGGCTGTACCCAAGTATCTAACACTGAAGGGGGGGGGGGGGGGGGGAATAGCCAAACACTAGATGTGAGAACAATCCACTCTCTCCAGATTGCTCTGGTGCTATGCTTACCTCTAGACACACTGCTTGCCCCATCAATCTGAGAACTTTACTGAGTCAGTCCAAAGACACTGAAAACTAAAAGCATTTGTCATCTATCTGTGGGGTGACCAGATAGCAAGTGTGAAAAATCGGGACAGGAGGTTGGGGGTAATAGGCGCCTATATAAGAAAAAGCCCCAAATATCGGGACTGTCCCTATAAAATTGGGACATCTGGTTACCTTATCTATCTGTAGCGACAGAGGGAGTTGCCCACCCCCAACCAAAGCCTTATTACCTATAATACCGCAATGCTGTCCATACCAGTTCCCAGGTTCATTTTCTTTTTGCAAACTCATAAAAATACAAAGTAACTGCAGTCACATTACTGGAGAGAAGATTCAAATAATTAAAACAAGATGCATCCTTTCTGCAGACTAGTCAGATACTTTCCTTAAATTACTGTTATTTACAAATCATCATATCCACTTATGTGGGATTAGGACTAGGGCCCTAACAAATTCACGGCCATGAAAAATGTGTCACAGATCATGAAATCTGGTCTCCCCCATGAAAACTGGTCTTTTGTGTGCTTTTACCCTATACCAGGGGTAGTCGATTATTTTTTGTCAAGGTCCAAATTTCTTGGTGAAGATATACTTAAGGTCCAGACTCCAGAGAAAATAAATAAAATAAATAAATAAATAATAATTAAATAAAAAGATGTTGGGGTCCATTCAAAAGCATCAGGTAGTCTGGATTTAGCTCATGGTCCGCCTATTGACTACCCCTTCCCTATACAATACAGATTTAACAGGGGAGATCAGTGTCTCTCATATTGGGGGTCCTGACCCAAAAGAGGGTTGCAGGGGGTCACAAGGTTATTTTAGGAGGGTTGCAGTATTGACACCCTTACCTCTTCACTGCCTTCAGAGCTGGGCGGCCAGAGAGCGGCGGCTATTAGCCAGGCGTCCAGCTCTGAAGGCAGCGCCCTGCCAGCAGCAGCACAGAAGTAAGGGTGGCAATACCGTACCATGCCATCCTTCTGCGCTGCTGCCGGTGGCGGCTCTGCCTTCAGAGCTAGGCTCCCAGACAGCAGCAGCTGCTCTCCAGCTACCCAGCTCTGAAGGCAGCAATACTGCAAACCCCCTCTCCTCCCTCACAACGCTTTTATGGGTCAGGACCCCAACAATTACAACACAGTGAAATTTTGGATTTAAATAGCTGAAATAATTAAATTTATGATTTTTAAAATCCTATGACCGTGTAATTGACCAAACTGGACCATGAATTTTGTAGGTTCCTAATTATGACTGAAGTGGGCAGCATGGTGCAGCAGCAAGGCACTGAACTGGGAGTCAGGACCTCGGATCCTATTCTCAGCTGACACTAACCTGTTGTGTAAATCTTGGACAAGGTGTGCCTCCGTTTTCCCATCTATAAAATAGGGCTAATGATACCAACCCTCCTTTGTACAGTGCTTTGAGATCTGTATATGCAAAGTGCTAAATAAGAGCAAAGTATTATTATTCCAACAAGGTTTAAGAGCCTTCCAGAAAAGAGCATTTTGTCACCAAGGCACACAATGGGAGCCATAGAAGTACCTAAAAATATATACACACACACACACCTCAGTGGTTTGAGCATTGGCCTGCTAAACCCAGTTATGTGAGCTCAATCCTTGAGGGGACCATTTAGGGATCTGGGGCAAAAATTGGGGATTGGTCCTACTTTGAGCAGGGGGGTGGACTAGATGACCTCCTAAGGTCCCTTCCAACCCTGATATTCTATGATTCTATAATAATGAATAAAACAAAGCTTTTAAAATGACAGGCCATTACCACCTTTGTTACAGCAAATGCATAATCAGCTTCTTTCTTTTGCACTCAGCCACACCCTTCTCTTAATCATCCCTCTAGATTATTTTATTAAGGTGCTAAGACTCACACCACCCTCCTGAAGAACAGATCTTCTTAGGGACTTCACTTTGTTTTAATAAAAAACAATTTAAGGTGTTACAATATAAACAGAATAATAATGCAATTTACAATATTTTGGAGTGAAATTTTTTGCTGATTATCTGAGGAACGAACATACCATGATCTCTACTGAGGTTAATTATTTTTCTAACTCTACACTGGAGTTTTAAAGAATTAACCAAAGCATTCTCAATTTAGGAAATGGTAAACTGGCAATTTTGCCCTTTGCATTCAGCTCCATACCACTCAGAGAGTTTAATAGTCAGAGGAACAATATCTTTCATCCACAGAAGTTCACTCACAGCTTTCATGTCTATTACCCAGGAGCACCTATTTCTAAAGCAGCACAAAACTCAATAAAAGAACACATTATCTTGACACAAAATATGCATTATACATACCTGGGAAGAATCAGGTGAATACACACACACTTATTCTGTGAGTAAATGTTGGTATAACTATCAAATAGGACATACTGGCTGGCTATTTCTCACAGCAGTCTCTTTTAGGCTCTCACACAGAAAGAGACAGTATATTCCCCTCTTCTCCAGGGGGCCGGGGGGGGGGGGTGAAGCTACGCACACACAGAGGGACTCGCTCGGTGGAAGGGTTACACACACACACACACAGAGGGACTCGCTCGGTGGAAGGGTTACACACACACACACACACACACAGAGGGACTCGCTCGGTGGAAGGGTTACACACACACACACACACAGAGGGACTCGCTCGGTGGAAGGGTTACACACACACACACACACAGAGGGACTCGCTCGGTGGAAGGGTTACACACACACACACAGAGGGACTCGCTCGGTGGAAGGGTTACACACACACACACACACAGGGACTCGCTCGGTGGAAGGGTTACACACACACACACACACAGGGACTCGCTCGGTGGAAGGGTTACACACACACACACACACACACACACACAGAGGGACTCGCTCGGTGGAAGGGTTACACACACACACACACACACACACAGAGGGACTCGCTCGGTGGAAGGGTTACACACACACACACACACACACACACACACACACACACAGAGGGACTCGCTCGGTGGAAGGGTTACACACACACACACACACACACACACACACACAGAGGGACTCGCTCGGTGGAAGGGTTACACACACACACACACACACACACACACAGAGGGACTCGCTCGGTGGAAGGGTTACACACACACACACACACACAGAGGGACTCGCTCGGTGGAAGCGTTACACACACACAACCCCGCTTATTCTCTCGCCTTAACATGCAGAAAGTGACACTTGGCCGCTGGGTCCCTCCTCTCCACTCAGCCTGTCCTAGGACCGCGGAGCCTCCCAGGGCCAGCCGCGCTGGGGCCTGCAAGAGGCGCTGCTGCTGCTGCTGCTGCCTTCCGCCCCCCGCCCTCAAAAGCCGGCGAGGCGGGCTCCGCGCGCAGAGCGCCGCTCGTCTCACCTGGGGGGTCGGGCCCGCCCCGCGCGGGAAGCAGGCTCCTGGGCCGCCAGCACCGGAGGGGCTCACTGCGAGCGTGCCTCGGCCAGCTCCCCACCCGCGCCTGCGCCCTTCTCGCTCCGGAGCACGCCCGAGCTCGGAGCATGCGGAGAGCGCGCGGTGAAGCCGCTGCCCTCACTCCGCCCTCCGGGGCTGCCCGGCTCTCCGCCCGGAAATGTGGGCAGCCGCAATTCGCGGGGGCGGGGCCCGGGCCCTGTGGAACCAAACCACCTCTCCGCTGGCGCCTCGCTTACCCCCGAGTCTAGCCCAGGCCGGCCGGGCAGGGCTGGTTCTCGCCCTCACGGACACGGACTCCGAGTCGCTGCTGGTTTTTAACACGCTCTGGAACGTTACATGGCAGAAGTCAGGAGTGATACGGAAATAGAGCATTCAGGGCCAGCTTTAGGCCGCTTCTACCGATGCCCCAGAATCGAGCCCCGCACCCTAAAGAAGAGAAATAGACTCAGGGCCAGCTCCAGGCACCAGCATTCCAAGCAGGTGCTTGGGCGGCAGACTGTCCCTTTTGCCATCCGCAGTGGCAATTCGGCGGCAGCTTGTCCCTTTTCCCTGCTGGGGCCCTGTCGAAACTGTTCAAATCGGCCTCGTACTTCCTAGAACCTGCCCTGAAACCACTCACCTACCGCCTCACACACCTACTCTGACTAGAGCCTGCCAAGAGATGGATCCCCTTCCAGACCACCTTCCCCTACACCTGCCAGTTCTAGCTCTTGCCTTCTTAGCAGCAAAAAGCTTATTTACACTGGACATGCCAAATACAAAACTGGACAACAGGGGCTCTTCTAAAAAGTTTAGTTCAATTAATCAAAATAACCTCCACTGACCAACCATCCTCATCCTAAACTGGGCTACATTTTATACATCTTACACTGTAAAAATGGTAAACAAATAGTATGTTTCAGTTCACCTCAGACAAGGAGTATAGTGCAATCACTTTATCCTTTACATTTTTAAATTTTCTTCTCACAGAACTGCGCTAAGAGTTAAACAAACTGGCAGCCTGTAGATGATGTTGCTGTACCTACCATAATCTAGCCTCCATAGCCACCTCAGCCTGTTTTTCATACCAGTCTTGGGCACTTCACTCATTTTGCATACGTAAGAGACAAGCAGTGAAGCAGCATCACTAGTCCAGCAGATACCATACAGGACTGGGAGTCAGCAGACCTGGATTCTATTCCCAGACCTGGTTTTTCCTCCATCCTTTTGTATTGTCTATTAGACTGTACTCTTTGTAAATGCAGAATGGGAAATTGGCCCTGTCCCAGAGTATCTAGCACAATAGGGATCCACTGTGAGTTGGGACTGATGGCACTACTATAATATAAACAACACAAGCTTATTTATTAGAAAATACTCTGTTGGGGAGTGCTTTCATTCTTAAGTGTACAGACAACATTTCTAAGGAGATGGAAAAGATAGTTTTACCTCTTCTCCCCAGGGATTCATTACCAGGCATGAATCATCAGTAGGATAAACTCATGGTAAGGCCACTGGGCCAAAACAAGCTTTAGTGTAACTTCACTGAAGTCAATGGGAGGAATCGTCCCCTTACATTTAGGTGGCCATCAGCTGTTTGGAGCAATAGGGATCTTCACTTACCTCCCCAGCATGTTATATACACACTCAGACGTGAAGTGCACATTAATCTTAGGGGGGGATATCATCCAGTTCCATCTACAAACCAAGCTCCCCCTACATGAGATGCCACATATAACTGTATTTTGAACACTGTAATCTATTGTACATCCAAAGCCCTGGCTGGGATGATCTAGTTGGGGTTGGTCCTGCTTTGAGCAGGGGGTTGGACTAGATGACCTCCTGAGGTCCCTTCCAACCCTGAGATTCTATGATTCTGCTGAGCTCCTCAGGCACAATGCCCCCCTAAGGAGCTTAGATGCCCTGCTGGGCCCTGTTAGGCACTGGGGCTTGGGTCCTTCTTGATCAGGGTACAAAATAACCAGTGGCAACTTCCAAGGACCTGAAGAGGTCTGTGTAAGCTTGAAAGCGTGTCTCTCACCAACAGAAGTTGTTTCAATAAGAGGTATTACCTCACCAATCTTGTGTCTCTAATAGCTCAGCATGGCTACACCACATCACTGCAAAGCACCACACATTCATTTTGCTCAAGTGAGCTATCACTCATAGTAGAGTGTGCACATCTTCATACTATACATTATTGCTCTCTTTTCCTCCATGATTTGATCAGCAGTGAAGCAGTTAGTATTGGCATTTAAATTAACACCTAATTGAAATTAATTGTGCAATTTACCCCTTTCAGAGCTTTTGCTTCAGAATCTCTGCCGACTGAGGCAGACATCGTTGCATCAGTTACACAAGAGGTTCCCAAACTGTGGGTCGAAACCCCATTTCAGCAGAATGGGTCGCAGCAATCCCTAGTGTGTGGAGGATGCCATTTTGCTCTCAACAGTGTGACCTTGCATGTAGAGTGTGTGGGACGACATGATGCATGGATGACGGACCCCATTTTAGTTTACAAATGGCATCATCCGCCCAATACAACCTTGTATGCACTATATGTACGAGGTCATACTGTGCAGAGGACATCATTTTGTTGAGAAAAATAGCATAATTCATGCAGATAATTGTATGTGCAGTGCAAGCAAGATCATGATATGTGGATGGCGCCATTTTGTAGAACAAAATGGCATCTTCCACGCTGTCTGAGGTCCTGTCTGGAAATACTTCTTTAAAATGGGGCTGTGCTGGCAAAAAGTTTGGAAACCTGTGAGTTACACTCAGGTCACATTTTGTAGATTTTCTTCACAATCATAGCAGATAAAAGCTCAAGGTCAAATCACTGGTACATTCTATATGGCCTAACAAGCCAGTTAAACTGGTTTTATATCTGATTTGCATCACTGGAAAGTGGGAAACAGTGTACATATGAATCTGGCCCTTTTTAAAGTTAAAGTATAATTTCTGGAGCATGAGATGAACAAACAAATTAACATCCAGGAGCCGCTGCTCCCAGTCCCCTCCTCCCCCCGTTGTAGCAATTTAACCCATCCCATTAAAAGCCAAGAAGAGAAGCCAGGAATACCGATTCCCAAAATTCCACTGTTGTCTAGCAATTAATTACAGAACTTACCTGCAAATGATGCATTGTATCCCCTTCTAGCAGTTGGTGCAGAGAGAGAATAACTGACTGCTACTGTTATCGGCTAACAGGATTACTCTTAGAACAAGTAGCAGCAGTATGTGCAGAGAATCTGAAGAGCCCAGAGGTTCAAACTCTGCTACAGCCCTATACAAAAGATAAGTTTGCAGTTGTATATGCTGGAATTTGGCATTGTGGTTGGGGTTTTTTTGGGGGGGGGTTTGCTGCTTTTATTTTAGATCTAGATAATTCCCCAAAAAACCCACAAACCCACTGAATTTGAACATCATTAACTTACAAAGTCAAACACTCAAATGCAAGAAAATGCCAAAATTAAAGCTGTCAATTTAACCTTAATTCTATCTCCTGAGGTGTATACATTATGATACAATCTTTAATTACAGACTCATAGTATTATTTCTACAGGAGCCCTGCTTCATTTAGTGCACAACATGGACAGTAGGATCATTGAGTGGGTGAGGGTATCGGATGTGAGACTCCTGTTCAAGGATGCGTAATGAATTAGGTAAGGGATGAAAAGCGAAAACATAAATTTAAATTTTAAACATAAATGCTCTTGCACATAAATTTCTGGACTGGGACCCAGAAGAATTGGCTCTATTCCCATGTCTACCACAGACTTTATGAAAGTAGGCAAGCTGCTTAAACCCAAATTTTCAAAAGTGGTCACTAATTACGTAAAATTTTCTGGGTCCAACTTTAGATACCTAGAGCCTGATTTTTAGAAGCACTGAATACTCATTGCTCCAATTTAAGTTGGTCAATGGGAACTGTGGGTGCTCAGCATCTCAGAAAAAAATCAGGATCTACAAGTTGGGAGCACTCCCACATTAGTACACATTTGAAAATTTCCCTTTAATTTTTCTGTTTCAATTCCTTCATAGTGGTGGTGTGAAGAATAATTCATTAGTGATTGTGAGGCACACATACTAGGATGAGTGGCATAGAAAAGCTGGTGAATAAATTTAAAAAATCTTATTCAGTGCAGGGTTTGGGTGATGTGCAATAAATACGACATGGGACCACATACTGAATAAGGGTAAAAGAAAATATTGAAGAGCTGTCTCATTCACTGAGAACTTCCCATTCTTTGCATTGAATGAGGCAGTGGTCCTTTGGAAAAGATCATAGAGTGTCAGAAGAATCATAGAAAATGAGGATTGGAAGAGACCTCAGAAGGTCATCTAGTCCAATCCCTTTGTGACGTTATCTAATTAAAATATGACTATGCAAATCATTGTTGCTACCACTGTTATATAATTGCAACAAAACTTGTACAAAGTGTGATGTATGGCCAGAAAGGGTTAAGCATCCTGCAGGATAATTGACCCAGAGTCAACCATTATAGAGATGTTAGAACAGTATGCAAATGGTAACTAAGGCCATTCCATGGTAGATAGGCTAGAACTTTGAAATGCAAAACTATATTGTTAGAAACTAGAGGTAATACTAATTGTATGTGTGTACTCATATCTTGTTTAATGCTTGCCACCTAAACAGACAGTTCCTGTCTGTTACTATAGCTATTATATATATATATATATACACATACACCTCTGTTAGTCTATAAGGTGCCACAGGACCCTTTGTCGCTTCTACTATAGCTATTGATTCCGAGATCAAAAGGCCATATTAACATTTAGATGAACTGTAAACATAGTAACATCATTGTGTTCGTCTCTCTTTGAAATGTACAGCAAATCACCTGACATTCATGAAAAACAGGCAAGTGCCTTATGTTAATCTGTGTAGATAATTACTGGGGATGCTTAGAAAATGGGTCCACTTCAAAGTCCCCATGAGTGCCTATTGTTCGCCTAAGGAGCTGTCACAACACCTGAAACTGCATAAAGGACCCTTGGGTCCCCATCCTTTTTATCTAAGATCTGCTTGATGCTTCATGTACTGGAAGCTTAAGCCACAGGGCAGAGATCCCAGTCCTGACTGGACCATCCTGAATATAAACATGTGGACTATAACCTATTAACTAGTTCTGAAAGAACTCTTTGCAACTACAAAGCTCACCATCTCTGCTATGAATCTGAATCTCAAGAATTGTATTCGTGTCTGTATGTATTCTGATCTTTTAACTAATACTCTTTTCTTTTTTAATACATTTTAGTTTAGTTAATAATAATTGGCTGTAAGCATGTATTTGGGTAAGATTTGGAAGATTCGTTAACCTGGGAGGTAATGTGTCCGATGCTTTGGGATTGGTAGAATTTTCTTATATGATGAATAAGATTTTTAGTAATCCTCATCATATTTGACTTGGGTGCCTAGGTGGAGGCCTGAGGCTGGGTTGGTTTAAGGGAATTGTGTTGTTGGCTTCTGGGTAACCACTGAGGTATTATAGAAGCTGTTTTGTGCTGGCTTGATAAATCAAAGTAATGGAATATCCACCAGTTTTGGGGATTGTCTGCCCCATTCTTTGCAGTTTACCCTAATTGAGTGACCTCAGTTGGCTCCCCTGAGACTCCAGTCACATCCCTGCTCAAAGCAGGACCAACCTCAACTAAATTATCCCAGCCACGGCTTTGTCAAGCCGGGCCTTAAAAACCTCTAAGGATGGAGATTCCACCACCTCCCTCAGTAACCCATTCCAGTGCTTCACCACCCTCCTAGTGAAATAGTATTTCCTAATATCCAACCTACACCTCCCCCACTGCAACTTGAGACCATTGCTCCTTGTTCTGTCATCTGCCATCACTGAAAACAGCCTCGCTCCATCCTCTTTATAATATATGATAATGTGATTAAAGATATCATCATGCATACATGTCAGGGGGCCGAATTAAAGTTCCACAAACTTAAACTTGGCATTTAATAACTTTTGCATGCTTGCATGCATAACAATGTTCTTCTTTTAATGTATTTTTGGTATGGAGTTTTATATGTATGTTATGAGGCTTCTAGTTGCCACCAGTCAATATCAGGACACTATTGTGCCGGACACTGTTCAGACACATGAAAATAGAGCTCTGTCTTTGGTCCACATAGGCATGGCTATATAGGGACACCCAGGAAAGTTAAATCAACTAACGATGTAAAGTCAATGTGCATAAGTTAAACCACAATAAACCCATGTGGCTGCTCTCATTCAGGAGAGCACTTCACTTCAGCAAAGTCTTCACTCCATCCTGGTTTCCAGCGTGTCCCCATGTAGGCATGGCCTAAGTCTTGCAGATTCTTTTTGCATAACATCACCTTCCTATGCCACTCTGTAATGAGTTCAGCTGGCACCACTGCAGTAAACAGGCTGGTAGCATATGGGCCCAGGCAGCTTTGGAACACCAGGAGCAGCTGTGCTCTGTGCCTTTGTTACCCCCAGAAGTGAGATAACAGCTAAAACCAACACTGCCTGTGGCAAATAGAGCCAATACTCAGTGCCATTGCAGTATGTTCCTACACAAGCAATAGGGACTGAAATGTTATTGTTTCATGCAATCAAAATTCCTTCCCCTCCCCACCCTCGCAGGCCATACTCGCTTATGGCGGGGGCTGGAGAGTGGTGCTGTACAGAGGCATTCCAAAGTTGAAATGTCAATAAGCATATCTTAATAAAAGTTTTTATGGGAATCAGGGAAGGGAGTTGTGAAACTTATCTTTCCCTTTCCATTGTGACTGTAAATCCAATGATACATTTGTCTCTTTATATCAGCAGCTGTTGCTGCAGTGGCTTGAGGGGTGCCCACTCCAGACCTGCCGAATGCCTGACCCCGACGGGAAGAAGAAAGAAGAGCACTCGGGAGGACATGTTCAATGAGATCCTGCAAGCCAGTGCTGCATCAGACTGTGATCAAAGGGCCTGGAAGGCCAACATGGCAGATGGCATGAAGAAGGAGACAGCAAACAGGAGAAAGGCCAAGGAAATGGAGAGGGAGAAGCACCAGGACATAATGGATCTTCTCAGGCTGCAAACACAAATGCTGCAGACGTTGGTTGACCTACAGATGCAAAATTCCCAGATTCACCACCCTTTGCAGTTCTTAGAGAACTCCATGATGATAGCTCCCTAACCCTTCCCCAACATTCCACATGGCATAATGGCCCACATCCACATAATGGGCCACTCCGCGGGGACAGCAAGGAAAACCACAGCTTCACATAATCCAGTCATTGTTATCACAGGTCAGTGTATGTGTAGGCACATAGGACTATATTTATGCACTGAAATGGACAGAAGTGTTGTCTGCCTTTCCAATTTCAAAGTCCCATTCCATTAAGTTATGCTTAAAGTTTGTATTGCATTGCAGAAAAACAATATACAAAAAAACAGGCACTGATTTTGGCACTCAAATTCCTATTTTTGGAGAATAAAATTACCTTTATTAGTTCACAACACACATTGCAGAATACATAGCCATAAAATACACAGTATGTGTAAATGTAAAACAAGTGCCACACAATTCCTAGCAGGACCCAAAGCACCAGGCCTAGAGAACAGTCCAGCACAGAACAGTACCATCGCTGACCACTAAAGTGCTCTATCAAAGCCTCTGTCAACCACAAGACTCCATGTTGAACTCTTATAGTGGCCATTGTGTCAAACTCAGCAGAGAGCCACTCCACCTCTGCACTCTATTATGGCAGTAACTTTTCCCCCTTTTGCCTCACATATATTATGCAGGACCCAACAGTCAGCTATAACCATGGGGATATTGTTCTTACTGAAATCCAATCTAATGAATAACCACTGCCAACGCCTCTTCAATCTACCAAAAGCATAAGGACTTCTGGGAGATAGTAGGGGGATGGCGGCTGCATAGTTTACAGCTCTCTTCCCAACCTTCTAAAATCCATCAGAAGCTGAATCACTTTTTCTCCATCTAATTTTCATCAGATATTATTCTACAACTATTTTCTTTTAGCTTAATACCATTACAGATGCTTCTCAATCTCCAGACTTTCTACAAAATCCTAAAAAGCGGAAGCTACTGGACAACCGTCTTGCAGCCAAGGCAGCTGACCAGGAAAAGGCTGCCCCTCTGAGACTAGATGAAATTATGGACTGGCTAAAATAAATCTCAAGTGAAAAGATTACCTTGAGAAAAATATCTGAAGATATAACAGATCAAAAGTATTACCAGTTCACATTAAGCTAATTTGCAAGGCTTGGCATCAAGACTAGACAAAACTGAGAACAGACTCTCCTCACAGTGCATACTATGATTATAAACAGGAAAGGACTATTCAACCCTGGGGGGGGGGGGGGGGGAAAGGGTTAATGATCTTGAGGGAAGATCAAGGAGAAACAATCTGAGAATTGTGGGTCTCCCAGAGGGATTGGAAAAAGGAACGTCTGGGATTTTTATGCACAATGCTGCTAGTGCTTTTGTTTCTGCACCCAGATCAGAATTTAGACATTGAAAGAGCCCATCGCTCACTTGCACAAAATTTCATAATCATATAATATTTTAAAAATATAATACTAAGGAATTCATTCTTTAAAAAGCCCAAATTTGCTCTTTTTAGACTCATACAAACATAATGGGTGTCGGGGCAGAGAAAATTTTCTCATACAGATTAAAAAGTGAGAGATCAAGTGTCCCAAATAATATAATTCAAATCAGAAAAAAGGCAAGTTTTTACTAATCAAAAAATATCAATGATCAATTTTTGAAATTTTATGAAACTCTTTAGAATAATGTATCAGAGGGGTAGCCGTGTTAGTCTGGATCTGTAGAAGCGACAAAGGGTCCTGTGGCACCTTATAGACTAACAGAGGTATTGAAGCATAAGCTTTCGTGGGTGAATACCCACTTCTTCCGATGCAAGCAGTGGAAATGTCCAGGGGCAGATATAAATGTCTTCCCTGCACATTTATATCTGCCCCTGGACATTTCCACTGCTTGCATCCGAAGAAGTGGGTATTCACCCACGAAAGCTTATGCTTCAATACCTCTGTTAGTCTATAAGGTGCCACAGGACCCTTTGTCGCTTTTAGAATAATGATTTGCCACCTGACCTAGAAAAACTGAATAATTTTAACCTCCCATAAATCTCAGAAGAGCAGCAGGCCAGGCTCGCTTTTCCCTTGCAATCAGAGGAAATAATCAAGGCCATGGAAGAAACAAGTCCAGGCAAGACCTCCGGCCCTGATTGCTAGGGCGCTACCAAATTCACAGTCCATTGTGGTCAATTTCACAGTCATAGGATTTTTAAAACTGTAAATTTCATGATTTCAGCTATTTAAACCTGAAATTTCATGATGTTATAATTGTAGAGGTCCTGAGCTTAAAAGGAGTCATGGGGGGAGGTTGTAAGGTTATAGTAGGGGGGGTTGCAGTACTGCTGCCCTTACTTCTGTGCTGCTGCTGGCAGTGGTGCTGCCTTCAGAGCTGGGCGGCTGGAGAGTGGAGGCTGCCGGCAGGAGCCTAGCTCTGAGTAGTAGTGCAGAAGTAAGGATGACATGGTATGGTATTGCCACCCTTACTGGGCCCTCAGTCAGCCGCCGCCACTCTCCGGCCACCCAGCTCTGAAGGCAGCATAGAAGTAAGGGTGGCAATACCGAAGCCCCCCCTAAAATAATCTTGTGACCTCCCCTGCAACTCCCTTTTGGGTCAGGATCCACAATTTGAGAAACAGTGGTCTCCCCTGTGAAATCTGTATAGTATAGAGTAAAAGCACACAAGACCAGATTTCACAGTCACTGACACGTTTTTTCATGGCCATGAATTTGGTAGGGCCCTACTGATGACCTATTGACAGAATTCTATTTAAGTCCCCTCTCAATCTTCTCTTCTCCAGACTAAACAAACCCAATTTTTTCAATCTTCCCTCATAGGTGATAGTTTCTAGACTTAACTATTTTTGCTGTTCTTCTCTGGACGTTCTTCAATTTGTCCACATCTTTCCTGAAATGTGGCACCCAGGGCTGGATACAATACTCCAGTTGAGGCCTAATCAGCGTGGGGTAGTGCGGAAGAATTACTTCTCGGTCCTTGCTTACAACACTCCTGCTAATATATCTGAGAATTATATTTGCTTTTTTTGCAACAGTATTACATTGTTGACTCAGAATTAAGATGATTTGACAAAATAATTAATAGGGATGTTTTGTTTGAGATATCAGGAACAAAGGGAGGTAACTAACAGATGATAAGAAATGTGTAAAATGGTACATAAGTTGTTTATCCCAGCTGTTTGTCTCAGTCTATAAATGTCATGGTACCTCGCCTTAACCCATTGTGGGGTCTAGGGTACAGCAATGACTCCCATTACTGATTGAGCCATTCCTTGCCACCAGACACTCCTGTGTTAGTATACCTGTAACCACGGAGCCAGGGGGCTAGGACTGTGCTTGAGGGCAATAAACCTGGCCAATGCCTTTGTCAATTAACTGTGCCTGTGGTCTTTCTTTATAAGCAATACCAATGTCTGCTGAATTAGCAGCCTACATGATCTGCTGTTAGTACTGATAACACTGGAGCTCCAAGGACAGAAACTCTGAGGAGCCTGAACAGTGTTACTGAGGTAACAACATTCCAGTCTTCAACACTTAACAACTGTGTGATGTCCACTACATTTAAAAATCACCCCCTTCTACATACCTAGGCGTCTACTGGGGTAACTCAAAACTCTGTATAACAGGCAACCCCATCAATGACCAGATTGGATTAGGAAAGGGATTTTGATCATCAGTCAATTTATTGAAAATCATACTTTTCTCCCTTTTACAATATTAAAAAAAAATCTAGACTAAAAAGGAGTAGCAATATATCCAACTTAAACATGCCATCTCCCATCTATTTGGCCCTGATTCACCTGAACTGCTTTAAGTTCTCCAAATATTTCCCAGATTGCCAAGACCTATGGCGGCAATATATGCACATTTGACCAGCAAATTTTAATTAAACACAGATTCCCTAAAAGAGAATTTGGAGGAGGAACTAGGGCAATTATTCTCTGCTAACCAAGGGAAACAAATTTTAGCCAGTGCACTGAACTGTTCCTTGAACCTCCATTTAAGATTAATCCAACAGAAAGTCATATTGAGGATGCACTGTATCCCTCTCCAACTGTTCAAAACAGGTCCGACTAGTCGTACAAATGTTGACACTGATTCAGCAGGTGCAAACTTAATGCATATGCTCTGGGAATGCTCTTATACCCATATATTTTGGGCAAAACTTAACTGCAAAGTTCATTTTTTCCTATCAAATGCAATTGTATTACAAGCTAAACATGTACTTTTAAATCTAATGGATGTTAATTGGAATAAATCTGAAAAAATGTGGCTAAGCAGAGTCCTGGTTCATGACTGGGGCTCCTAGACACTACAATAATGCAAATAAATAACAGTCCTGCCCAAAAGAGCTTACAGCTGTAGAAGAAAACACATACAAAAGGTGAAAGGATACTGTCAAATGTACAATTTTATATACACATACATTTAAAATTATTTAAAATAAAAGTGCCAACTACCCTAATTGAGTGACCTCAGTTGGCTCCCCTGAGACTCCGGTCACACCCCTGCTCAAAGCAGGACCAACCTCAACTAAATCATCCCAGTCAGGGCTTTTGTCAATCCGGGCCTTAAAAACCTCTAAGGATGGAAATTCCACCACCTCCCTAGGTAACCCATTCCAGTGTTTCACCACCCTCCTAGTGAAAGTGTTTCCTAATATCCAACCTAGACTTCCCTCACTGCAACTTGAGACCATTGCTCCTTGTTCTGTCATCTGCCACCACTGAGAAAAGCCTAGCTCCATCCTCTTTGGTAGTTCCCTCCCTCACAGGGTTGCTAAAATCTTTAATGTATTTATCCTCATAAGGCACTCAGATACTACGGTAATGGGAGCCATATAAGCACCTAAAATAGACAGGGACATATGTACATAGCTGTGTTTAGGTATGAAGTTATTTGGCTTAAATGACTATAGAAATAATTCAAATCATTCACAATTGTGTCCTGAGTAGCTCTAGCACGTACAAACAAAACGTAATACAGAAATGTGAAGGAGTGAAATGTGAATTTCTTTTGGAAGCGAGATTTATTCACGTGAAAGAAAAACATCCTACAACTAGTTGCAGTGTGTTCTTAATCCAGCAGAACTGACAACTGCAATTTCATACTCAGGGCATACCTTGACAGTAAAGGAAAAACAATGATTCGTTACTTGACCTTCAAAAATCCAGATAAAAATATGCTGTAGGCTTTAAGCTTTCTGAACTGCACATTTTATTTTAAGTCTTTTCTGTGAAATTTACACAGATATTAGAAAATTGAATACTTTGAATACAGTCTAAATACAACACAGATGTTCTGTTCATGTGGAAGCCTGAAGAGTGAGAATATATTTTGTAGCTTTTTAAAAAACAATGCACAGTGGTGCTCTCAGGAACTCTACTTGTATGTTGAGCTATAGGCAAAAACCCACCCAACACTGATTCTCCATTAGCAATGCACATACACAAAGGATTCTAAACATAATTCAATCAAGTGGTCATGCAGTAACTAGATCGGAAACCCAGTTCTCCAAGATGCTGACAGTTTTCATCTTATTTTTCTTGATATATTGTTCTACCTCTATTTTCCACTCTTTAATATCTACTAATCTTTGGATTAAATTTCTGACATGAATTCAGTGGCAAGATGGGCAATGACTATCTAAGAGGCTGGACAGTATTATTTTTAAAACTGGTTTTCTTCCCTTCAGTTATTTTATAAATCCTTTCCCAAATTCTAATGCACCAACTAAGTACTCCTGGGCCATACCAATTACAAATCATGCTAAGTGTGGTGTACTCATACAACACTGTTTTGAACACTTCTACCATTTCCTTAATTGTCAATCACTGACTCTTCTTTTCACTGAGGTGAAATATACTGCTGCTGAGTTTAAAAATGTCTATTTAAAAGATAGTCACAATCATTCTAATTAAGAGTCTTTGCAGTAGCCTCATTAGCCTTCTCACATTAACTTTTCTCCTGAACTCAGAAATGGTGACTAGATTGCTCATTTTGAAAATAACTAACTCCAAAGCAAGAAGTGAAAAGAGAACAATAAGAAACACAGGCTTACAGTCTTGCACTCTCCATTCTGACTGACCACACGGATGATTTCTCCTGTGGGAATGTACTCAATTTGCAGTTCCATCTTTCCAGAACTAAGTTAGTAGATTTCTCTGTCCTTTAGAGGAGGGTGCTGACATCAAGGAACAGCAACAGTATTCTATGAAACAACAGACTGCGTAGATTCTTTGGTCCAGAAGTCCTACTGTAAGCGGAAGAGCTAAATCCTTGTATTTACACTAAATGTAGGTGTGAGCTCAAACTACAATTAAGTTCAAGCACTAGTTTCCACTAAATTCTGGATTGTTACAGTGAGTCAAGACAGTTCCAGGAATTGTTAATTTATGTCCTTGCTTGTTGCTGTTAACTCTAGATGTTCCATTTCAGACCCAGAGGACATAAAAAAGTCAGGTTGCTATGGCTCGAATTTGAGAGTTATTGGCACAAAAGTACTGTGCAGTAGACTTTGTAAGCACTGCCCTGAGATTTTATGCAGGAAAGATTCTCTGTGTTGGACTGTGAGATGTTGGATTTAAAGAGATGGTACAACAGAAAATGCCAACTATTCCCACTGTAACTCCAGCAAGTCCTTCAAATTACTCTAGAACTAAATTGTAATTAAGCTCTTCATAGTTAACTAGTTCTGACATAATCAAGCATAGCAGTCACCATTAAAAAAAGAGAAAAGTTACCCCACAACATTTCTTACTTTAAGTACAAGGTAAAACTGTTGGCAACCACCGTATATACCTCTGAGGCATCTATCAGTGTTGCACCTGGCTGTACTTTACTCTCTATTTTGGAGATAATGTTTAGAAACACTGCAAATGATCCCTCGCCCTCAAAGCCTCTAAACAGATATCCTGAACAGACCAAAGAAAAAATACCAACCTATAGGCTAAACGCTGGATATTTCAAAACCTGCTGTTGGTAGACGTATCCACTCTCAGAAGCCATATTTGAGCTCAGACACTTGTTTCCAGAGGAAGGTAATTCCAGATGAGGAGGCTTGCTACTGAGAATACTTGAATCCTAAAACATTTCTAAATATATAGCACCTTAAATGTCACCCACAAGTGAAAGGATTAACAAGAAAAGAATAGCACAGAAGATCATTCCATTGCAGGTCTGAGAACAAATAGTTTGTTGCTTGCATTGATATTTCTTGCCCTTGGAATTATTATTCTATCTTTAGGTATTATGTGACAGGAAAGATTGTTCTAGGCCAAGAGGCATTTCCCATTCTACCTTCAAGGTTGTTTCAAAGGATAGAAATTACTGGTTCCTTTTCCAGAGCTATTTCCTAGGATAAAAATCATTGCTTCATTATTTCTCCAGCTGGGAACTGTCCTATTCCCACAACCATAAAGCAGTGTCTCATCTATCCTTCCTATCTAGGTACCTAATTATTCATATCTTTGCATGTGAAATATAATTTGTTTCTCAGATCTTCTTCAAAGGAATAATTTCAATTATATGCATAAAACTTCTGGATTTCAGTAGCAAACAAGAAAGGGTAAACAGAAATACAGAAAAGGAAAGTGAAAAAGCTAGAAGAAGAGGACTGAGAATAAGGGAATACAAATAGGCAAGAGGAGAGAGTCATAAAAAAGGTAAAATGTCAAACAGAGGAGAAAGGGGAGGCCATGCCTGATTAGACCTTAAAGGAGAAGCCAAGGTTGTAGCAAAGCAATTGTTTACTACACTGAAGTCCCTACCACTACTTGTGTGGGACTGATGCACGCACTGTTGTAGCCATGTCAGTCCCAGGTTATTAAAGAGTCATGGTGGGTGAGGTAATATCTTTCATTGGACCAACTTCTGTTGGTGAGAGAGACAAGCTGTTGAGCTTACATAGAGAGTGTAATCAATCACAAATAGTCAGATGCAGACAGTCAATTTCAGGTCAGAGGCATAGCTGGCAATTAAAATTATCTCTATTTTTTTTTCTTGTGGAATATGTCTCTTTCTTCGAGAAATTTCCTTGTGACTTCATATTTTTAATTCTTCCGGCATCTCCCTCTTTTTCCTTCCCCTCTTTGCTTCTCTCCCTAGTTTTTATCTCCATGTCTGAGATTTCCTCTATGACTTCAACGTTTTCTTCCAGTAGCATACAAGCTAGAGAGAGGAGCCAAGTTTCTCTAAACCAGTTTTCTTGCTTTTTCCTGTTTTCTGGTTTGACTATATATATTATCCTGACATTTAGTTGTAGTAGCCCTTGTGATAGAAAGAAGGCAGGATTCTGTTAAAAAAATCCATTTACATTGATTGTATTTTTTTTTTTTTTTTTAACTGAGGCTTCTGGACAGACAAAACCTACAGAGTTCTCCCTGGCGAACTAACTTCCACTGTAACTAAACACTGCTTGTGTTGTCAGACAGGAGATCCCTAAGCATTGGGTTGGACAAAGCAGTTATTGAAAGACTGAGGACAACTCTACAGTACTCTGTACTACATTCTGATTTCTAAGGTTTGGACCTTTCCCTGAAATGGCAAGGTCCAAGAATATGAAGGGAGAGGTAAGATGAATCTAGAATAACTAGCCTCAATTACTTCCTTTAATCCTACTTTCCACAGAACACAAAATGGACATCATTCTTCTCTAAGAGAGATATCTGGAGAGAATGAGAAGCTGAGGAATCAGAAACAAGAACATGAAGTAGTATTCTATGTTAATGCTTAGAGCGTGAGCTACGAGTCTGTTAAAAGCAATGTAATCACTTAGTAATGAGTTCTTCTGTGACCTTACGATACTGTTATTCTGAAAACAATTGCCTCATTTCATTCACATTAAGGTAGAAAATCTGCCATCACCAGGGTACAAGAGGATGATTTGAAATATTCCTGATAGTCATGCAGTTCTCGGTCTCAAAAAAAAGCCACCATAGAGTAATTTCTCCCTCAAGGAAAACATCATAATTCAAGCTTTCTTGAACTGGCCCTTCTACTGCAACATATTAATTAAGGGCAGGTTCATCCGAATGTCACTGCTGCAGGAGCAGAGAAGGAAATAGTGGTGGTGCAGACAATAGCCCTTATCAGAGTGTATTTTTAGGATATATAAAACACACAATACATCTCAGAAATATTTCCTGTTTACACACAGCTGTACTATCTATGTTCAGAGATGCATTGTTTATCCTGAAGTCAGCTGAGAATTAGAAATTTCCTATGTGGTTGCTAAATAAGGATAAGCTTGCTAAAGTTCCTTGGTAAACATCCTTCCTACTTTAATAGAAAACAAAAAGAGTGCTCTGACAACACTGAGCCATGAAGAGTTGCCCTCCTTATGGAAAGTAGTAGTAAGTGGCAATTTACATTTAACATGCAATAAATTAATTTACTTTAAAATATATGTCAAGATACAACAGCTTCTTTGCAGGGAGAAGGCAAAATATTCTTACCTCTTAAATCAGTGGCTCCCAACCTTTCCAGACTACTGTACCCCTTTCAGGAGTCTGATTTGTTTTGTGTACTCCCAAGTTTTACCTCACTTTAAAACTACTTGCTTACAAAATCAGACATAAAAATACAAAAGTGTCACAGCATGCTATTACAGAAAAATTGCTTACTTTTTCATTTTTACCATATTATAAATCAACTGGAATATAACTATTGTACTTACATTTCAGTGCATATTATATACAGCAGTATAAACAAGTCATTGTACTGACTTCGCTAGTGTTTTCTATGTAGCCTGTTGTAAACCTAGGCAAATATCTAGATGAGTTGATGTACCCCCTGGAAGACCTCTGCGTAACACCAGAGGTACATGTACCCCACGTTGAGAACCACTGTCTTAAATTACAAAGTTAAACCAAATTGTTATAAAAACAGTTCTCTTGAATTAACTTTAGAATAAATGTATTCTAAAGTTAATTCAACAACTTAAATGGCTTAAGCATTTGTACAAAGAACGCGCCAAGAAACATGGCTGGAGTCAAAATCTCAAGTATTTAACGAATGAGAGGTAAAGTACTTTGGGCTAGGATCTAAGTAACCAAACCCTCCCTCCTCCTACTCTTTCTCCTCTTTTGACCAGCACTGCACCTGACTTCTCTCCTTCACCCCTCCATGTTACTGTCATCTACCATTGACCCAACTCCTCCATCAGCCTTCCTCTCTGATTTTGACTCCTGGCTCTCTCTCTCTTCCTCCCATCAATCTCCCATGCTCATCTTTGGTGATTTCAGCTTCCATGTTGATGATCTATTGGATGCCTTAGCTGCATACTTCCTCACCCTAATCTGTTCATTTGACCTGTAGCCTGGGTCAACTCTCCCACTCACAAAGTTCATTCAACTTGGTTTTCACCAAGCTCTGCTCTGTCTCTAATCTCTGTATTGTGGAGTTTCTCCTCTCTGATTACCTGGTCTCTTTCAACATTACCCATCAACTCCCCACTCCACCCCGCAAAAATACTCTGCCTTTCTGTGACTTCCACTTCATCAGAGTTGATGTCTCATCTGCTCTCAGCCCTCTCCTCCTATCTTCCATTGATATGGTTGTTGATTCTGTCCATGCTTCACTCTCCTTCACCCTTAACTCTTTTCCTCCTTTCCCCCATTTTAAAGAAAAAAATCCATAATTTTGTTTTCTGGCTAGATACCATTGGGACCATATATATTTTGCAAGGTACAATGAAAACTGAAACAAGGGATTCTTGTGGAGCCCTTGCCTTCTTCAATATGTGTCTTATGCAACTGAAACATTATGTCAAGTGCATAGTTTACCATGTAAGCCGGTATGCACTGAACGAAGCAGAGCTTCTATGTGCTCTTTACTACAAAGAGAATGAGACTGTTCTTAAACTGCATGTCATATTGCTCAGTTAGCTATGTATCCACATACATCCTTCCTTTGCTTAGAAGAAAGAAAACTGGTTAAAAAATTGAACCGAGGGTGCAAAGAATGCATGAAATTAAATTTTCAACTCTTCTGATAAGTCAAGCAAATCAAAACCAGTTTTCATCTGAACACTCAGCATTTCTGACTAAAGGCTATTTCACTGCCAGCTTTCTAACCCCAGCTGATTCAGTATTAGAGCTGCTAAAAATAAAAAAAAATTATAATGGAAAGTGAAAGGACAGTTACCTGTTCCGTAACTGGTGTTCTTCGAGATGCGTTGCTCAGGTCTATTCCACCGTAGGTGTGCATGCTCGCCATGTGCATCGGTGCCGGAAGTTTTTCCCTTAGCAGTATCCATAGGGGGGAGCGCCGCTGCGACCCCTGGAGTGGCGCCGCTATAGCGCGCTATATAGGGGACTGCACGCTCCCCCCACCCTCGGTTCCTTCTTGCCGGACCAACTCCGACAGAGGGGAAGGAGGGCGGGATGTGGAATAGACCTGAGCAACACATCTCGAAGAACGCCAGTTACGGAACAGGTAACTGTCCTTTCTTCTTCGAGTGATTGCTCATGTCTATTCCACCGTAGGTGATTCCAAGCAATATGGCATGGAGGTGGGTAGGAGTTCACACCGTGTCTGGCTGGAGCACCGCTCTACCAAAGCCAGCGTCATCCCTAGCCTGGGAGACCATCGCATAATGCGAGGTGAACGTGTGAACCGAGGACCAGGTAGCAGCCCTACAGATATCTTGGATAGGGACATGGGCTACAAAGGCTGCCGACGAGGCTTGCGCCCTGGTCGAGTGTGCCCTCACGATAGGCGGTGAGGGAACCTTTGCTAACTCGTAGCATGTGTGAATGCACGAAGTGATCCACCGGGAAAGCCTCTGGGTAGAGATTGGCTGACCCTTCATACGCTCGGCTGAGGCAACAAAGAGTTGCGGGGACTTACGGAACGGCTTAGTCCATTCCAAGTAAAAAGCCAGCGCTCCGCGCACGTCCAATGTGTGGAGGCAGCGCTCCTCACCCGAGGCATGCGGCTTGGGGCTGAGGACAGGGAGGAAAATGTCCTCGTTTATGTGAAAAGTGGAGACCACTTTGGGAAGGAAAGCTGGGTGTGGTCAGAACTGGACCTTGTCCTTGTAGACCGTAAAGGGCGGGTCTGAGGTCAAAGCCCTGAGCTCCGACACCCGTCGGGCGGACGTAATGGCCACGAGGAATACTACCTTCCAGGAGAGGTGAGACCAGGAGCATGTGGCCAAGGGCTCGAACAGGGGCCCCCATGAGGTGAGATAACACCAAATTCAGGTCCCACTGTGGAACAGGGGTCCTGGCATACGGGAAGGACCGGTCCAAGCCCTTGAGGAAGCGTCCCGTCATGGCATGTGAGAAGACCGAGCAGCCCGGGACCGGCAGGTGGAATGCTGAGATAGCCACCAGGTGCACCCTGATGGAGGAGGGGGCCAGACCTTGCGTTCTAAGGTGGAGGAGGTAATCAAGGATAACCTGGAGTGGGCATCCCTCGGGGAGGTACCCCACGCGCCCGCCCACCTGGAGAACCTGGCCCACTTCGCCAGGTATGCCCGGCGAGTGGAGGGTTTCCTGCTTTCCAGGAGGATGCTCCTGACTCCTTCTGAACACAGTCTCCTCTGCATCTAACCACTGAGCAGCCATGCTGTCAGGTGGAGGGAGGCTAGGTTGGGGTGAAGGAGGCAGCCCCGATCCTGGGACAGGAGGTCCGGTCGAAGCGGTAGCGGACGTGGAGGGACCGTCAGCAACCCTAGGAGAGTCCCGTACCAGTGCTGTCTGGCCCAAGCTGGGGCGATCAGCAGGATGAGGGCCCTGTCCCTCTTTACCTTTTCCAGGACCTTGTCTATGAGGGGAAAAGGAGGGAACGCATAGAAGAGCTGGCCCGACCATGACAGGAGGAAGGCATCTGAGAGTGCATCCTTCTCCAGCCCTCCCCTGGAGCAGAACCGGTGGCAACGGTGGTTCTGCCGAGTCGCGAACAGGTCTACTTGGGGAGTGCCCCAGGCTCGGAAGAGCTGATCCGTGACCTCCGTGTGGAGGGACCACTCGTGCTGGGAGGAGAAGACCCTGCTCAGTCGATTGGCCTGGGCGTTCATAGAATCATAGAATATCAGGGTCGGAAGGGACCTTAGTAGGTCATCTAGTTCAACCCCCTGCTCAAAGCAGGACCAATCCCCAATTTTTGTCCCAGATCCCCAAATGGCCCCCTCAAAGATTGAACTCACAACCCTGGGTTTAGCAGGCCAATGCTCAAACCACTGAGCTATCCCTCTCCCCAAGGGAGTTGTTGACTTCTGGCAGGTGGAAAGCCCGGAGGGAGATATCATGGGCTATACAGAACTCCCACAGGCTGAGGGCTTCCTGGCAGAGAGCCGAGGACCTCGTCCCTCCCTGCCTGTTGATGTAGAACATCGCGGCCGTGTTGTCTGTAAGGACCCTGATCGTTTCGCCACTCAGCCGTGAGCTGAACACTGCACAGGCCAAGCGGACTGCCCTGAGCTCCTTGACATTTATGTGTAGGGATAGCTCCGTGGCCGACCACAGTCCCTGGGTTTGGGAGTTCCCTACATGGGCTCCCCCAGCCCACGTCCGACGCATCCGACACCAGGTCTAGCGACAGGGGCGGGTCCCGGAAGGGGATCCCTTGCAACACATTGGTCGGGACGGTCCACCACTGAAGGGAGGTTAGCACCTGCCCCGGTACCGTGAGGACCTTGTCCATACTGTCCCGAGCCGGAGAGAATTCTGAGGCCAGTCAAAGCTGGAGAGGCCTCATTCGGAGTCTGGCGTGGCGTACCACATACGTGCACACCGCCATGTGGCCCAGGAGCTGTAGGCAGGTCCTGACCGTGGTCAGGGGGAACTCCGTGACCATGGGTATGAGCCCTTTGAGGGTCTGGAATCTGCCCGGTGGGAGAGAGGCCCTGGACCTGGAAGCGTCCAATAAAGCCCCAAGGAACTCTATGCGCTGGACCGGAACCAATGTCGACTTGGCCTCGTTTACCCGAAGGCCTAGATTGGCACAGGTAGTCAAGAGCAGCTGTAAGTGGTTCTGCACCTGCGACCTCGAGTTGCCCTTGAGGAGCCAGTCGTCGAGGTACGGGAATAGCTGGACCCCTCGGTGTCTGAGAAAGGCCGCCACAACCGCCATGCACTTTGTGAACACCCGAGGTGCTGTGGACAGGCCAAAGGGGACGACCGTAAACTGGTAGTGGTCCTGCCCAACCAGGAAATGAAGGAAGCGCCTGTGCCCTTCGAATGTGTGTATGTGAAAGTATGCGTCCTGGAGATCCAGGGCCGCATACCAGTCGCCAGGGTCCAAAACAGGAATAATCTTTACCAGGGAGACCATGCGGAATCGGTATTTGACCATGAACCGATTGAGACCGCATAAGTCTAAGATAGGCCTGAGGCCCCCTTTCGCTTTGGGGATCAGGAAGTAACGGGAATAGAACCCTTTCCCTTGGAATTTCCTTGGGACTCCCTCTATGGCTCCGAGACTGAGGAGCGGCCCACCTCCTGCTGCAGCAGGGGTAGATGTAACTGGTCTACCGTGCCGTGCCCGGGAGGGAGTCGGGAGATCGGGGGTGACCTGAACTGGAGCGTGTAGCCCCGGGCAATGGTACTGAGGACCCACCAGTCCGAGGTTATAAGGGACCATTGCGAAAGGAATGGACGCAAGCGGTTGCTGAAGGCCAACTTTATTTGTCAGAGGGTGTCCTCGCGTAGGGTGACCAGATGTCCCGATTTTATAGGGACAGTCCCGATTTATGGGTCTTTTTCTTATATAGGCTCCTATTACCCCCCCACCCTGTCCCGATTTTTCACATTTGCTGTCTGGTCACCCTATCCTCGCGGTTCGCCTTGGTACCCTCTTGCCCCCAGTCAAAACCGCCGCCTGCCCTGCTGCTTGCCCTTGGAGGGCTCAGCCTGCGGGGCAGAGCGGGACTGCCTCTGAGGTCGCCTCTTCTGTGGCCTGGACCTCTTGTAGGCTGGTTCATAGCGCGGTTGGGGCGCCTGGGCGGGAGCCTGCGGCTTCGGCTTTTCTTTAGCCGGCGGGACGTAGAGCCCGAGCGTTTGCAGGGTGGTACGGGAGTCCTTCATCCCATGAAGTCTCACGTCCGTTTGCTCCACGAACAGGTCCTTGCCATCAAATGGGAGATCCTGCATCACGGACTGCGCCTCCGAGGATAGTCCCGACAGGAGGATCCACAACGCCCTGCGCATGGACACTGCCGAGGCGATGGATCGCGCCGCCGTGTCTACCGCATCTGATGCCACCTGCAGAGCAGCCTTCGCAGCGGCAGCCCCCTCCTCCGCCAGCGCCTTGAACTCCTTGCGTTCGCGCTCTGGGAGGAAGGGCTCGAATTTTTGCCAGGACCCCCACAGGTTAAACTCGTAGCGGCTGAGGAGGGCCTGGTGATTTGACACCCTGAGCTGGAAACTCGAGGACGAATACATTTTTCTCCCAAATGAGTCCAGCCTTTTCGAGTCCTTATTCTTAGGGGTAGGACCCGGTTGACCCTGGCGCTCCCTATGGTTGACGGATTCCATGACCAAAAAGTTGGGAGCCGGGTGGGTGTACAGGAATTCGTGTCCTTTCGTAGGGACAAAATACTTGCGCTCTGCCTTTCTAGATATAGGCGCAAGTGAGGCTGGCGTGTGCCAAAGGGCTTCTGTAATATTGGCAACCCTTCATGTAATGGAAGCGCCACTCTGCCAGGTGCCGAAGACGAAAGGACATTGAAAAGTGAGTCTGAGGGCCCTGCCATCTCCTCAGCTTGGAGCTGGAGGTTTGAGGCAACTCGCTTTAATAGCTCCTGGTGGGCCCTGTAGTCCTCCTGCGGTAGGGAGGGTGGGGGGCCGCGACCTTGTCCTCCGGTATGGGGGAGGAAGCCGGTATGGAGCTTAGCGCATCTGCTGGCACCGCGGGCTCGACGCCTTGCTCGGAGTCCGCATTCGGTGCCAAGGACCCTTGGTCCACAGATGTAGGTCTGGGAGCCCGGGATATAGTGGCCGAAGGAGCCTCGGACGCCCCTGCGACCGATCGAGTATTCGGCTGGGCGTGTCCCGGGGGCCAAAGGGTCCACTGGCACCACTGTCCCTGCCATGGAACCCCTTGCCACTGACCCTGCTGCAGCACCGGTGGCACCAGCTGGTCAGGTAGGAAAGCGGAGGCCCTGGAGTGGCTCACCGCTGGTGTGAACGCTGTTCGGTCGGAGTTGTGGGAACGGTACGATCTACGGCGTTGACAAGGACGTCTACCTCAGGACCGGGACTCCGACAACGAGGTATGGTACCGTCTCGAGCTACTGCTCCTTGAGACGCTGCGACACCTATGTCCACGGCGGTGCAGAGTCGGCGACCTCTTACGGGAGTCCTTTTCCCGGTGCCTTGAGGACTGGGAGCTGGAGCGTCAGCGGCCATGACGGGAACGGCTGCGATAGCTCTGACTCGACTGGGAGCGTCTACGGCGCCAGTGCCTGCCGTGTCGCGACTCCCTGCTCGATCGAGAGCGGTGCCCGGAGCTCTGATCCGACGGCACCTTGCCCGAGAGCCTCACCATCGGTGACTGCGGAGGCTGCGGGCTATGGTCAGACCGGGCGCTGATGGGCGAGCGGTCCCGGGACCGGTCCCCGATCGGGATCCGCGCCTGGTTGGGGTTGACGGCCTGGAGCCCAATGGCGGCTTGCCTCTGTAACGGATTGCTGGTGCCGGGACTGCCGGTACCCGGATCGTGAGCAAGTCGCTGCCCGCCTGGAAGGCCTCCGGCGTCGAAGGCATTCGGGCGTCCAGAGAGGCCTGTGTCGAGGAAACCGGGCTACTCCGCTCAGCACAAGTCGGAGCGATGGGGCCCGGGGGAGAATTGCGGCTGCCGCACACGGGTCGAGCCTCTCCCTTATCCTTGCCTCGACGACGATGTGTAGATGGTGCCTTCCTCTGCCCTTGCGACGGTGGGCGGTGCCGGACACTTGAGGACGCCGGGGGATCATCACGCACCGAGGACAGGGTACCAGGTGCCGATTCCGCTCAGCACACCGGTGCAGGAGCCAACGCGGACTCCATGAGGAGGGCCCGGAGTCGAATGTCTCTGTCCTTTTTCGTACGAGGTTTAAAGGACCTGCAGATCTTGCAGCGTGCGCTGACGTGGGACTCACCCAGGCAGCGGAGACAAGCTGAGTGCAGGTCGCTTCTAGGCACAGAGAGCCTGCAGGACTCGCACGATTTGAAGCCCGGGGTCCAGGGCATGCCCTGGCCCGGACACTTACTAAAATGAACTAACTCACAAACTAACTAAAGATACTACTAACAACGAACAACAAACAAAGTTCTAGGAAAAAGGCTGCAGCAAAGAAGCTGGAGCAGAAGTTCTGACGCACCTACAATGGCGGCAAGAAGGAACTGAGGGTGGGGGGAGCGCGCAGTCCCCTATATAGCGCGCTATAGTGGCGCCACTCCAGGGGTCGCAGCGGCACTCTCCCCTACGGATACTGCTAAGGGAAAAACTTCCGGCACCGATGCACGTGGCGAGCACGCACACCTACGGTGGAATAGACCCGAGCAATCACTCAAAGGAGAATTTTTATTTTGCTACTACTCACTCAGATGAACTGTTTTTGCTTGGGAAAGTTAGAGAAGATTAAATTCTGGGTAGTGACCAGACCTGGAAAAGTTTTGCCTGAAAAGTGAAAACTAAGTTTTAGGCACATGACATTAAGTCACCCATGCCCTTCAAGGAATCTTGGCAAACTTCAACAGAGCAAAACAACAGTGGACAGAGTTCCTATAGAATCATAGGGTTGGAAGGGACCTTAGGAGGTCATCTAGTCCAATCCCAAAGCAGGACCAATCCCCAATTTTTGCCCCTGATCCCTAAATGGCCCCCTCAAGGATTGAACTCATAACCCTGGGTTTAGCAGGCCAATGCTCAAACCACTGAGCTATCCCTCCCCGCACAGGAAGGTGAGTGAAAACAGATGCTTGTAAATGAAAGGCTTAAGCAAACTTAACTGTAGTTGTCACTAGCATTCTAACTATATTTACCATGCAATCTGGAGAAAGAATATGAAAACAACTAGGGCTCTTTGGCTGTGCGGCACATACAAAACATTATTAGAGTACCTTGCCGCTAGCATGTTTAGAACATTGTTACATAAAAAGGTGTGTCTGTCTGTACATCATCTGAGATGAAAGCAGCTTCTTTTGGTAACTTAGTTTTTCAAGGAAGGACATTACCTCACTGCAACTTTTTTTTTTTTTTAATCCACACACTTCCAACAAAAATATTTCTCCTTCTTGTTCAAGTCTAAGAGCATGTCTACACTTACGAGCGCTACAGCTGCAGCACGTGTGGTGAAAATGCTCTATGACGACGGGAGAGAGCTCTCCCATTGGCATAAAAATCCACTCTCACAAGAGGCAGACACAACATTACCAGGAGACGCTCTCCTACCAGCACAGGGCTGTGCACACTAGCGCTTATGCCAGCGTAACTTATGTGGCTCAAGGGGATGGTTTATTCACACTCCTGTGTGACACAAATTATGCCGGCATAAGATGTAATGTAGACATAGTCTAAAATGTTTCCATGGATGGGGACTAAGGGAAGAGACACCACCCACTCTATCCCTAATACCAATAATTTAGCATTTATATAGGGACTCATCTTCAAGGTGCTTTTACAAACATTTATTAAAAACTTCTTCCTCTCTTTGAGCCAAAGGAGAGCCTCCTGCTTCCCACTGACCTTCCCTTCCCCAGCAGTGAGCCTGTAAGCCAATGTTCCCCAAACTTTTCATGGTCATGCCCTCCCTTACGCCATCTGCACCGCCCTGGAAGTCAGGGCTGCAGCTCCAGGGTATGTGTGTGGACATGGCCAAGGGGGCTGTGGCCGCAGCGAGGGGCAGGTCTGCAACCAGGGCTGAGGCTGGGCCGGGAGCAGATCCACAGCTCGAAGCCAGGGCCAAAGTAAAGATGGGAGTGGAGCAGAAAAGGGTGGTGCTCCCTCTCCACCCCCTTGTGGGGCTGGCCCAAACCCTGCCATGCCCCCCCCCCAAACATTTGTCCACGCCCCCATGGGGTGTGCCCCCCAGTTTGGAGACCACTGCTAAGCAAAAAGCAACTTCCTGCCCCCATGTGCATACTGCTCCACTCCTAGATGTTCACTTCCCATTAGGCTGCCCACTCCCTTCTAGGGGTTTCCCAACCAGAGAAAAGGACAAACTTATGATATACAAAGGACAGAGGGCTCAAAGCCAGAGGAAGGTGAGGACTGACTGTCTCTGGAGCTCTGGTCTATCTCCACCTTCCCCTAGCCACAAATCCACCCCAGTCTGCCACTCTAACTTATACTACTCATGAAAGTGTGGGTTATTTTTTAAAATCAGGCCCTAAATGTTAGTCCTGGAGTGGTATTTGTAGCAATTTGGCTCTAAAACAGCTGTATACTGCATTAGAGACCAGTCTAAAGTACTTTCCTCATTTAAAAAACCCCTGAAACTTCAAATCAAAAAGAGACTTCCCTTCTACAGTCTGAAACAATTTTTCTGCCTATTTAAGGAGCAGAACAAATGAGCTCAGTGATGCTACCTTGTGGCTTACTTCTCTTGTTGATCATTAATAAATACTAGAAATTGAAAATGAAAATTGTATTGGTTTGCAGAGTTAATTGACCTCAACAAATCTGGTTTATGGCAGAGATGGAAACGCTATTATCAGAGATTGGATTATATCCACAATTCTAATATGCACTTATACTATATTAAGTACAAGTGATCTGTTTTACAGTCTCTTAAAATTATTCTTTTAATAGAACCTGGTATTATAAGGCACATAGTAATTCATGTTACATCACATCTTTATAAAATCCTAGAGATTATGGAGATTTTCTTGTTAAATAGGAACAAAATATTAAAACAAGATCCGATCAAACTTTATAGACTAATCAAATAATATATATGTTGCATATTGGTTGCACTCAATTTCCTATAAATTCAATAGAATTCCAACCATATGTACATTTTAATACTTTTAGTATTTTAATAATTCTGAAAATCTCAGAAAGAGAATGCAACTATTAAACAATCCTGGCACAACATTAAGTAGATTTTAAACTACACATTTATCAATTCTGCATTAGGAATCAAGAGCTAGGTTTCATGGTGGGCAGCTAAATGTACAGCAGTGGTAAAATAAGATGTTATACAATATATAAAATATGGGTGGTGAAGAGGCAGAAAATGTCATATGAAATTAGATCCTCACTTTGTACTACATTTAGTTGGCCAACTTATCTCAAACAAGACCTAGCAGAAATAGAAAAGAGCCAATGGGAATGGAATGACGAGACATCAGGGTTGGAGATTTTTATATGAAACAAGATTAAAATGATTAGGACTAAAGTTGGGAAAAGTAAGGAAATATGTTGTCTGAGTGGGGTCCTAGTTATCATGTACAAGACAACGAGGACATTATGAAAACAGAAAGGCAAAAAAGCACCCAGTGTATTTAAAACAAAAAACATAACCAAACTTGTAATGAACCATGTGTCATTTGTATTAGCCAGTTTTGAATACACAAAATATCACAACAGACTATATATTCCAGCAATTTCTGTGAGTTAGCATCATCTTATTTTCATCATGTGATACATCGCTTACCTCATAATTCTGTCTTTCCCCAAAGAACTGTGAATTATCCAGGTTTTTTATTGTGTGTGAGCTTACAGAGGGATCTGAAAATCTTAAATGTGCTTTTATCTTCTCCCATACTAGCTAAGAAGATATTTTACTCCAGGTTTGCAAGATGTTGTCTACAGAGCGTGAAAGACTTAAGTAATTTCCAGCATTTGATAATGGTGATTACAAGTAAATAAATTAAAGTAAGCCTCATCCATGGGCCATTTCTTCTCATACTTACTGATGAGAGGTTTATTGACTTTAGATCTATCAGCAAAGTTCCAAAATCATCTGTTAGGAAATCTGTTCAAATCTGAATGTATTACTTAGGGCTTGTCAACACTTAAAACTTGTAGATCCTGTAACACTGTAAAGCTTAGTGAAGACGCTATCTAGGCCGACCAGAGAACTTCTGTCAACATAGCTACTGCCGCCGATGAGAGAAGACCTTCTGTTGACATAGTGCTATCTACACCTGGGGTTAGGTTTGTAGAACTACGTTGGTCAGGGGTGTGGATTTTCCATACCCCTGAGCGACATAGTTACAGCTACATAAATTGGTAGTGTAGATGAAGCCTAAGACTTCTATTTCACTAATTTATAAAGTTTTGCAAGGGCATTAAAACAGCTGTGCAGTATACGGAAGCCCTTTATGTTGCTATTTAAAGAAAAGTGTCCAGAAAACAACTATTTCCTTCAGAGATTCAGAAAATTCAAACAACACTATCATACCATGTCAAATGTATTCCTGATATAACAGGGATAAGTCTAATGAAGTAAATGGACCCGCACTTGGGTTAACTAGGGCTGAATTTGGACATACTTGCCACCCATGTGAGTATATGCTTTTTCTGTTGAACTATCAGAGACCACCTTGCTGACAGGACTTATCCAGAACTTTAAAGTACTACAAAACCAATGACACTAGTGTGTGTAAAAAACCTTTCCCCCAACTCAAAGTTTCTGACAGAAGAACGCTTCAGCCTTACGTGGAAGACCAGATTAAAGTAGTTTTCTTCTGCCTACAACTTGCAGTCTGGAATTCAATACTACTCAAATGACCCAACCCCACCCCAGACAAGCGCCTCTTGCTTTTGCTCTATATATCCAGCATTCTAAACATTTTAAAGTTTCACATTATTTTTGTACTCAGACACCCTTATAGCTGAAGGTCTTTCTGGCCCTTTAGGATCCAGTTCAAAGGGAGGGACATTAAATACAGAACTCCTTCAAAGGGGAGAATTTTATTTCAAGATGAATCCACTTTCTCCAAAGGAGAATTACATTACCCCTTGGGCTCTTCTTTGGAATGATTCAGTCCCTTAGCCCTGGTCTACACTACCAGTTTAGGTCGAATTTATTAGCATTACATCGATTGATCCATGCACCCATCCACACGACAACGCCATTAACATCGAAGTCTAGGGCTCTTAAAATCGATCTCGCCACTCCACCCCCAACGAGGGGACTAGCGCTAAAATCGATACTGCCGACTCAAACTAGGCTTAGTGTGGACGCAATTCGACGGTATTGACCTCTTGGATCTATCCCACAGTGCAACATTTGACCGCTCTGGACAGCAGTCTGAGCTCGAATGCTCCGCCCAGGTAGACAGGAAAAGCCCTGCGAACTTTTGACTTTCATTTCCTGTTTGGCCAGCGTGGTGAGCTGCAGGTGAGTGCAGATCTCATCAGCAGAGGTGACCATGATGGAGTCCCAGAACCAAAGACGAGCTCCAGCATGGACCGAGCGTGAGGTACGCGATCTGATCGCTGTATGGGGAGACGAAACCATGCTAGCAGAGCTACGGTCCAAAAGAAGAAACGCCAATACATATGCCAAAGTCTCCAAGGGCATGCAGGACAGAGGCTACACCAGGGACGCGCAACAGTGCCGCGTGAAAATTAAGCTCAGGCAAGTCTACCAAAAAACCAGAGATGCAAACAGCCGCTCTGGGTCTGAGCCCCAGACATGCCACTTCTATGATGAGCTGCATGCCATTCTAGGAGGTGCAGCCAGCACTGACCCACCCATGTGGTATGACTCCGTATGTGGATCATCAGAAAACACAGAGGAGCATTTTCAGGGAGAGGAAGATGATGATAATGATGCTGAAAATAGCGCACAGACACAGCAAGGAAGCGGAGAAGCCCTTTTCCCCAACAGCCAGGAACTCTTTGTCACCCTGGAGCCAGTACCCTACGAACCCACCCAAGGCGTGCTCGATGCCGGAGAAGGGACCTCTGGTGAGTGTACCTCTGTTAAATTAATACATGTTTTATAAGCAAGCGTGTTTAATGATTAATTCGCGGCTAGTACAGCTACAGCTACTGGAAAAGTCTGTTAACATGTTCGGGGATGGAGCGGAAATCCTCCGGGGACATCTCCAGAAAGATCTCCTGGATAAACTCCCAAAGCCTGTGCAAAAGGTTTCTGGGGAGGGCAGCCTTATCCTGTGCTCCGTGGTAACACACTCTACCACGCCAGGCCAGTAGCACGTAGTCTGGAATCATTGCTTTGCAAAGCATGGCGGTGTATGGTCCCGGTGTTTGCTGGCATTCAAGCAACATCCGTTCTTTATCTGTCTGTGTTATCCTCAGAAGAGTGATATCATTCATGGTCACCTGGTTGAAATAGGGGAATTTTATTAAGAGGGTACTCAGAGAGGTCCGTCCCTGCTGGGCTGTTTGCCTGTGGCTGAACGGAAATCTTCCCCGCTGTGACCCACGCGGTGGGGGGAGGGGGAACAGCGAACATCTTGGATGTGTGTCTGTGTGTGTGTGGGGGGGTGTCGATTAGGTTCGCGCTGCACGTTAACCCGAAAACCGCCACCCCTCCCTTTTCAATATCCAACCAGTTTTAAATTGCCAGCCCAAAGGCTGTTTGTTATGGGAAATGAGGGGGTTGCTGTTTGAAAACAATCCCACATGTTATGAAGGTTAAAGAAGCCTATAGACTGTGGCTTACCATGGCTGCCTGCAAGCCGAATTCTGTTGCCCGCCGGACCTGCTTGTGTGATCTCTCACACCAAACCGGCAGACCCTCAATATAACAGGCAAAGTGCAACCTTGGACCAAATGCACGTGATATGTAATGTTTGGAGCATTGTTCTCTAATGTGTGTCTTTTAAACTACTCCTCTCCTGTTTGTTTCCTCCCGCAGCTGCAAATGTTTCAACGCCACCCCTTTCATCACCGTCCCAGAGGCTAGCGAAGATTAGAAGTAAAAAAAAAAGGAATCGAGACGATATGTTCTCAGAGCTCATGCAATCCTCCCACACTGAAACTGCCCAGCAGAATGTGTGGAGGCAGACACTGTCGGAGTCCAGGAAGGCAGAATTTGATCGTGCGGACAGGTGGCGTGCTGAAGACAATGACTGGCGGGATGAAGAGAGACAGCAGCGGGATGAAGAGAGTAGGTGGCGTCAGCATGCAGAGAGAAGGCAGGATGCAATTCTGAGGCTACTGGAGGATCAAACGGAAATCCTCCGGCTTATGGCTGAGGAAAGGCGTAGGGTTCAGGAAAGGCCGCCTGAGCCCAGACCGCTGCTACAGCCCCTGTGTAACCAACAGCCCTCCTTCCCGAGTCCCATAACCTCATCCCCGAGAGCCCAAGAACGCATTTGGGCGGCCTCCGTGCACCCAACCACTCAAGCCAAGAGAACAGTCCAAGCAACAAAGGGCTGGCATTCAATAAGTTTTAAAGTGCTGTGTGTCCTTGTCCTTCCCTCATCCCCTCCTCCGCCACCCATCCTGGTGCTTCCCTTCCTCCACCACCCATCCCGGGAGACCGTGGCAGTTACCCCCATAGTTCCCCCTCTTTGTTTTACGAATTAATAAAGAATGCATGATTTTTAAGCAACAATGACTTTATTGCCTCTGCAAGCGGTGACCGAGGGGGGGAGGGCAGGGTGGTTTGGTTAAAGGGAAGTAGAGTGAATAAAGGGGCGAGGCTTTTCATTAGTGGGGAAAAACAGAACTTTCACACAGCATCCTGGCCATTCATGAAACTGGTTTTCAAAGCTTCCCTGATGCGCAACGCACCCTGCTGTACTCTTGTAATAGCCCTGGTGTCTGGCTGCGCATAACCAGCGGCCAGGTGATTTGCCTCAACCTCCCACCCCGCCATAAACTTCTCCCCCTTACTCTCACAGATATTGTGGAGTGCACAGCAAGCAGTAATAATAATGGGAATATTGGTTTCGCTGAGATCTAACCTAGTCAATAAACTGCGCCAGCGAGCTTTTAAACGCCCAAATGCACATTCCACCACCATTCTGCACTTGCTCAGCCTATAGTTGAAAAGGTCCTGACTACTGTCCAGGCTACCTGTGTATGGCTTCATGAGCCATGGCATTAAGGGGTAGGCTGGGTCCCCAAGGATAACTATAGGTATCTCAACATCCCCAACGGTTATTTTCTGTTCTGGGAAGAAAGTTCCTTGCTGCAGCAGCCGAAACAGACCAGAGTTCCTGAAGATGCGAGCGTCATGTACCTTTCCCGGCCATCCCACGCTGATGTTGGTGAAACGTCCCTTATGATCCACCAGTGCTTGCAGCACTATTGAAAAGTAACCCTTTCGGTTTATGTACTCGCTGGCTTGGTGGTCCGGTGCCAAGATAGGGATATGGGTTCCTTCTATTGCCCCACCACAGTTTGGGAACCCCATTGCTGCAAAGCCATCCAGTATGAGCTGCACATTTCACAGACTCACAACCCTTGGTACCAGCAGCTTGGTGATCGCCCTGGCTACTTGCATCACAACAGCCCCCACTGTAGATTTTCCCACTCCGAATTGATTTGCGACTGACCGGTAGCTGTCTGGCGTTGCAAGCTTCCACAGGGCTATCGCCAGTCGCTTCTCTACTGTGAGGGCTGCTCTCATCTTGGTGTTCTGGAGCTTCTGGGCAGGGGAAAGCAACTCACAAAGTTCCATGAAAGTGCCCTTACGCGTGCGAAAGTTTCGCAGCCACTGGGATTCATCCCAGACCTGCAGCACTATGTGGTCCCACCAGTCTGTGCTTGTTTCCCGGGCCCAGAATCGGCGTTCCACTGTATCAACAAGCCCATTACCACCATGATGTCCACCTTGCGGGGGGGCCTTTTTTGAGAGAGGTCTGCGTCCATGTCCTCATCACTGTCCTCAGGGCGCTGCTGTCGCCTCCTCACCTGCTGTAGCTGTAGCAGCTCCTGGTTCTCGTTCTCCATATACTCCTGGACAATGCGCGTGGTGTTCATAACGGCGATAACAGCCGCGGTGATCTGATCGTGCTCCATGCTTTCCCTGGTATGCTGTTTGCAGGACAGCAGAGTGGGAGCAGAAGCGGCGGGTGGTTAACAATGGTGTCAGCAATATGGCGCCCGCATGAAAAAAGGCACGAAAGGATTTTTGGCTCCCCCCTCAGTTGCTTTCACGGAAGGAGGAGGGAGCAAGGGTTAGGCTCATTTCCTTCTAGCAGCAGATGGTACAATATGCTTGATATCCATCATCATCTCCTGGCCCCCTCAAGGATTGAACTCGCAACCCTGGGTTTAGCAGGCCAACGCTCAGACCGCTGAGCTATCCCTCTTCCCGTGTTCCAGGCAGTACTGAATCTCCCTTAAACAAAACGTAAAAAAGAGAACAACCAGAGTCACTCTGGTCACTCCCATTTATGTCCAAGCGCCCCCGGCCAGCCACACCATAGGCCGCCGGCCAGGAGCACACGAATTTCAAGCATATTGTACGATCTGCAGCTGTGTAGTCCCGCGACTACGATCATTTATGGCCTATTGCACCATCTGCAGCTAGAAGGCAAGGAGCTTCTGCTGTGTAGTCCTGCGACTACGACCATTTATGGCATATTGCACCATCTGCTGTTAGAAGGCAAGGAGCTTATGCTGTGTAGTCCCGCGACTACTAGCCTCAGGCAGAATGGCCCCCTCCAGGATTGAACTCGCAACCCCGGGTTTAGCAGGCCAACGCTCAGAACGCTGAGCTATCCCTCTGCCCATATTACAATGCGACTGAATCCCCACTAGACCTAATGTCCAGGCGTACGCTGGAGATTACGGTAATTGTGAGCTGAGCAGGCTCCATGCTTGCCGTAGCAAACCCGGAATCCCCGTAAACCCCAGAAAAAAGGCACGAAAAAGATTGCTTTCACGGAGGGAGGGAGGGACGTTTGATGGCTTGACGACATGTATCCAGAACCACCAGCGACAATGTTTTCTGCCCCATCAGGCTTTGGGATCGCAACCCAGAATTCCAATGGGTGGCGGAGACTGCGGGAACTGTGGGATAGCTACCCGCAATGCAACGCTCCGAAAGTCGGCGCTAGCGCCGCTACTGTGGACACAGTCCGTCGACCTCATGGTCTTAATGCTCTTTAGTGGGGACACACACAATCGATTCCATAAATTCGGGTTTTAAAATATCGACTTCTATAATTTCGACCTAATTCTGTAGTGTAGACGTACCCTTAGAGGGTATTTATTACTACCCCACTGCAGCATAATCTCTTAAAATACAAGTATCCAACTGCACACCTAAAATGATCAAAGGTGTATGTGAAAATCATTACAATACAGGGGAGAATTCCCCCCCAGATCCCCCCAAAAATCAGTCTTCAATTGTTTAAAATACAAGAAGTGATTAATGCACTTCATGGACTCTTCATTACCAAGACTCATTACAGACTGATACATGCAGTGCATTAAAAAAAGGAAATGGATTTAAGAGCCATTTCTAAATATTATACAAGTAAATTAGTATTTAAGAAAAAAAATTAAATTCAGTCAAGAAGCTTCATGATACTGGTCACAAAATATTCTTTAAAAATCCTTTATGGATCAAGGTAACAGACAAAATTTAGAATTAATTTGCTACTGTATGTACAATGCCTAACAAAGGAAACATGATACAAAGCTCCTCACCAAGACCCCAGCATATTCAAGTTTTACGTAGTTAGCGGATAAAGATCTTACTGTTGGAAAAGCCCACAACAGATGTAATTTCGATCAGAGTCCTGTGATGTGAAGCCCTAAATTTATAAAGAGCACCTTCAGCTCCTGAATATCCACAGAGATGCCCACAAATGGAATGTGTGCCCTGAGCAGCAGAAATTGGATTTTGGTCCCCCCGCCCCATCACTAGCTGTGGTCAGGAATTTGAAGAACTCTGTTCCCTAGTCTTTTGTATTTTCCCCCATGAACCTCCTCATGGGAAGCATGAAAACAGATATATACAATCAATTTCAAATTCAGAAAAAAAGAGCTTAAAAACTAGAGTTAGTTTTGTGACGCAGTAGGGGTATTTAGTATATTTCTATTGAAAACAAAAACTTTGAAAAAGTTCTCTTTAGTGTAAAGCAAATTTTACACAACAATTGTACAAATATGACAATGCAACAATCTCATTTTATAGCAGACTATCAACAGTATTACATTTTTCATGTTTTATACTTAAAAGCTGTATTAATTCTTGTGCTGGTACACAGTTCCCAGTGTCAAAGCATTAAGTTCAGACACCTGACAACATAAATCTGAGTATATGGGAGCTAGAAACCTCAAAAACTAGGTGATCTTAAATCCAAAAAGCTCTGACAAGCTAACCAGAGCATTCTACATGCTGCTATTTCCAAAGCTTAAAGCTAAGGCCTTTTTAACCCAGAACATCTTATACACCAGCCATAACTACAGCACCTTAAGACAGATTCAATTACCAGGGAATTCACTTTCTAACTCCAAAGGCCACGTCTACACTAGCGAGCTTACAGTGGCACAGCTGTACCCATGCAACTGCACCGCTGTAAGATCGCTCATGTAGCCACTCTATGCCAATGGGAGAGAGCTCTCGAGTCAAAATCATAAAGCCACTTCCACAAGAGGAGGTAGCTATGCTGGTGGGAGAAGCTCTCTTGCCAACATAGCACTGTCCACACCAGCACCTCTGTCATTGTAACTTATGTCATTCAGGGGTGTATTTAAATAAATTATACCAACAAAACTGGTAGCGTAGCCAAGCCCTAAGATAGCTAGCCAAGGCTTCAAGACTATGAGCAGGAAGGAATCCATCCTGTTTCCCCCACCCATTCTCCAAAAATATATACACCAAATGTCTTTTGGTTTTACACCTCCTTTTCCTGATCTGAGTTTTGTATTTTCACTATTGCCATTATTTACAATACACTGAGAGATAACTAACAGATTACTTATCACAAGTTTATATGTTGCTGAAGTTGTGTACCCCCTGTAGAAAGCAGAGAATGGCAGCAAGGAGTCACAAAAAGTACCTTTTACTGGCTCTGCAAAGGGTCTATTGAGGTTTATGAATGGCCTCCAAAAGTTTCATACAACCTTCACACCCCTTCATTCCCAGCAAATTAATAGCAATAAGATAACAAACCATCTATTTATTTATTTTTAGCTTCTTTTAATATAATTTAACAGCTGGAAAGAAGGAGTTAGCATTACGTGACCAGTCAGCCCTTTGCCAATAAGTGCTCCATGGACCACAATTAGAGAACTATTTTAATGTTGTTAAGCAACAGCATTTAAAAACAATTTATTTCTGAAACCACATGATATTGGATTGATTCCAAGTTGCCGGCTACTACAAAAAGGTCTTTCTTGTCCATGGGGGTAATAGGCAAATTCCTCTATGATTTTCATTATTAATGAAAGAGGCATCAGAAATCAAGTAAAAGTTTGGTTTGCTGGATATGTGCTTGTCTTTAACATTTTGAGCAGGAAAGTTATTCAGAAAGATTATTATTGAAATGTGGGACAGAAAGTAAAAGGGGTCAAAAGTCAAAGGAAAATACCTTGACCCAAATACCTTGTTTTCATGTTACTTCTGTTGCCCCATAGTTGGTTTCTTCCAAAGATATCATTTGCTAACATTTATTCATCAAATTTCAAAAATACTTTAAAATAAGCTCAATAATTGTATATCTAATAAATAAAACTTTGTTTTTAAAATAATTTCACTTAAATTCAGAAACACTAAAAAAAAAAAAATCAGTCAACTGCATGGTTACTAAAATATCTCCAAAAAAAGCAGGAAAGCAGCAGACCTGGAAGCTGCTACAGAATGCAACTACTTCAGATTAAATCACTGGAATAGAGATTTCCACTATGATCTCATGTTGGCCAGCAATGATCAGGAGCTGTCATTAGAGCCCTGGTTCCATGCAGGACCACTAGAGAGTTACCTCCTATGGCGACAATAGAAATAGCCATTTCCACAAGAAATTTCTACAGAGCTTTAACGTCTATGATCTGAACAACCCTACCTGTGGGACCCTTTGCACTGCCTGACTCCATCTCCTACAGAGGAAGGTCTATAATCACTAAGACACAGGGCAGGTAAGCATCGCTGACACCTGAATCAATATCACTAAGTTCTGACTTCAGAACTCATTATATGGCTCAGGACTGTGAGGTTTCTCTATGCCATTGATGTTTTCCTGTGCCAGTTCCTTCTCTGCTGATCTCTTGCTTGGCTGAATCTAAAAGAAAAGGAACATGTTTTTAAAAGTTTACATTTGACACACATTTAGGAACAGTGTTATTCTAACAGTCAATATACAATTAAATGAATTAGATGTCCCACACAGACATGCTCAGAACTGAGACAAGTTATGCAAATAGATTCCATTTGGTGAAGAATGTTTCATTGAGGTAACTATTCGAAAGTGTAGGGAAAATTTTAAACTTGCACACCAAGGCTCTGACTATATAACATGAAAAAAGCAAAGGCATGCCAAACAACATTCTTGCTTGAGTTTGCCAGACCTGTACAGTATGTTGTGCCCACCCACAACTGAGCGCCACACTAGAAAAGCAGATTGTATTGGTTGGTTGCAACCCATGGGAAATCTTTAGCTCGCATCCAGCTAAAATGCTGCAGTCTGCAATGTTTTCTCCCTGACATGGGCAGGAAGCCACACATTTTACAGATTCCCCAATTCAAGCAGTCCTCTTCACTAGAGCCCTGTGTGGATACAAAATCTGTATCCGCATCTGATCCACAAACATGGTCCATGGATATAAAGTGGTATCTTCAGATATGCAGGGCTCTACTCTTCACTCCATCCCACAATGTAGTACTTTGAGTTTGAAAACCTCCCAACAAGCTCCTGCTCCCAAGAACAGTGCTGACACTGATGTTTCAAGCATCCCAGAGTACACAGCCCCAGCTGCAAGCCAGATTACGTATGGATATGTCAAAATGATTCTGGCAAAGAATGCTGGTTTAGGGACAAGCAAGAAACAGCCATTTCATGTACTCTATGCACTTGCAAAATTTTCCTCAGATAGATAACCTGCTGTTTATGTTTCAGTGTATCAGTATTTCTACAGTTTGTGAGGACGGGCCACCTCCTAAGAGATGAACGAAAAAAGGTCAGAGGTACAATGAACACCTGGAGATGCAACTAAAAAGACCAGTCATCTCGAAAACATTGCTGTACAAATGTCCTATAGGAGTACCTCAGGGGAGCTCAGTGATGACCAGGCAGTCAGAAACCAGGTAGCTCTTAGAAAATTAGGCTAAATTCCCATCTTTCTGAGGGTCAGGCATCTAGGAGGCAGTAGGCCTGAGATTTCATGAATTGGAGCTTGTGCGTGTGAACTAGTTGTGCCTTATTTTGCTATGACATTCAGATATAATAAATCAGGGGTCAGCAACCTCCGGCACGTGTGCCAAAGGTGGCACGCGAGCTGGTTGTTGACGGCACGCAGCAGTGGCTCAGCCCCTCTGCCCCGCGGGCTTCTGCCAGCAGGGGTCCTACCGCTGGCCCCACCAGGCGCTCGCTGCTGGCCTGGGTTATTTTACCCAGGCTGGCAACGGACTGAAACCCCTGCTGGCAGGAGCCCATGACGGGAACCCCAGAGCAGCGGCGGGCTGTGCCGCCGCTCTGGGATTCCCCCGCGGGCTCCTGCCAGCAGGGGTCCCACCGCTGGCCCCACCAAGCGCCCGCTGCTGATCTGGGTGAAGGAACCCCGGCTGGCAGGAGCCGGTGGCTGGAACCCCAGAGCGGGGGAGGGCTGAGTTCTGGGATTCCAGCTGCTGGCCCCTTGGCAACCGGAGTCCCACCGCCGGCCCCACTCAGCGCCTGCTGCTGGCCTGGGTGAAGGGAAACCCAGGCTGGCAGTGGGCTGAGACCCCGGCTGGCAGGAGCCGGCGGCGGGAACCCCAGAGGTTAAAATATACTACTGGCACACGAAGCCTTAAATTATAGTGAATAAATGAAGACTCGGCACACCACTTCTAAAAGGTTGCCAACCCCTGTAATAAATATTCAGATTTATTCTGGGCATTAGTACCTTTCTTTGCTTGAGGTTTACCACATTTCCCTCTTACATCTCACACAATGCACAATTAACCCATGGAACTCATTGTCATGAGGATGTTGCAAAGGCCAAAAGTATAACTGGACTCAAAAAGGAACTAGGTAAGTTCATGGAGGACAGGTCCATCAGTGGTATTAGCCAAGATGGTAGAGGATGTAACCCCATGCTCAGGGCAATCCTAAACATCAGATTGCTAGAAACTGGGAAGGGAAAAATGGGTGGATCTTTCCAAAATTGCCCTGTTCTATACACTCCCCCTAGAAGTTCTGTCGGACACAGGACACTGGGCTAGATGGACCATTGGTCTGATCCAATATGACAGTTCATATGTTTTCACAAACATCCAGCTGCATATACAAGTAAAGGTACACCAAGACTCCTTTAGCATTAACCAAAACTCCAAAACATTTTTACCTGGAAGGGCTGGCTGATACCAGCTATAGACTGCATATTATGGCTATAATAACAAAGGAGAAACTCTCCTCCTGCATGGGGGATCTCATCAGCGCTGATGTAAACCTGTCAACATGAAAGAAGGAAGAAAACCATCAGCAATTCCACTGACAAAGCAATTAATAAAAAACAGCCTTTACCATCCACTAGAACTAGATCATAAAAGATAATACGGAGTCTTTACAACAGATCCACTGTATACATGTAAATCAGGGAGAGAGAAAAGGCAGTTCTTAACACTTCATTCAGGGGCTAGAGCTTCATCTCTTCCAAGAAAATGCAAAAATGCCCAGTCTTATTATGCTGCAGGTTTCTGCAGAGGCTTCTCTCCGCTCATGATATGCCACTCATTATCTCACAATCTGTTTTTTGGCTCAACTTTTTGTAGCTTGACATTAATCTTCCTCTCAATCAGACAAGGTGGGTGAGGTAGTATCTTCTATTGGACCAACTTCTGTTGGTGACAAGTATCAGAGGGGTAGCCGTGTTAGTCTGGATCTGTAGAAGCAACAAAGGGTCCTGTGGCACCTTATAGACTAACAGAGGTATTCACCCACGAAAGCTTATGCTTCAATACCTCTGTTAGTCTATAAGGTGCCACAGGACCCTTTGTCGCTTCTGTTGGTGAGAGCGACCAGCTTTCAAGCCAAACAGAGCTCTTTTTCAGTACTCCAAGCATCACAGCTAAATGCAAGGTGGAACAGATTGTTTAGCCTAAGTAGTTAGCACATATTCTAAGGAAGCGACAAAGGGTCCTGTGGCACCTTATAGACTAACAGAGGTATTGAAGCATACGCTTTCGTGGGTCAATACCCACTTCTTCGGATGCAAGCAGTGGAAATGTCCAGAGGCAGCAAGTTTCTTCATGAGGTTGATGGATTTCCATTCCATACGGCTAAATGCAGTGCCTTGCATGGTCTCAAGTATCAGAGGGGTAGCCGTGTTAGTCTGGATCTGCAGAAGTGACAAAGGGTCCTGTGGCACCTTATAGACTAACAGAGGTATTGAAGCATAAGCTTTCGTGGGTCACATATTCTAAGGGACCATTCAAGGTAGAGTGGCCTGTTAACAACTTTTGTCCTACAACTGCAGAGGAGGGGAGTAGTGGGTTACAGATTGTTGTAATAAATCATAAATCCAGGGTCTCTGTTCAGTCCATGATTTTGAGTGTCTAGCAGAGTTATAACTTAAAGCTTCCAGGCTCATCTTTTGAAAGTATTGCACTGGTTTCCTTTGAGGATGAGGGACTGATAGGTTATAGAGTGTTCACCCACAGGATAGGATGTTTTTGCCTTTTATCAGTTTCCTCTGAGAGTTCATTAAAAAAACAGAGACTGTCTGGTTTCACACACGTCGTTATTAGGGAATTTAGTGCACTGGATGAGGTATGCCACATGTTATGACAGGTATGTATAGGATCCATGGGTCTTGAAAGGTGTGGTTTGCACTGGTTGTTCTGGCAAGGTATGGTGAGGCTTGGAGTTGGTATGTTCTGGTCTGTGGGGAGTTTGCTTCCGATGATGAGCTTGGAGAGGCTGGCGGACTGTCTGAAGGCCTGAAGTGTGGGTGAGCACTTTTCACAAAGCAATCGAGACCTATCAGTCTTCATCCTCAAGGAAATCTGCACAAACACTTTCAAAAGATGAGCCTGGGAGCTTAAAGTTATAATTCTGCTAGACGCTAAAAAGCATGGACTGAACAGAGACCCTGGGTTTATGGTTTATTATTACAACAATCTGTAATTAACACTCCTCCCACTAACCCCCTCCTTTTGTCCTACAATTGCAGAGGTGTTAACAGGCCACTCTACCTTGAATGTCCCCTTAAAATATATGCTAACTACTTGTGCTAAACAATCTGTTCCACCTTGCATTTAGCTGCGACACTTAGGGCTTGGCTACACTTGAAACTTCGAAGTGCAAGTGTGATCGCGCGCCAGCGCTGGGAGAGAGCTCTCCCCAGCGCTGCAGGTACTCCACCTCCACGAGGGGAATAGCTTACAGCTCTGGGAGCACGGCTCCCAGTGCTGAGGCACTGTTTACACTGGCGCTTTACAGCGCTGTAACTTGCTGTGCTCCGGGGGGTGTTTTTTCACACCCTTGAGCGAGTTAGTTGCAGCGCCATAAAGCACCAGTGTAGCCAAAGCCTTGGAGTACCTTTCCCAGACCTGAAGAAGAGTTGTGTGGCTTCAAAGCTTGTCTCTCTCACCAACAGAAGTTGGTCTAACCAAAGATATTAACTCACTCACCTCGTCTCTCTAATATCCTGGGACTGATATAGCCACAATTACACTGCATATCCGTAAAAGCTGCATCATTACCCTCACATTTCACAGATCTTGAAACTATCAGTGACCAGGGACACCAGAAAACAACTGATCAAGACCTGCCATGGCACTGTCACCTAAGCAGCTCCTTCTTTTCAGAGGTTCTGAGTATCTACTGGAGTGTTGGACTGGAAAATCTGATCAGTCCACTAATCCTGCACCCCCAAGATTTTGAGACTAAAAGAAGTCTACTTTATTTGCAATTAATTTGAACCTCTATTTAATCTGACAAAACCTCTGGAACTAAATAATTTGCACGAAAAATAATACAGCTTTCAACCTTCTTTTGATCACTTTTAAAACAGTATTACTAGAGAATTTAATCGCTGTCTCATAGAAAGCTATCTAATAAGAGGCCAAAATACTCAATAAGAAAAAAGGACCAAAGAAGACTACAGTAAAAAGTGACATTAATGGGACATTTATTGATACGCTATGACAAAACCATATGATATCCATGCTGTAATGAGCAACCCTAGGAGTCATGGAGGTAAAGAGAGTCAGCCACTTATTTCAGAGATAGAAGCAGATTTATTAAAATAAAACAACAATACTGACAACAGTTTTCTATGCAATGAAGAGTCATTTCAGTAGAGGGGGGAAGAAATCAAATAAAACAATGTCTTGGCAGCACACTCAGGGAACACTCCCGTGGCGGCGCTTTGAACTGCGAGTGTGGTCGCGCGCAAGTGCTGGGAGACAGCTCTCCCAGTGCTCCTGGTAATCCACCTCCACGAGGGGATTAGCTCCCAGCACTCGGAGCTTGTTCACACTTTAAAGTGCTCAGACTTGCTGTGCTCAGGGGGGTGATTTTTCATGGTGAATTCATGAGTAGCTGTGATGGACTGAGGTGATGTGGTGAAAGCAACATAGCAAATTTTCACACCCCTGAGCCAGCAAGTTAGAGCGCTATAAAATGTAAGTGTAAACAAGCCCTCAGACCTGGGAGAGAAGTAGGAACAGAAAAAATGTGTTTCATCACTTTGCAAAAACCCTAATAAAAGTTGGAGTGGTGAAGATGGGCTACAAAGACCTACTCCATTACCAGCTAGCATTCCTTCAGTTGAAGATTACTCTTATACAGAGCCTTGAAAATGAGCACGGGGGAAAAACAACAGAGGCATAAGCCCTTGAACCCAACAATATCAGAAGCCCACACTAAAAAAAAAAAAGTGGTAATTCCCTCACGTGAGTAACATCTTCACTGGACGAAATTTCATCATCTTTTACCCAGGCATAGGTCACATAGTCATTCACATGCCTGAATGCCACCTACAGGGGAAGACAGAAGCCATCATCTCTCTAAAAAGTAAAGCAAGACACACTGGGGCAACATGGAAAACCGGAGAGTAAGATATCTGCTCTTTTTAGTATATATTACTCTAATTTTAACTAAAAACATTCATTTTAAAAATTAAACTATTTTCAAAACATGTGCTGAGCATTAGTAAGCAATTTATCATGTGTGAGAGAGATTTCTGTACCCTAATCCCTTTGCCCTCGTTCTTCCATTTCTGTTTTCCCTTGCTACATTATACCAGCAGGCAGGGGCACTTTGGGGAAGGGATCATTCTTCACTATGTCTCATATCTGGAACATTTTGCATAAATAATAATTTACCATACTTTATAAATTATTATTTCTAGGGATGTTAAAAATCATTATTTTTCTGTCCACCTAGGCATGTTACCAAATAACTAATAATTCAAGAGTTGGGTGGTTCCAGGCATATTGAAACTATCAGCGACTAACTATCAGAGAATAACTTGCATTTTAGGTCTCTAATTAAGGGAAGCATGCAATGCCAAATGAACTACTTCCCCACCACCAACCCCCCATCTGCATTACTGCAAAGGCATTTTCTTTCTGCAGAGAGGCATGATATTCTGGCAATGTCACCTGGTAGAGCCCAATCCAGTCCCAGGTACTGCTTGGAAATTCAGATACCGTGGAATAGCTGATTAGAACATCCTGCACAGCATTCCACTCACCCTCAGGATTCAGAGTGACCAATGGAGTGGACAAAAGAGGCGTTATCTAGACAAGAAGGAAGACTGTTTTAAATAATGCATCTTTTTATATCCATCAGTTAGGCCTTGTCTACACTGAAAAATTATATTTACCTAGTTACATTCCTTAGGGTGTGGAAAATTAGTTAGGTCGACCTACCCCCAGCATAGACTCAGCTAGGTCGACAGCAGAATTCTTCTGTTGACTTAGTTACCACCTCTTGGAGAGGTGGATTAACTAAAGAAATGGAAAAAAAGCCTTCCAACCATGCACGAAGTGTCTACGTTGGCACAGCTGTGCCACTGTAGCATCTGTAGTGCAGATCAGGGGGTCTCAACCTTTTTTTTCTGAGCCCCCTCCAACATGCTATAAAAACTCCAGGCTCAGCGGGGAGCAGAGGGGAAGGCGGGCAGGCTCTGGCATATTTTGACTTCTACTGTGGGAGGAGGAGGAGGGCCTGGCGGGGCTCGAGCCAGCTCTGCACCATGGGGCCAGAGGAGGGAGCCCCACTTCAAACAGGTTACCCATTATAGAGGTTGTAGAACCCCCATCACTGTTGAGACCAGGATAGACAAACACCTGTCATGGTTGGTCTAGGTCAGTGGTTCCCAAACTCGGTCCACTGTTTGCTCAGGATAAGCCCCTGGCGCACCGGGCCGGTTTGTTTACCTGCCACCTCCGCAACGGCAAACCGTGCGGCCCGTGGGACCCACGAGCGGCCATACCTGCGGCAGGTAAACAAACTGGCCCGGTGCGCCAGGGGCTTACCCTGAGCAAGCAGTGGACCGAGTTTGGGAACCACTGGTCTAGGTATACTTAATCCTGCCTGAGTGTGGAGTGATGGACTAGATGATCACTTGAGGTCCTTCTCAGATCTACATCTCTATGATTATATTCAGGAGGCATATAAAAGGCTTAATAAAAGTTCTAGAATCCCTGAAATACCTACCTCACTGTGCAACTTGCCTCTCAGGAAGAGGAAGCCATTAAGGAAGACAAATTCTCAACCTGAGTCATGAGCCTAAAAATCTGAGGATGAAGAAGCCTTTGCTCATTTGTAAAAAAAAAGCCTGTGCAAACAAATTTTGTAATTCAGAAGAAAATATCTGAGAGACTGCAAGCAGCAGGGCTCTCCATCTTGTTGTTTGTCTCACATTTTTGCTTATGACTTACATAAAAAGATTCAGAGAATTAAATTTCGTAAATTAGGATTAATTTTAGTTTTGCCTTTAAGATTACCACTTCTAAATAGGGAGATATTGGCTCCAGAGTTATAAAAGTGGGACAATACCTGAAGCCCAAACGTTCCCGTAACAGGTTTGTGATCACTGATGCCATAGCTCATGTGACTGATATAGTTATTCAGGGTCACAGAGATTGTCTGCTCTCCTTCAGACAAATCTCCATCCTCTGATGGATGCTGGGAGAGATTCTTCACCCTCCAAAGAATTCGATCTGTCCATGCTGGCTTCCGTTTCTTACCACTACAAGAGTATAAGCAGAGTGGATGAAAGGAGAAGAAAAAACAGTGGCCAAAAGCAACAATGTTATGTAACTATATAACATCTATGCAAAGTTGATCCAAAACTGTCAAAAAATTATTACAACATTCAAAGCAATCACATCTCAACTTCATTTTACAACTCTGCTCTAGCATGCACTACAGCCAGACCCATGGATTATTTTATTTCAATTGAACTCCACTGTAAGAGATCAGCTTTCATGGGTCCCTCTAACTGGAAATAAAATGAAGGAGTGTGGGAATGGATTAGTCAGCCAGTTTCATACAGGAAATGATGCTTTCTCCTAGAACTCACTCCAAGAACATGCAAGAATCTACAGTTAATGCAGAAACTGTCCTGACCTCAAGCCAATGGCCATCCTTGGGGAGGGTACAGCACCCGTCAGACACTTCCTGCCTTTGCTGATCTGTGTCACACGTCGAGTATTTTTTATATATTCTTGGTTCCAATATTTTTAAAAGAACAGGAATAATTTTCTATTAATAGCCATCTGGACAGTTTCACTGATGCTAATTATGTAGCTAGTAGCTTTTCCATACTATTATCACCTGTTATGTAGAAGAGAGACAGCAATGGATTCTGGCAAGCTACTCCAGTGCGTTATAATGATAGCATAATTTCTATACTTAGTACACAAGCTTTCCCCTAATAAAATGCTTTATAACATCTAGTAGAGGAAAGTTTGTCTACAGGCAGCAGATTCTTGCATCTAAGTAGCCTGCCACCACATGTCATGTCAAAACTGCAACCGCTATGGTTTGGAGTTTCCTTTTATACCATATTTATCAACAACAAGAGAAGACACGAGCCTTTCGGGATGGGAAAATGACTTTAAAGCAACAGTCCTCTGTATGGATATATCACTTCACAGTGAAATGGAGAAAAGATCATATCCTATGGAAGAGGAATTAGAAAGCATTGCATTGAATTGAATTACAAGGGTTAAAGGAGCACGATGCATAAGGAAAACTGTCAGTTTTACAACTTTCAACAAAACTACCATAAACCAGAGGTACTGCTCAGATTAAAATTCAGCACCCTTTCCCCTCCCTACATGCAGGTCTGACTCACCTTAAATGAGAAATTGAAGGATTTTAATTGATTAAGTAACTGTACACATGAGGGAACCAATCCCATATACTCCAGTAATACAAACTGACAGAAATATTTAAAAGCTGCAGTATGTCTGCTCTGCTGTGCAAGGCAATACCAAAATGAAGAGCCTGAATACAAAGTTAATACATTGTCTCCTTTATCTGATGATATGGAATAACCACATAGAGAAGGGAAGCTCAGAATATATACACCACTATCCAGAACAATACAAAATATACCAATCCGTTGAAAGATAGTTGTTGGCTGGTTTAAAAGCATCCTTTGTGAACATACTCAGAATGCAAACATGTCTGCCTGTCTCCCACCTTAGGTGAATCAAAAAACCGCTATTAATATTAACAGAAACTGAATGCACACATTAGAAGTGTTTAAGTGAAGTAACTTGAGTTACAAAGAGAGAGTTCATGATATTCATATTTAACAAACTAATGTCACATTAATTACTGTGTCGAGATTTCTCAAGTTGCAGAATTACTTATATTTGTTGGTTACTGAATTTCACAGCGGGTTACTCTACTGCTATCTGTTTGTACTCAGGTAAAAGGCCCAGTGCTTTCAGTCCAGACTAATGAATTGAGATTAGTCTCAGTGATTCTCTTGAAGTGCTACAGCAGAGAAGAAGATGCTACAACTTTCAATTAGATTCAGGAAATTCCTGCAGAAAAATCAGAAGTAGTCTGATTTTCAAATATTTCAAAAGAATCAAATCAAAATCTCTGAGCCTTGTTTTGATTCTGCAATATCTACAATCTAAGAAAGCCAGAGAGTCTTCTTCTTACTTAAACCAAAACAGTGTCTTCTGCCCCCTGAAAATAAAAATAAAGATAAGTATAAGACTCCTTATGTTCTTATGTTCCTGATGGTCAGGAGCTAATTTCTCCATTGCAATGTGCCCTGCAGATCTTGTAAATATTAAAGCAATTTGGAAACAAATTAAATTCACAGATTAAATATTTTACAATCTTTATTTAAAAAGTTGTTTCAAACATACCTTTATGGACGATTTAAAGCAGCGGTTCTCAACCAGGGGTACATGTACCCCTGGGGGTATGCAGAGGTCTTCCAGGAGGTACATCAACTCATCTAGATATTTGCCTAGTTTTACAACAGGCTACATAAAAAGCACTAGCGGAGGCAGTACAAACTAAAATTTCATACGGACGACTTGTTTATACGATACACTGAAATGGAAGTACTATATTATATTCCAATTGATTTATTTTATAATTATATGGTAAAAAAGAGAAAGTAAGCCATTTTTTTAGTTAACAGTGTGCTGTGACACTTTTGTATTTTTATATCTGTTTTTGAAAGCAAGTAGTTTTTAAGTTAAATGAAACTTGGGGGTATGCAAGACAAATCAGACTCCTGAAAGGGGTACAATAGTCTGGAAAGATTGAGTGACACTGATTTAAAGCAACTGAAAACTTCCCCCTGGTGTCCCAGCAGTTCAGGAAAATAATGGACTGCAAATGTGAAGTATCATATGTTAATTTATTTAAAACATCAGACCATTTGTTTCCCCCCCCCGAACTTTGCAAGGCAACATTAGTCTCAGATGACAATTTACAGGCCTAGTTTGGGCTTTAACAAAGTTAAGTGATCAGACTTTTTAGCATGCTGAACAATAGAAACTGGCTAAGAAAAGGAAAATAGGATTTTCAACTGTGGAAAGTTCCAATGTTCTCTACTATGTCCAGTGTTTGATATATTAATCTGGAAAAGTGGGTAAACAGTGGTGTCAAAACATGCTGATGACAATTATTTTGGCCCCGCCCTCATTCCGCCCCCAGTCCCCTTCCTGGCGCTGTGCTGCCGGGGCTCTTCCTCCCATGGCTGAGGCCCCAGTGCTGGGGCTAATGGGGGCTAGCCTGTGCTCGGAGGCTGATGGGCATAGGGGCGCCGCCCACCTGCTCACCCACTTGGTGCTCCAGTGCTGGGGCCGCAACACCCACCTGGCACTCTGGGGCTGGAGGCGCTCAGGAAACTCAGGGCCGGCTGGGGTGGGGGTGCCTGCGTGGAGGAGGTCGCTCTGGGTTCCGACAGAAGGGGCGGGGCCTCTGGCAGAAGGGGTGGGGCCTCCCCGAGCCCAGCGTTCACCCATTGCCCAGGATAGTCAACTAGCAATTTGGGACAAATCTAGGCCTGGTTAGTTGATCAGACTGATATTTACTAAGGCACAAGGCTTATCGCAGACTGTTCCCTGACTGAACACAATATATTGTACTTTTTACCTCGTGTCATACACATCAGAGTGAAGGTCAAACTTGTAAGTGGGTTTAAACTGCAAGGGACCCTCTATAAATTCCTGGAGAAAAGCTTCCTTCTTCTTTGCCATATTTAACTGCAGAAATAAAACAAATGTTATAAACAAAGTGTTATAAAGGGCAACTTGTAAAGATTATGTTTAAAATCAGAGATTAAAGAATCATTCATGAAGGAGATGAGGAAGCATCTTCTAAAAAGGATTCAAAATTTTACACACTGCAACACATCTTCCTAAGCTACTGCTAGAGCCTTTAAATTAACCTTTCTGGAAATGCAGATGTGCTAGGGCCAGCTCACTAATATTTTAAATTACCTCTTGAGGGTGCGGGGAGAGACAGAGACAACAGGACAATTTACAAGCCAGTAAAGTTCACTGAAATCTTCAGTCAGCACTGCACTGAGTCAGAATGAAACAGAGCAACAAATATATACAAGTTAAGTAGGTAATGTTTAAGACTGAAATGCAAGACTTCACAGCTATACCAGTCCCAGTAGGGAATGAGTTAGGAATAATAGTGGGAACTCAAAGCTACTCTAACATTGGCCTCTCTGAACAAGGGACCCTGTAGTCCCTATAGGAACTTTGACAGAAGATGTGAGAGCAGAAGCATCAATGTAAGCTATTCTTTAGTACGTGTCAGCACTAGAACCAGCAGAACATTAAAAAGGGGCCATACCTGGTCCTTTTCCCATAGTAGATTGTATCGGCTATTGCTTATTGACTCTCGGACAAAATGTATTCCATAATCTGCTATCCGGAAGTTTAGATCTCCAAACCAGAAAAGAATGCTATTTAAAAAATTTTTAAAAAAGGGTAGTAAGTGTTCATGGTTTCCTATAAAGCTACAGATACCTGTTGGGGTGGGATCATGAATATAGGAAGAGATTACAATAAAATGTTGAAAAATATATGTTATTCCATTGCTTTGATACTTTTCTATATTTCTAATCTAAACACCACAAACAAAATCTTCATTTAGTGACAGTTAACATTACAGACCATCAAATCCACCAGTCCAAAACTGAAAAGAGATGGTAATCAAAATTAAGGGGGAAGTTTCCTACATTTCTTGCCACTTTCAATACTGCCTATTACACAACAAACTCCAGCACTCCACAAGGCCTACACTTTCAATTTCAACAGGTACCAATACTCATGGGCAGTGGGTATCAAAGGCAGGGGAAGGCTCAGCCTACCCAAACTGCCTCTGTTGCCCCGCCCACACTACACCCCCAGACCCCCTCCTGCTTCCCGCCAGGCCCACGGCTCTTCTTTCCCATGGGCCAGTGGCACCGGAAATGAGTGAGTGTGAGTAGCCCAGCCCGGGCAGCTGTGCGGAGCTGCAACAGACCCTCCACCTACCCAGGCAGCCCCCAGCCCAAGTCCCCGTCCCCCAGCCGCCTGAGGCAGGCGGATGGTCCACGACTCCACACCAGCTCCCCACACAGCTCTCCCCAACCAAACTCCAGCAGTGAGAGTGGAAGGGGGCGGGGGGGGGCCTCAGAGCTGCAGCCCGACCATGGTAAGAGCCACACGTGAGCAGCTGTGAGGCGCTGTAGACCTTCCACCTGCCCCAGGGGAGGGGGTGGGAAGCCCAGGGCCAGGAACACGGGGCAGGGGTTGCTCTCAGCCCCCCACACCTCAGGCTGGCAGAGGGTCAGCTGAAGCTCCCCACAGCTGCGGCTCTTATCATGGCTGGGCTGTGGCTCCGAGGCCCCCCTCTCCTTGGCCAGAGCTGGGTAGGGGAGAGCTCCAGACAACAGCCTGCCTTTGCCTCCACCTTGGGCGGGGGCCCATGTCCCCCCCCCCACACACACACACACTTTTGGGAGGGCTGTGGCACACTCAGCTGCCTGCCTGCTCGCTGGGTGCTCCAAAGCGGGGGGGGGGGGGGAAGCACTCTGGGCTCCGGCAGGGAAAGGGCAGCGTTAATTGAATCTATTTCCCTTAAGTTAACGATCCTCATTCACACCTGTGTGACCATCTTGTTTATCACTTCAAAGGTTTTTCTTCCCCTGCTGTTATGGTTCCTCTCAACTAATTAGCCTCTTAAGGTTGACCTATGCACCTCCACCTTATCATGTTTCTCTGACTGTATAAATATCTGTCTACTGTATGTTTCATTCCATGCATCCGATGAAGTGGGTACTAACCCACGAAAGCTTATGCTGAAATACATTTGTTAGTCTCTAAGGTGCTACAAGTTTTTCTTTCTTATTTTCGTTTTGCTGACACAGACTAACACGGCTACTACACTGAAACCTACAATTATCTCAGAAATGGAGCAGAAATAAAACTGTTCTAGTACTTGGATGAAACACTCACTCATGGTCTAGAATATCTGGCACATTCTCATCTTCAAACTGCTGCATTTCCAGAATTTTCTCAAAGTCATCCAGTCGTTGCTCAGCATTCTCAATGTGAGCAGGCAAATGGCAGTTCATGAAGCAGATCGTATGACCATAGAGGGACATGCGAATGGTAACTCCTCCTTTGTTCCCCTGAAGTGGAGAAATACCAGCGCTCTTTGAAGTTATGGTCAACAGCTGCAAATTTATCCATTGCTACAACATATGTAATTTCAAACAGTGCTATTAAGGAATAAATATTTTGGTTTTGTTTTAAATTTACAAAAGCAATATTGAAAAGCCATCATTCAGAAATCTCTCAGCCAATAAACTGGTGAATTCTGTGGCCTGTGTTATGCAGGTCATACTACGTGATCATAACTATCCCTTCTGGCCTTGGGAGGAGAGGGGAGGGGAAAGCTATAAAACTCACTAGTACATTTATTGCCAAATAAACCAAAAGGCTCCCCAAGAAATACGCATCATGTAGTCATGCAGTAACCCATGTCACCAGCTCTCAGATATCCTTTACCCAATATCCATAAAGGCCTGTGCGCGTGTAGTGAGTGTGGATGTCACGTATGAAGGGGATATGAGCATGCTTCACAAAGACCAGCAGAAGGAGTCCCTGCATTCGAATGGATGAGAGCTGCAAAAGATGAGAACAAGGTTGCAGTCAGGTTACATGGAGTACTTGGGATACCACAAATACTGGAGCCTGCTCCCTGGGCTTTTAGTTTGAGAATGCCACGCCCAAGGTCACATATTCCCTACAGCAAGTTTGACCTAAAATTTATGGCAAAGCGTGTACTGAAGAGCTTCTGAAAGTGCCATTGACTGGAAATTCTAAGGTAATCTCAAATTAGAAAGGGAGTTATTTTGTTGAATTAAATATTAAAACTGATCAATAAAGTATTCCCTGTTACTTTAATTGAAAGTAAATACAATGCTGTCCCTAAAATTTAAATTTTCAAATGTATTGTAGAATTTTGTGCTGAAAATGCCTAATTGTATTGTAGAACGCATCAGAGGGAAACTGGAGGTTTGGACAACTGAGGGTTGGAGTTTTTGGCACCTAAGAAGGTGCGAAAATTTAACTAAATGTTTCTGCTGAAATAATCAGCAGCGAAATAGTTCATGTGGACCTTTAAAGGTTGGGTGCTCAGAACTTTCTAAGGCCTTGGCTACACTTGCAGATGTACAGCGCTGTGAGTTAAACCCGTCTTCGTACAGCTGAGTAGGGAAAGCGCTGCAGCCTGTCCACACTGGCAGCTGCCAGCGCACTAATGTGGCTACATTTGAGGCATTTGCAGCTGTATTGGGAGCGGTGCATTATGGGGGTTGAAGTGGCTGCAACGTGCTTTTCAAATGGGGGGGGTGAGGGGGAGTGTGACAGGGAGCGTGTTGGGAGAGAGAGTGGATTTTTGGGGTATCCACAGAGTGTCAGCTCATTATCTCCTAAGTTTACACACCTCCACATCCCCCACCTCTCTCTCAATCACTGAAAGCAAGCAGCAGGGGCTTTGTTTGTATTTAAAGAGCAGATAAAAGAGAACTCGGGGAAACGGATCCCTCCCCCCCCCCCCAAGCCATCTTTGCTGCCGGCATTCCTAACGGAGGCCCCCCCCCCGCCTGCAAACCGTAGCTGTGTTTGCTTTTTTTTGTAAAGCAGCTCCAGAACGGAGCTCTGAACTCCAACCCAGAAGTGCCATTTCAAAACAAAGGGAGCTTCCGGAGGTAAGTTACTACGAATTCCCTGGCTACATTGAAGCAACAGCGTTGCCGCCACTACGCAACAACTCTAATTCCTCTCGGAGAGCAGAAGTACAAGCAGCGCTGTAACTGAGGAGATACAGTGCTGCACGTGCCTTGCAAGTGTAGCCAGTTAGTGAGTTACAGCGTTGCAGGCAGTTTTATTGCGCTGTAACTAGTGAGTGTAGCCAAGGCCTAAAAGGCAGGGCCTATAAGTGCATCTCAAAATGGACGCCAAGAATTAACAAACGCAGTATCACTGGTCACTTTTGAAATCTCCATTCCAAAGAGTTCACAATTTAGAGATTCAAACAGACACTCTAAAGGACAAAATCTTTTTCTTGAGCTGGTATTTTTTTGAGTCCACGTCAAGTGTTTCATGTTACTAAACTCGGTGAATATCTAATCCCTGCATCCTGACCTACCAATGTCTCCACTTTTCACACCATATCCAAGTGTGAAACTGGAGCTATGTCTATTAGAAGTGCTATCATAATACAGAAACACAATACCTGCAAAGCACTCCTAAAGCTGTGTCTACACTGCCACATACAGAGATAAAACCTTAGTCATTCAGGGGTGTGAAAACACACACCCCTGAGCGACAAAAGTTTTAGCACTGAAAAGCGCCAGTATAGACAGTGCTTTATCGCCAGGAGCCACACTCCCGGTTATAAAGCTACCATCTCTCATTCGGGGTGGGGTTTGTTTGTTTTTTTAAAATCACCGGGAGAGCTCTCCCCTGACGATAAAGTGTGTCTACACTGCCCACATCACAGCACTTGTGCTGTAACATGGGCAGTGTAGACATACCCTAAGTATGGACACAGCTTTCACCGACAAAGCTGAGCTTAAAACCATTTCCCCAAGCCAAACAAGCTATATTAGCAAAACCAATTTTGCTGAAATAACTGCCCCTGCAATAGGTTTTTCTACCAGCACAACTATATTGGTCAGGGATCAGACCCCTTAAGACCCGACTAATACAGCTATACTTGCAGAAGCCCCTAGTATAGGCATAGCCAGACCTCAGAACACTAATTGTATGAAAAAGATGACAGTTTTCAAAGACCAAATATTAATCTTTTTCTGCCTCACTAGCCTACAGTTACTATCTGTAACAATATGCAGCTGGAGTTTTTAGTCAAGAATAAGTTTTGCCAACTGCCCCCGCATCCCAACATCACAGGATGGTTTCAAATGCTATTTTAAAAGCTCAACCTCTAGCTGACGGGTCTGTAATGATAGGCATTTGCAGAACTGACTATGAGCAGTGCAAATACCCTTACTCCTGCAAGGAAATTTAGTTTACTGAATGTTACTAAAGCTATGATGCCCACGAGGCAAATAAGGCACTGTTTCTACTTTAAGATGTGTTGAGATTCTATTTGTTTCCAGAAATATTTGTTTAAAGAGAATCCTTATGGAGCTGAAATCCATAATTTCCCAATAAGTACATAATGAAGTTCTCTTAGGAACATTAGACCCAAGACTCAGCCTAAATATCAGAATTTCAGTGCTAATTCCACTCAGTTTGGAACTATCAGATAACAAAATACACCAATCGCAGTCTTTTTAATTAAATATATGGTGCATAAATGGCCTATATATTTCTTTCTTCATAAAGCCTGACCACATTTTAAGGTCGCTTTCACTGAATTCATTGATTACATATAGCCATGTGACCCAAGCTTTCATTATGAAATTCTAGACACTTCTTCAGAATGTCAGTAAGAAAAGGTCTTCTGAATACTGAATTCACTGCATTTCTTTTTCATATTTAAGCAGTTTATTTGCACTCATTTTACAGGTAACAAAAATCTTACCAAGCACCATCAAAATCAGTGTCATTCCTTGAAATGGCTATAATGAAAGCAGGTGCCTCAGTAGATTATATTATTAGCAATTATATTACAGATCCCAGTGGATGCACAGAGGAAGGAAATATTCTAGAGACAAAAGAGAAATAGTCCTACTGTGCCCTCAAACACTTTAATTAAATCCATTCATGGACAGCAAAACCGGAGGTAAACTTCATTACTCTGTTCCTTTAGGAATTCACTCTCTGGAACATGAACAATATTACTGGGGATGCTCATTTGCATGGGGTTCTAGGACTCTGACACTATGGTAATAGGAACCATATAAGTACCTAGAAATAGAAAATTTATTGTTCAGCATTAGAGCTACAAAAAATGTCATTACTCCCGGCTATTCAAAACTAGCACTGAGTCGTCACAGAACCAAATCTTATTGCTAAAACTAAGAGTGCCAACATTAAGGAAGAATAGTTCAGAAAGTGCCTGTGCCAACAAGCCAGCAGGTTACAAGTCTAATGGAAGGACTTGCATATAGAGATAACTATCAGCAACTGTACAAAAATACTCAGTACCAGTTGCCAAGGTGTGCCCCTGTTACCCACAGTAATCAGAGTCTGGAGAGAAAAATAATGAATGGAGGGTGCTAACCATTGATAGAATTGAGAAGTTACCTTGATATAACCCAAAGGAGAGAATACGGTCATGAAGAAAATGCTCCACGGATCATCAAATGCCAAGTCAGAAAGGAAATTTATGATCTTGGAGTTCACCTCCTGTAAACTGAATATAACAGGGTTACTCATATATCCTGGGCTCAACCTAATCCATACTTTTGACAGAGTCCTCATATGTTTTAGGAGCATAAACAGGTAAGATTAACACCATGACATCCTAATAGATTTTCCTAAAAGCAGTTATAATGTTTCTTATTCTTACCCATGCATGATACAATAGGCAGTGTAACCTATCTGCGGTGCTAACTTTCAAAACAGGAAAGTTACATGGTCTTAACCAGACCCCTGATCTATGCTCAATGTCAAAATCCATGACAAATGCAGGGTGACAGAAGGTGGAGTGACCATTACAAGGTGTTGCTGCAATTTAGCTGAAGGAAAGAGAAGGGGCTGGGTTGACTATTCTATGATGACTATCCTGAGATTCTATGATTCTATGACTACAGGGTGATCTGACAGATCAGAATCCCACTGGCACTGCCATGGGATGACTGATGCAAGGACAGAAACACCTTAGAATCATAGAATATTAGGGTTGGAAGAGACCTCAGGAGGTCATCTAGTCCAACCCCCTGCTCAAAGCAGGACCAACCCCAACTAAATCATCCCAGCCGAGGGTTTGTCAAGCCGAGCCTTAAAAACCTCTAAAGATGGAGATTCCACCACCTCCCAAGGTAACTCATTCCAGTGCTTCACCACCCTCCTAATCAAACAGTGTTTCCTAATATCCAACCTAGACCTCCCCCACTGCAACTTGAGACCATTGCTTCTTGTTCTGTCATCTGCCACCACTGAGAACAGCCTAGCTCCAACCTCTTTGGAACCCCCCTTCAGGTAATTGAAGGCTGCTATCAAATCTCCCCCCTTGACTGACACAGTAGGCAAGGAAGATTCTGCTCCCCTTGACTGACACAGTAGGCAAGGAAGATTCTGCTCAAACACTTGACTCCCCTTGGTTTCTTTAAAAACTCTGCACTGAACAGTGTTGTCAACAACGGCCAGCGAGGTAAGAATTTTTAAAACTTGTAGATATTTGAGTAAGTAAGCTTGTATCAAGGCACATAAGGCCTGTAGTTCTGCTACATAAAAAGATGCAAAATGGGAGTTGGGGAAACAAGCAGGCAGTTCATCTATGTTCCTAATTTCTATTCATAGTCACTAGCCCCCAGCCTTTAGACTTCTGCATTTAGTGTTACTATGATCCAATGCTTCACCTTTCACAACTATCACAGTAATTATGGCTGTTCAAAAGAATTGGGCAATTATTGAAAAACAAACTTTTGGCAGTAAACCCACAGAAAACTGGCCACGGCGTCCTTTATCGCATACCTACCCAATAACATACATATCCATACCCGGTCCCTGTGAACTGAGCTGAAGTAAGCCAGTGACATCAGGAGGAGGAGAAGCTGTGCCCACATTCCAGGTTACCAAGTGCAGTCTATATATAAAAAAAGAAGACAAAATTGAAGTCTAAACAGGTGATCACAGGAGGATCCACTTTTCCACTGCAAAACTCCCATATGTGGGAAAAAAACAAGATTTACAAATAAGGACAAATTGAAAACTATCATAAAAGCTATTTACTAGCTACACACAAAATTAACAACTCGCCAATCAGAGAATGAAACCTGAACTCTTGGCACTTGTCTTTCAGCTTTTTCCCCCAAATCAGGAAAGCCTCATCTAGCGTGCGAGAGACTTCCTCATGAATCTCATCATCTGAGCTGATGTCCTCCACACAAGCCATGAGTTGTGCCACTCGTTGTCGGAGCTGTAAGCGACCACTGGACCCTGTACTGCTGAAACTTGCAGAGCGGCTGCGGAAGGGGTGCAGGCTTTCTAAATCAAACAGGGAGAGGGATGACGAATTCTGAAGCGCATCTTCACTATTCAAGGACGCCATCTGGGCAAAAGAGCAGCACAACTATACTCCGAAGTGCCAGCCACATTACCCTTCAAATCCTGAGTATAGGAAAACCCTCAGTGGCACACTTACAGAGTTCTTCAGCTCAAGTTTTAACTCATGTGAAATTCAGAATTATTCCTAGCAAAAACGTATAGGTGCATCTGCAGTAAAGTTGAAAGAAATACAGCAGTGAGATCAGTCACACTCTGACAAAAACTGATGAGTCCTTCCCCACCTCACATACTAAACCATTTCTTCCTAAGAGATTTAATTCTGTTAAGAGCTTGAGGTTTAAGAGAATTTATTGCTGATGTGATTTGAATCACATGTTTCTATCGGCAGTTAGAAATGTAATCTCCAGCTTCCAGGCATGTGCAGTACTCAATTCTATCTCTAGTACAGCATAAAAAGCCACAAGGATCCTAGAGTTTCTGATGAGGGGTTCCAAAAGCACAGACCTGCCACCTAACTTTTCAAACAGTATCTAATACTGTAAACAGTTTTATGAGAAAGGATTTTTCAATATTATTATATTGCAGGTGGTCTTTAAAATACTAAGCTGCTAATTTCCACCTACCTTAGGTTCTTAGACAGCATCCATTACCAAAGTATCTGAATAACTTACAATCTTTAATGTAATTATCCTCACAACATCTCTGCGATGCAAGGCAATACAGTAGAACCTTAGAAATGGTTAGGAATGAAGGTTCTTCATAACTCTGAAATGTTTGCAACTCTAAACAAAATGTTATGGTTGTTCTTTCAAAAATTTACAACTGAACATTGACTTAATACAGCTTTGAAAGTTTACTATGCACAAGAAAAATGCAGCTTTTTTTTTTTTTTTTAAGTTTAGTACTGTATTGTATTTGTCTTTCTTTTATTTATTTATTTTTGGTCTGCTGCTGCTGCCTGAATGCATACTGCTCGTCTGGTGCCAAATGAGGTATGTGGTTGACTGCTCAGTTAGTAACTCTGGTGTTCAGAATTCTGAGATTCTGCTGTGTTGTTATTATTCCCATTTTCCAACTGGAGCACAGAAAGACTGAGGTCACATAGGAAGTCTTTGGAAAAAGCAGGGAATTGAACCCAGATCTCCTCACTCTTAGGGTAGTGCCCTAACCACCAGAATATCTTTCCTCACAAGTTTCCCTTTGAAATGTTATACTGAAGCTAGCCAGAAGCTACAGTAGAATAAGCGGATACTGCAGTAAGTGATGGGCCTTTCATATATAATACAGTTCACCCTCTACTATGGAAGACATGGATTACCTGAGAAAACTCTCCAAATTAGCATTCAGAAGGAAAGCCAGATGGCAATGAAGATACAAAGCCAAAAAACTATTGAATACAAAAGCTCCAGGGGAAAATATCAGCAAATATTGAGGAATACTGAATTCCATTATGTCACTAGACAGGAGAGGAAGAGGGCTGACAGCCTGAGGATCCACATCAAAAAATGAGAAAATTTGAGGTAAAACCAAATCAAACATTTCAAGGTTTAAGCATTCTCATTAGCTACAGCTGTAGGACAAATTTCAAAGTAGTGAATGTATAGCTGTAGAAACGGAATGCAAAAGGCATAACACCACAAGCCATTAGGCAATCCCAACGGACTGGGCATAATTCTCTATAAACACTTAGCACTTTATAACTCTCTCCCAATATTAACTGATCCTCAACAATCACAGTAAGCAGGTATGACAAGATCTTCACCTGACTGACATCACAAGTAAATTCTCTTGCAAAATAAAGAAGCTACTCAAGGTACTCTGTTTTTCTACCATCTTATCATCATAGTGATCCAAGCACCTAGTGACATGTCAGAACACTGTTCAAGCCAGGAGAATCCTATTCTAGATATTTGGATCACGGGGCAGGGTATTCCCCAGAAACGAGCCCTTCCCAACCATGCTTTCTGCATAATGCTGATTTACGATAAGTTCCAGAAGATTGAAAGAAAGCTAATGTTGTGCCAATATTTAAAAGGGGTAAATAGGAGGATCTTGGAAATATAAGGCTGTCAACTTGACATCAATCCTGGGCAAAAAAATGGAATGGATGATATGAGACTTCATTAATTCTTTATTACCCTTGGATAATAATGTCAATCAACACGGTTTATGGAAAATAGGTCTAGGCAAAACTACTTGATATTTTTTGATGAGATTACAAGTTTGGTTGATAAAGGTAATAAAGTTGCTGTAATATATTTAGATTTCTGTAATGCATTTACTTGGGACTGCATAATATCTTGATTAATAAACTAAAATGATACAAAATCAAGATGGCACACATTACATTGATTAAAAACTAGATAACTGACAGATCTTAGAACGTAATTATGAAAGGGGAATCATCAAGCAGCTGATGTATTTCTAGTGGAGTCTTGCAGGGACTGGTCCTTGGCCCTAGTTAACATCTTTATCAATGACTTGGAAAAAGGCAAAATAATTTCTGATAATGTCTGCAGATGACATGAAGTGGTTATAATGAAGAATAGGTCACTGATACAGAGTGATCTGCATCACTTGGCAAGCTACATGAAGGCAAACAATGCACATTTTAATATTGCCAAATGTAAGGTTATACATCTAGAATGTAGGCCATACTTACAGGATGGGGGATCTCTATCCTGAGAACCAATTACTGCGAAAAAGACTTGAGGGGTCATACTGGACAATCGGCTGAACATGAGCTTTCAGGGCAACCCTGTAGCAAAAGGCTAATATAATTGCTGGATGTATAAACAGGGGACTATTGAGTACAAGTAGAGAGGTTATATTACCTCTGTATTTGACACTGGTTCTGATGTCCACAAGGATGATGAAAAATTGAAGAGGGTCCAGAGAAGAGCCACAAGCATAATTAAAGGTTTGGGAAACATGCCTTACAGCAACAAATTCAAGGAGTTATATCTTAGTTTGTCAAAGAGAAGGAGAAGGAGTGACTTGATCACAGTCAATCAGTACCTACATTGGGAACAGAAATATGATAATAGAGGGCTCTTCAATCTAGCAGACAAAGGTATAACAAGACTCAATACCTGGAAGATGAAGACAAATTCAGACTAGAAATAAGGTGCAAAATTTTAACAGTGAGGGTAACTAATCATTGAAACAACTTACCAAGGGATATGGTGGATTCTCCATCACTGGAAAGTTTAAAATCAAGATTGGATTCTTTTTCTAAAAGATCTGCTCTAATTCAAACACAGCTGTTAGATTTGAAACAGGAATTAATACAGGGAAGTTCTCTGGCCTGGGTTATGCAGGAGGTCAGACTAGACCAGTGTTTTTTAACCTGGGATCCACAGACTAGATTTTCAAATGGATCCACATCTCCTACTGAAATTTTTTAGGGATCTACAAATGAAATGAGCTCGAAAACCACTGGAGTAGATGATCACAATGGTCCTTTCTAGCTTTAAAAAAAAAATAAAAAAATAATTTATGAATCTATATGAACTTCCAAGACTGAACAATGCTTCTTTTTTAAAGAGAGAACCCAGTCCTTTAAATTTTTGTTAACTACCTGACAGCAGAGAAACTGAGGTAGAAATATTTATTGCAATAGTGCCTTCCTCACAGCTGTAGACAAATAGTGCACTTTGGCAAAACTTTTCCACAATCTATGATGCCTTATCTTCATTTGATTTATTTCCAGTAACTACAATTTCCTTTATTTCCCCTTAATATGTCTACAGAAATCAAATTATGAGGGCTTTTTAAAAAAACAATTATTTTATTTGTATATTAATAAGGGATTTCCTCTAAGATCACATAAGCAGTCATTGGTGCCCTAGCATTTCTCCTGAAAAGACTGGCAAATGGAAATCCTACACTTCCTTAAAATGCCTCAGTTGCTTGGTTCAGAGGGAAGAGAATATATCTGGGAAACTTTACAAATGGCTTAATATCTTAGTCAAATCCCAATTTAAGTTTTACACCCATTTTCTGTATTTGTCTATTACTGCCAATTATCCTTAATGGTTTGTAAACAGAAGCATTCTCCATTCACCATCAAGTCCACAGTCCAGTGCTTGTGACGTCACAATTCATCCCCCCAGAAGCCATTATGTTAAAAGCACTGACATGTAGCAAAAATAAAGTCAGAGACTCATTTAAACTCTTTCCCTTTGTATTTGCCAGTGAAGGAAAGAATTTTGGTTTCTGGTATGTTGTTCAGTATCTAAATAAGTACAGCAGATTTCACTCTTTACATTAAAAATTAAGAAGTGGGCCTTTTTTAATTAGAAAAAAACCTGTTAAATAGTCAAACAATGTTCAGTTCTACTGTCTGAAATGACTCAAGTTCCAAAAGTTTAAAAAGTAGAAAAATCAGCTTTTCTCCTTTACTCCATGTGGCTATGCAAAGTTAGTAATTAGTATAACTCCTTGCTAATGAGCTGGGACAGTCATCACATGCTTCAGTAATTACAAGCCATTATATAAACTTTCAAGGGCTTTTATTTAAAAAAAAAAAAAAAAAAAAAAAAAAAATCTAATCATGGATTTCAGGTCATGAGATCTAATCTCTTCTCTAGGAAGGGGAATAGCAGGTTCATATATTAACTACAGCCGTAAGGTTAATTCTCACTGCTGACACAAACCACTAAGCTCCATTAGTAATATCCACTAATATTGCAGCTGCTGCATAAAATTAAGCAGTTTTCTGCAGTGAAGCAGCAGCTAGTATTAATGTGGGAAGTCTTCAGAACACAAACATATACCAGCCCCTGAAGCCTAGAAGAGCTGGTTCAACAAAGTGCATGAAGACAGATGACGATAATGGGTGAAAGAACGAAGATGACCCCGTCACAGATCCACAGTTTTTAAACAGTCTCTTGGAGGAGCCCCTTTAGGGTGCCAGACCTCCAAGTGGTCTCACTCTTCCTTCAGGGTAGGCCACATAGACTCACCACATCCTAGATTGAGCTACTGGGTTCCAGCATTCCTGCTTTACACTGTGAGCTCTGCTCAGCAAATCTAACCAAGATAGACTCCTGCTAGAGATTTGTATACTCTTCTAAGGCTAATGCAACCCAGCCAGTATTTGCAGTCACAACCCAAACAGAACACAGCATTCAAAGTCCTTAGGTTAGGTACAAAGAAATAAAAGTTAAAGCACAGTCCATTCTGGTCAAGCCACAATTCACCAGTCAAACTGTAGTGAACTCCATTTTCAGGCTCTGGTTGTCTGACTTCTTTCCTCAGGGTATGCCTAAACTTAAACCACAGCAGCTGGGCCACTGTAGCACTTCAATGTAGATACTACCCACGCCAACTGGAGAGGTTACCAGTGGCACAGGTAATCCATCTCCTAAGAGGTGGTAGCTAAATCAACTGGAGAATTCTCCCATTGATCGGCTGTCTACATGGGGGATTAGGTCAGTTTGATTGCACTGCTCATGGGGATGGGGATTTTTCACACCCCTGAGCGACATAGTTATCCCGACCTAATTTTGTACTGGCAACCACGGCTTAGTCTACACAGAGAGCAAACAAATTATTTCCCACACACACTGGGAAGCAATGCAAAGTAGGGGGAAACTCAGGCACACATAGACTTCACAAAAATATTACAAAAAAATTCCCACTTCGTCACAACCCCCAAGTTCTGGAGCCCAATCCAAAACTCGCTTACCTGAGATTCTTCATGATTTCTAAATCAATTGGCTGGGCTGGGCCCCTGGGTTCCATCCTCACCCTGCCCAAAGACCTGCGGAGAAAGCAGGAGTTCTTGTCAGGAAATGGGTATGACAGCAGGCTGACTGAGTGCCAGGAACAGCCCAGTGGGATCCCAGGGTGCCCTCTCACAAACAAAAAAGGGAGTTGGGTCCCCTTCCTTCCACATATATATACCAGAGAAGAGGTGCGTCCCTGAGCCCCTACTCTCCCGCATCAGTATACCACACAGGAGCCCCTGAACCACTGCATCCCTTTGAATAGCCAATATATGTATTTATTTACATGGGGGTGTCCCTGATTCTCCCCCCCCCCCGAGGATATTCTTCCCCCCCAAGATATACACACACCCAGGGGACAGTTGTCCCCAGCCACCTGCACACAGGGGAGGTGTGTGTGTGTGGGGGGGGTCATCCCCAGGCCACACGCCACAAGTACATAGGGGAGGGGGAAGAAATGAGGGCCATTCCCAGGCCCCCACACCTAGATACTCAGACAGGGGTGTTCCCAATCCTCTCCACGCCCCCCAGCCCACACATCTAGGGGGTTACTTCCTAGCCCGCCCCACACACACGCGCGTGGGGGGGGGCCTTAGTCTGATCCCCCCACCACGCACCCTGGAGGGATGGTCCCTCGCACGCGCACCCCCAACCTGTGGGGGGGGGGGGGGCGGGGGAGAGGGATGGTCCCTAGCGCGCTCCCCCCGCACACACCCTGGGGGAGAGGGAAGGTCCCTAGCGCGCTCCTCCCGCCCACACCCTGGGGGGCAGGGAGGGATGGTCCCTAGCGCGCTCCCCCGCCCACACCCCGGGGCCGTGGGGGGGAGGGATGGTCCCTAGTGAGCTCCCCCCCCCCCCCCCGGCACACACCCCGGGGGGCGAGGGATGGTCCCTAGCACGCTCCCCTCCGGCACACACCCCGGGGCGGGGGGGAGGGGAGGGAAGGTCCCTAGCGCGCTCCCCCCGCACACCCACACCCCGGGGTGGGGGGGGAGGTCCCTGGCGGGGGGGGGGAGGGGAGGGAAGGTCCCTAGCGCGCTCCCCCCGCACACCCACACCCCGGGGTGGGGGGGGAGGTCCCTGGCGGGGGGGGGGAGGGAGGGAAGGTCCCTAGCGCACTCCCCCCGCACACCCACACCCCGGGGCGGGTGGGGAGGGGAGGGAAGGTCCCTAGCGCGCTCCCCCCGCACACCCATACACCGGGGCGGGGGGGGGGGGGGGGAGGGAAGGCCCCTAGCGCGCTCCCCCCGCACACCCACACACCGGCGCGGCGGGGGGGAAGGGAAGGCCCCTAGGGCGCTCCCCCCGCCCACACCCCGGGGCGGGGGGGGAGGGAGGGATGGTCCCTGGCGGCGGGGGAGGGAGGGAAGGCCCCTAGGGCGCTCCCCCCGCCCACACACCGGGGCGGGGGGGGGGGGGAGGGATGGTCCCTGGCGGGGGGGGAGGGGGGAATGGTCCCTAGCGCACTCCCCCCGCACACCCACACACCGAGGGGGGGATCCCGACTCCGTAAACCCGTCTCGAGCGGCGGGGCGCAGCGAGGGCCGTAGCCGCCCCGGCCAGACGCTTTCAGGCCAGCTCGGTCTCTAACCCGCCGCACCTGTGGGCGGGGCTCGCGCCCTCGATCTCCTCAGGGCGGCGGCGCTCGCGGCAATGCGTCCCGGCCCCAGCACCAAGCTCTGCGACGGGCCCTGGCCTGCGCGGATAGGCCCACGTGATGAGGGGGCGGGCGCCGTCCGCCAATGGGCTTCCCTGAAGACCAGAGCGGGAGGGGTCTGGGCGGAGCGAGAGTGAGCGAGGAGCACGTGACACAAACAGGCGAGCGTGGGCACAGGGTGACCAGGGGGTAATAGGCGCCTATATATGAACAATCTCCTACTCTCAGCACCGTACCAGCAGGTATTGGCACAGCGGTCCAGGGTAGGGTAACCAGATAGCAAATGTAAAAAAATGGGACAGAGGGGGGCTAATAGGTGCCTATATAAGAAAAATCCCCCAAATCTGATCACCCTAGTCCAGGGGCTCATGCTACCCCCTTCCTCTGCCACAACTGGCAACAGCCCCATCCACAGAGAATGGGGGCTAGATGGGCCGCTGGTCTCAGGGGGTCCAGAGGGCCCCCACAGTCCAAGCCTCACTGAGGGGAATGGAACAAGCCTACAGGGACAGGGCAGGAATCATTTTTCCACTGCTTGCATCCAAAGAAGTGGGTATTGACCCACGAAAGCTTATGCTTCAATACCTCTGTTAGTCTATAAGGTGCCACAGGACCCTTTGTCGCTTCTGCAGATCCAGACTAACACGGCTACCCCTCTGATACTTGAGGGTAGGAATCATAACATTCAAAAACCAGTAGGAGAACACTTCAACCTCTCTAATCACTCAGTGACAGACTTATCTTAAAGGTGGCAATTTTGCAACAGAAAAGCTTCAAAAACAGCCTCCAAGGAGAAGCTGCTGAACTTGAATTAATATACAAACTAGATACCATTAACTTAGGTTTGAACAGAGACTGGGAGTGGCTCGGTCATTACGTTAATTGAATCTATTTCCCCTAGTTTAGTATCCTAGTTAAGTACCCTCACCCCTTTGTGTCAACTGTCCATAATGGGCTATCTTGATTATCACTTCAAAAGTTTTTTTCCCCCTGCTAACAGTTCCTCGCAATTAATTAGACTCTTACAGTTGATATGGTTACTTCCACCTTTTCATGTTTCTCTGAATGTATAAATATCCTCTTACTGTATGTTCCATTCTATGCATCCGAAGAAGTGGATTGTAGTCCATGAAAGCTTATGCTGAAATAAATGTTAGTCTCTAAGGTGCCACCAGTATTCCTTTTCTTAGGGCAGAAGTGGTGTAAGAAGACCACTGTGGTATTTTTCTGTATTATAAACTCTGCTCATTAGTCCTCCTGAAAAACACAGTTGCTGTCAGCACAGCACAGGAGCCATAGGTAGACTAGAGAGGAAGGGCTTTATGCCACCCCCACCAAGAGCCTCCACCCAACTGGGAATCATGGCTTGATAGCAATGATATTTCTCCATTTAAAATAGAGAGGAAGAGCTTGCACTGCCCTCCTTTTTTCAGAAAAAAAAAATGTCCTTGAGTAACTCATCTTTAAAGCCCAAACAGGACACCCCACTACAAACCTGTCTCCCTTTTCCAAAGACCCCACTCGAGTCTGAGGATAGAGTTGCCACACCTGCAGAGGTAGGGCTAGAACACCCAGAACATTCACAGAAAAAAAAAGAGTGGCCCCGGCCCAACCCACAGCAAGAAAACAGGCCTGTGAAAAACAACATGAATAACCCCCAAGTGACATATGGTCACTCTAGAACTGACAGAACCCCTACTTTAATTTTCATTCTGCCATTACTCCCTCTCAAATACCCACTACACCAAGATTAACATTAAAGACCAGTGAGATGTTCACATAATGGACTTAGGTAAAAATATTATATGGTTACTTATGTCTCCTCTCTCCACTTGTTTGCTGCATTACAGCTAATATTAGATTGTAAATACAGGTAACGTGGTCAGATTCTTATCTTATATCAGTTTTACAACAGAGTAATTCCATTGGCTTCAGGGACTTAATTCTGATTTACATTAGTGGGAGATCAGAATCAGGCCTTGTTAATTCTGTAAGAAATCCAGCAAACCATAGGTCCTCTGTACATAATTCTATAATCATTAGAAGATTTTACACGATAGCATATGCATGTGGAATACTAGACACACCTAATAAGGTATGAAACAGACAACAGACTTCAAAAGCTCTGTCTAAGATTTTATTAGATTTGTTTCCAATATGCCTGTATTGGAAGATTAGGAGACAAAAGGCACAAACTCACATTAAAGAAACAACAAGATAATCTAATCAATTCTACGAAGTGTATCTCGTAAAAGGAATAGCACTATGAACCAATCAAAACTGGTCAGGGAGTCCCAGCAGGGGCTGCAGGACGATAAACCCAGAAAGGTGCAAGTGTGCTGGGAGTACAGAGTCACTGTGGCCTCCATCAGGTAAACTCCAGCTAAAACATCCCAGCCTATGGGCCTCTCCACCAAGGCACCTGCTTCCGATCAGAACTGCAGTGTTTAAAATCCAACCAGGGCACCCAGTTTGGATCTGAAGAGAATGTGACAGCACAACGATCCCCCTAGAACAAACAAACATCCGATCATTAACCCCTCCGGGAGCCAGCAGGTTTTGGGTTCTTGCCAAGGCCAATGCAAGAGATATACAGCACGCTAACACAATCAGTGAAGATTGTTACATTTCGCTATGCTCTCACTAGTGGGAATCAAGGATTAAGACTGCCCTTGAGAGAGGTCTCTAGAGGATCTCTCTATACCAACTTTTAGGAAAATTTTCACTCTGGATAAACGTGAACTTTTTTTTTAATCGTGTATTTAACTTGCAGTTTCCTGCATTTTTTCCTGGTAATTACTGCTAATCAGGAAAGCTGTGTGTTTAAATACGAGCTTTCACCCTCATACACAATCTTTTTCTGATCCCATCTTTAGAATATCACAATCTGTTTCCATGGAGATAAAATGTCAGCTAGAAAACCTCCTAGATAAAAACACAAAGTATCTAAGAACAATTGTGTTCTATATTCTCAAGTTTCCCCCAAGTGTAAGAATCCCTCCTTAAACTCTGCTACTGACAAGAGGTTAACAAATCAATGTGTTAATTCTCAATTAAAATATTCTAGATTGAGGGAACTCTAGTAAGGGGCGTACACTCCTGGACTCTGCTTCTCAAACCCCTAGAGAAATAGTGCCATAAAAACAACATTCCTGGTCCCAAATAGTCTTGAAGATTAAGGTTTAATATCTTAGACTATTATTTAATAATGAGCTGGTTTTACTTCTACCTCGTGAGTAGGCTAAAATCCACATCCCAAAAACCCTCTGAGGTCACTGAGAAGGATCAGCCAGAGTTACCATACAATTCAGAGCTTATTGCACTTAGACATCCGTAAGGCAAAAGAACAGACTTACCACACACAAAAAAAGGGGGGGGGAGGGAGGAGGGAATAAACTGCCTCTTGACTGAAAACCAGCCTCTTCCTCCAGAGCAAGCCCTGTGCATCTTTCCCCTGCACCAAAAACAATTCACCCCCGCACTTTCATTCAGCATGGCATGGGATTGATTCAGAAACTACTAGCTGATGGAGGTTTGTAAGAGGCTGAGTACAAGTCAGGCATACTGCATGAAGCCAGCATTACTCAAAAAAGGTGTGGAGGTGGAAATGGTAACATCACAGCTGCCTTTGGCATTTACATTTCACTTTACTTCAACCCAATACAGATAAAGGGAATGAAGTTTGATTACACAGCTGCTGGCGGAAGCAAGCCAAACACTGGCCTCTACCAATCAGCCAGGAAAGCCCTTGTTTTTCCTAGTCATGTTTCCTCATGTATTTAATAAAGTAGTGTTTGTTTGATTCTGTCCAGCTTATTTGATTGTCTAAAGCTGAGATACCACCATAAGGACACAGACTAAGAATGAGTCCTGGAGCTGTTTTCTGACACTCAACAACATCCTTTGCAACCCTAGAAAATTGCAATTGTCTTGTGCAGAGTTTGCTTGGTCTTACATCTTGCCTTTTTACAGCATAGAAAGGCAAACGAAGTTCTAGCAATTTCATAATGGGGAGTATGCAGAGAAGTATTGCTGAACAGCAGCACAAATCCAGGCATCTGAGCGTGATTGGATATGGAAATTATTTATGCCTATTAGCATCACAAAATTCTGCTTGTCCTGGGACACTCATTTTCTTTTGATGGGCAAACAAAATAGCATTAGTTTTACAAATTATGAGCAATCATAATAAAGGGCAGTCCAGTAGATTGAGAGATTCATCAGGTAAGTTATCATAACAATTTTAAAAGGCTGATTTATACACACAACTATAGAACACCAACATAGTTCCAAGGGCCAAAGGAAAGATGCATATCTAGACAAAAGATGCATTCAAGGTCTCAGCATTCGCACACAAAAGGATACCTCCTGTTCAGTCCCTTTAAATTGTGTGTGTTTAGACAGACCAAGTAATGCTGTTGTAGTGGCCACGTATGGTGGTATCTTAACAGCAGACTTGACCTTAGAAACACAGGTGCGTATTGGAGCCTGTATGCCAGTAATATCGTTACCTTGGGAGCAAAAGTCGGAGCCTAGAATTCTGTGGAATAGTTTTGCACTCTAAAATAAATATTGACAATTCCCCTCTCCATAAACGGACACTCAAAGAATGGTGAAGGGCTGGGACAGGACAAAGGCAGCAGTTTATCCCAGTTTTGAAGACAAAATAAATCTAAATCACCACATCACAAGACTAATTCAGCTAAAAATGCCACTTGGAAATCAAACAGGGCCACATGGAAATTGGTCTGAACACAATGAAAAAAGGAGGGAGGAGTCATAAATACAGCAATCTATAACTCACACGTCTCCAAGGAGTTGCCTCCTTCACATACGTGCTAACATTGGAGTGCTTAGTACCAGACTGTCTATTTGCTCACAATATTAAAGGGCATCTAGAATTAGCTATGGGAGATTTAAAATCGCCTGCCGATTGGATATAGAAAGGCTTGATCCAGAGATGGTCCATTGGTCAAAAGGGTGGAGTCTCTGGGCCTTCCTGCTGACTGTCTTGCAAACTAGAAGAAAGAGATAACAGGAAAACATTTTTAAACCATTTCTGAAATTAAATGTGCCAGTAAAGGTGCAATATTGACAGCCCTGAAGGAGAAGTCCTTCATTTAGCCACAGACTGAATCCAGCATAAGCAGTGGCAGGAGATGCTACTCCATTCTGTCCCATCAACAAGCCTCAGATCTAACCTAGCGCAAAATTCAATCCAGAGACTATCTGCAGAGACTGCCAAAGAGGACAATTTATAATATATTTATCTAGCACCTTCCATCCCAAAAGACCTGTGGGACAAGGCCACCAACTCCTCATTTCCAGATGGGATGGTGTAGGTATGGAAGGAGAAGCTGAGTATGGGGTTAGGGAATGAACAGGAACTGAATTTAACTAGCAACTCAATCAGGGGCTAATGGAAGGGAAGAAGGAGATGAAAGTTGGAGCTGCCACCAGAAGCCTGGAGACAGCCTGCAACTCTCAGATCAGCCAACAGGTAGTAAGGCAAGGAAATAGGAAAACATTCAGGAAGTGACAGCAGAAGAGGGAACGCAGGGCCACCAGGGCTCAGTGCCACACTCCACCTCGGGTAACCGTTCAAAACATAGCCAGAATGGGGGAGCCACACTACACTAGAAATTCCTCTGATGTTAGTGCCTTTGAATTTCTGATCTCTCCACAGAATGGGAACCTTTCCTTCCTTCCCCTCACTAACCCCCACCTTAGAAAAAAAGTGTACAAAACAAAAACCTACCCAAAACTTTTTTATTAAAGTAAACAAAGAAAACATTGTGGAAGTAATATGATGCTGGAGAACATTCTCTTCACTTTGCTTTTACATTCTTATCCCTTTCCCTGAACCTGGGTCTGTATGGTCTATTTTGATTGTTCATCAAGGCACAGACCATTTTCTACTCTACATGTAGTGTACGGTACCCAGCACAATGTTGGGTAAAGGGAGGTGGAAGATTTTCAGGAGAGGTATCAAGGAGGCAGGGTAAGAGGTTAGGTTCATTATGTTAAGGAAGGAAGGGGGAGGGCTCATTGGAAAAAGAATGGCAAAGCTATGATTTTATTTGGCGTGAATTTTTACAAATTAAATTAAGATGATTTGTTGCTATGGGTTGGAACAGAAGTAATACTGTCTCCAAAAAAATCAGGAACAATTTAAATATTAACAAAAAGAGTGAAATTAACAAAGTGAAATTAAGAAGATATGCCTATCATCTTACTGCCCATTTGGCTTGTATGTTGAACACCTTTCCCTTTGTCTATCTTGCCTTTTTAGACTGTACGCTCTTTGGGGAAGGTACTGCATCTTGCTCGGTTTACAGAGCACACTGTGGGAGCTACTGACATCTAGATAAATAATGTACAGGCAGCTTGTATAACCTTCTACACTTTTTCCTCTTCATCAGTAGTGCCTTTTAGACATTTAGCTTCCACCATTTCCCCACTAATATTGCTATAGTCACGGATAAAAACATTGCTTCTTATCCCACAGCCATTCAAGTTTGCTTCATGTCAGCAGTGCATAAGTATAAAAAAAGTTGTCCCCATCACCTGTACATTGCCTAGAGCACTGGCACAAAGTTTGGCCAACAAGGAAAAATTGAAATATGCAAATACTTTGGTCTCCAAGGATCAAAGCACTATAGTCAGCACAGTGATGCACACAGAGACCAGACAAAAACAGAAGCTTAACGAAACATCTATATCTTCCTTCTCTGTCCTATGACCTATGGATGTTGCCCCAGGCCTTTGCCTATTGATGATCATTGTTGCTGGGCACAATCCAGGCCAATACACCCTCAAATGTCCAAAAGGGCAGGGCTGCTGGACTCAAGCTCATTAATTAATTATTTGAGACTATTGAAAAGGCCTCTAACAGTGTATGCAAAGTGATGCGTACATTACACAGAAATGAGGCCTCAGTGTAACTTTGTGTTTACTGTTCTAATATGATGCTTTCCTTAACACTTTCCTTGTGCTAAAACAGTTTAAAATAATTCTGAAACAAGACAGTAAACTCAGTCGGCAAGGTGAAACGTGTATTCATGATCAGGCAAAATGAGCAGCTCTATAGATTTCGGACTCGCACAATTTCTGTACTGACTCCTTGCTGACTTGAATCGATTTGATTTTTGCTCAAAACAGCATTGAATGTCAAAACAAAACGTGTGACAGATACTCTGGGTACATACAGTGCACAAGGAGGAAGCCACATTAGTCATCTGCAGCTGTCATTCCTTTCACAGGATCTTTTTCTCTCATCTGAAAGAAAATAAGCATCTTTAGCTATTTGTTCCAACATATGCTGGTAATCGTCTTCCCTGTCAGCTCCACATCAAAAAAGAGTGTGAAGGTGAGAGTTTCTCAGCCTCAGAAATGAAGTCTCGCATCCCTGAAATTTCTCCCAATTTAAAGCACTTTGTAAACATAAGCTGTGCAGGTCCTGAAACCATTTCTGGCAAAGCCACAGCCCCTTTTAGGGCTCTATTATCCAAAGAGCAAAAGGCACATGGTACTAAAATCAAGTAAATTTTGAAGTGTGACAACATTACAAGGGGTATTCATTACAAGAGTATGAAACCCCAGCCCAACACCTACATTTCTCACATCCGGGCCCTTTTCTTTCTTTTGTTTTAACACACAGACACACACACATTTTGCTGATAACTTACTGAGACTTATTGAGCTGAATACTCATTAGGGTAACAAGAAAGAGGATATCTTTATTTATTTTAAAATAGTCAGTAACAGATCTAAATTACCAATGAAACCAATAAAAAAGTTGGTTCACAGCAATACAAGGAGTCTGTGCTAACTAGGAAGCCAGAACTCAAAAAGTCAGATCCAACCACCTAAACCACCATAAGCAGCATGACCTGTGTGGTAAGTGAGTGCATTGCATACCATGGCAAGGGGGAAGGCCTTCTTTCCCCATCCCATAGTGGGCTTAGAATATAGATACTGCCTCACAGCCCACACTTGCTCTCCTCCCCACTTACCTCATCCAGCTGTTTCTTGGTTTCCTCCTCCATCCTGCGAATGTCCTCCATAGTCAGATCAACCCACTTATCAAGCCAGCAAAACAATTGCCGGTGGAAATTTGTGAAAAGACGTTTCTCTTGCTGCAAAAACAAAGGTGAGGGAACAAACAACTTAAAGCTCAGGAAAAAGAATCCCACACAATTCAGCACAATATGTTTACAGTCAGTTAATGTGCATTGTCAAAGATGTGTGCACTGGGAATTGCTACAGGTCTAACCTTAGTGCTTGCCATTTTGTTTTATAAGGGAATGGAATCACTTTGCCTAGCATAGGAAAGCTACAGGGGGAAAGAAAAAACCCAACTATTTCTGTTTCAGTATAATTGAAATGCCCTTGTCAGAGAAACCGTGGATGCTGTGATTTAGTGTTCTAGATTTTTTAAGTGTCCATAACTGGACCATTTTGGGTTCTTGCATATAGCCAGGGGTATGCAATAAGGTTTTCAGTGGAATTAGCTCAGCAGTTTCTTGAGACTACATAATAGGCTTAAAAGAGAAGGAATTAATAATTAGAGTTAGTGATTTGACATGCAGTTATGGATTCTGTGATTCCTCTTATTTAATTTGAAAGTCCATCAGCAATATCAGATTAAAGAATTTTGGGGTCCTGTGTATTATGAGAACTGCCCCCCACACACACACACACCCCTTACCTGCCTCCAGTGGGGTCAGGTCCTGCCTTTGGGGGTGGGAGGCCCTGGTGAGATGGATTGTTGGGTCCTTCCCCTGGGAGTGGGGGGAGTGTTGGAGAGCAAGCCCACCCCACACTCACCCCGCAGCAGCGCCAGTCCAATGGGGCTGGCTCGGCTCCCCCCTCTGATTCATTAGCGCTCGCTACAGCATCCAGACAGGGCCCTCCACCTACAATGCCCCACCTCCTTCCTGGCTCTGGGTTGGTGTTTTTTTTGTGGGGAGGGGTGTCCTGCACAAGATGGGGATTGCGCACATGTGCACCAAGTACACATTGACTAATCCAGGCCTGCCCATCAGATCACTTCCATTCCTGGGGTAAGAGGCATCTGTTCAGTCATTTTGCCTTTAAGTTCTATTCCTTTCCCTTTCTCTGCTGTGTCTACTTAGATTGTAAGCTCTTCAGGACAGGGACGTTGTTATTGCGTTTGTTAGGTATCACGCCCACTTTGGGTTCTTGATAAACAAGCAGCAACGAAGAACAGCATTGACTCTCCCTCATCTACCTTCCTGCATGGCTGCTGCACCTGGAGACTGACACAAGTCCTGCCAAAGTCAATGGAAACATAACGTAATCACCCAATGTCTTGAATCCCCAAAGAAATGCATCTTTTCCAAGTGCCCTATCCAGTGACCTGCAGCTGAATTTTCATTCATGAGGCTAGGACAGTGCAATCCATTCCTTACATAAAGAGGTAAACACCTCAGTTTGAGTATGTGTGTTCCAGGTTTGTTTTTTGAACAACATTGATTTCAAGGAAGGAGTTCTGACCTGGGCTTCAGGACTAACAGGGCAGGACAGAACAGGAAAGGAGAATCATACTAAACACACTATTGAAGTAAAAGTGTGGGATTTTTTAACTCATCCTTGAACAGTTACAAGCACCTGAGGTTATTTTAAATGAAAGGCTTGAGTTATTTATTATGTATTATCCAGTAACATCCAAGATGAGTTAGCTGCTGTGCTTGCACATGAACTCACACAGCCCGTCCCTGAGGAGCTTATTATCTGAAAGACAAGACACTGATGAAGAGCACAATGTAAGGCGCTCCTTTGTTCATGGTTTGTTTGTTTTTTAATTAACAGTTGCAATCCCCTGGCAAGTCAAGTCATTCGGAACACCAGAACCACATTTTTTGGAGAAAAGTGTGGTTTATGGAACCTAATTATCCAAAGGAACCTCAGACACTAAGGCAGGGGTGGGCAAACTTTTTGTCCCGAGGGTGGGAAAGTTATATGCAGGACCATGAATGTAGGACTGGGGCAGGAGGTGAGGTGCGGGAGGGGGTGCAGTGTGCAGGAAGGGGCTCAGGGCAAGGATTGGGATGCAAGAGGGATGCGGGGTGCAGCAGAGGGCTCAGGGCAGGGGGTTAGGAGTGCAGACTCCAGCCCGGCACCACTTACCTTGAGCAGCTCCGGGGTGGCAGTGGCGCGCAGCGGGGCTAAGGCAGGCTCTCTGCCTGCCCTGGCCCCGCGCTGCACCCAGAAGTTGCCAGCATGTCCACAGTGGCTCCTCAGGGTGGGGTGGACCAGGCAGCTCCGCCATGTGCTGCCCTTGCCTGCGGGTACCACCCCAAAGCGCCAATTGGCCACAGTTCCTTTCCCGGCCAATGGGAGCTACAGGGGGTGGTGCCTGCAAGCGAGGGCAGCGCACGGAGCCCTCTGCTCCCCACTCCCCCAGGGACATGGTGTCAGCCGCTTCCGGGAGCGGCGCGGGGCTAGAGAAGGCAGGGAGCCTGCCTTAGCCCCACTGTGCCACGGTGGTGCCAATCCCGCAGGCCGGATTGAACCTGCGGGCCATAGTTTGCCCTCCCTTGCACTAAAGCAATGGAGACACTAAGGCCTTACAAACATACATTATTAGGCCCCTCCCCTACTCGGTCTCTTCCCTCCAAGGCCCCACCCAATGCTGACACAGGAGAAGAGGCGGTGGAGAGGAGCAAACAGGGAGTGAGGAGGAGAGAGGACCTAGCGGCAAGTGGAGCCTCGGAGGGAAGAGGACAAGTGCAGGCAGGGCCTTGGGGTGGGGTTGGGGAGTGGGGCCACAGTGCTATTGAAAACCCGGTACTGACCAGTTTCACTTACCTTCTGTATAAAGTTCTCAACTTTATTTTGCAGACCCCACCACTTGAACTTGACTGTTACCAGTTTGTAAGCACACATGTACGGACAATCTGTCTGTTTCCCCAGCTCTTTCTGCAAAGATACAATGATGTTCATGTGACGAGCTAAAATCAGAAACTCTGTAGGAAGCTTTTTCTGGGACAGGACCCCCAGAACTAGTAGCCCACTCGTTCAGTACACATACATAAGACCCTCCACTGACACAGATGAAGACAACATCTCCTCCCTTGTTTACACAAATTAACACTCCAAGCTCCACACGCCTGACCCACCCCGACAACCACACTCCAGTCACAAAAACAGACATGATATGCTGAAGTCTATGATCCACACCTTCCAGTTGGAGCCCAGAGGACCACGTCCAGTCTTGACAGATTTAAATTTTGCTGGGTCTTCTTCCTGCTTGTAATCCTGTTGTAAATATAAACATGTTTAGCCATAAGAAACAGATCTCGGAGGAGAGGTTAGTGTCCAGAGTAACTCTAAGACCGTCTCAAGACCCACTTTTCCCATGAAGCCTGTAAGAAATTGGCCAAGGGAAAAAAAATTCACTCCCCCATGCTGTACATTAAGCCTAGCTGAGTAAGAGTATTATAAAATTGATGTTACCTTTGTTACCCCACCAAATCCACTAGTACATTGTGTCTGATACTAGTGTGTACACTTTTCAAGACAGGGTTCATGTTATCACCTGTATTGGGAAGCAACTAGAACACACAGCTCTTGTAAGAAATAATGTACATAGCACTCTGAGGCAGAGATACCTAGTGTATTTCTAAGCATCAATATCGGTCAGTGCTATACAAATAGCATCACCACAGTACTCGTGTCAGAATGTACTCCTACACTTCCCTGCATCAAAGAGAAGATGAAGACACTGTTTAAATCCTTATTTTCAAGGTCAATCTTCCAAAACAATTGCTTTGGGATTCAAGTTCCTTATTACTCAGCCAAGAGATTAATTTAGAAACTCTAACCCCAAATTTATTTATTTTTAAATCCCATGATTTTTTGGGGGGACCAATTAATTATTTTAAACACTTGGTTTTGGCAATACTCACAATGAAACTTTAATTGCAAAAAAGCCAGGAAATTCAGATTTTAAGAGGATTTACGGGCAGAAGAGCGATTGAGATGGGCACCTTTTTATTGAGACTTGCTCGTTGTGCATATTACAAGTAATAGCTACAGACTTTGGTGACCAAAAGAGCCTTTGCTCCTGGCATCACTGCAGAGCCCATACAGCCTGGGAGAGCGAGCTGAATTGTTCTGGAGGAACAGACTAGTCCAGTTCCATTCAGAGATCCAAACTGTGCCCTGATTTACACCAATGTAACTCCATTGGCGATATGGAATTAAACTGGTATCACTCAAATCTGAGTTTTGCAGTCAATTTATTACTAGAAATAACGCAGAAACCACAATGAAACTTCAGCTGCATTCCGATGCCAGGTTAAATTAGAGAAAATACCTTCTTTACTCCAGTTAAGTAAGTTTGACTTGAAAGGATTGAGTCACTAAATGGGGAACCTCACTATGACATCTTTACAGATACTTTTCATTGCAGAACTGAACCTTAGATTCCTACAGTGACTAACTCTTCCTGCAATAGGATATTAATTACATGATCACATAGTACAAATGTAGCATGTTTATTACTACATCTGTGCATCTAAGTTACAGGAAGAAGGCAGTTTAAACAAGATAATGCAACTTATTTACATTTTTACTGATGCAGCATAGAAAAAAAGTGCAGTTATTTTTTATTCTATTGCTTTCTGAATAGCATGTCACCAACAGTGTTGGAACCTTGTAGTACACTAGATTTAATCAGCATATTAGTAAAACTTTAGGCTTGATATTGAGGTGGAGCATTATCTAGGGATTCAGATATTGAGTTTCCTTATTTATTCAATCACAGAGACCTGTTAAAGTGGAGTTAGTTTAAAAGTGAGGGTCAGGAAACCTAGTGGTAAGCATTGCACATGGTTTGGATTCTTGTCTTTCTGGATTTATTTGACATACCATATTATACATATGGTATATACCATTAGAAAGCAAGTGAGAGAAAGGAAATTAATGGAAATGGTTTCAAGTGTATACATTTGGGAAGCATTTTGAAAAATGTGAATTTAATGTTCACAACCATAAATTACCACCCTTTGGCATCACAGCCATGAAACAAATCACTAGCTGCTAGTAGTATTTGGGCTAGTTTGGACCCCTTACCACTCCAACACACATTTTTGGAAAAAAAGGAGCACATGGATCAAAGTGTTTTAAGAACAGTCTCTCTGCCCCCCACCCTCCCATCTTCCCTCATGCAGTCCTCTTCTCTTGCTCATCATCACTCATATTTCAAAATACCCAGATAAATGTGCCTCAAACACCTGTTCAAAGAATGCTTTGCATGTGTAATTTCATGCCTCAGATGTGACAAGTAATTTCTCGGAATTACACTTGGAAGGTATGTGGGAATTATGATTTTTGTGTGCATGGTACCACAATGTGTGTGCGCGCGCGTGCGTACACACACACACACACACACACACACACACACACGATATGTAGATACAAGCTATAATTCCATGGAAGGGCTCTGGTGCCTAGACAAGCCACGAAGGCAGAGCTCATGGAGATTTGCTGCAAGAACCTGAGATGGAATTGATTTGCTATTACTGCAATTTAAAGGCCCTAAAGATCTGAATATTGTGTCCATTTCAGACTATTGCATGTGTTATACTGAAACAAAAACAACTTAATTCCCTTTAAAAGGTGAAGATACTGAAAAAAGTTAATGTGAGGCATATAGCACCAGCCAACCAACCCCATAACCTTATTTTGTGAATTTCTTTCGGTCTCGCCTGTCCTCTTCTCCATTGCCTATTTTGTGCTGCTTTGAAATTCAAGGTCTTCAAGACAAGGACAACATCAGTCCTTGCCAAGCAAAGTGCTATGGCCAACTACAATGCTACATACAGATGAACAACACTTAACTAGGCATTTCTACCAAGCCCACCATTGTAGTATCTAGGCACTGGATACAAAATTAAGAGAGTTACATCAAAATTGTACATAAAGGACTCTATTGTTCTCCACAGTTTGCTTTAGCCCTCTGCCACACTGAGCCAGCCAGAGTTAAGCAACTAGCAGGCTGTGTGACCTGAAAATAAGCACAAGGATACATTAGAAGAGTACTGAAATGGTAAACAGGGCTATTTCTTGTAGATAGCTAGCAAAGCCATGTTAAATAGACTGGAGCCCTTGATACCTAAGCCTGTATTGCTAGAGAATTAGAAGTAGGTACTAATTGTATTTGCCTGTGTTTACCTATATCTTGTTAAAAGTTTAACAATGTGATCTAATTAGTTTATAGATGCTAAACTTCTGTTCCTGTCTATGATATTTCATTACTATATTCTACTGATTCAGAGATCAAAAGGGGATACTAACACATACATAGAACTTGTGATGTAATAATATAATTGTCTTTATTTCTCTTTGAAGTTTGTAGTAAGCTACCTATGAACTGTTTGAACACTTATGCTAATTAATACAACTAGTTAGCGATGTGTGCTTAGGAATTAGAGATTTACTTCAAAGCAACAATGTACATTACTTATTCTTGATCCACAGAATGCCTGCTGTGATTCTTTGCTGCCAAACGGCTTATCAGCTGAACTTCAGCTATAAAGGAACTTTTGGGCCTGATCCTTACTATCTCAGATCTGCTTAAAATTGTGTCAGGGAAAGTCTAAATCACAAGACTGAGGTCTCAAGGTTTATTCTGGATTAGCTCTGCAATTCTCATGGAAGAATTTGAACAAAACTATGCACATGGACTGCTTATTGGGCTATAACCTATTGAACGGATTCTAGAAGGACTTTTATAAATCAGCAGCCTCACCATCTCCGCTATGAAACGGACATAAGAACATGATTCATATCTGAATATATAATGATCTTTTAACCACAGTAACTCTCTCTTTTCTTTTTAAATAAATCTTAGATTTAGTTAATAAGGATTGGCTTTAAGCATGCATTTGGGTAAGATCTGAAATATTCATTGACCTGGTGGGTGATGTGTCCAATCTCACAGGATTGGTCGAACTTTACATATGGTGAATAAGGTTTTAAGTAACCCTCACTATATCAGACTGGGCTGTCTGGGTGGGAGCCAAAGGCTGGATTGGTTAAAGGGAACTGCGTTTTTTGCTTCTTGGTAACCATTACGGTGTTACAGAAGCTGCTTGGTTACTTGCTTGGTGAAATCTAATTATAGAATAAACCACCAGTTTTGAGGATCATCTGCTCTATGCTTTGCAGTTTGCCCTGATCAAGCATTTTCAGTATAGCCCCTCCAGCGACTGTGGTTATGCCCCCATTTTAAAAAAAAAGTCTCTCCTTCCCTCCTCACTCCTTGTCTGATTATCTGCAGGGTCATGCTAATTTTCAGAAATGAGGTTTGCATCAATCTTCCTTTTGTAATACTAATGCCATCACATGAAATACTTTACCCACCAGCATACCTTGGAGAGCACTTGGTTCCGATCTGCAATGTCTATATAAACTGCTTCTACATTCTTCCATACATCTGGCTCTAGTTTATGAACCTGCAGTAGAAGTGGGAGCCAGATTTGTAATTCAAACCATCTACACATCATCCCCATTCCAAGTTAGAATGGAGAACAGAGATAAAGATCTGAGCACCAAGCACCCACTACCAGGGGTCAGAGTTGAGGGCTTCATCAGTTAATGTTGAAACAAAGTCAGCTAAAGAAAAAAATTAATTCAGAAGTGAAGATGCAAAACTCAACCAATTTCTGCACAAGAGCTACAGGAGTACAGTTTTAATAAGCATCCAGTCCCACCCAGAGTAGGCAAAAGGGAGTCTAATCATAAGGGGCATAGTCTCCTTGCTAGCCTGACATGAGGTATGTTAATCCCAGGAATGTGAAGAGAACAATACTGAATTCAAAAACAGGACAAGCAACAGATCTAGCCATTTAATGCCACAAAGTTCCTCACTGAAAGCACTTACATTCTCCTGCATTCCAAGGTCTGGTTTGTGCCAGGTTTCGATTTTGATCAGAAAGTCATCTTTCATATACTCATTCTGCCATAAAGAAAAATTTTGGTTACCTGTTGGGATCCAAGAGACTAACATGATCTTATTGCTGATTGACTGATATATAGCAACAAAGTTATCAAAACAGTTACTCCCAGACCTGGGACCAAGGTTTGAATGCAGTGACAATGGGATTTCAGATTTCTATTTGCATGTACATTTCTGAAACCACCCATCACTGGTGGCCAGGTACAAGATTAGGTCAAAGCATAAATTGTCCGTACAAGTCTGATATCCAGTGCATTGGAGCTTGTTACCTATTTCATTTACAGGGGTGTTTTTTGTTTTTTTTTAAAAAAGGAATGAAGACCCAAGGAAAAGAGGAGCCACTATACATCCTTGGTGGGTGGGGTGGGGTGGGGTGCGTAAAGACTAGTGAAGCACTTGGTATATAAAAGAGTTAAGGAATTCAGAGGGCAGGTTACTCATGGGATCATGTTGCCCAAAGGCAGCAGGACTGGACAGACTTGCTCTATGCTTGCTCCACCTATCTGCCATAATGGTTTGTTCTGAAACATGAAGAGTCAAATGCCAATGCAGTAATGCGGTGAATAAAGAATCATCTGTGTCATTTTATATATCAGTTTGTGAGGAGATGTTGAGACCCAGTTCCTCATCCATGTAACCGGCTAACTGAGAAAATAGCAACTCCACTAGCTCAGGTCAGAGACTTCCCAAAACATATATGCAGTGCCTTGTACCAGACAGATTTACACACACTTCCAAGCACAACAGATCACTGATAAAAGCAATACTTACTGTAATAACTGCTCCAAGAAACCAAGCACATGAAAAGGAAGAGATACATTACATTAATGAGAAAGAAAAGTTAACAGTTGCAACCATCTCCACCCAACATCAGCCACAAGGAGACAATTCTGGAGAGTGCTCCTAGGCAGCTGCCAGTTTCATTGAAGGAAGACATCCATTTTCCCTGTCAATGTCTATAATCTGTCAAAAATAAACCTGCTTCACCCCACTCGAACCGTCTATAAATTCTCACACATGGTGAAACCCAGAACACTACTAATTATGTGCTGCCACTGTTTGCTCCTGGATTTCATCCAGTTGGATGAGAAAATGGAAGAAGTTTGATCAGCTGACTGCATTTTACCAATCAATCATTCTTCACCTTGCAGAAAAGCCTCTCTCCAGTTCTGCAACTGAACGAATGCTAGATTTTAAGCCAATGCAGACCTCATCACTCCTGCATGTGGTAACTGAACTCTTTGCCCTCTGCATCTCTTCTGCTTCTGGTAATCAGACTCCTTAGATAGCAAAGCTCAATTATTCATCAGAGAAAAATCAACTAAAGATCTTGTAACGGCCATAGACCATTCTATCTTGTGCCCTCAGGGTCTGCAGTATTTCCAGTATAAAAATAATGATTTCCACTGAGTTAGAACAAGGCTGTAAAATTTGACACTAAAATGTGGTTCACAAGGTCTCCACTAAGGAGAACATTTAGTCAAACCAATACTTTTTTTTTTTTTAAGGGACAATAAGGACATAAGAGGTTTGAGGAGTGTCTAATACACAAGCCTGGGTACTATTATAGTAGGTATACTGGTCTAACCAGTAAGTTTCCATATTTAACATATACAGACATTTACAATTATTATAACTGCATGTGTGTTATATCTGCTCACACACACCAATCATGTGGTGACATCCATGTGATAAATTGCTTGTATTTATTTAAAAGATTTTCTATGGCATTGGTCACCATAGTCCCCGAGCACCTCACATCAACACATTGAATGCCACAACACTCTTGTGAGGGAAATATCCCCACGGTACAGATAGGGAAGGAGGCACACAGATTAAGTCTATGGCAGGGCTGGGAATTGCACCCAGCTCTCAAATCCCAGTCCAGTGTCTTATTTACAAGACTATCCTACTTTATCCTACCATACTCCTCTGCTCCGCTAGGACTTGGACTATTCTAAATCTCTGAGCAGGTCTGGGGAATGTTCAGATACCTCAGTGATAAGTGTTGTAAACAGTAAATTACAGATTGAGACCTGCTGCAAACTGTCATTATACTTTTGTGGGGGGGGTTTAAATTCAGCCTACCTCAAAAATGTTTAATTTTTTCCTCCAAAATTACACTTCCTTCTCATGTCCAAATGGGCAATATTCAGTCCTGGAACAATGGCAGGTTTCAAATCCAATACCTCAGAGCCTGCAGAACTAGAAATGGGAGCTTCCCCGGCTTTCCACAAAAACACCTGCTTTTATCACTTTGTCAAAGGGCTTTTCTTTGGCCCCCATCATCATAATATCAGAGTGTCTCACAAATATGAATGAATTCATCTTCACAACTCCTCTGAAGCAGGGAAGCATCATCTCCATTTTACACACCAGGGACAAATCAAGGTTTTTAAGAACATTTCCATTAAATCTGGATGCCCAACTTGACAGGAAGTGCCTAAATTTTCAGAGGTTCTGAGGGACCTATAGCTCCCATTGACCTCAGCTGGGGTTGCAAGTCTTGAGTACTTCTGGAAGCTGGGCTATAGGTGTCTCAAACTGACACCCAGAAAATGAATACAGAATTAGTTGACACTCCTGAAAATTGTTGGCAACAAGACATCCACAGACTTGCTCTGTGATGCTGGAAGAACCAAGGCTAGAACCCAGTTGTTCTGAGTGTCAGTTCAGAGCCTTAACCACAAGACGCTCTTTCAGAAGTTCCTTGCTTCTTTCTCTAGACAACTTCCAACTCCTGTAGTAAATGAAGTGGCAAAGAGACAAGAGCTTCAGAGACTGCCCATATTACACACTGAACAAGGCAGTAGTCTTGTAAAAAAATACTGTGTGATATCAGTATCACAATGCATATGCAAAAGGGGACAGAATTACAGGCAACCTTAATTCTGGCATTTCCTAACTTTTGAATACTTCCTTATTATTGCAACCGTAGTTATGACTAAAAATATTGTTTTACCTAAACTTATACAGGCTCTTTCTTCCATAAAGCTTTGTAAGTGAACTTAGTACTTGTGAAAGTAATTAACTAACACCAACTTGAGACAAGTATAGTATGGGCAGGAGTTTCATTAGCTTTTACATACAATTGAATTCACTTCAGTCCTAACCGGCGAGCCCGTTGCTACTCCAGTTCCAGTTTGACTGAGAAGCTTGTCAGTCATATCAGCCTGAACTAAACTGTTTAATATGTTATGCTGTGTACACATGCAGACTAGCAGGAAGCCTTATATGTCAGTTCACTTGTGACCTAAGTGCTTGATCTTTCCTGAGATGACGTGTTAATACAATAAGCCATCATACCAGACAAACTAGTTCTCTTCCCTATTGCCCTGTTACTACCAAGCCAACTAATCAGAAGCCTCAGAACTGCATTTCTTGATTTAAGTCAGGCCTAGCGTATTACTGAAACAGACTTTATCAGCCCACGCATTAGGGAGTATGCAGCTGCCTTCTGCTCCAGCCCCCTCAACAAAGCTGTTTCAAACCCATATTGTATTGGCATTACTGATCCCTGAGAAAGTTCTTTCATTGTATGCCACCATTTTCAGTTTCAAACAATTGAAAGTTTTCCCTTTAAGACTGAAGTTTTTATTTGCTCTCAGCACACAGGTGAAAAGATTTTGGACAGTCTGGTAAAACTGTGTGACACGCTTTGAGAATCAGAGTACTGATGGGATGGAAGGGGAAATAGTTCAGGTGCTTTCTTGTTCTGTTAACTCAACAATGGCTTTGTTTTCTAATTTTTTTTTTTTATTATTATTATTTTTTTTAAAAAGGACAGTGCCAGGAAGTTTAGGCCCAATGCTAGGTTTTATTTAAGTGGAGATGAAAAATTAATGGAAACATTTCCATGATTTAAAAGAGTAAATGAAACAGCTGTTTGGACTTAGACATTCCTTGCAATGTTTGCAACCCAAATACTTCAGCACTGTTAGTACAGAACCAGAAAGTAAAATCAAACCCCATTCACTGTTCAAGCTGAGTGAAAGGCAAAAAAGTAAACAGCATAAAATGTGAAAAATAAGTTTTAGTTAAGATTGTTTTCAGTATCCCAAATTTTTATTAGTAACACAGTTAAGACAGTTTAGAAAAAATATTTTTAACATGACAGTGTCCCTTTAAATTTGCTTTCTAGATGTATGAATGTAGAAAGTGGCCCAATCACCATAGTATCTAGTACCAGCCAGGGAAGACTCAGTATGTCTACACTGCAGTTAAACACTTGCAGCTGGCCCATGTCAGCTGACTTGGGCTGAAGCCCAGGGTCTGGGTCCCCGCAAAGGGGGAAAGGGTGTCAACTGACACAGGCCAGCCACTGGTGTGTAACTGCAGTGTACACATACTCAATGAGGCTTTAAGCTTGAAAAAGCTGACTGGATGCTCCTGCATTACCACTTTGACAGATGCCCACTAGATTTGACTGTCCAATGAAACAGACACGTGAAGTAAGTTTTCTTTAATTTGTGACCATTTCAATACTCCATGTTTTTTGGTGTTCTCAAGTATATGAAATAATGTCAACAAGTATAAAGCTCCATATCCTACACACTAGTGTCTCTATATATCCAAAGCTCTATATGTTTGAATTAGAGCTGTCGATTAATCTCAGTTAACTCACGTGATTAACTCAAAAAAATTAATTGCAATTAAAAAATTAATCACAATTAATCAGTTTTAATTACACTATTAAACAGAATACCAATTTAAATTTATTAAATATTTTGGATGTTTTTCTACATTTTCACATATACTGTATTCTGTGCTGTAATTGAAATCAAAGCGTATATTATTTGATTACAAATATTTGCACTGTAAAAACTATAAAGAAATACTATTTTTCAATTCACCTCATACGAGTACTGTAGTACAATCTCTTCACCGTGAAAGTGCAACTTATAAATGTAGATTTTTTTGGTTACATAACTGTACTCAAACAAAACAATGTAAAACTTCAGAGCCTACAAGCCCACTCAGTCCTACTTCTTGTTTGTCTTAGTGATTGGCTGAACAAGTTTTTTTATATTTACGGGAGATACTGCTGCCTGCTTCTTATTTACGATGTCACCAGAAAGTGAGAACAGGCATTTGCATGGCACTTTCGTAGCTGGCATTGCAAGGTATTTACATGCCAGATATACTAAACATTCTATGCCCCTTCATGCTTCAGCCACCATTCCAGAGGACATGCTTCCATGCTGACTATGCTCATTAAAAAAATAATGCGTTAATTAAATTTGTGACTGAACTCCTTGAAGGAGAATTGTATGTCCCCTGCTCTTTTATACCTGCATTCTGCATATATTTCATGTTATAGCAGTCTCGGATGATGACCCAGCATATGTTCATTTTAAGGACACACACACTGCAGATTTCACAAAACACAAAGAAGGTACCAATGTGAGATTTCTAAAGATAGCTACAGCACTCAACCGAAGGTTTAAGAATCTGTAGTGCCTTCCAAAATCTGAGAGGGATGAGACATGGAACATGCTTTCAGAGGTCTTAAAAGAGCAACACTCCGATGTGGAAACTACAGAACCTGAACCACCAAAAAAAGAAAATCAACCTTCTGCTGTTGGCATCTGACTCAGATAATGAAAATGAACATGCATCGGTCTGCACTGCTTTGGATTGTTATCAAGCAGAACCCGTCATCAGCATGGACGCATGTCCTCTGGAATAGTGGTTGAAGCACGAAGGGACACATGAATCTTATGGCACATAAATAACTTGCGATGCTGGCTACAACTGTGCCATGAGAAAACCTGTTCTCGCTTTCAGGCGACATTGTAAATAAGAAGCAGGCAGCAGTATCTCCCGTAAATGTAACCAAACTTGTTTGTCTGAGCGATTGGCTGAACAAGAGGTAGGACTGAGTGGACTTGGAGGCTCTAAAATTTTACATTGTTTTATTTTTGAGTGCAGTATTTTTTTATACATAATTCTACATTTGTAAGTTCAACTTTCATGATAAAGAGATTGCACTACAGTACTTGTATTAGGTGAATTGAAAAATACTATATTTTTTTTACAGTGCAAATACTTGTAATCAAAAATATAAAGTGAGCACTGTACATTTTGTATTCTGTGTTGTAACTGAAATCAATATATTTGAAAATATAGAAAACATCCAAAAATATTTAAATAAATGGTATTCTATTTAACAGCACAACTAATCATGATTCATTTTTTTAATCGCTTGACAGCCCTAGTTTGAATGTAGCCTTGCAAACACAACATCAATACATGCAGTTTATCACATATTGAAATTAGATTTCTTTAGTTTTGTTTTTTCCTTTCTCTATCCCTTTTTTTCTAACCCTTATTTATAAAACAAGGAAATTCAATGCAGAAAAAGCCATTAATGAAATGCTGCAGCTAAAAATTTAAGTGCAAAGGTACAGACATTGTAAATATTGGTTCCCATAGCAACTGTACCTCTGCCAAAGGATAAATTTAATAGCATAAAAAGTAACCCCAAATATTACATCAACACAAGGAGATCAAGTTACTGTGAGAACAATAAATGAATAGATGATTTGTCCATTTAAGTTCTCAACCATAATGTTGCAGCAATACTTTTTTCACATGGATTTTAAATATTCTATCCCATAAGAGTGAAAAGGGATTGTGTCATCTTCACGATCCACCTCGAGCAGAATCCCAAAGTTCAGTAGTGGATTAACTCTGCATTTGCTGGCTGAGATTTTTGTATTAGAAGTGGCACACTATTGCTTTTCCAGAGAGACTCATAAAACATGCTGATCTAGTGGCAATACACCAGTATCTAGTTGTACTTTCAGTTCCAGCTTCACCACCTTTGATCTATCCTTACTATTGGAGGGATCACTGGGGCAACGAGGATACTGTTTCCTTCAAACTGCATTAAGCAAAAGATAACCAGGTCCTCCCCAGCTCCTCTCTTACTCCATCTCCTTCAAATGTCTGCACCAAAGGACTTTCATTGCACTAGAGTACATAACAGTTTCTCTGTCACGCATCGCTGCCAAGCCACATGAATGACCTCTAGTCATACTGTGGTTCTCCCATTACCAAGTCTATTTCTCCAAACCTTCTGCCCCTTCTCACACCCTGCTCCTAACCAATCCCCAGGCTACTTAGGATTCCCTGTTTATTAGCAGGAACTCTGCACTATCACTATACTGCACTGCCACTGTCAGGCAGGGACATTTCTTTTAATTCCCCCTTAGCTCTAAAGTCTCATTTTTCCGAACCACAGGAAGGGGTTATGGACTATAGCCTGCAGGCAGCAGCCAAATCATCAAACTAACTGCCCCTCTTTGATTTAAAAAAATACAATAAAATCATCCCCATGGTACAGACCTTCCCTGGTACTCACCAGTCCTACAGTAGGGATAGGCATTCCATGCTTTCTCGTGTATGTTCAGGGCTCCCTCTGGGGCCAGCATTCTCACAAATGATGGCACTTTGCTGCAGTTTGGGAGGGCGGGGAGGGGAAGGAGCAAGATAAGAGTTTTTATATCCATTCAATTGACTGTGACTCAGATACTGCTTGAGACATGCAAGGCACCCACCCTGAAATACAGACCCCCATGCCCTGCATGTGTTTGCGTTTTTACAATTATCGTCACTAGGATTGTTCATTGTTGTTAGTAGGATGCCCAGACACCGGCTAAATGCATATGGGCTAGGTGCCAACCCTTCCCTGCCTTGTACAGGGGAGCAAGGGCACCTGATGTTGAATGCTGGCTGACAACTTGGAAACATTTTTCTACCCAAGCTTCACCACCACAATGCTGGATAACAGGATTATAATTAATCAAAACCACTATGGGTTCTGGATTTCCCAAGACAGCAGCCACGTTTATGATGGGAAGAGTCTGTTAGCAACACCTGGACTGTACAACTTGAGATGAGCTCTGATATTATAACCTGAAAATGAACTGTCAAAACCACATAGCTCTTACCATCTTTCCCAACTATTAGTCTGCTCTAATGTTCACAGCTCCAAAGCACAACCAGTGCTACTTACTATTATTATTCCACTAATGGCTGTGATTTCCATCTAATCCATACTCAGCTATTCCATACCCCAACCTAGCAGGGTGCAGAAAATATCCGAGTTTGTCCACCACAGCAGGATCTACAAGCTGCTGCAGGAAAAGATTTTACACCTGAGAGTCTCAAACTTTCACACAGTATGGACCACATCCTAATAAAGAGTCCTGTGGATGCCTCTCCTCACAACATCTCAGTCACAATCTCATTTTCTATAAGGAGACATCCCAGTGACAAACACAGCCATTGCTTATATGGAAAACTAAGGATAGTAAAGTGTTTGATCAGTTTTTAGCTCTTCACTGTTTTGAAAAGAACAAAACGACAGCATTACGTAATTTAATTTCAAAGCCCTCTTTCTATCCGCATGTGACACAGAGGCCCATTTGTGGTTCATTACACACTCAGGCCAGACATACTCACTACACATAATATACTGTTGTCAAAATCTGTAAATGAAAAAGGTGATATGCAAGATATCATTGAAATACTAATAACTCACCTATTAATATTCTTGTGAGGTATGCACATGGTGTATACAAAAGCTATGAATATGTGCTAGAATTATATTCTTAAAATATGTTTGGCAAGCAATGCATAAGCCCAGTGTGCCCTAGAAAAAGATATGTGTATTTGTTGTCCAGCCTAGTCATCAGGCAGAGACAGTGAAGGTCTATCTAGAGAATACACTTATAAAGTTTGTGGACAATACCAAGCTGGGAGGGGTTGCAAGTGCTTTGGAGGATAGGATTAAAATTCAAAATGATCTGGATAAACTGAAGAAATGGTCTGAAGAAAGTAGGATGAAATTCAATAAGGACAAATGAAAAAGTACTCCACTTAGGAAGGAACAATCAGTTACACACATACAAAACGGGAAATGACTGCCTACGAAGGAGTTCTGCAAAAAGATCTTGGGGGTGATGGGATCACAAGCTAAATATGCGCCAACAGGATAGCACTGTTGCAAAAAGAACAAACGTAATTCTGCAATGTATTAGCAGAAGTGTTGTAAGCAAGACATGAGAACTACTTCTTCACCCCATGCTGATTAGGTCTCAACTGGAGTATTGTGTCCACTTCTGGGCGCCACATTTCAAGAAAGATGTGGACAAACTGGAGAAAGTCCAGAGAAGAGCAACAAAAATGAGGGAAGATTGAAAAAAATTAGGTTTGTTTAGTCTGGACAAGAGAAGACGGGGGACATGAGAATAGTTTTCAAGTACATAAAAGCTTATTACAAGGAGGAGAAAAATTATTCTCCTTAGCCTCTGAGGATAGGACAAGAAGCAATAGCCTTAAATTGCAGAAAGGGAAGTTTAGGTTGGACATTAGGAAAAAATTCCTGTCAGAGTGGTTAAGCACTGAAATAAAATTGCCCAGGCAGGTTGTGGAATCTCCATCATTGGAGACTTTTAAGAGCAAGTTAGACAAATATCTGTCAGGGATAATACTTAATGTGGAACTGGACTAGATGACATCTACATACAAGGTAAACACAGCTATCAAGCAAGGGAGAAGACAGCATTGCATCTACACCCCAGTAGGCAAGAGAAATTTTATCTGGGCTATAAAGACAGAGGGTCTGAACCTCAAATAAGTAATTTAATCAACTGATTGTAAACAATATTACTATATTTAAAAAAGTGCATCAAGTAAGGTCTTTTCTCAAAGCTAACACACCGGTGATTAATATTATTGTGAAATGTATGTATTAACATGATACGAGGAAATATGAATTCCTAACAGGCTCTCTCCCAGACAGAAAGGAATGTAGCTATCTACCCATCTCCAATGAAACTAAGCAAGGTGTGACCAAAAGCAATGGATGCCCCATTTCCATACATATCAGCAAGGGGATCGGAAGTCCACAGGAAGGGAAGAATAACATGAGGTCATCCTGAGTCTGGGGACAAAACGGTAAGTTTAGGAAGCTATAAGGATTTAGAAGAAGCCATCTTGGCATCCATCTCTGGACAGACACCGAGGCCACAGCTGTAGCAAGCTGAGAAAGATGGGTCCTTCAACCAAAGAGGTTGAAGGAATTGAAAATTGGTAAGGACCTTGAACAAAGACTGTAACTTGTTAAGTTAGGTCTTAGCCATTAGAAAGAGTATTTCTACTTATGTTTGTTTGTAACACTAGCTTTATTTCTTCTACAGTACTTGATATTTAACCTATGGTCCTCTTGTTGATAAACTTGTTTTATTTTTACAATAAACCAAGTTGGTGCTGTGCTTGAAGGGAAGGATGTATTTATCTCCAGGTAAATTAGTAAGCTAATGTATTTTCATCTCTTTAAAGGAGCAAACACACTTTAATAGATCTCTGAATGGTCCAGGAAACAGCTTATCACAGCAGAGCATAAGGTTTTGGGAAAATTTGGGACCTGGAGTGTGTTGGGGTCACCTCTGCAAGAAGTAACCAAGGAGTCAGGCTTTTGTGTTGAAGGCAGGCTGCTGGGGTCAGAGCGGTGAACCAGGGCTGCACAGCACACAGTCAGGATACTACATGCTTGTATGCTGGCTGGAAGCATTCTGACAAGAGAACCACAACATGAAAGCAGACTGATGCACTTGGGGCTACAGGGCAGGCAGTGTCAACTCCTCACTGGTCCGGATTGCAGCCCTGAAAGTGACACTTCTAGCCCCATCTCTTCTGTTCCTTTCCACCACCTTGGTCCTCTGCAAGTGTTTGTCAATCTCATGCGGATACCCTGGGATATGTTGCTCCATTACCAAATCCTCCTCTCCCCTGACTCATGCTACATGACTGTCTGTTTTCTTTTTCTCCCCCTGGCGTTACTCCCCTGCTCAAGAGCCCAAGGCCCAGTGATAGCTCTGAACTTCTCTTGTGATGGTAGGTGACAGTTTTAGTTCCACTAGTAACTGTTCCAGTCCAGGAAGCAGTTCCTAGGTTCTTCTCTTTCACTGCAACAGCAGGCCCTAGCAGGGGCAGGTAGGATGACTGTTTCCAGTTGCTGTGAATCTATGAAAACTTGCATGATCTCTAACCTGTGTTGTAGTTTCCTAAATTGTACTCTATTTATACAGTTCCCCTTACTCTTTGATTCCACTCAGCTGGAAATAGGCCTCTCTCTATCCCACATACCTCTGTAAGTGGTAGATCTTGTGTGTGTACTGACCACGTTCTCCATCTCTCTCGTAGGGTTCATTCATCAGAACCTCCACTCCTTCACCTCCACCAGTTTCATTTTTACTGGCTTCTGCCACAGAATACAGCTGTCCCACTTGATACTGAAGGAGTTAAAGACACATTATTGCAATAGTCATAATTTAGATGGTGTCAACATAATTAAACTGCAAGAAGCTGGGGACAAAAATAAATGAGATTTGTGTCCCACTTCTAACATACAACCATGTCAGATATCAACCAAAATATAAGCATTTGGAGGATGGGTACCACTTTTATATCAATTTCCATCCAAGTATCATTTCAGTCATGACTTCCCTTAGGAACTTAACAGATAGCTCTCAAGTGTATAAGGAGAATGCAGACAACAGTGATGTTATCCTTCAACCTCTACCTCAAACTCAAAGAAACCCAGTATGTGGAGAAATGTGCAGAGGAAACCAGGAGTGGGAGATGAATGGGTGTTTGGCTGCCATTTAGAAAGTGTCAGGAAGACAACAGCTCTGCAGTAGTCAAACCCACTCATTTCTTATCTGATTTTATACACAGTGAATAGATGTGTCTGCTATTCAGGGGACACGCATAACAAACTCCACTAGTTCCCAACAGGCTCTGACATGTATACAGCACTTTGTCATGAAGGATCCCAAGGCATCCTACAAAAGGAATTTTCATTATGTGTTTACCAATTAGAGACAGCCATCTCTGGGTGGCTTCACTATTGCAGTCTCTATATCTCTGGCATTCCTGACACCCATCTCACTCCTCCCAATGTATCCAAACCTCTGCTGTAAAAACCTTCTCTCCTGCTGGCATCATAGCCATTTTCAGGCCACCCTTAAAATCCCTTCACTGAATCTCTATTAACCTCCTGAACCCAACCCAAGTTCCCTGCACTCACCTTCCAGGTTCTCCACAACCTAGCTCCTCCCCTCCTCTGCTCAGTTTACTCCCACCCACATTTTCTCCTTCAGCCCACCTAAGTCCTTTCCCAAAACTGACTTCAAAGAACCTTACAAAAAGCCTCATTCATGTTGAAAGTATCAGAAACAAAGGAGTAGTTGACCAAGGCAGTAAATGTAGAGTGCCTATTTGAAAGAGAACAAAAGACAGTCAGCAAAATTCTAGGTAGACCAAAAAACATTAGCATCATAGCTGATGTACACTTAAAAAAAAGAAATCTAAATGCAGTGAAACAGAGGGATCCACCCTACCCAATACCCACTCTTCCCTCACCTAGACAGAGAGAGCTGTGTAGCAAATAAGGAAAAATTAAATTCTGAAGAATAGGGATTAGTCATCGCTCTGTATGCCTAAACTAAGGCCTGGTCTACTTGCACCCTAAGCATTGTAGTTAGGTCAACTTAACCCCTGGTGTAGACACAGCTATGTCAATGGAAGGCATCTTCTATTGACTTAGCTACCGCTTCTTAGAGGTGAATTAACTACATTGAGGGGAAAAAATCCCTTCTGTCAATGCAGGAAGTAACTACACCATGGCGCTGCAGCACCAGAGCTGTGCTGCTGTGGGTATACATACCCTCAGACAAAATAAGCAGGGTGTTGATCAAAAAGCTTACAAAACAAAATCAGTAGTGAGAGTGCAGGACTCTCACTTCCAGGTCTAGCAATAGCTGTTTGAAAAAAAAGTATTTCCATACCTGTTAAGTTCTGTTACCACAGCATCTGACACAAATGCAGCCTGCATGCATTGCAGGCTTTTTCCATTGAGTATTAACAGAACAAGAATAAATGTAGAAAGTAACAGCAAAGATCTGTTCCCAGTACGTGAAAGCTGATGGCGTGCCAAGGGCATGTCTAGGTCTCCTTCCCTTGGGTAGCCAGGGACGAGTCAGAGAGCACACCAGAGCAGATCTGCTCAGGTTCAGGCTCAGTTAGGGTGACCAGACAGCAAGTGTGAAAAATTGGGACATGGGGTGGGGGGTAATAGGAGCCTATATAAGAAAAAGGCCCAAAAAATCAGGACTGTCCCTATAAAATTGGGACATCTGGTCACTCTAGGCTCAGTTCCCAATCCCTTTCAGCAGCACATTTAACAGAATCATTGACTTTTTAGAAGGCCTCTGTATAGAAGTGCCCCAGAATAAAAACATTTATTTCTGTAATGATTTCTCTCCCCACTCAGTGAAATGGAAAGTTCAGTCAGAGCACTGCTGCATACGCACAAGCTGTTGCACTGATTGTTCAAACACTTTACTTCTGAAGTAATTCTGGGCAGCTCCCTCACTGTCACCAACAAACTAGATCTCATCCCATACCAAAATGCTCCATCTCCTGACTTTTCTCACACTGCATTCCTTGTGGTTTCATGTGGCTGATCCATAAAAGCAGAACATAGTTCTCTCCAACAGAGAACTCAGCGGAGTTATGAAACAGGAATTTATTTCAGAGAAGAATATATTGTATTTCCTTTGCAAGAGAAAGTGTCATCAACTTAGTGACCCCAGCACTAGAAAGAGGAGCAGATAGAATGGCTTTGCCTGCTCTGCAGCGTGTCTCTGGGTCAGGTCTCCAGGAGGTACAAACTAATGCCTTTTAGTAACAGTCTCTCATTCATTGATGCCACCTTAGGTATACAACTCAAAGTTCAGGTCCTAAGAGGATCAGCCCACTGGGCTGGCATCTTCATCCTTTAATCTTCCCTGATATTCCTGATCCTTTAATCCTATTCATACAAGAGTAGGACGTCCAGATAAATGTGTCTGTTAAATAAGAGACGATCCCACAGGATCTGCTGTGGAATGTTAATAGAAAGACAGGCTGTGTCCTCCGAAAGTCTGAATCCTAGAACTGCTGGGAAGAGTAGACACGACACAAACTTGCTTTTGGAACTCCTGAGAGCTCTCTCTCGACTTCCACAGCCAACCCACAGCAGAATCTGTGTTGTAAGGCTTCTCACACAGAGATCAGAGTCCACTGTATTAGCAGAATTTCATGGATGAGGTCAGAATTCAACGCGGCCAGCCCCTTTGGGGAAAAAAGCTGTTCCCTAGAAGCAGCTTAGAACTCAATACGGAAATAAAAGAATCCTTTATGTTTGGCAAGCTCCTTCCCATGTGAGAGGAACAAGGAGGCGGCAGAGAACTTGTACACACACCGCTCTAATCCATAACAATGCTTTCAAAGCAGCAGCTGGTCAGACACCCACTCACAGCTGGCCAAGCCCGTGCACCCAATATTGCAAATCTCAGAAATGGAAAGAGCTCAAACAGCTAGACAGATGCTGGTCCGAGGTGCCCACACCAAAGGGAAGGATTCATAGAAGACACGATAGGATAGCTTGTCCGTTCCCTGACAATAAAATATCGTTCCTACAATCCAGATTTTTTTTTCCAGTCTACATTCAGCAGGCTCATGGTCCAACAGATCCACAATCTGGAAGCTTTTCCTGATATTCAGCCTAAATTCTCGCACTTTATTCATACTTATAGTCCTTGGATCATCCTAAATTCTTCACCACAATTGGGACTTCTATCTCTCCAGTATTCGTAGGTTGTCACATTCTCACCTTAGTGGTCACCTAGTCAAGTTATTTGGTATTCAGCCGTTATTCTTTCCTCAAAAGCCACAATTCCTCTGGCCTCCCTGATAATTTGTTGTTTTCTCTCAACTCCCTCCAGTTTGTCAAGATCTTCCTAATAATGAGGTGCCCAGAGGAACACAATATCCCAAGCGTATCACATCAGAACCATATAGACAGAAACTCTCTCTTCCCTACTACAGGCCACAACACCTCAAAATCACATCAGCTTTTTTACTGCCATATCACATACACTGGCACTGGCCCTCAAGAGGTAGTTAACACACTGGATGTCCAGCCGCCAGGTCTTCCAGGATAGATTTCCATCTATTAAACTGAGGTTGGAATTAAGTTCTCATCTCATTAGTCCATTTGTGCTTCAAAGTTGCCACAATCACAAAACCCATAAACAGTATCATGCGTGTCTAGTGAGAGTTTTGTGCATAAGAGCGAATCTACGATAGCAATAAAAGGTGTAGTAGTTAATATACCCTACTTCCTCCAGCCTGGAAACTGAATCCTAAGAGCAGCAAACAGCCCAGCCAGCATCCTCTCCCCAAGGATTGGGAGTGGGTAGTCCACCGACCTCGTCAGGCATGAAACAGTGTGCATTCCTTCACCTGGGATTTTGAGAGGCATGGTAATCATGTTCACTCTTCTATGGCTTTGACAATCATCAAGTTCTTGTAAACAAGCAGCACAACATGGCCCAAATCCCATGCCTTATCAGCTAGGCTAGATTACAGGAAACAGTTCCTGCCGATTGTGTCAGAATGCCACCATGCATTGTGAAGGGGCTCCCCCCAAGGGATAGGATAGTGGAGGTCTATCCCAAACCAGCATTTAACTGGGCAATACAAAGACTCACCAACTTGATATCGCCTCTGAGACTTCCTAGCAGTTACATCCTATTCTCCTTTAGGGCAGCAAGGAGCCAATGGGGAGAGCACCCCTTCTGATCCTTACATTACAGGCTTCTAAACAGATTTATAACTGAACTCTTTGGAATTCTGGATTCCTTCGCTCCAGATCAACAAGTTTACTCAAGAGTTGACTGCAGGGCATCCCCAAACTCAGAAGACAACCTTCTCAGACACAAAGAGTGCCCAAAAGATACAAGTCCTTACATTGCCTGGGGCCTCCACTTTCTACACATACACAACCTACATTTCTAAACATTCATAGCACTGAATAAATCAGCAAGGGGAGGAATAAAACACCAACAACATATTCACTTTACCCTGATGAAGCTGAATCCCAGTATCAGAGAACTTTAAGAGATGCAGAAGCCTGTTAGGTTCCATCCAGTCCAGTCTCCTGGAGGCAAGGGTCAGAGAGCATGTTCTAGTGCTTTGGCCCATCTACTTTGGGATGATCTGGCTCCCCCCAGACAATTCCAGGGCTGGAGTCACCTCACTGTCAGGAAGGGTTTCCTCCCATTCAGACTACATTTTCCTTTCACTGATTAAATTCCTTTGCTCCTAGTTATAGCTCCTTGGATGCTCCTAAATGACTCCCCTTCCATCTGGATGTTTACATGTTTTGGATACCTAGAGAATCGTATCTCCTGCCAGTCATTGCTGATTCAAGATATATTGCATAATTAACTCTTTCCATCTTCCCTATAACTCATTCTCTCTGCCCCTGACCACTTCTGTTGCTCTTCTGAGTGCTCTTCAGTTTGGGAATGAGATACCAAATGTTGAGGCAACATTCTAGGTGCAGTCATGTGCCAACTGCCTTTCACAGAGGCAGGATTTCAAACACTTCAACAGCTTTACCTTGCACAGATGTCACCCAGGAAGAGAACAATAGAGGACAATTCTGCTCACCATTTATTAATTCAGACAAACAGACTTTTATTTCTTTTGTAAACTGCTTGAAATACTTTCGCCTGCTGTGATCAGCTCTCAACTGCAGGACCAGAACACACTGTGCATGCACGGCATCTCCCCGACCATACGGCCAAAATGTGCATATTGGGGAGGAAAGAGAAGTGTGCGCCCCTAGGGAGAAGGGGACTAACATGATACTGCTTTAGCGTCTAGGGGGAAAAAAGCTAGTAGAGGGCAACAATTCTGTTCTTTTACTACCAGCTATATTTAAAACGTAATGTGCTACATTCAGCCCCTGAGAGCTATGGTCAAGATCAGAGAGGAGCACAAGGGCACCAAAAGGGTTGGATTTATTATAGTAGTGATAGGGCTGCTGCAGTGAGACAGTTAATCATTGGTTATGCAAGCAAAACTCAGAGCATGTGCCTCTCCAAGCCTCTAGCGGTTTCATTCAGAGAAAGGAAACATACAAACAAAGAGCATGATGCTCACAGCTCTCTTACCAAAAGGCATGAGAAAATTAAAGTAAACCCTGGACCTTGACATTTCAAATGAAAGGTTTATAGTGAGGCAGCAACAGAGAAATATATCCTGAGAGGCCAGGCATCTGCTACTGACACGCTTTGGGGTTGGAGTCATTTTCACTCCAACTCCTTGGCCACTTTGTTAATGTGAAGGTAGGTCTCTGGAAAAGCATTTATTCCCTGGCAGAATCTCTCTGCAAAGAAGTGGTGCTGAGAGCACAAGGAGGGAGGGAAAATAAAAGAGGGGTGCAGTCTCAGAAGATGCAAGTCCAGGGAGCAGAACCAGTTAGTTCTCCACAGCTATCTATTGGCCAGTGAAGAAATAATCAGATCAGCATCTCCATTATAAACACCTATTCTCAGAATTCCATCTCCTACACCCGTTAAAACTTAATATAAACAAAGCCAAAAAGTGGGATGTAATTTTTACAAGATCTGGAAAAGACCTGCTCAGCTGCAAGTTCTATGAAGTGTAGATAGTGTTCACTATATGAGTTGGATTAAATGAGAGGGGGACTTCTTAAAATTTTTGCTGGTATTGGTCTATAACATGGATTCAGTGCTTTAGGAATGTTAGGGTGTGTTTTTTTTAATGTAACCTAGCTATTTTGTTTAGAAATATGGTTTACATCCAAAGGGAGTTCACTATGCAGACTTACAGACTTCCAGGAAAAAACAAAGTACATGTTTGGCCCAGGAAATACATTTGAAAATAATCAGATAAGAATTTTTAAAACCAAGGCAGCTTGCTTTTTATATTCACCCTCAATTCATTTAACCCCCTTGAGTTCTCGCCTTCCATGGTGCCTAGATATTACAAGTTCATAGCAATAATTATTTGTTTAAAATGCAGGATATTCCTTTCTAATGAGGAGTGTTTTCTCTAGGTCCATTAAACTATGAATGTTTTTGGGGTAGAGACAGTCTAACTGTGTGAGCACAATGTCAGGACTAAACATTAAACATACTATTACTCTTAGGTAGACATGTATCAACCACATACCTTCTGCATTTCACCATCCACACAGCCCCCAATCTATATTGGGAGCATAACATGCTTTTGACAATGGATGTCTCAGTGGGTTGCTTTAGCTAGTATTGATGGTGATTTAACTGTTAGAACAGATAGGACAAAACTGCATTCAGCACTGTTCCAGTAATCATGTTCTCTGAGAAGAGATTTATCTCAACTGCAATTAAGCCATTTTCAACATTACTGTGGGGTTGTGAGGGCAGGTGAAGGGAATGATTTTATTGAAAGCTTCCTCACCTTAAAAGAAAAAACGATTATATTAGACAAAGAAGGAAGTTGTGCTTTGAAACAATCTGGCAAATCCAAGTTTATCATTAACTTCTCTAGGAGTTGTAATTCATGGATCTGAAAGCACTTTACACGAGGAGGGACAATATCATTAGCCTCATTTTAGAGATGGGAAAACCGAGGTACAGATAAGTTAAACGATTTGCCTGAAATTACAAACTGAGTCTGCAGAAGAGCTGGGTAAACAAAACTGACTCCCAGTCCTCAGACTTAATCATCGGATCATACTGTTTCATTATGATCCTGAAGGTGGATGCATTTCTTTCTTGCAGTTCCTGACTTTTGTCGGCTGGTCAATTATAAGCTTAAACATTGTTTTGTTTAAACAAAAGTCCTGAAGAGGAAGTGGCAGAAAAAGGACTTACCTCCTCCACAGACACAGGCAGAATGACACGACTGCAAGAGAACACAAAACAGGAAATGAACTGCAGCCCTTGTAACTTGCACCAGAACACACAAATGTTTCACACTGCAGACATAGCAACACTTGTTCCTGGCTACCTCCAGAACTCTGCTAGCTTGGGTTTATCTGCGTGAGATACCAGTTTCCTTCTAACCTACCACAGTGTCTTTCCCAGTGCTTGCTGCCTTCCATTGGTCGGGTAACTCACAAAACGGCCTAATACCAAATCCGTAAGTGTAAGTAAAATATCCTAGTAGCGATCTTTGTATAAACATAAGGGCTATCACACAAATAACTTCACCCACCACTAAATTCCAGGAGCTGTTTAACAGTGTACAGTATCTCTAGACAATAGTTTGCCAAGAAGTAAAGAAAGGTCCTAGATATAGCAGATTATATTGGGGAGAGATATTTAGAGAGACAGTGTAATTATCTAAATACATTCAAGCTCCTTAGCCTGTGAAATGTCTTGCAAGGATTTATAATAAAGCAGCAAGGACCATGGTTTTATGCAGGGGTCGGCAACCTTTGAGAAGTGGTGTGCCGAGTCTTCATTTATTCACTCTAATTTAAGGTTTTGCATGCTGGTAATACATTTTAACGTTTTTAGAAGGTCTCTTTCTATAAGTGTATAATATATAACTAAACTATTGTTGTATGTAAAGTAAATAAGATTTTTAAAATGTTTAAGAAGCTTCATTTAAAATTAAATTAAAATGCAGAGCCCCCCAGACCGGTGGCCAGGACCCAGGCAGTGTGAGTGCCACTGAAAATCAGCTCGCGTGCCACCTTCAGCACACATGCCATAGGTTGCCTACCCCTGGTTTTATGTCTCATCCAGTACAGCACACCATGTGCCACTGCTAGAGCATTGTTTCAATACTGAAAGAAGAGTGACCATTACGATCACAAACACCACTTCCTGTTGTACCCTCTGGCTTCCTTGGAGGTCTCCAATGGAAAAACTGACCAGGCTCAACTCTAATTGGGTAGTATGATATAATAAATGTGGTAATAAAAGTGTAATAAGTGAACAAGCCTCACTGAGAGAGCCAGCCTTCCAATTCCTCCCCCGTAGTCCCTGTCTTCATGGGTCATGAGCAAGTATCACAATAACAACTAACAAACAAATAAAATAATCAGAATAAGCTCTTATATAGCGCTTTTCATCAGTGGATCTCAAAGAGCTTTACAAAAGAGGTCAGTGTCTTCATCCTCAATTTACAGATGGGGAAACTGAGGCAAGGTGAGGTTAAAGAGAGACTTGCCCAAGGTCACCCAGCAGTCTGGTGGCACAGTTAAGAATAGACCCCAGGTCTTCCGAGTCCCAGTTCAGTACTCTATCCACTAGACTTCACATTAGTTCTTCTGTTCCCTCTACACTAATAAATATTCAACTCAACATTTGCCAGCTCCCCAACGGTGTTCAGGTTGGTGGGACTAACACTCAAGGGATCTAGAGCAAAGAATAGAATAAACCTGCAAAAAGCAGAAAGACCAGTAATTAAGGGAAATCTGAAGAGGGTCTGAGGTTTCCTGCTGTGGTCACAATTTCCACAGAACTGCTGACTACACCTGGAATTCTCTCCCTTGCCCATCCACTCTTAATTCTAATTCCTCCTTCCAGGATGCCCACCAATACCAGTTCACTTCAGTAAAAGCACAGTTACCTATGCATTAGGTGCTTAAAGAAAGAGGGCTGTGCTCTAAATTCAGACCATCCTCTGGGTCTCCCAATGCACTCTCTCTCTAGTCTGAGTGGTCTTTCTATTCAGATTGTAAGATCTTTTGGGTAGTGACTAATATAAAGGTAACTGCATTCAGTAAAGGATAAAACAGAAATTACAGCTGACCTGAAGCATGGACAGGTTACGATCACAGAGAGATTTTCCAGAATGTAATAGAGCACCAAATTAAGGAGTTAAATACAAATAGGGATATGATCAAAAATAGAAACTACAGGTGTCTATATAGCAATGAAAGAAGCTTCAAAACAAAGATAGATTAACTAGAATTGCCTGGTAATGGAATAGGAGCTTGACATAATAAGCATTACTGAAATACGATGAGATGACCACAATTCGCCCTCCCCCCAAAAAAAACCCAACACTACCCTTAGTTATGACCTGGGACACGAATACCTGAGGATAAACTATACAGGAAGCCAGATTAGGTCAGAGGTGGAGGAATAGCTTTATACCTAAAATATTCCAAAGAATCCAGTAATTAGAGTGGAGAAGACCTGTACAGTAAAAAAATCAAAAGCCATAAATATACTAGCAAGGTAATACAACAAGCCTCTGGATCAGGAAAAGAATATTGAGTGCACAATGTTAAAGGACACCAAAGAGGCAACTAAATCCAATAAAGTAGGAACAGTGTATGATTCCAGGTACCCATACAGAGAAGCAATTTCTTATTACCTTAAAAGTTTGCTTCTTGGAACATAACAGACTATCCTTGACTAAGTCTTAAGTCGCATGCAGGAGTTGATTCAAGTTGTAACCAAAGTTTAGCTACTAAGTAATTATACTGCGGTCACTATTAATGCAACATCCTTGGGGGAGGCATTGTATCAAAAATTAGTACAGTGATAACATTAAAAGAAGGTTTCTAAAAAGTGATGATGCTAGTCAAAAAGATTCAAAAGGTCAAAACAAATTAAGCTAAAATCCTTAGATTGATCAACCATAACAGTCAAAGAGCATACATTCCCCTCCTCTAAAAAAGGAATCAGAAAGAAAGAAAACCACCACGCCATGATTGAATAGTAAGGTTCAAGAGGTTTTTCAACCCAAATGGGTATTCTTTACTAAACAGAAATCCAACCTCAGCGAAACCAACAGGCAAGTAAAAGTAGAGAGGAAATTTGAAGTGGTAAGAGGAAATTTGAAGAGCTAGTTTTCCCCTCTCTAATGATACAAGAACAAGGGCCATTCAATTAAACTGAAAGGCAGGATTTAAAAAAAAGACAGTAAAGTATAAGTAGTCAGCTGAATTCATTGCCATAAGACAGAAGCCAAGACCATAGCTGGATTCTAAAACAGATTAGTTATTTATATGGATAATGGCCCAGATCCTCAAAGATATTTAAGCACCTAACTCCCATTGACTTCTGAGGATCTGGGCTACTGAGAATATCCACATTTACAAGATTAAAAAGAGGATTGTAAACCCTCATACTTTAGGTATAAACCAGCCTGTGATAGTGCGTAAAAAAGAAACTGTCCCTATAAGCAGTTTATTCTTATATAGAGCCCAGTACATGGATTATTTTCTTACACTTCCGCTGAAGAATCTGGTTGCAACCATTATCAGAGACGGGATAGAAGACAAGATGGTACACTGGTCTGATCATAAATCTTCCTTTGTGTCTTGGACAGAACAGAGTTCACTGATAGCGTTTTAACAGAGCTACCCAAATAGCAATGACAGTCATCTGTACTGTGGGAAATCACAACTCAGTTCAGGAATTCTCAATAGCCTCTAATTAAGAAAAGCTAAAGATGATGCAGAGAAGTTACCAGCTCTTGAGGAAAATTTGCACCATCAGGAGAAACATAGTGGAAACAATTAGCTTGACATATTCAAGACCAAGAGGGAAAAAAACAATTGAAAGTTACCACAGTTAATCCAAAAAGTACTGGAAAGGTAGGAGCTCTCCTGATGAGAGAGAGATGGTCAAATCAGAGTCACTCTAGGAGAGGGGTTCTCTCAACAAGCCAATGCTGGATCGCTCATTCTGCTGCTTATATTACAGCTGCAGGACCCGTCTATTGTCTTCAACCGTCATGAATTTAAGCTACCCTCAGCTCTACAGCATCTCTCTCAAGGGACCTATAGTGTTATAGAGTTAAATATCCACACAGCAAGAAAACAAAATCTGTACTAATTTAGTGACCTTCACCTTACTCCGCCCCCCAAGAGCTGCAGTACTCATGCGGTTATGGTGACCTGTTCCCAGCTTCATTCATTCTCTCTCACACACACACACACACACACACGCGCACACACACGCGCGCGCGGATACTTGAAGGGTCAGCGTCACGTAGGTGTCTTACATCACTGGGGCTCCCTGAAGCTTCCCTGCCAGTGTCATGAGCGCAGCAAAGCGCGGAGCAGTGTCCACAGGCATTTCCCCCTCAGCCCCTTTCGCCTCCGTCCACGGGCCCTGCTGCTCTAAGGCCACCGGTCGCCACGGGGAAGGAGTCTCCCGGCTGGGTTGCCGGAGCGACCCGCGAGTCAAAGGCCGGGCACTGGCCCCTGGCCGCGGCAGGGACCCCGACGCGCTGCGCTGCCGGGCCAGCCAGGAGAGACGCACCAACCCGGGGTCGCCGAGCACAGCGCCCCTCAGCCTGCCCCAAGCCAGCCGCGCTGGCCGCCCCCTGCCCCGGCCTCACGGACATGGGGGTAGGGCCCGGACCGCGGCCCCGCAGACACCCAGGCTTCACCGGGCGGCGGTGGGGGGGCTGACCCCGGCTCCACGGGCAAAGCTCCCCTTCCTCCCGGCCTCCCTACAGCCGCGCTAGGGGCGCGTGTTCAGCGCGGCGCCCGCCCGGCTCCGCGGCCCGCACTCACTACTCCTTGATTAGCACCATGGCGGCCCCGCCGCCGCAGCGTCTCCCGCCCGCTCCGGCTCGCGCTGAAGGTGACAGGCGCCTCCCGGCCGCTCCACTGCGAACCGCACCGCGCGGGGGGAGCGGAGCGTTTCTGCGGCAACCACTGCGTCACGACGGCACGCAAACGTACTGCCCTCATCATCGCGTGGAGGCGCGATCCTCCGCAGTGCCCCGCCCACTCACAGCCTACCTTAGAGGCCCCGTCGTGGGTGGATGGTATCCAACGCGCATGTGCGTGAGGCGGCGCCTGGGTAGGCGGGAAAGGAGGCTCACAGTCGAGGGCTGCGAGCAACCGTCTCGCGCCTGTGTTCTGGGCGCGGGAGTCGAAGCTCGAGCGCTAGCAGCACCCCAGGGCCTCACCTCGCCCTGATTGGCCAAGGCCACGTGCTCATGGCCTGCCGCAGGGCCCGGCCTGAGGGGGCCGCGCGCGCAGAGGCTACCGACAGAGATGGGGCGCGAGGCACTGGTAGCAAAGGAAGCCTGAGTCCGAGGACAGGATCAACTCTAGGTAAACCAGGGACAGGTAGTTCCCCTCACGGCCAGGGCTGGCCCCGCCCAAGTTCCCTGGGACAAGGCGGCTGTGCTGGGACATGTGCCAGGGTGCTCCCTAGGAGCTTGGGGAGCCCAGTTTTCTGCTCCTCCGAGGGGGCAGCCTTATTGACAATGGCCCTTCCCGCTCCTGCCTCCCCCTCCCAGCTCAGCTGGTGCACAGGCTGATTCCTGGCTGCCTGATCATTGAGTATTGTAAAAATAGCAATTAGGATAACTTTGGAAAGAGTAACTTGCTTCTGTATTTAATCTTTTAGCATCATATTGGCTGTAGTATCAGTAACCCCAAGCACTCAACCAAAAAAAGGCCCCAGAAATCTTAATTCTTTGGGGGTTAAGCCAAACTCTGGGTATTATTTGCACGCTGGGTTTTGAGCTTTTAGGTTACACTTGGGGTCGTGTTTTTCCAGCATTTCTCCACAATCAAGAGGGCTAGAAACTTTTTTTATTTAAATGAATGCTGAGATTCCCAATAGCTGGTGTATTAAGAAAAACAGCAAATATCCTAAGAGTTGTCAATACTGTAAGAGTCTCTGTGAAAACGCCATGTTAAACAGCCACGTACCAACTGCCAGATCCACAAAGGGAGTTAGGTGCCTAACTGCCACGTTAGGCACCTGAGGCCAAAAGTTTGCTCCTCCAAACCATCCACTCATCTTGCCCAACCCTATAGGTGCCTGAATTCCCAGGTGCCTACATTTTCACTAGTAAAGTTCCCTCAGTGCCTAGGGTTCAATGTGGTAGGCGAGGTCAGAGAATAGCTAACGTGCACAAAACACAGAGGAAGTGGTGGTAGTGCTCCCTTTATACCCAGTAGCCCAGTGCAGTGTTTTTCAAAATCAGGCATTGGGCCGCTCTGGTCAGTACCGCTGACCAGGATGTTAAAAAGTCCCGTTGGTGGTGATTCCCAGCGAAGGCAGGCTAGGGCCTACCTGTTTCCACATCGTGCTATGGCCCAGAAGCAGCCAGCAGCAGGTTTGGCTTCTAGGCAGCTGGGCCATAGCCCTGAGCACTGGCTCCGCACTCCCATTGGCTGGTTCCCTTAGGGTAGTCAGAACCTGATCACTAGTACAGAGAATCATTTTAATCTCATAAAAATGTTAGGATAGAGGCTGCTTCTGCAATGACACAGCTATCATTATCAATAATAATGTTTGACTCATTATAACCCTTTTTGAAACAAGAGCTTGACCTTTGTTATTTAGTGTAAACTGATGAGAAACATTTTATTTCCCAGAGTCTATCTGTAATGTTATTCCTTAGGAGACCTGTCCCTGAGCCTGTCCATGAGTTTCTGTTCTGTAATAGGGTTAGTGGGTACTTTGGTGTGCAGGCATTGAGAAGGATTGTCAGTGCACGGGTCTGGTGGTACAGTTACCTGGGTGTAATGACTAGAATGGTCATGGAGTTAACCTGGAAGAAAGGGAGGCACTGAGCAAGTTTTCCCCACACTGGTGTAGTTATTGGAATGTGCTTCTTTTAATTATAGTGTCCCTATGGGTGTTCCACCATAGGATCTGCATACACCCAGGGCCGTCCCTACTCCTGCACAAGTATGTAGCTGCATAAATTTCCTGGTGCCCTACGCAGCTCGGTGCTGCTCCAGCCCGTGCTCTGCCTCTTCAGCATGGCCCCTGCTCTGCCCCTTTCCACTGCCCTGCTCCACCCCATCCCTGCCCCCGCTCCAGCCCTTCCCCTGAGGACAGGAGCAGGGGTCAGGCCCACCCTGCACTCACTGGGCAGCAGGAAGTGGAGTGACCTGGCCCCAACCCACTCCGCAGGCTCATGCTGGGGGGGGCAGTTTTCCCCCTGCAGAGGCCTGGGGCCCCCCACAGTCCCCCCACTGCGAGTGGGGGGGGCTGCATAGGGCATCAAAATACTGCAGAACGGCATCTGGGAGTCATTTTTTTTTTTTTTTTTTTTCAGTGGATCACAAGCTAAATATGAGTCAACAGTATAACACTGTTGGGGGGAAAAAGCAAACATCATTCTGTGATGTATTAGCAGGAGTATTGTAAGCAAGACAAAGTAATTCTTCCACTCTACTCTACTCCAGTTGAGACCTAATCAGCGCATTGTTCTGAGTGCCACATTTCAGGAAAGATGTGGACAAATTGGAGAAAGTCCAGAGAAGAGTAACAAAATTATTAAAGGTCTAGAAAACATGACCTATGAGGGAAGATTGAAAAAAAAAATTGGGTTTGTTTAGTCTGGAGAAGACTAAGAAGGGATATAACAGTTTCCAAGTACATAAAAGGTTGTTACAAGAAGGGGGGAGAAAAATTGTTGTTCTTAACCTCTGAGCATAGGACAAGAAGCAACAGGCTTAAATTGCAGCAAGGGTGGTTTAGGTTGGACATTAGGAAAAACTTCCTGTCAGGGTGGTTAAGCACTGGAATAAATTGCCGAGGGAGGTTGTGGAATCTCCCTCATTGGGGATTTTTAAGAGCAGGTTGAACAAACACCTGTCAGGCATGGTCTAGATCAGAGGTGGGCAAACTACGGCCTGCAGGCCACATCTGGTGCTCTGTGCTGCGCGGTGGCGTGGCCCGGCTCCAGCACTGCCAGCCACCCATGCTCCAGGCGGTAAGGGAGTGGTAGGGGTTGGATAGAGGGCAAGGGAGTTTGGGGTGGTGGTCAGGGGGCGAGGGTGTGGATAGGGGTTGAGGCAGTCAGAGGGCAGGGAACAGGGGGGTTGAATGGGGGCAGGTGTCCCAGGGGGGCAGTCAGGAAGGAGTGGGGACAGGGGGCAATCAAGGGCAGGGATTCCAGGGGCAGTCGGGACAGGGAGAAGGGGTGGTTGGATGGGGCAGGGGTCCCAGAGGGGGCCATCAGGAATGAGAGGAGGGGTTGGATAGGGCGACGGGGCAGTTAGGAGCGGGGTTCCAGGGGTGGTCAGGGAGCAGGGGGGTGTGGATGGGAAAGGGGTCCCTGGGGGTGGGGGGCAGATAAGAGGTGGGGGCTAGGCCACGTCCCTCTCCCCTAACCGGCCCTCCATACAATTTCCGAAACCCAATGTGGCCCTCAGGCCAAAAAGTTTGCCCACCCCTGGTCTAGATAGTACTTAATCCTGCCTTGAGTGCAGGGGACAGGACTAGATGACCTCTCAAGGTCCCTTCCAGTTCTATGATTAGAACCAGTCTTTCAGGGTGAAGAAGTTTGGCCTTAAAACAGGAGTCCTAGCTCCTATCACTCCTCAAGTGGCCAGAGAGATAATTGTTGAGGCATCAAAGCCCTCTTGCAGGGAGCTAACCTTGTACAGGTATTACAGGTGTAGTAGAAGGATTTATTACTTCAGACATCTGGGCTGCAGTGAAGCAAAACCCCCATCTTAGGCTACGTCTACACTACCTGCCCTATTCGGCGGGTAGCTGTCGATGTTCTGGGATTGATTTATCGCGTCTCGTCTAGACGCGATAAATCGATCCCAGAGCCGCTCCCCGTCGACACCGGAACTCCAGCTCCGCGAGTGGAGGAAGCGTTGTCGACAGGGGAGCCTGCCTGCTGCGGTGTGGACTGGGGTAAGTACCTTTTAAAATCAATCTAAGATATTGGACTTCAGCTACGTTATTCACGTAGCTGAAGTTGCGTAAATCGATCTCCCCCTCCCAGTGCGGACCAGCCCTTAGAGTCTTTATAGGCAGGGGTGTTGTTTTAAGGTTAGCAAATTGGACCTTTAATCAAATTGGTATTGTGATAGACCCAGGCCAGTTTGGTACAACAGAATAGTAGAAGGCAGATATACTGGCCATTGGGTTAACAGTTTTCTGTTCCCTAACTGACCAGAGCAGGGACTGCTCCAGGCTAATGAGAACACCTGACTCTAATTAACCTGCAAAGAGTCGGGTGAGGCCATTAAGGTGAAGTGAACACCTGACCCTAATTAAGGCTCTTCTGAGCATATAAAAGGGCTCACTCCAGTCAGGCCAGGGAGCCAGAGGCGAGGCAGTGCTGTTGCTATTGAAGGACTGAGTAAATGAGGACACGCTTGCGCCATCAGTAAGGGAGCCCTAAGGTAAGGGTGAAGAAGTGAGAAGCAGGAGAGCTGTGGGGAAGTGGCCCAGGGAATTGTAGCAACTCTGGCAGTGAGAGGTTGGCTGCCAACAGCTGCTACCATTAGGGTCCCTGGGCTGGAACCCGGAGTAGAGGGCGGGCCTGGGTTCCCCCCACCAACCTGCCACTACAAGGAGAAGACAGGCCTCTGGCAGAACAGGAGGCTAAACTGTTCTGCAATAAGCCGAGAGGGACAACAGGGACTGTGGGAGTTCTCTCACCATCCTCTGAGGCTAGCATAAACCGCCTAGAAGCGCGGGACCCACAGGGACAAGATCGGAGCTCTGCCAGTATATTGTCCTCATCTAGAGTCTCTACAGACAGCATGAAAGTACTATGCTTCCTAGACCTTTCAAAGGGTCTGCAACAGCAGTGACACCTTCAAATTATGAAGCAAACGTCAAATACTACATGGAAGATCATTGCATTCTTCTCACACAGTCGCCACACAGTTGCTACATTAAAATGAACTGGTAAATATCTAAAGTCTAGTTTGCAAGGGAAAAAAGTGTATGGTAACAGGCCACACCTTTCTTCCAAACAGATCATGTTTTCCTCTCCCTGCAGCTACAAGAGGGTCATCTTATTTCAGCCTGGTGGGGAAATCTATTATCTACCATAGTCTTAGTTGGAAGTTACCTAGAAGAAACTTAGCATAAAACCAGCCTCCTGTGTGCTCAAAACTTATATGTACTCTAAAGATTACAAGAACCACACACAGCTTACCCTGATTTATCTAACCACATTAGCCTTCCAAAATAGTGATACAGACTTACAAAAGCTTCAAGTAAACACAACAAATGTGTGGAGATTTTGGCGGTTAAAGGTGGGATCAAAGCAGTCCTAAGAAACATTTTTTTACAAGAACTTGGGGAAAGCAGTACTAGAGCAAAGTCAGAGCATGGGGTGAGACAAAGTTCTGGCCACACTAAAGCCCAGATGGATTCTGCTACTTGGCAGTTGAGACTGGAGTTCCTACAAACTCAAGAGATACTGCTGCAGGTTAGTCTGCGTGAGATATCCTCACACCCTCCAAAACTAGCACACAACACTTTAACCCAACACTCAGCCATTAGCTCAGGAATTATCTTGACAACAGCAACCTTCTATACCATACAATCACAAATGGTAGAAGGGCAAGGATCCCATTTTTAAAAAGTGCAGATACTTACACATCCCTCAGATTATTCTAGTTTTGAACCCAATCCCAGTCTTCTCGCTAAAGTAAGAAAGTGTTATTGTGCTAAAAAGACTGCAAGCTGAGGTATGTAATTGGCTATCAATAACTATTCTCAAAGTCCATCTGTTTATGCCAAAACCATGACCCCATCCTGCAGCCATGCCCAGTGAAATAAAGCTATGATTTAGCATATCTTCTATAGAAGCCAAGTTTATTATGCTAAATTTAAAAAAAAAATGCATGCAGACTTTATTTATGAAGGTACCAGCCAAAGTACAGGGCTCTGTTAAGTCAGCTACACAGAAAATTGTCCCACATAGTAACCGTTTATTTTGATTTTAATTAAAAAGTACCCAAATACTTATTTTTAAGAACATATAGCAGTAAAGGTGTGAACTACATATCCCATTTCTTTCAAGAAGGCATTAGTCCCAATAAAGATTTGGCATTTAATGAAAGAAAACACATATACACCCCCAATTGTCTTGTATTTAACCTGTACCCTATTTCAGCATAGGAGAATACAGACAGAAAGAATTGCCAGAGCTAGAATTTTGCAAAAGTACCAGGGTTAACAATGCATACTCTTGCAAAAGTTGTCATCTCACTTACATGGAGGTCAGGACCAAGTCTATGTCTGATCTGAAAAATGGTACCTTGAGCAGCAATGCATCCAACAGCCCTATGTTCGTCTGATGCAAACTTGACAAATTATTGCTAAACAAGATTCTCTCACATTTCTGGGTGGCAAAATTCGGGTCCTAATTCACACCCCAGTGGTTTTGACCTTAATTTTCCATTGGCTTTGGGATGGGGCTTTTTGTATTTGAAGTCTGGCATTTTTTCATTACCTTGAAAGAGAGGATGGACAAGTGGCTCTTTGGTTAAACTGCAGTACAAGCCATTTGACAGAAGGTATTGTGTAATGTCTATGCTTACATCTCCCGCCCCTCCCCCTCAAGAGATCAAGGTGGTACCTTTATGATGCTCAGCCTCAAAAAGACTATAGTGATTAGTTTAATACCATATTTATTATTTAGAGTACTGTAAGAATACACATCACTTTACAAACACACAAGATGACACAGACCCTGCCGCAAGGAACATACAGTATAACTCAGACAAATACAAAAGGCATAAGAGGAATGCACACAGCACTGGGAGGGGATTAATGCTTCAAGGTGAAGAGAAGAAGTGGGTTTAGAGGAAGTAAAGGGAGGTTTGCTTGGCACATGAGAAGTTGTTCCAAGAATGTGAAAAAAAGAGGACAACAGAAGGAAAAGGACTGGGTGGAGTGCAGGACAATGGGTGTTGAAGTGAGCACAGAGATGGGGTAGATAAGAATATGTATCTGTAAAAGCAGTCACTGTTTCAGTTAGTTCCACAGAAGTGAATGTCCTGAAGTTTTCATTGAAAGGTGGTGTTTTACTGCCACTTCCCAGTAGAAGCACCTATCTAGTGATGTAGATTAATAAATTCATATTGATAATTCTGCACTTCTAGATTGGAATACAGATTCATGTGGATACAGGCAGCCAGGAAAGTATCACTGAAAGGTGTAGCTTCAAAAATATTTTAAGTATCTGCTTTGTCCTGCATTCCAAATGTTTGTCTCTGTATTCGGTCTCCTAAACTAGTCAGCTTGTCAAAATGGAAGCTTTCTACTTTACCCATACTTTAGTGATGTTGTTTTAATTATAATCTCATTATTTTGCAGTTTTCCTCTAAAAGACCTGTGGAGTAGAGGCCACTATGCTGGGGGCAGTTATGTTATATTGATTACTGCAAAAGTGTTTAGGTCAGAATGAAACTCTCAGCAAAGTTTGCCTTTGTTTTCTGCAAATATCCACTGGCCAACCAGTTATACATTAAGGCCTGTTTTCCATACAGCTTTTGATTTTCAGAATCCTAACTAAAGAGACCAATCATATGCAAAAAAGTACCCCATCAATGCCAGGAGTCACCCCAGAATGCATGCACACCTTTTATACAGGCACCCCTTAAACACAGACTCACAGAGGCATCCAGATCATATCAACAAGCATTTGCAGACCAGCTGTGGTGTCCAGTTTTGTTTCCAGACATTCAGGGGACATGACACAGCTCAGCTCACCAGTGTCTTTTTGGATTGGAAGTGCATGGCGTTGTGAGTGATGCACAGAAAGCATCTGAATGCTAGAAAACATTTTTTTCTAGCAATTGGAGATTATGAAATTGATGCAACTCCAGAATTTCAACATTAATGCATTTAAAGAAGCTATGCACATGTATTAGGGGTTCTTCTCTGGATCATGCTGCGGGACAGACTGAAGACAAATACCTCATTAAGCTCACTCTGCTGTTAAGGAAACATATTCATGGGCAGCTTAATTTTTAAGACATGTTAAGTATGAGTGCCCCGGCAGAATACATTTCCATGATATACAGGTAAGGACTATATTCACCATTGTAGGAATGAGAGTATTTTGGTGGTCCCGTTAGACCTTTACGTAGTGTGACGGGACAAGGCCAGAGGGCTATAGGAAAGTGGTAAGGAACCAGTATGTTAGCCCCAGGCTAAACAAATCCCTGATACCTTATGGCAGTTGCTCCAGGTTAATCAAGACACCTGGGGCCAATTAAGAACTTTTCAGAAGGCAGGGAGGATAATTGAGACACCTGCAGCCAATCAGGGGCTGGCTGAAACTAGTCAAAAGCCTCCCAGTGAGTCAGTGAGGGGCGCATGGCAGGAGCTGTGGAAGGAGGTTGTGTGAGAGGAGCTGGGAGCAAGAGGCACTAGGAGCTGAGAGTAAGAGGGCGTACTGCTGGAAGATCCTGTGGTGAGGATAAAGAAGGTGTTGGGAGGAGTCCATGGGGAAGTAGCCCGGGGAGTTGTAGCTGTCGTGCAGTTGTTCCAGGAGGCACTCTAAACAGCTGCAGTCCACAGGGCCCTGGGCTGGAACCTGGAGTAGAGGGCGGGCCCGGGTTCCCCCCCAAACTCCCAACTCCTTATCAGACACAGGAGGAGTTGATCTGGACTGGGGGTTCTACCAGAGGGGAAGATCTCTGAGGCAAACAAAAATCCGCCACTAAGCGCAGGACCCACCGAGGCAGAGGAGGAACTTTTTCACAGTAGACATGAAAGTCTCTTGTTTCTGAGCATTTATACCACACTCATCACCATGGTACCTGAGCCCTTTACAATATTAAATATTCTAAATCATTTTATAAAGCCAGGGTATCAAACATAGTTGTGGCCAGATCTGGTCCAGGTAACTTTAATTCATAAGAGCACCATAACTAGATTCTCCACTATCTCAGTTTAATTATTTGGTAAATTATGTTTCTAGCCTACATGAATGCAGAGGTAACCTTCCACATATGAATTGTAAGCCATCACCACAATGCCTGCCTGAGGCTGCAGAGACTATGAAACAATGACTCCGGCATTAATTTCTCTGCCTTCTGTTCAAGTGAATAGGGTATCCATTCTAAAGCCTAGAGATCACACATCTATGTCAACATTAATGATTGCATTGCTGATCATTTTAGCAAATGGAATAGGGTTGGAGAGAAGCCCTCCACCGGAGGGAATTAGGAGTTGCAGTGGGGATGTAAATGAAGGAAAAAATGTTTAGTTACTCTATAAAGGCTGTATTGTCCCGATTTCTGTGTAAGCCTCCCACAAACATCACTGTAGTCTCTGCTGTGGATCAAGGGGAATATACCCCCTGAATTTATATCCTACTCCCCTTACCATGATTAAGCATGGAATCTTGGGCTCTCCTCTAATGAGTTTGAGACCCCTGTTAAGGTTTCCATGCAGTTAAGCTGTAAGGTCATGCAGCTGGCAAGCTGCGATTCTCAGACTGTCTGCATTTGTAAGGCATGGAACTAAGGATTCTGGTTGCAATTTTCAAAAGCACCTACCAACTTTGGATGCTCAGAGACAGGTTAAAGAGGCTTGCTTTAGGGAGGGTGGGTGTTCAACACTTTCTGAAAATTGGGCCCTTTAAACTCTCATGTTGGGCATCTAAAATTAGGTCTCTCTTTACCACATTATTCTCCAAAGCAGTTCATGCCACAATTCTGACTTGAAGATTTTACTAAAAAACTGATGCAATATGTGAGCTGATCTTTCCTTGTTGAGTAAACAGTCCTGGAGTGAGCAAGTGTGCAATATCAGAGCATTTAGGTGTAGCAACACTTGGCAGTAAAGGATGCAGAAATCTACAGAAAACCATCCAGAAATACTCATTACAAGGAAATTAAATTATTGCTGGCATGTCTTCCAAGCACATATGTACTTCCAATTTTTCTCTACTGTTTAAGGCCTAAATTGCCAAGTTGAGCTGTGCTCCCTAATTGTTGCTTCACACAAGGAAAAGAAGCTGAGAAGGGCAGTAAAACATCTCCAAAGGGCCTCAAACTTGTAAGAAGCCACCAGAATAGAATAAAGTACTTTTGCATTGATCCAGTATTACAGCATACGACATGGTTGCTTTTGAAGTGTGACACAACTGATGAAAGCAACACGTAAAAACCCACAGATGTTTAAAATATACCCTTTAAGTGGCAGGAATCTATTCAAAACAGGCAAGCAGCTCTGAAATGTTTTGTCATTGTTTTGTAAACAGCATATGGGATTTTACAATACAGTAACACCAGAGGGCGCTGCTGCTCAATCATGCACTGGCAACCTAACTAGCATGATGAGTCTTAAGGATTCTAACAGTGATTCTTTTCCATGATGCCATTTAAAATGCCTGCAGAGCTTACTCTTTAAATGGAAAGGGCTCAGGTAGTCTGCTCACCTGAATGTTTTAATCCAGTATAGCAAAGGTGTTGGCTTTCATTCTGATAAACTCCCCCTTCTTTGCCCCCAGTTCTAAGGTCACTTCCGAGAGAGCACACAAATGCACCATTGTCTCTTAATCCCAGTTTGGAGTTACTAGACAGTGACAGCAGAGTCTTGTGCTTTTCCTGCCTGGTTTAGAGGTGAAGTTCAAGAAACTCTCCCCTGTGCCAGGCATTGGAGATACTGCAAGACTGAGAAAGCACCACTACTGCATTTGCTATAGAACACCACACTCAGGGTTTTCCATAATCTCCCCACTATCACAATCACTAGCTCAGTTCAGCCACGCCAGCAGGAGTGTTAATGCATACCACCCACTGGCATTTAACCAGGGTTATGTAACCCTGCTCAGAGCAGGTTGAGATGGAACACAGGCAGCCTGTGCCACTGATAGCAATAGCAGGAAGGTTATGGAAAAATGAAGTCCAGTGTAGACAAGGCCTAGGAAAGGCATGGCTAGAAGAGATAAGCAGGCCAAGAATTCCCTTTGTATTCCCTCCATGTCTGAGTGGAGACCTCCTCAGGTACCCCCAAGTCCACTAATTGTTCTGTGAAGTCTACCCAACCACACAGTTAGTGATCTCCATCTGTCCTGTCCAGAAAGAGCACAGACATCCTAGGAGGCTCTTCTCGCACTGCCAACCAGCAGCTTTTTGGTCAGTTACAGTTAAGTTGGTGTTCAACAGTTCAGAGTGATGGATTCTCTCAAAGGGGGCTTGTTATCTGAGCACAGGATGTTAAGAGGCTACTGCTGTGAGGTTCTGATGAGACTTAGTGAAATTGTCTAACCATGTCAATCTTCCATGTGGTCACAGGATGCATGCAAGTCCAGTTCTGCACTACTGGTTCTTTTCAACAGTAAGACAAGTCAACAAAACCAGCACCTAGAAACAGAAAGTTGTTTTGCACCATAGGACCCAGTTTTGAAAAAGCCTCTCAGCGATTATCTCCAAACTACCAGCTGCTGCTCCTCTCCCAGGGTCACTGCAAGGAGAGGAGAAGAAGAAAGGCAACACTTCTTAAAGCACTTCTGACAAGGTCCAATTTCCAGCTGAATGGTTCAAGACAGCAGGCATCTTACCATGTAGAGAAAGCTTACAGGCTGGGGTAGAGGACTCCCAGGCTGCTGGAGGGTGGTGAGGGAGAAAAGCAGTCAGCTGGACCCTTCGTTTTGGCACATGTGGCAGAATCCATTGCTCACTAACCATCTCTTTACATTATATGGAGAAAAAGTTTAAGTTCAGCATCAGAGATTAGTGTTTAGCAATGAACTGAAAATCTACTTCTGCAAGACACAGCAGGTAGTCCCCTTTCCAATGTGCACAGCACAGGGATTTCAAGCAAGGGACTACAGTCCTGTAGCCAAGCTTGGTAATGGTGAGTAAAATGTCATTCTCCTGCAGCCAAGACAGTGCCAGTTAGGGCAGGCTTCAGCTCATTCAATTTGTGATCTGTGTAGCTTTTAGAAAAGGAAAGAAGAGGGAGGCCTCCTCCTGGCATGTGTCTCAGAAACATACTCAGTCTTCACTCTAAGCCAGCAGACCATGCTGTGTGAAGCTGGCAGAGCATGGAGAGAAGGATCATGACATGGGCCAAAGGTAGACCCATTGAAGTGGCAGGGGAACTCGTGAAGGAGGCGGCTGTGTTTGAAGCACTGGCTTAAACAAAGGCTTCCTCATTGGGAGTGCCATTGATTTTGAGGAAGAGTTTGGCATCGTCACTTCTCTGCTGTTTCTCTCTTTCTAGCCTGCGTTTATAGCAGATCAGATAGACCGGCAGGCAGAAGCCCAGCATACTCACTCCAAGAAGCCCCACGTTCACCTACAAGAACAGAGACAAGCAGCATTAGATAGGTAGGAAAGAGACAATTCAGTCACACACACACGCCTAAAAGCCAGCCCCAGGGCCTCATTATTTCACCCACCCATGCTGGACGTGAGAGACGCACTGCTCAATACATCTGCAACAGCCTACACGGGGATTTTAGTTATACAACATTGCCCATAGCTCTCTATGCAGATTCTGCTAGTAAATGCTGCAAAAGCAGGTCAGTCAGTGCCATGTTTGAAGAATTTCTTGCTAGACAGAAAGGGCAAGGCAGAGCAGTCACAGCCGTGGCCATGACAGACTTCAGCCAGTCTATAGCATTGACATTTTCTTAATCTCTCATGCTCATGGGAAGGAGAAGGGGATTGGGGCTGTTCCATGCCAACACTGCTGGCCCCGCAGTTGAGCAAAGTACTACTGGGAGTACACACAGCATCTGCAGTGGTGGCTTTCCTAAGAGCTGGCTGTCATAGCCAGGAATTAAGCTTCTTCCGGTCTAGCTTGACTCCACTCACTCATGAGACTGCTTGCAGGCTTCCTCTTCATTCCTGCACCTCCAACAGAGCCATGTAATCCTGCTGATGCAATCTATCCTTGCCCCCTCTAAGCAGCTCTGTTTCAGGGCTTTAAGCAAGTTGCCTGAGGCAGGGTTGGTGTGAGAGACCACACACAGCCCCCATCCCGGACAAACACCTGACCGTCACAATTTAAGATTAGTGCAAGTAGCAACCTAAAACTCAGTGCTCATTGGGAATACTGAAGCTTGCAGCTCACTGGCGAGAAGTTCTGCTGCATTCACTGTCAAGGGGAGAGAGAGAGAGAGAGAGAGAGACACACACACACACACACACTCCCACCTAACAAATGATCTCACTACACCAGCTGCACATGAAGTGGTAACAGAAATTAATGCTGCAGCTTCCCTTCCTCTCCTTAGGTCCTTTCCATTTATACTGGTGGTTGTGGTGTTTCACTGCATAAATAAATGAACTTCTAGAAAGAAAAAAAAATTCAGCCTGTCTTGAAGGCATTTAGAGCAGCCAAAGACAAAACAGGTCCAAGAGCATACAGAATTCCTAACACATTTGAGAGAAAACAGTTACTCGCCTTTTTGTAACTGTTATTCTTCGAGATGTGGTGTTCATGTCCATTCCAAGCAGGTGTGTGCGCGCCGCATGGATGCCAGCTGGAAGATTTTCCCTTAGCGTAGCCGGAGTAACCATTTTTTTTTTCTTCGAGTGATTGTTCATGTTCATTCCAAGCCAGTGACTCACAAACCAAAGTTCAGGCGGTGGGGTCGGAGTCCACTACAGACTGAAGCACTGCACGGCCGAAGGCCACATCGTCTCTGGCCTGATGAGTGATGGCATAGTGCGACGTGAACGTATGAATTGAGGACCACGTGGTAGCCCTGCATATCTCCTGGGTTGGGACCTGAGCCAGGAACAGCACAGAAGAGGTCTGCGCCCTGATGGAGTGAGCCGTAATCAGCAGGGCAGGCACCTTCGCCCAATCGTAGCACTCACAGATGCAGGACGTGATCCACAAGGAGATACGTTGTGACGAGACAGGGAGCCCCTTCATCCTGTCGGCCACAGCCACAAAGAGTTGGACTGATTTCCTTAATGGTTTGGTTCTTTTGATATAGAACGCCAGGGCCCTACGAACATCCAGAGAGCGCAGCCTATGCTCCCTGTTGGAAGAGTGTGGCTTAGGATAGAACACAGGAAGAAAAACGTCCTGGCCCATGTGGAATTGGGAGACCACCTTAGGAAGGAACGCCGGATGTGGCCTGAGTTGGTCCATGTCCTTATGAAAGACAGTGTAGGGAGGCTTGGACATTAGGGCTCTGAGCTCCGAAACCCTCCTGGCCGAGGTGATAGCCACCAGGAACGCAACCTTATAGGAAAGATACAGCAGTGAGCACGTAGCTCAAAGGGAGGGCCCGGGAGGGCAGAGAGGACCAAATTAAGGTCCCAGGTTGGGACAGGCCGTCACATATGCCAGAAGAGCCTATCCAGGCCCTTGAAGAAGCAACTGACCAGTGGGTTCGCGAAGACCGAGAAACCGTCAGCCCCTGGGTGAAATGTGGAGATGGCGGCCAGGTGGACCCAAACTGAGGAGAGTTAGAGTCCCTGCTGCTTCAGGTGAAGTAGGTAATCTAGTATGAATGGGGCCGGGGCGAGCAGTGGGGCCTGCCCCGCTGCTCTTCCCAAATGGAAAAGTGTTTCCACTTGGCCATGTATGTGGCCCTGGTAGAGGGTTTCCTGCTACCGAGGAGGACTTGCCTAACTTGTTGGGAGCATCCCAATTCAGCGGGATTCAGCCATGGAGCATCCAGGCTGTGAGATGGAGCGACGCCAGGTTCGGGTGCCGGAGGCAGCCCCGATCCTGCATGAGCAGGTCTGGGAGCAGGTCTGGGAGCAGCAACGTGAGGGGCACCCGTACGGACATGTGCAGCAGCAACGTGAACCAATGCTGGCGCGGCTACGCCAGCGCTATTATGATGACTTGAGCGCGATCCCTGCAAATTTTGAGGAGTACCCGGTGGACCATCGGGATCGGTCGGAAGGCGTAAAGCAGGCCCCCCTCCCACAAGAGGAGGAAGGCATCCATGAGCGACTCTGGACTGCGCCCCATAAGGGAGTAGAACCGTCGACACTTCCTGTTGTCCCACCTGGCGAACAGGTCTATCTGGAGAGAGCCCCAGAGACGGATGATTGAATCCACGACGTCCCAGCGGAGAGACCACTTGTGACAGTGAAACGACAGACTGAGGGTGTCCGCTAGGCCGTTCTGCACCCCCAGGAGGTAAGATGCTATCAGGTGAATTGCGTGCTCCACGCAAAAGTCCCACAGCGCGAGAGCTTCTCAGCACAGGGGAGAGGAGCGTGCACCCTTGTTTGTTGATAAAACATCGCCGAAGTATTGTCTGTGAGGACCGCGACACATCTGCCTGCCAAGCGGGATTTGAAAGTCTGGCAGGCAAGACGCACCGCCCGCAGTTCCCTGACGTTGATGTGCAAGGTGAGGTCCTCCAGAGACCAAAGGCCATGGGCCCTGACCTTCCCCAAGTGCGCCCTCCACCCCAGGGCCAACGCGTGGGTCACCAAGGATAGGGAGGGCTGAGGATTGGTGAAGGGCACTCCTGCACAGACTTCTCGGGGTTCGAGCCACCACCGGAGTGAGTCTAGCACTGCGCGGGGCAGCGTCACCAGTGTCCAGAGCGTCCCTGCTGGCCGGTACACAGTCACCAGCCAGGACTGGAGAGAGCGCAGCCTGAGCCGGGCATGACTCACCACATAGGTGCACGCAGCCATGTGCCCCAGCAACCTCAGGCAGTTCCTTGATGTAGTGGTCGGAAAACACCTGAGACTGAGGATGACGTTGGACATGGACCTAAACCTGGACTGTGGGAGGTACGCTCTGGCTTGAGTCAAGTCCAGGACTGCCCCGATGAATTCTATTCACTGGACAGGGTCGACTTGGCCTCGTTTAGTAGGAGGCTGAGCTCGAGGAAGATCTGTCTGATAAAGACCACCTGAGCCTCCACCTGCACCTTGGAGCGGCCCTTGATGAGCCAGTCATCGAGGTAGGGAAACACCTGAATTTGGTACTTGCGCAGGAAGGCTGCCACAATGGCCATGCACTTTGTGAAGTCCCTCGGGGCCGTCGACAGTCCAAATGGCAGGACTGCAAACTGAAGATGGGTGTTTCCCACCACGAATCTGAGGTAATGTCTGTGTGGAGGTATTGCGATATGAAAGTACGCGTCCTTCAAGTCGAGAGCGGCATACCAGTCTCCTGGATCCATGGAGGGAATGATGGAGGACAGAGACACCATACGGAACTTAAGTATCAGAGGGGTAGCCGTGTTAGTCTGGATCTGCAGAAGCGTACTTGTTTCTTTACAAACTTGTTTAGACGTCGCAAATCCAGAATGGGTCTGAGGCCTCCTTTTGCCTTCGGTATTAGGAAATACCGAGAGTAGAACCCCCTGCCCTTGAGCTCCTGAGGAACTTCCTCCACTGCCCCTACAGCGAGGAGGGGCTGCACTTCCTGAATTAGAAGTTGCTCGTAAGAGGGGTCCCTGAAGAGGGATGGGGAGGGGAACTGGTGGGGTGGGAGGGAGGAGAATTGGATGGAATATCCCCCCTCTACCGTGCGGAGCACCCAGTGGTCTGATGTGATTCGGGACTAAGCATGGAAGAAGGGGGATAGACGGGACGAGAAGGTAAGGTTGGTAGGATCCGAGGTCCTGACTGGTAGGTCATTCCTGACTGGTAGGTCATTCTTGACCGCACCATCAAAATTGGGGTCTAGGCCCCGACGGAGGCCTTGGTTGGCCCGAGGACTGTCCAGTGGGCGGATGTTGCCTCCTTCTGCCACTCCTAATTCTCCTGTGTGGGGCCTCCGGGTGGTTCTGAGGCTGATACGGCTGCAGGGCTGGCTGCGGCCTAAAGTGCCTGCGCTGAGTGGTTGGAGTGTGCAGGCCCAAGGAGCGTAAAGTGACCCTTGAGTCCTTTAGGCTATGGAGATGCTTGTTCATCTTTTCAGAGACCAGCGTGGGCCCCTTGAAGGGGAGATCCTGGATGGTCTGCTGGACCTCGTGGGAAAGGCCGGAAACCTGGAGCCAGGACCCTCGCCGCATCACCACTCCGGTGGCCAGCATGCGGGAGGCTGCATCTGCCGCGTCCAGGGCCGCTTGGAGGGACGCCCGTGAGATCAGCTTCTCCTCCTTCACCAGAACAGAGAATTCTGGTCGCGAGTCCTGGGGAAGAAGTTCCGTGAATTTGGACAAGGCCGAGCATGTGTTATGTCCATACCGGCTCACTATAGCTTGTTGGTTGGCTATGCGCAGTTGCAGGCCCCCCCGTCGAGTAGACTTTCCTACCAAAGAGGTCCAGCTTCTTGGCCTCTCGGTTCTTTGGGGTAGACTCTTGGAACCCCTGCCGCTCCCTTTGGTTGGCAGCGTCAACTACCAGAGAGTCTGGGGGAGGGTGGGCATACAGGTGCTTCGTGTCTCTTGGAGGGTACAAAGTAGCGCCTCTTCGTCCTTTTGGCCATAAGGGCCAGGGAGGCTGGGGTCTACCATAGGGTGCGGGAGGTGTCCGCTACCGTCTTGATCAGTGGTAAAGCGACCCTAGATGGGCCCGAGGGAACTAGGATGTCCACTATCGGGTCCACATCCACCTCAACCTCCTCAGCCTGGATAGCCAGGCTCTGGGCCGCTTGCCTGAGCAGTTGCTGCAGCACAGCCGGTGCCATCGAGTTCCCGCAACCGCTTTGTCCGGCAAGGAAGAGGAGGAAGTCACCAGCAGGCGACCTTCCTCGCTACCCTCAGCCCCTGCAGGGTCCCGCAGCACATGGTACTCGGGTTGCGTGGCCAGTGCGGATTGGGGAGGCGGCACCGGTACCGGGGCCGGAGCTGAACGTCAAGGTGTGCTGGACGGTGCCTGCAGCGTCGAGGACATGGTCCCCATTGGTGCCAGTGTCTGGCAAGACGGTGCCGGATCCTGTTGAGTAGGTGGCACACCCTTCTCAGACGGCAGTGCCGCTGGTGGAGGCACTTGTGCCGGAGCTACCAACGTCGAGGAGACTGACACGGACCTGGAGCGTGGACTGTGCACCTGCCCCTGAGTCTGATGGTTAGCACAGGGAGTCCAGAAAGGCCACTGGGACGGCGGCTGCCAATGCTGGTGCCACGGCGCCGGGTAAGGTTGCAGGCTTCTCTGCGAAGCTGACCTCCTGCTCCTTGATCTACTGGAGCGAAAGGATTCCACCTCCGACTCCGAGGTCTCCGAATATGAAGACCAACGTGGGTACTGCCCCCCCTGTCACCGGCAAGCGGTGCCGTGAGGCCGGGAAGTCCTCCTCTCTGTGCTGGCGGCGCCGGACTGGTGCCATCATGGCCAGCTTGCCCCTCGATTGGACCTCTACCCTCCTTCGCGGGGAGGCCAGTGCCGGCAGGCTCTTCAGGTCCGAAGCCGCCTCGAACACCTCCGGCGTGGGTGGGAAGTGCACTTCCTCCCGGCGGTCCGGGGACCTGGACAGGTCCGGACTCGACTGAACCCCAGCTGGGGCAGGAGTCAACGCGACCTTGGGAGGAGGCGCCAGTGGCTCGGCTTGTCTCACCACACTTGTGGACGCCGCCGGCCTTTTAAGGTCCTGGTGGGGTGATCGGCCCCTCACCAGCCTCCTAGAGGGGCATCACTGCCAGCACTCCCAAAGAAAAGATCTGATTCCTCATCTTTATGGAGCAGAGTCCCTTTCTGCACGCTTACTCCCGACCTCTCAAGGAGAACATGAGCCCTCTGGCCCTACAACCAGGTTTCTTAAGGCTAATGGCAGAGCCCAGCAGAGCTGGGTCAGCAATCCACATGCTGTCTCACGCTGCTGGAAGTGTGAACAGGGTTCTCCTCATCCCCATTTCCCATATAATCACTGGTCAGATTCCAGCACTCTCTGCTACTCGTATAAAGAATCATCTACCCTAGAATGCCCAGGCACAGGGCATCAGCCAAAACTATGGCTCAATTTAACACAGGGCTCATTAACTTTAATCACACACTATTAAAGGTAATGTGAGTTAAGTGAAGTTTAATAAGGCATAGTCTGGTCTGTGCAGGCTTTAATTAGGAAGGAATCTATAAAAAACATACCCCAGAAATAAATAGCATTGCACTTGGGTGGGCAGGTTGCCTTCCTCTAGAGCAGTTATTGGCCACAGTCTGAAGTGAGCAGTGTACTTCAGGACCCATGGTCAAAAATCAGTGCTCACCCCCAGATAGCTGATCACAGCATAGGGCTGTGCGTAGAATCCCCTTCATTTTGGTTGACTCTGTTGAAAAGGAATCCCCTCCCCACAAATGAAACTGGACCCCTCCACCAACCCCTCATGCTAAGTTTGGGGCAGACTATATTTACTCTTCCCTCCCTTACCCAAAGAGGGTCTCCTTTCAATGGTCCCATCATTGCCAGGAACAAGGGCTGCTGCAGAAGAGCAAAGAGGGCACTGACCAAAGACTGCAGTCCTGTCAAGCTGCCAAACTGTGTTGAAGGGTATCTGTCAATGCAGAAAGCAACATAATTAGCATATGCCACCTTGAATCTTTTGTGATATTCAGGGGACCAGACAGGGGTGAAAGTAAGTCAAATGACTTACCGGTACAGGGCTGGGCTGGGGGCCACCTCTGGCCCGTGGAAGGGGTGAGGCTGAGGGGGGTCAGAGCCAGCCCCAGCCCACCCAGTAAGGCAAGTGTTCCCCCTCCTCCTCGTCCCCCCTCTTTCCCCCCCCCCGCCACCGGGAGTAGACTGGGCATCTCTCCTAGCAGCAGGTTCCCAACTCTCAGCTCAGCTGTACAGAACTCAGGAATTTCTCCTTGTGTATGAATATTATGTGTATTAAGATTGGCATTTAAGGCAGTGCAATTCAGGGGCCAAATGTCTCTTCTCTGGATTATTCTCTGCGTGAATTTTCAAATTTAGGGTTGTTGGTTTTTTTAACACACACAAAACTGCAGATTAAACATAGTGCCATCGTTAGCACAGGCCAGTTGTATTCTGTAACTGTTTGGAGTGCTTCTCAGTACCAAAAGGAAACAAAAAAAGGGTGAAAACAATAGGTTTTTGTAGGGGCTTCTTCAAATTGTACATCCAACTGAGCCAACATCTGGGGCTGGGCCATTAGTTTCATTCCCATAGCTGATCTGGGCACAACAACGAAATCACCAAAAGCTTGTACAACAGGTTAGCATGTGCCAGACATGTCTTCCTATTTAGAAACAAAGTCTGATCCTCTGTCAAGTTCAACTATAATTGTTGATTGGAAAGTTGCTGAGTAGTAAATATTACTTATGAAAAGCAAGTCTTAGGACAGGTTAATGTCTTTGTTTTTCCATGATTGTGCAATTTTTAAATTTGACTCTTAGAAAAAGAGGTGGGGGTAGGACAAAACTTTAACATTTAATAAAATAATCAGATTTGAGACAAAAATATTTTAATCCAGTATGTTTCAGAATGTTACAATGGACGAGTGGACTGCTAGCTACACTGACAGGTATCAACACAGCAGAAGACTCCACATCTATGTTAAAAGCTACCATGGAACTTAAAGAGGAGGACTTGTGCAAGCAAAGACCAGATAGATTTACTAATGGATTTTTGAGTCCAGGCACTTAGGTTTAAAAAAAAAAAAAAATTATCTACAGCAAAAGTTATTGATCTTTTTGTCTCTCAGTCCAAGAGTTCAGGTCAGAGGAAATGGATCTTCCTATTGTTAAGTAAATTCTTTAGTTTTGGAAGAGAACACTGATGTATATATATTGAGAACTTGTATATGTTGGATACAGAATGGATGATCCACGCTGCTGGGTAAAAGTGCGTAGGCCTCATTAACTATGTGTTTATTTTGAGCAATGCTCTGACAAGCTGATAATGTCTAGAAACAGCTCCAGTCTCAGAGCAGACTAGCTATGTGCCCTGACCAATATTTCATCGACATGTACCTGTACCTACTCATAATTTGGGCGAGTTAGCTAAAGATTTCAAGCTGTTTAACCTATATGATGGTGAAGCCAGTTTAGGACAAATTGCACCTGAAGTCCACATTAAGCATATCTGTGCTTGTTTCACTGCAATAAGTAACTACAGGTCAGCATTAGGCACAAGCAAGGAAAGTAATGGACACTGCAGTCCTGCTGCCAAGTCCTATGGTGACCCAGAGTAAGGCAGAAGTGAACTCAGTTGTTCCCTCTGACAGCAGGATCTCACCATCATGTGCCCCTTCCACCCTGGCTCTTTGGGTAAGCAAACCCTCAGGCCAGTCACGTGCTGTATATGAGCAAGGTTAGACTTACACAGCTGCATAGAGGCCTCCCACTGCTGAGTGGATGAATCCTCTCACAATCGTGTGCAAAATGAAGGAAAGGATCTGAAAGAAGCAGAAAAAATGCTGAATAGCAGTCCAAAACCACCACGCCACCTGCTGCTCCTCCAGTTCTGGGACAGGCCTAAGCAGCTTCAGAAACAAAGCCCCCTCACACACTAGGGTCAGCACAAGGAGAGACAGACAGTTTGTCTGAGATAATGGCACACTGCACTTTCTGAACCTGACATCTTTTTTTACTTGAAAATTGTTACATGTCAGCTGTGATGTTGACAATTGCAGCAGAAGAGCAATCTCTTTTAAAGGTTCCATATAATAGGAGCATATGGATTACACTTTCGGCTCTAGCTAGCTAACATGGCCTGATCCTATCTATTTCAATGGGCTTTAGATCAGGCCTCTGGTACCCCTCATGGCTGAGTGCCACCTACAATTAATATCTCTCTCTTCCTCTTCTCTTCAGTCAAAGCTGTGGTCCAGCTAGTCAGTACCTTCTCCCCAACACTAAGAAACAGGACACCATGCAGCTAATCTTCTGTCAACATTAACATGTTTGTACCCTAGAATGCTTTCACCCCAAGTTCCTAACTCTGCCTGGAATTTGTTCCCAGTTACAGTTCCCCTTTCTGCCAATGAGTATATCCCACACTTCAGTCTGTCTGCAGAAGGGAGGTTGCTGTTCTGAAAGTGTATCCTCAGGTTTTACAATGGTTCAAGCACTTGAACTTTGGCATTTCCAGTAATGGTTCAACAGAGCAGACAGATCTACATGCCTGCTCTCTCCTTAGCTTCATTCACTCACTTCCAGCTTGAGCCTCTCTAACAGCTTTGAGAGAAAAATCAAAAATACATTCAGTGTGTGCAGGGGGGCTGAGGAGAGGAGCAGCTGGCATCCTCCCAGTGCATTTTGTGCTATAGAAATGTAGGGCTGGATGGAAACTCGAGAGGTCATCAAGTCCTGTTCCCTGATGTCTCATGTCTCTGCCAGGTGCATACCACAGGCCAAACATGTACATATGTATAACCCCACTGACCCTAAAGGGTGTAACTGAGGACATTTGGCCCACAACTTGAACTGGCGAGTCTATGCAGGTATCATGCTGTTCTGCTTATCTGTAGCTCAGGCCTCGATTAACAAAGGCACTACTGACAAGAGCTGGTGCTCTAGGCCGAAATCTCAGGGGTTATTTATTTATTTTACATGAAAGTGTGTGTGTTTATAGTCCTCATACTTGCAAAGAAAGGCCTGAAAACATGAACACAGTGCAGACCAACTCAGTGACATCTGCCTGAGCCTGCAGAGCGCCCAAAGCAACAGCTCTAACTGCCCCCATACCTTTAACTGGATTATCTCCGAAACTCACTGCTCTGAGGGACCCTGCCAAGACTAGCCCAGCAGAGGACTCCGCTTGGAGTTGCATCTCTGCCATTAGCCCCCCCAGTGTTGCCAACTCTAGTGATTTTAGTCATGAGTTTTCCTAAAGCTCCAGCTTCTGGACTCAGAGGATTATGGAGATTCTCAAATTTCATTTAAATATAAAAGTAAGTTTCTAGTTTTTGTGGTTAATAAGAAAAGCTAACAGATTGGTTTAAAACAGAGTTACAAGTAGTAAACACTGGGGGTCTGTTTATTTGCCTTCTAGTTTTTGAGTCTCTGACTCAGGATTTTTGAATGTGGTGGCCAATGCTGCATCATGGCTCTACTGGAAGAGCCCACCCCTCCACCCGGTAGAGGTAAAGCCATTGTATAGTCATGCCATGGGGAGTCTGGCCACAGCAGCGGGACAGAGCCAAGGGGGACCCAGTTTGTCTTAACCTGTCCCTATTCTATATTATGTTCTAATTTATCCAAGACAATTTCATTACACATTTAGCCCAGGAACCATAGGCACCGAGTTCCCCTCTACCCTCCCTCTGCCCCAGCCCCCCTCCCACTCCACCCCTTCCCCCAGGCCCCTGCTCTTCCCCTCCCCCATGCGTGTCCTATCCCCGCTCCCCCGCCCTCCCTCCCAGAGCCGACCTGTTCGTGGTGGGCAGGAGACGCTGGGAGGGAGGGGGGAGGAGTGATCAGCAGGGCCAGTGGTGGGGGAGAGGGGGGAGCTTGGCTGCCGGTGGGTGCTAAGCACCCACTAATTTTTTCTCTGTGGGTGCTCCAGCCCTGGAGCACTCAGAGTCGGCGCCTAAGCCAGGAACCCTCCAGTAAACCACTCCTTTTGTAAAATACCCACCTGCAAAGGCAGGTTAGGAATGAGACAGGTAAATCCAAATCCAACTAGTAGTATGTTGGTGAACACAAAAGCTCTTGTGGCATTTGAAATCTTCTGAATTTGGCGATCACGTTTTTTCCTTTTTTTACCATCTCTGGAGGGAAAGCAAGGAATATATCACACAGGCAGTGCAGCAGCTACTAGAACTCACAACTAGGAACCTGAGAAGTTAGAGGATGCAAGAAACCAAAATCCCCACATTGGCATACCTGAGGCTTGGCCTGTACCTGAAACTCCAGCCTCATCTACAAACAGAAGTTGCATCATTTAACTAAAATAGTTTATGGCAATCAATTTAGTTAAATTGGTGCAAATCCCTATATGGACTCATATTCATCAATTTACAACAGAATTATACAACAGAATGATAAACTTAACTGTAACAAGTCACTGAGACCAGATGGCATTCACCCAAGAGTTCTGAAAGAACTCAAATGTGAAATTGCGGAACTATTAACTAGGGTTTGTAACCTGTCCTTTAAATCGGCTTCTGTACCCAATGACTGGAAGATAGCTAATGTAACGCCAATATTTAAAAAGGGCTCTAGAGGTGATCCCGGCAATTACAGACCGGTAAGTCTAACATGCGTACCGGGCAAATTAGTTGAAACAATAGTAAAGAATAAAATTGTCAGGCACATAAAAGAATATAAAGTGTTGGGCAAAAGTCCACATGGTTTCTGTAAAGGGAAGTCCTGTCTTACTAATCTATTAGAGTTCTTTGAAGGGGTCAAACAAACATGTGGACAAGGGAGATCCAGTGGACATAGATTTCCAGAAAGCCTTTGACAAGGTCCCTCACCAAAGGCTCTTACGTAAATTAAGTTGCCATGGGATAAGAGGAAAGATCCTTTCAATTGAGAACTGGTTAAAAGACAGGGAACAAAGGGTAGGAATAAATGGTAAATTTTCAGAATGGAGAGGGGTAACTAGTGGTGTTCCCCAAGGGTCAGTCCTAGGACCAATCCTATTCAACTTATTCATAAATGATTTGGAAGAAGGGGTAAACAATGGAGGTGGCAAAGTTTGCAGAGGATACTAAACTGCTCAAGATAGTTAAGACCAAAGCAGACTGAGAAGAACTTCAAAAAGATCTCACAAAACTAAACGATTGGGCAACAAAATGGCAAATGAAATTTAATGTGGATAAATGTAAAGTAATGCACATTGGAAAAAATAACCCCAACTATACATAAAATATAATGGGGGCTAATTTAGCTACAACTAATCAGGAAAAAGATCTTGGAGTCATTGTGGATAGTTCTCTGAAGACGTCCATGCAGTGTGCAGCGGCAGTCAAAAAAGCAGACAGGATGTTAGGAATCATTAAAAAAAAGGATAGAGAATAAGACGGAGAATATCTTATTGCCCAGATACAAATCCATGGTGAGCCCACATCTTGAATATTGTGTACAAATGTGGCCTCCTCATCACAAAAAGGATATACTGGCATTAGAAAAGGTTTAGAGAAGGGCAACTAAAATGATTAGGGGTTTGGAATGGGTCCCATATGAGGAGAGATTAAAGAGGCTAGGACTTTTCAGCTTGGAAAAGAGGAGACTGAAGGGGGAATATGATAGAGGTATATACAATTATGAGTGGTGTGGAGGAAGTGAATAAGGAAAAGTTATTTATTTGTTCCCATAATAGAACTAATAAGAACTAGGGGCCACCCAATGAAATTAGTGGGCAGCCGGTTTAAAACAAATAAAAGGACGTGAAGGCTAGGACTATAACAGGATTTAAAAGAGAACTGGATAAATTCATGGAGAAGAAGTCCATTAATGACTATTAACCAGGATGGGTAAGGAATGGTGTCCTTAGCCTCTGTTTGTCAGAGGGGGGTGATGGATGTCAGGAGAGAGATCACTTGATCATTACCTGTTAGGTCCCCTCACTCCAGGGCACCTGGCATTGACCACTGTCAGCGGACAGGATACTGGGCTGGATGGACCTTTGGTCTGACCCAGTACGGCCATTCTTATGTTCTAATTAGATCGGTTTAGTTTAATTGGGTCAATTAAAGATATCAGACTGGACCCTGCAATATATGTGCTACCTACTGATTAACATCACTCTCGTCAGCCTCTTCTGAACCATCATCACACTCCTTCAGCTTCCAGTCCATGATGTATCCAATCATGGGGGCAGTCATCAGGCAGAGCAGCTGCAACACCCCAAAAACGGAGGTATAGAGACTCACTGCAGGGAAAAGAGACGGCATGTCAAAGTCTCCCAATGGGACTCAGCAGTAACAGAAAACAGCAGCAGGTCCCACTTCATAACAACTGGTCAGTTTATCCACTCAGGCCAGATCATTGGTAGCCTCAAACTAAGGGAGATAATGGTGTTGTCCTATTTACTGCTCAGAGTCCCAGATCAACTGTAGCCCAGCAGTCAAAAAAGTGTATTACAATGGATATGCCACACTTGTCCACTCTAGCCAGGCTGATATTTTTCATAATTTCCAAGAAGCAGTAAGAACTCCGTTCCCAGGAGGATGGCACCTGTAAGCTGGCTAATTTACAGGATAGATCAGTGGCCAAAGAGTGGCACTATATGAAGCAGTGAAGAGAGGCTTCTGACTGCTAAGCCCTGGTCTACACTACGAGTTTAGTTCGAATTTAGCCGAGTTAGTTCGATTTAAGCCTGCACCCGTCCTCACGACGAAGCCGTTTCTGTCAACTTAAAGGGCTCTTAAAATCGATTTCTGTACTTCACCCCGGCGAGGGGATTAGCGCTGAAATCGACATCCCCCAGTTGAATTTGGGTTAGTGAGGACGCAACTCGATGGTATTGGCCTCCAGGAGGTATCCCACAGTGCTTTGGACAGCACTCTCAACTCAGATGCACTGGCCAAGTAAAGGAAAAGCCCTGGGAACTTTTGAATTTAATTTCCTGTTTGGCCAGCGTGGTGAGCTCACCTGCACAGGTCACCATGCAGAGCCCACCAGCACAGGAGACATTCAGAGCTCAACATCACAGAATCGCAAAAGAGCTCCAGCATGGACCGAATGTGAGGTGCTGGATTTGATCGCAGTATAGGGAGACAAATCTGTGCTGGCAGAACTACATTCCAAAAGATGAAATGCAAATACACATGCCAAAATATCCAAGGCCATGATGGAGAGAGGCCACAACAGGGACAAGCAGCAGTGCTGCGTGAAAATTAAGGAGCTCAGGCAAGCATACCAGAAAATAAGAGTCAAACGGACGCTCCGGGTCAGAGCCGCAGACATGCCGCTTCTGTGCTGAGCTGCATGCAATTCTAGGGGGGGGCCACCACCACTACCCCACCCGTGTCTGTGGACACCAGCAATGGAGTACTCTCAGTGAACGAGGATGGGGAATTTGGGGACGAGGAAGATGAGGAGGATGAGATGGAGGATAGCGCAGCGCAGGCAAGCAGAGAAACCGTTTTCCCCAACAGCCAGGATCTTTTTATCACCCTGGATCCAATACCCTCCCAACCCTCCCAAGGCAGTATCCCGGACCATGATGCCGGCGAAGGCACCTCTGGTGTGTCTACCTTTGTAAATATAATACATGGTTTAAAAGCAAGTGTTTATTAATGATTTATTTGCCGAGGACTTGGGATCCATTCGTGGCCAGTACAGCTACTGGAAAAGTCTGTTAACGTGTCTGGGGATGGAGCGGAAATCCTCCAGGGACATCTCCATGAAACTCTCCTGGAGGTACTCTGAAAGCCTTTGCAGAAGGTTTCTGGGGAGAGCAGCCTTATTGCATCCTCCATGGTAGGACACTTTACTACGCCAGGCCAGTAGCAAGTAGTCTGGTATCATAGCATAACAAAGCAGGACAGCGTATGGTCCTGGTGTTTGCTGGCATTCAAGCAACATCCGTTCTTTATCTCTCTGTGTTATCCTCAGGAGAGCGATATCATTCATGATCACCTGGTTGAACTACGGGAATTTAATTAAGGGGACATTCAGAGGTGGCCATTCCCAACGTGCTGCTTGCCTATGGCTTGAAAGAAATCCTCCCCGCATTTATGCAAGCGGTTGATGCGGGGGGGGGGGGGGGCGCGTCCGTTGGCGCTGAGCTGTTCGCTGTGATCTTCCCTGATACCAGCCATGGGGTGGGGGGTGGAGGGGTGTCAAATATAAAGGGAAGGGGGAGAGGGTCTGATGCAGATAAAATCCTCTTACCAGTAAAGGGTTAAGAAATGCAGGTAACCAGACCGACACCTGACCTGGCCGGCATCTGACCAATAAGGGGACAAGATACTTTCAAATCTTGGGAGGGGGAAAGCTTTGTGTGTGGGTCTTTTGTCAGACTCAGAGTGATCTTGGAGTCAGAAGGAACCAGTCATCTTTTAATCAAATCCTCACTTTTCTAAAGTAAGTTTAGATAGCATAGCGAGTAGATTTCTGTTTATTTTTGCTTGGTACGTTCCCTGTGTGAGAGGGAGAGGTTATTCTTTTTTTTTTCTTTTTTTTTTTTCTGTAACTTTAAGGGTTTGTCCAGAGGGGGAATCCCTCTGAGTTTGGAAATTGAATACCCTGTAAAATAGTTACCATCCTGATTTTACAGAGATGATTTTACCTTCTTTGTTTTAATAAAATCCTTCTTTTAAGAAGCTGACTGTTTTCTATGGTGTTAAAACCCCGGGGGTGAGGTTTTTTTAGATCACTGTGTAACCAATTGGTTAGGAGATTATTCTCAAGCTTCCCAGGAAAGGGGGGTACGGGCTTGAAAGGGTATTTGGGGGGGGGAGGGGAAGGTAACTTCAAGTGGTCTCCTTTCCTGGATTCCTGTTTAAAACACTTGATGGTGGCAGTGGAAGAAGCATTTCTCAGGGTGCAGGGAATTTTGTACCTTGGGGGTTTTAACCTAAGCTGGTAAAAATAAGCTTAGGAGCCCTTCATGCGGGTCCCCACATCTTTACCCTAGAGTTTAGAGTGGGGAGGGAACCCTGACAAGGGGTGTTCACATTGAGCTGTTTGAGTTTGGCTAACAGGGATCTTCCCTGATACCAGCCACACGGTCAGGGGTTGGGAGGGGGTGAAACAATCATCCTAGAGAATTGGATGGGGGGGAGGGGTTAGTTGGGTCTCTGCTGCACGTTAACACGAAAACTGCAACACCTCCTTTTAAATGCCCAACTCAACGGACTTTGCTTGGTATGGGAAAGGAGGGTGCTGCTGTTATGAAGGTTGAAGAAGCCAAAAGACTATGGCTTACCATGGCCGCCTGCAAGCCGAAATCTGTTGCCCAGCCCAGCATGTGTGATCTCTCCCACCAAACCTGTAGGCACTCAATATAAGATGCAAAATGCGACCTTGTACTGAAAGCACACGTGCTATGTAATGTGAATAGTTTTGTTCACCATGAAAGAGTATACCCATTCTGTAAAATGTATCTTTTTAAATACTACTCTCCCTTTTTTCCTCCCATAGTTGCAAATGTTTCAACCCCGTCCCAGAGGGTAGCGCAGATAAGGCAGCGGGGAAAAAAACGCACACGCGATGAAGTGTTCTGAGCTCATGCAGTCCTCCCGCATTGAAAGAGCTCAGCAGAATGGGTGGGGACAAACAATATCACCGGGCGGCAAATGAACGTGAGGACAGGAGGGACAATTGAGATGAGAGGTGACAGGAGCGCGACGAGAAGAGGCAGGAGGCAATGTTGCGGCTACTGGGGGATCAAACGGACATGCCCCGGTGTCTGGTGGAGCTGCAGGAAAGGCAGCAGGAGCACAGACCACCGCTGCAGCCCCTCTGTAACTGCCTTCCCCAAGTTCAATAGCCTCCTCACCCAGACGCTCAAGAATGCTGGGGGGGGGAGGGAGGAGACTCCGGGCACCCCACCACTCCACCCCAGAGGACTGTCCAAGCAACAGAAGACTGGCATTCAATAAGCTTTGAAGTGCACTGTGGCCTTGTCATTCCTCCCTCCTCCCGCTCCCATCCCGGGCTACCTTGTGAATTTTCCCCTATTTGTCTTGTGAACTAATAAAGAGCCCATGACAGACAACAGGGAGAAATTCGCTATCGCAGCAAGAGCAGGAGTGCAGAAGGACAAAAGGATCTGTGAGGTGGATTCATGGCACCAGGAGAGCAGAATTGCAGCGGAAGCAGCCATTGGATTACAACGGGCACATTTCCCGATTAAGAACACACGTTCCCGGTAGCCCATGACAGAGAACTGATGCCACGAAAATAGTCATTTACACAGAAGGACGAGAGGATCTGCGAGGTGAATTCATGGCACCAGGAGAGCAGAGTTGCAGCGGAAGTGGTGGTTGGAAAACCAGTTTTTCTGACCTACTGCACCGTCTGCTGAAAGCAGTATGGCGTCCACACGGAAAAAAAGGCGCAAAAGGATTCTCTGCCGTTGCTTTCACGGAGGGAGGGGTGACTGACGACATATACCCAAAACCACGCGCGACAATGTTTTTGCCCCATCATGCACTGGGAGCTCAACCCAGAATTCCAATGGGCGTCAGAGACTGTAGGATAGCTACCCACAGTGCACTGCTTTGCGAGTCGACGCTAGCCTCGGTACTATGGACGCAGTACCACCGAATTTAAGTGCGTAGTGGGGACGCATGAAGGGACTATATAAAATCTGTTTGGAGAAATTGACTTCTAAAAAAATCGACCTAATTTCATAGGAGTAAGTCCCTGCCTGCTAACCTCCTTCTAGGAATCTTCTCCCCTCCCTTGCCCGGGGGTTCTAGCTGTGCCTCCCTCTGCTGCTGGTTTCCAATTCTGCCCTAGAGCTAAGAACTAGTAGGGGAAGTCATCAGGGCTGGGAGGACCCAGTGTGGGAAGGTAATCATGTTTTTTGGAAGACAGGCCAGCATGAAAAAGCTAGCTGCCTGCTTAGGGAGGGGGCTTGTTTTGCTGAGGGAGAGGAAGGTGGGAGGAGCAGGGGAGAAAGTAGGAGTCCTAACAAGGGAAGGGCCCAAGGGTATCTTCTCCCTAAGGGCTAACTGTCTGCAACCGGTCAGAAGAGTAATCAGCAGAAATTGGTAATTACCTCCCTGCCTATTACAGTTAGCCACACAGACTAGGATCAGGGATGGGTTTAGAGAAAGGAAGAGTTTCAACAGCCAGTGGTCAGCAGTCACTCACGAGAGTCTGGACCCTCAGTGCTGTTACTGCAAGGTCCCCCAAAGAAACACTTTACAGCACTGTATCTACATGTTTGTTAGACACACCATGCAGCCAAGCATCACTGAAATACAAGAAGGAAGGGAATGTCAGAAATGTGCTTAAAACACCCAGCTTACCTGTATCCATCACTGCAGCAGCAACAAGAGAGCAAATATGGAAAAGCAAAAAGATTAGCAGCAGAAACCACAGAAGCCTACTATACCCACCAGGACAGACAGGGAGGGACAGATAGGATATGAGCTCACAGAGCAATTGCTTCATTCCACATCAGAACCTAAAATATAAAGAGAACTCCCCAGCTAATGGAGAAGAGTTTACAAGCAGCATTGTGCAACAGCTAGTGTAGGCTCAGGAGGAAACTCTGCTGCCTCCAGTTCTGGTGAGTCACTGGGGAATATTTTTCACAATGCTTCCCCCCCACCACAACTCATGTGATTGTGGACTTGTGCATGACACAGAGGGGCTGATAAATCAGAGCCAGTGCAGTTCTGGAATAAGGATCAAGAATCTGAAACTGCCCACTTCAGCATTAAGTGCCCACAACTGCAAGCAGAACAGGACTAAGTTCAGTCCCCTCCTCCCTTCATGTTTCCATCACAAAGAAATACAAATATGTGCAATGCCCATGAGGCATGCTGGAGGCATTTGAGCGAAGAACTTAAACCCTTCTTCTACCCTGTGTAGTAAGAGCAGAACTCCAGCTGCCCCTCATCCCTGCCATGCTCAGGAATGTTTGTAGGTTGGGTCAGCACCTGGCACACTGTCTCCAGGTATCAGTAATGATGCCAGGAGTCACTGCATTTGTCTTAATTAGGGTAAAGTAAGGAATCTGCAGCTCCAGTCTCAAGCACACACACTGCTAGCCCTCTAGCAGATGTGTCCTTATTGGATCCACAGGCACTTCCACACCACAGCATCCTCCTCCAGCTAAGACGACAGGGTTTGGAGGAGTATCACTCTCCCAAAAGACTCAGCCATCTAGCAAGGGTTTTAATAAGAGGCCAAGAAGTTCACCCCATGGCCAAGAGCATTTCCCTCATATCACTCCTAACCCTCTCCAGCCTTGGCATCTAGAGACCAACTGTGGGGACTGGTTATGGGAGGGAAGAGAGGGAGAGACTGTTCTCTTTGGAGCAACTGCAGGACCAGATAGGATAACAAATTAAAACTGGGAGCCCTCTCTCAAAACCCACTTCTGCTCAATACCTACAAGAAAAGGCTCAGCAAATGATTGCCAGCCTTTGGTGGGGAGACAGAGCTGCATATAATTGTACATACATGGGAATTGTCTCACACACACACATTCATAAATCATGGTTTTAGACTGTGAGCCCCTCAGGGCAGAGACTATCTGCACCTCTGTCCTTGTGCAGTACTCAACACAATGAGTCCCCTGACTGAGCCTTGGGGTGCTACCACAGTATAGTTAATATTACTTCTTCTAGACCACTATGGAAAAGATGGCACTTTATGACACAGACACAGGCAAATTTCCTGCCTTAGACACCACAGGTGCGGGGAGGAGTGAACAAGAGGACCATGCAAGTCACTTAGGAGGTTACTGCACCCATCTTTGCTCTCTTATCTCTTAGAACATAAGAAGCTTTGAATCCACTGCTCTGTCCAGCTGCAGGGAGGTTTCACAGTCAGGCCTGAGTCAGCATAATCTATGCAGGAAGCAGGACTTACAGGAAGTATCAGTGTCAGACTGTAGCTTACTGATTTTACTCCCTATCTGACCACCACTGCCTACCCTACACTCGGTCCTGTTCATGTCATCATCTTATATCTGAAAACATTTGGAACAACCATTGAGCCACTCAGCTCTCTCCTTGCATTATTCAGTGCAGCTGAGAGCAGTTACAGGGTCTGTTCTGTGAACAAACCACAGTATGTAAAAGCAGCAGGAAAGGGTAAGTAATTAATTAATGTATTTGTCCAGCCCTTCCCCTAGGGAAACTAGGGAAATATGGTCTAGATGAAATTAAAGGCGAGTGCACAACTGGTTGAAAGACCATACTGAAAGAGTGTAGTGGTTCACTACTTATATCAGTGGTTCACTGTCAAACTGGGAGGGCGTATCTAGGGGAGTCCTTCAAAGGTCAGTCCTGGGTCCAGTAGTATTCAATATTTTCAATCACTTGTAATAATGGAGTGGAGAATGTGCGTAGAACATCTGCAAATAACACCAAGCTGGGAGGGATTGCAAGCACTTTGGAGGACAGGATTAGAATTCAAAATGACCTTGACAAATTAGAGAATTGGTCTGAATTCAATGAGATGAAATTCAATAGAAACAAGTTCAAAATACTCCACTTAGGAAACGGGGGGGGAAAATCAAATGCACAATTACAAAATGGGGAGTAACCAGCTAGGTGGTAGTACTGCTGAAGAGGATCTGAGGGTTAGAGTGGATCACAAGTGGGTGACTCAACAATGCGATGTAGCTGTGGAAAAAGGGTTAATATTTTCAGGTGTATCAACAGGAGTATCGTATGTAAGACACAGGAGGTAACTGTTCCACTCTACTCAGCACTGATGGGTCTCAACTGAGTACTGTGTCCAATTCTGGGAGCCACACTTTAGGAAAGATGTGAACAAATAAGTCCAGAGGAGAGGAACACAAATGATAAAAGGTTTAGATAACCTGACCTATGAGGAAAAGATTTTTTTAAATTGTGCCTGTTTAGTCTTGAGAAAATAAGATGAAAGGGGGGACCTGATAACATATTTGAAAACTGTTAAGGGCTGTTATAAAGAGGACTGCGATAAATTTTTCTCCATGTCCAGGGAAGGTAGGACAGGAAGTAATAGACTTAATCTGCAGCAAAATAGAAACCTTTTCCTAATAGCTAACCTAAATCTAACTCTAAGGGTAGTTAAGCTCTAGAACAGGCTTCCAAGGGAGACTGTGGAATCCCCATCACTGGAAGTTTTTAAGAACAGGTTGGACAAACTCCTGTCAGGGATGGTCTAGATTTACTTGGTCTTGCCACTGTGCAGGGGGTTGGACTGGATGACTTCTCCAGATCCCTGTCAGCCCTACATTTCTGATTCTAAAGCACATTTCTACACCTCTGTATCCTTCTCAGAGCTCTTTGTGTGAACCAAGATGACACAGCCCAGACAATGCTAAGACTCTGGACAATCCTACTGTTTTCCTGATGCTATGGAAACTCTAAGACAGCAACTAGCACACTGGGTCCAGGCTACACCACAGGAGAAATCCAGACGGTGGCACAGAAACAGATACCAGGTCTATGGGACACAACCTATTTCTCAGCATTTTAGAGTTTTATCTGTTCACTTGAACTATTACGCGGTCCAAGTAAGAGTTGTACCAAGAGAATAAATCAGAAATTGTCACAAAACCTAACACTCATGCTTTAAAAGAAAAAAAAAGTTGGGACTAAAAATAAAACTAGAACTAACCTCAAACAGTAAAACAAGCAAAATGGAGGAGAGTAACAGTGAAAGACGAAATGTTAAGTGAGTGAGAAGCATGGAACCCACTTTGGGAAAGGCACCCAACCCAGGGATTTGTCCTATTTAGTGTTTAATGTCTATGTTGCCTCTTGAGCCAGAAGAGAGAGAAAGAGCCAAATGCTACAGTCTGTCAAGCACTGGATTAAAGAAACAAAGCAATTCATGGAATGCCAGGGCATTCTGAGTTTCTTGCATTTATTCTCTTCTCCTCCCCTAGTGCCTCATGATTGTTTTTGAAAGAGTGCCTCTTGATTTATCAGCTTCACAAATTCCAGATTTAACAAGTTCAAACCAGATCTTACTGCACAAGACAAAATTGGGCTATATTTTGTTTTGCAATTCAGGGTACTTTCAGTAAGTAAACTAATGTACTCTTCCGTGTTGGCTTCCTTCACTGAATCAGGCACAAACAAATCCCAGAACAGAAGCTGCCAGTCAGCCTCCCAGACACACAACAGTATGCACAAGGCTATCATGACATAATTTCCTCTCGGTGCTTTGGATTGAGTCACAGGAAAAAAAAAAAAAAAAAACCCTACTTTTAAAACTATCTGCAGTTGAACTCAGCTGCTCTGTATATTTTGTGCTTGCTCATGATAAAAAATACCCAGTGTAACAGGTTTTTATTACGGCCCTCCCTGACCTGCCAAACTTGGTAACCCCTGTTTAAGGACACAACATGGAAAGTATTTAATAAAAGCTTGGCTGAAAATAACTTGATATTCTAGCATGCACACCTTGTTATTTGACATCTTGTTGCCCCTCTGCTTTTAGCAGGTTCCAGCCACCCATCAGACCATGACAGCAGCTGTCGGTTACACTCCGACAACTGAGCTGGTGACAGGCAGATAAACAGAATGGCATCTGGTGACCAACATCCCCGGTAGGTGAACAGTCAGGATCATTTCCCTGTCTCAAGGGAAGGGGTGAGAATTCTTGGTGTTAACCTACCTGTCTCCAGGTCTCCCTCCACAAGGAATCCCAGGATGTTGTTCATGGCCCCCATGTAGAAAATGAGCCGCAGCTGAGTAACGCACATGGTGATGAGGCTGAGTAGCAAAATTGGGCTGAAGACACTGTGCATAAAGGACGGAGATGCTGCAGAGGAAATAAGAGAGTCTCTAAAGAAGGCAGCCTCTGGTAATGGTTATCAAACAGACATGACGTCAGAACAGACTTTGGATCATTTAGATCAGTAGTCTTCTACTGGCTACGTTACATAAACACAATACTCTAGGGACAGTCCAATGGGGAGTTCAGTGCCAGTGACTAACTTGTGCAGAAGGGGCTCCCTAAAAAAGGGATGATGTGGGAAGGAAAACGATGAGTAGCTATAAGAATTTAGCACGTCAGTCTTTAGCTATAGCAGTTCATACATTATGTACTGTCTATGTAATGTTCACCAGCACCCAGACATCTGCCAGGGCAGCAACATATGCCATCAAGGTCTGTGCATGCATCTGGGGTGGTTTATATGTGCCTCAATATATACTTATCTGGAAAATGATGAGTTGCACACATGGGTTAAATTCACCACATGCAAGGGCCTGCACAAGGCCTAAATATTGCTTAGCTCCTATTTTGAGGAATTAAGTGCTGCACTGACCTTGTGCTGGCCCTTTGCACTAGGGTGAATGTCTCATGTATTGTCACAAATCTAGAGACAATACCTGCATCATCTGCTTGACACTTCACCTCCAGGTCCACTGTTGACAGACAGAGTTTGTTTCCCTCTTGAGCTGCCAGCTCCTTGGGGTTCTTCATGGAGCTCCCCACACTCAGACGACGTCCCACTGTGGTCACCTGCTTGTAAAACTGTTTCCCTGTAATTTTGTGGTCAAATCCCAGCCAGCTGAACTTGATCTTCACTCTGTGTGGCAGAATGGGAAAAGAGGGATAAAAGAAAAGAAAAGGTGAGAGCTGAAAAGCAGGGCTGAGATTTATGGACTGATCTAAGGATACTGGAGTCACAGGATGCAGGAGGGTTGACTATGGATTTCCAGATGTTGATTTGAACCTATAAAATCCCAAAGAGCCTGAGACCCAATTACCAAAGAAAAACCTCTCCCTCTCTCTGTACCTTACTGCCACATCAAAGATGCCAGAGCTGGAACTGCCTCAGTAGAGAAATGAAGTTGCTGCTAGAAGGGTGTTTGCTGTAGGGAGTCCTAGAGGCTGGAACACACCATCCTCCCTGAATATCCAGAGTCTCACTAGCTAGGATAAACATTTGTAAAGGGCTGTAAACCCTCACGCTTAGGAGAGAAGTCAACCATAAATATTTAAGGTTAGGAATAACTGTATCTTCCTCTAAAGCAGCTGATGCTAGCCTTTCTCAGAGATTGGACCCCATGACTGATCCAGTCCAGCAATTTCTACATTCCTAAGAGCAGAAGGAGACACTTACGTGTAGTCCATGTCTTCTGGTCCTGGGAATGGCTCCAGTGGCCAGTTGAAGAAACAGTTGAAGAAAACTAGCCCTGCACAGGATGCCCAGACAATCAGAATGAGGATGAAAGAAACACCAAAGTCATATATAACCTGAAATTCACAACAAAATAATATTATTAGCACATCAAATATCCTACGCTCTAATGTTTGCTGAAGTAGATTTGGGAGGAAGGTGGAGGGGAAAGCATGTGGCATTTAAAAACAGGGTTGCAAGGTGACATCTAACGAAGGAAGGAATTCTGTGACATCATGTAAGCACAACAAAAGTTTTGCACAAATTTATGCACACATCTTTATACAAGACATCAGTTACAAGAAAACAAGGAGCTTCTGCTGAAATTGATACCCAACTCTGTCAGAAACAATACAGTAAGTCCTCACTTAAAGTCATCCCGGTTAATGTTGTTACGTTGCTGATCAATTAGAGAACATACTCGTTTAAAGTTGCGCAATGCTCCCTTATAACGTTGTTTGGCAGCTGCCTACTTTGTTCACTGCTTACAGAAAGAGCAGCCCGTTGGAGCTAGATGGTGGGGGCTTAGAACCAGGGTGGACTAGCAGCCCCCCTATCAGCTCCCCGCTCCCCTAAGTTCCCTGTGTGGCAGCCACCCAGCAATTTCTGGGCAGTGCAGCTGTCCCTCCCACACTGCTGTGTGCTGCTCCTGCCCTCTGCCTATATAAAATATAGTCTTTTGTCTGGTGAAAAAAAATTTCCCTGGAACTTAACCCCCCATTTACATTAATTCTTATGGGGAAATTGGATTCGCTTAGCATCATTTCGCTTAAAGTAGCATTTTTCAGGAACATAACTACAACGTTAAACGAGGAGTTACTGTAGTCATTTGAGAAGTTACATCTAGATTTTCTTAGGAAACTCATTAGGAACTTTGCTGCATGGTTGGTATAACTTGATCTGACCTACTGTCCAGACCCATAAGAGTCTTGGATTTATATAAGCTAAACCATATTAATTTTGCCTCTGCAAATCATAGAATATCAGGGTTGGAAGGGACCTTAGAAGGTCATCAAGTCCAACCCCCTGCTCAAAGCAGGACCAATCTCCAATTTTTGCCTCAGATCCCTAAATGGCCCCCTCAAGGACTGAACTCACAATCCTGGGTTTAGCAGGCCAATGCTCAAACCACTGAGCTATCCCTCCCCCCTAAGCTTTGTCAGTGAGCACCAGTATCAATGTATTAAATAGCACAGATTTACTGGCTCTCTTTCCCTTTCAGAGGTCTCCCCAAACTCTATAATTAGTCTTATCACTATCTGAAGGTGGACAACCACCTCCAGATAATAATCAAAAGCTGATATTTTATTACAATCGGTCCCATGGATTCCAGGATTTAAAATTTATATTTTTCAACTCCAGAGATTGCTTATATCACTAAAGGTGGGAAAATGGTTTTGTTTCTTTAACACCACTATAATCCTATGACTTGTGCACTTTTCACTGAAAACATCTCAGAACTTCTAAAAACCATCCCGGCCAGTTTATAGACCTATCTGAGGTACTATCTGGCCTCCATTATCATTGTATCTGAGCACCTCAAAATCTTTAATGTATTTATCCTCCCAACACTCCTGTCAGGTAGGGTAGAGCTATTATCCCCATTTAAAGCGACTTGCCCAAGGTCACACACAAAGTCTGTGGCACAGCAGGAAAATGAACACAGGTCTCATGTATCCCAGGTTAGCACTCTGTCCACTGGACCATCCTTTCTAATTAGCATCATGCAGCATGGAGTCCTAAGACAGCAACATCAGAATTGCTGAGCCAAATTTGTCAGAACTCAGGATTCCACATCCTCACCTTGATTCCAGGAAAAGTGACAGCTGAGGAAGCGTAGGAGCCGATCATCAGAGCAATGAACGTGGAACGAAGGTCACCAAACATGTTGGGCAGCTGAAGGGGGGGGGGGGGGGAAGGCATGGGAGGAGGAAAAAAAAAAAACTTGTTGAAACTGGAATATGGGAAGAAGGAAGGAAGTGAAGAAGGTTGCTTTGAGAAGCCCCTGGCACCAAAGATTTTTGCCTCTGGATCTAGGAAACGGAAGAAAATGTTAATTATTCAAGAATTTATTTGGCTTTCCACAACAGTACACTGGGATGTAATGAGGCAGTGAAAGTGCTCATCTGCTCTGCTGCCTTTAGTGTTCCCCACATCAAGGCTTGCCTACCCAGGAAAATTTACCAGTATAATTATATCAGTATGCCACAAACTGGAAAAAGCACTTTAATTCCAGAATAAGAGTGTCCATACAGGGAATTATAAGTATATCACGACAGTTATACCAGTAAATTTCCCCATGTAGAAAAGCCCTCGGTAACTAGTTTCTAAACCAAAAGAAACATGGCCATTGCTGCAGCTTTTCTTGCTGCCTTTGGGAGCAGGTCTTCCCCACACATTAATTACCCTCTGCATAAAGGTGTCTGTCCTTAACTCCCCCACTGCCCACTCTTTCACGCTCCTATTTTCCAAGCAGTTTCCATGTCAAACTTTGTGTTCAACACCTTTCTCTACACCTTTGAATTGTATTCACCTCAGTCTTGTGTACTAGCTAGAAAAGGGGAGATTAATATAGAGGAATAATGCCCCCAACCTCTAACAAAACACAACCCACAGGATACTGATCTCCACTCACTGCCATATTATTTCTCATTCTTCAGCATCCTACCTGCATCACAGTCCCTCAAACTCGAGGGGAGTTATTCCCAGCACTTTGTACAATGCCACAATTGTTCATAGATCACAAAGCCAGAAGGGACCACTGATCTTCTATTCTGATCTCCTGTATACACAGGCCGTAGGACTTCACATAATTAATTCCTGTTTGAATTAGAGGATATCTTTTAGAAAGATTTGCTATCTTGAGTTTAAAAATGTCAGTAATGGAGAACCCACCACAATCCTTGGTAAACTGTTCCAATTGTTAATCATCATCACTTAAAAAAAAAAAAACACTTACTGACAGAAAAGCAAAGAAAATGCAGATGTAAATGCTGCAACACCTTATGCGGATGGGTTTAAGATTCTGCCCACCCTCATCCCAAATCCTACCTTGGATCAGTGTCCTCTAATGTTTTTAGGTTTATAATTTTTCAGACCTATTTTCTTCAGCAAGTTGCACTGAAGCCCAAGTTCCCATTTCTAACCAGGCCCCAATCTCCCTCTTTGATGGTTCCTGCAAATTCATACATTGCTACAGGCCCTCTTCCATGTCATTAACATACAGCAAATAGCAGCTGGGACAAAGCTCATCATCTTAGAACACAAATGGGCAGGACAAGTGTACAGATACAATTTACTTTTTTTTACATCCACTTCGCAAAATGTGCCACACTCCAGGAGTAGAGGGAAGAGTGTAAATTGGGAAAGAAAAAAATATCTTCTGTAAAAGAGCCATGGAGAAGAACCACCACCAATATTTTAAATATCCAGAAAGGGATGAGTCCCCATTACTAATAGCCTGTGAGCTTGGATTAAAAAAAAGAATCACTCAAAACAGAGGGATGCTGGGAAGTCTCTAAAATTGGTTCTTTTCTGCAGCTTATAAATAGGCAGAAATTCTGCTCCAAGTAGAGGGGCTTTTCCAATTTTCATCTCAAAATTACTTCAGGGATTAAAATGGCATGATTAGCATATTAAACAGAGCCCTTAGCTGACACTCACAGACACATACAGTTGTCTACTTCTAAGACTGATAAAGCAATATTATTATTTTATTTCTGTTTAGGGACCTTGCTGAGCTGGGAAAAATTAGATCAAACCTGAAGAGACCAGTTCTCACATACGTGTGCTGCAATAGGAAAACAAATCAATTTTTCCCAGTAATAAGGCAGGCATGCCAGTCTGTGCCAAGGCAGGATCTCCTACATGTTTACATTTTGAAGTACTCCTATAAGTGTTTCTCAGGCAGGAACACTCTGCAAGTTCCATCTGGCTCAGTTATCTGTCATGGTTATTTCTCGTTACAAACTTTCATATGAAATGCATCTCCAGGTCCTTGAATCACCCCAGAGCAGGAGCAGCCGTTATGATGCTTAGAGATTTAGGCCAGATCTGCATTACCACTTACTTCGGTATAACTTACGTTGCTCAGGGATGTGAATAAGCCATCTCCCTGAATGACGTAAATTACACCAATCTAAGCACCTGTGTGAACAGTGCTATATCGGTGGGAGAAGCTACCACCTCTCATGTAGGTGGATTTATTATGTTGATGGAAGAGCTCTCTCCCGTCAGCATAGAGCAGTAGTCTCCAACCTTTTTATGCACAAGATCACTTTTTGAATTTAAGTGCAACCCAGGATCTACCCCGCCCCTTCCCCGAGGTCCCACCCTGCTCACTCTATCACCCCCACCTTCCATCGCTTGCTCTCCCCCACCCTCACTCACTTTCACTGGGCAGAGCAGGGGTTTGGGAGGGGGTGCAGGCTCTGGGCTGAGGCCAAGGGGTTCGGAGTATGGGAGGAGGCTTTAGGTGGAGCCTGGGGTAGGGAGTTGGAGTGCAGGAAAGGGTATGGGGTGCTGGCTTTGAGAGAGGGCTCAGGGCTGGAGGCTTGGGGTGCAGGAGGGGGTTTGGGATGGAGGAAGGGATGAGGGGTGCAAACTCTAGGAAGGGGCTCAGGGCAAGGGGTTGGGGGGGCAGGAGGGGGTTTGGGGTGGAGGCTCCAGGAGGGGGCTAAGGGCTGGGGCAGGGGGTTGGGGTGCAGGAGGCGGTATGGGGTGCTGGCTCCGGGAGAGGGCTTGGAGGTTTGGGGTGCAGGCGGGGGTTTGGGGTGCTGGCTCCAGGAAGCGGCTCAGGGTTGGGTGGGAGGGGTGCGGGCTCCCACCAGGCAGCACTTACCTCGGGCGGCTCCTGTTCACCGGCACTGCGGGGATAAGGCAGGCTCCCTGCCTTCCCCGGCCCCTGGCAGCACTGCCCCTACAGCCTCCACTGGCCACAGTTCCCAGCCAATGGGAGCTGCAGGGGTGGTGCTTGCAGGCAGGAGCAGTGCCTGGAGACTCCTGCTGCCCCCCAGGGGCGGCAGGGGCATGCTGGCTGCTTCTGGGAGCGGTGTGAGGCCGGGGCAGGCAGGGATCCTGCCTTAGCCCTGCTGCACCGCCGGACTTTTAGCGACCAGAGATCACGATCAACCGTCAGAGGCTCCAGGATTGACCAGTCGATCACGATCTATGGGTTGGTGAAGACTGGCAAAGAGCATCTTCAGCAGACGTGCTTCAGCTGCACCATGTGGCACTTCCAGTGTAGACTAGCCCTTACTCTACTTTTGGGGAAACCTGAGAAAACAACTTGGCGGCAGCAAGGTATGCTGCAATGTTCTGCAGTAGGATATGTCCACACCCAGATACCTACATCCAGAACAGCTGTCAACCAGCTGTCTTAGGGAGGTGTGCATTGGAAACATATAAAGCGATCTCTTCCCAGGCATGAAATTGCAACTCTGGGTGTGGTGGCCTAATTCTGCACCACAACACTTGTCACACTGTAACCCAGGCCTGCACAACATGCGGTCCAGGGGCCGCATGCGGCCCGCATGGGCTCACTGTGCAGCCCGCGTGGGGGTAAGTAGGCAAGCAGCGGGGTGGGGCAAGCCAATGGCCGGCTGGCGGGTGGGCGGGCTGGTGAAGAGGCCAGTGGCAGGCTGGGGAGTGAGGGTGAGGCAGGGGGCGTGGGCAGCGGCAGAAGGTGCCGAGCCGGCAGCAGGGGGGCTGAGGAGGCGAGCGGGCGGCCAGGGGTGAGTAGGCGAGCCGGGCGGGGTGGGGGGATGACGAGCCGAGTGGGCGGGCAGTTGCAGGGCAGCAGGTGAGCCAGGCTTCCACACCCCAGTGCTGGGGAAGGAGGGGCTGTTTCCACGGGGGAGGGCGGGCAGCGCTGGGGGGGGGGTGTTTCCACGGGGCCTGGGAGTTTCGGCCCTCAGCTATTTTCTTTGGAGTAATATGGCCCTCGCCGCTTTACGAGTTGTGCAGGCCTGCTGTAATCTCTCGGTCTTACTCTAGAAAGAAGCTGGTCCTTGTCACCAGGCAGGGAATTCAGCTCCTGTTTATTTAAACTCAGTAATACCCTAAACCTAAATAAGCCTACAGAATTACAACAGCTGCTGCGGGAGGGGCTTGGAGCAAGGCAAATACTCCACAAACACAGCTGCTTCATGGTTTGGTTTTCTTTCAAAGCCACAGAGATCACACAAAGAACCTTTTTTACACAGCACAGAAGCAAGACTCAAGCCTAGGTGACACTTCAGCCATAGTGGTTGGCGGCAATTTTTAGTAATGTGCCTGAAAATGCGAAACAGCCTTTGCCTTCGTATCCAAGTCTTTTTATGGCAAGGAGGGAAGGCAGAACCTGTGCTCCTCTCTGCATTAGGGCAGAATTTTGAGAAAGGCTCACTTTCCAAAGAGCACAACTCCCATTTAGGTACCAAAATAAATAGCTGGATTTTCAAAAGAGTTCAGCATATTTGGATTAACTCTCTAGAACACCTGGCCCCAATTGTTGGTCCTGACCACTTGATTATCTGAACCTGAGATTTTTTTGGGGGGAAGGGGGTTGGGGAGGGGAAGGAAGAACTGGTCCTAGAAGGAAAACCTTCAAAACAGACCAGAAAAAGGGCACTAATGCTATCCTCCTTCCATATCCTGTTTCCCCATCAGTGTTGCCAACTCTCAATGTTGTTTTTCTTAAAGCTCCAGCTACTAAGGACGGGCAGTTACACAATCATCAGCTTTCATTATTTATATATATATATATATATATATATATATATATATATATATATATATATATATATATATATAAAAATAATATATATAAAATTTTCTAGCGCTCATGGTTGCAGAAGAGAAAAAGTGAACTATAAAAAGGCAGACAGACACACAAAATTATTATTTTTCATATAGTTTCAAAGCTATAAGGGACCATTTCATCTAGTCTGATCTCCTGCATAACAGGCCAGAGAATTTGATCCAGCGCTTTCTGCATCAAGCCCTAAATTCTGGCTGAGCTACAGCACATCTTTTAGAAAGAAAGGTAATCGTGATTTAAAGATTCCAAGTGACAGAGAATCTGCCACATCGCAAGGTAAACTGTTCCAGTGGCTAATCACCCTCACCATTAACATTTTGCACCTTATTTCTAATCTGAATTTGTGTAGCTTCTCAGCTTCCAGCCACTGGATTTTGTTATGCGTTTTTCTGCAAGATTGAAGGGCCCTCCACTATCAGAAATTCTTTCCTCACATAGATACTAATGACAGTGATCATGTCACCTCTTTACCTTCTCTTGGATAAACTAAATATATTGAGCTTCTTCCATCATATAAGAGATTTTCCAGATTCAGAATAATTCTTGTACCTCATTTCTAAACCCTTTCCAATCTTGATATTTGAATACCAAAACTGAGCACAGTATTCCAGTAATGGTCTCACTGATTCTGTATGCAGTGGCAAAAAACTCCTACCTACTCCTACACTACATTCCTCTGCTTATGCAACCAAGGATTGTGTTAGCCTCTTAGCAGCACTGAGAGCCCATGTTCAGCCAGTTGCCACCTCTATGCCCCTTTAAGAGTAACCACTTTTCAAGATATAGTCCCCATCCTGTACATGTGACCTTATGAATAAGGCCTGACAAGTGTTTTGAATGCTTGGGGTTGCAATACTGAGACTTCTCCATGTAAAGATAAGCAACAAAGTAAAAAGAAAGAAAAGCATGTTTGGGTCTTCTTGCTTCCCCACAGTATATGAATGTGGCAGGAAAGGGTTGTGTATGCTTGGGTTTTTGGGTCTTTTTTCTTTTCTTTTTTTAAACATGAGAAATACAAGTTCTGACTTCCTGGTTTTTGCTGGGACGACTGGAGAGAATTAGTGGGAAATCCCAAGAGACTGAAACTGAGCATCTGGGAGAGGCATTTTTAGTCAATGTCTAAACTTGGTTTTCTGTTAATAGCTATTTAATTTGAACTCCTTCCAAGCCCTAGGGAAATGTTCACCATGAAAGTATCATTCCATCAATGCCAGATGAGGTTCCAGTTCCCCTTCTCCAGAAAACAAACAGCAACTTGATATTCTGAATACTGCTTAGTAATAAAGACACTCACAAGGCTTCCCTTCCCCATTACAGAACAGCAACAAAGGGCATGAGCTTGTTTTCTATCCTATTCTTATTTTAAAATGCAGCTGTTTTTCTTCTTGATGCTCCCTGCTGCAAACTAGAAAAGGCCCTCTATGGTAATTTATCACATATGTTTATCTCCCTGTGCAGAGTAGTTTGGCTTGAGCTCCCTGTGCTCTTAGATTCCTGCGCTGCAGTCAGCCACCTGCACTGATTGCTCGGTGTCCATTTACAAATGCCTGCTTACAATGGCTAAGTCCAAGTCACTCCCTAGAGATCTCTGCATTGCACTGTAACAGGCAGAATCTGTCTGACCACCTTCCCAGAACTGGGAACACCATCACCAGCCATTGTTGCCCTCCCACTCCCCTCCCCAACCTGTCAGCCCTGCAGCTCAGGACATCCAGGAAACACAGATTGAGCAGGCTCAGACATTTGCTTATCAAAGATACTATACAGCCTGCCATTTGTTTTTTATTATATCCTAAGGATTTGTTACAGAGGCGGCTTCAGAAGTAGGAGGCAAATTTCATACACAGGGTCCCACATCTTATCCCCCTTTGCCCTGACACAGCTGTTCACATGCACCATCCTTCCTCAAGCTCGTGGCAAGCTTCACCCTCTACCACGGCTGACAGGTAGGACCAACTCACTTCTCCAGGACTACAGGCAGCAAGGAGGGTGCCTGACCCACACACATTTGAGGCCAGATAGTATCTTTATGCACCCAGGTGGGGTTCCACCCATTGGCTGGAGTTGATAAGGGTGGAGCCACAGCCCGAGCAAACAAGCAATTCAGAGCTCAATACATGTGACCCATCTTATAATGGTTGGAAACCTCAGCAGCAGCAGCTACAAAGGATTCACTCCTTTGAGCAGTTAGAGTCTGAATAAAAACTCATCTTGTCAAATTTCCATCCACTGCCTTTAAAAAAAAAAACAAAAAAAAAAACATATGAAGTAGCAACCTTCACCAGAACTATGGCTGCACAGAATTAGCTCTTGCAGCAGAGGGCGAGGCCCCTAGAATTTGCACTCCCAACCTAAGCAGCACTACAGGCCATTGCAATTGGAGGGAGTGGTGAAGTCACTGTTTTTTTCTCAGGACTTACAAAGTTACATACACAAACATCTGCGCACTCAGCAGTTAGTTCCAGTACCAGCCAGAATGGGCTCCTCACACCACATTAAACTCATTAGGACTGGAAACATTAGTGCAGAAGCATCTGGACTTTGGACAATGAATGTCAAGCTCTTCAGGTCTCCTTACCTAAAGCTCATCTCAGTCTCACTGTTTCCAGCTCACCTCTAAATTCTCTTCTCATTATGTAGAGTATCACACTGTGTATGTAACATCCTCACTGCCCCCCTGGTAGGCATCCCCTGGTAACTGCAATACTTGTATGCACAGCATTCGTGCTCTGATTTTTTCCCCTTCTCACACCTTTCTACATACAGCTCATGGGTCACAACTGGAAAGGGCCCTCACACTAGTTCCCACATTTACATGCGTAGCTATTACATGCCCCAAAGAGAATTTATGCAGGCAAATCAGCCTGATGTCTAACTTCCCGATCTATGCGTGGAAATGCAAGTTTGGGGGCATAAAGACACAGGTGCAAAGTTAGAGATAAGTTCTGAAATGCTGGGCCTCTGGCCACAACATGGGGCTCCTGCTGAGATAAACTGTCATACAAAAGAACTCTGAAGACCACTGCCCCACAGTCCAAGTCACAACTCTGGGTGCAAGCTCAGTCCAGATGAGCACTGGCAATCACAAAGGTTTACTAACAGTTACTTTTAGAACTGTTTCAGATTCTAATCTTTATTCTTATACGGCTTTACCTTCACCTCTGAAGACCAGTTTCCTTATTGCTTCTGTTCTCATTTGCGGTGATGAAGGTATTAATAGGCTGCTGTATTTCTCTTTCTATGAAAAGCTAGAGCAACATGAAATGCTCACTTGCTGTATTACAGAGTGGCAACACCAAGCAGAAAAGTGTCCTATTACCTGCAATTCATAAGTGTCAGAGCACATCCACTTGCAACCAATGACACTCCTACCTAAACCCCCATAGCATTCCCCAGCGCTCTGACACTGTATCACAGACCTAGCCCCACTGACGAGCGACAGTGAATTCTGCTCTAGATCAGACTCAGAGCTGCAGGCCACTCTCACGCACCCTCTAAGAGTGCTTTGAATTTGGCCCTATGGGGAGGAACTTGAAAGATGCAGAGGAGTGCATAAGGGAGGCCTGCTGTCAGCCTCCCTGTGGCAGCTTGGTTTATTATTACCAATGTGCACTGCAGTAAGTTTGAGCTGCCAGAGAGGAGCACAGCTCCTGCAGTTCTCACCCAGTTACATTCTTTCAGTATAAGAGGGGCCATGTGTGGAATTTTCATTGCTAGTCAGACAGAACATTAGGAAAGAGACAGTTAAGGATGCCTGCATACGGGGGCTCTGTCTTCTCCACACACAGCCTCTACCATATAGTGTGCAACCTTCATCTCCTCCTTCAGATCCTACAATCTCTCCAATAGCGACCCAGATAAACACAACATTACAAAACCACCACCCTTGACACTAATATGATACGAGTCACCTTAGCACCCCCACAGGCTTATTCATGGGCCCCTCCTAGCTGGTGTTTGTCTCATGTTCTGCCTGTGTCATACTCCATTTACCCTGCACACTCTTTGGGTCCGGGACCACAACCAGGGTTTTCAGAAGTGGGTTTGCATATGAATTTAGAAGCCTGGCTTTATACACATTTTTGAAACGTTTGGACTATGACTATATTTGCTATCTAAAGCAGCTGCCACAATTCTGACATTACAATACATACAACAGTCTCCAAACCCAGCCTCTGCCCATGACAATTCTCAGGAACTCAGTGTGTATGTAACCCATAGGTTAGAGAGAAAGTTAGAAACAAGGTGAAAGTGAGCTGGGTCCAAACCTTTGACACATTTTTGATCAAAACAGGTAATAGAATCATAGAATCTCAGGGTTGGAAGGGACCTCAGGAGGTCATCTAGTCCAACCCCCTGCTCAAAGCAGGACCAACCCCAACTAGATCATCCCAGCCAGGGCTTTGACAAGCCTGACCTTAAAAACCTCTAAGGAAGGAGATTCCACCACCTCCCTAGGTAACCCATTCCAGTGCTTCACCACCCTACTAGTGAAAAAGTTTTTCCTAATATCCAACCTAAACCTCCCCCTCTGCAACTTGAGACCATTACTCCTTTTTCTGTCATCTTCTACCACTGAGAACAGTCTAGATCCAGCCTCTTTGGAACCCCCTTTTAGGTAGTTGAAAGCAGCTATCAAATCCCCCCTCACTCTTCTCTTCTGCAGGCTAAACAATCCCAGTTCCCTCAGCCTCTCCTCATAAGTCATGTGCTCCAGCCCCCTAATCATTTTTGTTGCCCTCCGTTGGACTCTTTCCAATGTATCCACATCCTTTTTGTAGTGTGAGGCCCAAAACTGGACACAGTACTCCAAATGAGGCCTCACCAGTGCCGAATAGAGGGGAATAATCACGTCCCTTGATCTGCTGGCAATGCCCGTACTTATACAACCCAAAATGCCATTAGCCTTCTTGGCAACAAGGGCACACTGTTGACTCATATTCAGCTTTTCGTCCACTGTAACCCCTAGGTCCTTTTCTGCAGAACTGCTGCCCAGCCATTCGGTCCCTAGTCTGTAGCAGTGCATGGGATTCTTCCGTCCTAAGTGCAGGACTCTGCACTTGTCCTTGTTGAACCTCATCAGATTTCTTTTGGCCCAATCCTCTAATTTGTCTAGGTCCCTCTGTATCCTGTCCCTACCCTCCAGCATATCAACCACTCCTCCCAGTTTAGTGTCATCTGCAAACTTGCTAAGGGTGCAGTCCACACCATCCTCCAGATCATTAATGAAGACATTGAACAAAACCGGCCCCAGCACCGACCCTTGGGGCACTCCACTTGATACCGGCTGCCAACTAGACATGGAGCCATTGATCACTACCCGTTGAGCACAACCATCCAGCCAGTTTTCTATCCACCTTACCGTCCATTCATCCAGCCCATACTTCTTTAACTTGCTGGCAAGAACACTGTGGCAGACTGTATCAAAAGCTTTGCTAAAGTCAAGAAATAGCACATCCACTGCTTTCCCCTCATCCATAGAGCCAGTTATCTCATCATAGAAGGCAATTAGGTTAGTCAGGCATGACTTGCCCTTGGTGAATCCATGCTGACTGTTCCTGATCACTTTCCCCTCCTTTAAGTGGTTCAGAATTGATTCCTTGAGGACCTGTTCCATGATTTTTCCAGGGACTGAGGTGAGACTGACTGGCCTGTAGTTCCCCGGATCTTCCTTCTTCCCTTTTTTAAAGATGGGCACTACATTAGCTTTTTTCCAGTCATCCGGGACCTCCCCCGATTGCCATGATTTGTCAAAGATAATGGCCAATGGCTCTGCAATCACATCGGCCAACTCCTTTAGCACCCTCGGATGCAGTGCATCCGGCCCCATGGACTTGTGTTCGTCCAGCTTTTCTAAATAGTCCCGAACTACTTCTTTCTCCACAGAGGGCTGGTCACCTCCTCCCCATACCGTGCTGCGGAGTGCAGCCGCCTGGGAGCTGACCTTGTTTGTGAAGACAGAGGCAAAAAAAGCATTGAGTACACTAGCTTTCTCCACATCCTCTGTCACTAGGTTCCCTCCCGCATTCAGTAAGGGGCCCACACTTTCCTTGACCACCTTCTTGTTGCTCACATACCTGAAGAAACCCTTCTTGTTACTCCTAACATCTCCGGCTAGCTGCAACTCCAAGTGTGATTTGGCCTTCCTAATTTCACTCCTGCATGCCTGAACAATATTTTTATACTCCTCCCTGGTCATTTGTCCAATCTTCCACTTCTTGTAAGCTGCTTTTTTGTGTTTAAGACGAGCAAGGATTTCACTGTTAAGCCAAGCTGGTCGCCTGCCATATTTACTTTTCTTTCTACACATCGGGATGGTTTGTTCCTGCAACCTCAATAAGGTTTCTTTAAAATACAGCCAGCTTTCCTCGACTCCTTTCCCCCTCATGTTATTCTCCCAGGGGACCTTGCCCATCAGTTCCCTGAGGGAGTCAAAGTCTGCTTTTCTGAAGTCCAGGCTCTGTATTCTACTGCTCTCCTTTCTTCCTTGTGTCAGGATCCTGAACTCGACCATCTCACGGTCACTGCCTCCCAGGTTCCCATCCACTATTGCTTCTTCTACTATTTCTTCCCTGTTTGTGAGCAGCAGGTCAAGAAGAGCTTTTCCCCTAGATGGTTCCTCCAGCACTTGCACCAGGAAATTGTCCCCTACACTTTCCAAAAACTTCCTGGATTGTCTGTGGACCGCTGTATTGCTCTCCCAGCAGATATCGGGGTGATTAAAGTCACCCATGAGAACCAGGGCCTGTGATCTAGTAACTTCTGTTAGTTGCTGGAAGAAAGCCTCGTCCACCTCATCCCCCTGGTCTGGTGGTCTGTAGCAGACTCCCACCACGACATTACCCTTGTTGCTCACACTTCTAAATTTAATCCAGAGACTCTCAGGTTTTTCTGCAGTTTCATACTGGAGCTCTGAGCAGTCATACTGCTCTCTTACATACAACGCAACTCCCCCACCTTTTCTGCCCTGCCTATCCTTCCTGAACAGTTTATATCCATCCATGACAGTACTCCAATCGTGTGAGTTATCCCACCAAGTCTCTGTTATTCCAATTACGTCATAATTCCTTGACTGTGCCAGGACTTCCAGTTCTCCCTGCTTCCCAAGCAGTTTTCTGAGAGATTTTCAGCTCAGAACACCTAGTTCCAGCCACACTAACAAGGGTAAGAGTAATGAGGTGAAAAATTCATTCTCAACTTGGTTGCTGCATCTGCTCCCATCTCTAAGCAACAGGAGCCCCAAAATGCAGAGAGGCAGCAGACTTAGTCACTGGCCGATGTTTGTGCTCCAGTCAATGGACTGAGCAAACAGACATAAGTATGCTGCACAGATGGAGCTGGGCTGGGCATATTTCGACAGCTCAGCACTTCCAAGAAAAAGTCTGTCAGCACCTTGGAGTAATTCTCATCCATATAAAAGGGCAAAGCCCGTTGTGCCAAGGAACTCTCCTTCCCTGTCTAGGGAGAAAAAAAGTCACACAGCCATGCTCAAAAGGAACTGGTTTGTACTACTTGTCTCCCACCTCAGAACAACTCCCTATGCTGCTAAATTGTTTTGTTGCTGGTCAATGCAGCACTACAAAAAATAGTATCTGCCATTTACAAAAGAACAGTACTTCCCCGCCTTCCTGCCCAAGATTTCACTATATCCTTCAACTTTCAAGAGCCTTGTGCCCCTCCACCTTCTCCTAAGAGTAAGCTAGAGCGAAATTCAATGCATTACATATGGGCCCTGCTTCAGTCAGCTGCATTGCACATGTGTAAGTGAATGCAGAATCTGGCTCAAAGGACAGAAAAGAGCCTTCTCTTCCCTCTCACCAACTATCCCCACTAGTAAGGGACAGCTGAGCCCAGGGCTAACCATCCAATATCAAGCTTTTCAAATAGAAGAGTCATAGGCCAACTACCCCATTCATATAAAAATACAAGTGAGCATGAATCTGTTCAACTCAGCAAATGATGAAGGATCCACTTGGCACCTTCCTGCCAGTTCAGCTCACCAGCTAGATCAGGGGTTCTCAAACTGAGGGTCATGACCCCTCAGGGGGTCACAAGTTATTACATAGGGGTCACGAGCAGTCACCCTCCACCTCCAAACCCCATTTTGCCTCCAGCATTTATAATAGTTGTTAAATGTGTTTTTAATTTATATGGGAGGGGGTCACACTCAGAGGCTTTGTGCATGAAAGCGGTCACCAATACAAAAGTTTGAGAACCACTGAGCTAGATAATGGGAAAATAATCATAGAATATCAGGGTTGGAAGGGATCTTAGGAGATCATCTAGTCCAACCCCCTGCTCAAAGCAGGACCAATCCCCAATTTTTGCCCCAGATCCCTAAATGGCCCCCTCAAGGATTGAACTCACAACCCTGGGTTTAGCAGGCCAATGCTCAAACCACTGAGCTATCCCTCCCCCCTAATACTATCTCCCTATTCCCTATAGGTGGGCCTTGCAAAGCGCTGTGGGGTGAAAGCCAAAGAGGATAAATGAAGGGAGGGGAAATTCACAATTGCTCACATAATAACTCTCTTCACTTACCGTAAGTGAGGTAAAGGTCATGCACATTCCACCAAAGCCATTCAGAGACAGTGAGATGAAGATCAGCACTGACAGTGCTGCAGTGGAAAAACAAGAGCATTTACTGGATGGAATCACAGTGTCCCCAAAATCCTGGTACCAACAAGTAGAATTTTGGCAAGGACTGAGCCAACGCCCTGCACAGAGTGAAAGGTTCCTTTCAAACTGGCTCATTCTAGCTGCACACTGTTCATTCTAAGCCAAGGTCACAGGGAAAGAACTTCAGGTACTAGGAGAATCAGAATTCAGTGTGGGCTTCAGTTTGCAGAGCCATGGACACTAGTTTTTCTCTGGGATGTGTGGGAGTCCAAGGTCTCTTCTCTCCCCCCCACCCCTTTTTACTTTTTAGAACTGGGCTCCAGGGCCTACCTCACTATCTCAGCGAGAGGATATGGCTATATTTATCCTAGGGCTGGGGAAGCCTTGAACATTCAGCATTGGTTACTGCCTACCTCTTAATACTGGAGGAACCTTTCAATTTTTTTTCTTAAACTTCTCACTGTGAGCTCACCACTGCTGAGGCATCTTACCCTAGCAAAAGAATGAACCTGGGAAAGACACAGCTGCCTCAAAGCCACCTTTGATACTGCTAAGCAAGGGACAGTATTAGCAGCACACCCCAGAATCTTCCCTCTGGAGACCAAGTTTAATGCTCCCTCAACACACCATGAGGCTCTGTATCTCACTTGTCACTGGCAGGCCTGGTCTGCAGTGCAAGGTTATTATACTTTATATGTGATACACAGCAGGTGGGTAAGAACGGTGGCAGTTTTTTTAAAACTTTTTTCTCACAGGGTTCGTGGGGTATGGGACTCTGGCTGCATTCCCATCAGTGCTTACAAGAGGAGCTGGGCCTGCCTTTGAGCCACTGCACCCTCCCAGTAGGCAATAAGCAAAGTTTGTTCTGTACTTCTTTGGGGTGATCTCTTTAGCTCGCTGAGGACACTATAATCAGAGTATGTGCCCTTATTTTAGTGTTCTCTGCACACCACAGCCCCCAGTTACTAGCTGAACCTTTCAAAAGTGTAACAACCCCAAGACCCTTTCAACAGAGTCCACAGAGCTCAGTACTTACAATTTGGGTTACTAGCTCCATATGCAATCATCACACAGGACACAGCAAAGCAGGCACTGAAACAGAATTGAAGCCTTTAACCACATGTAAGAAAGCCTACTATGGATAAGTTACACTGTCTCTGTTGTCTCAGTGCCTGGCTAAGGCTGAGACTTTGAGAGTTAATTGGCTGAAGCAGAATCTGGATAAGATGGAAGGGATGCTGATGGTTTGGAGACAAAAATCTAGAGTAATGGGTGGAAGTTGTTCATGCACCTTCTATGGGTATTGAAGTGTCAACCTTTCCAAAGCAAAACTCAAACTGAGGTCCTAATAGGTTCTGAATTTTCAGGCAGTGTCAGTGTCCCATAGGGTCTTCCCATCCATCACCTGCATATGACAAGGAGACTGCAGCCACCTTTCCCCTATGACATGGCCCTACTCACATCTATCCAGACTTCAGTCCCCTCCAGGCTGGTTTACTGTAAAGCAGCAGTTTGTATGAAGAGCATTCAGAGCCTTCCCCTTCCCCACTCCCAAGTGAGGCAGGTCAATGAGCACAAATACCTGCCATCAGTGCTTTGCACAAGGTACTGGCTCAGTTCCAGGTGCAATTCACATAGTTAGAATACTTTCAGACCTAGACAGTCTGGAACCCAGTTACCCAAGAAACCACTTCTCCCCTGCATTCTGCCACAGCAACTGTTAATACCAACTCCACAGGATAATTTGAGACAGGAAGTGATGCATATTGTTCTTTTGCCACTTGAAAGCACAAGGGAAGCTTTAGACAGGCAATATACAATTAACTCTGGAGTAAATGGACTTCTTACAAGTCATATGGGATAACTTAGTAACCACAAGCAGGACAGACCTTGTTTTCTTGTGTGATATAGCACCTTCAGCAATACTGTGCCATAGCACCATGCTGGGGCATTGACTTAGTATCAGCTTGACTCCTTCCCCTACTGACACAGTGAAATAGTTCTTCTCTCCCCCCAGGACCTTGTTTCCCAGGGAATTCAGAAGTCAGAGACTCTAGGAACATGGATGTAAATCCCCACCCCTTCTCCTTATAGGGAGAGTCAGTATGCTAAATGAGTTCCCTGGTCAGCCTCAACCCTACCCTGTTCATGACTGATGGAGCTCTGGGAGATTTCCAGTCCAGTCCAACAGCAGACAGGCTCTTTTTTCCTGGGTGTTCATTTTACAAAGACAACAATAATGGTCAGATACCATGGAGATGATGAGATCCCCTGGTGATAGGCATAGTACAAGAACCTGAGTAGAATGAGCTGCTTATCAGAAACCACTGAACTGAGGACTAAGTCTAACCTCTGGCTCAAAATTAACTTTTAGTTTTGAAACAGTTGGTAGGCTGCATGACACCAACCTGCCAAGCAGACGCAGTTTGCGAGGGCCATATTTGTCCATGACAATCCCAAGAGGCAGAGTGATTGCACTCAGCAAGAAGGATCCAACAGTAAAAGCCAGGTTCAGCATTTCATCCTGCTCCTGGCAGACGAGCCACCCATTGATCCGAATCACAGCTTCCTGCTCTGTCCCGTTTCCATGTGCAGAGCTGGTGGTAAAATTCTCTAGATGGGATAAAAGAGAAACACTGTTACAGTGTAGTGAGGAAGACAGAGCACTAAACCCAGTTACAAAAAGAGGGGCAACTAGAACAGCCCTGCACACAGGCTGTTGCAACAAAAGGCAGAGATCGCAATTGCCTAGATACACAGTCAATTTACCAATTTTCATCCAGAATAAAGGTGTGCACACAGACTTGCACCAAGATTGCCGGAGGTATGAATTACAACCCATACAATTATTTCTGTTCTAGTCACTGTGTAGACAAGCTCTTAGTCTAGAACAATCATTTGAAAACCTGACATTCAGATGAGCTATGTCACCTCAACTCCCTGCACTGTGATAGGAGCAGTTTAAGAACAGCCAGTCTTAATAGGTGAATCTCTAGTTTTAGGCCTGACGCTCCAAGAGGGTGATTCAACAGCCTCCCAGGCCACTTATTCCACTGCCCCAACTGTTCTTCTCGTTATGAACCTTCCAAGCTCCCTGGATGACAGGGAAGGATGGCTCATCTGGGTTCTCTATAAACCTGCAGACCGCTCTCCTTTCCCCAGACTTACAATTTTCAATTCTCTTAACTCCCAAATTGTATTGTCCAAAACATTGATCGTATTTCTTTCTCGCTTTTTTTTTCTCTTGCCTTCAGGTGAAGAACACCAGCTGCAAACTCCCCTATAGAATGAAGTTTGTTATTTATCTTACACAAAATGGCAACCATGAAATCAGGACAGTTTGAAAAGGAGTTCAACATAAGCCCATCTCTTAGTAGTTTCGCTGCCTCTTGTCAGCTCTTTCATTCTCTTGCAACAACATCCCAGAAAGGTTTTAAAGTTCTAAAAAGAAAGCATGCTGCATGATATTTTCATTAACATAAGTTGCTGATGCACTCCTTCGCCATATTTCTATTTTCTGGCAGGATCAATTTTCAAGTCAAGTAAGCTTTGTTGTCATGACAAGGGACTTGATTTTTCTCCAGCTGGGGAAAGACCGTTATATAGAACTTTTCTATTGTATTTAATAACTGAAACTGCCTTCATGATAGTAAATACACCTCTACCCCGATATAACCCGGTCCTCAGGAGCCAAAAAAAACCCCTTACCACGTTATAAGGGAAACCGCACTATATTGAACTTGCTATGGGGGTGGGGGGGAAGCGGAGTGGCAGTGTGCTCGGGGGGGGCAGCGGAATGGAGGTGAGCTGGGGTTGGGGGGGGGGGGGCCACAGGGAGCTCCCTCCAAGGCTTGCCGCGAAGCAGCTGTTTGGTGCGGCAAGCCTTGGAAGGAGGGAGGGGGGAGAAGCGGAGTGCTTGAGGAAGGAGGCGAAGGCAGAGGCAGAGCGGAGGTGAGCTGGGGTGGAGAGTGGTTCCTCTGCGCCCCCTCCCCCCCCCGGTTACTTGCTGTGGCTCTCCCCCGGACCCCCACCCCAGCTCACCTCCGCTCTGCCACCTCCCCTGAGCGCACCGCCGCTCCGCTTCCCCCACACCCCAGGCTTGTGCAAGCCTGGGAGGGAGGGGGGAGGAGGGGAAATGCTTTACCACGTTATAACTGAATCCATGTTATATCGGATCGCATTATGTCGGGGTAGAGGTGTATTGCCAAATACTGCTGACAAAGTTTTACATTCACAAGTTTAGAGGGTTTTTTTTTAAAACGCATGAATATATATGAGAATAGTGCCCAAAATTAAACTCATTCCTTAGTGAGATCTGATCAGCGCCAAGAAAAGAGGAATCATCTTGTGTGAGAGACAGCTGAATATGACATTTGCCTTTTGGTACAGCATTACCAAATCTATGGCTTTCATCATTCTCTCTAATCCTAGTGGTCCCACTGCCTGGCCACCCTGCAAGTCAGGCTTTGGGATATTTCCCTCTTACCTGAACCTCTATATCCCAATATCTTTACAGAATGTAGTTACTGAGTTCAAACTAGTTCTACAAGGCTGTGCTATGGTTTTAGTTCCATCTGCCAACCTGATTACTCCCAGCTTTGTATCAACTGGAAATAAACTCTGCTCTACCCTCCAGGTTTCAGATACCTACAGATACTCAGTGACATCAATATTTGGTGATTGGGAAGGTGCCTTCTACATGCACATACCTAATATACAAGCACAGGTGCTCCACAGACACCCCGCCCCCAGAAGTATTGGAATGTCGCTACCTTATTTCATCTAGGTTCTCTCATTAGCACTTTCACTAATGGGGGCTCAGGCTTCCTCTGGCAAGGAACAACAAGTTTTGACCTATTCTTCCCCTTTGTTATTCACACCAATATTTATAAACATTTATCCTGTCCCCTCTTTGTTGTCTGTTTTCCATGTCTTCATGTCCAGTTCCTTTGTCCATGTGATCCATTTTTTGCTTTTGGCCCTATCAGCATTCATTCTACAAGCGCAGAATGGAGCCGTAATCACAGAGCCCCAGCAGCAATCTCACCACAGCTGATGCAGAGAAATCACTCCCTCATTTGAGGTGTTCTTCACAAAAGAATTTCAGATTCAGTGCAAATACTTCAGACCGGCTCCAAGACCTACCAGACTCCCATCTCCTGCATCTCACAGTATTTTATAAACTGTAAGCCTTACAACACTCCTGTGAGGGAGGCAAGGGATACAAAGGGGTCACTTCACCCAGAGCCTCAATGCTTTGGGCTATCCGCAGAGATAAGGTCATAGGAAACAGATGTGGGTGAAAGGTTAAACTCAGACAAACAAGAATTAGACAAAACAGAAACGAATTCCCTGTGTCAGCACTCTATTAAGATAGCTGCAGTGCTTAGTTGTGGGCTAGGAGGGAGGGTGGGAGAAAAACTTGCAATGCAGTGACCTTATAACTTTTGATTGACATGCACAACCAGTCTGGGAGCTCTTCTCAGGAGAAAAAGAAAACAGAACAGGCAATACTTTACAACAACAATGAATGAACCATCATTAATGTTATTAGTGTTTATCCTTACAACACAGATCCTCATCATGCACTCCAATGAGAGGGACACACAAGCGTGAAGGGCAGACACAAAGAGGGAAGCAATGTGGGGCACAGTCTTGGGAACAGCGGCCAGATTCCCGTTGAGATTAAACAGACTCTGTGCAGGTCACTCGGCCAGAAATATTCGGGGGGCACTTCCATTTGTGCCTCTGTAAATCATCTGGTTTTGTGTCTGTCTCAGAGGAAGACCCAGCTGATGGTACCATGTAGAAACTAAGACACCACCTTACTGCAGAAAAATAGGAATTGCCCAGAGCAATGAAAGAAAACCCAACAAAGTAAAATCAAAGTTGTTTAACTAGGGGCTCTGCACTTTGTTATTCCTTGGCCCTTTCAATGGTTTCTACAAGAACAATAGATCAGTGTTACATACAGGATATGCACATCAGAAGATCAATCTGAAGGTGCTCATTTGGGAGAGTAAATTGAATAATGAGAGATCCAGATGCACTGTACCCCTGAGAACTCTCTCACTCAGTCAACAGATAGGAATTAACACCATCACATGACAAGGAATTAGGATGAGATTACCCTGAATAGAACCTGGATATCTACTTTTAGGTACCTGGCTACAGCAAATACTCCAATTCTCACGCATACACAGCTCACATCCGGATGTAGACCATTGTGTGGCACTATCACAGTGCTAGTCTCGATCTCTTGTGAGACTAGGGTGACCAGATGTCCCGATTTTATAGGGACAGTCCCGATTTTTGGGTCTTTTTCTTATATAGGATCCTATTACCCCCACCCCCTGTCCCGATTTTTCACACTTGCTGTCTGGTCACCCTATGTGAGACTCTACAGAGAAGAAGGGTCCTCTGGTCTGACAGCACCATCCTTTCTGAATTCTTCAGCCAGCGTCCATTTGCACCAAACATTTTAGGGTGTTCTTGGGCATGAAGTTCAGGAAGCTACAATTTGAGTAAATCAGAACAGAGATGTAGCCTGAACTCTGTTACACACTAGAGCAGTTTCAGATCCTTGTTAAACAGAAACAACTAGCTAGTATCAGCAGTAATAAGATGACTCATTGCAGCCAACAGTTATTCCAGTTACAGAACCTCCAATACCAGCTGCAGAACAACAGTTAGCAGCCTCACAGCTTAAGAGCCAGCTCAAATTATTTAAACTCTTCAAGGATGAGGGAACTCAGGTGCAACAAAAGCCCTGCAGTGCCCATCAGAATTTGGGACCTGCATATCTGGACCTGCATTCCCCTCCCCACCGCAAAAAAAATAGCATGTGGTTCCCTAGACCAAAAGTTAAGTATTCCATAAGAAGGTCGTTCATTAACTGCCCTTTGCTGACTTCTATGCACCCTAAGCAAACAGTTACACCAGGGATGAACTTGGCCCTCCTAACAATGGTAACTGCCATCTCAAATCTTTTGGGTCAGGAAAGATTCAAGCAACCTAGTCTAGAATCTGGGGGGGGGGGGGGGGAGAAGAGAGGAGAATAAGCGGGGAGAAAGACAAGAACAGCTGGGAGATGGAGAGTTTCAACACATGCAGACTTTCTAATCTGAGATTTGTTTTGCAACAGATACTTATTAAAAACATGTCAGGTGCCCAACCGGCTTTCATTTCTGTTTTTGCTTCCCATATTTTCTTTGATTTCTCAGACAACGCATATAGAAAACTAGAGTGAGGGGCCTGTGTAAGGGCGAACAACTGGTTTGCAATATACAGGTTTCCTATGTCTATAAGAATTTGGCTTATCTTTTTAGTACTTTATACTTTACACCCTAAATTTAGTTTGTGTTCCAACCCATACCATGCACTCTGTCCACTTATACCATTATGATGAGCTTCCAGTTGATGGAATTTCCCTCCACCTGGACAGTCAGACTTTCAACGTTAATTTTAAAAACTTCTTCCCAAGTATGATCTTGAGTTGCTGAGACAGTTACATGGTACCAACACCTTCTCCACAGCACTGTGATTTCAGTAACAAGTGCTTTGCAATTCAATAAAAACAGAGCATTGCCACACAAATCAAACATTTACCATGTTTATTCGATTAATGATCGCAGAGTCATGTGTCTGGCCTTTCCACTAATAGGTCACTTCAAACTCCGTGATTTGTAAGAGCCACTCATGACTGCAGACTGTGGGTATGCGTACACAGCAACTAGAGACCTGAAGCTGACCCCGCTGGCTCATGGGGGTCGGACTGTGGGGCTGTTTCATTGTTGTGCAGACGCCCAGGCTCAGGCTGAAGCCTGAGCTCTGGCACCCTCCCATCTCACAGGTCCCATAGCCAAAGTTCCAGCCTGAGCCTGGAAGCCTACACAGCAATAAAACAACCCTGCAGCCTGAGCCCAAGTCGGCTGTCACAGGCCAGCCACAGGTTTCCCTTTGCGGTGTAGACATGCCCTCACTGTCATGGGCTCCAAACATGAGTTAACAGGCAACGTTTTCCTTCTACTTTTTTGTATTACAGACCCATCAAGCTGTAATTCAATTACTACTTTTTAATCACCTTTTTGGTATCCCGCAACCCTCTCTCAGCAACCCTTTGTCCTCTAGCTCTTTATCTCTGCTCCTTGTGAGCAGATTGCTAACTTCAAGGACTTTAGAATATATCTTGACAAGACCTTGATCATCAGTCTCCCAACTCATATCAGAAAAAATGCAGCAACTTATGGCCCTGAACACATCAGGCTTCAGAGTCCCCAGTAATTGCCAATAAAGACTGCACATCCAGATAAAGTGTGCAGAATCAGCAGTCACTCAATGGAAAACGTGCAAGTTCATAGTTTTGAAGGGCAAGTAATAGTAAAATTAAAAGTGGAGCAAAGTGTCACTATTAGATTCCCAGCCAGTTTAGTCCAAATGCACCTCCCAGAAAGTGCCCAAGGATTGCATCTAGCCAGGACAGGATTCCTCCACTCACCAGCCTCATCACAGAACTCACTCTTTCCTAAGGCAGTTCTACACTTAAAATGCTGCGGCAGCTTCAATGAAGATGCTACTACTCCGACAGGAGAGTTTCTCCCATCAGCATAGTTAATCCACCTCCATGAGAGGCAGTAGCTTTGTCAATGGGAGAAGCCCTCCTGTCGACATAGCGCTGTCTACACTGGTCTGGTGTAACTGTGTTGCTCAGGGGTGTGGATTTTTCACAGCCCTGAGCGACAGTTATACTGATGCAAATTTATAGTGTAGACCTGACCTAAATAGTTTGTTACTTTTTCAGGAATTCCTCCCCATTTTCCTTTTTTAAATAAGGCTACCAAGGAATTCGCAGTCACCCCCTTTGCAGAGCATCTGGATGGAGATCCATATCATACCTAGAAGGATTTCTGCTATGAAAAACGCCAGCCTTTTTCTGAATTACAGCCCCTTCCAGGACTGATGTTGAAATCTCCAGAAACAAGGCTGCAAAGGGGACAAGGTCTAACTCTCTGCCTTTAGTCTGAAGGGATCACAAGGAACAGAGTTTTTGCTGATGAGAGGGAAAGCCCTGCTAGTAATCTTTAGCTAATTAGGAAATTTACTATGCAATAGTCACGTGCGAGCAGCAAAGTCTGAATGACAAATGTTCAAAGGTTACAAGTTATAAATTTCATTCCCCTGCCAAGCTTTAGCTAGAAATCCCTCTCCCATTTATCTATAACTATCCTGGCAAAGGCTACTGGTTGTAAATATTACTGGGTTATGCTGGGAAATGGGGTTACCTACATCGCATAACTTCAGTTAAATCAATGGGCTTAGGCTTGAATTCAAGCCACCTCTCTCATCTGCCTATCTATTGAGGCTCTTATAACAGTATCCATCACTGTAGCATAGTTCCCATCACACAGGGAAACTGAAAGAAAATGATGGGGGGGGGGCCAGGAGTGGCCAAAAACAAAACAAGGTCTTTGGGAACCTACTTGCCTTTGAGCTCATACATCTTTTCCCCGTTTAGCAGTTGTGATTATAGGCATCAGAATAAAGAATTCCTAAGATGAAAGAGGGTGGAAAGAGGGAGAGAGAGAAAGAAAGAGCACTGATCATAATTGGTCTATGGAACTCTCTGCCACAAGCTATCACTGAGGCCAAGAATTTAGCAGAATTCTAAAAGGATCAGACATTTATACAGATAAAGAGAACATCTAGTTATATTAGATAGTAGTTATATAAAAAAATATGGCTTATGCACTGAGGCAGGAGTTAACTACTGACAAGGTGAGGAAAAAAACTTCCCCTGTGAGAAAGCTATTTCGTCATAGTCCATGATAGAGGTTTAACACCTTCCTCTGAAACATCTGGCATTGGCCACTCTTGGAGACAAGACTAGGTGGACCATTGTTTTAAATGAGTCTGGCAATTTCTATGGTATGGAAAACTGTCAGAACAGAAAGCATGTTAGAATATCACTGAGTTGGGAGGAATTTGCGGGGGGAAGGGCAGGATGGGCAGAAGATGGCAAAAATCAAAAAGGATTACTTGGGGCTCACAATAAAGTTGGTTCCTGGCTAATTTGGGGAAGGGTTGGAGAGTGGCTATTCTTGGGGAAGAGGTTAGACTACATGAGTTACAAAACTAAAGTACATCCCATCCCAGCTCCAGCTGGTGAGGAGCCTGATGCAGGGGAGAGGATAAAAATCCAATGTTTCTATTTAAAGAGGTTGAACTCTGGAGAAGTTAACTAGGTTATTCCATGTAGATCTGCTGAGCCTCAACTCACCAGCACAGACAGCTGAGAGAATACTTGCAATACCACCTGCTGTTTTTCACTATCGTACAAAATGGAATTTTCTAGAATAGTTAACTCAACCCAAGAAGCTTAGAAGAACTTGATGGTGGATAAAAAATGTGAACGGCTATCTAATTCGCAATCAACTCTTTATACCTTGTGCACAGGGAAGTACCATGGAAAACATGTAAACAATGAAAGGGCTCATGTCTACACCGCAACTGAACACCCACGGCTGGCCCATGTCAGCTGAAGGACCCTCCAGTTTGAGCCTGAATGCAATTAAACAACCCCATAGCTCAAGTCCTGCAATCTGAGTCAGCTGATATAGGCCAGCCACGGGTAGCGTAGACACACCCTTAGTGCTGTCACCTAACAAATGGAGGTAGGAACATAAATATCCCAGATAAGCGACAGCTGGGGTGAGAAGCACGAATAAACAGAGCTTTATTCACACAGCGTCCCACTCCCATACTATCACACAACTGTGATAACCACCTAACAGCACATGAAGGAGTGAGATAAACTGTTTCATTCAGAGCCATAAGGTATAAGTATCGGATGTGAGGGATCAGACCATGGGCTAGTTCAGCACCCTGCCTCTTGAACTGGCAAATGCTAGATACTCCAAAAGAAGTCAGTCCAGCTACCCTTAATGAACCTAACAGTGTATGCCAATTCCTTTCCACCCAGCACAGGTAATCAGATTGTCACGAAGGATGGTATTTTACTACCTTTGTTCTCTTAATCTGCACAGTTACAGAGGTTATTAATGGTTATAAGTTTTAGACTAGATGGCAGGAAAAATGCAACATACAAAACTGTAAGACTAGGACATCTTGCAGCATTCTACAATCATCAAGTATATAGTATATGAAATGAAACACTTTAGCCAGCATTGTAGTGCAGCAAAGCTAGGGTGAAAGAGGCAGATGTTTAGTATGTAGCATTGCTGTATGTTGCTAGTTTAGGACAGGAGGGTCCTTTAGCCATCCACTCTCACAGTCACCTCTTCCCTAAGTTTTGTTCACTCCCCCCAGACCGTATTCCTTCCACAACCACCAGTCAACCAGCTCAGACTTCTCTGCTGCTCTCAGCCCCAATCCGCTTCCCTGACTCATACTTGGCTAATCACCTCTGGAGAGACTCCAGGGATGCTGCTCAACTTGCTGCATTAGAAGTTTGTTCTTTCCTCTTTTAGTTCTGCCATTTGCCTCATCAACCAGTTCCCTCCCCGCCCTGACTGGCTCCACACATCTACAACACCCATCACAGCACTGCTGCTCCTCAAACTTGTGCCAGCTCTTTCGCCCACTTCTCTTTCAGACCAAGATCTTGTCAAGTTTCTCAGAAGGTGAACAACTCTCCAAGGTGAAGGCCATTCTCCCATTCCCTCTGCTGATCCTCAGCTCACAAACCCCTCCTTGCTCAGACTAGGGGCACCACTCCTCTCCCAATCCCATCTCCTATATTCCTCATCACAAGTGATAATCCAGCTAGCATCCTCCCCATGTAACAGGGGCAAACACAGTGTAATTCTTAAGTATCCGAGGGGTAGCCATGTTAGTCTGGATCTGTAGAACTGACAAAGGGTCCTGTGGCACCTTATAGACTAACAGAGGTATTGGAACATAAGCTTTCGTGGGTGAATACTCACTTCTTCGGATGCAAGCAGTGGCTTGCATCCGAAGAAAGCTCCAATACCTCTGTTAGTCTATAAGGTGCCACAGGACCTTTTGTTGCTTCTACAGTGTAATTCTTGGCTCACCACTTCCCTTCACCAGAGACTGGCACTCCTGGCAGAGCAGGTGATGCAATACAAGACAAGAGAGAAGTAGTAGGGAGCAGAATTGTGAAGGTACTCAGAGGTGAGGATACAGACATGAACTTGATGCAGTGAAGCAGGGGGAGCCAGTAGAAGGTTCAAAGGTGTGTGCGCAACATGGTCAGAGTGATGGGCAAGGAGGATGGTCTCAGTAGGAGCATTTTGAATGGACTGTAGGGGGTGGCATCAGCATTTTGGGATACATCTACACAGTGAGTGGCAGCCCCCAGCGGAAAGTCTCAGAGCCCAGGTTGACAGACTCAAGCTTGTGGGGCTCGGGCTGCCACGCTAAAAATAGCTGTGTAGAGGTTGCAACTCGGGCTGGAGCTCAGGCTCTGAAGCTAGGGAGTGGGGTGATCTTAAGAGCCCAGCAACAATGTCTACACAGCTATTTTTAGCATGACCAGGGTTCTAAGACTCACTGTCATGAGCAGTGTAGATGCACACAGGGAGACCAGTGGTGAGAGGTTACAGTAACTGGGAGGAGGAGGTCTGGATGAACGTTCCTACTAGCTGGACAGAAAGAAATAGGACAGATCTCAGAAACACTGTGGAGGGAGAAGTAGCAGGATTTGGCCAAAGCTTGAATGTGTGGGCAAGAGAGGGTGGAGTTAAAGGTGGGCCTGATGACTTTTCCCCAGACTCTCCTGCTCAGGTGCTGCACCTCACTGGTTCCGCTTTCCTCCATCCCCTTTTGTCTCCTTCCACAAACAGCCCTGAGCTTCTCCTGTACACCTAGAACATCTTCCCTGTTGTGTCACACTTTCCCCACACCCATCACTTTCCATAAACTCTAATCAACAGCATATCAGAACCTTCTCTTTGCAAGATCAGCAAGACCTCAGCTAGAGAGGCAAGGTAGAGGAAAGACAGTACAGGAAAGCTTAGGAGTTTTGTGTTTGCCTAGACTGTAAGATCCTCAGGACAAGGCCCAATCGTCACTCTCTCTGCAAAGCACATGACACACCAAGGATGTTATACACAAATGTTATGTCAGCAAGTCTCCAAGGGAATCTAGGGAGGGAGAATCATTCCTCCAAGTCTGATCAGTGCATCAACCCTAATCATGTAGGCATACAGACTGTGAGCTGCTTTGCCATGCCCCTGCTCAGACATACGTCAGTCAAATCTCCAGAACAACAGACTCATCTGAATTCATGTGAACAGCCCCCAGACTTCTTCCTTACCTGGTTCATGACATAGGTAGGAGTAAAATCCTTCAGACTGCAGCATGATGAGCAGTGATGCCCAGCCCAGAAGAACAGCAGAGAAGAGAAGATTCTCTACAACAGCTGTGCATGCCATCCACCAGCGTCGCCGATGCGCAGTAGCAAGTGAGGGAGCCATTGCAACACGTGAGGACTTATTTCTCTAGTATCTAAACCTGTAACAAATTGAAAACAGGACTATTAAGTTCATCCCCATGTGTCAATATTTATAGAATTAGATATTCATGGCTGCTACTTGCAGGTAGGGGCTAGATGGAACATAATTCAAATACAGATATCTGCTTTGACAGACGTGCAAAACTACACACTAAATAGACGCCATTGGGATGGAAAACTAACCTCTGTGGAATGAAATTCAAAGAGTCAATGTCAAGCAGCCCAGAAGGGAAGAGAGCACACGTGCACTTGAACCTGGCCTTATTATGGTCCCTTTGCTGCATATATTGCACTCCAGGGGAGTGTTCAGCGCTTCCGTTCTACCTGTTGAACAGCAGGTATGAAAGCACACACTGGGTGAAACCATAGCAGGAGAGGTCTCCCACTGCCTGCTCAGAGCCCATTTTTATGGCAATCCCAGTGCCCTGCCTGCCACCTGTAGAGTGATGGAGAGAGAGTACAAGGCAGACCTCCTTTTTAAGGTGGCTCCAATAAGAAATACAGCAGATTACAGAATGGAGAATCATCCAGCACACTGGTCTATCTGCAGCACTGAAGGCAGGAGAGGTTTGGGCCCCTGCAAGGGTGCCGATCTGGTTATCTATGCCTGTTGAGTCTCAGCCATTCTTGATCATTTGAGTCCATCAAGCTTGAGCAAATGATGGATTCACCCTACACTGGAGTGCAGATCTGCTCTGAAGATCAACTGTGAAAGTGATGTTTTAGAAGCAGCCACTGATTTTGGCTGCCCTATTTGAGACAGCCTGGGCCTGGTTTTCAAGAACTTTGGAACTCCAACATCAGTGGCCATTTTTGAAAAATTGGACTTTATTTCAGTGCCTAAGCTCAGGGTCTCTACCTCAAATATCTGTGGGAAGATTTGTTGGTCAGGCTAGATCAGTGGTTCTCAACATTTCCAGACTACTGTACCTCTTTCAGGAGTCTGATTTCTCTTTCATATCCCAAGTTCCACCTCACAGAAAAACCTCTCCGGCTGCCCAGCTCTGAAGGCAGTGCCAGCACCAGAAGCAGCACAGAAGTAAGGGTGGCAATACCATACCGTGCCACCCTTACTTCTATACTGCTGCTGGCAGTAGCTCTGCCTTCAGAGCTGAGCAGCGGCAGCTTTTGGCCAGGGTGTTCATGTTGTTTGCAGCACGGGAAGGCTATTTTTTAAATCTTGCTCCCGTCCCACCCCGCACTCCCACATTGTTTGTTGAATTTTTATCCCTCTCCCACTGTTATGGTAGTGGGTCCTCACGGACCCACCAGACCCCAGTCCTGCTGCAGGGCTCTAGAGCCTGTTGTATACTTGGCAAATAAGATGAATTGACCTACCCCCTGGAAGACCTCTGCATACCCCCAGGGGGTACACATACCTCTGGCTGAGAGCCACTGAACCAGATGAGACTCAAAGCCCCATTTGAAGAAGCCATTTCTATAGTCACTTTTCAGAGAAGAACCCACTTTAATTATGATGCGGGAGAGAAGGCCATGAGGAAAAGTCAGGAACGCCAGGGCTGCCTGTGATTACTGGATCTACAGCAAGTCCCAGCTTATAAGGTCCCAGCATGGAGGGTCTGACCCAATTTACTAACAGGAAGCTTGAGCCATGAGTGTGGAGTAGGACTCATCCCCAAAGTGACGGGGAGAACCCTGAACCCCTGGCCCTCTCATGCACTTCCCCACTCACCGAATCCCCATCTCACCTGGCACAAGGTGCAGTCCTGCCTTGTCCACATAAGCTACACACCACCACCCCCAGCCAAAACCAGTCTGAACTGGCCACAGCACTGAAAAGAGAGGGAAGAACAGGCTCCCTGCTCCCCCCTCTCCATCAGTCCCCTCCCTCCTGAGAGTGTCCCCAACTCCCCCCTCCCAGTACCCCAACCCCCTCGGTACCCCATCCTCTCCATCAGTCCCCTCCCTCCTGAGAGTGTCCCCAACTCCCCCCTCCTGGTACCCCAACCCCCTCCCCTCCCCCCCGAGAGAGCCCCCAACTCCCCCCTCCTGGTACCCAAACCCCCTCAGTACCCCCTCTTCTCCATCAGTCCCCTCCCTTCCGAGAGAGCCCCCAACTCCCCCCTCCCGGCATCCCAACCCCCTCGGCACCCCCGGCTCCCCCCTCTCCATCAGTCCCCTCCCCCCCGAGAGAGCCCCCAACTCCCCCCTCCTGGTACCCCAACCCCCTCGGCACCCCCGGCTCCCCCCTCTCCATCAGTCCCCTCCCTCCTGAGAGTGTCCCCAACTCCCCCCTCCTGGTACCCCAACCCCCTCCCCCCGAGAGAGCCCCCAACTCCCCCCTCCTGGTACCCCAACCCCCTCGGCACCCCCGGCTCCCCCCTCTCCATCAGTCCCCTCCCCCCCGAGAGAGCCCCCAACTCCCCCCTCCTGGTACCCCAACCCCCTCGGCACCCCCGGCTCCCCCCTCTCCATCAGTCCCCTCCCTCCTGAGAGTGTCCCCAACTCCCCCCTCCTGGTACCCCAACCCCCTCGGCACCCCCGGCTCCCCCCTCTCCATCAGTCCCCCCACTCAGGGTGCCCCCACCCCTCAGCATCCCGCCGGCCCGGCTCACCCCGCCCGGCTGCCCGGCTGCCCGGCGCGCGCTCTCTCGCTCTCTGGATCTCGCTCGCTCCGGTTCCACCCGGTGTTTTTTATTCGGCTCCTTAGACAAAACAGCGGCGGGAGCTGATTGGCTGCGAGGGGCTGGAAACAGGCAGCGCCCAATCAGCGCCCGCCCGGCACGGGAGGGGGTGGCCGCACCGCCACTGAGGTCCCGAAGCCGAGCGCGAGGCGTTGCTGCGGCTCTGGGAGCCTCGGAGAGTCCCCGGCTGGGCCAGTGCGCGAGGCTCCGCGAGCTGCACCCGAGCCCGCTGCGGCAGAGCCCCCGCGCCCGCCGCGCCATCGCCTGAATCGCCCAGTGTGCACCCATCGCCCAGTGCACCCGTCGCCCAGTGCACCCATCGCCCAGTGCACCCGTCGCCCAGTGCACCCGTCGCCCAGTGCACCACCCATCGCCCAGTGCACCACCCATCGCCCAGTGTGCACCCATCGCCCAGTGCACCACCCATCGCCCAGTGCACCACCCATCGCCCAGTGCGCACCCATCGCCCACTGCACCCGTCGCCCAGTGTGCACCCATCGCCCAGTGCACCCATCGCCCAGTGCACCCATCGCCCAGTGGGCACCCACCGCCCACTGCACCCACCGCCCACTGTGCACCCATCACCAACTGCACCCATCGCCCAGTGGGCACCCATCACCAACTGCACCCATCACCCAGTGTGCACCCATCGCCCACTGTGCACCCATCGCCCACTGCACCCATCGCCCAATGTGCACCCATCACCCACTGTGCACCCATCGCCCAGTGCACCCATCACCCACTGTGCACCCATCGCCCAGTGTGCACCCATCGCCCAGTGCAGCACCCATCGCCCAGTGTGCACCCATCGCCCAGTGTGCACCCACCGCCCACTGCACCCACCGCCCACTGTGCACCCATCACCAACTGCACCCATCACCCACTGTGCACCCATCGCCCACTGCACCCATCGCCCAATGTGCACCCATCACCCACTGTGCACCCATCGCCCAGTGCACCCATCACCCACTGTGCACCCATCGCCCAGTGCACCCATCACCCACTGTGCACCCATCGCCCAGTGCACCCATTGCCTAGTGTGCACCCATCGCTCAGTGCACCATCGCCCCATCACCCACTGTGCACCCATCACCCACTGCACCCATCACCCACTGTGCACCCATCACCCAGGGCACCATCGCCCCATCAACCACTGTGCACCCATCACCCACTGCACCCGTCCCCCCATCACCCAGTCCACCCATCAACCACTGTGCACCCATCGCCCACTGCTCCATCACCCACTGCACCTATTGCCCCCATCACCCAGTGCACCATGACCCAGTGTGCACCCATCGTCCAGTGCACCATGACCCAGTGTGCACCCATCACCCAGTGCACCATCGCCCAGTGTGCACCCATCGCCCAGTGCACCCATCAATCACTGCTCCTATCACCCACTGCACCATCGCCCAGTGTGCACCCATCACCCACTGCACCATCACCCAGTGCACCCATCACCCCCATCACCCATCAACCACTGTGCACCCATCAACCACTGCACCATCACCTAGGCCCTTTGCCCCTATCACCCACTCACCATCGCCCGGGCCCCTCGCCCCCATCACCCACTGCATCATCACCCAGGCCCCTTGCTCCCACTGTGCCATTGCCCAGGCCCCTCGCCCCCACTGCCCGCTGCACCCATCACCCACTGCATCATCACCCGGGCCCTTCACTCCCATCACCCACTGCACCCATTGCCCAGGCCCTTCGCACCGATCACCAACTGCACCCATCACCCCCACCAGGGCCAGCTCCAGGCTCGGGGCGGAAGTTTGAGTCCCGCGGTGGTAATTGGGCAGCAGGTCCGCCGCTCTTCCCGCCACTGAATTGTCACCGTGGGACTCGGACTGCTGCCCCATTCTCGCCCACCACCGCAGCAATTTGGCAGCAGGTCCGCTCACCCGCCACCGAATTGCCGCTGCGGCAGCGACTGCTTGGGGCAGTAAAATTGTTAGAGCCGCCCCTGGCCCCCACTGCACCATTGCCCGGGCCCTTCGCCCGCATCACCCACTGCACCAGCACCATCATCCACTGCACCATCGCCCGAGCCCCTCGCCCCCATCACCCACTGCACCATCGCCCGGGCCCCTTGCTCCCACTGTGCCATTGCCCAGGCCCCTCACCCCCACTGCACCATCGCCCAGTGCACCCATCGCCTGGGCCCTGTGCACCTATCACCCAGTGCACACATCACCCGGGCAGCTCGCCCCCATCACCCACTGCACCATCGCCTGGGCCCTTCGCCCCCCATTGCCCGCATCTCCTGGGCCTCTCACCCCCCACTGCATGGTGCGCCATCTCCTGGGCCCGTCACTTCCAATACCTGGGCCCATCTGTGCGCACATCACCTGGGCCTGTTCCCCAGTGGCACCCATTGCCTCCTGGACCTATCCCAGCATTCCCATCGCCTGGGCCCTTCCATGCACCCATCGACAGGGCATATTTTATTTCCATGGAGTATCCAGGCATTCCTTGCCAGGATGTAGCTAATTTCATGTTACTACAGGATCTAGGTACCCAACACTGTGATGTATCTGGGCCCCCTTGAAAGCTCACCCCATTGCTTTAGTGTTCTCAGTCACAAAAATGTCACTACTATTTCACTGCTGTCTCCTGTAGCCTTCTCCATCCCTCCTGAGTCACTAATGAGAACTATCACCCCCTTCCCTTTCTGTAACATCCTTTCCCCTACCTGTTGGCCTCCCACTTTTCCCAGTACTCTACTTTTTGATGGACTGACCTTGGCCCATATTCATGGCCATTTATGACTGGTATAATTTTCCAAACTTTTGGGTATTAATGATAAGATACAGGATAGGAAGATATTGGAGAAACGCAAGAGATTTATAAACCCAGGCCTATACAGATCAGCTTAAGCACTTAGATTAGGGCAAGGCCCAACAGTCTTAGAAGTAAGCTACTTAATAGAGGTTAGCACAAGTAAATAAACTAGCAGTGATCTTAAGTCATAAAATGGCATAACACTTAGTTATGTTTGTTTTGCAATATTAAAAATGCTGAGATTAAGCATAAAATTGCTGACAGCTAATGGCAAGAAGTCAGTTGGTACCAATTTAGGGTATTTTTGGAAGAAAACATTAGCAGATATCCAACTGCACATAGCCATAGTAACCAATTGACATATATGCTGCTAATGAGCCTAAACTAATTAATATAATAACCTACAGAATAAGAACACCCCAACATTATGAAGGTGAAGAAGTTGAGATGTGGTAAAGGAGGGAGATGCTTATACATATGCATGAGGAGAATTGGCTTATACATATATATGAGGCCTATAAAATATCTGGTCATGGGTTAAGCCCTTGGAGTTCTCCACTGGCATGCTGGAGTCAGACTAGGATCTGCCTCAACCTTTCGAGTCCTCCCCAAGGGAGTATACATATGTAATGGTGCTGGTCTTGGGGCAAGAACCCACCAAATGTCAGAGTTAATGGGGGATTCAAAGTAATCAGTATAATTAAAACATAATCAATAGATTTGGCAATGCTCCCCTCTGAATTCTCCTGAATGTCTTTTGATCTTTTTAAATTGTGGTGTCCAAACTGAGTAATTATTCAACTTCAGGGCTGCCAAGTGAGCCAGTCTGACGGCCATTGTTTTGCTCAGGAGACTCGCATTGCTACATATAGCCTTCATGTCACCTTTGTGGCAGCTTCATCTCATTGTCTCTTATTTAATTTATCATGGGCAATAACACTTACACCCTCCTCAGTGGTCCCATTTTCCCTAATCTGTATGTGTGTGAAAGCCTACATACCCTTCCTCTGTAAAGCATGCTACAGTTGTCGTAATTAGTTCTTAGTTTACTGATTTTGGGCCATTTCTGTCTTGTACCATATGTATTCAGTATTTCAAACCTGCCTTCCGGTGTATTTGTGATACGGTTTTGGATATGGAACCAGGGAGCTGTCACCAGGGCCGGCACTACCATTAGGCGACCCTAGGCGGTTGCCTAGGGCACCAGGATTTGGGGGGCGGCATTTCAGGTCCCTCGGCTGCCGCCGGCAGGAGAGGCTGCTGCCGAAATGTCACGAGGTCCCCGGCGGCCAAAGAAGCTGCCGCTGAGGACCCCGGTGGCACTTCAGTGGCAGCTTCTTCAGCTGACGGGGACCTCGGCGGCATTTCGGCGGCAGCCTCTCCCGCCGTCGCCTAGGGTGGCAAAAAAGCAAAAAAGCTGGCGCTGCCCCTGGCTGGCATAGTTCAGAGAGAGGAAGGACCCTGAAAGGGGTGGGAGAGAGGCAGCAGCATTGTACTGGGTTGCAGTCTGAATCCACTGACTAAGCCTTTGCAGATACCAAACATGCTGAAAACAAGACATAGAACAGTGTCAGTGGCAGTAGATTTAAAGTGCAAGAAACGCTTGTGGGGAGAGCCAGAGCCCTGTTAGAACTGGTTTGGGGAACTAGTCTTGCGTGAGCTGACGTAGAAGCCTCAGCTGCTCCACCTGCTGGATCTCGTCAGCACAGCCTGGCATCCTGCTCACAGAAACATTACCCAGGGACTGGCAGAGATTGCATTTCTGCGACTGTGTGTGTGACAGGCAGGTGTAAATACTCGTATCGTTCCACAGAATATTCCAGTTTCTTGCACCATTTCCAGGTCATCTTCCTGCACGGCAAGACAGTTAACTGACCACAAACATCAAACACTTATAAACATTATACAGAGTAATTGCAGACTTCCAAAGCCTCACTCAGTGTAAGAAACTCTCAATGGGGATTGGTTTTAAGGCAGTTTATAAAATCTCTCCTTAATAATAAATATAGTAATAACAAACATCATTAGCAGGAATAGTGAATAACACTAATTACTCTATTCTTTTTTTTTCCTTTTTCAACATCCTCATTTCAACTTCCATATTGATCTATCCAATCCCTTAGTTCACCATGCCTTGCCCTTCCCGTGACATTTGATTGTAGCCTTGATCAACCCTCCAACTCAGAAATGAGTCATTCTCTTGACTTGGTCTTCTCCAAGCACTCTCTGATCTCTCTGTCGCTGAGTTCTCCCTCTCTGGTCACCTGGTCTCTTTGAGCAGTGCTCTATCAGTGCTCACCCCGATCCAGCTTTTCTGTGACTTCCAATCCATCAGCACTAAGGACTTCTCTGCTCGCAGCCCTCCTCTTCCTTTTCTTCCAATGACATGGTTGTTGATTTTCTCAGGCCTTCATTCTCCTCCACCCACATCACTTTTGCCCCTCTCTTCCATCATAAGGTCCACCCTGCCAGCCTCCAGAACTCACTCACCATGACATTAGCTTCCTCTGCTCCTGCTCTCACACTGTGGGATGTCACTAGCAGAAACCCTGTGATCAGGCTGACTTCCTCCCTTACAAATTAATTCTCTGGCGTCTTACTTGTTAAACAACTATACTTCTCCAACTTAAATGGATCCCACACTAACAATCCCAGACACCTTTCCACCACCTTTGACTCACTCCTCAAGCCCTCTCCTTCTCCTGCCTTCACTTCTCTCTCCACACAGGATCTCACCAATTTCTTCCAGGAGAAACTGGCAAAAGATAACACATCCTTCACGCTGCCCTCCCCTTCTTACAACTTTTGCCTCTCTTCTCCCATCACAGGCACAAAGTTTCTTGTCTGCTCTCCTCCTCTAACCCCTGTACTTGCCCCAGTGACTCCATTGCAAACCACTTCCTGGTCTACCTTGTGCTCACTCTCATCTCCCCTTACTCTTCTCCTCAACCTCTCACTCTCCTCTGGTTCACAATACAAGTATGCTTTAGTTTCTCCTATCTTAAAAAAATCACCTTGGCTCTGCTTGCCTCTCCAACTACCACCCTTTCTCCCTGTCATCTCTAAGCTCATTGAATACGTAGTTTACAATCACTGTCCAGAGTTCCTCTCCTCCAATTCCATCCTAGACCCTCTCCAAATCTGGCTTCTGCCTCTTGCACTCCACTGAAACTGCTCTTGACAAAGTCTCTAATGACCTCTTCCTAGTTAAAGTTAAAACCAGTACTGCAGCCTCATCCTCCCTGACCCATCATCTGCCTTCAACACCATCGATCATGCTCTTCTTCTTGAAATCTTAGCTTCTGTGACTGTCCTCTCCTGGTTTTTCTCCTCTCTAGTCACTCCTTCAGTGTGTCCTTTGAAGATTCTTCTCACACCCTTGCCAGTGTTCTGTGGGATTCCACAGGTCTCTAGCCTTGGTCCCCTTCTCTTCTCCCTTTACAGCTTACCTCTGGGTAATCTCACCTGTAAACACAAATTCAGCTGCCATCTCTGTGCTGATGGCTCACAGACCTATCTACACCAGACCTGTGTCCTATCCAAACAAAAACCTCAGCCTCTCTCTCTGACGTTGTCTCATGGATGTCCACTCATCCATTCAACATGGCTAAAACACTTTTTCTAATCTCCCCCTCCCCACAAGTCCTCCCTGCTACCTCCTTTCTTGATTTCTGCGGACAATACCATCATCTACCTGTCACTCAACCCGTAACCTCTTCTAGGTCCTCATATCCAGATGTCTAAATCTTGAAGATTCTTTCTGCATAACTTTTCTAACATAGAGTCTCTGCAGTCCATCTGCACAGCTAAAATTCTTGTCCATGCTCTCATCATCTCATGTCACAGTCTCACTTACTGCAACATCCTTCTCTCTGGCCTTGACAAATGCAGTCTTGCCCCACTGATATCCATTCAGGGTGCTGCTACAAAGATAATTTTCCTAAACCATGGCTTTAACCATATCTCCCCTCTCTTTGCAACCCTTCACTAGCTTCCCCTTCTCTATTGCATCAAAGATAAGATACCCACCTAGCATCTTTCATATGCTGTAGAGCTGTCAATGTTTGCCTCCAAACAGTCTATGATGCCAACTTCCACTGCCCAGTTAAAATTTCAAACAAGCATCTTTGTACTTTCTCCCATGCTGCCCCTCACACTTGGGAGGTGCTTAACCTTTTATTATGCACCCTGAGACAAGCTTTCTGGCACTGAGTTAAGAGTTTAGAACATGATGCCTATCAAGGGCAAAAAACATATCTACTGACTGTACCAACAAAGCCCATATTAAGGTAGGTTTATTGCCATATCTACCATTCTATTGAAAACACATCTGTTCAGTAACACCAAGGAGAAACCATCTATAAACTACAGGGAAATACGTAAATATCCCGGGACTTTACCAAACAATCAATTGACAACCCTTCTAATGTTCACGTAAATCTGTTACCCAAGATGTTATTCATATCTAGTATGTAGATTTATACAAAATAACAGATGTAAGAGGAAGTTTATGATGTAGAATTTGTAATTACTTTTAAATATTATTAAATTGTAAAAATAAAACTAAACATTTATGTACAGTGAGAACATTATCTAACAAAATGTTATTCCTTTTTTCTGATATAACATACAGTGCTTTCTGAGTCCCATGTAACTATTTTCATTTATCTTCAATACATAAAATTCAAATCTAAAATGTTCATTCGAACTGTCACAGCCAGGCAGCCTTGTACGTGCTGAGACGCATTTCATGTTGGGAGAACTAAAAATTGGCCTATCCTTTTCTTCATATCTCTGTTTGCAAAGTTGGAATTCTTTACACATATGGAAGGGTGGAGGGTAGGTTGCAAACATAATGCTTTTATAAAGAAAATTCCAGTATTGCATCACAGCTCTGTGTAATTAAATCTATAGTGGCCCAGTAGGCCAGCTCTCAACTCAATCAACGGCAAAAGTCCTACTGACTTTAAAGAACTGTTCCCCCTGTACTGTTTATACATGCGGGGCCCAATCCTGAACCCATTAAGAACCCAGATTTTCAATTTAAAGTTTCAAACTTTTAATCTGTCACATTATGATGGCTTAATTGTAACAAAAGAAAAAAAATGAGGGTGTGTTTGTATGATCAGACTTACCAATCAGGGAAGCTTCTTTTACCCCAGTCTAAATGGACTACAGTAGCAGCTACTGGGCACCTACCTCTGAGTTACTGCTGCGCTTACTCCACCTGCTGGAGAAAGTCCAGACTAACAAGATGAGATGGTTTCAGTGTAGTAGCCGTGTTAGTCTGTGTCAGCAAAAAGAAAATAAGAAAGAAATACTTGTGGCACCTTAGAGACTAACAAATTTATTTCAGCATAAGCTTTCGTGGACTACAGTCCGCTTCATCAGATGCACAGAATGGAACACACAGTGAGATGATATTTATACATTCAGAGAAACATGAAAAGGTGGAGATGGAATTTCCTTCCAGGGTAGCTGTGGCTGGATTGAATGAATCTGTGTATCAGCATGTGTATGCAAGTGATATACAAAAAATGTATTATATCATATTGTGAGAATCGGCTTCCCAACATGCACAGGTAATTACAGATTACCTGGGAAATTACAGATACATGTGTTCTGTGAAGGGGACCTGACATTCAGCACCATGCAGTTCCACCAGAACAAGTACTATAGCAAACAAGGTACATGCCTTTGTCCACTGTGTCACCTAACCATGGCTCAAAGCAAAGCTAGGCAAGGCAGTGGTAAAGACGCCAAAGCCCTGTCTACACTACAGCTTCCAATCTTGCTGTTATCAGTGGAATTGGACCTGTGGTAAAGTAAAGGGCCTATTTTTGCCAGTGAATATGCACTAAGAGACCAAACTATAAACTGAATTAACAGTAACAGGGCCCACCTTAATTCTGCTCACAATCCACCACAACAGTCCCATAAATCTCTGCCCATAACAACTGTCCAACTTTCCTTCATCCACCTGCCATCTGGGGGGTGAGAAAGCAGTGGGACCAATGATATGATGCACTGCCTTGTGGATTTATCATTTTTATAAATATATTATCACCTGTAGTAGCAGCAATCCGAGGCTAAAACTTGGATGAAAACCATACTCCTTTGATCACACTCTCCCTCATATACACACAGAGCTCAGCTGGCTCTAGTCTCATACCAGCCTCGTTTTCAGTCATTCTAAAGATGAACATGTTGTAGTGACTCTCTGAGATATGCTCAGGAATAAACAAGTGGGTAATATCTTTAGACAATCTAATGAAGGGGGAGACAAACCCCAATACACATCCACCCTTGCAGGAACAGCAGCAATCTTGACTCACCAGAATGCTGCTATTTTTTATATTGTCTTTTTAATTATCTAAAATTTTGCAGAGTTTATATGCAAACAACCATGCCCTCTCCCTATTCCATCTCCCAGCCACCCGTGTCCATATACTGCTTCAGACACATTTTCATCAGTGACCTGTTTAATATTATTAAGTGGATTCTTCTCCTTTGTGCAGTCAGGCTCAGGACCCAGGAAGAATCAGCAGGGAGGATCCATCCACCTTCGGGTTACGTTTCTTAGGGCCTTCTACCCAAATCATGTATTGATCTGGAATATCTGACAGCAGCCTGGTGTCCCCCATTGCTTCTCATTAGCATTTGTCCCAGGCTCTGTTAGCAGGTGCATTTTTTCAGGCAACTATTTGGACGTCTTTGAATCATGGATAAACCTTTCAGTGGGTATTTTGCCCAAGAAGGGCCTGCATGACTTTGCCTGGTGGTGGTGGTTATGAGGTGGGCAGTACTGGTGGCTATGGTGATTATTGCTCAGAGGTTGCTGTCACTGATGGAAAGAAGAAAGCAGGAGGATAATGTACTGAAACCAAGATCCCTGACGTTTTGTAACCAGTGTGAACACAGAAAAATCATTCTGTCTAGTATGTTTTCCTACCACGCTCATCACCATAGTATCTGAGAGCCTGCACGAAAGGAGATGAGTCCACTAGAGGGTTATTCTAAGAAAGGTTAGGCCCAAGACGCGACTCATCTTTGCTCCTTTTGTGCCTCTGAGTTCCGATGCGGGTGTGGCGGTGCTCCCGTTCGTGGCTTGGCCCAGGGCCGGCTGTAACAGGGACTGCAGGGCCACGGCCAGGAGCAAGGGGTGACTGGAGCCCGCCATCACTCCCGTGGGTGTCTGGGAGGGAGGAGGGGACATGGTGGGGTCACTCCCCCTCTCCCTGGAGGGATCACAATCCTGATGGTGCAACGGTAACACAGTCTCCTGCTTCCCAGCGTCCTCAGCCCATTGGTGGGGGGGGGGGCCCTTGGAGATGGGGATGACAAGGAACCGGCAGCCCCACAGGGTTTCACCACCGGCCCCGTCCCTCTGTCCGCTCCCTCCCAGGGCGGCGATCTGGCCAGCCAAATAAAAAAACCTTTCAATTGCTCTAATAGCAGAGAACACCAACACACCTTTGTTTATCTGGGTAGCTACTTGTCACTGACTGATTATCACTAAAAAAAGCTGTTGATGGAATTTGGCGGATCAGAGCCAGAATAACAAAAAGGAGCCACATAAGGAACTAGTACTGCCCATCCATGGGTTCTAGGCCATAGGTCTCCTACATGCAGCATACAAGCACTGGCAAAATGACATTAGAACTATCTTTAGAAAGAATATGGAAAGTGTGCACTGAAAATCTACCTCTTTCCTTTCCACCGTGTGCTGTTGAGAGATGAGCAAGAGGAGACACAATACCTCTGTGTCCTTGCGTCTTATCTGGGAAACACCAGGCTTAGCAAATTAGATCCTTGAACACAGAACACATTCCTATCATGGTGAAGATCTTTTCAAGCTTGGTAGTTGTCTGCTTGACAGAAAAGACAGTCTAATTGCTGGCAGCTACTTTGTACACACAGTAACTGCAGTGAATTAGGTCACATGAGATTAATTTCTGGCATCAGAGTAAAAACATAACTCTGCTCACTGGATATAAATATCCCATTCTGATTAGAAAAATGTCTGCATATAGAGCTTATTCTGATGCATTTCTGCCATTGTAATAAAATACCTTAAAAACAGAAGCCAATAATGTACCAAAAAAGGACTTGATCACATGGGGCATGCGCAAAGCTAGGATTCTACTGAAATAACATTAAAGCATTACGTTCTACCTCCACAAACCCTAGATAATGTGGCTACATTTCTTGTCAAGCAGACTACAAGGCATATGGCAAAGGCGCTTTAAACAATACAACTATTCGTTTAAAACCTGAAACGTCCTGATCTGGCGTTCTCTTCAACCACCAATAAGGAAATAATGGATCCAAGGCACACAAGTACTCTCCTGATTGGAGAAGTTAGCATAAGAACATAAGAAAGGCCAGACTGGGTCAGACCAAAGGTCCATCCAGTCTAGTATCCTGTCCACCGACAGTGGCCAATGCCAGGTGCCCCGGAGTGAGTGGACCCAACAGGCAATGATCAAATGATCTCTCTCCTGCCATCCATCACCCCCCTCTGACAAACAGAGGCTAAGGACACCATTTCTTACCCATCCTGGTTAATAGCCATTAATGGACTAAACCTCCATGAATTTATCCAGTTCTCTTTTATACCCTGTTATAGTCCTAGCCTTCACAGCCTCCTCAGGCAAGGAGTTCCACAGGTTGACTGTGCACTGTGTGAAGAAGAACTTCCTTTTATTTGTTTTAAACCTGCTGCCCACTAAGTTCTACTAGAAAGAAAAAGAACTCAAATCTCTGACCAAATCTGTTCCGCAAACTTTGACTATTTGAAAACATTTTAACCTTGAAAGTCGAAAGACAAAATCAGTGACCTTCAGATCACTGAGATCAGCATAAGGATTAATAAATAAGGTTCAGCTGGCAATTTACTCATGCTGAGACATTCCCAACCTGTCCCTCTCACACAGCTCTGTTTTTACTGCTATTGTTGTCTCTGCATGTTCAGATTTATAAATGAAATTTAAGAATTAAACAAACCAGAAGCTGAAACAATGCACAGGACAGCAGAGCTGAGTCACCCTAAATCTCTGAGACTATTTTTAGTGATGTCTTTGTTTTTGTGGAACTGAGCTCATTTTAGGCTCAATTAAGAACTGTTTACATTCAAAGGCCCAGTCACAGGCAGCATGACTGATAAGAGAAATCCACTTTAGGGAAAATCTCCCTGCATGTAGAGGGATGCCATGCAGCATTCTCCAACTTCTGAGAAGGCTGCTACCTTTGTGGGGTGAGTTCTGGGGGAGAGGTGGCTTCAGGACTCACAAGGCACAAAGAGCTGGTTTAGGTGACTGCTAAGAAATGGATGCAGAAGCAGAGTCACCATCACCCGTTTTCTGTTTATTAGATAGCATTTTAGTGCATGGGCTTTTGGCACTGTTGCAGGTGTCATCTGAAGGTTCCTTCACTGCATTAACATAAAATAACTTGTGCACAGTCCCCAGACTGTAGACAGAGAGCTACTCTGTGCGCCAGTGTGCCCTGCAGTTCTCCCCAGTGCGGATGGCAGTGAGAGGCCTGCTCTCTTGGCAGGAGAAGCACACATAACCTTCCTGGCTTCATGCACACACAGCCCGCTTGACTGATGCCCACAGTGGCAATAATGCCTCGGAGGTAGGCTGACCATATTTCCTTGAGACAAAAACGGGACATTGGGATGGCAAAAACGGGACGGGGAGACAAGGGGCAGCCGCAACAAGCCGCCCCTCGTCTCCCCGCTCAGCAGCTCGGCGGGGAGACGAGGGGCAGCCGCAACAAGCCACCCCTCGTCTCCCCGCTCAGCAGCTCGGCGGGGAGACGAGGGGCAGCCGCAACAAGCCGCCCCTCGTCTCCCCGCTCAGCAGCTCGGTGGGGAGACGAGGGGCAGCCGCAACAAGCCGCCCCTCGTCTCCCCGCTCAGCAGCTCGGCGGGGAGACGAGGGGCAGCCGCAACAAGCCGCCCCTTGTCTCCCCGCTCAGCAGCTCGGTGGGGAGACGAGGGGCAGCCGCAACAAGCCAGCGTTCAGTTTTTTACAAAAAAATAAAAACTATATATAGTTTATTAAAAACGGGACAAAATTGACATTTATATTAAAACGAAGGGACGGTCGGGAAATATGAAAAAACGGTACTGTCCCGTTTAAAACGGTACGTATGGTCAGCCTACTCGGAGGGGAGCAGGGGAATGGAGCATTTGTTACTGCACAGCTGGTATAGTGGCTACATTGTGAGATCTTGGGGGAAACAGACAGCTGCCTTCCCACCACATCTTAGCACAAAGGTAGTGTCCTTGCACCTAAAGGCTGAAATGCATGGCTCAGAAAGACAGCATTGGCAAGATAGAAAACACCATGAGGTGAGGGGGAAAACACTTCCTGGGGTCCCAGAATCATTCATATGTGACTCAAGCGCACCACAGAAGGCTGCTCTCTGGAAACATTCTCCCAAGTCCCTGGAGCTTTTGTGCTCACAGCCCCAGTCATGCTCTCCATCTGGGGATTTTCATGAGTCCAGTCCCAGCTCCTTTGTGACAGACAGTCTGGGCTCAGCAGCGGGAACTGGTTGCAGAGCTGTCTTTCTGTCCCACTTCCCCACTGGCACTGCTTCTAATTTTAGGATTTTCAGTTGGTCCTATCAGTGCTGCTGAGTCAGAAAGAGAAACTGACAAAAAACCCAGACGCACCTGTGGGGAGCAATTGACAGTAATCAGGGAGGGAGCTGTGGGCATAGAAGCTGATTCCATGGGAGCGTGACACCTCACGTGCATCGGCTGTCTGTGTTACTCCGCTGTAATTCAGACTCCTGAACCTCACATGGATGGTACTTTCCTAAGACATAACCTTGTCTTGTTGGTCAGCCCAGCAAGCTAAGAGCACAGTCACCAAATAAACATGCTATCAGGTACAATCACTTCTTCTGACTAATCTACTTGTATTGGAGGTACCTGAACTGACTTGCCCGCAGCACAGTCCCTCTTTGGTAATGATTCATGGCAAGACTAACATGGAACTCAGGAGGGCATCTCTGTGGCCCCATTAGGTAACATTGCTACTCACAGCAACTTGCCTCATTTGAACATTAACATGCAATGCAGAACCTGACGCTGCGGGACACACAGAGATTTAATGGTAACACTAGACAATAATCTAGTTCACGCGGCATGTCTGGGAGGTGAAATTCTGGGTTCCCTCTAATACCAGACATGTTGCAGACCTAGCACTCTTCAATAGCTCATGGCCTGCCCTGCAAGGTGCACTGCCCTCTCTGGCCACAGCTCCATAGTGATGACTGACTGTCACAGTTCTGAAACAGAGGCAGGATTTGGGTCCTGGGTGGGTTTTCAGGTGTTGGCCTCACAGTCAGGGGGAGGTGGCAGGAGACTCGTCAGAAGGACAGCGATTTGGAGACACATTTTCATATTTGGGTTCCTCTTCAACAACAGCCTGTTCGTTTGTTTCTAGGCTTCTGGCCTCTTCAAGACTTTCACTCTTCTTGGGGTCCCCTGTGACATCAGCTTCTCCTTCCTGAGCCACTAGTCTTTTAAGTATAGGAGATGTGGGGATGAGAGATTCTCTCTTAACAGGAACATCTATCTGGTGTCTATCTGTGAGGAGCTCAGATGACTCACAGGGATCCAGACCTGTTGTGTTGGAGTTCTCCTTGTGTGGAGGGGCTGGCTGGGGGAACATGTCTCTGGAGTCCCTCTCTGGGCCCAGGACCCTACGGGGAGGTTTCTGGATGCTCTCAGTACTTTTCCTCACCATGGGCTCCTCTCTGAAAGCTCTTTTTACTCTCTGGAAGCTACCCAAACGTTTCAGTACAGCCTGAACTGTCCCCTCTCTGTTTCCATCGGCACTCTCATTGGACTTGGAGGATTTCCCTGCTGTCCCCACAGTCACGTAAATGGTTGTGACATTCTGCTCCTTCCCTCTAACATCCAAAGTGTTTGGATTCAAAGCTGCCTCAAGGGCCTCGACTCTCTGGGCCACATGTCTGCCACTTGACACTGCCGTCCTGTGGCCTCCTGAGGTACCCCTGGGGGAGGGCTGGTGGCTCTCCTCAGCCTCGGAGATGGGCTCTGGGTTTTCGTAACAGTCACCTGGCGACCCACCCTGCTGGGGCCCCTCCTCTGGGTCAGCATGGTGCTGGTGAGAGGGAAGTTTGGTGAGACCCCAGGGGGCTTTGGGCTTCCGAGTGGTATTTGGTGTCTCCATGGAGCCTCTTTGACACTGAGGGCCAAATTTGGTTCCTTCTGCAAAAGACACCGAGGGCCTCTTGGCTCTGGCGATGCTGGATGTGCGGGGGATGGTGAAAGTCTGGGACACGTCCTCAGAGTTAAATGCTGATGCATCAGGAAATTCATGACACTTGGAGCTGCCTTCCTGAAGCTCAAAGCCTGCCACTGCAGGAACATCTGGAAAAGAAGGAAGGGAAGGGGAGTTAGGCTGCTTCTCCCTTGGCTACACAGGCTTTCAAGAACTAAGTCACTAGCATACCAACAGGCTTCTCCTTAGCTTAGGGCTCAAGGTTAGAGCATGTGGCCTTTACCCTCTTCGCCATGACTGGGGGCTTCTAGGGACTAGAGTATCCAGAACTGGCCCCATTTGGGGTTGCATTGCCTTCATTACTCCCAGACTTGATTCTAGATTTATGAGAGTGGATGGTGGGGAAAGGTGCTGAGTTAGGTTTTACACACTGATGCCACAGGGAGCCCGGGGCGGGGAGTGTCTTAATTGGGGCAGCTATGGAAGCACAAACAGCTGCAATGAGTTCTGAATTTATTTGAGGGAGTGAGGTGTGAAATCAGCAGTCTTCTGAGGACATGTAGCTCTGGCACATACCATAGCATATTTCCATTTCACACTAAACTGATGGGAAGGCCAGAAACAGAGCTCAGCCTCCCTGTATGGAAAGGAAAATAAGGAACTAAAAATAATTGGTGACTTTGTGTAACACATGTCCCTTGCAAATCCCTCCCCACAAGCACACATGGAATGAAATTCACCCTGAGCAAAGGGCCTCTGTCCCACTGGGCCCTCTGCACAGGGATGACTTTCGCCTCAAAGAGCAAAGGAAACAGGAAAGGAGAGTTGAAAATGAGTCCTAAGGAGATGGCGAAGCAACTGGGCAGCGTTACCTTCTCTGGCAGGGACACAGTAGGCTGGGCCCTCATCGTCAGTGTCAAAGGAGGAGGAGAAGGAGCTGTCTGAGGCCCAGGCAGCGGAAGGCGGTTCAATGAAGCTGGGATTGAAGGGCATCTCTGTGTCATGGTGGGAGACTGGAAGGGAAGCAAGACTATGAGGAAGAAGCAATCCAGCTCTCAGGACCACATGCTGGTCTCCATGTGTTCTAGTCTGTACTGTACCAGGGATGCCCTAGACTGAATGTTCTATGGGGCAGTCACCTGGTATCTGGCTGGCACAGCTTGCTCGTTTGCACTTAAATGGGCACTTAAAGTAAGAATGTAAGGAGATACAGTTCCTACCCTAAAGAACTCTAAAGACACAGACAAAGCAGGGCATAATAAAGATCAGGGATCAGTAATAATAATCCTGCTCTTACCTGTGACTCGGGGGAGTTTGTAGCCACTCAGTGAGAGGCAAGGTAACATGGAGCTGAGATTTGCCAGTACCCCCTGCACATGATGTTTCATTCTGGAGACCGCATCACCATCAGCAACAGCCGTCCTCAGAAAGAAAGAAGAGAGATGTGTGGCAGAGATGACTGACTTTCCAATTACACAAAGCTTACTCCTGTCTTGCTGGGAAATGGAGTTGGAATCAGCTTGGGAGAAGCCTGCACATATGGCAGCCCCATTTCTGACCAAGTCCTGCAACCTATCAGCTCATGCAGTTTGAGTCATGAGCTGATTTATCCTGTATACAGAGCTACATGAGTCAAATAAGTAAAAGTAAAATGAAGTAACATGACATTTTGAAGTAATTCCCTGTCAGGCAACAGAACCTAAGGAAGATGCTAAAGACTCTTTATTTGCCTTGAGGCTAATTTTAATTGGTCAGAAAAGGTTCCTCTTGCTTCTAGGGCCTTTCAGAAGCAATGGGCCCAAGGCAGATGGCTCTTCTCTTTTCATCTACATTTCTACAGCACCTGACACTTTTTAGTAATACCTGTCTCTGGCATCCAACTGGCTGGTTCCACAGCAACAGCAACAGCAGGTGACACAGAGTAATAGGAGGAGTAATGGGATGAGAATGCCAGCTATCAGGGCTCCCTGGTGCTTTGATCCTGCATGGAGAAACAGTGTAGAACAGGTGAAATTCTTACTTAGCTGGGAAGTTCAGAGCACTGGGAAAGCCATCCTGGAGGAAGGATCTCTGATCTGGGGACCTGCCTCAGTGGTCTAAGAATGTACTAAACAGATCCAGCCCTATCCAAATTGTTCCATTCATACCGCTCCACATCATAAGGACAGTTAGGGAACTCAGCCCAGACTCAGCACCCAGCTCACAGAACCAGAACATCTTTCAGTATCTGCAGAGAGACAGTCTCTGAGTGAGCCCCAGGGCTCTCACTCCTCATTCAGGAAGAGGCGGGAGCTCAGGACAGGCTAAGATGTGCTCAGTGCTGTTTGCTCCCATACGCTTTTTCAGCATAACACTGATGATAGCACATTACAGAAGAATGTATTTCCATCAGGCACAGCCCAGTTAGCAAAGCCATACGCGAGATGGGGTGCTGATCTCACCACTCCCAACCAGGAATGTATCTGTCCATTAAAGTCAAGTGGACTCTACTCCAGACACATTTTCTATGCTAAAGAGTCTTTGACTTACTATGACACATTCAGGAATATAAGGACTTGCCTTCAAAGATCAGACCTTTGGGCCATCTATTCCAGTTGTTTGCCTTCAGAAGAGGCCAGTGTCAGATGCTTCAGATGGAAGTGAAAGTCCTCCTACTGGCACTAACCAGTGTGGTCAGAATCACCCTTCCTAAGTCTCCTATTCAATTTCGAACTTTCCCCTGCATTATTTTATTCAGATGCATTTCCACATTTTTTAGAACCTGGGTCCACACGGGGATGATAAACCGAGTGTGAGTGCTTCTCCACAGTGCAATTATGTCCTTCAATCAACTGTTACAAACCAAGCAATTCTTCATCTACCTACAAACAAGTGACTTTACAATCAAGGCTGGAGCCATCTCTCTGCTGTAATTTCATGTGACAGACTCAGAGAAACATCTTCACTCTAAACACAGTTAACCATTTTAGTTCCACTCTGACATACTCCTGATGAATGCTATGGATGAAAATATCACCCTGTGCTACAGGATGGGAACAAGGGCTCGGGGACAGAAATAGCAAAGGCCCAGAGCAAGATTAAGGGCTTGTGAGGCACAATGAGCTTCAAACATGTGGGCTCTGGTTTTTTAACTAACTTTGAATCCCAATCCAACCTGTTGTGGTACTTGAATCTAGCCTGATAGCTGCACTCAGCTACACAGGCTTGGGCAGTGCGGAGGGGTTACAAGAAGAAAACGAAAGCCACAGAAATGAGATAGGAAAGAGCTCATTTCCCTGATCTACAGAGACAGTGGAGAAGAGGGAGGGGAGTTTCCTGGAGGCTCGTGCTGCATGGCAGGAGAGGTACTGCATGACACTGTGCAGAGCATCTTTGCTGGGAACCAGCCTGAGTTCTGGAGTCCAGAAGGCACCTTGGCTTCCACAGCAACCTTCGGTGCCTTGCATGCTTTATACTGGGGGAGAAGGAACCAAGTCTCAGCTCTGGGCAGGAGAAGATCTGGGTAACAGGGAATGAATGAAAAGGTGCAGTGTAGGATATCACTTACTAAGCACACAATCCCCAGAGTGTGGGTGGCAGGGGCCCCATGGACATCGGCAGGGGGAAGAGCAGTTCACTCCAAAAAAACCCTCTGGGCAGGTCTCATTGCAGCTGAGGGGAGAGACAGAAAGAAATGGAAAATGGCTCGTTTGGAAACATCCCAGCTTCTGTCCACTGCAGCTCCCCCTCGCTTTTACCTGGTGCCCCAATAGCCAGCCTGGCAGATACACTCCCCAGACACTGGATCACAGCTCCCATTAACACAGTCTGGACAGGTGAACCGGCATCCATCTCCAAATGTTCCAGCAGGGCAGGATGCTTCACAGCTGCAGGAAGAGGGGAGAATCTGGCTGCTGGCTCATGGGAAAGAGGCTAGCAATGCAGAGGGGCTATAGCTTAGTTTGAGGGTCAGCAGCTCTGTCACAGTGCAGAGCCTGCTTTGCATTTGCACGGATATTAACGTTGTTCCACAGGGCCCTGACTGGTTGCTAATCTTACTTGAGGATGGGAACGGTGATCTGGTGGTTAGGGCACTAGAGTGGGACCCAGGAGTTCTGGGTTCTGTTCCTGGTTCTGAAAGACTCCATGAGTGATTGCGGGAAAGACATTTAGCCCTTCTGTGCTTCAGTTCCCCATCTGTAAAACAGGGATAATCTTCCCTAACTCACGGAGGGGGAGGCTCAGATACTGAAGATACTACAGGAAAGGGAGCCATAGACAAGCCTATAAATATATAAGGCTGATTGTGTTGTAGAGCCCTACTGGGAATGCACTGGGCGTCTCTGACCTCAGGGCTCTTTGACCTCAACAAGACAAATATTGAATAGAGGTTGGTTTCTTTTCTGTTTATTTTCATTGTTCTCTGGTATCACACCTGATGCCAGGATTTCTGCAGACAGCACAGAGAGAGACATCCCAGTGTGTCTGAACACTGCCTTGCTCTGCACACATTAGGCCAGAAGGGAGGCTGTGCCACTGAACTGCATGCTGGGTAATCTCCAACCAGACTCCTAGCTCAGCTGTCTGACTGCTGTCCGTCTATCCATGGATAATCATCACACAGTGTCTAAGATTCCGTACTGTGAATGAAGCTTTCAGACAAATATTTTCTACTTTACGCGCAAGGAAGCCTGAGGCCAGAGAATGTCTGCTACAACAGAGAATTGAGCTCCACAAGGCAAACATCACACAGGAAAAGAGGGGTCCATACCTGGGTCCTCTCTTGCCAGGGTCACAGTTCAAGCAAGCCCCTGTCCCTGGATGACAGGCCTCCCCTTTTCGGCAGCTGGGACACATCTGTGCACAGTTCTCCCCATGGTATCCAGGCGTGCACAGCTGCTTACAGAGGGTACCGTTCCAGCCAGAGTCACATGCCACGCAGAACCCATCCATAGGAGAGCAGGGCTGGCTCCGCTTGCAGTGACCACAGCTGCACAGTCAGAGATGTAAGGAACAATCAGCATCAGAGCTGGGGGAACAGCGGCCCCACATCCCAAACCAAAAAAAATGGGGCAGAGAAATAGGGAGAAGAGAACTGTACTCTCTGCTCCGCAGCCAAGACCAAACAGAGCATGCTCCCACCAGCAATAACCCTGGGAACAAAGCAATCTGCTCCTGAAAGAGCTCAGGTCACTGACAGCCTGCACAGCCCTCCCAGACCCCAGCCACAGTGCTTCCACACACAGCAGTATGGCAGGGCATCAGCCCGCTTCTCTGAGCCAGGTGTCCACTGCTGGCATTCCTCAGAGGTTTCCCTCTGTACAGCTGTGACATAGTCCCTGCTGAGCCTAAGTGACAATGGAGGCAGTTGCCCCCTATGGAAACATGCTACAGAGTTTAATAGGAATGATGACATCCCATGAGATCTTATTGGAATTTAACAGGGTTTTGTAGATACAGTATTACTCTAAAAACCTATTGAATGTAATGGAGAAAGAGATCCTCTCTGTAGGCCATGAATCAGCCTACAGAAGAGCTATCTATAGTTTTCTACTGAAGTCTACAAAACTTTCCCATAGGGGACAGTCCTGTGCCTCATTCCTCAACTGACCACGGCCAGGCCTCCCTGGCCACTGGCTCAGGAAAGGCTCTCCCTCACCAGCCAGGAGACCAGCTCACACAATTATATCTCCCCACGCCCCTCCCAGAGTATGAATAGGGCAGCCAATCCAACCCTCGCTGCCCCTTTCCTCTCAGTCCCTTTATATGCAACAGCTGTGCCCTACAGTCTAACAAGCATCAGCTGCCCACTCCCTGAACTCCTCCCAGTCTGGTCCTAGACTCCTGCAGACCCACTAGGGAACACAGGCTTCTGTGCATTGGCACTGCCTAGGCAGCCCCAGACTCGTGCAGCCACCTTTGGGCACTATACCTTATCACAAGCACGCAGAGCGATATTCCTCTTACCTGTATCTGCACTGAGATCCGTAATAACCGGCAGGACAGGGATCCCCACAGCTCCTGCCCTGATAGCCAGGGCTGCAGCTGCAATGCCCATCAAGAGGGCTGCAGTTCCCATGTAGGCAGTCACAATGATGTTGGCACAATGGCCCCCAAAATCCAGCCCTGCACTCACACCTGCCTGAGTCTTGGGCACAGGGTGAGAGGTGGCAGGTGCATCTGAAGCTGCATCTCCTGCCCCACCAGCCCTGGGCGCAGACACACTGCCCTGTGACAGGGTCACAGTGGGAGCTGGCCAGCCTGCACTGACACGGCTTCTTGCAGTTCGGTGCCCACCAGCCTGGCTCACAGTGGCAGGCTCCAGTGAGGGTGTCACAGTGGCCGTGAGGTCCACACTGGCATGGGAACTGGCAGAGTACTCCCCAGAGGTTGGCATTGCAAGCGCACTGGCCGCTAACAGGGTCACACTTCCCATTGGGGTGGCATGAACAGCTCTTCTTGCAGTCCGAGCCCCAGTACTGGTCAGGGCAGCCTACAAGACAGATAACAGATCACAACATGCAGGAGTACAGGAATCTCTGTGCCACAGGGAGGAGAGCAATCTGGCAATGGGTTAGGTGTTCTTTCCCAGTGGGGTGGTGTAAGCCATGGAAGGGCACAGGCTGGTAGGCCCTGGTAGGTCCTATGCTGCAGGGGGACTAAGGAGCGGGGACTACCAAAGAGACACCCCACACCCAACTGGGAGGAGACATCAGAGCAGCATTCCCCAAACACTGTGCTGTGCTGTAACATGTGGATGTAGCTGCTTGTGCTCATGGATGGACCAAGGGGCTGCTGAGCACTTGGAGCACTTAACTGTGACCATGTGCCATCATGCTGGGAACTCTGGCCTGAGCTCACTTCCTGGGACCCAGCCAACGTCCTGGTGGGTGCTGTGAGCACTGTGTCACAGATGGAGTCTCTGGGATCACAGGGGATTCTCTGTATGTCTAAGGGTGAGAGTTTGCCCTGCCCGCTCCTTACCAGCCCCTCCATGCCCATACTCACGGGAGTTGCAGTTGGCTCCAAAGAAGCCAGGTTTGCAGCGGCAGATCCCAGGTCTCACACACACCTCATCCACCTTGCAAGCATCCTCCCCTTCACACAGCACTGTCAACAGCAGAACAAGCTAATCAGGAGCCAGGCTCCCACAGCACCAGGCCGCCGGCAGGCACATGGCCAGGGAGAGGAAGTGCAGATAGGCTGGGCACCACCAGCTTCTCCAGAGCCACCAGGGGCCAAAGCCTTTTGGCCTCTAGCTCCTTGTCCCTGTGGATTTGGACCAGCGACCTAGACTGTCAGTGACTCCAGTTCCCCATCAGCACCCCCATGTGCCCTCATGTGTGGGCTCCAGAGAGAGGTGGGGGATTCTGCTCCAAGTCCTATGGTGCCTGGTACACACTCTGCTCCAACTGGCTCCAGCCCTGGCTTGTAGCCAGGAGGTTGAGACCTATAGGAAATGACCTATAGGTGATGGCTTCTGGGAGGCTTTTTGATGAGAAATGGCTGCCTCACATCCTATGGCGTGAACAGCTCATGCAGCACTTTGGGGTGGTGGACTCTGTAGCAAATCCTGAGGGGAGATTCATCTGAGCAAGGGTTAAAGGGATGGGGGCGGAAAGCAGCATGGCTCCCCTTTTCTGTGAAGAGCAAACGGGAGCTTCCCCCCACCCCTCCCCAGCTCTCCCACTGGCATGGCTGTTGCTCTGAGTGCTCCCCTCCTGCTGCAGCCTACCCTGCGCATGGGTGCAGCTGGACAGATGTGAGAAGGCACAAAGCTGCACTTCATGAGAGACCGTCTAGCTCGGCAACGCTTGCCTTGGTTTGCATCATGCCCCAGCAGAATATTCTGCCCCTGAAATGAACCCCCTCCAGCCTCTAGGGAAGAAGCAGGAAGTGGAAATGAGGTATAGCCTAGGGGTCACAAATGGCTCCCCCATTCCCCAACAGCTCCTGTTGACAGCTCAGTGCAGCCAGGGCATAGCTTTAGTACTATGAATAAGGTTTAAGCCCCCCTCGCCCCCACTTTCCCAAAATGTCGCTGGACTCTGAGCAACAAAGACCTGAGATTCAGGAAATGCACACCAAACAGCCTGAAATGGCTGGTCAAAATGACAAAGGCATGAGATGTAAAGCCACTGATGACTCACCAGCTGTGCATTCCCTGCCTTCCTGTTTCCAACCTGGGCAGCATACCAGACCTGCAGAGAGGCTGGGGAGGGGAGAGATCCATTAGCATAGGAGCAGGGTGCTGGGCAGCAGGGGCTCATGAAAAGGGCAATATACTGGGGAGGAGATAACGCTCCTATGTTTGTATTAAAGCCCATATTATCTAGGAGGAACTAAGGATCAGCCAGAAGCACCTCTCCCAAGGTTCAGCCTGGAACATGCTGAAGGATGGGCATGCCTTTGGAAGTATTGCCCTGAGAAGGACACCAGAGGAACGGGAGGAAGTCATGGACAGGCTGTAGGACTAAAGCTGTCCTGACTGGTTCTGCCAGTGCTGACTCCCTGTGCTTAAGGAGACACCCAGTGTTTGCAGCTTGTTTTTATAGGAGTCATGCAAGTCTTTAGATTCTTTCAGCTGCTAGTAGCAGCCAGCTGCATGGGGGCCACCAAGTAATAAAAGACTCTGCTAGACAATACCACGATGGTTGAGAAAGAGGGTACCAGGACCAAAAGGCAGGGTCTACAGGAGGCTTCTGCAGGGAGGCTCCTACTGAGTTCACAGGACAGAGAAATCCCAGGCAAAGAAATCAGGCAGCTTGAGGCCCTTTTTGTTTGATGGATAATATCTAACTCATAGCATGTAACAGAGAGTGGTGTTAGCGAGCTGGATTTGCCTCAGTTCCACAGACTCATGAATACTGTGATACCATAAGGCTAGTTTTTACATACAGTTTAAAACTCTGTAAAAACCATGGCAGTACTCTGCCTTCTCACCACATGGTCGCCTGGTGCTAACTGGGCTTAAATTGCTGTCTGTGTTAGATAGTGAACTCCTTGGGACAGGGACTGTCTCACTCTCTCTGTGCAGCACTAAGCATATTGACGGCACCTGAGATATAACAGACTAAAAACTAAACCAACCCACACATTCAGCTATCTCTGTGCTATTAAACAAACCCCACCTCTGCCCGCGTCATTCCTCTCACATACCAACAGATTTATAACTATGCTATTAAATACACACTACTCTGCCCATGTGATCCCTCTCTCACACACAGACAGAGCTATCCCTGTGTTATTAAACAGTCCTTTGCCTGTGTGATCCCTCTCTCTCCCACACACACACACAGAGCTATCACTATGTCATTCAACAAACACACGTCTTTATGTGATCCCCTCTCCGCACACACAGCTATCTCTGTGCTATTAAACAAGAATATTTTCCTTGTGCGGTTACACTCTCTCGCAGAGATCTCTATGCTGCCACACACCCGTTCCCTTTTATCCTTTGGCCATACAGTTCCAGCTCAGGGAGCTTATTCTATTGAGTATGTTAGTCAAAAGATAACAGTGAATTAATCTCTGCTGCAGCATTACTTCCTCTCACCCTGTTGTGGGAAGGGAGCTCTGAGATGGGTATGGAGCAAAAGGGGAAGATGGGCAAGGAAAGGTATTGGGCACCTACCTGGTAGCCTTGCACACATTCCTCCCATTAGGGTCCAGCTCTTGAGCAGAGCTCCCAATCCATGGCCAGAAATGGAGACAAAAGAGTAACAACAGCAGCTGCGCCATCTCGGTCTGGATACAGGGTGCTGCTGGCCACAAGGGGCTTCCAAGCCAAGGCCTGGACTATATGCAGCTTTCTTGTCCGTCGGTTGGTTCTGTCTCTTCCTCTCCGTTTCTGCCTCACCCTCTCTTTGGACTCAAGTTTCCTCCTTGCTTTTTCCTGAGGAAATGCAGGAGGTGAAAAAAATCCCTCACATCCAAGGGGTGGGAAGGGAAGTGGGGGCAGGGCAAACGCTATATCCCACCGCTCACTGCAGCAGTAGAAACAGGGGAGCCCCTAGAGCCAGCATCATGGCGAGGAAAGTTGCTTGCTGCTGGCGAAGCCCAATAGCTGCCACAGGAGTAATCCGAGGGACAAAGCCAAGCTCCCCGCCCTCCATCCCCCACCCCCAAAGACCATCTCAGCCTGTCCCCATCCACTCCACCGAGTATCATGTCCCCTACCCCTACCTCCTCACATCCCACCCCCACCCCACTCCACGGCAGACCCCACCTCCCCCACTTCATACCTCCCTCCCCATGCCCTTCCCCCTGGCACTGGGGCTAGAGCAGTAGTGTTGCCAGGCTCCAATGCCCTCCAATGGGCTCTGGTGGGGACTGCACTCCTTGGCAAGATGAAGAGCTGCCAGAACAGAGCATGCCCCAGTTCTGGCAGGAGCCAGTTTGCGGAAAGCACAGAGCAGGGACCGGAGCTTTTCCGGCAATCGCCCATCCTGCTGTCTCCCAGGCTCTTTCTGTCAGCATTTTCACAGGAAACACCTTTTTCCTGCACGGTGAGCTGGAGGGGGTCAGGAGGTTCATTCAGTCCATGGGAGACTCCTAGCTACAAGGGAAGGAGGGGGGCAGGGCACTTCCCGGCCCTGGACTGGACTTTTACCTCCTCACAGAGCAGGAGCCGAGGGAAAAAATGGTTACTCGCCTATTTACTGTTGTTCTTTGAGATGTGTTGCTCGTATCTATTCCAGTTAGGTATGTGCGCGCGCCGTGTGCACGGCTGTCGGGAACTTCTCCCTAGCAGCTACCGGTCGGGCCGGCTGTGGCGCCCCCTGGAGTGGCTAAGGAAAAGTTTCTGACAGCCATGCATGCGGGGCGTGCACACCCCCAACTGGAATTGATACGAGCAAGCACTCGAAGAACAACAAATCCAAACCACCCAAAACCAGCCTTATCCCGGGATGGTGGCTGGGAGCTGGAACATGGTCCGGGGGCTCTGCTGTGCCCCAGAGGGATGACCAGGTAAAGCAGTGCAGGCTGGACTCATGCAGCCTCCAAAGTTGATCCCTGGCAGAGTTCCCAAGGAAACAGGAGCACAGAGCAGTGTGGTAGGCTCAAGACCATGGAGAGCAGAGATGGCAAAATTAAGACCTCCTGCCCGGGCCATGTCTTCAACCAGGGGAGGACTGGAGATTTCTTAGTGCTGTGTGCAGTATGGTTTTCAGTCTCCGGAGGGATGGGTCTCCTACCCCTCCCTCTAGACACTGCCAGGCCAGTCAACCTGGGAGTCCCTGCAAGAGCAAGAAGAAAGCACAAGACATGCCAGGCGCTTTGAGCAACACTCAAAGGATTTATTTCTGGTGCTCATCTCAGTTCTAAAGCCAGACAGTAATATACCCAGGAGAGATCCCCATTGCCCCAATAATAGAGAAACTCCCCATCCATTTCCTGCACTCACCAGTGCCATGCACTAGTCACTGTTACATGTCCCTAGTGAAACACAGAAGAGCCCTGGCCAGAGGCTCTATTGCACCTTTTCTCTGGGGTCAGCGCATTGCAGCGTCTTGCCGTGAGGTCATGAAGCAAATACATCTACCGAGCCGCAGACTGGGTAAAAATGAGTGCCTGCCCGAGAGCAGCAGCCAGCAATGAGAGAGCTGAGCTGCAAGTGCAGCCTGGCTGCAGATGCAGGTGCTGGCTGGGGAAGCCCAGCTGGGCTGTGAGCACAAGTGCTGGCTGCAGTGGCCAAGACATGAGCACTGGTGGAGCATGGGTGATGCCTGGGGCAGACTGCATCAAGAGGCGGCCAAGAAAGAACACGGCCAAGCACTGGCTGGGGTGGCCGAGCCACGAGCGCAGAGTCGGTGTGGGCATTGGCTGAGGCAGCTGGGGCATGAGCACAGGTGCAGTGCAGGCATTGGGTGGGGCAGCCAAGCCACAAGAGATGGGGAGTGGACATTCAACAGGGGCTGAGCTGCAAGTGCAGACCGGGCACAGGCATTCGATGGAGGCTGAGCCACAAGCATTGGTGGGCTACAGGCATTTGATGGGGCCAAGCTGCAAGTGTGAATGGGGCCTGGGCCTTGACTGGGACATCTGAACTGCGAACACGGATGAGGTGTGGGCACTCGCTGGGGGCAGAGCCGTCTAATCCTACACACATCAGGCTTTCACTGTGTCTTGTGCAGCTGCATCTCCAGGGCTGACTGCTGCGATGGGGGGCCAATGTTTCTAATGGAGCTGAGGCTACTGAGCCTTCCATGAAATTTCTCTGAGCGAGGGGCTGGGAGGGGCAGGTGCTGCTGATGGGCCATAGGCTGGCATCCTGCTCAGCTGAGGTCAGGGAGGAGGCACCACTCTGTCAGGAGAGCCATGTGTGGGTTTGTTCTCTTCCTCCTGCTCAAAATCCACATCCTGTGAGTCAATGATTTCCCACACTCCTGAGCAGCCTGGGTTGGGAGGGTCTTTGCTGCTGCTGTGATACCACAGACCAAAACTGCAGGGAAAGCAGAAATAGAGTGGATGAGCTGGGGCAGTGAACTTCCCACAGAGAGAGCGACATCCCCAGAGCTGCTGTCAGAACCACTGTCCATTGGAGACACCTGGCAGCACCAGAGACAGGTTCATCCGTGAACACCTGGGGCCAGTACGTAACGCCCCCAAAAAGTGAGGGGCCTGTCATAATCTGGGAGCAGCAGCTTTGCTAAGACAGTACTTAAGTGTGTCCCTCAGCTAGATGGATGTTTCTATATTTTGCCAGGTCTGTGACCACCCCCCCCCCTCACCTACACACACACTTTAAGCACTGCCTGGCACTCCAGAACCTGTGTGATACAGGCTGGGACTGGCTTGTGGCATCACTGACCCTGGAGGAGGCAGCAAATCACACTAGGGCTTGAGAATCAGAATACAAGCCTGGAGCAGGCCTCTCAGAGCACTTGACACACACACCAGCCTGATGCACTGTGTGTGCACAAGCCACTGGCTCCTCCCTACGAAGGTGCCACCTCTTCGGGGCACTGTTCTCAACAGATAAAGCCTCACAGGTACTGTAGTCATTTAGAATGCCCTAAGGCAGTGGTCTCCAAATTTTTGAGGGCTGTGCCCACCCTCACCCCTCTCCGCCCTCCCTGCTCCCCAGGGCCATGGCTCCAGGTGGGAGAGGGGAGGAGGAAAGGTGGCTGAGACTGGGGCCAGGAGTGAGGCCAAGAACTGAGCTGCAGCCGGGGGTGAGGCTGGGGGGGCACGATCAGAGCCGCAGCTGGGCTGCTGTGGGGGCCAGCAGCCGGATGTGGCTCTGCTCCCGGCCCCCAGCCTTGGCCCTGGGCGGGAACAGAGTCACTGCAGGGGCCAAGGCTAGAGGCAGGAGTGGAGCCGCAGCCGGGCCCCCAGCTGGGTGTGGAGCCATGCCGAGGCTGGGGATGGGGCCAGATGCAGGGCACGGCTGGGGGCGGGGCTATAGCAGAGCTCGGGGGGGGGGGAGGGCACGGCACTCCCTCCCCACCCCCTGGGGGGACTGGCCCGGACTTGCCATGCCCCTCTAAGTTCCCGGGGGGAGGAGGGGGCACACCCCACACTTTGGGGACCTCTGCCCTAAGGGCTAATTATTCCTCTAACCATATGGATATCTCCCCAAATCAGCACATCGGATGCAAACTTACAAGCTCTTGATTCTGGATTCACGTGGCTGAGAGTCCACACAATCTGCACTCTCCTCTTCATCACTAGGGTGCAAAAGAGCAGAGAAATGGTGAGTCAGAAACCCTCTGACCTGCTCACTTATGCTTGACACCATATCAGTAGAAAGGAGAATGCCAGATCCCCCTACCCAAACCACACATGATACACATATGGTGGAGAGGAGGGCAACAGCCCTATCACACAAATCATCATGGGAATCCTGGCCAGCCCACAGGATACCCTAAGCCAGATTCAGCTCCGGAAGGGTTTGATTTCTGTAAGCTGTTCCCTAGAAAAGCCCGCAGTGTGTCCAGCATCGAACATTGCCTTGTGGATGCGATGCAGAACTGAGGCCCTGACCACGTGTGCCCAGTGCAGATCCCAGGGCACTCTGCAAGAGTAAAGGTGTTGGATGTGATCCAGGATCCTGGCCAAGTTCCAAAGAGCAATCACCTTCTGCCTCCTCCCTCCCACATGTTCAGCTGGACAAGGATTCTCCTTCATTTTCTGCCCTAAACTGGTGAGCACGGCTGCTATGTGGCTGTTAAATAGCTACTGCAGTCACAGTATTTGAAAGAACCAGAGAAGATCTCCTGGGTCCCACCCAGTCCATTTCTTGAAGCCAGGGCAGGATTGTTCCCTACAGTCTAGGGTCTCTAGCAACAGAGCTTCCACTGCCTCCCCTGGGGGACCATGCCATAGCCCAATACTTCTCATTGACCAGGAGGTTCTTCTTGACATTAAGGGTAGGTCTATACTTACGCGTCGCGTCGAACGCGTCGGATCGATGTTCTGGGTTCGATTTATCGCGTCTTGTCAAGACGCGATAAATCGAACCAGGAAGTGCTCCGTTGTCGACGCTGGTACTCCAGCTCGACGAACGGAGTAGGCGGAGTCGACGGGGGAGCCTGCGCGCCGCGTCTGGACCCCGGGTAAGTGCTTTTTCCTTCGAACTAAGGTACTTCGACTTCAGCTACGTTATTCACGTAGCTGAAGTTGCGTACCTTAGTTCGATAGGGGGGGGTAGTGTAGACCTAGCCTAAGACTATGGTTTTCCCCTTTGTTATTTTTCTCCTCGATTCCTAGCTACGCCATCTTCTGCCACCCTGAATAATCCCCAGAAGTTCATCAGCGATGGGAAGAGTCAGGAGCTGCTCTCTTTTTGGAAGGCCTGTGATGCATTTGCTCATCTCCAGGTGATTTTTCAAAATGAACAGTCAGCAGCACCATTATTCCTCTCTCAGCAGTGGCTGCATGGTAGTGGTGGGTACAGAAATTATTTCCCAAATTTCATACAGAATCACAATTTACACTCAGCACAATTACGCTCAGTGCTCTTCACCTGCAAAGCACTTTGCAAACGTTAACTACTTCATCTCCAGAGTGCCTCTGACAGCAAAGCACTTTCAGACTCTTCAGTGCTCACATTGCTGTATAGATGTATGACATTGAGGGTCACAATGTTTTTATTTTTTCAATATTTAAACACATGTAAGCAAATGAGCCAGACACACACATTCCTCCCCAGGAGCTTAGACCAGGCACAACTTTGCATTTTCAGCACCCAGGCAGTTTGGCTCTAGGGTGACTGATATTTAAGGAGCTAAAAGGGCCTTCCCATGATCCCTGTGAGTGGCTCACCCCAGAGCAGAAGCCAGTGTCCTCCCAGTCCCCAATACTTTCTTCTAACCACCCCACACACACACGCGCGCTTTCTACTAGCTGAGCCAGCTAAATGACTCCAAAGCCCAGTCCCTCACAACCTGGACTGCCTCATGATGGCAGGTAAAGCACCAGCGCACTCCTTCCTTGGTGAACTGGAGAAATTTCTCACCATTGTTAGTATTACACCAGCAGACGAGATGCCAGCTCTTGCCCAGGCTGCAGGTATTAGCTAAGGACTGACAACAATCTCATAACTGGAGACCAGACCAGGTCACCTATATGTTAGTTGTGCTGTAAATACGGATAGAATGTATTCAGTTTCAGACTCTATGAAATGCTTGTATGTTGCTGCATGTATTGATCTCACTTATAATGTCTATAGCCCCTGTTATAAGGTAATATTTAATATGGGGGAGAGATTCTGTAACTGTAAAAATGTTTTCTGTGAAACTGTAACCCCCGCCTCCGCCCAGTCAGGAGAGAAACATTAGCAACTGTGAAATACTAGTTTGCCACAGCAGGTGTTCTCTCCAGCCCAACAAAAGAAGGCCCATAGCATAGACACCAGACAAACCATGGTGGACCTTCAGAGGACAAAAGACTTTGTTGATTGTTCCCCCACACCCATGAAGGGGAGACAAACTCTCCCCATCCTGTTAAACACTGGGGGACAGGAATAAAAATCCCTGACAAGAAGAAACTGCATCTTTTGGCTGTTCGAACTCTGAAAGGCCAGAGACTCTAAACTGAAGCCAGAGATCCCCAGAGGCTGCCACCTGGGTCTGCCTTGAAAGACACTTTGAAAGGAGATCACTACAACTCTGTCACGCTTAGGATTTGGATGGTAACTCATTTGCATGTACACATTTGCTTGTTTTAACCTGTAAATAACTCTCTTCCTTTTTTCTTGTTAATAAACCTTTATAGTTTATTACGGGATTGGCTATAGGCGTTGTCTTTGGGGTAGGATCAAGGGTACCAGTTGATCTAGGTAAGTGACTGGTGTCTCAGGCCTGGAAGCAACCTAAACGGGGTGTGATTTTTTGTGTAAGTGACAATTTATCACTAAGTCCAGTTTGTCTGGATGGCAAGATCGACTGGAGAGGGTAAGGGGACTGTCTGTGACTCCATAGTACGACTTTTATAGTGATCCAGTTCACATTTGTTACTGGCTTGGTAACATTGCACTACAGAACACACCAGCGGTTTGGGGTGTCTGCCCTGATATAGGCACTCTCAGTCATGAACCATTCCAGACAGCATGATAGTTGGCAGCGATTCTGCTTCCCTGAACTTAGCTCTGCAGGGTGCTCTACTATAGATGTGCTTCGGCCTGCAACGATGAGAGCTGCTCTGTCCAGGGGTCAATCACACAGTGCTGAAAATGTCAGCAGCTCAGCTGCACTGGGGCTCACACTGCTACTAGCAGGGCCCAACACAGCATCACGGGGGTAGGGAAGGATAGCAGTGTCAGATGGCTAGTGGTGGGCACCACTGTTGGGGTTCTCAGCAGCATCCACACTTGAAAATCCCGCTCTCTAGACTGTTTCAGACTAGACTACACTGACAGCAAAGGTGTGAGTGCAGCATGGGTAGACATACCTGGGTTAGCTTTCATCTAGCTGGCACAGCTAACCCTAGCAGTGAAAAGGGGGCAGTATAGGCTTCAGCAGTGACTAAACACCAGAGTACAAGTGCAGTGAGGAGCCTGGGCATGTACTCTGGTTGCTAGCTTGGGCTATCACATCTTCCCTACTATTTTAACTCCTGTTAGCTAGATCAAAGCTGGGACGGGGGAAGATGCCTATCTGTGTTACAATCACAACTTCACTTGCAGCATGGCGGGATCTTTCTTTGACTCAGGCCCCACTGAAAGCCAATGAACTTATGACCTTGGGCTTTTCTGAAAATCCTGCTGTCCTCCCTATGGCACACTGGGAGGGTGACTACAGATGGCTCATAGGCATTTGTCTAGTTAACTTGGGCCACCAGTCTTCTCCAGAAGTAGACAAGGTAACCAGGAAAGGTGAAGGCCAGTGCTGTTAGGGAAAGGACACCATGCTCCCTACTGCCAGCAAGCAGAGAACAAGGGAATGCAAGCCATCAGACAAGCAGATTCCCAACATTTGGAAATCACCAGCTAGCACATAAAGTGTGCAAGATGGCAGACAGTTATTGATGAGATTGCTTGGGTGTGGGTGTGGCACAAAAGGGACACAGTAGGAGGAAGCATTAAGGAAGCTTTTCCAGTCAGCCAGCCAGAGCACTGCAACATCCATTCATGCACCTTCCCCCATGCGCCCCTTTTTCTGCTACTCTCTCTATCGTGTATCACCCAAACCTGCTTTAAACAAGATAACTGGAGTCTGGTGACCTCAAGGGGCATTAATCAGCCACACCAAGGCATCCCCAGAGAAAAGAGAAGCCCACTTCTTTAGCCCTTTGCAGGGCTGCCCATCTACACAGGGCACTGCAGAACCTGGAAGCAGTTAGAGGAAGGGTGGAGGCTTGGCTATAGGACACTGAGAATTCACATGCTCAAGCTTCATAGGTGGGCCTTCCTCTTCCACATCCATCATCACCCACTATAGGCGCTGACTCCATGGGTGCTCCGGAGCTGGAGCACCCATGGGGAAAAATTAGTGGGTGCTCTGCACCCACCAGCAGCCAAGCTCCCCTCACCCCCTGCCCCACCTTCTCCTCCCCCCCCCCGAGCATGCCGCATCCCCGCTCCTCCGCCTACCTCCCAGCGCTTCCCACCCGGCTGCCACCAAACAGCTGTTTGGCAGTGTTAGCAAGCTCTGGGAGGGAGGGGAAGGAGCAGGAACGTGCGCTCAGGGGAGGAGGCGGGGATTTGGGGAAGGAGTTGGAATGGGGCAGAGTTGGGGCAGGGACTTTGGGGAAGGGGCAGGGCCTCGTGGAAGGGGTGGAGTGGGGGCGCGGCCGGGGGCAGGGTTGAGCACCCACAGGAAAGAGAAGTTGGCACCTATGTCACCCACAGCTGCTCATCCCTGGGGCTGGCCTAGCCCCCCCACCTGCTGGATGTAACTATGAGGGAGAGGATTCTATGAAGGCTGGGATTTCCCCATGGTCAGGAATGGGCTCTTCTGCATTTAACAGCAGGAATGACACTAATGGCAAAGGGGTCCTATTTACCCACCTCAGCTGCAGGGAGACAGGGAGAGGAACATAGAGTCAGCACTGAGTTACTTGGAAAACTCTGTGCTTTGCAAATACCCCAAGACACAGGTCCTGCCCCCAGGCCCTTACAGTCATAAGGTAACATAAGAATGGGTCAGACCAAAGGTCCTACTGGGTCAGACCAAAGGTCCATCTAGCCCAGTATCCTGTCTTCCAACAGTGGCCAGTGCCATGTGCCCCACAGGGAATGAACAGAACAGGTAATCATCAAGTGATCCATCCCATCACCCATTCCTAGCTTCTGGCCAACAGAGGCTAGAGACACCATCCCTGCCCATCCTGGCTAATAGCCATTGATGGACCTATCCTCTATGAACTTATCTAGTTCTTTTTTTAACCCTGTTATTGTCTTGGCCTTCACAACATCCTCTGGCAAGGAGTTCCACAGGTTGACTGTGCGTTGTGTGAAGAAATACTTCCTTTTATTTGTTTTAAACCTGCTGCCTATTAATTTCATTTGGTGACCCCTAGTTCTTGTGTTATGAGAAGTAGTAAACAACACTTCCTTATATACTTTCTCTACACCAGTCATGATTTTATAGACCTCTATCATATCTCCCCTTAGCCGTCTCTTCTCCAAGCGGAAAAGTCCCAGTCTTATTAATCTCTCCTCATACTGAAGCCGCTCCATACCCCTAATAATTTTTGTTGCCCTTTTCTGAACCTTTTCCAATTCCAATGTATCTTTTTTGAGATGAGGTGACCACATCTCCACGCAATTTTCAAGATGTGGGCATACCATGGATTTATATAGAGGAAACATGATATTTTCTGTCTTATCTTCTATCCCTTTCTTAATTATTCCCAGCATTCTGTTTGCCTTTTTGACTGTCGCTGCACATTGAGTGGATGTTTCCAGAGAACTATCCACGACTCCAAGATCTCTTTCTTGAGTGGTAACAGCTAATTTAGACCCCATCATTTTATATGTATAGTTGGGATTATGCTTTCCAATGTGCATTACCTTTGCATTTATCAACATTACATTTAAATCTGCCATTTTGTTGCCCAGTCCCCCAGTTTTGAGAGATCCTTTTGTAGCTCTTCGCAGTCTGCCTGGGTCTTAACTATCTAGTAATTTTGTATCCTCTGCAAATTTTGCCACCTCACTTTTTCCACTGATCCTTTTTCCAGATCAATTATGAATATGTTGAATAGGACTGGTCCCAGTACAGACCCATGAGGGACACCACCATTTACCTCTCTCCCATCTGAAAACTGACCATTTATACTTACCCTTTGTTTCCTCTCTTTTAGCCAGTTACCAATCCATAAAAGCACCTTCCCTCTTATCCTGTGGCAGCTTACTTTGCTTAAGAGCCTTTGGTGAGGGACTTTGTCAAAGGCTTTCTGAAAACCTAAGTACACTATATCCACTGGATTCCCTTGGTCCACACATGCTTGTTGACCTCCTCAAATAATTCTAGTAGATGGGTGAGGCATGATTTTCCTTTACTAAAACCATATTGACTCTTCCTCAACAAATTCTGTTCATCTATATGTCTGACAATATTGTTCTTTATTATAGTTTCAACCAGTTTGCCCGGTACTGAAGTCAGGCTTACAGGCCTGTAATTGCCAGGATCACTTCTGGCGCTCTTTTTAAAAATTGGCATCACATTAGTTACCCTCCAGTGATCTGGTACAGAAGCTGATTTAAATGATAGGTTACAGACTACAGTTAATAGTGCTACAATTTCAAATTTGAGTTCCTTCAGAACTCTTGGGTGAATGCCATCTGGTCCTGGTGACTTATTGCTGTTTAATTTATCAATTTGTTCCAAAACCTTCTCTAACGACACCTCAATCTGGGACAGTTCCTCAGATCTGTCACCTAAAAAGAATGGCTTTCAGTTCAGTCTGCAGGGGGGAGAAGGCTCCCTTTCCCCCACTGGCCATGACAGTGCAGAGCCACAGAACAGAGAGGGAAGGGCTCTTTGCTAGTGGAGATAAGTGGGGCAGGGGTGCTGCTGACACCAAGAGCAGGCCTTGGCAGGAGGAAGATCAGCTCACAAACTGCAGAGCACAGCTTCATGGTCAGCATAGGCAAGGACAGACTGCACCACACAGCCCTGCTCATGGGAGGCTCGGGCCAGGGCTCGCTCCTGCTAATGATCACAGTGGTAGGGACAGCTGTGTATGCTAACTTGATGGGTAACAATCCTATTCAAAAAGTAACTGCTCTAGCCACAGGCAGAGCCAGGGGTCTGCCAAATCCCAGAGGCTGCAGAGACTAGGAACCAGCAACCTGCCATACTCATCCAAGACACAGGCTTTGGAGTCTACACTAGGTTTGTTAGGGCAGGTCAATAGCCCAGCCGCTGCTCGGGACACAGCCGTGCTAACCCTAGACCATTGTTAGCCCTCATAGGCTCTGGGGGTAGCTGCTGCTGCCCCATTTATTAAAGAGTAAGATTCTAACACTACAGGGGTAGCTAAGCAGGCTGCGAGGAAGAGTACACATGCAGCCAGGAAAATGCTTTCTTTCTTGCTTTGCCAGAGACCTGGCCAGAGCTGAACCCTCCCTCTGTACCCAGTCACTAGGGGACTCCCGCTTTAGGCCTGCCTTAGGGAAAGCCACACACTCACCCTACAGTATTCCATGGTGAGTCTTCATCAGGAAAATGTGTTAACTTGCATTAAGAACATGAGGTAAATCCTACCAAAGGGGAGGCAGCTTGTAGTTTTCACATGAGTGCAGATGTTGATTTAAAGCCTATGGGGGAGCCAGGGGTTGACCTTGACCTCTTAATTCAATGAGCACCACGAACTGCTTTGTCTTTGCTAGGATTTCACCTCTTAACGGAAGCTAGAACACTTTTGCTCTGGTGAAGAGGTGGCCTTCACCTACACAACCTGAGAGACCTAACATGTAGGTTCTAGTGCCCCATGACAAATGTTTGTTCCAGGGCACAGATAAGCCTGTAGGTAAGTCTGCTTCCTAACATCTGGTCACCCCCTTACTGGGAGTCTAGTCCCCATGGGCACTATGATGCCTCCTTCCATCATGTGCAGTTATGTTAGGATGTTGGCTATTCCCTTCCCCCCCGTGGGTCTCTCCCCCAAGCCAAGAGTCACCCCCCTGCAAAAGGGGGTAAGGGAACAGCAGGTATCAAAACCCTGCAGAAAAGCTAGGCCCATTTCAGATCTTTATTCAAGACAGTTTAAAAACCATTGAGCTGCACACCACACGTACCCCAGCCAGTGCGTTCCGGGGTGATGAGGACGCAGCCCACGGAGCAGGGCATGGAGCTGGAAAATGTTACAGTTTACAACAGGTAACCATGAGTCGCTCTGTACTTGCAGGAGTGGATGCTACTCCTGTGAATCCTGCAGACCCTCCATAGAACATCCCAGCTGCCATCTTCAATACCACCCCTCAGGACAGCTTCTGACAGCATCAAGCAGGACCCTGCTCATTGGCCAGTCCTTCCCCAGCACGTCTGTCTGCCCGCCCCAGCCTCACACCCCCTTCACCAGACTCCACTGCAGCAATGAGTGGTGTTCAACAGCCCAGCAGGCTGCATACACCCCGGTGACAATGAAACGTACTGAGTGCCCAGTGATTAGGAGTCCCCTGGTGCGCAGGCCTGGTGATACCAGGGACTCCTGTGCTGCGCAGCAATGCTCCTCCTGGAGTCCCAGCTGGCGTGCGAGGCAGGCACTGGAGGCCCTCCCCAGGCAGAGGCAGTTTTCTCCTTCCTTCTGAGCAGCAGGAGAGGTGTTGTACCATGGCCGCCAGTGTCCATCCAGTTGTGGAATGAGCAGGAGCTACCCCAGCCCGAGCACCAGGCCCCTGCAGCCAGCTGCAGACTCACCTGCTCGCTGGCTCCTCCACAGTCCCCAACATCTTGGCTCGGATTTTTTTCCGCTGTTTTTTGATGGTGGATTTCATGGCATCCAGCAGGAAGCTTGGGATTCGCTCGTCATTCAGCAGCTCCCTGGGGAAACAAACCAGCCAGTGCACAGAAGGGCTGGGAGACACCCAGTTCCACAGCCTCCTGGGAGCCGGCAAGGAACATCCCACAACTGGAGTGACCTTCCCAGGGCTCTTTGTCTTCAGCAGAGACAGGAACAGTCACCCCCTCCCCTGAGAGTACTTCAATCCCAGCACAGAGGAATTCGATCCCAGACACTCTCCCCTGTAGGCTTCTCACTCAGGCAGAAAAAGATCACAGGCAGGGTGAGATGAGACAGACTAGCACATCCCCCATCCCTGGGGAGCAAGGGACAGCAGGGCAAGGTTGTAAAGACTCCAATCAGAGACCTTAACCTAGACCATCTACAGCCACACAATTCACCCCTGCCATGGGTTGGGGGTGGGGCACGTGAATCCACCTCAAGGGTGCCCAACCTGCTGGGTGAAGCAAAAGGGAAGGGTCAATCCCTCCTCTCCCCCAGGAAACTGTGTCTGGTTACCCAGGGTACAACCATCTCAAGGCAGCCCTGCACTCAAATGCCAGTGCTGCAGGTCAGAATCTTAGATCTGGATGACACAGATGCAGCCCACCAGGGCCAAGGGACCCCCGCAGCAAGAGGAGAAGGTGTTTTGTTCTTTCTTGAAGTGACTGTGGTTCTGGTCACCTAGGAACATGCTTCCCCTTTCCCTATAATCAGGCTGCTCTAGGTATGCTGGATGGTGCCTCTACCACACTCTGTGGTCCTGCAACATCCCTAGAGGTGCTCGCTGTTTGTGGAGACTTCCCTACAGTCAGCACCATGCTCCACAACCTCCAGTCTGATGCAGGGCTGTGGGCATGCCAGCTCCCTGCCTGCTGCAATGCTCACCGTTGGTAATAGGCCAGCTCCTCCTGCACCAAGAACAGACTGGTCTTGAGCTCATTTCGCTCCTGCAGGATTTGCTTCAACTCTTCTTTAGAGAAGCAGCTTGGAGCAGAGTTCCTCCCCCAGTCTTGGTGCTGCAGTTCCACCACTGGTGCTGCTGCTCCATCCTAGGGATTCAAAAAGAGGGAAAAGCTGAGCAGACCCTGGGAAGACAGGTAAGTCAGTGCAAAGGCCTTGGCAGCCCCTCTTGCTACAAACAGGGTACAAGCCAGGTGAGGAATCTTGCTTAAGATGCCACAGGGTCCAGGGGAGATGCCACCGCTGACGAGACAGTCAGGTGCAGATGGGGGAGCACATGCAAGATGAAGTCTCCTTCCCCTTGCAATCATTGGTTAGCCATATAATATATAGCTGGACTTCACTAGCTAGCTATACAACAGATCTGGGCTCTAGTCTAAAGCTGGGATATTTTAAAGCTAAGGATGTTTGGTTTTCCAGCACCTATCTAAAATGTAGAGAATCTCTGGTTGTGAAGTGGTCTCATGTGCATTACACCTAGCCATCAGGGTTCTCTTGAAACTCCCTCTCCGCCCCCATTCCTTCACAAATTCACACTGACAGCTTAAGATAGAACAGACACTGCTCTGGCCAGCACAGCTCTTCAGAGGTCAGTAGGATTCTTGTCCATTTCTGTGTATTGGAGGGTCTCAAGGATAAAGTCTACAGAGAGGCAGTGATGTGCACAACCACACAGCAATGCCATCTTCTGTGAGAGCCATCTCATAAGGACACTGGACACGATTCTTTACTGCTTACATCCATTTGAAGACCATGAAATCCAGTGGGGGTATGGGGAGAGCAAAAGGGAGTTCACCTTATTCTGCTGCATCACAAGCCTGTCCCAATATGGCCCTAGTCCCTCTCCTGAGGGGCAGGAAAGGTGACAATTCAGTCCAAGGCAAAATTCTAATGAGAAGCTATTAATAAGGAAATTGGTTAGCTCATACAGGGCTAAATATTAACTCTAGGAAACCATTTCCACAACAGAGTTTAGACATGGTCTGAGAGTCCCAAGATGACCACTGATGCCTCTTAAAGATAGGCGTTTGTTTCCCTCCAGCACCCTGGGATATCATCAGATTTTAATGCTTTTTCAGTTTCTCCAGAATTCTTGGGTATGAGCCATCTGGGCCTGGTGACTTGTCCTTAACTGAATCAATTTATTCCAGTAGTTCTTTTGATACATAGGTCTCTGATAGCACCTCTACTTTATTACCTGAAAAAAATAGGTCTGGGGCAGATATCTTGCCAGCATCCTCTGTGGTGGGGACTAAAGCACACAAGTCACTTTACCACTGCAATATCCTTACCTTCCTTAACTCCTCCTTTTACTCCCTGCCAAAGCAGCAGACCCACTGATTCTCTCACAGGCTTCCTGCCACCAACATCATGAAACAATCTTGTTATCGGTCTTTGGCTAAGCCCTGAAGTTTAGAGACTTAGAGCCAATGCAATGATCATTTTGGCACATCCTGACCCATTAGAGATTTACTGCAGCCTCATGCAGTGGCTGAGAGTTTATTCTGCACTAGAGACTCACTGTAGAGTGGATATTGCAAGGCTCTGACTCACTCACCATATTGAGCCTGGGGGATGCTCCAGATGCAGCCCTGGTCAGTCTGTCGATTTCCCTCCGATTTTCCAGCACCATGGTATCCAAATCCTCCTTCTTCTCCAGAGCACTCTTGAGCTGAACCTGGACCACAGCCAGTTTATGACGCAGGTCCTCATTCATGGACATGAAACGATTTAACTGCTCCTGCAGCTGAGAAACCAGATACAGGCAAATGTGAGACAGCTGTGCATACAGCTGCAGGCTCTGCTCTCGTACAGGGACACACAAGTGTGTGCAAGGCCACAGGCCACTCCCAGGAAAGGCATAGAGGTATGGACACATATAGGTGCTCAGATACTACAGTGCTGAGGATGGTTAAAGAATCTATATAAAAAACTATCTGCTCTTATAGCAAACACTTTGGCACATATTACAGGGGGACAATGGTGTGTGCAAGAACAGATCACATAGCATTGCTCCCCCACTCTCACAGCACTGGGATAAGCCACGGGAACCCTGCCTCTTACCGCCTCTGTGTCATGGTTCTTGCAGACTATCTCGTGGGCTTGGGCACGAATCTCATCCCTCTGCTTGTCCACCACCTCCTTCAACCGCAGCATCACTTCTCTCTCCTTCCGTGAGGTGCTGTCTAAAACCCAACACCAAGAGAACAGGCATCAGTTGCAGCTCTGCCCTCCTGCTGAGCTCCAGGCTCACAGACATGGCTACTCTAGAGAGTTTCACAGAACCCCTCTCCTGCACCATTGCCAACACTCTCGCCGCTGCACTGATGTTTGCAATGCTGGGAGCTCCAGAGTAAATGGGCTCTTGCCTCCCACAGCCATTTTATGTAGCACCTGCCAAACAGGCTGCCAATAGGGCTAGATGACCAATTTCTGAGAATGGCTGCTGGAGCCAGAGCCATCCACACTGAGGCTCCCAGTGAGACTGAGCCAGGGCTAGCTACCAGGGGACCTTGCAGAGCAAGGTGAGGCTATAGTATCTGCTGATGGAGTAATTCACAGATTAAGGCCAGAAGGGACCATCATGATCATTTGGTCTTACCCCTCCGCATAATACAGACCAAAGCATTGTAAGCCCCCCACCCACCCATCTCTTCCCTATGAAGGAGCCACACTGCCCCCATACCATGCATCATCACCCAGTGGAGACAGAAGTCACTTTGTAATTTACTCAAGCACCAGTGAAAGATGGCAGATGAACTGTGACCACAGCCTCAGCAACTCCTTCCTCTCCCTCTTCGGGAGCTGACATTACTGGCATTGCCCAGTTAAATAACCAACTTACAGAATCTAGAGCAGGCCTGCACAACTCGTAAAGCGGCAAGGGCCATATTACTCCAAAGAAAACAGCTGAGGGCCAAAACCCCCCGGCCCCGCGGAAACACAGCCCCCGCCCCAGTGCCACCCGCCCCGCGGAAACAACCCCTCCTTCCCCAGCGCTGGGGTGTGGAAGCCTGTAGAGGGGGAAAGAAACAGCACGCATAGGGTGACCAGATCACAGCAGTAAAATAGGACTCGCCCCCTCCCCACTCGGCCCCATCATCACACCCCTCTTCACCCCCGCCCCCGCGGTCACTATATTACTGCACACAACAGTCAATCAATGCAGTTGTAGATAAAGCTCCGCATTATGCATTTTTGTATAACTTATATGACTTTGTATTGAACCTTGGTAATATGTTATAGTGGGCCCCTAAGATAGTATAATTAAGGTAAAAGAAAAATGTCTTTTTGCTAGAAGTAGAATAATATCTTCCCCCCACTTTGTAGTCAATTGCCCTGTTGAATGAACAAGGTGTGAATGAGGAAGGCGTGGAAGGCAGCACCTCCAGACAGCTGCAACCCTTGGAAAGGGGATGGGAACCAGACCAAGGACAATCAAACTTGTCAAGTGGGCTGACTAGAGAAGAGCAGACATACTGACGGCCTCGGGGGTTAGAAGCAAGCACCCTCCTTTGGGAACACCCTCTTTGCAGCATTGGGACAACCCCCAGCCCAGAGACAAGCAGCAAAAAGGACCAACGGACACAGTCCCAGATTTTGGGCCGCACAGTGAGCCCACCTACCCTCCCTCCCCCCCCCCCCCCGCAGGCCGCACAGTGAGCCCACGCGAGCCGCATGCGGCCCCTGGGCCGCATGTTGTGCAGGCCTGATCTAGAGATCAGAGACTCTCAGCTCACCCACCCCCAGGGTAAACACCTTCTTGGTATTATCCAAATATTTCCCCCTTTATTTCCTCCCATTGCTCCTCACACACCACCCTGAACGCCTCCTCCCTGGTGCACCCCCATGTTACATGGATCTAACTCCCAATGGGCCCTTCAAGTCCCCAACCACTTAGTTGGTCCTCTCCTAGCTTCTTCTCTCACCCACTGTATCTTTCTTACATTGGGGTACTCAGCAGAGAACATGCCCTTCCATACTCCACCTGGATGTGTAGAGCAGGACCATCCCCTCCCTCCTCCATGACAGGCTGGTCAACACTACACTCACCATTCTTCTGCCATGTCACATTGCCAACTCCTTCCTGACCCTAACCAGGCAGGTAGACAGCAGGGACTGACATCACTGAGGCCTCCTGCTTATTTATAGGTTAAATCCTGCCAACCGTGCATGCAGCCAGCCCATATAACAACACCTCCCCCTCACAGTTACCGTTGTCCTCCCTGTTTCTTTAATACACTTATTACTTCAAGCTCTAAGCTCTTTAGAGCAGGAACCATCTCTTACTATGCATTCAGGCATAGTGGGGTCTTAATCCAATTAGCTCCCACAAGCTCCAATTTGGTAGTAACAGCCACCACCTCTGACTCCAATTTCAAGTGCATTGCAGTAGAGAAGTAGGCCCTCTGCTAAGTCACGCTAGTGGCTGCTTCCTCTTGTACTATTACTCTATTTCTTCTTTTTACTTACAATTTTAAGAGTTGGTTAGTTTAAATTCTGACTTACTCATCAATTACTAGACTCCCTGGTCACACGAAATGTGGCTTTACCAAAGGAAATACAGTCAACCACCGACACTGAAAGATGCAACTGAAACAAACAAGCTAGTATGGACAAATGTAAAATTCCCCAATAGTAGCTGAAGCGTCCTTGGGCAAAGGACAATAGTCCAGGAGTACATTCAGTTCATAGGTACTAGAGTGATGGGTGCTCTCCCGTGACAGAGGGACACTCATTCTGAGCTTAACATGTCTGATCCTAAGGGTATGTCTACACTGCAGTTGTCAACAAAACTTTTGTCTTTCATGGGTACTTAAAAAAGCCCCCCGCAAAAGACAAATGTTTTGCCGACGCAAGTGGCAGTGTGAAAGCGGCTTTGTTGTCAGAAGCGCTCTCCTGCCGACAAAGAGCACGCCGCTCACAGAGCTGGAAGTATTTTGTTGGCAAAAGTGCCGACAAAGAGCGCTTACACACGCTGACTTTTAGCGACAAGGCTGTGTCGACACAGCCTTGTCGCTAAAAGCTGAGCAGTGTAGACAAGCCCTAAGGAGGATTTGGCGCAAATACCTCAATTAGAAACAGGTAGAAGTAGCTCCAACCTCTGACTAGAAACCACTTCCCCAAAGAGCAGGCAGACCAGCTCTTGGAAGAAGACATGAAAGGGACAGGTTGGGGTGTGTTCTAAAATACAAGTTTTACATTTGTAAAAGACAACCAGATTCACACAACCACCTCCCTGAATAACTTAAGGGGAAGGCGGTCTTGTGATTCTGGGACTCTGCAGACTTAGGTTCTGCTCCCAAGCTCTGCTGCATGCTTCCTGTACAATGACAACTTTAGTGTGGGTAAAAGGTGTGTTTAGTAAGAGATCCTACAACCCATGTACCACTGCTAGCACCTCCGGGAGCCCTAATATAGACAAGGCTTCTAGTTAAACTTACTAGAAACTGCCTTGCCCGGCCTAGTTCAGAACTCCCCAGTGCTAACACCTGTGCAGCTGAACAAGGGATATGTTTCCTAAGACCCTTAGTATAGACAGCATTACCCTGTGCCTCAGTTCTCCACCCATGAAGTGGGATAACACCACCCTGCCTCTGAAGCATTATGTGAACCCATTCAGAGTTTGCAGTTGCTCAGAAACCAGAGTAAAGCCTTTACGCAAATATAACCAGAGACTCCCGAGATCACAGTGGCCTGTGAGCCAGGGCGCCAACTTGATTTCTGTAAGATAAGCATTCAGGTAACTACAGCTTAACCACCACAGAAGGAACATCACTGCACTCACTGGACCAACCCCCAGCAGCAGTGACAGCCATGGAAGGGATTCAGCAGCAGCTCTCCACCTTCCTTCCCCAGGGACACCCACCTTCCTGGGACTGGCTTTCTGCAAGTTGTGCCAGGAGCTTTTGGTTTTCTTCCTCCAGCTGGGCCAACCGGTTCTGGAGAACATGCTCTTTCCTCTGAGCTTCAGACAACTTCTGCTCCAGATCCTGAAGGGCAGACCCAGAGAGATCAGCTGCCTCCCCATGCCACGCCAAATCTACTATGCCTTTACCTGATGGGGCATCACTGGGGAGCCTACATAGGCCATACTGTGCTCTGCAGCCAGGCTGCCGTGGGTACTGCTACCTGGGCATAGCTGCCAGCCGAGCGTCCCCAGCCTGTTTGCCGGAAGCTGGGAATGGTGGCGGGGGCGGATCAGAGCGGAGAATTCCCAGTTCTGCTCATTGCCCCTGGGGCCCCTGACACCGGCCCCCGGCGGCTGGCAGGACACGGGGCTAGGGGGGCCCTGGTCGGGCCCAGTAGGGCCGCTCTTGCGCCGTTATGACGGACCCTGCCAATCCCCCCCACAGGGCCCCAGAGCCCAGCCCTCCCTCGGGGCCGAGCCGCGGCGCTCGCGCTCACCTCGGCCCCGGGGTCCGCCGCTTCCTCTCGCCGCCGCCGCTCCCCGCGCAGGCTCTGCACCGTCCGCAGCAGCGTCTCGGCCGAGTCGTGGCAGCTGGACTCGGCCCCGGCCGGGCCCGCCAGCGCCTCCAGCAGCTCCAGCAGCCGCACCACCTGCGGCACCAGCCCGGCCACCGCCTCCGGCCCGAAGCGCCCCGAGAGCCGCTGGAGCTCGGCCCCCAGCGCCCCGGCCATACAGTACACGTGCTCCGGGGCCAGGCGGCCGGCTGGCGTCCGCCACAGCTGCTCCTCCATGGCCCCGCGGCGCCCCGGCCTCTGGCCGCCTTAAAGCCGCGGCGCCGCGCCCCCGCCCGGCCCCGCCCCCGCGGGCAGGAGGGGGGGGGGGGAGGAGAGATCTTCCCCCGCCCGGCCCCGCCCCCGCGGGCAGAAGGGGTCGGGGGGGGGGGGGGGAGGAGAGTTCTTCCCCCGCCCGGCCCCGCGGGCAGGAGGGGTCGGGGGGGGAGGAGAGTTCTTCCCCCGCCCGGCCCCGCGGGCAGGAGGGGCCCGGTCGGAGCGAGGGGGGGTTCTCCCCCCGCCCAGGCCCGTGGCGGGGAGCCGGGACGCCGCTCCGGGAGACAGGCGGCGGCGCTTCCCTCCGCGCGGCCGTGAGGCGCTCGGGCCGTTAGCCCCGCCCCCCGCGGGCCTGTGAGGCGGGAGGAGCCCCCGCGTGGGCGCGGCCCCCAGGCCGGAGTTGGGGCCTGGCGGCGCCGGGGGAGTTGGTCACTAAAAGCCGGAGGTTACCTCACGCCAAGGCCGGAGAGCGCCCAGCCCTAGGCGGAGCGCCGGTGTCTGACCCTCTGCCCCGAGTTACCCCCACAGCCCCCCCCCCCCATTAGGCCCTTTTTCCCTGGACCATCCTCCTCGCTGGGCATCTTGTCCTGCTCAGATCCATTCCGAATGCTACTCCTAGGCCTTAGCTTTGGCCACCTCCCCACCCTGGCTTCACAACAAACTGCTTGTGCCCACTTTCAAAGGCCCTTCCTAGCAAATCCCACCCAATCATTTCTCAGTCACTACAACACTGTCACTGTTTGCCTTTGATCAGTGCACTCTCTATCACCCCCTTATATTTTCAAACAAGCTCCTTCATACTCTCATACTGCCCCACGTCTGGGAGAACTGAGAATAAATGGTGAAAGTAAAGAATAAGTTCACTTGAATTTGGTATTAAGAGAATGTGTTGTAAATAAAAGGACTTCCTTCCCCTTGTTAGTCAGGGCTATGAGTTATAAAGACCAGAATGGAGTAGGGAGGATGTCTGGTTTAAAAAAGGATATAGAAACTTTCCCTTAAAACAATAGGGATGACTGCAGAAGGTTTAAAATAAGACAAAGAATCTGGTCTTAAAACGCTAACATGGACCTTCCCACCCCAGAGTGTTATCTGAAAAGTAAAGCTTATGCAAACCTAGATACAAGGCAAAAGCTATTAGTCAGCAGGAAGAGGAGGAGGAAAGACTTTGGGAGAGAGGAGGTTGTAAATCTTACCTGGATTAAAACAAAAAGTGAGAGTAAACAGTCTCAAATTCATTAAGAGTGGTAATTGGCTATGACATTTGTTTGTTGAAGGGTATGAAAAGTTATGAATTTGAGGGTTGTTTGTCAGACCCTACCTACTCATGCTGGAGCACGCCAGGATGAGATGGTTTTCCCTAAATCTGGCCAATGTGTAACTATACTGATCAAATGCTCACAAATACTCTCTCTGTATTGGATGTAGTGACTGTTTATTTTTTAGGAAGTTTAGAGTAATTGTATAAATACCATTCAGCCTTTGGATTTAAATAAAGGAATTTATGGTTAAGTTAGCATTGTGGTAATACCTTGCATAAATAATGCCAACAGAGGAGCTCCCCTTAAATATCCATAACACTGCCTCACCATTATCCTCCTCCAAATCCCTTTAAAATTCCCCTTTGCTGGGATGCTTACAAAAAAAATTAACAGCTAAGCTCCTACTGTGCTGAGACTACATACTATGCTGATCAATATGGTCTCATTGTTTCCTTGTAGTCTTGTCTGTCCCCATCTGTTCTCTCATCTTTTACTTAATTGTAAACTGTTTGTACAATGCCTAGCACAAAGGATTCCTGGTCCATGACTAGGGTTCCTAGATGCTACAATACTTAACAGGCACAAGATTAACTATGCACAATGAAGAATCTTAGCATGAGTGACTTCCAAGGTCACTGGAAATTGGAGGCAGAGCCAGAAATTGACCCCAGCTTTCATACTGATGAGGCACAAGGATAATGTAGAGTTCCCAGTTATATAAAATTTATTAAGCCATTCTCCAAAAATCACAAAGTACATTTGTACTGACACTTTACACAAATCCTGCCATCAGTGACTAGACACAGAAGCATCTAAAGCAATGAACACCGAAAGCAATACAGGGGAATGCCTGCAGATCGCTAAGTCTTCTGGAGCAAGGTACACACTGTTGAATATCAACAGTACTAAGTCTGTGTCTGGGTGAGTTCTGGGAGACCCAGGTTTATGCATAGAGATCCTCTCGGTCTGCAGAGTAGACCTCCCCTTCCTGCAACAAGGCGAAGTTGAGGAAGTGAGATGGGCGATGGACCTCATGGTAAAACTCCTTGGGATTCGCTAGCTGCAGCTCGTACTTCATGTTGGGATCATGACGAACACCTGGAATTAAGCAGTCCCATTTCAGTCCCCATGCCTGAGGCTTCAGCCATTTCCACCCACACAGCTTACCCTGTTCTTCACAATACCCCTGTAGGAAGCTACTAATCATGTTTAAGGGACAAGACTGCTGTGATTAATACATGATGAGCTGGACAGGTTTCCTTCCTCTTTAGCTTTCACAGAATCATTGCAAGCCCCTACTAGAAAAGAAATCTCACCTGCAGTTGGGTGGAAGTATCAAGAGAATTGAAACCGGGGGCGGCGTGTTCCCACACACAGTTTCTTTAGGCTGAGCTCTTTGTCAGGCACTCCCTGCAAATCCCAGCCCCCTTCCTCATGCCAAGAGTTGTGTTCCCCATTCTTGTGCCATGCCAGGGGCTGTATGCACCCCTATTCTCCCCTATTATTGTTCTTTGTGTGGGAAGTCAATGTGTTAGAAGTTATTAGGAGGTGGGCAGAGAGGAGACAGGGATACTTTTATGCTGGAAGGTACCATCAGCCAGTTTGATCTACTGACAATATCACAGATGTGCTTGAAACTGGCTCTGCTAAACAGATGGCAGGAGCTCTGTGTCCCATTTCTCCCCTTTCAGTTTTCTAATTTGCCTAAAACAAAAATCAATAGGATTCTGCCCATTGATGCCTAGAACATTCCCTGCAATTCTGGCCTTCATCAGACGAGGCATTCAGAAGTTACCATGTCACAGACAGACACCATGGAATTGAGTGTAGGGTTTAAAAACTCAGTCAACAGCTGCTCAGTTGTGATACAGGGCTCAGAGCACCGGTGACATTCCCCTTCCCCTAACCGCCCGAGGAGGCACACAGGACAGTCAGCTAAGATCTGTGCTGGCAGGGACTCACCCATGAAGTTGTAGTTCCAGGATCCCTGTGCTGGTACCATGAAGAAGCCAAGGAAGCGGTCTGACAGCAACATCTGCACCCTCTCATAGTGGGATGGCAGGTAGCCCTTAGGGTTGTTTCCTTTGTCCGTGTTCTGCCTGCCCCACTCATAGCCACTGGGAGTCAGCTTGTAAGCAGTCAGAGTACAGGAGCCTGGGGTAAAACTGAAGAGAAGGAAAGTGGTAGTGACCAAAACTGCAGATCAGGTGAACCCTGAGATTGAAGGGAGGAAGTTAAGTGCCAACACCCCCACCCCCTTCCCCAGCTGAAATAATTCTACCTCTAGCTCAGGGATGGGCAAACTTTTTGGCCCGAGGGCCACATCTCGGGATGGAATTTGTATGGCGGGCCATGAATGCTCACAAAATTGGGGGTTGGAGTGCAGAAGGGGGTGAGGGCTCTGGGGTGGGGCCAGAAATTAGAAGTTCAGGATGCAGAAGGGGGCTCCGGGCTGGGACCGAGGGGTTTGGAGGGCAGGAGGACGGGGCACAGGGGTGCAAGCTCCAGGCGGCACTTACTTCAAGCAGCTCCCGGAAGCAGCGGCATGTCCCCCCTCTGGCTCCAAAATGGAGGCGCGGCCAGGTGGCTCTACGCACTCTGCCCTGTCCGCAGGCGCCGCCCCTGCAGCTCCCATTGGCAGCAGTTCACAGCAGCAGCACGCACAGAGCAGGGCAAGCCCCGGACTCCGCTCCCCAGCTGGAGCTCAAGGGCCAGATTAAAATGTCTGAAGGGCCGGATGTGGCCCCCAGGCCGTAGTTTTTCCCACCCCTGCTCTAGCTCATAGTCAAAATGATCCACTTCCACAAAATAAGTGCAACATGTTGAGTCAGTCTCCTACACCATCCCTCCCAGTCTTACCTTACTTTAATCTAAGTGCTAAACCAGCAAACATAAGAGATGATATCCACCCGTGCTCCCAAAGATAGGCAGATCACAACATGCACATTCCACACTTGGCCACAGCAGCTAGTCTTCAGAGGCCTAGATTTAGATTATTTTTCCTGTACCTGGCTCAGGCAGCCCACAGACACCAGGACCCAGAGGATATTTCTAGTGAAGGCTTGGCTGCCTTACGCACCTGCAGGTGATGATGATTGTTTTCTCTCCATCCCATGAGGGATTGTCAGCCATGACCTTGGCATGTGTGCTGACATCCTGCGGCGAAAGCTGAGGGGACTCATTCGGTTGCGTGTGAATCCATCCCAGGGGCTCCATTTCCTAATGAGAGAAGACTCGTTAGAGGCAGTGACTGGTAGGTGAGCTCACACACACACACACACATTATAGCCTGTCTATAAATCATTTGAGTAAAAGCCTTCCTTTCCCCAAAGGGAAATGGACCCCAAGTGAGGGACACAGGAATGAGACTCACCTTGAGGTACTCGTGTTGCGGCAGCTGGCCAGGGAGATGCACCGTCTGATGAGTTCCCCACTGGGGCACCATCACAATGCACCGGATCTCCTTCACTTGGGGATTATCTGGAGGGCTCACACCATACAGGTACCCTGCAATCTAGAAATACGCACAAACATCAGTAAAATTCTTGGGTATTTTCCCTGTAAGGAAGGAAACCTGTCCAGCTCATCATGTATTAATCCCTTGCATTTCCACGGTCAACAGCCCTATGTTTGAGGATCCGCACAAGCAGAGGGAACAGCCCAATTTTTTTCCAGTGGTAGAAGCAATTTCTACACAAAAGAGGGGACATGGAGTTTTTGGAGCTGAACTGGAATTCAGCTAGTGTGTATAGCCCCATCACTGATGCGCAGTGGAATTCTCCTTCACCTCTGGGCCTTAGAGAATCAGAGGCAGGGCTGAGCCGCCAGGACTGGCATGCCCCAGTGTGATGAGCTGGCTCTTAATTGTAGGCTTGCTGCAGAGACTCACTTGGGCCCTGAGGTCTGAGATGCAGATGAATTTCTTCAGCACATTCTTGGGAAGGATGTAGGTGTAGCCCGTTTCCTTGATATCATCAGAGGAGACATAGATGTGGTTTGTTCTCAAGTGGAGATTGGCAGCAGAGATTGCTCTGTGAATAGATATTATCCAGCAGCTCAGTAACAGACCTCACCTGGCTGCACTCGTCCTTCCCACCCAGCACAGCAAGCCCCAGATCCCTTCCGTTACCTGACTCGCCACTCCGTCTTGGAGGAGAAGGTCTGAGTTTCATAGTTGCTGGTGGTGGAGGTGATGATTTCATCACCATGCTTGTTAACAGTGCGGGTTTGTGTGGCCGTCAGCTGCGACTGCTCCTTGGTTTGCTTCTCAATCTCTGCAATCTGTTGTCTCTGCTGAGAGGGGGCAGAGATCTCCATCCCCAGGATAATATCTCGGATCTCCGACTGCGTCAAAGATGCCACATTCACACTGAAACAGAGAAAGAACATCTAGCTACACAGGTGAGTTAAGATGTATTCCTGAAACACCCTCCCGCACTGAGACGAGCTCACAGAATACTAGCTAGGGGGAGAGTGGAGCAAGACCCAGTTGGGGAGAGAAAAGTGGCTCACAGGGACATATTGAGTGCAGCCTCCACCTCAACAGCCCTTCAGCGGATGCAGGCACAAATGCTTGCACTGTACACATGCCATGGAAGTTTTGATGCAACATTATCTTCCTAGCTGAAAGTGATTAACAGAAATAACTAACTTCCCTATTGGTCCAGGACTTCCAACTATTTGTTGGGGGAGAAAGCAGGGGAGGCCAAGGGGCCCCCCTTTAAGCCTCCCTCTCTGCCAGGTGGAGGAGTCTGGTAGTACAGCTGTTACTGTGGGAGGGAAAGGGCTGGTCCTATTCCGACAGATCTCTGCTGCTTACTTGTTCTTTTTCCCATAGTCTGCGAGGATCAGGTCCTTGAGCTGCACCTCCACCTTGATCCACTCCTCATCTGTCAGGGTGGGCCAGATGTGGTGAGGCTCCGTTATGGTGGTCTTGTCTGGTTTCAGGATCACTTTGGCACGGTCATTGTTTACATGCAGTGCTCGGAGAATCAGGATCAGACGCGAGAATGCCTATGGGAAGAGAGATGCAGCCATTCAGCAAAGAGAAAAGCCTGACATACAGAAAGATATTGGTGATTTACTCCTGCCTCCTGGGACAGTTATGTTGCAGATACAACACACAGACAGTTCTGAAGTGAACGGTCATTGACTTGGAGAAAAACCCAAGAAGTCTGGTGCCACTGCTGTGACTAAGGCTTCCTGGTACAGCAAGTCCCTGAATAAAGGATGAAGATCCCTGCTGCGTTGGCTTTTGCTGCATGTACCTGGCAGCAAAGCAAATTATGTCTAGGCAAGCATCCTGCACTGTTTTGATATGCAACAGTTACAAAGGGGACCCTCACCTGTCCACTATAATACAAATAATTTGCAAAGCAGCCATTCTGGGTGGACCCCAGACCTTACCGTGTAGGAGGAGATGGTTTTCAGCCAGTCATCATAAAGGTTGAAGAGAACCATTTGGGGCTCAGTAGCCTTCAGGATGAGATCTCCAAACTTCTCAACTTTCAGGCAGGCCTGGAAGGGCAGCTGCAGCTCTGATCCTTTGATCACAATGTTTGGGAAATCCAGCAAGTGCACCTGGAGTTCAGAGAGAGAAAGAACAGGAATAAAACCTCACAAATTCTTCAGTATCTCCACCTGCCCAGATAGATCGTAGAACCTGATCTAGAGCTCCACCATGGAGCTGCTTAAGAGATTAATGCCTGTGCAACACCATATTTAGTGCATGGATACAGAAAACTCACCCTCATTTGCCCACTCTGAAGTAAAGCAGATAAACCCCCTGCTCTACAATGTAGAAGGGATTTTATAATGGTGCCCATCCCCATAGTAACTGACCCTTTACCTCAAGTGGGTCCAGCATGCCCTTCCTGGTGACTATGATCTGCTTGGGCTGCTCCTCCACAGGGAGGGAGCGAATCAGGGCAGCCACTTCCTCAGCAGTCTTCCACTTGGCCAGCTACAGAGGAAGACAAGGTTAGAATATAATTGCACACAACACCCACCCCTTCACAGGAGAAAACAGCCTGACCTTTGGGGATGAGAGGAACCTTTGAGTAAGCACCACAGCTTGGGTCAGTACAGTGAAATGCTCCCGTTAATGAGCGTGCTGGGCAATTACACCATCCGTTGTGCTCCACAAGCACATCCCCAGTCTGGCTGGGGAAGTGAAGTGATTATAAAGCCTATGGGGAGTCAATTCAACCAGTCACTTCGAGCCCTCTCAGCCTCATATCACTGGCACTCTCCTCTCTCTGGGAGGGCTGGAGGCACAATCTACTAGAGCAGCTGCTGTGACAGTGAATATACTACTTGCCAAGCCCTGGTGCTGAGGGAAGGCAGACAAGTTAGGATTCCAGCCCATGGACCCTGCTTAGGAGTGCAGACTCTTTACACCCCCAGAGCCCTGACAAAAATGCACCCATTAACAGTGAAACCAAGGAGTCCTGTCCTATAGTACAGATTGGGCTTAGATCTCACTTTATTGGGACTTCCCAGTGCTCCAGGCTAAACAAGGGCTCCAGAGACCGATCAAGGTCCCACATGGAGGAACCTTCTGCTCAGTGTTACTAAACAAGTCTCCAGAAGCAGCTAGAGTGATTCCCTGGCCCACTGTCCCCCACATAGTCCCTGGCTCTTACCTGGCCCAGACGCTTCTGTCCTGCCCACACAGATGTATGGATGATCTTTAGGAAGAGCTGCCCAGTCCTGGGATTGAAGATGAAAATGGCCCCATTGATGGGCTTTGTGGTCAAGTTCCCTTCAAATGTCTGGGGAAAAAAACCAAGGTGAAAACACTAATGTGAGCTGTATGTGCTGGGACCAAACAGTGACAGGACAGCAAACACCTGTGTACTGAGTTCTGGTTCCCAACCCCACATAAATGTAACAGCTTCTGTGTACGCTTTGCACAAAATTCCATGTCCATTAGTTCCCAGGCTCACCAGAATCCAACAGATTACATCATCCCTGTCCCAGACTCCTCTAGGCACAATACGTTAGCAGACAGCCCTCCTTCCTATCCCCTCGTCAAAAGTTCCTCCCACCCGCCGCGCTCACCTTGTGAATGGTAACTCTGTACACGTTGGTGTCATCTACAAACCAGATGATCTGATTGGAGAAGAGCTCCCCATAGTTCTGGGAGGAGAGATAGGGTTCTGTGGGCTCTGATGAGTAAAGCTGCAGCCCCTTGCGAATACGCTCCCTCAGTACGTACAGTGCAGGGTTTGCCTTCATAATCTTGGCCATAGCCTGCTGAATCAGAGGCTTGCTCCCAGGGAACCAGTTCCCATAAGCACTGGGGAGGAAGCGGCACAGCACCGGATCAGTAACAGATTTCACCACAACTCCAGCTCAAGATCTGAAAGGCAGCAACAGCCTTTTCCCAGAGAAGCAGCTTGGAGCATTGCCCCTCCCCACACAGGCAGGAGCAGATGCTGCAGCAGTCAGCATGCCCCATAGCTGAGATGTGGTTCATCTCGGCCCCCAGCGCACTGCTCTCCTCACAATGTCCTTGGGAGCTGTTCATCTGGCTACCCCTCCCTTGGCTTCCCCGCACAATGACGGGGGAAGCCACAAAGAGCACAGCAGTAAGTATACACACAACAGTCCCCATAGCAGCTACTCCACTGGTGCTGGGGATCCCCATGGAAGTGGCCTGGCCTTCAGAAACAGCACCCCATTCCCTTAGTGAACAAACAGTTAGCACTGTAGACAGACATGGCTCCATCTTTCAAGCCCAGAGAGATCCCGCAGTTAAGAATGCAAGCGACCCCAGGACTGGGCCAGTAAAACGTATCTGCTGTGACCCAACCCACCATTATTAAAAACTTAGAGTGAGCCAGGCCTCACCCCATTCATTGCGTGTATCCTTCCCGTCCCACCCCCTCCCTCTCTGCTACCCCTCCTGGCACAGGGACTGCTCTATTTGCTCTGACACATAGTGCCAAGGGTGCCTTGGCACTGTGAAACTTTTGGCAATAAAGACATTGCAGTCCCAAGGCTAGGGGGGTCTCACCTGTGCAGGTTATAGGCCAGGTCAATAGCAATGAGCACTCCAGTGGGGGAGGGGTAGATACTCATGTTGTCCGTGGTGTAATCCAGGAACTTGGCTCTTGCATAGCGCTCAATGTCATGGGAGTCATAGTCGCCCCAGCGCAGCTGGATATCAATCCAGTATTTCTGAGTGGTGGTACTGTCCATCACATCCCTGGGGAGTAGGAAAGAAAAACAGCCATCAACTCCTACCTCCCAAAGGGCAGCTACAGCCAGACCCTGCTGCAGTTGTGGCAGCCTCACCTTTGGCAAATAGCACTTACTACCAAGTCTGAGCACTAAAGCCAATTGTTAATTATGCAGAGGCAACAAGACCCAAGTGTAGGGAGACTTCATTGTCACACCGGTGCAGAGATGCTTGATAGGACAGTGATCTGAAGGAGATCAGCCTCAGTTTCATATTGGCTCAGATCAAGGATTGCTATTGTTCTTACATTTAACTGGAAGGGGTCACCTCCCCCTGAGGAAAGTCTCAGGTGAGGGCTCAGCCACATGAAATCTGGGGTGAGGTGCACCTGTAAAAGAACTGACTCCAGTCCATATCTTAGGCCCCCAGGACAGCAGGGTCACCAGCAGCACTACGTTTAGCGCTGTAGCTCCTTTAATGCTGACTAGTAGACATGAAGTGCTTCAGGGAGAGGGACAACACACAAGAGGCTTCTGGCAGTGCGCTCTCTAGAAAAGCCAATGCAGATGCAGAGGAGGAGGAACATTGAATGTCCTGAACCAGGGCCACAACCGTCACCAAGTCATTGCTGGTGGGCAGGCCTCTGTCCTACTAGGAATCCAAAGAGACCCCTGAATGCCTGAGGGACACGGGCTCCATGCTCAGGGGCTCTGTACCCCAACAGGAACAGGGAGGAGAGACTGGACAGCACTTACTTGGAATCTGCAAGCAGCGACGGCCGTGACACATTCCATTTATAGGAGGCAAAGAGGAGGATATCTGCACAGGAGGAGTTCATCTTATAGGACTTCCTGGGGTGGATGGTCTCCTTCTGCACGGTCTCAATCTCTAGAGCATCCAGCTCCTGATCGAACACCTGGGGAGACGGCAATCTGAATGAGGCAGAGAGCAGTGCACAGGATGGCGGGAAGAACCCCTAACCCAGCAATAGCAGCAAGCAGAGCACCAGGGAAAGCCACCTGTGTCCCCGTGCCATCTCCTTCTGCCTGAGGTCACCGCGGGACTGTGCAGCCCTGCTGTAACTCCCATAGCAGAATAGCTGCTAAATGATGGGATTTCCCTGGGCAATCTCCACTGCAAGAGGCAGGCTGTTGTAGGTTAACCCCTTGTTTCCCAAGAATTGGAAAGGGGCTTCCTGGGGGCACTGTTCGTAACAAAAAGCTTCCTTCCAGCACTGCAGAAACAATTACACACATCTGCACCCGCTTCCTCAATGCCCCACTCACTTGACATAAATCCATTACAATGCTCTCGTGAATCTTTTGCCACAAGTGGGCTCGGAAGATCTGAATGAGGGAAATCTTCAATGTGGGGATCTTGCCATGCATGAAGATACCTGTCAAATCCAGTTGCACCTGAAACCCGACATACACCTGACAAGAGAACAGCAACCATGAGAACATGTCACATCACAACCAGCCCCAGGCCTGGGTGAGCCCAAGATCAGAGAATTAAGCCAACTACTGCTCTAAGGAGACATTTATTTTTACCAGTATTAGAATCTGAAGTTACTCTTTAGAGTATGATTTGAAGGACAGTGAGAATTAAAGAACTTGCCTCAAACACAACTCATCTAATTGTCTTCTACAGAGATACAAGTTCATGGAGAAGGACTTTACTTACATTGGCTCTGTTAATGGTAGGAGACCACCAGAGGGTGAATCGTCTGTTGGGGATCTGGTTCAAACCCGATCTTTGGGCATTTGTCAACTTCTTCCACTTCATTGACTCCTCAAAGCCGCTGGCCTTCTCCCTGAAAGCAACAGATGCAATCAGCTATGTAAGAAAGCCATCCCTCCCCAGGGATGGGAGAGTGGCTTACTCTGCAGCGAAGACCATACATAGCACAGAGTGGGGAAATGTATGGCTGGAAAGGGCCTTGAGAGGTGCATTGGCACAGGACTATATGGCCCTTTCAAAGCTCCTCTCAGCCCTGCATTTCTAAGATTTTATAATCTTGTCCATCCCCCTGCACTGAGTGAACAGTGTAACACTGCTGTAAAAAAGCAAACATCATTCTGGGATGTATTAGCAGGAATGTTATAAGCAAGACAAGAAGTAATTCTTCCGCTCTACTCAGGCCTAAACTGGAATAGTGTGACCACTTCTGGGTGCCACAGAAGAGCAACAAAAATGATTAAAGGTCTAGAAAACATGACCGATGAAGGAAGATTTTGTTTAATCTGAAAAAAAGAGAAGAGAAGATTTAGGGGGGGACATGAGAACAGTTTTCAAGTACAAAAAGTTATTACAAGGAGAAGATAAAAATTATTCTCCTTAATCTTTGAGGATAGGACAAGAAACAATGGTCTTAAATTGCAGCAAGGGCAGTTTAGGTTGGACAGTAGGAAAAATTTCCCAACTGAAGCACTGGAATAAACTGCCCTGGAAGGTTGTGAAATCTCCATCACTGGAGATTTTTAAAAGCAGGTTAGACAAACACCTGTCAGGGATGGGCTAGATAGTACTTAGTCCTGCCATGAGTGAGGGGATTGGACTGGATGACCTCTTTAGGTCCCTTCCAGTCCCATGAGTCTATAAAGGCAGGATCAAGAGTACCTAGACCATCCCTGACAGGTTCTTAAAATCCTCCAATGATGGGCATTCCACAATGTCCCTTGAAAATCTATTCCAGTACTTAACTATCCTTAAAAGTTAAGAAGTTTTTCCTAATCAACTTTGCTGCAGATTAAGCAGACTACTTCTCATCCTACCTTTAGTGGACACAGCCCTTAAAATATTTGAAGATTTAGCAGATCCCCTACCTCAATCTTTTCTCCAACCTAAACGTCCTGTCCCCACTCCATCCCTTTTTAAATGTTTTCCCATGAGATGTTTAGAAAACTTGACTTATTTTTGTTGCTTTCCTGTGGACTCTCTCCAATTTGTCCACATTGCCCAAAACCGGACAGAATATTCCAGAGGCCTCACCAATACTGAGTAGAGCAGGACAATTGCCTCCCAAGTCTTAAATGCACCACTTCTGTTAATACACCCCAGAATACTAGCTTTTTTTTGCAACTGCACTACGTTGCCATCTCAATTTGTGATTCACTATAACCCCAGATCCTGCTTAGCAGTACTATTGCCTAGCCAACTAAGTTATTCCCCAATTTGTATTTGTGCATTTATTTTATTCCCTAAGTGTTGTACTTTGCATTTGTCTTGGCTATGCTATAGTGAGACGGTGTTGAGGGAGAGGGGTAGCATTAGCACTACACAGGAGAGAGTAAGGTTTCTGCAGAAAGTCTCCAGGGAATAACAGGGCCTTTCCTCACCAGAAGAGACCCTCCCAGGTTGGGAAGTAGGTTCCCTTGAAGAGGGTGTGCTCCAGGATTCCCTCCACTCCACCGAGTGCTTGAATCATATCTGTGCGGTAGTTGTTCAAGTTCCAGAGCTTCCCATCATGGCGCTGATGTGTCCACCAAAACGGGTTCTGTTTCAGAACCTGTATACAACAGAAGAACGATGTCACCCAGCCCAGCTATTTAACCCTGCAGCACCCGCACTGGAGATCTCACTAGTGCTAGGAATCAAGATGCCAGTGTTAATTAGTAAATTAGATGACCCACTGGTGGAAAAAGGAGGGCTGACCCAGAACGTGAATTCACAATGGACAAGTCAGCCTGGATTCAAAAAGAAGATGTTTAATTGCTTTCTACTGGTCAGTATTTTAAAAGTGATAAATAGGGAGTATTTATATTAGGAAGCCAATATTTTGCAAAGAGTGCCACCGAGTCCACATGCCGATTCTTAAGAACTGGTCACTTAGCACCCAACAGAGCTGTGTTCTGTATGCCCCTGCATACTCCCAGCAAGGAGTGTGCTGTTTAAGGACAGGGTAGGTTACATTTCCTGACTTTTTTCATAAAGGCCTTTAGCATTCCCAGTTCACGAGTCTACTTCCTTCCTGAAGCACAGAGACCAGGAAACTGCACCTACTGTAGTGCAAAGGGGAGAGGAGAAATAGGCTCCTCTGCCTGGGCTGGCAGGTGCCTGCCACCCAGTTGGTGTCAGAGCTTCCAAGAGCAATTCCCTGTTGGTACCTGGTACTGTTTGAAGTCTGTCCTGACCCTCCAGCCTTTATCATAAGCAAGGGTGTGCCGGTCTTTCTGGAAGAGAGTATTAATGCGAGGAATCCCTCTGTCCCATGAGTCCTCTAGATCCTCGAGAGTCAGACGCCTTGAGAGTGAGAGAGAGATTTCATAACAATGGCTTTAAGCCCAAAGATTCCAGCCAAATAAGGTCCTGGCTTCAGGAGTTATCAGGAGAGAGGTTTCTGCTATGTAAAGCATCTGCAGGTTCATAAAGTATCTGCTATAGGCTACTATGATCAGTGGAAGCTGGACTTCAAAAAGCTGCCCCAACATTTGTACTAGTGATCCATCCTTGTGCTGTTGCTCCATGATGAAAGGAGACAACACTCGCTAGCATCAGTCCTTTCACCAGAGCCTCATTTCCCGGTGTTTCTCAAATGCGTCTACCAAGGCCTTTTCTTGCAGCCACAGCCATCTGAGCTGTGGTGGGGGGAGGAGGGAGAGGCGGCGGGGCGCAAAGCAGTGGCCCCTCTCTCCCAAGGACCCCAGCAGTGATTGGGCCCTGCCCCCCTCTGGAGAGAGAGGAACTGTGGAGGTGCAGGCAGCTGATGAATTCCCCGCTTTCCCAGGGGTAAGGGAGGCCGGCTTTGGCCACGGGGCTTGGGCCATGCGGTGGCAGGCTCTGTTTCCAGGCTCACCACCCCCACCATCGTCCCTGGGCCCCGCTGTCTCCCTCCCCACCTCCCCATTCAGGCCTTGCCGGGGCTGATTAAGTCTGCTGGGAAAAGTGATATTAACATACATACAAATATCACTTTTCACAGCAGAAGACTTACCAGCTACCAAGTCTTAGAAGAAGAAAAAAGCTCAACCAAAAAAAGCAAAAGAAACAACAACAAAAAGACAAGAATATGCAAAGCGCCTTATTTGTGTTTCTATTCTGTTTAGGTCCAGTAAAGAATAGAGAACTGTAATTTTTTATTACCGAGTCTGAAAAACCCCTACATAAATAAATTACAATGATTTGGATATGTATATGTGCATATTTGTTTGTTTTTCCTAAAGCTAATTAAGTGTTTTAGGAAAAATTGTCAGCGCGTACAATCAGCAAGATTTGGTGGCCACATTCCGAGGCCACCAAAAAATTTGTTGTGAGAACCCCTGCTCTAGACTGTCTTTCTGCTAGGAAGCGTCATCCATGTCCCAGTTACCCTGCAGAAGCAGGCCCCATCACCACTGGGAGATGGAATGTGCCATTACAGAAACCCAGCAGTGCTTGGCCCTCTGTAAAATGCCTGGGCTCAGCAGGGTGCTTACTAGGGTGACCAGACAGCAAGTGTGAAAAATCGGGATGGGGGTGGGGGGGGTAATAGGAGCCTATATAAGAAAAAGACCCAAAAATCGGGACTGTCCCTATAAAATCGGGACATTTGGTCACCCTAGCCTTTATGCTCGTAGTTAAGCAGAATTCTGAAATCCAGCACGGTCGCCAGGATTCTGCTTACATGCCGTTCCATACTCTTCCCCACAACTAACCCATCTGAGTGCAGAGTGGAAACACACCTGTTCTGGGCAATAGCCTCCTGCCTCTTGAGGGCGTATTCTGCCCACACTCTCTGTGAGTCAATGAACTCACTCTCCCATGGCTGGATGTAGCGGTACAGATTTGGGATTAGCTGGTCTTCCTCATGGCTCATCCCTGAGCGGAAGTGAGTGATGCCAACATCTGTCTGCTTGGACCATCTGTAGCAAAGAGGCAGAGGCAACAAGTGAGGGAGGGCGGTGGGTCTGTTGTGGCTAAGTACACCATCAAGGTGTGATGGAGATGACAGACCCCTACAACAGCACAAAGGTTAAACGGTAACGTACAGGACGGAAGGTCCCAGTAATACCCCAAAATCCCTACCAGAGCCCCCGACCGCTAGTGGCATTCTTGGAGTGAGTATTTCCCTTCCCATTCTCAGAATCTTGCACAGAGCAGTGTGACTCACCTCAGGTCAGACTGGGGGATAAGAACATGGCCCATGGACAGCATGCCCAACCCCCCCAGTTCTTTGGGGGTGTAGAATACCACTGGGGGGAAGCGGCTTGGCATCTTGGAGTTCAAGCCAATTTTGATTCGGGTCTGAATCTTGTTCTCACACTTCACAAGCAGGTCAAGCAGCTCCTGTGTATTCACAACAGCCTCCCGGAAATACGTCATCAGGCCAATCAGGGCTGTGTTCCATTTGTTCACAATCTAGAGACAAAAGCAAAGGGTTGTCATCTCAGCATCTCCAGCCAGTGCCTAGGGACAGCCATGTCAGACACCCTCCTTGTTACCTTTGTGAAGGTTGTGGAGCCGGAGGCCATGAGTATCTGCCTCACTCGGTTGTGAAACCTCTGCATAGACTCATCATCCACACGCAAAAAGCACTGAGCTGTGCGCTCCTTGGTCACCTGCAACAGAAGCACATGGACAATCAATTCAATTTAACAGGGAGTCCCCATCCAACGAACGTAATGAGAGGATTTCCACCCCTTCTACACCATCATTGAAAGGTGTCACTCACACACCCCTCTCTCCAGAGGGTGTAGAGGGTGAGACCTTTAGGAGACTTCTCTGCACTCGTACTGCAGTTAAGAAGTTACCTTTCATGGCATCAGCACAGCTTCTCTGCTCTTCAGTCTTCATGCCCACCCACTTTCTAGTTCGCACCAAGATCCATTCACAGACCCTCGATCTCTTCTGGACAAGAGCTAATCCAGCCAGCCACTTGGCTCTAGCATACGCACTAAACACAATTAACCTTAGCAGCTGATGCTCTAGGCCAGCGGTGCCAAACTGACATCCCACCAGAGTATTTCATAAGGTCTGCTTCAACACAGTACACTAATGGCCGAATCATTAGTGTCTGTCATCATGTTAGCTTACACACTTGTGTAAACAGATAATGCTGTACATAAAAACAAACTTATCTAAACACATACGAAACATATGAAAATATTAATCAATACAGGTGACTTTAAATCTTATTAAAACATGCGGAATCTGTTTGGCCCACACAAGGTTTATTTGGCCCTCCTGCATAATAAGGTTGGGCACCACTGCTGGCTACCTCTATTACCATCTCCAAGAGCAGCATGAGCAAATCAGTTCTACTCAACCCACATTAATGCAGGGCATGACCATCATCCATTCTAAGCCCTGCTCTGGGATAGATTGGCTGGCAGGATTGGGAACAACACTTCCCCTACCTCATTCTGCAGATTCCACACACCATCCTTGTGGGTGAACTCCTCATAGCTGGTGCGGCACTTGGGTAGGATCCGGCACTCAAAGCCACACATGTTGAACAGCAGGTTGGGATTGTCCTTGCTATAAACAGATACAAAGCTGTTCTCCCACTGCACTGTGGTGACTGAGCGAGGCAGACGGTTCTTAATGTCCCAGAATACGGCACGGCCACTGAAAGGCAAAGAACACAGTATCAGCCCTGGCTGACAAGATACCCAATTAGTGGGGTGAAACAGAGACATGGGTTAGTTTCTCAATCCCTTTCCTCCCACTCCCAGCAGCACAGTATAAACACAGCCCACCCCACATCCACCACCCCATTAATAACACCATCTTTCCCTGATTGGGGGGGGGGGGGGGGGGGGAAGTGATGCAACACTAGCTAGGGTTATCCTGCAGTTGCCAGACTTCCATGGCAGAGCTGCCCATGCACCCAAATCCTCCTTGACTCTCAACATGTCAGATGACTTACAGATTCACATCGTGTTTCATGAGCCGCATCCGGGCATCTCGGGGCCAGCACTTCTTGTTGTTATAGCCTACAATGTTCTCATTGTTGGGATCTGGATGCTCTGTCAGGTAGCGCTGGATCAAATCCCTTGCCTCATCTGCTGTAAACCTGGAAATTCACATTAAGGGAGGAGTGGGTTACAGGATTGAACTCACAGGGCAATCCCCATTCAGCCTGAACAGGAAAGGAGAACCCCTGAAAAAATGGTGAATAGCAAGGGTATGTTTGTGGACCACACTAACAGATGCACAATTTCTGCATCCTACCGCATGAGGTGCATTCAGAAATTGCATTAGCACAGACAGAACAGGTCATGTTTTCATGCATGTTTCTGTGACTAGACATCCAGGGGTCAATGCCTGCTCACTGCAAAATCAGAAAGGCTACACCCAGCGCACGCAAACCAATTTTAAAAAAATGTGATTCTTCGCATAGAACTATGAACCTGCCTTGCCTGAGAAGCTAGTTCAGTTACTGCAGCTTAAGAACATGAACTCAAATGGGTCGAAAATCGGCTTTACCAGACAGGCTGAAAAAGAGCAAGAGCAATCTCAGCCAAAAGGGTCATTTCTCCTCAAGTGTACAAGCTCCTTTTAAGAGCTTAAAATGGAAGTAGCCCTGACATGTGACATCATTGCTATTGCACTGCACCCATGGAGCTAGATAAAAGCTTTCCTTGTCTCAACACAGCTGGCTAGCCCACAGGACAGCAATCCAGGAGGCAGAACGTGCTACAGCACCAGCCACATCATTGCATCTGCTGGAAGGGAACAGTGATATTCCTATGTTTGGACCGGAGAAGACCCAGAGCCATTGCCCTATGGATCAGTACCATCTCAACTGTACATTCTCCGCTGGAACACGAGAGCAGCTAGCAGAGAAGGGAAGGTGCCCAGGCGATGGCGCCTACCTGAAGAAGATGTGAATGCGGTCAATGTATCTGCAGAAGAGGCGGATGGGATGGGCCACCTCAGTGGCAATATCTTGGAAGCTAAGGAAGTCATTTGGCATCTGTGGTGGGCCGGCCATCTCGCTGGCTCGGTGAAGGCCCAGCACCAACAGGTCCATCACCAGCCCATAATACTGAACGATGAAGGAAGCAAACTGCAACCCCCGAATAATCCCATAGGAGTTGGTGTGGTTCATGTCCTGAGGAAACAGAAGAGAGCTGTGAGAATCTGACTCAACTATGCCCCCCCACAGACCTTTCAGCAGGGCTCTCACCCATCTGATGCAATTAAGTTAATGGAAGTTCAAGGGCTACTCCAACAGTCACTTCTGAGCAGAACTCTGGTAGTGCTCTTAGCGCCCCAATCCTTCAGCCTGCCTCCCTTCTCACCCTGGCAAAGTCTCGACTTCCCCAAGGAGATGTGTAGACAGGTGCTATAGCCCTCCCACTCCTCCCCCGTTTCCCACAGGCTAATCGTTACCTTGTAATTGATCACCACGTTGTTCTTAGCTGTCATGTAGTCAGCAATGTTATGATCAACAATAAGACGCAAGAGCCTGTTGAGCAGCGTCAAGTCAATCTTCTCATACATCTTCTCGAATCGGGACTCCAGCATCACATTACATTCACCCTCACATGTTTCCCAGACATCCTGCAGATTGTTAATGCCTGAGGCAACACAAAAAGCCAGTTGCACCATCAGCAATGATGCTGCTCCCTCACTCCATTAGCACCATCCTATGGAGGGACAGAACATTTTCAAGCTCTCCACTGTCACTCCTTTTAGTCAGCCGAGTCTTTTATTGAAGAACCCTACAGAAAAATGGGGACTAGCGAGGAATACAGCCATTAGGAATCTTCTGAAAGGGTGCCCTCACCATGTGTAAAGGTGTTTTTAATTTACCAAATCCAGTTTCTGGCAGAATATATAGCTACTGTGATGAAAGCAAGCTACAAGCTACTAAAAGCAAGACATTTAAACCACTTCCAAGAGGACACTTTAGGAACAGGCAGCTGACCCCCACCTTCACCCCAAAGAACTCCTACCTACATGCAAAACAGACACCTACACTGACCTTGGCACCATTTGTACACCAGCAGTGGAGGTGGTTCAGTGTCAGCAGGTTTGATCCAAGGAGGGAAGAGTCTTCGCTTGTCAGCCTCATACCACAAGTACTGATCCAGATAGGCATCTGTAATCTTCTCCAGGGGTTCAACATCATAAACAGGAACCAAGTGACTGTAGAGGTCCATGAACTCAATACCAACCTAATCAAGAGGAGACACCAAGCTGGCTTACACCGAGGACAGGGAAAGGAAGGAGTTGATCCAACAAGATTCTAGGTGCGAATTAATCTCTGTATGCAGAGAGCTAACTCAATCCTAGGCACTCTGAAGATATTGCTAGTGGTCTATACTCTGGCTCTAGCCAAGACATTTACCTCTTTAAAGGCTCTCTGAGTCAGAAGGTGTCGTTTGATTCTGGACAGAGCTTCGTGGGGATTATCATACGCCTGCTCAATAAGACCCAACTCCTCTCTCTGCGACTGATTCAGACGGGATTTCACACTGAAAACAAAGAGAATTGCTCTTATGACAACTACTCCATGACCCTCAAGGGAAGATTCTCCACAGCCAGAATGGACTGTAAGGCACCCTCTGATTACAACTCCTCCCATATGCCCACCCTGCACACGACTCCTACGAGACGGCCAGCACCTGTTCCCACCCATGAGGAGAGCCTGTATAAACATTCCAATAAGCCACACTAAAAAGCCTCAGTAGTACAGTATAGGCTGGAGCCTTCATTAGTCTATCAAGAGAAGCTACTATCATGTTCAAGCTCAGATATAAACGGATAACCACACAGCTTCAAGGGCATTACCCAACACAGGTATCAGGCCCTCAGCAGCCAGCAACACCCTTTCCTCTCCTTACCTGTAGGCTTCCTTCAGCCTTTCCAAGGCCAATATGAGTAGCTTGGTGTCATGCTTGTAGGAGAGCGGAGGGAAGGGGATGGGCGAGAACCTCCTGCTCTCCAGCCAGTGCACAGTGGTGGTATACACTGCGACAGCCTCCTCTGCAGTGATGTAGGGGCCATCCTGTAAACAAACCGCAGCAGCACTGTCAGCAGCCATCAAACCCCACTACAGAAAGTCCCAAGCTCTGGCCACCACTAGCCAGCATCCCAGCCCCACCTTTAAGTAATTATGCTGCCTCTCCTGTTCAGCTTTCAGGTAAAGCCTGGTCAGCCGACCCAGGTTCTTCTTGCACACAGTCTTGTCCACAGTAGCACCCCGGCGGATCCGCTCTCTGTTGTAGTGAGCTGTGTTAGTCCACCAGTCAGCTTTCGCCTTCACATATCTCAAGATCATGTTTTCAATAGGAGTTGGCAGCCCAGGAACCTGGGGAGGAGTGGTAGAGTTAAGGAAACAGGAGTTCTCCCCATGACTGACTGAAATTAAACTAAGAGAAAGGCCATGTGAGGTACTTACCTTCCAGGGGATGTTGGCCTTCCAGCACCTCCAGGCCTCACTCAAGTGCTGCAGGATGGTCCTAGCTTTGTTCTGCTTGATCCCTTCTGGCATCATGTCTAGAATGTCATGCATAACTGCAGCTCTCAGCTCCAGGTCAAAGTGAGATTCCACACGCTGCTTTGTTACAGTCTTTGCAACGCCCTTTGAGTGTCGGCCTGGAAGAGAACAAACACTTCAGGAACCTGGAGACCAACGGGGCAGTGTTACTTTGCCTCCCATTGTGAGACCCACACGCAAAAAGGTGCTACAGAAATTATGTAGCACAAGACAGCTGGAGTCCAAGCAAGTGGCATAGAAATGAAATGCACAAACAGCAGAAGTGAAACACCCACAAGACCCCAGGCCACTGTGCTGAGGGGAGGACAGTTAACAGGCTATGGGCTTCACAGAGAATTCTATTAAACATCAGTTCCACTGGGAGTCTATATGGGCTCCTGGGAAACCGATGTTCCCTGAAAATTTAGCGAATTGCTCTCACTATTAACATTTCATGCCCAGGTTCCATGTTAAGTGCTTTTCTTGAACAAGGAGGCTGGACTTAGAGCTGACAAGGAGACAAGCATTTACCTTCACCAAAGCACCCCCTTCATCTTAGTTTCACTTATTGCACATACCTTCAAACTGCCTGGCCAGCAGGTTGCCCAGCCACCGCTCCAACAGTGGGGTGATGCCTCTCATGAAGAACAGCCACACCCTCCAGCCTGGAGCCCAGAAGCCACAGCCGGGCCCCTTCCCCACAGGCCCCTAAAGAAGAGAGGCACAATAACTGCATGTTACTTCGTGACATTCCAGGAGGCCTCCTTTCTCACACAGCTGCATTGGGGCAGTCACTACTGCATGGGGAAGCAATACTCACGGTGTTAAATCTGTAGTAGATAAGATGCTTCAGGTCCTTGCACATACGAATCTGCCTCATCAGTTTGTACTTGTACCTGTACATTCCTGTCAGCTGTCCCACATGGGCAAAAATATACTGCAAGCCATCTGCCAACTGAAACACAGCATCATGATTAGGAGATCACAGTGCACATAACCCAGAGGCACTCTCTGGAAGACACGCTCTTTACACGGCCAGGAGTAAAGAGTGCACTGTGCTGAGCAGAACTCCTGTGGGTCGCTCAGCCCTCACCACACGTAAATATATCAGGAATTGAAGATTAAACTGCCTCAGTCTGAGCTATTCCTCAACTGAGCTTCAGTCCACCCCCAAGCCTCCCTCATACTGCTCCACTTGCTCCTCCAGGCCAATGCACCAGTCAATGGCAATCATCCAGTCCATAGAAGTTAGCCACCTGGTTCCCCTCGCCCAGCTCCTGACCACTTTTATTACCAAATTAGGCTCACCTGAAATGCATCCACATTTCCCAGTCTGTACTGGACATGGCTATCCACCACCAGTTTGGTCAAACGCAGAACCTCTCGGCACAGATGGAAAGCATTACCAAAACGAGACTTCTTTCGTTCCTAGGAAGGGAGAGACCAGGGTACAGGGATTAGAAGACATATTGCTGTGTAGTGACTAGGCAGCTTCCAGTCACTCAGACAGTCTGCAAAGGGAACAGCTCAGGGTCAGCAACAATAGCCCTTATATAACATTTTACCTCAAGGCACTAAACAAATAAGCAGCTTGAAGTAAACTTAATAGGTTTGCTCTCTCTTGCTGTGCAAAGACCACTAAAGCCAGTTCTTCCCAGCTCCTACTTAAGAAAGGAGCAATGGCCCAGGAATCCACCAAATCACCAAAAAGGTGGGTTCTGCAGAGAGATATGGAAATAGGAGGATGGATGGCTGATGTTGCTGCTACACTAGCCATCCAAGACCTTTACTATAGAGACTTCTGCAGCACCAGACAGATTGACTTAGAACTGGAGAACATCACTCCAGAGGGGAGGACATGGACTAGTACCTTGGTGGTGAGGGTTTTGACTGGTTTGAGATTGAAATTGTAATCCAGGTGGAGATAGTTGAGGTTCTTCCTATGAATCAGCAAGTTCAGCATATTGTAACCCTGGCGGCACACCTGCAGCCCAACCTCCACCCAGTCCAGCTTTGTTGACTGGAAGAACTTTGTTGCCTTGAAGGAGCGGAATAGGTACCTGGACATGGAGAGAGAACAATGGCATAAGCTGCACCCCCAAAACAAACCTGAGAGAAGCTCTCAAGGAAACAGGGCATCACTTACCTCTTCTTCTGAGCCTTGGGAGGTCTGTGCTTGAGTGCATTCAGAACATAGTACTTCAGCAGCTTCTGGTAGGAGACCCTCACTTTCACTGGCTGCCCTGCTGGGCAATGCTCTCGGTACCTGAGGACAAAGACCATAAACCTCAGGGCTCCAAGGAACACTCATTCTCATTCCCCAGATTGGAAGTGATGTCCCTCAAAGACAGGATAGCCAGCAGAAAGTTTTAAGGTCTCCATCAGCACTGTTAGCACCTGTGGCTTTTTCTGTATCACCCTTGCCATACAGAAAGAGGCTGGATAGGAAACTGTGCTCTTTGGAGCCTCTACACAATCTCCATGCTTAGGAGAGCAGTACGGCCCCAGTACCATGGAATCCAACCAAGTCAGATTCATCAAGGAGCTGGAAACTGCACCAGTTCCACTATTGTGGCAGCACAGACATCTCCCTTAATGCCACAGGCACTAAACCACCAATGCCCTCAATAAAGAATGTTACCAGTTCTTGACCAATGGGATGTCTAGAGCTCTGCGTGTCCTGCCAGATCTTAAGTTAAAGGGTCGAGGGGCCCACAGCAGTGCAATGCCATTGGCCGTGTTGTCCGTGTACAGCGGGGTGTCCTTCAGGAAAGGCTCCACAAATTCTGGTAACTCAAACTCTTCATCATCATCAGGCAAGGGTTCCTGACTCTAGAACGTGGAAATGCCAGACATAATCAGCCCCACACTTGCTTCAACTCAATCTTCCAAAAGTCTTAACCAAACAATAGAACTGGGATGGCTACACAATGGCAGAGGAAGAGCAAGAGATAAACCAATAGTGCCGACTAACACCGGGGACAATGCAAACTCTACATACACACTGATGGTCACTGAATCAACTCTGACCTCAGGACACAGATCTAGATCTAGAGGTAACTCAAGAGAGGCCCATTCAATGCACAGCCGCACTCAAAAAGGCTAATAGTTTGAAAACTTTTTAAAATAATGGGGCGAATAGATGCTGGCTGTATTATGCAGGGGCTAAAGAACACAAGTGTAACACTATACACGTCAATGGTGCATCTACACCTGAATATTAGGATCAGGTTTTGGTTAACTCTAGCAGTAGAAAAGGCCCTAAGGAGAGCGATGAAAACAACAAGTCCGTCAATGGAGATAGTGAAGGAAGAAGTCAGTGAGTGGAGATTTCTCCTGTGGACAAGAGTAAGAGGAGTCATGATTGTGGTATAATCTATTTATGAATTAGGCTATGTCTACACTACAGCCAGGATAGAGGCTCTGAGATTGATCTACCAGCAGTCGATTTAGCAGGTCTAGTGAAGACCCACCAAATCGACAGCAGATCTCTCAGGTCAACCCCTGTACTTTAGCCCCAACAAGAAGAGTAAAGTAAGTCAACTGGAGAGTTTCTCTTGTCGACACCCCCACCCCGCAGCATAGACCCCACGGTAACTCGACCTAAGGTACGTTATTCACGTAGTTGGAGTTGCATAGCATAGGTTGCCTTACCACAGTAGTGTAGACATAGCCTTAGTGAAGAAGTGTAATTTGGTGTCCCTGCTCTCAAGTGCTGGGAGGCAATAAGTTTAAATGGAAAAAGGGAAATGCTTTACATGCTATAAGTTAAGCTGTGGAACTTGCAGTTGCAAGATATTACTGAGGACCAATAAGGTTCAGAAAGGATTAGACATACATACATATATATATATGAAGGACCTAGTCTTCAGACTCATCTGCAATGCCATAGAGCTAGTGATCTCCCTACTTAGAACTATAGGTATGATCACCAGCCGGGGGCTGGCTCTTTTACAGAGGAGTTTATGCTCTTCCCTGAAGTATCCATGCCTGTTCCACTAAGCTGGAGCCCCTACCCTCAACATATGGTCTATGCTAGATCAAAAAGACCCTCTTCCATCACTCCCAATGCAGTGCATCCTTGGCTCATGGGCGCTCGAGCAGTAACTCACCTTGACAGAGTGCCTGTGAGAGATGGGATTGATCAATGGATCAAAGTAAAATGCCGGCAGGTCAGGATCCTCTGTTTTAATGAAGACCACATTAGGAGTGTGATACCTGCAAGATACAAGTATTAGAGCATCTTATGAGTACAGCAACTTCTCCACACCTCTGCCCGCAGTGGACGCTGTACTCACCAGGTCAGGTGCACATGGTGCGGCAGGTTGTTGTACAGGTACGGGAAGGCAATCTTGTACTCTGTCCTGATTGGCTGTCTGATGATGATTTTATTGATGTCATTGAATTCATTCCAATCTTCATCCCTTAAATAAGAAGAAAAGATTTTGTTAAATAAAAGTGCAGAATGTGACAGGAAGGCAAAGGTCTTGGATCAAAGCTGCAGGGCAGTGTCCCCAGACACCTTTCTAAACTCCTTCAATACAGATTCAGACTCTAAAGCAGCATATTGCGAAGACCCACTAATGCCACTACGAGATCTAACCCACCCGCATTTCACTTGGGGAAGACGACACATTGAAGCTTCCACCCCAAGACCAGACAAGTGCTTTTTCCCCATCCCCACCAAAACTCATCACTTACTGCAGGTTAATATCTCGGACCAGAGGCTCGAACTTGGGGCCCCCAGGAATAGCCATGTTCAGAGCCTTGGAAGTGAAGAAGGCCTTCAGATCAAACAGGTAGAAGTAGTTGTCATCCACGAGATCTGTCAGCAGCTGATTAGCTAGCCGGTATAACGTGGACATCATAGGAAGAGTGAATTGCCACCGCTGGTACGTAGAACCGTTCACATACCTGCGAAAGGGACAATGCACAGATCAGCACTGCAGGGCTAGGCAGCTACAAAGCTACTGAAACCCATCCCTCTCCCCATCCCCTTTACAGGAAATAGGAAGGAAACAGCTATCTCACAGGTCCCTCCCGAACAGAAGCAAAGGCTGCATGGCTATTCAAACCCACTGTCGACAACAATGCAACTCCACCTGCTACTGACCAGGTGCTAAACTCAGCTCTCTCGCCCCAAGACAGTTTTCCCCCCAATATCCAAGATTTAGACATGAATATTTGGGATCGTAGACAGCAGTTCCAGGCATCATGTAATATTACTGAAATTTCCACCAGAAAACTTAGTTTGTCAACAGGTTAAAGAGCTTCTGGTATGCTCCAGACAAGCATCATGTATGAAATACCCATAGTCCTGGTATGGCTGACTCAGTCCTTCATGCTTCCCGGGAGATAAGCAACATTTCAATTCAGTTGACTGCGCAGAGGTCTTTCAGAAGAGACCTTAAAGGCTGGGGGCTTGCCCGCTCTGCATCGACACTAAAGGTCCCAGACCAGTTTTCATACGAGTAGAATTTGCCCAGGTGTCCTTGGCAAAACATATCCTTGTATTTTGCAAGCCATCTAATGTCCTTCTCCCCAAGGCTACGCAATTCTAGGCTGCTGTGTACAGAGTTTATACAATGCTTTGGAACGCTTCACAATGAAAAAGTGCTACCAGAAAAGGGTACCCACTTCCTGTTGTCTTTCAATGGCTGGTGGTCATAGAACCAATCCAGGACAGGGGCATCTTCCTCTGGGTCCAGCTCAAGCTGTATTGCCTCCAGAGGCTCCACATCCAGGATGTTGTCAGCATAGTCGAGAGGGGGCTCTTCATCATCAAACGGGGGGAACCTCATCCTTTTGAAGTGACGTCTGTCTCTCTTCTCTCGTCTCATCATGATCCACATTGACCTGGGATGAATCAAGAGCATTAGATAGAGCCTATACTGCAGATTCAAGAGATCAGCCTGCGGATCCCAATGTGCGATTACTGCAAGTGCTTACCCCCACTGTGAGATGTAGACTGGTTCTATGACCCATGGAATCTCATTCACAAAGGAGATAGCACCAGTGATGTGGTACAAGACTGGAACATCTCGGATTTGTTCCCAGGGCATTGGCATGTTCTCCAAGAGTTTTAGAACAGCATGGGGCATGTACTTCAGGGCACTGCAGAAAAAAAAAAATCACTCTAGTTAGAGTCAGTATTCTTATAAACAGACCGTGACCAGCCTCCCCCCTTCTTATTGAAACCCAAATTCAAGCTGAGAGGGCACTGAAACTAGAGGGGGCACTCCCCAACTAATATGAGATTACAGCAATAACTGAGGGTGGCTGGTCACTAGACATCACTGTTTTACGTCACACAGGTGCAAACAAACAGAGCTTTCCTGCAGAAGCAGATTCAGGTACAGTGAAGGGATTAGTGCTAAAGCAACAACCCCCACATAGTCATGTGCCCTAATTGTGTACAGTAACCCTGAGCTGGGGTTTTAGAGCAACTGTTTAATTGTAGGGTGGCTGCCTGGGTTTCTCTTTCTTAAACTTAATAGGCAAACATAACAGTCTCCCCTCTCTGAATATCTAGAGCTCCAGAGGACTAAACAACTCATTTCTTATGTAGCTTTCACTGACAAGCAACTGAAGTCAGACTTTAAATGTGTGTTGGCTCCTCTTCCAGTGGGGACAGTTTGCTCCATTTACCAACCCTGTCATGAGAGCCCAAATGGCAAGAGCGTACGGTTTTCCAAGTCACCTGAGGAACTGATCAACCCCACCTTCAAGACAATTGCAACTCCTTTTCTTCCCTTTCAGTGTATTCGCAGCAGAGAAGTTCCCATGGGGAACCACCTGCCTGCCTCTACTGCACAGAATACAAAATATAGTTTGGAACTTTCTAAATCCCAGAATGCTCTGGCTCACCATCACTGCTTAGACACACCAAGTATGCACAAAATTCACTGGGGAGACTGGCAGTTAGTTGGGCAAGGTAAAAATGGTTAGCACGGAGGCAACTGGGACCAGAATTCTGTAATGCTGGTGAGGTGCTGTGGTGAGGATAGAGGGAGGAGCCATTCAGCTAGCTGATCAAAACATTCATTGTGATGGTCAGGACATTGGCATGCTTCCAGAAAGCTCATGGTAAACTGGGATATCAATCAATCAATCTAGTGATGAGGGGGTGGGGAAAGAAAATTCAATATCTAAGAATTACAATGCATTCCTATGGTGATAGGTAAGCTAGTGATAGAGAACATACAACTATTTGCATCTTTAAAACTTGCTGCTTTATTCCTGTGAACATCCTTCCAAAATTAATGGACCATCCAAACACTGTTCTAGTATGGATCAGCAAGGAAAACATTTATGTCGATACTAAAACAGTTAGGCCGAAACACTCACCACAATGAGTTAACTACCCGATTCATCTCAAGGAGGGGTTAGCTCTGCAGGCTCAGGAACTCAGACATTAGTTACATGTGGAAAGCTTTTTGAAACCAAGAATCATTGGGCTGTAAGTATTTATTTGTATTACTGTAGAACCTAGGAGCACATTCGGGAACCAGGACCCCATTGTGCATACACAGAACAAAAAGATGGTCCTTCTTGGAGACAGGGACCAACATCTTGGGGACACCACACATCCACAGAAATTCATCTTGTGAATTACTAGGGCCTCTGCATATGGCCAGGAGTTAGCAATGGATTACAACCTGCTAGGACTGGCCCCAAGTCTGAAAGGCAGGGAAACTCATCTCTTGCATTTGGATTACCCAACCACTGTGTAACGGGCATCCTTCTCTCCTCCAAGATTTTTTTTTTTTTTTTAAAGAAAAAAGAGCTACTTCTGCACAGTAGCATTTACCCAATAACTCAAACACAACCTCCTCCCCATCTCCCACTATTGTATTTCTGTTCTACTGAATACTTAGTTAGCTCACATAAAGAAAATAAGAAAGAAATACTTGTGGCACCTTAGAGACTAACGAATTTATTTCAGCATAAGCTTTCGTGGACTACAGTCCGCTTCGTCGGATGCATGGAATGGAACACCATGCAGCCGATGAAGCGGACTGTAGTCCACGAAAGCTTATGCTGAAATAAATTTGTTAGTCTCTAAGGTGCCACAAGTATTTCTTTCTTATTTTCTTTTTGCTGACACAGACTAACGCGGCTACTACACTGAAATCTGTCATTAGCTCACATAGTCCATCTTCCAAGCACTTTACAAGAGCTCATACTGTAGCATTCTCTTCTATGCACACAGAGTTAAAACTGAAAGCTCTCCAGGAAAGGTCTTGTATCTCTCAGTGGTCTCTACAGACTAATGGATACCTGTGGCATTGGTGTAGTGTACTGCTTACAATTCCACCCCTCAGGTATTGAATACCTGTAACCATGTGTGCCCTACCCACCACCCACCTTTCCCTGGATATGGATTAGGATGCTCATTGCTCTCCTTACCCCAAATAAACCCGTTTGTCATGCCGAAACTTCCTGTTAGTCATGTCACCATGGTCCCGGATAATTTTCCTCACGTGTTCTGGCGGCATGTCCTCCTTCTGGGCATCCACAAAACCAAACTTTCTCTTCTCGGCATACCGCTTTGCCTGCAGCTGCTGCCATTTGCGGGCTGCACAGACAAGAACACACACAGTACATCTCAAGCCATAGCACTAAGATAGAAGAGGGGACTCCAAACCAACATGAGCCCAAAATTATATGGATAAATATCCAGAGCTCTACTAGCAAGATAATGCAAACAGTGTTTTGTAGGGGATAAAAAGCTTCATGTTTCAGGGTTTATACCATGTCTAACTACCAGGGATCAGGAAAAGACTATCTCACACCTGCCTACAGTTGTGTTCTCCCACCTTCCTGAGTTATGTAGTGCTGGAGACAGGACACTGGCCCAGATGGACCCCAAACATGATCCAGTCTTGCAGTTCTTTGTTTCAGTGCAACCACAGCCTTCACATTAACATTCTCCTCATGTTATATTGGCCCTGGTGTATCTCCACCGTTGATAGTAAAGGGGTGCAGGACATCACAGACTAACTGCTGTGATTTTAGTTGCTACATAGTTTAACACTGTTAAGAATAAATAAACTGCTAAAATATATGCAGCTGACAGCAGCCTGTTTAGGGCAGCTCTCACAAGTTGTAATACAATACTGGGGGAAATCCAGCAAAACAAAGACAAGGGCAAATACCCATTTACAACAAATGAAGTGAACTGAACAATTTAGTGAGCAGAATACAATGGCTGTAACTTAATGATACAGAATTCTCTTTGGGGCACAGAGGCTACCTGGCCTTTGGATGGTTGGTACAAGGACCTGGGATTTCTCTGTCATGGCTGCCAGGACTGCGTGCCCGCACACACCCCAGCCCCATAAAGGCCCTTCTGTGACAAATGTCAATAGCTCTTGTACCTTTCTCCTGCAGCTTCTCTTCAGACATGTAGTCAGGCAGCGGAGCCAAGGGACTGGGCACCGGGGGCAAGCCCCCACGGTAGGGAAACACTCCAGCCATGGAGAGGCAGGCTAGGGACCAGAGAGAGGGAGGAAGGAAGGCGCAGGTCAGGGTCTGCCATAGAAAAGAGAAACACTCCTACATCCCCGCCCCCCCTTCTCCTCCCCACGCGCCCCCCGGGCACTCCCCGCCCCCCCTTCTCCTCCCCACGCGCCCCCCTGGGCACTCCACGCGCCCCCTTCTCCTCCCCACGCGCCCCCCGGTCACTCCCCGCCCCTCCTTCTCCTCCCCACGCGCCCCCGGTCACTCCCCGCCCCCCCTTCTCCTCCCCCTCCCCACGCGCCCCCCTTCTCCTCCCCACGCGCCCCCCTGGTCACTCCCCGCCCCCCCTTCTCCTCCCCACGCGCCCCCCGGTCACTCCCCGCCCCCCTTCTCCTCCCCACGCGCCCCCCGGTCACTCCCCGCCCCCCCTTCTCCTCCCCCTCCCCACGCGCCCCCCTTCTCCTCCCCACGCGCCCCCGGACACTCCCCGCCCCCCAGCGGACCTCTCTCCGTTCAGGCGCTCGTGTCTCGCCCGGGCTCCTCCGCGGCCTCTCTCGCTTCCATCCGCAATGGCGGCTCCGAATCGTCGCTGCCGCGCTCCAGGGACCCGGATGGGCTCAGGGGGCGGGACATAGCAGGGCACATTGACCAATCAGCTCTCGTGCTAGGGACGGATAGGCTCCGCAGCCTATCAGAGTTTGCTAACTGGCTAGGAGGTGGGTCCAGTCACCGGAAAGGGTAGAACTAGCTGGGTCAGGCACGCGGATATTCTTCCGGTCGATCTCCCCTCCCACAGCTCTGAACCACGCCCCCTGTAGGCCATACCTGGATGGCCGCTTCCCCCCACCCTCGGAGCGTTGACTCGGGAGCCTAATGATGGTGCCAGTAGATGGCGCCACTTGGCTGCTGCTCATCAGGGATTGGGGGTGGGGCCACCCTCTCTACGACCCCCCGCATTGCCTCCGCTGTGGGACGAGGCTACCAGGCTCCTAAGGGATGTCAGCAGCCTACAATGCCGTCCCCTATCCCCCTGACAGCCCAGCCCCATCACCATCCCTAGGGCTGGGACTCAGACTGCCCTGCTCTTAAGCTAAGAGCAGCCCTACGGGGTCAGACCATGGTCCAGCTCTCTCCACTCCTGTCTCCCCCCCGGGGCTGGGACTTGATGCTTCAGAGAGAACGTGCAGACTAGGACACTTATGGAGTGAGCCATTCCTTGGTGTCCAGTCCTAGCTTCTGGCAGGCAGCAGCTTAGGGCAACCCAGAGCATGCGGTTGCATCCATGACCATTGTGATTAATAGCCCTTGATGAATGGATCTATGCTCTGTGAACTCAGCTAATTCTGTTTTGAATCCAGTTATACTTTTGCCCTTCACAACACCCCTGGCAAAAGCTCCACAAGGTGACTGTGCGTTGTGTGAAGTACTTCCATTTGTTTGTTTCAAATAACGTATCTTTTCTGAGATGGGGTGACCAGAACTGTACACAGTATCCAAAACATGAGCATACACTGGATTTACACAGAGGCATTATGATATTTTGTCTCTTATATGTGCCTTTCTTAATGGTTCCTAACATTCTCTTAACTTTTTTTACTGATGCTGCACCCTGAGCAGATGCTTTCAGAGAACTATCCACAGTGACTCCAAGATCTCTTGCTTGAGTGATAACAGCTAATTTAGATCCCATCATTTTGTAGGTAAAAGCAGTCAGTTCCCCCAGGAGCAGCTGCCCCATCATCACAGGTTTGCACTGATATATTCATTATGGATGCAAACACCCGAGGCAGGAAACACAGCCCCGAGGCAGGAAACACAGCCCCGAGGCTGAACTCCACCTCCCGTCCCAAGCTTCACCCTGTCCCTTGGAACAGTAAGCCAGGATGAATCAGACACTTTCCTACTTGACTGAGTAGCCCAAATAGAAGTTGGGCTTTCTGAATAGTAATGAACCCTCCAATTATTTTCAGGCTACAGTCAAGCAGCTGCATGGAGAACAAAGGAGTACTGGCCCCCCCAGTGAACAGGCAGGTAGTTATATGCTAGAGCCTTTGGGGCACCCACACGACCTTTAGAGGGAGACCTAAATGCAGCTTGTCTGTTTCAATAACAAAGCCTAGAGGTAACATGCAAGGTACACCTGTGAGGGGTAGGGGTTGTCACTTTAGTAGCCAGATTAAATAAAAACTCTCAGGGGCCTGGATGCTTAGAAAGGTTCCTGGGACGCTTCTGGATGGTGTTGCTGCCTCTGGTGCTAGAATGCTATAGGCCAGTGTGTAAGAATGATGTTGCGTGTGGAAACTGGGGGATGATCATAGAATATCAGGGTTGGAAGGGACCGCAGGAGGTCATCTAGTCCAACCTCCTTCTCAAAGCAGGACCAATCCCCAATGATGCTGGGGGAGGAAGATGCTGCTCAATTATTCCCCATAAACAAAAGGGGGCTGGATCCGTCTCCCAGCACTCACCACTAGGGCATAAGAGTCTTGGCACAACCGTGAGGCAGACCCCACAAGATGGATGCATGCAACAGTTCCTCCCAGAAATGTCCCCTACAGAACACCCATGTGCAACAGTACCTACCAGAGCCAGAATACCACAAAACATATGCAGAAAAAACACTTGCCAGAACCACACCCATCCCCATAAAACTGCTCCTAGTAGTGCAGCCCCTGTGGAACATGCAGTATTGCACCCCAGAGAGCAGCCAGGCCCATGCAGAGTGCACAGGTGTAATGGGACTTGCACATAAAACCACACCTCTCGGAGCCAGGTACTTCTTGACATTGTGGATACAATACAAGGGTCACACTGCACACACAGCTCCAAATGCAGCAGAATAGTTCATATGCCTGGCATTAGCATTGATCCTTTTATAGCAACAAATACTGGAATTATCCCCCAGGCTCATTGAGAACACAAGCACCGCACACCTGTTTTACAATTTTAAATATATTATCTTGCCACCCCCATGACCTGTTACAAAAGACAAATAAGACTAATACATTTCTTAAACCCACAAAACACTGTGGCCACTTTCCTGGAGCAGGTCCTCAGCACACAAGGTGCTGAGCTCATTAGGGAGGTGCTCAAGGCAATGGGAATTCAGGTCATTCAGCATCTCACCAGATCAGGACCTTAACACAGTACGACAGAAGAACCTGGGAAGCAGGTATGAAGTCAATGTTTCTGAATGAATCAGAAGGTATGAGGTAGTGAAAGCAAGTTCGGCCCCTGTTCTCCCTCAAGAGCTGGCAATCGTCACAAAGATGGGTTCATGGCAGAGATCCCGATCCTGGTTCTTACAGGTCCCACTGCACTGTTATCCTACTCACTGGGACCAGGAGTCCCCATCCCTGTAGCTCTTCATCCCAGGACTGTCAACTTGGAGCAGGACCGAATAGCATCAGAGTCTGCTTGTAGGTATCAACTGGACACATACCAAACTGAAAATCCATCATATCACCCACTCCTTAGCATTCCCATTGTAGGTGATCTGCACACATTTCTTAGATCAATCTCTCAAAATATCACAATATCTTTGGTTTTTCCAGTGTCCATCAGAGGGTCCCAAGCCCTCTACAGAGACTTTCTGATTTCATGTGTCCCTACATTTGAGGTGCCCTAGAGAAATCCTGGGTGCTCTGCCAGGGAAGATGTTGAGATCCCTTTAGTCTTTAAGGGATCTAGCCAGAGCACAGAATGCTGTGAGTAAACAATGCCACATGATTAAAAAGGGAGGTAACAAACAAGTATCTGACTCAACAAAATTACATTCTCCAGAGATTGGGAGAATATAAAACAAATTACTATAGAAAGACTAATAGGTAGGTAGAATGCATCACAGAACAGGATTGTAAGGACTGAAGGCAGGCATGTGAGATAGTATGGAAGGCAGAGTCAGGAGCAAGGGCTGAATTGGGGAAGGAAATAGTGAAACTCTTCCAAGTATCACACACTTGGGGACCAAATTGAGATCACTCCCAGTCTGCACAGACATTTAAAGTGATTATGCATGCTCTGCTGGGCTCAGTACTGCCTTACAGCTTGGTGGCTCCAGGGATCAAATACAAAAAACAAGGGATTGCAGTCTCCTCAGTTCTAGGCACATCCCAAGCTCCCTCACATGTGAAATCAAGATAAGCTATCACTCACAGCAGATTGTACAGATCTTCATACTATGAATTCCTCCTCCTTTTTTACATGTGCTGATCGGCAATTCAATAGTTAAGTTTTGGCATTTAAATTATTGGTCCCTTTTAGAGCTAAAACAGCACTGAAAAAAAAAAAAGAGGGCAGTTCACACCTCTCCGACATGCTGTTCCGGGCTGTCTGCAGACTCAGACATGACTGCATTCAGTTCACATTCACAAACATATGATGAACTGGCCCAATTCAACCCATGGTTGGGGAAAGGTAGTGGTTAGGAAAGAAGCTTACTCAAAACAGAGCACGGCAGCAGGGGTGGAGGGGGGGGGAGGAAGAGAGCAGGTATGTAAGCAGGAGATGAGTGGTGATGAAGTTTGAGCTACATGTAGAAGAAAGGAAGCCATATTGAAGGAAGATGTGGCTGGAACAGCAGGATAGCAAATGATTCTCAGTTGCCACGGATGGCAGTCTTTGGAGTGATTACAATTGGGAAATACAAGAAGCCAGGTTATGGGGCCAAGCAAAAACCTCTGAGCAGCTCTGCCAGAGGAGAAGGGGAGGACATGATGAAGGATCACTCAGAAGAGCACTGACCTGCAGGTACCCAGGAATGAACAATCATCTGTGTCAGGCCACTGGCCTGAGGGGGTGTCATGAAGGACTTGGGAGAGGAGTTGCAGTGCAGTGAAGTGGGGAAGTTGGATTGGAGAAGAGGCAGCATGCTGCCCTGAAAGGCAACAAAATACAGTTTAGAACAGAAGTCAATCCAGGATGTAGGCCCATCTAAACCTGTGGCTCTGCATCTGAGCAGCAAGCTAGGATAGAATGCAAATGCTAACTCAGCCTTTATTGGTACTTAGATTGGAACCTCTTTGGGGCAAGCACCATCTTTTTGTTTTGTGTTTGCACAGCACCTAGCATGGTGGGGTCCTGCTCCACAACTGGGGCTCCTAGGTGCTATAGTAATTCAAATACATCACTCAGCAGCTAGAGCAGAGTTCACTTGCTGTACAGAACTGGACACAGACAGGGCAAACCCAAGGAGAAAGGGCTGGCTGCCATCTCTGCCATGGGTGCTGTAAGTGGGAACTGGACACAACATATGTGGTGGCACTTCATCACATTATGAATTTTATGGTGACACCAAGTGCCACAGGCTCACATGCCCAGTGGGGTCAGATTATCTGCTGAGCAGTTTTCCTACTGGTGACAAACCAAAACCCTAAACTCCAGATTCTTGCCTGCACCTGTAGGCTTTGCTGCGCTTCCCAGCCTGCAGAACAAATGGAAACATATGCAGGTCTGGCCACACTTAGCTCCCAACTGATGGCTGCCCCCACACACCGTTTGTCTTCTCCCCACCATGGAGAGGAGCATACCTGGATTCCCCAGATTTTGCTGCCTTTTAACCTGCTGAAATTTGTAGCTCTAAGGATTAATTTGCTTCCTTGCATAAGATATATTTTTTACAAGTTTAAGTTTTTGATGTATTGCAATAGATTTATATTAGAATTAGTTTGGCTGTAACGCAAGAAGGCCTACTAACCAAAAATGTGTATGTTAAAGCTAAAAGCAAAATTAGCATCTAGAACCTTTCACCCAGAAAGTTAACCTTCATTTTGTTACCCAAATAAATAGAAACACCCACGCCTCTGTCTACCTTTTACCTAGACCAATAAACATTAAAAATGGCAGAGGATTTTTCCAAAGCCAAACCCACAAATGTAACATATACACCACAAATGTGTAAACCGGTGTCATCCATACGCACAGACATATCAGCCAATGAGCCAAGTAAACCCCAATATTTCTGTGGGAAAGTAATAAAAATTGGGCATAAGAGGGAGGATTTCCAGCACCTGTGGCTTGTAAAAGAAGTAACCCCCTCCCCCCCTCGTTAGGGAGCGCTCACTCTTCATCTTCAGCTAACTATCAATGCTATCTACAACGGCTGTTACCTATTAATAGTCCGTACTTATTTTATTTTCAAACTAAGTTCTAAAGGGAACTAGGCCAAGCTTGGTTTCCCTAAATCTTTATTCTCAGTTTTATTTCGTAGTTAAATAAATTTTAAGGCAGCTTTAAGCTTTTAGCATTAGTTTCCGCTGCAAGAGGTAAAAAACCAAAATCGCCAGAGGCGAGGTCCTGTGTCTTACAGCACCAAGTTATCAAAACAGGGTGTAAGTTTATTAACCAAAGTTTTGCAGAACTCATTATCTGTATTTTAAACAACAGTAATACCATTTGTAACTTAAAATATTTTACCATTTACTTACTATTTCATTAATTTTAATAAAAGGTCTTTATAACTATATCTGTCTCAGTGTAAGTTACCTGTCATACCCCGAGGGTCCTTTTATAAATTCTGTGAAGCCTAATTCGGAACAAAAATTATCTTCTAATCAAACAAATTGGTGAGCCTAAACCCATAATATTAATAATTATTAAAATTATTATTAACTGGAATTAAAAATTAAACTAATAAACCAAATAAATATTAACACCACATCCTCCATCAGGCTACAAATTCCACACACCTTCCTAGAAGACGGGGGTCTCAATCTCAGCATTTCATAGCCAGCTGCTTCAGACTGCAGTGTCAAAACCAAACAAGGGATTTCAAGTGAAAGGAGAATGGTTGTAAGCCCATTCAAACCAGGACTGCTGCTGGACCAAACAGATTGATCAGAGCTGGTACACGTGAGCCTGGGCTGGAGACCTCCCCGTTTTATACAGAGGGCTCATCTAGAGAAGGGGCTTGGTCAGAAAACTACACGGAGACAGAAAACCACTGGCACATTTGGGACCCAGGGGGAGTGGAATTCTGCCCCAGGGGACATCTAGCCCTGTAAAGATTTTACCGGGGTCTCGAAGGCTGACCAGAGGGCTGCTGTGTCACCTGAGAGTGATGAACACGGATGGATGTAAAAAGGGTTTAAAAACTTAAACAGGAAAAACTTTAAAGTCCTGCCAGACTACGCCTCCCTCCCCTCCCCCACAACTCAAAGTCAGTCAAAGCAAGTGGGGCAGGATACTAGGGCTGGAGGGGTCTATGACAACTCCATACCCCACACACCAACTTTTCTCTGAGGTTCAAGTAGTCCAAATCACTTCTTCTGCTCTTTCCTCCTGTCCTTGTCCTCATGGCAAAGGCTGCTCCAAGACAGGAGCCCAGAAGGGCACAGAAGTCTGTTCATAGATTGTTATGTGGGTTCACAGCCTCCAGAGCCTGCTGGACTCTTTCCTCCTTTTAGATGCCCAAAAGAGCCACGTCTGCAAGACATCCACTTCTCCTCTGCAGCTGGTCAGAAGATTCCACACCATCCTCTTAGACACAGACCAGGTCACAGTGATTCAGACTCAATTACTGCAACTTATTACATCTAGGAATGAAACTGCAAATCCTGATAGAGCTGCTCACCCCTTTGCTCTGCACTAACTCCATTCCGAAATGCATCCAATTAAAGCTTTCTGTCCTAATATTCAAACCCCCATGGATTGGCTCAATCTACCCAAGAATTCATCTCTCACTCCATTACCATGACTTCCCATCACAGCTCTGTTCCTCTGGGACAATTAACCTGTCAGCCCCTGAGAGGAGGCTCATAAGTGCAGAAGAGAACGATCACAAGGGCTGGAATTGGACTGTGCCACTCAGGCCTGCAAGAGATGAGACCACGGGCCTCACAGGTTAAGAGCCAAATGCGAACTGTAGCCATTCAGCTTAGCCTCCCTCAGTGAAATTTCACACACAGTGTGGGGCTTGAGAGAAATTGTTTTGATATTTTTAACTCTTATGAATTATGGTGACGTAGACCATGCAGGTACCTAGAGGGCCCTGAGGATTTCCAGCCCAGCTGCGCAGAGACAAGGAGTTTCAAAAAGCTAAGATGATTTTCTAAGTTCACACATCACTACAGTAGGAAGGACAAGCCTCTCCTCATCTAGGCCACAGCCCCATGCTGCTGCAGGATCCTCTTCAGAGCTCCCTCAAGCAGCCACCTGTCAACCGATCATCCCATCAGAGGGTGCAGGGGGAAAACAAAGCCTTGAATTCTGGCCTGGAAAGGCCTTCCTTCCCAGTAGTGTCCTCCCCACAGCTGTCAGGTGGTGTTATAAAGCAACTGCGACCCCCAGAAAAGCTCAAGAATCTCATCTCGAGAGGACTGTAATTGTCCTCCGTTCCTTCAAACAAGACACTGACGTGCTCCAGTCCCCATCACTGCTTACTCTCTGCTGGCTGCAGCCCCTCCTCTCTGTCCCCTGGGCTGCTGATTTCCTGGACAGCCTGCAGGGGGCTGGGGGCAGGACTATTTCTCCTTCTCCCGACACGCCTCCCGGCTGGACTTGAGGAAGTCACTGCGTAATAAGCGGTAGAAGAGGATGATGTTCATCGGTGTCATGATGGCCATGCCCACTGTGCCCACAGTATATGTTGCCAGTGGTATGTTCTCACGGTTTAGGACCAGCCAGCGTGTCATCCAGGCCAGTGTGGTGATGCGAAACACTACGTAGGTGCCCAGATTTATGATGCTGTTGAGGCGGTAACAGGTGGTGTGCAGCAGGTTGGCCATGAGCAGGATCTGTCGCAGATGCAGGAAGATGGAGTTAATCTCTACAAGTAAAGCCACAAGAGCGAATCCAATATATTGATGAACCAGCACTGCCACGCTAAAGCAGATAATCACCTGAATGAGAGAGAGAAGGGGTTAGCCAGCAGTCTGATCACCTGCCCCAGGGCAGGAAAATGGTGAAGTTACCTGTCAGAAACTAGTTCTCGTCCACCACACTTAACAAGGTGGGACTGATGTGGGCAAAAGAGGCAGTGGCTGCCAGGCAGGATTACACCCCGCAAAGTCTTTCTTGCCTGCTGGCAGGCCCGGTGCTACCGGGGGCAACAGGGACATTTGCCTTTCCCAGCTATCTTCCAGCAGCCCCAAAACATTGTCAGAAGAGCCAAAACATGTACAAAGTTATCCACTGCTAAGCAGTGGAACAGCAGCAGTTTGGGGAGTCATCACCCTTTGTAGAAGTCAGTGCAAAAAACTGAAAAAGCAGCAAAATTTCACTTTTGTAAACTCTTAAAATCAAAGGTTTGTCAAGGATCTAACTAGCCCCTGGACTCCTGGAAGGTTACTTGTTTTTTTAAATAGAGACATCCAGTAGGGTGACCAGATGGGAAGACCCGAAAATCGGGACTTCCCACCAAAAAAAAACAAAAAACCGCTCAACCGAACTTGTTGAGCAAAAAAAAAAAAAAACACCTCTGAATCAGGAACCCGGAAAATCGGGACGCGGGACAAATGGTCGGAAATCGGGACGTCTGGTCACCCTAACATCCAGGGACCCCAAAATACCACCTGCCCAATAAGGGACCCTACGACAGCCCTCCCTGCAGGGCTTAGAAGCTCTGTTCTCATGCTGTAAACCCTGCAGGACCCTGATCCCCATTACTTTTCCATCCCACCTCCATTAAGTCAATAGCCTGCTGGTGTCATCCCATGCCTTTGTACAGTGCTGGACAGCCTCTTCTGATGTAAGCTGAACAAACGAGCAAGGAAGGGCAAACTGAGGTGCTAGGCCCTCAATACGCAAGAGGAGAAAGGAACACCAGGAGCAACTACTGCAGCCAGAGACCTAGCCCTGCATTTGTGGACTGGGGAATGTTGTTTGGATCCCAAGCAGGGAAAGTTGGCCCCACTCCAACAGGAATTTCCTAGCACTCAGCAAACAGGAAAAATCAGCTGAGCAGCAAGATGAGAAGGAAAAATTCATAGCCCAGTGCTGCAGTTAGTGATGGAACTAAGCAGCACACAGAGGAGCTCAGGGAGTTCCCTCCACCCACCCCCCATAAGGGACTCACTCTCTCAAGGGATTAAGGAACTTGTGTGCACTGCAGACAGCCCTGCAGTCCCCTCACTGGAAAGTGACAGCCACTCAAGGAAGGAAATGCCAGGCGTAAGCCACACACGGTGAGAGATGCCCAATAGAAAGGGCAAGACTGGGCACTGCGCTCTTCCCCAGGGGACTGGGATGAGCAGCTGCAAGGGTGAAGAAGTAGGAAGGGTTTCATGCTCCTTGCTTCCTCCAGAGGTCATGGGGAAGAGAGATCTGTGTGCCTGAGAGAGTGTTATGGCCCCTACCTGTCATTTATTCCATTAATGCTGCCCTCTGCACTGGCTCTTTAATGAGATTATTTGCTCCCTGCCAGTTAATCTCCCTGGCTTGGCCTGAATTAGATGCATTATTGCAATGACCTTTTGACCCATCCAGCAGCAAGCCCAGATGACAGCACGCAGGGCCCATGCTGGACCCTGTGAGAGGAGCAGGTCTAACCACTGCACCAAACCACCCTCACCCTCTGGAGCCCCCCAAGCTCCTCCTATAGGTTCCAGAACAGCACCCGTCTCAGATCTGCCTGCCACACCCTGCCCCCTACCAGATACTCCTGCTCCTACCCTGCACCCACAGAGGGAAATGCAAAATGCTTGTGAGCTGTTATTCAGTCCATTCCTCAGCACTCTCCCACTATAGTCAATAGGGACTGAGGCCCCAAACAGCCGGGCAGGCACCATGGTACAGTTACTGCCCAGGCCCTGGTTCACCCTCACTGGCGCTCCCCACTGGCCTCTGCATTTACCTCCGTTTTCTCTCCCCTACTGCTGGGTAAGGAGTGCAGACAGGGCTTAAATTCTCAGAGTATTTCCCAGAGTCCACCACGCCCTCTCTCCCTCCATTCTCCACAGGGGGCACCATGGGGCTCAGGGCTTCAGCTCCGCAGGGGGGCCCCGAAGCCCCGCAAACCCCCTGAAACTGACTTGCTCCACCCCAGAGGGCCACAGACCCCCAGTTAAGAACTGCAACAGCATCAAGCTGGAGTCAAGGTTTGAAAATATTTACTGGAGCTCCACTCTGGACAGCTCCAGCTGAATTTAAGCCCTGAGTGCAGGTTTTACTGGCTCTTCTGTGTTCTGGGCACAGCCTGAGCCCATAGCCAGTGCAGGGAGGGACTGGTGGGGGTGAGATGCTGAGGGACAGCTGATGAGGGGCAAGCAAGTTGTTTGGGTTTTGTTCTGCAGTTCACATGCTGGAGCATGTCAGCTCACACAGACCCCAAGCCCCTTTACTAAGTCATCTGTGCCTAGGGAGATCAGTGCGTGTAATGGAAAGAGCCGAGTCCCCCACACTGGGAACCTGAACTCACTCAGAGGTGAAGTGAGATTCCAGGAAAGGCACGTGGAGGGAACTGATGCAATGACCTCTCTTGGCAGAGATTCAAGTGTGTGAAGCAGATATGGGATGGGATGGGCTGCCTCCCATCCTAGCAGAAAGCACAGGTCACTGTTTGTATAACACTGGATTTATTAGTTATGAAACAGCCTCAGCGTGGGAGTTTGCAATGAGAACAGGCTTCCAGCCTTCTACTTTCTCCACCCCATGACATCACCCTAGACTCCTTCTGTGAGCAAAAGGGGCTGCTACCCTGGCACTAGAGCACCCCCAGTTTTACTAGAGGGAGTGGGACGTGGGTGATGCAGAATGCACACAGATGACACAGGCTCATGCGCACATCAAAATTAGTGTCATCAGCTTCAGTACCAGGAGGGACTCATGGTAAGAAAAAATTACTGCCAAGTGTCTCCCTCACTTTTGTTCTTCCTTCTCTTTCCTTCCCTCCACTCCTCTCTGTGCCTTCTCTGGGTGGCCTGAGGCCTCTTCCCCTCCCTTTCTAGAGAACACTTCATACTGTCAGTTGAGTTTTGCTGTCCCCTTTTCCCTTGGACATTCTCCTCTCTGCTGATTAAGGATCTGAGGGGCACATTCTCCACCCCGCTTATTGGCCCTTTGATAGTTAATAGTTGGAGGAGTGAGACTGGCACATCCCTTTACTCTTCATTCTGAAGTCCTTCCTTTCTCCTCACTTCATCTCACTATTTCATCTGTCCCGCTACTGTCTCCCTCTCCCAGCCTCCTTAAGTGTATACGCCCCCCTTCTACCCTACCCAACAGGGGCACATATTTTAAAATCTAATGGGGCCACCCCTCTTCCCCCATCCTGTTCCTCATGGCTGCCATTAGCCTGTTAACCCAGAGCGAGGAGAAGCCCTAGCCCAGGGGACAGCAATTGTAATTACCCTGATCATCTCCAGTCACAAGGATCCAGGAGAGCCATGCCTAGTTTCAAGAGTAGTGAAGCCAAATGCAGACATTTTGCACCAGATAGAACTAAACTAAAGTATTCCAGCAGGAGCTGAACACAGCTCCCTCCAGGCCTCAAGGACTGTCCACAAGAGGCTGATGGGGATCAGGCTCAGCCTCAGTGAAGTGGTCAGATATCCAGTCCCTGCCAGGCAACTGACTGACTTGTCTTCAGAATAGTAAGGCCACGCATCCTGAACTCCTTCCCATAGTGACGGGGGGGAGGGGGGGGGAGAAGAGGAAGACGCGCAGGGAGGGCTGGCAGGCGGGGCTGGGGGAGAGACCCAGCTCCAAATATTGGTGGAGCAGGGCCCCCGGCTCTGAATATTCCTGGAGCATGGGCACCACCAGCCGATATAACTCACCGCCTATGGCAAGGCCATGCATCCTGAACTCCTTCCCATAGTGACAAGTGGAGACTCACCACTGAGTGATGGAAAAGCAGCTCCCAGGACTGGTGAAGCTTCTGATTATACAACATATCCACAAAATCTTGGAGAAAATATCCTGTGAAAGAAGAGAGTTCCCATCAGCAGGAATCCCCCAGCAACTGAGTGCCACTTACCACTCCAGAGGAGAGAACTGGGGGTGAGCTCAGTGCAGGAGCCCCAGAAGGGCTGAGTGCTGAGATATCATGGTGATGAGCACGGTATAAAAACCCACACCAGAGCCAAAGAACTCTGCACTTGAGGAGCCCTGGGGCCCTGGGTGAGCTCTGTACTACCTTCAGGAGTGCTGGGACCACAGATCCCAGGGTAAAGAAAAACATTTTGCATTTCAGGTACCAACTGTTACCGAAATATCGGGTCCACCTAGCTGAGAGCCAACAACAGCCAGACAGGGATAAGGAAAGAGGGTTACTTTATTCTGCAGAAAAAAGGAGAGCTTGTACATTGGTACAAAACTCTAATTCACATAGAAATTACAGGTCTTTTATATACATTTAGACAAAGCCCTGGTCATGTTAACATCTGATTGGTGGTAGCCAGACCTCGGATGTTTGCTATGGTCAGTAAAAACTGGTCTGGGACAGTGATTTCTGCCTTAGCGAAGGCCAGTGTAAAAGCTCAGGGTCTTGCGTAGGCGAGGCATCTACTTCCCCCTAGTAGCCTCTGGTTGCCATAGCTGTTGGTTGTTAAGGGGGGTTCATTGTACCTTATGACTTCACACTCCCATGAGTCAAAGATGTTGGAAAGGAAGAGACCTACTAGATCATCCCGTTCATCTCCCTAGAAATGCATGATCGCGCCCTAGCACACCTCTGCCAGTTTCTTAAAACTGGACTAGACGTGTTCACATACGTCTAATGGCTTTCCTGGCCTTAGCCGGCACTTTGCCAGGGCTGTTCCTGGGAGAACCATTGGCTTCACCCTCCTCCCCACACAAACCCCAGCCCCTGCAGCTGCACCTAGCATCCTTTGCCTGGCTGTCACAGTCCCTCCCTATCCTCAAGGGTTTATGAACAAACAGACGCATATGACACACTCTCTTGAAGGAGTATGGTCAGTTTCAGTAGTACCTCCTGGAAGAGGCGGGGAAAGGAGACACCAGGGTCGCAGCCCAGCCTGGGTGTTTTGGAGGAGGAGTGTCCCAATAAATAACCTTTCATACAAGTAATTCTGCCCATCCGGAATGACCAACCTTTGGGGGTAGGCAGAGGAGAACTAGACACCCCAATACACAATCCCTCCCCACCCAGCAAAAGAGTTTGTTAGTATGAACTGAGGGATTAACGTAACAGCAGGAGAAGACGGGGGGCCCACAGCCACTTGAAAGTCTGCTGGGTCCCCGTTCGACTCCAAGGACCACCCCCCATTGGAAAGTGTGAGCAGAATCTGAGTGTAGAGCCCCCAACACACTAAGACCCTGCAGGCCTTGCCACCAAGCGTGGAGACCAGGAACCTCAGTCTGGGAGTCACGGGCACTTTGACACCTCACCCGCTCCAAAAACATCAGAGACAGTAATACTGAGCAAGCTGCAACCTCAATCCTCTCCACCCCCACACAAGGTCTGTGTTAGCTTCCTTTGTGGACGAGATGACTGAGAGGTGAAGTAACTCCAAGGCCAAAGAGGGAGTCCAGGATCAGAACCAAGTTCTGTGCTCAGTGCCCCTTTCACCACACACACAGAACATGCAACATCAGTTCAAAGCTGACCCAGCTCCCCACAGTCTGAAAACACACAGACAGCAGCAGCCCTGGTGTGACCTTACAACCTAGCAGGGCATCAAAGCTGCTCTCCCCCTCTCTCCCCACATTTACTACAGGCACCCCTCTTCTCAATGAAAGCCCCTAGCTGATGGAACCACTGGACAACTCCCCACACCTGGCCACTACCCTCATATAAAGAAGGGCAGCAATCAGGGTTGAGGCTTTGTGCCTAGGGTCTCTACGCAGTCTGGAGTCAGTAACTTTCGTCTCTAGTTCTTTAAGGTGCAATACTTTGGTAGTAGCTATTTGGACAGTGTTCTGGGTCTTGTGGTTAGCAGATGGGAGCTGCCTGGCCTGTTAGCATCAGTTCCACAGGTTCTGCAGGCAAAGCAGGGAATAAGGAGCAGTGCTGCCACTACCTCACCTCAGGGGGAGGGAACAGTGGGGATGGATCGGCAGAAGGAACTCACTGTCCCTGCTGAGAATGGGGCTATTGTTGGCTTAGGGTGATCATCTGCCTAGAGCAAGAAAGAGACATCACCAGACCAGGGTGCCTTGTACCAGGCAAGGCTGTGTTTACTTTTTAGTCCCCAGAGATTCAGAGGCTGTTGGGATCTCACCAGTGAAAAGAAAACCAGATCAGTTACAAGTCAGAGAACACTGGACCTGAGGACAAAGGAGGAACTTTCAGGCCAAACAATCACAACTTCGTACAGTGGAAGACAAAGGAAAGTAGAGAGACATGCTCTGTTCGCAGCTCCTGCCTGCACAGCACAGCAAGAATTGCTTGGGGCTAGTCCAAGGGACTTTGCCCTCCAAGGATCAAAGGTCTGTCCAGACGATTAAAGCCTGTACACAAACTTGCAGCCAGCGCTGGCCTTCCCCAAGACCCCCAGCAGCCTCCACACGAACTGCTCTGGGTAGGGTGACCAGATGTCGCGATTTTATAGGAACAGTCCCAATTTTGGGGGCTTTTTCCTTATATAGGCTCCTATTACCCCCCAACCCCGTCCCGATTTTTCACACTTGCTGTCTGGTCACCCTAGCTCTGGGGCCATGTTCCAGCGCAGGGTGGGGACTCGCTTGGAATCAGCTTTCACGTTGGCACCCAGGACACCTGTTTTGCTGTGGGGCCACTTGGCCAGCCCCCTCCCCCAGAAATGGTCTTCAGATCCCCCTCCAGCCGGCAGGGCCTGCCTTGCTCCAGCCCCAGCGCCCTCCACAGTGGCCCCCGAACTCCCCATGCCACACCAGGCATTGCCCCAGCTGGTGCCCCCTGCACCGGGCTGGCACCCGCAGCTGGCAGGCGAAAGAAGAGCCCCCAAAACCCTCCGCAGAGGGTTAGCGGTGCTGCCCACGCTGCCCTAGTCTAGCCCAGAGCCAGGCCAGGTGCGGGATGCTGCAGGGACTCGCTCACCTATAGATACCGAGACCACGCCGTGCGCTGCCGGGGAGTGAGTTCCGATCAGGTCCTCCGCCATCTGGGGGTGGAGATAGAAGCTGCCGGGGAAGAGAGACCAGGGTCAGAGCCCAGCCGAGCCCAGGCCCCACAACACCTGCTCGGCACATGCCTGCGCCCCTCACCGCTGCATCACCCCTGCCCCCACGGCCCCTCACCCCCGCCCGCCCCCGCATCGCCCCTGCCCCCGACGGCCCCCCCACGCCCCTCACCCCCGCATTCCCCCGCCCGGCCCCTCACCCCACGGCCCGCCCTGCCCCCCACGCCCCTCACCACCGCCCCGCCCCGCAGCGCCCCGCCCGGCCCCTCACCCCTGCAGCGCCCCGGCGCCGCTCAGCAGGCTGTGCGCGAACGAGGTCCAGATGTTGCGCCACTTCCAGCGGTTGCGGAGCGCGGGGCGGGGCGGAGGCACCAGCCGCTCCAGGCCGCGGTTCAGCAGCCGGAAAGCCGCGAAGGAGCCGCCGATGAGCAGCAGCCCCGGGCTCAGCCCCATGGGGCAGCCGCCGGGCTCGGTCCGAGGCGGGGAGGCTAGTGCGGGCCCTGGCTCGGGGTCCCCGCCGGGGCTCCGTCTCCTTCCCGCGCTGGCACGCGCCTGGCCCGGGCAGCGGCAGCTTCGAGCCTTGTGTCACTCGCTGTAACCACCCAACAAACGCCCGGTCCCGCGGCCTCCCATTGGCCCGGAGCGGCCCCGCCCCTCCACGCAGGCCCCGCCCTAGGGTGTGCCCGGGCCCCGCTGCCCGCGGGCCGGGCAGGGCACGAGAGGGTCCTTCGCGCCCGCCTTGAAACCGCCCAGCTCGACTGGGAGCCAGGACACACACACACACACACACACACACACACACACACACACACACACACACACACACACACACACACACACACACACACACACACACACACACACACACACACACACACACACACACACACACACACACACACACACTCTCTCTCTCTCTCTCTCTCTCTCTCTCTCTCTCTCTCTCTCTCCAGCGCTTTATTATGAGCCCATACATACAATGTGTTTCTAGTCCTCATGGTCATGGGGAAATAAATTGAAAACGTGACCTACAAAACCAACATTTATTCTTTTAGAAAACCTCACAAGTTTTAAGACAAGCTTATGATGTTTGGGGGCCTGGCTCATTTTTTTCTCTCTCCCGCTTAGGGTTGGCAATACCATAGAGATTGGGAGGACCAGCCAGGGGCACAATCAGTGTCAGGACGCCAGTGTAGCAGGTGGTCTACAAACGCCTAGACATGATTCCTGAAGAGCTTTATGAGCTAGGAAGAAAGAGAAACTAACACTACTAGCTGATGTTGAAGTGCTCTTTAGCTATGGACAGTTACAATGAAGTATTTTCATTTCATCTGTCAGCCTGCTCCACTGGACCTTAGGACAGCTCTAACACCCACAGCCACACATAGAAGTAGATTAGAAGAGAGGCCTTGGGGTAGCAGCCTAGTCTATTCTGAGTCACATCTCTCTACTCGTGCTTGTGGACAGGGGAAACGTTCCATGGCTGGCAGCTTCCTCCATATATGACTGCCTTCTTGTAGTATATTCATAGAAATACGAGGCACTAGTAGCATTCGTCCAGGTTTGGCTAAACTCTGTTACATGCTGAAGTGAGACTTGAGGGGTAAGTCACCTTTTCTGGAAAGAGACATCTGGGAAGATGTGATTAGATAGGGAAACTTTGTGCTGTTCCAGCTATGGACTGACGACCCTGGCGCACGTCTACCTGGAGTGTGCCAGGTCGCATCCCCTTTTCCATCTCCTCCAGAACCTTCTCCTCAGGTTCTGGCTGCACTTTTCCCCGCACCTCCTGATTTATGCACGCCCTATCCATGTGCTTGGAGTTGGAAGAATAGTAAGTTGCTTTCATATGGAGAATTCCCATCCTTCCTTGTCCTAGTTAAGGACCCTTTTTCTTTCCTCACCATAACCAGTACTCCTCTTCCATCTCCAGTATCCAAGAGAGGTAGCAAGCAGATCTGACATATCTTCCTCACTGGAATGCCACAGTGCCTATCTACACTCAAACTGTATCGAGGAACTAATTCTACTGAAGTTGATAATAGCTTTGGGTCTGGAAGGCCCATGCCTTTTTCCTTGTGGGAAGTCACTGATGCAGAATAATCATTGATACTTAGACACATCCTGCAGTAAAATTGCTTCACACGTGGGCTCATAGCCAAAGGGAAGAGCCCCAAAGCTGTTTTTGTTGGCACTGTGAAAAATAACCTCGCACCTATATCCATCTCCTGGGCTTATATAGTCTGTGGACCAGGATCATTAGTTACAGCAGATGTGGAATTTGTCTTGGAATTCTTGAGACCAACAGAAATTTGTACTTAAAGTTTTGCACATGACCGTGCACTTGCTCTCTCCATGGTAAAAGTAGTGATTGTTCACAAATGGAAAATATGGGGCCAGATCCTCTGGTCCAGCCAAGCTGAGCTCAGTTTAGAATAGAAGTAGGGAAAGCCCAAAGATGACTTTAAAGTGGGTGCTAGGTTGGTCCCTGGTGTAAAGTAGAGCAGACTGAAGGTCTGCTGGAAGTAGAGCAGACTGAAGGTCTGCTGGAAGGTCATAACAAGTCCCGCAGGGATCGGTTCTATACCAAGTTCTATACCAAGTTGGGAGGGGTTGCAAGTGCTTTGGAAGATAGGATTAAGATTCAAAATGATCTGGACAAACTGGAGAAATGGTCTGAAGTAAATAGGATGAAATTCAATAAGGACAAAGGCAAATTACTCCACTTAGGAAGGAACAATCAGTTACACACACACAAAATGGGAAATGACTGCCTAGGAAGCAGTACTGCTGAATGGAAGCTGGGGGTCATAGTGGATCACAAGCTAAATATGAGTCAACAGTATAACACTGTTGCAAAAAAAGCAAACATCATTCTGGGATGTATTAGCAGGAGTGTTGTAAGCAAGACACGAGAAGCAATTCTTCTGCTCTATTCCGCTCTGATTATACTCAACTGGAGTATTGTGTCCAGTTCCGGGCACCACGTTTCAGGAACGATGTGGACAAATTGGAGAAAGTCCAGAGGAGCAACAAAAATGATGAAAGGTCTAGAAAACATGACCTATGAGGGAAGATTGAAAAAATTGTGTTTGTTCAGTCTGGAGAAAAGAAGACGGAGAGGGGACATGAGAACAGTTTCCAAGTACATAAAAGGTTGTTACAAGGAGGAGGGAGAAAAATTGTTCTCCTTAACCTCTGAGGCTGGGACAAGAAGCAACAGGCTTAAATTGCAGCAAGGGCAGTTTAGGTGGGACATTAGGAAAAACTTCCCAACTGTCAGGGTGGTTAAGCACTGGAACAAATTGCCGAGGGAGGTTGTGGAATCTCCTTCATTGGAGATTTTTAAGAGCAGGTTGGACAAACACCTGTCAGGGATGGTCTAGATAATACTTAGTCCTGCCATGAGTGCAGGGGACTGGACTAGACAACCTCTCGAGGTCCCTTCCAGTCCTATGATTCTATGCTCAGCTGCCCAGAGCCTCCAGATGCCAGCAGGGGATCAGATGGAGGCTGCAGTGTAGCAGACATACCTCCCTTTTTCCTGCTCATGCCCCTACACTGGTGGGCGGGGGATGTGATGGGGTGTAGGTGGAAAGTGGGCCCTGTAGGGCCAAGTATTTGGGTTGTGGTTATCAGAAACATTCTGCTGGAAACTTTGGTTTTTGAAAGTGAAAGGCTTGGGGACACGTTGGCTCAGAAAGAGGCAAACAGTTTTCTACTCCCCCTCCTCAGAGGGTAACTGCTACACCAATGTCAAAGGAGCACACAGAGCTGGCCTGCAGCTGGCATGGTGGGGTATGTGGCACTCTCCCTCAGCTCTTCATTGAACACCAATCACCTGGAGCCAGGGGTCTCCTCCAGTCAGAGGCAGCACTTTGGAGCTAGTGCTTGCTGCTCAGATTGTCAGAGGTGCTGAACACCTGAGACTCTCACTACATTCAAGGGGAGCTCGCAGAGGCTCAGCACTTCTGGAAACTCAGACTGCATGGTTATAGGTGCCATACGAATACCTCCGATACCAACCAGTAGCGCAGCCAGGTCTGGAGCACAGGGGGAGAAGCGCTATAAAAAGGCGCCTCCCCCTGTACTCACCCGGCGGCGCTCCGGGTCTTTGGCGGCACATCCTCACTCACTCCGGGTCTTCGGTGGTACCCGCCGCCGAAATGCCGCCAAAGACCTGGAGCGCTGCCGGGTGAGTGCAAGAAGCGGCGCTTAAAAAGAAGCGGCGCCTTTTTTTAGCGCTAAAAAGGCACCACTTCCTTTTTAAGGCGCTGCTTCTGCTCACAGGGGGCGCGGCCGCTCCCCCTGCTCCCACCCTGGCTACGCTACTGATACCAACAGCTTGTCAAGCGAAGTCCTGGGTAGTACGATATACCGTGCTGGGCCTTTGCAAAGGCTCGGAAAGAGACTAACATGACCTCAGAAGATGGAGAGAAATTGCATTTGCACAGTCTTGTTTTCTGAACTATTTTGCATATGATGACATACCAAGATTTTATACCACACATACCCCCAGCTAGCCGATAAGCCTTCGCACTTCAGTCAGCACTTTTCATCCTCAAGTAAATTAATAAAGAAAAACGTGTAGCACCTTAGAGACTAACAAATTTATTTCAGCATAAGCTTTCGTGGGATGCATCCGATGAAGTGGGTATTAACCCACGAAAGCTTATGCTGAAATAAATTTGTTAGTCTCTAAGGTGCTACAAGTTTTTCTTTCTTATTTTCGTTTTGCTGACACAGACTAACACGGCTACTACACTGAAGTAAATTAATGTAATTAGCCACAGAAGCAGAATAATTATAGAAATTGGACTTGAACTCTCGCTCAGTCATTCCCCCACAACTTTCCCCTTCATTACCATTAAAGCAATGACACACTCCAGCCTTCCCAAAGGGGGAGGAGCATAACGCCTGGTTGCCAGGATACAGACCGCCTGTGACTTGTGACTGACAGGGATATTGTGTAACTTGTTGAGAGCAGCAACCCAGATGTGCCTTGGCTGCTGGAGACAGGGACAGACTTGTCTCTCTTGAGAAGTGAATGCCTCAGTTCCGCACACCAGGTGCAATACAGGAGGTTGCAATTTCTCGGTTCTGGTAAGAAAAAACCTTTTGGAGCTTATGTGAGTATTTATGATGCCTTTCTGTAGGGTAAATGGAAATGATAATGACATCCATGTTGGGCGGGTGTTCCATTGCCAGGCTTTTGAGATAGAAGCCGCAGGAGTTAAATTGTTGTTCCTGTAAGAGTTAGTTGCACCTCTTTTTGTGGTGAATCAATCTGCTTCTGTTTATGTTTCATCTCCCTTGGTGCACCAACCACAGACCTTACTTCGAAGCAGCTTCGCTGCCTGCTCCAGGGACTACTCACCAGAGGGAAAAAATCGATTTAATTCCACAGGCCTCTGCTATCTGCTCTCTGTCTCCAGTTTACTGATTACCAAGACAGCAGCAAAACTAAACAGGCAAGGCTCCTAAGTACTGCTGGGCAAAACATTTGGACCAAAACGTTTCTTTATCTGAAAAATGCATATTTGGGTTGACTGAAACATTTGACAAATTTCTGCAAGTTGTACCAAATTGTTTTGGCCCCCCCAAAAAGTCCAAATGTCTCGATTCTACATTTTCAGAATGAAATATTTTTTTCTATTCAAAATGACTTTTTGTTTTTAATTTTGCTTCAATTGTATTCTAAAAAGTAAAAAAAAAACACATTAAACTAAACCAAATGAATCGTCGAACCAGAATTAAATTTTCAACTTTTTTTGTTTAAATTAAAAATGCTCGTTATGTCAAACCCAAATGACATTTCGTATCGATGTTTCAGGTCAGCTGCCAAACTGAAAAATCAGTTATTCTCCCAGCTCTACTCCTAGGTTCCTTTAAGGCTATAAGCCCTGCTTGGTTATATTGTGCACAGCCAAGGTCAGTGTTCACACTAAACAACTAATATGTGTCACAGGTGTGACACTTCCATTTAGACCAACTACTACAGAAATCTTGGTTTCGTGGTGATTGTGCTGTAGTCACCTGCCCTTTTGTGCTCCCTGCTTCCTCTCCTCCACAGTCACAGATAGAATTCCCGGACAACTCCCTCCATCTGGCCTCTTACCCTTCCCCTCTGCTCCGCCCCGCCCCACCCCATCCCACCTCTTCCCCCAGCGACCCTGCACTCACAGCAGTGGAGTGAGCTCCTCCCGGCCCCCCACTAATCTCCCGTGCCACTCTGGGTCTGTGGGGCCCCCAAAAGTGCCCCCCCACAGCTCCTGCCTCCCAGACCCGGGGGGAGGCCTGGGGCCCCACACAGCCCCCTACTACCCCGCAGGGGGGCTGCGCAGGGCACCCAAATGGCTAGGGACAGCCCTGCAGACAGAGCAGCAGCTGCTGCAGAGCGTTTCTTACCTGGGGTGCTTGTTTGCAGCAAAGTGCAGCACCTGATGCTTCCTGCCGGCTGTGTCTGGTGGGCTGGGGGAGGGGGTGAGTCGCTCTGCCTTGCTGCTCTTAGGCCTTCATTCCCATCGCCCAGCGGCTGGGCCCCACCCTGCCCTGCCCACAGAGGCCTGGCTTTCTCACAGTTCCCAGTACCCACCCCTCCGTCTGTACTATCACCTCAGGCCGTGAGCGAGGCCCCAGCCTGCCCCGCCCACCAGGGCTGAGGCACCGGCCCGTCTCACCCACGCTCTCATCCCAGCTGTCTCTGCCAACTGCCGTGAAGCTTTCTGGGCCCCGGACTTCGGGGGGGCGGGGGCTGCCTGCTCTGGGCCCAGAACTGGGGGACCTGCCTGCTCCGGGCTGCCGAGCCAAGTCGCTCCTGCTCGGAATGGCTGTGCCTGCAGCTCTGGCCCCTCTGTTTCCAGAGGCGGACACGCCTTGGGGCAGGGGCAGGGTGATTTGCTGAGCATTGGCTTTAGGAGACCCTCTGTGGGGTTCTGGTGCGTTGGTGGGGGAAGGTGTAACAGAGGGTGGGAGGGGAACAGGGCCTGGCTGCCAGCCCAAAGGGCCCGGGGCCGCAGTTGTGGTGTCACACTCCCAGGTCAGGTCGAGGCAGGTCTGGAATCTGCCAGGCAGCCTAGAGAACTATTCCCCAAGTCACTCTGGGGCCCGTGTCCTCATGCTGGGGTGCATGGTCGCATGGTGATGAGATCATAACACAGATGTCAGCAGTGGCCTTCCCAGAAGGCTGTGCTGCAGCACCCCATTCCCCATCCCTGCCTGACTCCTCCCTGCTCTGTCTTCAGCCAGCCAGCCGCCGAGACGGGTGCCCACACGCATGGACGCTGCAGACAGCATCACGGAGCAGGTCTGCCAGGAGTCGGACGTCCAGGATGGCGAGTGAGTGTCCGATCGTGGCAGGCTGGGGGTAATGTGAAAGGCCAGTTCCCATCACCTGCACTTGCTGACAGACCTGACCCAGGCCCCCTTCCGCTGAACTCAGCCCCACCTCTGGGTGACACCCGGTAAAAACCCCCAGCCCCACCCTGCACTAGCACAGGGGGAGAGTGGGTCCTGCCCCAGCAAAGCGGCCCCAAGAGGCGGGTGTGCTGGGGGCTCCTGTTCCTGCTCTGCGTCTCAGCCACAAGGCTTGGCTGGGACTCCTGTCACCCAGGAGGGGGCAGGTTAGGAAGAAGCCAGCCCCACAAAAGCCCACTGAGAGAGGCTCTAGGGGGCCTGGAGCCAAAGAAACAGCAGCCCAGTTGCCGTGGTTATTGGAGGCTCTCGTGGGACAAGCGAGGAGTCCGGTATGGCAGCCTTCTCCTCCAGCTGCCCCCGGGTGGCCTGGTTCTGATCCCGTTGCCCCCTGTGGCGGCCCCACGGTCCAGGCATTGCCTCCACCGTCCAGGGGTCCAGGCTCGCCATGTCGGCTTGTGCTTGTCCCCTGCAGGCTGCGGGAAGTGGAGGTTGCAGGCCACACGGTGTTGCTGGTGAGGAATAAGATGGAGTTCAGTGCTGTGGGGAGCAAGTGTACGCACGCAGGCGCCTCTCTCAGCAAAGGTAAAACCTACCTGGCGTGTATCCCCAGCTGCCAGGCAAAGCTCAGGCCACGGGCAAACGCAAGGCAGAGGTGAAGGTGTCAAAGGAGACACTGTGCAGAGGATGGGCAGCTTCTCTCCAGGAGCTGCCACTTTTCTAATGCTTCCGCCTAGCAGGCTGAGCGTCTCGTTCCCTCTCTCACTGCACCTGCTTTCTCCTTTCCGAGCGAGAGGGCAAGGGAAGCCCACTCTGTCACCCCCAAGTCAGGGACAGCCCCGCCCCCGGTGGGAAGTGAACCAGGATTCAACTGCTTCTCAGGGGGCTGCCTTGCAGTGCCTCAGCATGGTATCATTGGCCTTGTCTCAAGTCACTGCTCTGGCCAAACGCCCCTGCTGGACACTCACCAGACTGTTGTGTTTGGCTCCCTCCCCACACGTACCAGGGTGCTTTAAAGCAGGGGTTCTCAAGAAACGTTTTGGTGGCCTCAGAGTGCGGCCACCAACTATTGCTGGTAGCTGCGCTGACAATTTTTCCTAAAATACTCAATTAACTTTAGGAAAAACAAATAACTATGCACATATACATGTCCAAACCAATGTCATGTATTTATGTAGGGATTTTTCACAGCCTTGATAATAAAAATAATGTACCGTTTTCTCTGTTCTTTACTGGACCTAAACAGAACAGAAATTAATAATGTGTTTTGCATGTTCTTGTCCCTTTCTGTTGTTTCTTTTGCTTTTTGTGGTTGCTTATTTTTTTTAAGACTTGCTAGGTAGTAAGTCTGTTTCTGTGAAAAGTGATATTAGTATTTTGTTATCACTTTTCACATCAGCAGACTTGCTAGCTAGCAGGGAGGCAGTGAAAAGTGATATTAACAAACATACAAATATCACTTTTCACAACAAACTTACTCAGCCCTGGCAAGCTGGGGGACAAATTAAGCCATGGCTGGGGTGGTGAGTAGGGAGGCAGCTGGGGGCCAGGGGTGATGAGGTGGGGGGTGAGTCCAGGGACCAGAGCCCTTCAGCTGCGCAGCCGGGGACTGGGGCCGGAGGACGCAGTGGGGGCCAGGGTGTTGGAGGGGGGGAGGTGAGCTTGGGGCCGGCAGTCACTGCCGCATGGCTGGGGGCTGGGTCTGGACAGCATGGCCCCACGGCTGGAGCTGGGGGTCAGAGCCCACTGCCGCACGGCCACAGCCCGAGGCCAGAGGAGGCAGCAGGTGTGTGTGTGGGTGAGTCTGGGGCCAGGGTCAGGGCTCAAATCCCAGGGCCAGGGGATGGAGCCTGTCGCCCGCCACCCCAGATCTGAAGCTCAAGCCCCACTGCCTGCCTGCTGCAGAGTTTGTGGTTCCAGAGGGGGATAGGGCCCAACCTCTGCTGGCAGCCCTGGGGAAGGAGCCACTGCTTTGCCCCCCTCATCACCGCTCAGGAGGCCATGGCTGAACGAAAAGCCCCTGGTGGCCACATTTGAGAAACGCTGCTTTAAAACCTCCCTTCTTCTGAGTAGGCTGCAGCACTGGCTCGGTTTGACCTTTCGGGCTCTCTTCCTGGGCACAGACTGTGTGATACTCCTTCAGGGAAGCGGGACCTCATGTCTGGCTACCCTAGCCTCCCAGGACCATTGCTGACTCCCCTCCCCCTCTAAGAGCTCCTACATGGTGAGCACTCTGGTTCACAGCTTACCCTTTTAGAGACCTGTGCCAATGGATGCAAACAGACACCTTTGCACAGGGATTTTTGAAAACAATCAGTCTTTACTAGGCTAAACAGTAACACCAGCATGCCATTTCCTGCCTCAGTTTCCTCACCACTCTCAAGCATTCTTTGGGAACTGGGTAGTCTCCTAAGGAGTCCTGGGTCTTTCCTCTCTCCATTCCCTCCTGCACATGGCTTCTCCTCCAGGACATAGAGTCTCTCTCTCTACACCCTACAAGCAGTGGCTTTCTGCACCCTGAAATGCCCTGTGAGAGGCCCTTCTTTTTATAACTTTCGGTCCCCTTTGTCAGATGACCTCCAATCAGCTTGAATTCCCCACCACTAGGTGATCAGTTGCCTTGTTACCAGCCCACCAGGCAAACTGGTTCTTCTGGGCAGTAGTCAGCTCACTGACCTAGGGGGCCTCCACTTGAATACAAGACCTAATGGTTTAACAACCCACCAGTGTTAGTCCTGTGTCAACACCTCTGGAAATTTCAGCCCAAGATGGAGGTAAAAAGACAGCAGAGGAACCAGACCAGCCTTGCAAGCCAACTGGAGTTTGCAGTTTTGTCTAGATGTGTGTAGAGTCCATAATATCAACCAGAATTCATAAGTTGTACACAGGATTCCCCAAATGATCTCACCCCATATAGTACTTCCCAAGGATAATGAAGAGGTACATAGCGTTGCTTCGCAACACCCAATGAGGTGGGCAAGAATCCTGAACCCAGTTTGCGGAAGTGAACAATTTACCCATGGTACATCACGTCACAGTCTGGGCTGGGAATAGACTTCAGGGTCCTGACAACAAGTTCTGTTCTACTCACTAGACAACACTTTCCTTGGTGTGTGACTTGCAGGAGTCTTGGCGGGTAACAGACTGCGCTGTCCCTGGCATGGTGCCTGCTTCAATATCAGAACTGGGGACATTGAGGAGTACCCAACTCTGGACTGTCTTCCCTGCTTTAAGGTGACATTTTCCTTGTTACTTTCCATTCTACAGCTCAGCTTGTTCTGTCTACTCTGGATTTGCTCCCCTTTTTGCCTCATCCATTCCAGTATCTGCCACTTTACACCCAGCCTGGGCCCTGGCCCCACCAGCAATTCTGTGGCAGTGTTAGAATTCTCTGCCCTGGCCACCGCTCTCCACAATGGTTACTGAAGAACTGGTTTTCGGGACCATATGGCTCTAGGATCTAAATGCCTTTTCAGAAGCCTTGTTAGGCCCCTTGCCCCACATTGACTAGTAGAGCTTTCGAAAGGAAAAAGGATTTTCACAACTCACTGAAGACAAAGCATGTAATACTTCTGTAAGTGCTAGCAGTGTCTGGTTGAGCTGCTTTGGCATTGAAAGGTGCCTAAAAGTCACTCTGAGCTTGTCAGGTGGAGCACGATGTTCTATGGCCTTGGGTGATCAGCTGGATAGAAGAGTCCAACTGTGACCTGCCCAAACCCACCTTCAGCAGAGGGCACCAGCTCTCTTCACTCTTCAGAAGAGTGAACCATGAGACTGTCCAGCACGCTTTATTTTTCCCTTAGGAGTGCTCTAGCTTTTTGCCTTTGAGACTCCTTAGGCTGAAAGCCCTGGGTTGCTTCTTTGGCATCAGGTTGCCTTATTAGTTCCACATCCTCATCATGTCTTCACTGAAGACCAGCCCACCTCCAGTGCCCACCCCCTCCTCTGTGCCGCTTGGCCCCAAAGTAACACAGGCTTTGGTAGCAGCCAGCTCTTGCAAGACACACACACTCCAAAGCAAAGACTCCTCAGTAAATTCCCAGCAGCTTCAGCTGTGCACTGAAATCCCGCTCTTCTTCGGTCTTTGCAGGTGCGAGTGGAAGATGGGAAGGTATTTATTACTGCAAAAAAAAAGGTACTGACCTCACCAGCTCTCACTGAGTAACCACAGCAAAGGTGGTCCAGGGACCAGTTGCCATTGTTTGAATAATTTCTTCTTTTCTTTCTGCCAGGACCTTGAAAGTGACCGCAGGCTGAAGGCCATGAGTGAGCGATGCAGGAGCAACGAGACCACAATGCTGCTCCTGGGTGGAGGTCAGTGAATCAGTAGACAAGGTCTGAACACGAGCACCTGTGCTTTGGTCATGTAGCTTGAATGTCAGCCCTTCGGGCACATGCTGGGTCTGCTGGGCTCTTCTCCAGGGGCGCCAGTGGCGCTTTCCTCCTGCGTGGCTGGTGAGTCATGCCAGAATGGGTGAGACTCATGTTCCTCTCACAGGTGCAGCTGCACTGGTCTGTGCAGAAACACTTCGTCAGGAAGGCTTTACAGGCAGGATCATCATGGTAACCAAAGAAAAGCACATCCCGTATGACAGGACCCAACTAAGCAAGGTTTGTGCATGGCCAAAGCTTCTCTTAAGAACTGTGATTGAGGGGATGGACTGGGGAGGGCAGGTGGAAGGACAGGAATTAGTAAAAACTTCAGTCACAGAACCACAGTCAGAGCTCCAGCTGCCTCAGCAGAGCCCAGTTCCCCAGGGCTGTGAGCAGAGCCTGGCTATAGGAAGGTTACATTGTTCAGCAAATGTCCCGGACCCACACCCTACAGTGCCTCCTCGTGGAACAGGCTTGGACGGACAGAAGCAGTTCTGAGCCAGTGATCTTACCCCATTCCCTACAGCCCCTCCTGCTATAGACATGGTTGGCTTGTGGGGAGGGCAGTTCGATTTACTAATAAGAAAACACATTGCCCATTGTGAACATTTCCCATGAGGAAACGCCAGGAATCCAGATCCAGGTTGCAGCTCATATGCTGTTAACCTCTTGCACAGTGCGATTGGCTTTGTGGAGCTGCTCCTCATTCCTGTTGCTTTGCTTTACTTCCAGGCGATGGATAAGACACTAGAGAGCATTTACCTGAGGCAGCAGGACTTCTTTGAGGCTCACGGCCTAGAAGTTTGGACTGAAAAAGAGGTGAAGGAGCAGCAGCAGCTCACCTTTAGCAAAAGATTAGTCCTTGTTCCTAACACTGGCCTGGGAGCAGGGCACCATTGCTGCAGAATACTGTAGTTCTCCTCTAGAATGGTGGGTCTATTAGTCACTCTGCCTGGGCACACCCAGTGCATATTGGGAGTCACACACCAAAGTCAGGGTTACCTGCTGGGCGCTGTTGTACATGTTTTGGTGCATTGGTACATGTGGGTAAGCTAGTGGCAGACAGGCAGCCGTCGCATGGGAGGGAGATGACTTTAGAAGGGGGCATATGGCACACTGGAGCTTTGGGATGGCTGGGCTCCAAACTGGGAACTGTAGCACTCTCCCTCCTTGTGCTTGGGTGCAAAGAGCAGACTGGGCTGGGGGCACACAGGTGCCTGCGTGGCTATGCACCATGTGTACTTAGCCAGGCTGTGGAACCTCTGGAGGAGTGAGCAGAACACTGCCTGGTGCCTTTCCTTGCTGCAGGTGGTCTCCGTGGACACGCAGGGGCAGAAAGCCCACTTCCAGGATGGGGCCTTCCAGAGGTATGACCAGCTCCTCATTGCGACAGGCAGCAGGTGAGAAAGCGAGGCAGCCATGTGTTTGCCTGGCACAAGGGGCCCGAGGGGGGGGAGGGAAGTGCAGCAGGACTTTGATCTCTTCAGTGAGGTCAGCTCCCTGCGCCACTGGGTGGGGTGCATGACTGCTCACGCAGGGGGAGGGGGCAGACACACCTGCCTTTTAATAAGCATGGAAACTGTAACTGAAGTCTCCTCTCGCAGCCCCAGGCAGCTCCAGTGCCCCGGCTCAGACCTGCAGAACGTGTGTTCCCTGCAAACCCCAGAGGATGCTAACAGGATTCTCCACCTAGCAACTGGCAAGAGGGTGGTGATTCTAGGCGCTTCATTCATTGGTACGAGACTGGCGTAGCGGCTGCCTGACTGCACATAGCGAGTCAGAATAGGGGTGGGGTCAGATCACTAATTGTAAGCAGAGTCTTGAAGTCTATGTTCAGTGTGTGTGCTGAATAACCAAAGGCTGTTTGCCAAGAGCTGCTGCGATCCTCACCGGTGGGTGGCCCCTCCCTGCCGTTCTGGGCTGTGCATTACTCTGTGGGGGTGCCCCACCCCAAGCCGTTCCTCTGGAAGCTGTAAGAACTGCAAACAGCACTTGGACCTGGAGGAAGGGGATTTATTTTACAGAGGTGTCACTTCATCCTTCGGGAGTGCAGGCCTCATTCAGTACTACCTGGGAGAGTGGGGAAGGTTTGCTGTGCCCTGGGGAGGGAAATAGGCCTGAAGTGCAGCTAGTGGGGTACATAGGGGGATGGAGAAGTCTTTGCCCTTCCTGGTCCTTGGATCCCTGGTGAATCCCAGAAAGATTCGGGATGCTAGAGACTGATAGTTGAGGAGCCCACAATGGCTGTATAAAAGCAGGCAGCAAGGGCAGTATCTCTGAGGCCCTTCCCACCCCCATGGGTAAAAGGTTTCCAGCTTCATCCCCATTTCCAGGGAGAAGGTTGGTGCTGGGGGGGTGGGGTGCTTGTGCCAATTTCACTGCAGGCATGTCCATTGTGTGCAGGGATGGAGGTAGCTGCCTTCCTTTCAGACAAGGCCAGCACCATCTGCGTGGTGGACAGAGGGGAGTTCCCCTTCCAGGCAGTGCTGGGGCCTCAGGTCGGAGGTGTTGCCATGAAGGTATAGTTAATAGTGGCCAGAGAATGCACACAAATCCAAGTGGTGGGGAAGCCCTACAGTGACCTCGAGAGCTGCGCACACAGCGAGCACAAACCTCCCACCCACTCTGTGCCTGAGACACAACACTTACCCTACCCACCTTGCACACAGCTCACCTGCGTGCGCGCGCGCACACACACACACACACACTCTCTCTCTCTCTCCCCCCAGCCATCCCTCCCTAGCCACACTGGTCTCGATTCTGGCCGATTTGCATGCCTCATGCTCACATCTCCCCCAAGCTAATAGTCCCGCCTTATGTGCTAGGGCTCCCGTCTGAGCACAGACTGGGGGCCCAGAACTGGGAGTGGCTGTTCCTCCATCAGCTGTAGGAGATGCCAGCTCTCTCATCTACAGGACCTGCTTGGGGGGGCAGGGTGGTACTTGGAGAACTCCAGTGGGCAGAGCTGGGCCACTACCTGGGTTTCTGGAAGGGGAGGAATGTGTAAGTGTTGAATTAATCAGGGATAGAACACTGCTGAGAAGAGCCATTTTGGGCCAGGGTAATTCCTCTTCCTTGTTTCAGATGCTGCAGAATAAAAGAGTGAAATTCTACATGAAGGCTGAAATCTCTGAGCTGCGAGGAGAGAACAGAAAGGTTAGCAAGTCCTTAACATCAGCTCCACACCTGGACTGCTCCCAAAATCTGCTTCGATCTGGGCCTATACCATTCTACTCCCATCCCCTGCATTCCTTCCACAGCCCATGCAATCTCCAGACTCCCAGGGCACTAAACTCTATACTTGTATCACATACACAGGCACTAGCTTGCTCTCCACCGCCCCTAGGATCATCTCTCCTGGGCCCAGAAACATGGATTGGGTGGTCCAGGGTCTGGGGAAGCAAAGCACCTTGGCGAGGGCAGGGTATCTCTTGGGGGAGGAGGTCCTGAGGCAGCATCTCACTGAATGGTGTTGCCTCTTTCCTAGGTTACAGAGGCTGTTTTGGCCAGCGGAGACAAGCTACCTGCAGATGTTGTGGTGGTAGGAATAGGTAAGAGACTAAACAGTACACCTTTGCTTCATGTAGACACTGTCTGTATCTATGCTGCCCCTCACCTTCCAGGATCTCTGCCTACACTAGCTAAAACCCAAAGCAATGCTGCCCACCTTAAAACAGAGCCTGGCTGGCTCACGTTCCAAGACTAACTCCCAATAGAATAATTACTCCCTCTACCTTAGCCCCAACCAACTCCAGCCCCTCGAGATAAGCCACAAGCATGTCATGCTCAGGGTGATTGCCTCACATTCTCCCTCCCTGTGGTGCTGCTCCATTCTTACACCTACATCTTGTGCCTGTTACCAAGATACCTTGTCCTGCTTAGAGCTGTGGTTTGGTTACCCCTCTTCAAGCTCAACCAGCCCCTGGCCTGTACCCCTCATGCAACTCTCATTGTCACCCTCACCTCCATACGCTGCTGTTTGTTCTTACTGTGCTTTGTCTGACTCCAGCCCATGCTGGATTGAATGATACTTAAACAGCTGTGCTCCCTCCTGCACTGGCCTACCTGAGCTTTCTTCACTAGCTCCTGCCACACCTCTTGCGTGGAGCCCAACTCACAGGTCTCCTCATCTTTCCCCAAAGGTGTCACCTCCAACTCAGGTTTCCTGAAGGACACTTCAATTGCTATGGACCGAGGAGGCGCCGTCCTGGTGGATTTGGTGCGTAAGTTCCGATGAGGCATGCACACATCACGTTCAAGGTGCCGCACATGCTAGTTCACTAATCACCCCCCTTCTCCCCTCTTAGTTCATGCAAACCAACGTCCCAAGAGTCTTTGCCGCTGGCGATGTGACTTCATTTCCGCTCACACTGTTCGGTGGGACGACTGCCACCATCCGTCACTGGCAGATAGCACAGGCCCATGGTGAGGGACTGTAGCAGCAACAGTGTGATCTGTGTCTGCCTCCCTTCCCAACACAGCTGGAAAAACAGGCTTGAGAAATGGTCACTCCAGGCTGCGAGGCCTGTGCCTTGGGCAAGTGGGCTGTAGGACATGCAGAGCCACTACCTATGCACCACGCCAGCTCCACTGAGCAGCCCACATGCCATGCAATGGGGCCAGCTGTGACCAAATGGCAAAGGGGGGGAAGGGGTCATGCACGTAGAGGTGGGTAGCTGCTCCAGCCAACCCAGCTGCCAGCACGAGTCAGTCATTGGAAGCAATATCCTGCTTCCCACTCAAGCCAGGGCAGGGGACAGGCTTCAAGATAAGTAAGATGATGAACCTGAAGTTTTAAAAGTCTTCCGTGAAAGTATCTTCTGGAAAAATACATTCTCCCCTCCTGTGGTTTTCTGGGTCGTTTCAGGTCACATTGCTGCTTTAAACATGCTGAAGCAGCAGAAGGCATTGGACACCGTTCCTTTCTTTTGGACCTCGCTGCTTGGAAAAAGCATCCGCTATGCAGGTGGGAGGGGAGCAGAGAAGCTGGGACAACCGCCATCCCCCACCCCATACCTCTGCAAAGCTAGGTGCTCAGATACTGCAGGGATGGGGCCTTATAAGCACCCAGAGAGATGTTTGAACCATTCTCCAAGTCAATCAGAGTGAGGGTGAGAAGTCCCCCCCACACCCAAGCCCCTTCTTTAATTTGGGGAAGCTACAACTGAAAGCAGAAAACCCAGTGTCAAGTCATAGCCCAGGACATTAGGGTCAGAGGTCATGTCCCCAGGGCCCTGGGGACAAGGGTCACCCTCTTTCCCCTTGGCCATGGCCAGAGTCCTCACTGCATGGAGCATGCAGCCCAGCTCCCGCCTCAGGGTCTTTCTACCGAGCGGTCTCCTCCCCTCCCACCCAACCCCTGCAGTTATTTGGTCATTGAGCTTATGGGGCATGGTGGCATCTGCCCAGACCCAGGTCCCACTGTATCATCTGTGTTTGCAGGCTATGGGAACGGATACACAGACACTGTTGTGAAGGGAAATCTGGAGCAGCTGAAGTTCTTGGTCTTTTACATCAAGTGAGTGAATCTGTCACCCAATTAGCTTAAAACTCTTGGCAAGTCAGAGCTAGACCTGACCAGTGCATCTGCCAAGAACTTACTCTTCCTGTGCAGAAAGCAGCACAGATGTCCGTGGGGCTCTGGGGAACAGCCTGTATGCACCTCTTGGGGACAGTCCTTGGCAGTACCGCAGGGGGCACGCTCCACACCATCCTTCCAAGGGTGTGCACAACAGGGTTGCTGTCCATCCAGCTTCTGCACTGTGGCAGGAGCATGCACAGGAGGGAGGAACAGGCCACCCAAGAAGATTGGCAGATCTTTCAACAGCCTCCCTGGTTTATAGGAAAGCTTCCTTTTGAGGTTCAATATTAAAACTGTAGGGTCCCAGGATTCAGAGACGGAGGCATATCCGCCCTGGAGAGAGGAAGGGAGAAGTAGGAAGCGGGACAGCATCTGTTCTCACTCTGCCTGACTCCTAACACATCCAGTGCTTGATCCCCGTGGGCACTGTGCACTTCGCCATGGACCCGCCTCCACTGTCCCTTCACATGGGGGGATACCAGCTCCCGCCCAGCTCCAAGCCCATCAGAATAAAGCTGGCCCTGGCCCAGCAGTCCCTGGAGCTCGAGGAGGCCGCAGTACTCCGTCACTCAGGGGTGTGGAGGGGGAAATCTCTCACTTGCAGCGGCTTTTCTCTTTCAGGGATGATAACGTGATTGCAGTAGCCAGCCTGAACTTTGACCCCATGGTCTCCCTGGTAGCGGAGGTCATGCACTCCGGCAGACAAATCTCAAAAGCAGAGGCCCAGTGAGTAACTCAACTGCCCCACGAGGTTACTGCTGCCTCGTTAGCAGCAGCCCTGCCTGGGCCAGAGCACTGTCACAGGCAGCCCTTCCTCAGCGTCCTTTCTTCTGTTGCAGGTCCTCGGATATCACCTGGATGAAGCAAGCCTAATGTGAGGCTGCCTGGCGACTCAGGAACACCCCTGCAGGCGTAATCATTTCCCTTACACCCCGTCCTCCCCTTGGGAGAAATAAAAACCAGCATGAAACAGAGCAGGAGCCCTGCTTTTCACATCTGTAATCACAGCCACGGCATCCCTTCTCTTTACTTGGGGGCAGCAACCAGGAAAGTTTATTATGTGGGGAGGGGAGGAGGGGGCACGCACCGGGGAGAGAAGAGAAGTGCTGGATCAACCAGACATAACTTGTCCTCTCTTCTGTAGAGGGGAAACCCTTGGGCTGAAGAACAGCAGGCTACCAGAGTCCTGGAACTCAGCTGAATGGTGGGCGGGGCCAGGGTCTGAGCAAACGGGAAGCTCGGGTCCCCACCATGCAGCTCTATTTTAAAAATGTCCATGAATATCGGGCAGTGAGAGAAGAGATTTCATGGAGATCAGGAACATGTCTAACAGCAAAGCAGGAAGAGGCAACTTTTCTCCAGCAAGGGGAGCTGTAGCCTAGATAAAAGTCTTTCACACAGTTAGAATCTAGCCCCACATGCTAGAGTGCAATGCATTATCACTAATACTGCACCTCCACTAGTTAACATGGGCACACGCTGCCAGAGCAAGTTAGATGACATTAAATGTTTCCTAGGCTGAGGCCTGCTACAATAGCATCACTGGGGAACCTTAAATATTGCATTGGTTTCCTCGGTTTCCTCCCTCTAGTGGTTCATGTCAGGCCCTCCCAGCCCCCAGCCCAGGTTATGTGCCACTCTCCCCCAGCATGGAATGTGATCAGATCTCTCAGGCTGCATCTCTGCTTGGAGACTTTACAGGAATGGCCAGATGGTGCAGGAGGTGCTCTGTGCCTGAGGGAAGAGTTACAGACTCTCCCCTGCCCAAACTGGCTGGTAGATGCTGCTTTCCACAGGCAATGTAAGGCACGGGCTCCTTAGTGGTCACCTGGCAGGTTGCAGAGTAGAGTCAAGCCGTGTGAGCTGGTCAAGCTCCACTTTGGGCAGCTGCATTCTGCCAGCCAAAAATCACCCTGGCTTTAATTGGATAGAGCATTCAATCTCTCTGACCTCAGCGTGGCAGTAGCTGTTGTGTTCCTCCCCAGATGCAGCTGCATTTTAGCAGCGGGGAAAGTTGTTGTGTGGGTTGCAGAGCACAACGGACGCCTGCACAATGAGAGGGGCACTACAACCGGTAAGATTGAACAGTGCTAAACCCTGGGGTGATGGCAGCAGGGGCAAGGGAAAGCAGGAAGAGGTGTCCCATTGAGAGCTACAGGATTCGCAGCACCTGACATTTCATGAGATGTCTCAGGAGGCTCCTTTCAAGGTAGCAACAGCCGAGCTGGTGGAAGTGGAAGCAGAGCAGGAAGGGTGGCCTAAAGAGAGAAAGCAGCTCAGGTAGCCCCATATAGAGCAGTTGCTTCTACCTCATTCAAAACAGCTTTTTGCCCCCCTAAACACACTCCCCCACATGCTCAACACTGAGCAGAAGCCATGTCTGACCTTACAATAGAGAAAACCCAGCCAGCTGCAATAGAAGGGTCTGACTGTGGATCAAAGGCACAGAGGGTCCCTCCCATGGTCACTTAACAATGATTGATGATCAAATAAATTCAGCTCTGGCCTGACAAGCTCCAACCCAAAACCAGCTGAGTTAGGGACTAGGAGGAGCTTAGCCTGAAGATCATCCATGGACAGACACCAGCAGCCAGGAAGCTCTGTATAAATGTAAGTTGATATTGAAATGCCTGGAATAGAGCCTTTTACAAAGCACCAGACAAAACAAGTAGCCCAAGCCAGTGGAAGGCAGCCTTCCATGCCTGGTATTACTGCCAGACACTGCAGGAATAACCCCATTGCCATGGACCATGGCCTGGCAGACCACTTTACAACAGCTCAGCTTCCTAGCAGTGAGAGTCCCACCTGGCTCAGCCTTCGGCTGGCCCGCCTGGGTGCTCAGCCTGGCTCCTTCAAGAGCTTATTGTACCACTGAAGCTTTTTTCAACCCCATGACCATCAGCCATGTAGCAGCATCCCTTGGTGAACATGCTTCATAACCCAGGGGTCTTCCAATATACAGCTTGGATTAACATAAATCCAGCCAGGAAGCAGGGGGGAGGAGGTTCCTAAACGAGGGGCCAGCTTCTCCTCCCCACCCACACTTGCAAGGCGAGGAGGAACCAGTCTGGCAGGCTATGCTGAGAAGAGACTACACCTGTGCTTTCTAGCCTCCGTGTGAGGGCCACTCCCTGGGAAAGCCTGTGTGATCATTGCACAACCCATGCCTCCTTCATGTTGGCAGGCCTGCTGGAAGGCAGCACCTCCAGGCTGCTTCTGCTGCAGTGCGGGGTCCCTCCTCAGGAGGAGAGCAGCTTGCACTTGGTATGGCCTCGGCTGGTGCCTGACTAAGAGCACCACCTGACAAGGTGCTTTCGGGGGCTGCTCTGTGCTGCAAATAGGGAGGACGACTGTAATCGCTAAGGACAACAGGCCTGGCCCCAGACCTGAGCAGAGCTATATATGGCAGAGGAAGGTAATGCTCACTAAAGAACATGCATCACTATGGTACAGGGCATGGGGGCACATGGCAGGGAGTGGGGAGCTTTCTCCTTGCCCCAGCCTGATCAGTGTATGCTGTGGAGCAGGAAGTCCAAGAGCCCCTCTCAGCGTGGCCAGAGTTGCTTTTGTTGCACATAGAGATGAATGCAGAGATGAATCCACCCTGCAGCAGCAAGTTCCATGGGTTACTTGGGGCAGCTGTGATGCTGCCCTTGTGCCATGACCATATGCACATCAGTTTCCTCCCCTATGGGAGCAGGGCATGGAGTAGACAGCAGCTACCGTCTCAGCAGCTGTGAGGGTGAAGCTATGGCACTCTCTCGTTCTTCTTTCCAAACTAGACCACCTCATCTCTGGGCACAGGGACTCTCCACTAGCACATCCGAGAGCTTCCAGTTCCCACGCCCCTCAAGGTTCCCTCCTGCTCACGGTGCACGGGCAGCCGACCAAGGACATTCCAGGAACATACCCAGAGGCACCTCCCTGCTCTGTGGCCCTTACATAGCTGGAGCAGGCAGGTGCCTGAGTGGGGAACATTCGTTGACCTATTTAGCTATTGTCAGAAGAACTCAAGACACAGGCAGTCACCACATTCCTCCCACTCCATTGTGCTGAGGGTCCTGTAGGAGTGCAACCTCCCCACCATGCTACCTACATGTGGGGCAGGCCCTGGCTGTGCCTCACAAGACGCTGTTTCCTGGGGAAAGCATGAACACCCCACCCTATCTCTCCAGGCACTTCCCCTCCCATCTCCACACCAGTACTACCGTGCTCTGCAGCAGTGTTCAGCCTTTTCTCATTTGCAGACCCCTTTGAAAAGCTTAACACAGTGTGCAGGTCCCCAGGGGTCCAAGGACCACTGCCCTACAGAGGGGCTGGCAGCACATCCCTTCGAGCCCAGCTAACTCCTATCCAACGAACCCCCATTACCTATCAGGACAGCACGGCTGTGTGAACTCGCAAGTCATCAGGGGGTGAGGAAGAGCTGCTCAGAAGAAGCCTGGAGTGTGGTTTTAGCAGCCCTTTGCTGACTAAACCCATCACAGCTGGCATGAAATGGAGCCCTGCTTGGCAGCTATAGTAGAGGTCAAGGACTGAATGGACCACGGAGGTCAAACTGTCCTCATCAATCCAGGTCAAGGAAGCCTCCCACACTGTCCCTAGCAATTAGGCCCTATGGCTGTAACCAGCACAGCAAGTGGTCTTAGAGTCAGGCATCCATTACCAAATTAGAATACGAGGTTCTACCAAGTCACCCAGGGCTAGCCCAGGTCTACTGGGTGAGCAGAATTGCACTCCCTCCTGTGACTGGAAGCAGGTTACAAGTCTAACTTGCTGGTGGGGTGAAGGCTGCAAAGATAATCAGTGAGAAAGAGCTGGGCTTGGGCCCTTCTGCTTCTCTGACAGCAGAAGGTGGCATGGAAGGGTTGGCAACTTTTCCTGCATGTTTTAACATTGGGCATCAGGCTCTCATCTACCATGGAAGCCTATGGAGGGTGGAGAGCTGTTAGACACCACATCCCATCTCTCCAAGGCGAGAGCTCCCAGTCCAATTGAGACCTTCACCATGTCCCTCTACTCTAGACATTTAATGGTTCAAACATGACCTCTGTACATCAAGGACAATTGCTTAGAACTCTTTTGCAGGTCTTCACATTACCAGGGTGCAAGCACTGCACCTCGAGCGAGGAGACATACTTACTCCCCTTTATGTTCTACCTACACCCCCCAGCCTCAGAGTATCCACTGGAAAGAGACTTTTCTTGAGTCTCTCACACTGCTTTCAATACAGCTTCCAGATCAGGATCAAGGAAGGCTCTTCATAGTCCGGCAAGGCGGTCATCCCTCAGCCCACGATGTGGTTAATCCAAATTAGTTGAAGACTCACTCATCCTGCTCTCCCAATGCGTGCATCCAGCAGACATCAGACAGCTCAAGTGACAAGACGAGAGTGGCTACATTCAACAGTTCTTCAACTGGCAGCTTTAGCTACTAGACAGGGACTTAAAGCTTGCCACTGAAGAACTGGTGCTAGTTAGCCAGCAGTGCAGGCAGCTAGAGTAGCAGCTGAGGAGGAAGCAAGCAAGTCAGACCCAGGACTCGGCACTTAGAAGTGAAATCAAGTCATTCAGGAACTAGAACTCAAGTTCTTACACCAATGGATGGCAGTGGTGGGTACTTCCCTTCCTGACACACCCTCTAACCACACAGCCCATACAAAAACCCTTCCTCCCATCATGGCACCCGCTGTGTGCAGCGTTCCCTACCACCGTCGCTCCTGCCACACAGGGTCCTTGCTGAGCAGAGAATCTCACACGAGACTAAAAACTGGAGTGGGTATGACTGAGGGATTCCAGAGATTGCACCTGACGGGGGTTTCACTCTTACAGGAGAAATCTGCCACACAGGCTATGCCAGCTGTGCTTTACCAATCCCTGCAGTACCAGGGCTGGAGTCGCTGGGAGCTCCTGGCTATGTTTGACCTGGAGCCAGGTGTGATCTAAACTCCTCCCCAAGACTTGGCACCAGCTGTTCCTCTCGCTGCCAAACCAGCTGGTGCATTTGCTCTTATGCACAAAGTACATTCAACAAGACTGACTGGGTGCATGCTAGTGGTGTGCAAAGAACGAAGGCATCTATGTGACGAAGGAGATTAGACAACTCATTATTATGAGAGCCTTATAAAAGAAAGACTCAGAGGAGAGTTTGGTGTATTGATTAAGAGGGCAGCTTGTACCCCCAGCCAGAGGCATGGCAGGTTTAGGGCTACCCCACTGCAGGTGATAAAGCATTTCCAAACTGGCCCCCTAGACTGATGCCAGAAACTCAGGAATTGAAAGACCCTTGAGCTTTTTGAAAACCTGAGCAATGCAGGACATTAGCCACCTTGGGGACACCATCACCCAGCTTCCTGAGCTGGTCCTGAACTACGAGCACTTCCAGTCCAAAGATGGAACTTTCCAGGAATCAAACACAGGCAATCAAGTGACTAGACCTCCTGAGGTGCTGGCCTAGCCTGAGAGAGAAGGGGGGGGGGGGGGGGGAAGAGAGGAGAGAGAGAGAAGTGCCCTGTTTTGTCAAGAGGTCCCAGGCAACAAGTCTATAGGACATCATATAAAATTCCCTGGAGACTCTTTCCTTTTCACAAGGCGTTCGTGTGGCGAGGGCAGCAGTGTGAACAACAGAACACCACAACCCGGGTCAAGCCACTCCCTCCCACCATGTCCAAGGGCACTGGGATTTCAAGGGGCTGCAGAGGAAGCCCCAGGGAAGTCTGTGCACTGGCAGTGACAGAACCTATCTAGGGCATAGGCTGTTTGGGACTACACAGATGGCATCACAGACTGAACACTCATCCTGAGGGAGTGGGAGCATCATTCCCGGAGGAAGGCTTCCACCAGCACTTACCAGAGCACAAGGGAGCTATCCTGCACGCTGCAGTGATCACAGAGCAAGGCCCAACTCTTCTGTTCAAGCTGCTCTGGCCCAGCCGAGATGCCAAACATTCCACTCATGCCTGGTACATATGGTATAAATTCCAGCCCGTCTGCCGGCCCCTTCATGTCTGAACTTTGTTCCAAGTGCTGAGCTCCACCCCCTCCTTTCTTCCAGCATGGGGCTTGAATGCATGAATCAGCATGAAAGGAAAAGGCCCTCTCCATGCCCCTGGCTCCAGCCGAAAACAGAGTCCTTGAGATGGAGGAGCTGCCAGACTGCTGAGTGGGAGACAGAGAAGGGACGTAAATAGTGCACAAAAGAATAATGTCCCTATCCAGAGCCTCTGTCCATCTCAGGCATTCACTCTGCCCCGAACCCCTGCATGGGGCATGAAAACTCAGTCTTAGTCTGACAGTTACAGACATGGCCCTGGAACCACCAAGCAGAAAATAAACTTCACTAGGGGCAAAGCCTTGAGGTTCTTTGTTGTGATCTAGTGACAGAAAGAAATCTCCAATAAAGTGCACGAGCCTGGTTGTCAGATGTCCCTTCTGTTTGATTCTGCAGCAGGGTGGACCCTGATGGTCCCCCAGTGCACTCCCTCCAGCTGGTCCCTATTGGATACCATTACAGCTTTTCTGGCAGGGGGTGTGGGAAGCTGAGGGGTGCTAGTGTAATGCCTCCTCTTCGCTTCGAGCGATAGGGAACTTCACCCCATGAAGTGGGTCTTCACCACCCTCCTGATCTCGTCAAGAGAGACACTCTCTAAATTAGAAATCAGTTCGCCCAGCCTTGAGGAGTCTCACTCTTCTCCCATGTGCCACCAGCCACTAGTATAACACGGATGGCAGCAGCCAGTGAGATTATCGATTAGGAGAGCCAGACAGGCAGCAATAGGCAAACCAAGAATAAGAGACTGAACCCAGCAGCCTCCATACACCCCAACAAACCACCAAGACTGCGCACAGTGGGCAGCGCCTCTAGGGCTGCTCTGTAGCCAAGGGCGCTTTCCCGGGCTGCACCAGGACAGGGAGAGGTTTGAAATCACCCAAGTCTTGACCCAACCCAAATCTCAAGTCCTCGTCCCCACAGAATACGGAGAGGGACAGGCCCTGTCTCCACCTACCCTCGGTGCCGTGGGGCCAGGGCACCCCCCCAAAGGGGCAGGACACGAGCCAAGCGCCCGGCACCCCAGCTGAGAACGGCCTGAGCAAAGCCAGGGCGGAGTTCCCGAGGCAGCCACACGAGCCGATGAACTGCGTGTGCCGCTGACTAGCAGCATCTGCCCCACCCCGCTGCCAGGGACGCAGAGCCGCGAGCAGCTTCCCGGCCTGTCTGGGCAGCCTCGAGACCGTCTAGACACCGGCGAAGGGGCGCGGAGCCCCGCAAGCGGCCTGGCCCGCCCCCGCCGCCCGGCTGGGAACTTCAAGGCCGAAGTTTCGGCGCCGCGGCAGGAAGGTGACCTTCCCCCGCGGGCGCCCCCAGGCAGAGGGGCTGGCCGGGGGGAGGGCGGCGCTGCTGGAAGTTTCCAAGTGGATCTCCCCCGCCCCCACCCCCGTGTTGAAACCCTAAACTGCAGCTTGCATAAGCAGGGGCGGCTGCCCCCCTCCGCCCCGTTACATAACAGCGCCCGGGGGCCCGGGGCACCGGCCGAGCGCCGCGCCCCCCGGCCGGCCCCGGGGCAACCCCGGCCCCAGCCCCCCGGCCGGGCTCCTGCCGCCCGCGCCTACCCCGGGGCCCCCGGCCGGGCTCCTGCCGCCCGCGCCTACCCCGGGGCCCCCGGCCGGGCTCCTGCCGCCCGCGCCTACCCCGGGGCCCCCGGCCGGGCTCCTGCCGCCCGCGCCTACCCCGGGGCCCCCGGCCGGGCTCCTGCCGCCCGCGCCTACCCCCAGCCGTGCCCGCGCCCCGGGGCGGGTTCAGGGGCTCAGCCAGGGCCGCCAGGCGACCCGGCCCCCAAGCGGCGCCCCCGGCCGAGCCCGCCGACACCCACCTGCCCTGCGCCCAGCAGCTCCGTCCCGCCCAGCCAGCCGGCCGCACTCACCGGCTCCTGGCTCTGATCAGCTGGCGGCGGCGTGACGCAGCCACCCACCGGCTCCTCCTGCGGCCAATCGCTGCCCGCCGTTGACAGGGGTAACCCCGCCCTGGTGGGGCCACCCATTGCGCCATGCACGCCCCTTCCCCTCCCCGGCCCTGATTGGCACTTTAGAAAGCCAGTCAGAGGCCAGAGGACCTGCCCGGCCCGCTCGTCATCCAACAGTTTAACCAATGGAGTAAGAGCATCCACCTCTTGCCCCGCCCTCGTAACCGAACAGACACTGGCATCCGGTTCCTCCAATCAGCAGTGGAGAGCTAACTTAGAAACTATCTGGACACCGCCCTGACGAGGAGCATGCCGGGAACTGTAGTTCGGCGCGGCAGACGTTCTCCCATCATGCATCGCGTGCTGTGAGTTGGCATTTTCAGCTGAGGGAAATTGGGGAGGGGAGGGGTGCGGCCTCTTAAAGGGCCAGAGACCCCCCCCATCGTACCCAGCCCCGCCCTCTGCCCCCACACTCCCAGGGACCTTCCTACGGCCTTGGGTCTTGCACCCCAGCTCCTCTGGGCTTTGCCCCAACCTCCCCCTGGCCCTGCCCCCAGCCAGGGTTCCCCAGGCACCCACTCCAACCCCCAACACTGCCCCCAGACAGCCCCCTAGGCCCCAGCACTGCCCCCCCAACCAGGCCCCAGCACACCCCAGGCACCTACTCCAACCCCCAACACTGCCCCTAGGCAACCCCCTAGGCCCCAGCACTATCCCCCCCCAACCCCACCCCAGGCCCCAACACTGCCCCCAGACAGCCCCCTAGGCCCCAGCCCCCTAGGCCCCAGCACTATCCCCCCCCAACCCTGCCCCAGCACACCCCAGGCACCTACTCCAACCCCCAACACTGCCCCCAGACAAACCCCTAGGCAACCCCCTAGGCCCCAGCACTATCCCCCCCCTCCAACCCCACCCCAGGCCCCAGCACACCCCAGGCACCTACTCCAACCCCCAACACTGCCCCTAGGCAACCCCCTAGGCCCCAGCACTATCCCCCCACCCCAGGCACCTACTCCAACCCCCAGCACTGACCCCAGGCAACCCTCCAACCCCACCCCAGGCACCCTGCTAACCAGGCCCCAACACTGCCCCTGCCCCCCCATCCCAGGCATGAGCACTGCCCTGTGCTGGGCACACACACCCCAGCAATACCCTGCCCCAGGCACCTCCCAACTGCACTCCAAACTCCAGCAATTGCCTCCCCAGGATTTCAGACTCACGTGGGGTATATCTGGAACTGAAGCCACTTCTGGTTACTACTTCACTGTCTAGGAGTGGCTGGTGAAGGGAGCAGTGGGAGAGGGGAAGAGAGCAAGGGACAGAAGGAAATTTGGAAAGAAGTCAAGGGCCAGGATCTTGTCACTTTCCTGAGGCAAGGGCATATGTGGAAGGGGCCCCTTCCCTGTAAGAACAGACCCCAGGGCACAGCCACAAAATAAACAGCATGTGGGGTGAGGTGCCTGGAACCCAGTAGCACTGAGCCACCTGGAACTGTCTGAGCTGCCCCACAGCCGGGCCCTGTTGATACCAGAGGAAATATTGGGCTGTGACCCACGACCTGGGCCTGCCCCCCTGTGATTTGCAGGATTAGGCATCTGCCGACTGTGCGGCCGGCACAGCAGTCAGTAAAGCGCAACCTGCGGCTTTAAGAGCTCCTGCTAATGACAGAAGGATTCCGAGAAGTTGTTACAACTGGGCCACCAATCAGAAGTAGATTTGCTCTGAAACGCACCAATCACTGCCCGCAAATGGGCTGGTCTAAAGAAACTCATCTGAACCTAATGACTTGGCAATACCAGAGCCGGGTGCATGATGACTGAACAAGTTCTTTAAAGGGCCAGGGAGCTCCTGCTCCCTGTGCTGCAGCAGAAGCTTCAGGGCGTGGCTCTAATTTAGAAAACAAGGGCAGGAGACCAGAAGCAGCTCACACCACATTTCTAGGGGTCAGGAAGGGCGTAGAGATTAATTTGTGAGGAACAAATCCAATTTCTGCTGAATAGAGGATGGAGACTCAAGTGGAGCAGAGGGGAGCCATGGACTAGAGTCACCACTTGAATGCTGAAGATTTGTGGCAGTTAGCTTAGTTTGGCTCTTTTCTGTTTGGCTGGGCAGTGGGGGAAGGAGGATCCAACTCCACTTCAAGACAGACACCACTTTTCCTCTCCTCAGGCTTGTTCCTAACAATAATGCCTAGCTCTTCCTTAGTGCTCATCATCCTTGGAACTGAAAGCACTTTACCAAGGTCAGTATCATCATCATAAGGCCAACACACCCTCCAGCCTGGGAGGGTTGCAGCTGTCTGCATAAAGAGTCCCTCTGGAACGGTGTGAAGCACCCCTGCCTCGGAAGGGGCACCCTAGGCCAGAAGAGAAGCATGCTGCTTTTTGCCCTGCACCCCTAGGGACTAGAGCCTGCCCTGCTCCCTCCTCTCAAGGTGTTCCCACTTTTCACCCTCACAGAATTGGATTATTTCTGTACCTAGTTTTCTGTCTCAGACAAGAGGTGAGCTTACTAATCAGTCTCTCTGGAGAGGGACTCCAGGTCTGTTTCCCTCCCACGCTGCTGGCTGGTGCATTAGGAACCCACATCAGGCTGTCTCACACTCATCCACAGATCTCAGCACTTCACTCAATCAGGAACAAATGAGGACTTGAGGGAGTGAAGAGCTGTGAGCCCGGCTGCTTCCCCTCTCTATGCTGCAGACAGGAGAAAAGCACAGCAGAGGCTTGGGATGAAACAGGCTGCTGCAAAGGGCGCTGTGGCGCTCACTGCAGAGGTCCTATTTCAGACCAGAGCCTGGGACAGGCTGGCATTTGAATTGTCCGCATTATCCACATCTGCTTTGCACCAGTGTCCAGAGAACCCCCTCAGACTGAGGTCTCTGGTGTGCTGGGAGCTATACAGGCACATACACCCCTTTGTCCATGGCATTAGACGCAGCAGATGCTGACTATCCGAGGCCAGCGGGCTGGGCTCCCCCATACTGTAAGTACTCAGGAACACTGGCCCTGCACAGAATAAGACCAATAAGGCCGCTTGCCCTACTGGGCCCTCCTAGCCAAACAATGCCCCTGAAATGTCTGGAGTGCTTTTCCAGAAACATGGCTCTTCCCCACTCCACAAGGCTGGCTCTGCTCCCTGCAGGGGGCCACTGTTCTCCTTTAGCCCACAGATCCCCAGGCCAAGTTTCCCTTCCTTGGTCTGTTCATTCTGTGGCACATTCCAGTTTGTGGAGGAAGACAAGCAGCAGGGAGGGGGGCACACTTACTCTCCCTGCTTGCTGTTGCTGGGGGCAGTCGGTGCTCCCCACTGCCGAGGCTCCTAGCCCTCCCAGAGGGGCTGGGGGTGGTTATGTGCTGCTGCCGCCCCCCTCGTTGTGCCCTCCCGGTGGCTTTGGGCCAGTGCTGGCAGTGCGCCCTTGGTGCCACCCCAGCAGCTGTAGCTGGGGTGGGGCAGCAGGGGTGCGGCACAGGGCGCTGCCCCTTTAAGAAAGTTTCCTGCCCTTAGCCCAGTAACAGCTGATTGATGTAAAGTGGGGGCCTCAGGGGACGAATCAGGTGTTGCCACATCCCACCCACGTGACTCCCACGCGCTGAGGAGACGCAGGAGCTGAGCCTTGTGCACGTCTCTGCTGGCACCCAGCTGTTCTCTTAAAGGGGCCACTGCTGGCTGTGCGCGCGGGGGCCCATGACCTGTTCCTGATGACAGCTGGGATCCAGCCCGCTCGCCCAACCCTGCCTAGGCAGGGGCCAGGGGAGGGGCACATGGGGAATGAATGCACCGGCCTGGGAGGGGAGCGAGGAGGGGCTGGGTTGTGCAGCCCAGTGTATGGGGCCAGCTCCAGCAATTCCCCCGCCCCCTGTGAATGTGTCAGATGAGACCTTAGCCTCCGATGTCACCTTGGTGTTTTTGTGACTGTAGTGTTTGGGCATCAGGCAGCGCAGTGCCCTTTTGTATCTTCAAGCGGCTTTCTGACGGGGTAACTCAGCTGCTACACTTGAGGATGAATTTGGTTAGAGTGTTAATGTGTTACCATAGGTGGTGGTCGTATTAATAATAGCATTGTTAGAACATCCCCGACCCGGTTTAAGGTCACAGTTACTTCAAAGACTTCATCAACAGAGACAGAAACTCTAGTGAGAATATTTAACATGAGCTATATGTCAAGCAACTAGAACAGAAGTAGCGACAAAGGGTCCTGTGGCACCTTATAGACTGAATAACAGAGGTATTGGAGCTGAAGCTTTTGTGGGTGAAGACCCACTTCGTCAGATGCAAGCAGTGGAAATGTCCAGAGGCAGGTAAGACATTTCCACTGCTTGCAGCCGACGAAGTGGGTCTTCACCCACGAAAGCTTATGCTCCAATACGTCTGTTAGTCTATAAGGTGCCACAGGACCCTTTGTCGCTTCTGCAGATCCAGACTAACACGGCTACCCCTCTGATACTTTAGAACAGAAGTAATACTAGGACAAGTGCGTCAAACAGTTTTCACTTACAATAGTGGTAGAGAATGTTAGATGTCACACAAAGTCATAGGTAGCCACTATGCCATTCACACCAGCACCATGCATAGTCAGGATAATAGGTCTTGCTCTAAATTGTATTAGTTAGTACATTTTAACTAACCCAATTTAAAATGCAACTTGGCACTTAGAATTAGGGTGACCAGCTAGCAAGTGTGAAAAATCAGGATGGGGTGGGGGTAATTGGTGTCTATATTTAAAGACAAAACCCTGGATATCAGAACTGTCCCTATAAAATCCGGACATCTGCTCACCCTACTTAGAACAGATAGGGCAAGTCATCTTTCAAAACATGTTAGCTGTTTATAGTCCGCTCTAGTGGGGCACCAGCTTGCTAAGGGGAGCTTGTGCAGCACTCACAAGAACAGATCCACTATCACTACAAAACAAAAACACCAGGAGCAGCAAACAGGCACTGGGATCAGTGGCTGAATACCCTGTAAGTGCCACTGGGCTCAGAAAGCTATAAAGGTTCAGAAACAGGAGTGACTGTCAGGTGCTCGGGACAAACTCCCATCCTTCATGGCTGCATCTATCTGTGGCAATTAGTTTTAGTTACAATGATGTTTTATCAGCATTTGATTTTCCAAAACAAAAAGGGACACTAACAGCTGCCCCTTAGCTTAGCAGATACTGGCTCCTGCCATGTGACTGCATGTTGACCCTTTGTAACCCTGATCCATGTCATCTGACTAGGTGTCATTGCTGGGAATCAAACCTTTATACACCAAGAGAGTTTTAATGGGAGCTGGACTCGTCTTCTAGTTCTAGCTTCAAATGTATTGGTAGATGCAGTTGAGCACCCAACACTGATTTTGCTTCTGAAGCAACTAATCTCACCTGTGCCTGGGCTGCAGCACCAGCGTCCTGCCTGGCAGCTGCCTGCTCGAAGCTCAGAATTCACTGGCAGCAGCACCCTGCTGCTGTCTGAGCTCATAAAGGGCAAGATGACGAGGCAGAACCCAGTGTGTCTAGCAAGGGGAAAAGCAGCAGATTTAAAATGACTCATCATTGCTCTTCTTTCCAGGGAACAGGGCTTAGTTTTATGGCTGTGTGGGAAGCTCTGAGTAACTAGGGGTCTACATCAGCTCCAAAGGACAGCTGGGTCCCATGCAGGGGAATTTGAACATGGGGAGTGAATTCCCCTCTCCCCCAGGAGCAGAGTGAAACCCTTCATCCCCATTCTCTCCCTGCATCCCTGGGGAGAAACACAGCTCTGTTTGCTTGTTCCTTTCCATTAGCATTTACTCCATTACACAGTATTTCTGAGGGAGCCCCCAGAGGCCCTTACAGCTCAGGCAAGACTGGGATGGGAGCCATCCAGCAAACTGAGCCATGAGCCCATCCTACAAGAATGTCAGCTATTTGGCTACGCCCTTCCTGCAATGCGTGGGCTGTGATGGCTAACCTCTCCAGGGAGATTCCAGACAGCAAGTACACCTGGCCTGTGGTCTTTCTCCCCAGAAACAGGCAATCAAAGGGCCCCACTGCACCAGGAGGCTGGGGTGCAGGCATTGGGACCTCAGCAGGGAGCAGCTCTATGGCAGGGGGAGGGTGTCCAGGGAGCCCTTTTCCAAGAAGGAAACATCGTGTACGTACTTTCTCTAGTTTGAGGCTAATTCTTTTGGCTCAGGCATGATGGGATGACCTCGCTGGGCAGCACAAGGGCCTCTAGCTGCCAAGGCCCTAGGGGAAGGCGTCACCAAACCAGGTCTCCTTTGCACATATGCAGATGCTGGTTCAGTCTCAGCGTCACTGTGACTCAGAGACCCAGTGAGATGGGAGCATCTGCAAACCCCACCCCATTATCAACCCTGTCAATCAGGGTTACCTCTGCAGCAGGAGCCCAGAGCAGTCCACAGCATACAAAAAACCCAGCCATGCAGCTACCTGCCCAGCACCAGCCATTCCCAGCTCCCAGGCCCAGCTCCGGATGTCTGTAAGGGATTTAATTGATGCTATCCCTCAATTAGAGACTAATCTGAACTGGAACAATGGGTCCAACTTTGAGGACCAGCCCAGGTCTAAGGTTTGTGACTTGGGCATTAACACTGATGAAGTTGCTAACTAGAGACTGAGAGTTCCCGCTTTGCTCAATCTGTAGCTCTTATTTAGAAACCCTCCTGGAGGGTGCCTGGATCTCTCCATCAGGTGAGCAAGTAGAGAGCTATGAGAGAACCTTTAGAGGGACAGCTCTCTGGTGACCCCTGCTATGACAGAGGGACTCTGCTCATGTGCTTTCATTTTCCCCGGGTCCCCTCACAGAGGCCTACTCAGGCATTTCTCTCAGGTTTGTTCCTCTGCAAGTTCTAACTGGGATGCAGCGTGTTCAAGGGCATACATCTGTGCTTGGAGCTGGTGGTGTGATTTCCAGCACATTGTCCTGGGGTGCTGTACTCACCACTGGGGTGCCTCCTTGTAGCCACACCTGGGGATTCGCTCAGTCAGTCTGATGCCCTTTCTGTGGGAACTCACTCAGTCTCAGGACTTGACAGCTCCCTTTTTGTGCCTTGATCCTCTGGCCAAGCCACTGTACTTTTCCCCTTTGACTGTGGTTAGGTGGGGGAAAGCTATGTATCAAGTCTCTGTACCCACTGTCCCAGGCAGCCTTCCAATTCACTGCCCCTCAATGGTGCCATTTCCCCAGTGGCTGGTAGGGGAACCCACACTTTGCTGCTGTTTTCCTGGACTGCTTCCTACACTGCCTCCATCAGGCTCCTTCTCCACCTGTGGGTACACCCTGTTCCTGTCCAGGTGAGTGCTTCATCTTTAATTAGTCCTCATTGCTCCCTGGCTTCTCCTCCAGGTGCTGCCTAGGGAGTTAATTGGCCCACCTGGCCACCTTAATCAGGGGTCAGGTGGGGTGACACCCCATCACACTCATGCTATCTGTCATTGAGCTGCAAATATAAATAGACTGTAGGTGTGGCAGGGCCAACAGTGGGAGGGCCTAGCTGCCCTGAGCTGTGCTCAGTGTCTCAGACAGGACAGCTGGCCCCTCCCACCACTGTGTCTACATTGAGTGCACTCGCTTGATGCCTTGGGTATGTCTCCTGGAGCTGTGAATCACACCCCAGCTCCCAGTGCAGCCAGACCCACAGTCTCTTTGCTCCTGCTCCAAGCTGAGCTGCTGGCCTAGTTCTTTCTGAGTTTCCTGGCTGGGGAATTTCCATTAGTTGGCAGCTGCCCATTCAACTTCCTTTGAAAGTCCCGTGTTGGTGACTCCACCTGTAGCCGTCCATGGTCATAGATTCTCTGGCTAGAAGGGACCATGCTGGGTAGTGTGGATGCCAAGGCAGGAGGCCACCATGTGTGGGCAGCCCTGGGAATCATACACCTGGACAGCATGGTGCACGCTGTGGCACACTCCATGGGTCACACAGCAGGAGGGCTTCCAGCCCCGCTCAGTGTTCTCAGCGCAGCTGCTGGGGGTCGGCACTTCAGGGCGATGCCCTGGAAGGGATGCGGGCTCCAGAGGTACCAGTGCTGTGTCCATGGGAAGGGAGGGCTCCTCTGACCTCCTGCTCTGACTTTGAGGGCTCAAGTTGCACCCTGTTCAGCCAAGGGGGGAGGAGGGAAAGTCTGCTCTGGCCCCTGAAGCGTGGTGGCAGGAGGAATACAGGCAAGTGGAGGGACAGGGCAGGAGGTGACTCTTAGGACTTGCCTCACAATCTCATTACAGGGCTTAAACTGCAGCAATCTGAGCTGGGATTAGGGCTGGTGGACAGAGCGGGGGACACATTTGTTAAAATAATCACTCCTCAAACCACTGACTCTCAGGGCCTGGAGCCCTTCCCTGGCCTCTCTGCCCAGACCTGCAGAGGAGCAGTTCCCTTGAGCCACGCCTGCACAGAGCCTTCTCCGGAAGGGAACTCACCTGTCTCAGGTCAGCTCTGTGGGGTCCACATTTCCCCTCTGCCTGCTGCTGGACCCCTTTAAGGCTAGATGCCTCATCAGTTTGGATTGCCGGATTTCAGCTGACAGCCTGGGGCTGCTTTGACGTAATTCTGACCTCAGCAGAGCCTGCCAGCTGATTGCAGTTCCCCGTCACTCCGGCAGCAGGGCCCGAAATAACAGCAGCCTTGCCATGTATAGACACCCTGCCCTGAGCAGCAGCCCGGCTTTACCTAACTCACATTTACTGCTGCGGGCAGCGCGTCTCCCCAGCACTGCCTCCTGCTGCACTTGCTGGCCAGGCCTGCCCCCACTGCCGCATAGGCCATCCAAACGGCGCGCCTGGTCCAGTCCCACAGCCTGCCACCGCCCCACGGCGGTGCCCGCTCTCCCTGCCCACCGCCCCGCGGCGGTGCCCGCTCTCCCTGCCCACCGTCCCGCGCACCATCCATAGCCCCCGTCCCGCGGCAGTGCCCGCTCTCCCTGCCCACCATCCCATGGCGGTGCCCGGTCTCCCTGCCCACCGTCCCGCGGCGGTGCCTGCTCTCCCTGCCCACCGCCCCACGCACCATCCATAGCCACCGCCCCGTGGCTGTACACGCTCTGCCTGCCCACCGTCCCGCGCACCATCCATAGCCCCCGCCCCGCGGCAGTGCCCGCTCTCCCTGCCCACCGCCCCACGGCGGTGCCCGCTCTCCCTGCCCACCGTCCCGCGGCGGTGCCCGCTCTCCCTGCCCACCGTCCCGCGCACCATCCATAGCCCCCGCCCCGCGGCAGTGCCCGCTCTCCCTGCCCACCGTCCCGCGGCGGTGCCTGCTCTCCCTGCCCACCGCCCCACGCACCATCCATAGCCACCGCCCCGTGGCTGTACACGCTCTGCCTGCCCACCGTCCCGCGCACCATCCATAGCCCCCGCCCCGCGGCAGTGCCCGCTCTCCCTGCCCACCGCCCCGCGGCGGTGCCCGCTCTCCCTGCCCACCGTCCCGCGGCGGTGCCCGCTCTCCCTGCCCACCGTCCCGCGCACCATCCATAGCCCCCGCCCCGCAGCAGTGCCCGCTCTCCCTGCCCACCGTCCCGCGCACCATCCATAGCCCCCGTCCCGCGGCAGTGCCCGCTCTCCCTGCCCACCATCCCATGGCGGTGCCCGGTCTCCCTGCCCACCGTCCCGCGGCGGTGCCCGCTCTCCCTGCCCACCGCCCCACGCACCATCCATAGCCACCGCCCCGTGGCTGTACACGCTCTCCCTGCCCACCGCCCCACGGCAGTGCCCGCTCTCCCTGCCCACCGCCCCGTGGCTGTACACGCTCTCCCTGCCCACCGCCCCATGGCAGTGCCCGCTCTCCCTGCCCACCGCCCCGTGGCTGTACACGCTCTCCCTGCCCACCGCCCCACAGCTGTACCCGCTCTCCCTGCCCACCGGCCTGTGGCGGTACACGCTCTCCCTGCCCACCGCCCCGCGCACCATCCATAGCCACCGCCCTGCGGCTGTACACGCTCTCCCTACCCACCGCCCCACGGCTGTACCCGCTCTCCCTGCCCACCGGCCTGTGGCGGTACACGCTCTCCCTGCCCACTGCCCCACGCACCATCCATAGCCACCGCCCTGCAGCTGTACACGGTCTCCCTACCCACTGCCCAACATGCTGTCCCTGCCGCATCCTCCTTCTGGGCACCATTGCTACCCACAACCGCGAGCGCTGTCCATGCCTCTCCACCACGCTTGCTGTCCATACCTTGCCCTGCCACCCAGACTGCACACTTTGTCTGTCCCTGTGCTGTGCCGTTGGGTGTGGCCATCCAAACCACACATGCTGTCCATACCCAGGCTCTCCAGCCACCTGTGCTGTCCACGCTCACACACTGCGCGGGGCAGGCTCCCACTGCCTGTAGCTTCACCCTCTTCCTGCACATGGTAAGCGCAGAACCCCACTCACGCCCACACCCTCTGAGCGGGTCACTGGCTGCAGTGAGCTCTACCCATCCTACTCTTTTCGTTTCTGGGCACACGTGTTACTTACTGATGTTGCCTTCTGCAGCTGGGGCCCCCGTGTTCTCATGCCCCTGTGTCCTGTCCCCACTGGTACAGGCGCGGTGTTGGGTGCCAAACTCCCCAAGGCACCTGAAGCTGCTCTCTATCCCTCTTTGGGGCTTTTGGTATGGTGGTGAATTTATCCCTTTTGTTCAGACTGGTGCCTTGCCTCTCTCTTTTGGGGCTCCCTTGGCCTAGGGCTGCTCCCCAGAGGGGCTGGGGGCTGTCCCCATCCCTCCCTCAGGGTCTCTGCTTAATTGCTGGGCTCTGACCAACCCTGGAAGTTGCCATGGGAACAGCCCTGTCTAGCCTCCTGCCTGCTCCGAGCCAAAGGTCGGTGCAGAATCAAGGTCCGTTGCCCAACCTCCGGCCCAGAGTCAGCAGGGAAGCTGGTGCCGGGAGAGAGCAGGCTGGGGGCTCCTGCAATGCCCCTCCGGCCAATCGCTCCCTCCAAGAGGAGGGCTCGGAGTCAGAACGCCGGAGTTCTGTTTCTGCCCCTGCCACCGACTCGCTGTGTGACCTTAGGCAAGACCCCTGACCTCTCTGTGCCTTTGCCCTCCGTACAATGGGGCGGGGGGAAAAGCATTCGCGGAGCTTGAGTTCAGTCCGATTCCTGGCATAGGCGCATTAAACCACCCCCCGAGCATTGCGCTGAACAACCACTTCCCAGCACTCAGCCATCCCTGGGCAAAGCAGAGCCAGCCCCTCCGTGCGTAGCTCAGGGAGCCACCTGCAGGCCACACCGGGGTCCCGCTGGGGAGACAAAGGCCCTGCTCTGGAGAAGCAAAGGGACTGAAGGGCAGCCCTGGGCGGCAGAGGGGGGCAGCCAGGACGGAGGGGTGCCAGTTTTGGTCGGGTGTATTCCTGGAGGTTTCATCACATGACAATCTTTAATTCCTGAAGACTTCAGGACAATCCTGGAGGGTTGGCAACCCTAGCCACTGGTTCCAGTAACCTCCTTGGCTCCCTACGCGCCCCCCCCCCCCCCAGCAACCCTCTGCCCAACTCCCCACTCGTCCCAGTAACCTCCCTGACTCCCTACGGCCCCGCAGCAGCCCCCTCCACCCATAACAATCCCTCTTCCAGATGCTCTCCCGCAGTAACCCCCCATCCCTCTCCCCCGGCCCTGATCCCGCTAGTGCTGATCCTCACTGGCAGAGGGGGAGAGTTGCTGGGGCATGGGGGGGGGGGGGGGAAAGTAGGGAGCCAGGGAGGTTACTGGGAACAGTGGGGAGCTGGAATTGTTACACAGTGCGTGTTATATCCATATCATAAGCATATTTTCATAACTAATATGGAGTGTAATGCCCCACCAGGGATTCTGCAAAGCAGGAATCTAGGCGAAGATGAAAACAAGGCTATTGAGTGGGGCAAAAGGCAGGGCCGTTCATGCCCTGGGACCCTCGCAGAGGGCTCGGAGTCTCCAGGCTGGCTTGAGCGCCGTCTGCATGGGAGTAGGGCTCAGTTACAAGTTTCTTGAGGGCCAGCAGTAAGATTCTTGGGATGTGGCGGAGTTTGCGCAGTCACCACCCAGCCATCAACCTGCTGCCCTGAGACTGCACAGCTGTGAATGCCAGGCCTGCCCTTCCAGAGTCCTGGCCAGGCGGCGGGCCTGGGAGAAGGTTTAGGGGAATGGCAGGAGTGGGGAAAAGGGACCTCGTCAGCTTTGTTCTTTCCCTTGTACGGGTTTGTACCTTTGGGCACTTTCTGTGCGGTGGAAGCAGAACTGGGGACGCAACTATCAAATTTCCTGCCCCCTGCCCTATAATGGTGGCTGTGTCAGACATGCCTAAGATAGATGGACAGACGCAGAAGGAAACTCCCTAGAACTAGAAATTGTGTCCACTGCTGCTAATCAGGTCAGTTCCAGAACCTGACCTGCATGTAGTCCTGTATCCAGAGCAACCTCCCAGCCCTGCCTTGGCCCCAGGTCCAGACCTTCAGCATCCACATGACCCAGCTCAGGGAATACTCTCAGGGCTCATCCCAGCTCCCCTACAGCACCAACAATAACACATGTTAACTACATAGTCCAGTAAAGAGCTTGGTCCCTCAGACTGGCAGAGACTTGAGGCTGCTGCATCTGGCTTGCCTGGCTGGCCAAGCCCCCACTCCCTTCCCTCACCTCCCAGCCAGTGTCCCCTTTGCGATGCTGGGACATGGCAGCTCTAGGTGCAATGATACTTGGGGAACACGGCATCAGGCAGAGGTTGTTATGGAGGAATAAAGTACCCGTGTGGCTTCCCTGTGGGGACAGAGCTAAGTTGTCTGGCTGCAGTGTGTGGTAAGCGTCACCTGAGCTGAGCATTAGTGTGCACCTGTGGGTGCGTGTGTCTGAGTGTGCACACACAGGTCTGTGAATGAGTCTCTACTGATCCCAGCAAGATGCAGAACAGGAAGGAAGATGTGTCTTTGAGCTTCAAATAACATGTCAAGCATCACTTAGTCTTGTCATGCAGCATTAATGAAGAATGCCAGTTAGCCTGCACACACGGGCAAGGAGGTCCAACTACACGCTGGGGTGCATTACAGATGAGGACCCAGGAGTGTCTAGCACTGCATCACCCAGCTCCGTACAGCAGTTCCAGCCTCAGGAAGGGAATCTATGCCAGTCACCGCTTGAGAGAGTGTTATCGTCCTTATTTTTATAGTTATTTGGAGAAAAGTAACAGTCCCAAAATGCTGCCCAGGCAGTGACCCTGAGTCACCCCTGATCATTCTGCTGCAGCCCCTGGACTCCTTCCCAACTCTCAGCTACCCCCATTTGCTTGGACACGTGTAAGACCTAGAGATATGCTCACTGCAGCAGGGCCTGTGTCTTCGTATGTCTTCCACGAAGCACCCAGCATAAATTTGGGTGCTAGAAAATAAATAAGAATCATTCACCCCCCTCTGCTCCACTGCAGCACAGCACCTGGCTGGGCCCCAATCTTCTAGCCCTGGGACATCACAGTACCTGGCAACCGTCAGCAAAGGCACAAAACCACATCACATTACCACAACCAGGAGCCATCAGCACTGGGACACAAACACCACTTCTGACAGGGCGGCACCTGAGATGCCAACACCCAGCCAGGACGCAGCACCTCTGCCACACCGCATCTAACACGATCCCTTCCTTCGCTGAAATACAGCTCTTGTTCAGAGCTGTCCCTTGGGGAGGGCAAATCAGGGTGACTGCTCCAGGCCCCGTGCGTTGGGGGCCCCCACGGGCCGGTGCAATTGGCCAGGGGGGAGGTCGGTCCTGGAAGAGACGACTCCGTCACTTCTGCCCCGGGTTCCGCACCCCCCTAGGGATGGCCCTGTTCTCATTACAAAGAGTCACAGTCCCAAGAGCACCTGGGGGGGCGGGAGTCTGGCACAGCCCTGATGTCTGGGCTGCTGAGACACCGCCCAGCCCAGGGGCAGCTGAGGAGACAGAGCTCTCGGGAGGAACATCCTGCAGATGGCGAGTGAAGAGCAGCTGTCAGCGGGTGTAGGAGCGCTGCCAGCTGCAAATGTCAGGCCTATTGTGGGGGCAGCCAGACTCCTGCCTGCAGCCACTTCTGCCCTGGGTGACCTTCAGCACCGGCCTGGCCCCTCTTCTTGGCCTGGCCCTTCAGTCTGTCTGTGAGGAGGAACTCCACAGTGGTATGGAAGAACTCCAGCAGCACCTCATGGCTCCAGAAGGCACCACACAGGCCATCCTTGAAGAAGCCACAGTGTCCGCCTCCCTGGGTGAGCGCTAGGAAGAAGTAGGGGTTTGTCTCAAACAGCTCGAAGGGTAGAGTGTCCCTGGGGGCCCCACACATGGGGTCGTCCTGGCTGCAGATGCACAGCACTGGTACTGCCACCTCGTCCACATCCCGTAGGGGGTCATTCCTCTCCCAGTACAAGTCCCAGGTCTGGGCCTGGCAGAACAAAACCTCCTCCAGCTCCCTCAGTGATTGGCCCCTGAAGAAACGATCCAGGGGCAGAACCTCCCCTAGCACCGTGGCAAACCTGGGGGAGACAGACACTGGTAAGAGCCCGAGCAGCAGAACGAGGACGGGGACAGCTCCCTGCGCTGGGGGAGGTCCATTGATGGAGCATGGGGCAGCTCAGGGCTGAATGGACCATCTCACCATGGCTCTATCAGGGATAGAAAAGGCCTTCTCCCTCATCCACCTCCCCCAGGGCTCTGCAGCTCCCCCCACGTTGTGCTGAGAAGCATTCTCACTGACCAGGACTGCTCCAGCTACAGCTTAGGGTCACCAGCTCTGTCCCCTATCTGTGATCCCACAGGATCTCATGTGGGTCCCGGAGACAAGGGCAAAGCCACTGGGATCCCTCGGTGCACTGCATGGTGAAGCTGGGAGGCTGCGGCTCATTGCTTCAGCCACTGCAGGGCCAGGCCATCACTACAGGCTGTCCATCTCCGCCCCAGACAGACCCACAGATGAGTCACTCACCGGCTGAGCCACACCTTCTGGGACATGAGCAAGAGTTGCTGCCATAACCAGGGGCACCCAGCTTCAAACCATCCCCGAGGGTCAAAGACGGGGGAGATGCAGCCCGCAGCTGTCACGTGGCTAGAGGAACCACATTCTCCCAGGTAGGAGAGCAGGAGCCCTGCCCCAGTGCTCTCCCCCACTGCAAAGAGCAGGGCCCCTGGGCACCGGGAGCGGATGTACCGGACGGCTTCTCGCAGGTCAGCAGGATCCCCATACGGCTGTAGCGTGGTGGTGCTTAGGGGGCAGCCGTTCTGACCACGGCGGTTAAAGACAACAGGATGGTAGCCATGAAGGAGTGCCACGTGACATAGCTAGAACCAGACAACAGGAGTCATTGTGAGCGCCCTGGGAACAACAGGGCAGCCTGGCCGCCCCAAGGGCTCCCCACCACACCTGCTCTACCAGCTGGTGGGTTAGGACAGAGCCATCCCTTGGGTAGGGTGAATCGGAGCGACCGCTTTGGGGGGCCCCACGCTTTGGGGGGCCCCACGCTTTGGGGGGCCCCACGCTTTGGGGGGCCCCACGCTTTGGGGGGCCCCACGCTTTGGGGGGCCCCGTGGGCTGGTGCGATTGGCTGGCAGTCAGTCAGTCCTGGAAGAGACAAATCTGTCACTTCCACCCCGGCCCCTCCCCCCCCCAGGAACGGCCTGGGTTAGGGACTCAGACACAGGAGAAACCTGCGATCACACCTGGAATCCAGGTCAGGATTCTTCCCTGTGGCCATTATCTACAGCTTTATAAATGGTCCTTTGAAAGGACCCAGGCGATGGGTCCTAGAAGCTTGTTCCTCTGCTCAGTGCCATGATATCACTGCCTGGAACATCTGCCTCATTCTTCCTTTCCTCAGTGTCCTGATCCCTGGCCACGCTCGCTTGGTCCCCGGCTCCCGGCCTCGGGTGCCACATTTAGGCCGAGGTTTGCAGACGTGCTCACTAATGTGGGCATCCAACCAGAGACACCTGGGCTGATTCCCAGTGTGCTGAGGACTCACCGTCCCACTGAAGTCAGCGGGAGCCGCAGGCTCTCACGGGGGCTGGTCAGAAGCTGAGGCACCCAAATGAACAAGCACATTGAGCAGTTGGTGCCTTTAATCTCTGCGTCAGCCCCTCCATCCCCAACTCAGTCGTGTGCCCATCTCTGGCCTCCTCCCACTGGGATAAATCCATCTGCTAATGGGGCAAAGCTAACAGTCCTGGGGGAGTCACCCACAGCCCCCTCCCTGCTGCAGCACAGCCCCAAACAGCACTGACCATTCAGCTTTCTATCACCCTGTCCACTCATCTCTAAGCCCATGAGCCCTGCCCCTCACCCTCCCTGGTCTGTCCCTGCAAGAGGGAGGTGTCTGCCCCAGATGGTCAGGTAGGTTGGCTGCATTTCCTACATGCAATGGCATTTTGTTGTTTTCTGCCCATGCTTCCCATCTCCCTAGCTCCCTTTGTTTGCAACTCCTCCCAATTCAGCATCGCTGGAAAAATTTCACTGGCATCGTCTTTACCCCTTTCCAGAGGGACACCGCCTAGGGGCAGGGCTCAGATAACAGGAATGAGAATGAAGCTGTTAAAGAATATCAGCACTCGGTGGTGTGGAGTGGGCACTAGGTGTGGGTGCCACTGACGGGGACAACCTGGACTCGGCTGCATCGAACAGCAAGGGGAGTACAAGGCTCCCCATTTTCTGACCCTGAGACTGGAGTTAGCTGGGAGCTCTCTGGCTGGTATTGAGCATGTTGTTCTAACTGCACTCACAGGCTGTGGGCTGGCCCTAGTGAGGTGGCGCTAAGGCTCATTTCTGGTAAAGTGAAGAGAGGTTTAAGGAAGCCCAGAAAGACCCATGTCTCCCAGCCCAAGAGAATCCACTGTCTTCTCCGTAGATTCAGCTTGTTAGCTGCTGCAGCAGAACCGAAGGGCAGATGGGGTCAGAGGGCTTGTGGGAGGATGGGGGATAAACCTCGGCACTAAATCAGCTGTTAGCAGCGATCGCGAGGGGACCCCTTCGGTGCTGGCAAGGAACACACTGCTGGGGTTTATACACTGCCTTTGTTAGAGAGCCTCTGCCCCAGGCATCGGGCAGCTGGGAAACAGACTGGAGCCCCATGCAGCTGCCTGATGGGAACAGCCTATCCTCCCTGGGGTGTGTGTGGGGAGGGAGGGGTTACACAGCAATTCCCTAAGTACCGTGCACCCTTCCAAATCCTGTGTGACCCCCCCCCCCCCCCATGTTCTCCAGCCAGGCACAGCACTCACCCCCACCCCAAACAGGCCACAGTGCTTCCAAACAACCCACTTCTGCCCTGAGTCCCCCGCCCCACAATTACACATTGCTCTGCCCCTCAGGGGCAGGGATTGGCTCCATCTCTGCATCCCGTCGCTGTAAGGAAATTCTCGGAGCTGTAACTGAAGGAGGCGGGATCATGGTCCCTGTTTCTAAAAAGGGGGAAACGGAGGCTCAGGGAGGGGAAGTGACTGGCCCAAGGTCACCCAGCAAGTCAGTGGCAGAACCGGGATTGGTGCTCGGGGGCAGTTCCTAGTGCCCAGCCCTGTTGCCTGTCACTGCCAGTCCCTCCCCCTTATTACCTTGCTGACGTTGCGGGTGACCTTCCCGAAGGAGTTGGGGACAAGCAGCAGGACAGGTGCGCTGCAGGTGCTGGATGTCTGGCTCCTCTTCTGCTGTGCTGGCCCCACTGCCCAGTCCAGTGCCACCAGCCCCTCATCGCTCAGCTGCAGATAGGTCCTTACAAAATGCACCCTGCTATCCAGGGGCCCCATCACGCTGGCCAGTGTCTGCAGGGAGGGGAGAGCCCTCCAGGGCCAGCTGGCTTCACAGAGGCCTTTCAAGGCCTGGCACTGGCTCTCCAGGTAGGCAGCCAGCGCAGAGGCCTTGCAGACCAGCTGGGCCCCGGAGCTGCTGGGAACTTTTGCTTTCCGAGCCCAAACCCGGACACATAGGAGCATGAGCAGCAGGAAGAAGCCCAGCACCCCCGCCCATGGCAGCATGGCCAGGACAGCGCCTTCTTGGATCACAGGCCCCTGCTCCTCTACAGGCTGTGGGGGGCTGAATCACACACCGCCCTAGGGAGAGGAAGGAGCTGAGTCCAGGGGCTGCGCTGTCCAGACTTCCCTCCAGAGAGGACAGGTTGCTAGCAAGGCAAATTTCAACCTTCTGCTTTGGTAGCGAGTGAGGGCGGGGGTGGCTGGGGCGTATGAAGCAGCAGCCTGGAGGAGGAGCTGCAGCAGTTTCCGTGAGAGAGAACCACAGAGACCAGAGATTGGGTGAGGGGAGGGGGACTTGGGGATGAGAGTGGGGGGGGGGGGTGAGGGATGCTGTGGGGAGAAAGGCTTCACTCGGCTGCTGGGGCAGGCAGCACCTACCCTCTCCGGGCACAGGAGTGAGAACAACCCCAGCCCTAGGAGAGCGGGCAAAGCAAAAGGGAAACCTGGAGAAGACAGAGCCCGGGACACCCAAAGCAAAGGGCAATGGCTACTGATTCTCATGAGAAAATACAGAAGAGAAAAGGAGTCAACATTTCCCGTCCCTTATTCTCGGGCTCTGGCCCTCAGCAGCAGCATTTCGAATGCTCCAACCCGGAGCTGGACATCCAGGGCAGACGCATGGGCAAGAAGCAGGAGAGTGAATTGGGCAGTGCTTTCCAGCCCGCTCAGCAGAGCAGCCGAAATCCCCAGCAGCACTCGCAGAGAACGGCTTCCCACCTCAGCAGCACTGTGCAGAGGTGGTGGAGCACCACCTCCCTCTACAAGCACCGCCAGCCACACCCACCACACGGCTCACCCCTTGGCACTCTCAAACCACGACACAGGAAGCACGACAGCGGATGACTAGACCACTGGTGGCACAAGCCCCACTGCCATTCTTTGCAGCAGCAACATGGGCTCTCTGCAGAGTTGGGCCACATGGAAGCCAGGAGAATGATCTGTTTCTCCAGCAACAACTGCCAGATCTTGGCCATCTGAGCTATGCTGGCTAAGGAACCTGACTGCCTCATCCAGGTCTCAGACCAGTCTAGTGTGGACACAGGGCACCAGAACAGCAAGAAGCAGTGTCTACCCCACCATCCTCCGGGACATTTGGGTGCCTCTCACACACACATAACCACTGCTGACATTCCACAGGGGAACCCATCTGGCCACACCTCCAACGCATGTGATAGTCTGGCCAAAAAGCAAACCTAGACCGTCTCCCAAGGACTAAGGCCCTGGCTCCAAACCCCTTCACCCACAAGGTAAAGACCTTACTCCAAAGGCCTTACCAATCACCCATGTCTTGGAGGCCACAGCACAGAGATGGCTTTGATAGCACTCACCGATTAGTCTCTGTTGTTTGGTGTGAGAAACAGTGTGTGAGCGTGAGTGTGGTAAAGCAGGCACACCTGAGACTGGGCTAAGGGTGCATGTGGGTCATTGGCCTTTTCTGATCCAGGAGTGATTTACTAGGCAAGCTTAATGCTCCGTGTAGGGGTTTCAGGCCCTCTGGGGCAGCTGGGACCAGACCGCCCCGCTATACCATCAAGTTTTGGGGAATTAGCGCAGTCTGGTGCTGCAGAGTCAGCCGTTCAGGTTCTCCTGGAGAGGGCCGGGCAAACAGACCGTTACTCGTGAGCCCAGGCCCTTGGACAGGGCAGGGCACAAACAGTTAGGGCTCAGACCCTCAAGCAGGAGCTGAGCGAGCAGTAGGTCACTAGGCCCAGGCCCTTGGTCAGGGCGGAGCAATAAATAGTTCAGGGCTCAGGCCCTCAGGCAGGGGCTGAGCAATCAACAAGTGAGTAAGCCCTGGCCCTGGGTCAGGGCGGGGCACCAAACAGTTCAGGGCTCAGGCCCTCAGGCAGGGGCTGAGCGAGCAGTAGGTCACTAGGCCCTGGCCCTGGGTCAGGGCGGGGCAATAAACAGTTCAGGGCTCAGGCCCTCAGGCGGGGGCTGAGCAGTCAACAAGTCAGTAAGCCCTGGCCCTGGGTCAGGGCGGGGCACCAAACAGTTCAAGGCTCAGGCCCTTAAGCAGGGGCTGAGCAGTCAACAAGGTGGTGGCAAGCCCAGGTCCTGGCTCTGGAGAACCTGGGAGATGGGGAGACTGCCACCCACACGTTGGGTGGCGGGGGGACGCAGGCCCACCCACTCCACTGCGTCCCAGCCCGGGGCCCTAGCAGCGGCAGAAAAACCCGCTGCTGAGTCAGTGGGGATCCTGGCCGCAACACACTGACCTTGGCTCTGGCAGTGCTGCAGCCAGACTAGAGTCAACTGCCCCCGGGCTACGTCCAGCTCCCCCCTCTCTGGGTACCTGGACCAGGGGGCGTCCTCCACGAGGTCGCAGACCATCGGCACCTCGGGGTAGCAGGCAGGCCGGGCGGCTCCTCGAGGTAGTGGGCAAGCAGCGGAGCAGGCCGGGCCTGGCCCGGCCAGTCCTCCGGTCAGCTGCTGGTCGCCGGGGTCTCCCAGCGGGGAGCTGCACCACTGGCGTCCGGCCTCTCTGGTGGCTGCCGCCCAACTGCGGTCGGAGGGCCAGCTTTTATACTTCCTGTGCCGCCCCCTGACCCTCGAGGGGCGGGGCCAGGATTCTCCGGCTCCACCCACTTGGGTGTCCGGGGAGGCTCCTCTCTCTCTGGGGCCGCTGGGGACCAGACCGCCTCGCTACACTCCCTTAACATTGTTTTGTATGGAACATGAATGAGAACAGCATCTACGGTGATGCTAGCAGGGATACAACAACCAAGAGCTATTGATCTCTTGCTCCAGGCCATAAACTGATCACAGGAATGGGTCAGGCAGAAATGTGTCCCCAAGGGACAGCACTGCAGGTGCATTAGGTCTTCTCCACTGCATCCTGCACTGGCCACCACATAAGGTGATCCGATGGCCAATGGGGAGGCCATCCCACACCTCTTCCTGCAGATGCCAACTGCCCTGGGGGGTCTATATCAATACATGGGCTTCCCCTGCATGACCCACCATGGTGATTTACAGCCTGGTTTGTCCCCTGTTTCTTTATCGACCTTCCTGCTGCCTAGAAGGTTGTTTCACCCCCACAAACAATTACTCAGCAGAAGTTGCACAAGTCCCTTAATCAATACCAATGAGAACAGGTGCGGCCAGAGCAGGAGCTCGGGCGCTTGTGGCCACAGCACCAGATGCAGCTGAGCAGCTGCCACTGGGAGGTTGTGGGGCAAAGAAAGGAAAATCGCATCCCAAACCCTCGGAAAGGAGGCGTGACTGGGACTGACGGACATGGACAGGGCTGCAGGCTCAGCACCAGGAACGTAGCCCATCACACACGAAAAGTCTCCTTATTCAAAGTAATCCACATCATGCAGCGTCTGAGACTCCCCCCAGAGGGCCCTGCCTCCTCTGGGAGCCATCTGGGCTAATGGACGCTGTCGGTTTACCCTGCCATCTTTTCTTGCACTAAAACAAAAACCCACTTACCCATGAAAGCCGACGTAAGCAAGTGACCGGGAAGCTGTGAGGGTTGCAGGGCCCTGAACAAGGAGCTCACGGGATGTGCTGGTGGTGCAGGGAGTGGATTCGTGACACTGTTGCTCCCAGCTTCTGCTTTCTCTCTTCCTCTGTTTCTTTCTCTGGGCCACCAGGCAGATCCCAGCGCAGCTGCCACTCCACTTTGGGTGCCTCTGTCCCAGGTCCCGCCATCAGCTCACAGGATTCCCAACGTTCCTATTTCAGGTGAGAGAAAAGAAGCCATTGCTTCTCCGTGGAAATGACTGTTTGTGAAAAGGGCTCTGTGCACACAGCAGGGGACATGACCAGGGCACACACAAGCAGCCTACCTGCAAGCACGGCACTGCAGCTTTAGGAGTGTGTCACACAGCCCTGCACTGCATGTGCAAATGACTGTGCATCAGACAGTCTGCCATACGCCAAACCTCCCAACAGGTGAAACTAATGAAAACCCCTCTGCCTCTCACCCCAGGGTCTCAGAGTGCTAACAGCCAGATGGGATTCCTTCCCAGCCCTGCTCAGTGACCAGCTGGCATTAAGTTACTCCCAATTTAAAAGTTTAGAAAACCAGTGGAGAGGGTCTAGGGAAGGCAGAGAAGGTGGATCAGCAGCCTTTATGGGGGTGGGGAGAAAGGCATGTGCTAGATGTCCCGGGCTGAAAGGTGCAGGGAGAGCTCAGGACTGAAACTGCAGGGCCAGGCTGCAAGTCAGCAGTGCCAAGGCGAACTGCAGAGCTGCGTGGGTGCTGTCTGGCTGTTTACTCTGATCACACCGCGCCATCTCACCTCCCCACTTCCTTGCTGCGGATGGAGGATGGGCCACGTTGTTCCGTGTTGCTTTCGTTTCTGGAGCGACATGACCACTTCCGGCCCGGTGTGGCTCTCAGCCATGCAACCCCATGGGTCCTGCACAGCAGCGTCTCTCTGTACAGCATTATCCTAATCCCTGTCCTGGCTGCGGCTTCTCTCCCTTTCCCAGGCCAGGCTGGGGAATGGAATGGGGAAGGCCAGACATGCAGGGAATTGCCACGGGGACTTAACCAGCAGCCCTAGTGTGGTGGCCCCAGAAGCTGGACAAAGCTGGAGGGTGCCAAGCAGCTGCAGGGGCAGTGGGCCCTAGGCAGGCCGTTCACCTGGCCAGCCCTGTTTGGGGAAGGGTTGTCCCTGTCCAGGACCAGAAATGAGTCTGTCCAGCATCACTGTGGAGAACACAGTGTTGCAGAGCACCCAGCAGCCGGGGTGGGGTCACGTTTTGGAAGCAGAGGGATGTCCAGTATTCTGGGGCTGCATCGTGGGCACCCTGCGGGCAAGGTGAAGGGAGGTGGGCACAGGGGGAGAGAGCCTGTGACAGTTCAAGGCTGAAGGCAAAGGCCTGATACCTGCATTACACCGTCTGCAGTCTCAGGGAGGGTGACCCTGTGCCCCAATTTTATAGGGACAGTCCCGATTTTGGGGGCTTTTTCTTACATAGGCGCCAATTACCCCCCACCCCGTCCCGATTTTTCGCACTTGCTGTGGGGACACCCTACTCTCAGCTCCCTCGTGAGCGAGACATCGGGCTCCTCTCGGCCGGAGCAGGGGCGGGATCCAGAGCTCGGGACTCTCACAAGGGCCCCGCCGGGGAACGGGGCGGGCTCCGGGCGCCGCCACGTGGAGTTTGTTTCCCGGAGAAGCCGCCTCATGTGACCGGCATCAGCTGATCCAACATGGCCGGGGCCCGGGCCGCCCCCGCCCGCCGGGGCTAAGGGCTCGGGCCCGTCCCAGCCCTAGCCCGGGGAGCCCAGCGCCGCGGCCGCAGGTAGGGGCGGGAGCGGAAACCGGGCCGCCCGGCTCTGCTGCTGCCCGGCCCGGCGTCCCCTGGAGCCGCTGGTGGGCGCGCAGAGGGGTCGGCGCCGGCCCGTCCCCGGGGCCAGGGCCCGCGACTCCTCTCCGCCCGGCCGGGTGCCGCAGGGAGCGCGGCTGTGACCCCGCCGGGCCGGCCGCGCCCTAGGGTCGGGCGTGCTCCATTGAAAGCCCCCTGCCAGGGCCGCCTGGCAGCGACCCCGGCCTGTGAGCTGCCCTTGCCCAGGCTGAAGGGCGCTGGCACCGCTCTCCTGAGCGCAGGCTGGCGGCCCTGTGGCCCTGGCGGGGTGGTGAGGCACCCGCCTCGGGCGACCCCCGTTCAGGAGCGAGTCCTGAGCCCCTAGGTCTGTCTACACTGCGGCGGGGGGCGAGCCTCCCAGCCCGGGCAGACAGACTCGCACTAGCAGGGCTTGAAGTGTGTGCTAAAGGAGGAGGCTGGACTAGCCACCGAATGCGGGGCCTCTGGACTAGTGCTAGCCCCAGCCCTTCGCGTGAGTCTGTCTGCCTGGGCCGGGAGGAGTGTAGCTCTACCCTGAGACTGAGCGTCCGAGAGCCCCATGGGGATGGGTGGAATCACAGCCCCCGAACTGCCTGTCTCATTTAAAGTGCATCTGTTTCCCGCAGAGACCGCTGAGCTGTGGGACGCTGCCGGTGCCTTACCAGCATGGAGTGCTTCCTTAGGAGAGTGGAAAAAGACCTGAATATTGACCACCGGCAGCTCACTGCTGCTGTTGAGGGGACCCATCTCATTGCCTTTGTCCCAGTGAAGTGGCTCGTGAGCCTGAAGGAGCGCAGGGTGCTGCCCAGCCTGTGCCCCCGGCCGGAGGGGCTGAGCGAGGTGGAGGTGAGGACTTTCCTTCAGCACTCTGTGCAGAAGCTGCCTGCTGGCTGGACGAGAGTGGAAATCCATGGTCTGACGAAAGAGAGGCTGGCTTATCCGCTGACTCTGCACCACAGTGCGCAGGACGATCGGGACAGGGGCTTGGAAACACTCCTTGGGTTCATGCAGAATGTTGCCTCCCAGAATTATAGAAACTTGTGGCACAGAGCTCACCGCCTGTATGTGCAGCCGTACCGTCATGCTCACACGCCGCCCACGGTGCAGGCCCTGGACGTGCTCAGAGTGGCTCTTCAGAAGCTCTACGGCTGCCCTTTTCTCCAGGTGGGTAGGGGTGTCCCGTACGCCTCTCCTGCCAAAGAAGGTTCTGCAGCCACAAAGGGGACCACGTCCTGCTCAAACCTCCTCCAAGCAGAAGCTCTTCTGGAGTCAGCCGACGTGCTGTACATCATCTACCCGTATGTGCAGTATTGCTTGCATGACATTGTGACCTTCAGCCCCGCGAAGCTCACCAACAGCCACGCCAAGGTCCTTTTCATCCTCTTCCATGTCCTGCAGGCCATGAGGGCCTGTCACCAAGCGGGGCTGGCATGTGGCCCCTTCTCCCTTCGCGATGTGGCAGTTGATGAGAAGCTGTGCAGCCGGCTCAGAATTAACCTCCGTGAGTATGAGAAGCCAAAGGAGGAAGAGAGGGATCCGAGAGCTGATGAAGAACAAAGGGCTGAGAAAAGCAGGGCTGTGGAGTCGACTGGGAAGGAGGCGAGGTGCACCGCTTGCCAGGAGGAGCTCAGGGGCTTTGTGCTGGATTGGGTGCATGGGCGAGTCAGTAACTTCCACTACCTTATGCAACTGAACCGGATGTCTGGACGGAGAACGGGAGACCCCAACTACCACCCGGTTCTCCCCTGGGTGGTGGATTTCACCACCAAAAACGGCAAGTTGAGAGACCTAAGAAAATCCAAGTTCCGCCTCAATAAAGGAGACAAGCAGTTGGACTTCACCTATGAGATGACCAAGCAGGCATTTGCAGCTGGAGGATCAAGTGGAGAACAGCTCCATGTGCCCCACCACATCTCCGACGTCCTCTCGGACATCACCTACTACGTCTACACTGCCCGGAGGACACCCAAGGCTGTGCTCTGCTGTCATGTGAGATCGCAGTGGGAGCCAAATGAATATCCAGCCAGCATGGAGCGCATGCAGAGCTGGACACCAGATGAGTGTATCCCTGAGTTCTACACAGACCCCACCATCTTTAAATCCATTCATTCTGACATGCCTGACCTGGATGTGCCATCCTGGTGCAGCTCCTATGAGGAGTTCATTGAAGTCCATCGCATGCTGCTGGAGAGCAGGGAAGTCTCTCAGGATCTCCACCACTGGATTGACCTCACTTTTGGCTACAAGTTGCTGGGGAAGGATGCCGTCAAGGAGAAAAACGTCTGCCTCCATCTGGTGGACAACCACACCCATCTGACCAGCTATGGAGTGGTGCAGCTTTTTGACCAGCCTCATCCCAGGCGCATGGTGGGACTTGCATACGTTCCTGCTGAAGCTCCAGTCATAGCTCGACCTCTCATCCAGAACGCCAGAGAGACAATAGTCCTAGAGGATGTCCAGGCTCAGATGGGTGATGGGGTCAATGGGCTGGTCTTGGAAGCCACTCCCCGTGAAACCAGCTGGTCTGGTGACAAATCCATCAGTGGTGAGGATGATTTGGAGCAAGGCACCGAAGCTCTGGATTCCATTCCTGCAGCTGGCAGAGCCGCCGACCAGCCCTGTCCCTGCACGCCTTCAGCTCAGCCCTCCAACCTCCCTGCCTACCCTACAGAAGGCAAAACCTCCAATGTCCGGCTTAATCGAAGGAGTAAGCCCGGTGTTGTGGATCAAGCTGAAAGGGACAAGATGAAGATTATGCTTCCTGAGGGTTTTAATCCTGTCCAGGCCCTGGAGGAGCTGGAAAAACTGGACAATTTCTTGGTTAAAGGCTTAAACAGCGAGATGGAGCTGATGGAGCAGCCACAGGTGGAGCCACCGCTGGGCCTCTCAGATCTTTTCCGGAGAGACATGCAGGCACTAGGAGTTCTGATAGCTGAGATTGTGTTTGCGCCAAGGGTTCGCACCCTGAAGCCAGATGCATCCCTGCTGCAGCGGTTCCTGACCGTTCGGACTCTTTGCCAGTGTCACCCGAAGGAGATCCCAGCCCCGCTCCAGCACATGCTGGATACTTTGCTGCAGCTGAACATGCCTGAGGGGAGACTTCTAAAGAACAAGGTGGCCAAGAACAGAGTCCAGCTTTTTGAGTACAAACCTGTTTCCCAGGGTCTCCCGCCACCCAGCCCCTGGCAGTTCCTTAGTCCTTTCAGCTCAGTTGTTCCCTTCCCTCCATATTTCCCATCTCTGCACAAATTCATTTTCACCTACCAGTCAAAGAAAGTGGAGGATGAGAGTCAGGGCCGTGAGCTTGTTTTCCAGCTGTGGCAGCAGCTGGAGGGGATCCTCTGTGAAATCACTCCTGAAGGCTTGGAGATCCTGCTGCCCTTCATCTTATCTCTGATGTCGGAGGAGAACACTGCAGTCTATACAGCCTGGTACCTGTTTGAACCCATAGCTAAAGCCTTGGGCCCCAAGAATGCAAACAAGTACCTGCTCAAGCCCCTGATTGGTGCATATGAGAATCCCTGCTGCCTCCATGGCCGGTTCTACCTGTACACAGACTGCTTTGTGGCCCAGTTAATGGTGCGTCTGGGGCTGCAGTCCTTCCTCTCTAATCTGCTGGCTCACATCCTGCAGATCCTTGTTGGCGTTGAGAGCTCCCGGGAAGAAAGTAAGTCCCTTCTGGGAACGGCAGAAGATGAGGAGAGTGAAGGAGGCAGCCCAGTTTCCTGTGCATTTGGGGAAGAGATCAAAATGGATGTGGATCATGGTTCCACAGCCCTTGACCTTTTGGATTACACATCTGGAGTCAGCTTCCACGACCAGGCCTATCTGCCAGAGAACGAGGACTTCCAGAGTGGCCTCTATGTCAGTGAGTCCCTGCAGCCTCAGGAGCAGGAGTTGCTTAGCCTTGGGCGGCTGAGTGACAAAAGCAGCGCCAGTGAAGTGTCGTTGGGAGAAGACAGACCTGCAGATGGGGATTCCCAGAAGGACAAGAGTAGCCTGAAGTCTGTGGACAGCAGTCAGGACCTGAAGCAGAGTGAAGACTCTGAGGAAGAGGAGGAGGAGGAGGAGGAGGAGGCCACAGTTGCTACAGAGCTTACCCTGTCAGTGGGCACTGGTGCTTCCATGGATGCTGCCCTGGCTGATGACCACAGTGAGCCAGAGGAGGGGGACGAGCAGGAGCTGCATGACCACTCTGAAGATAAAGAGCAGACGATTCTCCTGGGTAAGAGCTGCACTTATCTGCGGTGAGTGACTGGTGCAGCAATGGGAGCGGGAGATGGGAAGCCAGGCCCGTGCAGGAGGAGCTGGAACCAGCTCTGGACATGCTCCTGAATTCTCCAGGAAGGTGGTCAGAGCAAATCTGAAACTCTCAAATGGACACGTTAATAGGGTGGTAGATGGAGTCCTGATGTTGCTGCTTGGCTGATGCAGCTGGCAGGGTGCTTGACAGGCGATGTTGCAGGTCAGGAGTCAGCGATGTGGGGAGCTCTGGTGAGGACCGAGGCTCGAAGTGTCCCCTGGGCAGGGTCTGGGAAGCTTACAGAGTGGTAGATTATTGCTCCGTCTCCTATTCTGTGCTCTTGTTTTGCAGACACAGCCTGTAAGATGGTGAGGTGGCTCTTGGCCAAACTGGGCCCTACGGTGACATCCCGTTACATTGCCAGGAACCTGCTGCGTCTCCTCACATCCTGCTATATTGGTAATGTCCGTCCACCTGCTTTAGAGGCCCTTTGAAGGGCTGCTCCTCTGATGGTGTCCTAAAGCAATCTGCTGTGAATGCTGCCGTCCCCCCGAAGGGGTGCAGACCCACCTGCATGGCGTGCATGGGGGTGGGGGGGGAGCGGAGTGTAGTGTGTGTGGACAGGCCCCGCATCTGAGTGTTGGGGTGGATGTGCCCCTTGGGAGTCAGCAGTGTGTGTCTCCGCTCACTGAGCTGTCTCTCTGGCAGGTCCTACCAGACAGCAGTTTGTACCAAGCAACGAGGAGAACAGTCCCCTGAATGTGGGAAACATCTACCAGAAGCGGCCAGTGCTGGGGGACCAGGTGTCCAAGCCGGTCCTGGCCTGTCTCATGTACATGGCATACCTGTATGGAGAGCCTGTTCTGACCTATCAGTACCTGCCCTACATCAGCTACCTGGTCAGTGTCCCTTCTTTCTCCTTTACTTGTAGCTGTTCACGTATGTCATGGAGTGAGAGCTGCATCAAATGTTGAGCTGCAGGCACACGGGAGGGATGATATACAGCCCGGGCCGGTGAGAGAGCTGTTAGTCTCCAAAGCAGGCTATTAACCAGGATGAGTAAGGAATGGTGTCCCCAGCCTCTGTTTGTCAGAGGGGGGTGATGGATGTCAGGAGAGAGATCACTTGATCATTACCTGTTAGGTCCACTAACTCCGAGGCACCTGGCATTGGCCACTGTCGGCGGACAGGATACTGGGCTGGATGGACCTTTGGTCTGACCCAGTACGGCCATTCTTATGTTCTTAAGCACATGCATTAGCTGTGTTTAATCCTGGGCAGTGTAAGATGAGTAGTGTCCTGCTGGGCTGCTCCTTGGCTGGGAGTTGGCAGGGAGAGCCCTTTGCCGATGCAGCCAGAGCAAGAACTGCCTGTTCCAGGAGTGAGTTCCCACTTTCTGTCAGTGATGCCCATGGGTGCAGTGGAGGGATTTCCTGTTTGGAAACCCTTGCTCTCCAGGCGCTCTTGGTGTAAGAGTTCTGCACTACGTACATATGGGACAGGCCCAGGGTAGGTGAAGGCATCTGCCTCTCAATTTCATACTGAAAGATTAGCAAGTTTTATGGGCTGCTTGGTTTGAAATTCTTAGTTGTGCCTGTTGATTATTTGGCAGTGTGCAGTAGAGGTGATCAAAAAAATGGAAACCTGTTTAAAAAAAATCAACCTTGATTTTGTTTTGAGGTGTTCGAAACAGACGCATTTTTATTCTCTTAAATGGTTGTTACTTTTCTATTTACAGACTCTTGCTACATGAAGAATTTCAGTAACCATTTTCCTAACATTTTTTGATTAAAAATTGTGGGTGGGGAATGGCACAACAGTTCATGAAAAACTTTGACAATGGTGATCATATTTCTGTGGAAAAATTTTGTTTTTTAAAAAAGTCCATTTTTCACTAAAAACTTTGTGGAAACTTTCAAGCAGCTTTCGCATGCAGGTGGTCAGCATTGGAGCTTGGGAGTCGCTGAATTAACCCTCTTTCCCTGCCTGCTCTCTGTGATCCATTTGCCCTGGAGGGGATTCTCAATTTCTCCAGTCAGCAGCAGGAGTTATGTTAGCAGCTAACAGCTGATTTTGCTTTGGCCTCTTGTTTTACCCCAAACAGAGAGAGAGTGTGTGGCGGGGGCGGGGGGTGCACACCATTTGCTGCCGTGTTGCTGCAGAACAGTGTCCGGCAACCTGATCAGAGAGATGAAACTGTGGGGCACGCCCACCAGCTGCTCCTGCAGGGGCTTGGCAGAGGGGCTTGTGCAAGACCTGTGCTGTATCTGGTATTGGGTTAAAAGACGGGAAGAAACAGAGCTTGTGATCGGAAGCTGCCACTGAAAACTGTTCCCATTTTCAGTGTGACCAGCTCTCTGCCCTGCCTCTTGGGTAAGAGCATGGGTTTGTAGGGTGGATAATCTAGAAGGGATGCCTTTGATGTTAGCAGTATTAAAAAGCTTTTCAGTGTAGCTGTGGCCAGAGCTCTGCTGTAGCCAGTGCCCTTAAGGCAGGGAAATGGTCACTTGTATTCCAAGCCTGACCTTTGAGGTTCTGGGCATAGGCTGCTCTTCCAGCCCCAAAGCATGCTGGGCTGGCCCCTCGGAATGGAGCCAGGGGCTGGTGTTGAATCCTGTCTCACTCATTTGAATGACACTGGCCCAGGAGTCCGGTTCCCAGGATGTTCTGCTAGCGTCCTGGCATGGCGTGGTGGTGCTGAGGCCTGTGTGCTGGGCAAACTGAAGGCTGGGGCGGAGCAGGGCATCCTTTTCTCTCTGCTTTCCCCACTCAGACTCCAGGGCTTAGGTGTGTCCTGCACTGTGCACTGTCTGTACCATGGAATTTAAGTGCTTTGTTCTCCTCACTCTCCCTCCTCCTGGCTTCAGGGTCTTCCCAGTGGATGAGGGCTTTGGGCTCAGCCTCTCCCCTGCAGTCTGTTGGTCCCTGGTGGGGCTCGGTGCTTGAGCAGGGGTGGGAAGCTCCTCTGGAGGCTGGGAGAGGTGCATGAATTCCTTGGGAACTGCTCCAGAATGTGGCTTGTCCGACCTATGCAGAGAGGCTGGTAACCATGGACTGGGAGGTGGTAATGGGGAGAGCTTACGGCTGCTCGACTCTTCTTTCTGCCCTCCAGGTTGCCCCTAGCAGTGGGGTTGGCCCTGGCCGGCTAAACAGCAGGAAGGAGGCCGGGCTGCTCGCAGCTGTGACTCTGACCCAGAAGATAATCGTGTGCCTTTCAGATACCACCCTGATGGACATTCTCCCCAAGATCAGCCAGGAGGTCCTGCTCCCAGTACTGGGCTTCCTGACCTCGCCTGCCATTGGGTGCGTGTAGCGAGCCACCACTCCCAATCAGCACCCACCAAACCCTTGCATAAAGTCATGTTCAATCTAAAGGGTTGGGATAAAGCTCTTCTGGGCGGGGGTGGGCTCAGGACTATGGGGGCTCACGCTGCCATTCTGCCCCATCCCTCCATGGTGGGCTCTCCTATGCCAATACTTCGCATGTATTCAGAGTGCACGTCTCTGGAGCTCTCGGACAGTGTTGTCTCCCCCGTGCTCCTGTAGGGGAAGAACCACTACGTGGGTGCACACTGTTGGTCTGTGGGGCGGGATGGTGACTGATGTGTTCTCTTCAGTTTCCCTAGTGGTGCCCAGGCCCGCATTGTCCTGTGTGTTAAGACCATCAGTTTAATTGCCCTGATCTGCCTGCGGATTGGGCAGGAGATGGTGCAGCAGCACTTGAGTGACACTGTAGGAACCTTCTTTGGGGCTTTCTCGCTGCTGCAGGAACTGCAAGAGCAGGTTAGTGACCGTCAATGGCTTCTGTCTCCCTCTTCCCCATGGGGATGTGGGCACATGGATATTGCAGTTCTTGGTGCCCAGGGCCCGCGTGAGGGGCTGGTCTCACTGGAAATCCTCTGTCTTCTCTTGTCCAGGGTCTGTCCCCAGAGTCATTGAGCCATGGTGAGACGCCTGAGCTGGAGGTGCTTGTCTCAGATGGGAGAGTGCTGCCCCTGGACCCAGCCATACTGGCAGAGTTACAGAAGGTTTTTAGCCCAGAGATGGCCTACACCACCTATGTCCCCTTCTCTTGCCTGCTAGGTATGCTTCAGCTACCTTCTCTCTGCGGCTGGGGCCTCGTGCTAACAGTCCTTGCCCTGCTCTGTGTTTATATGCCTGGCCTGGGGTCCAAGTGCAGCATGAGCCCTGAACCATAATGCAGCGTTGACGGACAGGAATAAACCCTCAGGACATCATATGGGCCTTGCCCTGCCTGCAGGGGACGGGATGGAAGATCTCCCTGCCCCTCTGACCAGGAAGGACATGTAGGTGACGGTATCCGGGAGGGGCCCTGGGCCAGCTCTGTGAGCCTTGTGCTATTGCTGAGGGAGATGGGGAGGCCGGAGAGAGGTTCCTTCTCCCAGAGCTGTGCTCTGTACTTTCAGGTGATGTTATCCGGACGATTGTCCCTAACCACTTGCTGGTTGGGAGACTGGCCAACTTGTACCTGGAGAGCGTGAACCCAAAGAGCCTGCCTCTGGTCACTCAGGAGCCAGCACTGAGCACAGCCTGCTTGGACCAGGATGCCCGAGGCAACGAGCTCCATTCCAGTCACCATGAAGACAGTCACTCCGGCACCTTTGGGAGCGTGCTGGTGGGAAACCGCATTCAAGTCCCTGCGGACGCACAGCACAGGAGTTCTGGCCCGCTCTGCTTCAGCCCCGGAGCTGATGGCTTTTGCCCCAGTTCTGCCAGCGAGGAGAATGTCCTGAAGCAGGATCTACCCCGCAGTGCCCACATGCTCTGTGGGAACTGGCTGGCCTACTGGCAGTACGAGATCGGGGTGAGCCAGCACGACCCCCGCTTCCACTTCCACCAGATCAAACTGCAGAGCTTCTTGGGGCACACGGGGGCCATCAAGTGTGTGGCACCACTCAGCTGTGAGGACTTCTTCCTGAGTGGCAGCAAAGATAAAACTGTCCGCCTCTGGCCCCTCTACAACTGTGGGGATGGCACCAGCGAGACAGAGCCACGGCTCACGTACACTCAGCACAAGAAATCTGTCTTCTACGTGAGCCAGCTGGAGGCCCCGCAGCAGGTGGTGAGCTGTGATGGTACTGTCCATGTCTGGGACCAGTTCACAGGTGAGGGGGCGTCGGCTGATGCAGTGTTTGAAGAGAGGGGAAGCCAGGACAATGGTGAGAGGCTGAGCTGTACTCAGCAGGTCGTATGCTTACCAGGCTAAATCTGTACATCTGCACCTATAGGAAACCCAGCCCTGCCCTCTCTGTTTCAGGAGGAACAGCTGGCTGAGGCCTCTATGCAGAGTAAGACAGAGTGATTTTGTTCTCCTCCTGCTCCTGGCAGAGTCTTACCTGTAAGACAGAGGGGATCCCTTGCTCTGAAACAGCAAGTCGAGTCTGCCTCTGGAGGCAGGAGACTGGAGTAGAGGTGTCCTGTGTTGCTGGTTCCAGCTGATTTTCCCCTAGAGACTGTGCTCTGTTCCCTTCCTTCTCCCTCCCGCCCTCCTGACATCATGGGTGTCCTTGCAGCTGCGCGTGATGAGTTGCACACAAGGACTGGAATTGCCTGTGGTTTTGGGAGCAGTGGCCCTCAGTGCCCCGCGCGGTGACACCAATTGGGGCAGCTTTGCTGATCCTGCCCTGCTGCAGTGAGGCAGGCAGGCTGCGCTGGTGCAATCAGCTTGTTGTTCTTTTCAAAGGTAAACTTCTCCGGACCTTTGATGCATTGGACAGCAAAGTTCCCATCACCGCCGTGACCACCATGCCCTCTCCCCACAGCAGCATCTCTGTGGCCAGCGCAGACTCTGTGCTGCGCTTCATTGACCACAGGAAGCCAGGATTACAGGTACCGGGCTCTTTGCTATCTCTAGACATTGTGTGCCACCCTCTCCCTGATCTGTTCCACAGCTGCACCTACCTCCAAGGTGCTTGTGTGGCCAGTCATGCTACTCCCAGTCTGTGCATGACTGGGCACCCACACGGTGAGGCTGGTGAGCTAGGCCTGGCATCCAGGCCCTCCCTGCATCCTCTCCTGTCACTGAGGCTACTCCTGCCTGTACCTCTGTCTCCTGTAGCATGAGTTCCGCCTGGCCGGTGGTGTGAGCGCTGGGCTCATCCGCTGCTTGGCTGTCAGTCCCAGCGGGCGCAGCGTAATGGCTGGCTTCTCATCTGGATTCATTGTGCTGTTGGACATCAGGACTGGGCTCATCTTGAGGGGGTGGCCAGCGCACGAGGGAGACATCCTGCAGATAAAGGTGAGAGGCTGGAATAGGGCTCGGGCTGCCCCTGCACGTGGGGGCACTACAGGGTGAGAGTTGGCTGTGCGAGGCCTGCTGAGCCACGCGGCAGCAGAAAAACAGGGCTGTGGTGGGGTGTCTTGCTGCCGGTGGCTCCTGCAGTATTCAGAGGGCGGTGGGTAGACGTGCCCATTTGTCCCTTTCCCCCACTCCTTAGAAGTCTTTTCAACTCTTGCTTGACTTTTTTTTTAATTTTAAGGCCTGCCCCCCGTCGCCCCCTTGCCCGGGCTTTGCCTTGGGATTGGGGCTGCCAGTGACTTTTGGTGCACTAGATTCTTCCAGCTCATGTTCTGTCTGAGCCAGCAGATCCCTGGTCTCCTTGCTGATGAGCAGGCGTGGGCATTGTGAGGGGCAGGCCAGACATGTGAGCTGGGGAGGATGGAGGGTGCTGCTCTCTCCCTGAAGCTAGCAGCCCCTCCCCGCTCAGGACCTCGTTCTAATGAGTAACTCTTGTTCATATTTACCTGCCCTGAGGGAGCAGCACTGGAGTTTTTGTGTCCTTGACCCAGTTCAGGTTAAACAAAGTTCACCTGCGTGGGTTGTTTACCCTCTCACAGCACTGCTAGCCAGAGTGCAGCGGCCCCAGCCCTTTGCTCTCCTCAGTGCCGTGTGCTGCACAGTCTCGGCTGGGCCCTCCGCTCTGCATCCCTGAGCAGGGCTGTGCTTTGGGGACCTGGGCTTGGGGAGGAGAGAGTCTGGCAGTGCTGCCCACTCTGTAAGAGTAACAAATGACAGAGGAAGGGGCAAGCCCCCAGTGCGCAGGGAGAGGGCTGTCAGGTGAGGCAGAGATGCACACTGTAGATAGTCCCTTGGGAGAATGCCAGTTGCCAGACTGAACTCATGAGTCTGAGATGGGAGGGGGTCTAGGACTGACAAGTTCTTGCCAGCAAGAGATGCTGTAGGTGCCCTGGTGAGAGGAGCTCAGTGCTACTCCTGTTTGCAGGGTCAGCTTCTTGTGATCTGGGGAGAGGAGAGTTGGGCTCTCAGGCCAGGGGTGCTCTTAGCACAGAAACACTGATTCACTGGCACTTTCTCTCCTGAAGGCTGCAGAGGGCAGTGTGCTAATCAGCTCCTCTTCTGATCACTCTCTGACTGTCTGGAAGGAACTGGAGCAGAAGCCTTTGCATCAGTATAAATCTGCTTCCGACCCCATCCATGCCTTTGACCTCTATGGCAGTGAAGTGGTGACTGGCACCGTGGCCAACAAGATTGGCGTCTACTCCATGCTGGAGTCGTCGGCCTTACCTACCAGCACGACCAAGTTGAGCTCAGAGAACTTCCGGGGCACCCTGACCAGCCTGGCTGTGTTGCCCACTAAATGTCACCTTCTCCTGGGTTCTGATAATGGTGTGATACGTCTCCTGGCATAGTGGCCTCCACGGCCCATCTGCCTGGTGCCCTGTGCAGTCAATTCCACTAGCTCTGGTAGTAGCACCTAAGGCCAATATCTTGGCTTATGGGGAAAAGGGGGTGAGGTGTTTCTCCGGGATACAAGATACGGGGGGAACGTGCTTGTTAAGGAGTTCTCAATAAATCATCCCCAACTCCTGCCTGCATTCAAAAAAGCCATAATGGAGGAACCTCTACTGCTGCTGGGAGAAATCTGGGCATTGCAGGGCAGCATCACCCCCTGCAAGAGGCCTGGAGCCTTCCACACCATGTGTGCCTGACTCCCCCTGGGACTGAGCTGCTCTCGAGGGAAAGGTGGACTCTGCGTGCTCTCCCGCCCCCCTCCAGCACAGGGGTGAGAGGCAGCCCTTGGTAAGAGGAACAGAGCCGCTGCCCGTCACAAAGGGGTGAGGCCAGCTGAGCCTGGGAACTGCCTGGTGTTGGGCATGCTCCCCTATGGGGCCTGTAGGGCACTGGGCTATTTGTCCTGGAAGGTGAGGGCTGAAGGGACACAGTTGGGTTCTTTTTCCTCAGTTTGCTTTATAGTCTGCTGCAGTCCATTTAAAACCCCCACCCCCGCCATGGCATCCACCTGGGAACCCTTCCCAGCCCCCACTGGGGCTTCTCACTGATTCTAGGGCAGTGGAGGGTAGCAGAGCCAGCCATTTACCCAAGGCATAACCACCACCTGCTGCCCACCATCTGTTTGGGGGTGGGAATGTGCCTACAGAGGGGTGGGGCAGCCCCAGCTGCCAGGGGAGGCAGGAGCTAGACCTGTCTGGGGGGGTCCCAGCCAGGCCCTCTGCCCTGAATCTCTGCATGCTCTCTGGGCGGGGAGAGGGCGGGGGGGGGGATGTACGTCTTCCCCTAGCTCCTGTTCCAGAACAGGCAGATCCATTTTCCCGGGGGTGTGGGGGGGGGTTTCTTGTGTGTGCTCTGGAATGAGGCTGTGTTGGCTGCTCCTTTCGAAGGAGGGGCCCTGTCTGAGCTGGGTGGAGTTCAGGCTCAGCGGGGAGGGTAGCTTGAGCCCCCCTTTTCTGTGATACCTCACGATCTACCCTACAGGTTTAGGACAGCGAGGGGAAGGACCCAGCATGCCTTGCATCCACAAAGTACTGCCCTCTGCCCCGGGACTCCACCTCCTGCCAGAGACCGGTGCTAGTGCAGCAGTGCTGGAGCTGTGCCCGAGGGGAAGAGGGCATTCCCTGGGCCCACCAGTGAGGGTAGCTGCCTGGCCCATACCCCAGGGCTTCGTTCTGCTGCAGGCTCCCTCTCGGTCCCTTGAGATACTCTGAGCTCTCAGGCCAGGGGTATCTTTGCAGAATGGTGCTGAGGGCTTGGGAGCCTGAGAGAGGTGCCTGGCCTGAGATCAAGGCTCGGCCTGGTGGAGGTGGAGGGGAGGAGCCTGCAGTGACTGGGCAACTCCTGCTGGCTCTGGGTGGAGCTTAGGGACTGTGGGGAATTGCTGTCATCCTACACAGGCTGGGAGTCCCTGGGCTGCCTACTGCTGGGGGCGGGTCTCTATTTCCCACTGCCCTGTGCTTGCAGACGGAGTGTGGGGGAGATGAGCACTTAGTCCCTTGCTATCCCTCCATTCGGGGGTGGGAGGGGAGCGCTGTCCCTTGTTGCCTATTAACCATTTGCAATAGATGTAAATATTTATTCTAATAAACCCTTGGAAAGAGACCACGAGAGGAGCCTTTCTGTGTGTGGCGCAGGGGTGTGCGGTGCGGCTGCATGCGCGTATTGGGGGAAGATGGATAGTAGTTTTACTTATGGGAAAGGTATGATGGCCTCCTTACACACCTTTCTGTAAAGTACGAAAAAACCTGTGCAATCCTGGGGGACGTCACTCAGTGACGCATGCTGGTGGTCTCATGCTGCCAGTACTAAAACATCCTTGGGACTTTCTAAACATTCCTAACAAAAACGGTTGCAGTCTACATGGGGAAATTCTATATTAGACCTTGTCTTAACAAATAAAGAGGAACTGATCACAAAACTAAAAGTTAATGGTAGCTTAGGTAGGAGTGATCATGACTTTATTCTCCTTGTACGTTATAAATGTGACAAACTCCAGACCAGTTATATATATTCTTAGTTCTTTAAGAGGGCCAATTTCACAAAGCTGAAAACAAATATGAGCCAAATCACCTGCAAGGAAGAATTTAATCAGAAAAAAGTGAATGATGGTTAGGAATCATTTAAGAACCCCTTACTAGATGCCCCCAAAAAGCCACAAACAAGGAAAAAGGCTGTGCTGATTAAAAAACGGACCTGGGTTAGAGAGGAAGTGAAGGCAGCTGTACAAAGTTTAAACGCCCCCCCAATTGTGTGTGTGTGTGTGTGTGTGTGTGTGTGTGTGTATATATAGATATATATATACATACACACACACACACAAAAAGAGGGAAGCTGTTAGTAATTAATATAAATTAGAAGGTAGGAACTGTAGAAAATTGATAAGGGAAGCCAAGGGATGCAAGGAGAAATCTACGCCCAGCAATGGACAAGGAGTTTTTAAAATATATGGGGGAGAGGGAGAATCCTTACAATGGTTTTGGTTCATTACTATATGGAAATGGTAGAATTATCAATAATGCAGAAAATGCAGAAGTTTTCAATACATATTTCTGTTCTATATTTTGGGGAAAAAATATGATGCAGTCTCATCATAGGGTGATGATAAAACTCTTTCCATTCCACTAGTATTGCTGGAGGATGTTAAACAGAAGCTACTACAGTTAGGCATTTTAAAATTAACAGGTCCAGATAACTTGCATCTAAGAGCTTTAAAAGAGCTGGCTGAGGTGCTTGCTGGACCATTAATGTTGATTTTCAATATCTTTGAGTACTGGGGAAGTTCCAGAAGACTAGAAGATAGTTAGTGTTGTGCTAATTTTTAAAAAGGGTAAATGAGTTGACCTTTCAGCCTGATGTCCATCACAGGCAAGATAATGGAGTAGCTGATATGGTACTCGATTAATAAAGAACTAAATGAGGGTAATGTAATTAATGTAGATCAATACAGGGATTATGGAAAAATAGATCTTGTCAAACTAACTTGATATCTTGTTTTGATGGGACAGTTTGGTTGATAAAGGTAATCGTGTTGACGTAATATACTTAGACTTCTGTAAGGTGTTTGACTTGGTACTGCATGACATTTTGATTAAAAAAATAACAATATAAAATTAACATGGCACATTTTAAATGGATTACAAACTGGCTAACTGATGGGTCTCAAAATGTAACTGTAAATGGAGAATTGCCATTAAGTGGGTGTGTTTCCAGGGGGGTCCTACAGGGATTGGTTCTTAGCCCTACACTATTTAACATCCTTATCTGTAACCTGGAAACACAAAATCACTTTTGATCAAATTTGCAGAAGACACAAAAATTGGAGGAGTGGTAAATAATGAAGAGGACAGGTCACTGTTTCAGAGTGATCTAGATCGCTTGGTAAACTGGCTGCAAACAAACTGTGTTTTGATATGGCTGAATGTCAATGTACACACCTGGGACCACAGAATGTCGGCCATACTTATAGGATGGGGGACTATCCTGGGAAGCAGGGACTGAAAAAGATTTGGGGGTTGTGGCTAGTCAGCTGAATATGAGCTCCCCAGGTGACGCTATGGCCAAAAGAGCTAATGTGATCCTGGGATGCCTAAACAGGGGAATCCTGAGCAGTGGCCTCCCCAGGAATTGAAATGGGGGGGGGGTGTTTGAATTTACTGAGGGGGGGGGTATCACTAAATTGGCATGTAACTAGTTCACAAAACTGGGGGGGGGGGTGTTGGGGAAATTCGGGGGGGGTGTAGGGAAATCACTGATCCTGAGTAAGAGCAGAGAGGTTATTTTACCTCTGTATTTGGCACTGGTGCGACCACTGCTGGACTCCTGTGTCCAGTTCTGATGCCCACAATTCAAGAAGGATCTTGATAAACTGGAAAGGGGTCAGAGAAGAGCCACAAGAAGGATTAAAAAACATGTCTGATAGTGACAAGGCACTCAATCTATTTAACTTTACAAAGAGAAGGTTAAGGGCTGACTTGATTATAGTCTGTAAGTACCTACCTGGGGAACAAATATTTAACAATGGGCTCTTCAATCTAGTCGAGAAAGGTCTAACATGAGCCAATGGCTGGAAGTTGAAGTGAGACAAATTCAGACTATAAATAAGATGGAAAATGTTAACAATGAGAGTAAATAAGCATTGGAACAATTTACCAAGATTGGTGGTGGATTCTCCATCACTGCAAATTTTTAAATCAACATTGAATGTTTTTCTAACAGCTCTGCTCTAGGAATTATTTTGAGGTAGTTATCTGGGCTGTGTTATATAGGAGATCAGGCTAGATGATCACAACGGTCCCTTCTGGCCTTGGAATCTATTAGTCTATGGGTGGAAATGGGTGCTGCATGTTGTGTTTGAGGGAAAGGCATGGGTGTAGCTGGCTGTGGAGGGGCAGTGTGGCTGTGTGCTTGGGGGAAACGGGTGTGCAGCATTACCAGGGTTGGGGTTGTGGGAGAGGGTTGCAAAGTGACTACTCGGCAGCCAATAGTTTCTCTGCTCGGAGCAGGGACTTGAAGAGAACCAAGCCAGCTCTCCTCACGTAGGCTCCCCTGACAGAAGAAGGGGTGCCGCTGAGCAGTCCTGTGCCTTGCCAGCTCGGAGTAGGTTGTGCGGCTGACCTTTGTATCCAACTTCTACTTCAGTGTTTTCTCGAGCTCCTTTCCCCCTCCCTGGCCTTTCAAAGCATCTTCCCAACAGAACACTGACCCGACCCAAAGCAGCAGCCTCTAAAGCAGCTTGTGGTGACAGTTCTCAGGTCTGTCTTGTTTTCACCTGTTCTCCCCTCCCCAACCTCTTACGGCTTCTCCCTGTAGTCACTGTGGGGGCCAGGGCCTACTCCAGGGTGTATGTGTGTGGGGAGGGGGCAGCAGCCCTCCTGCCCTCGCTCGAAGGCTCTAAGCCTAGACACAGCTAGCACAGCCCTGACTCAGGCCCTATGGTCCCATTCAAATTCTCCGGCCCTCCCTAGCACTCTGGTCCAACAGTGATATTAACGCATGAGGCCGCATCACCCCCAGAGGCAGGTGAGGCTCATTATCTCCACTGTACAGAGGGAAAGCTCAGGCCAAGGTTGTAGCGAGTCAGTGAGAGCCAGGATAGAACCCAGGATTGTACCCTTCCCACAAGACCATCCTGCCACGTTAGAGTGGGGGCTTTTCGGGGGGGGGGAAGGAGGAGGGGTGTGTGTGTGTGAGAGAGAGAGAGAGAGTGAGTGAGTGAGAAGGGCTCACAACACAGTCGCTGGTGAGGAAACCCAACTCTTCTAGGCATGGCTCTGCTGCTGCCTTCATGATGTGTGGCATGGCCCAGAGGGTGTCAGCCCACTCCACTTCCTGCTTGAACACACTGCTGCCAGCAAGTTGGGCCCTGGCAAGGTGTCAAAGGGCTACAGTCCCATGTGTGCTGCAGCAGGAGGAGAGGCTGGGATAGATAGACCAGAAAGCTGGAGTTTCTCGCACAGAAAATTCTAAGAATAGTGGCGGGGAGAGGAACCCAAAAGCCATTAAATCCCAAACCTTGGCTCTCCCATTTGAGGCCATGCGTAAGGGGTCTGCACTCCCACAAAGGGGATCTGGAAAGGGGGAGAGACTCAATTAGACAAAAGATTCCACTTGTTACTTCTCCTCTTGGACTTTCAGGAGTAACATAAGCTGGTAAAATCAGGGTCACAGCTGTCCTTGGGGTGCAGCGACCTAGAGCTCCACAGAAAAACACCAATTCGCTCCATCCCAGAACAAATGTTTAACCGGATGTACAAGGTCAATATTTGCTGAAAGGGAAAAATCTTCAAATAAGGGGTGGTGCTGAAGGTCATGCCTGTCACTGCCTGGCAAGCGTGGGCTGGACAAGGGGCTTCATCCGCCCCATGCAGAGCCATCGGCTGGGTAGAGAGGGTGCCAGCACCAACAGAAATGCTCAGCAAACTGAGGTAAGGGACAGAGGAACTGGGGGGAGGGGGAATTTGGCAATAAACTGGGGGGAACTGCTCCAGTGGGGGAGGGGGGCAGTGTGAAATTGCCCTAGTGGGGGTGGTGGGGAGGGTGGAGAATTCAACAATGAGCTGAGGGCCAGGGGCTTCAGGGATTGGAATGGAGTTTGGGGTTGCATGTGGGGCCAGCTGTTGGATTTTTTTGGGGGGGTGGGGTTGAAATGCCCTCAAGCTCTTCACATATGATTGGCAGATTGGGGGAGAAGGGCTGCAGCCCAGCTCTTCCAGGTTTATCTAGGGACTGCTTGGCAAACTGATGCTGCCCCCCAGGAATTCAGCTCTGTTTTTTTTTTTGGGGGGGTGCTAGGTGTTTACCCAATCAAGGAGTAGGAGAATGACCCCCACTAGACCAGGGTGCATGCCTGGGGCTGGAGCCGGGTCCCAGCAAGGTGCAGGCCAGTGGGAGTGGGCAGGGCCATGCCTGAGGCACTGGCAGGGAGCCTGGCCCCCCAAGTGACAGGAACAAGAGTGTGGCGGTGGGAGGGGGTGTGCTTGCCTGTAAGGGGACTATGTGAGTGGGTGGTAGGGGAGGGCTCTGTGCTGCAGGCCAGCTATTGAGGGGGTGACACTAGTGATCAGCCCTGACATTGCACTTCCCATCCACAACCCTCTGCAGGCAGCACTTGCTGAATCCTTGCAGCTCCCTAAAAGGCAGGTCAGTATCACTGCCCCCCATGGAGGCACAGAGCAGCAGCAGAGCTGGGACTGTCTCTGATCGTCAGCCAGGGGCCTGTCCCTTAACCCCAGCTTTGTGTGCATGGGTGAGAGAGTGGAGAAGCTGGGCCTCTCCCTGGGTTGTGTGGGCAGATTTCATTTGGGAACCATTAGCAAACTGCAATTTGCTCTCCAGCCAAATGAGGGTGAGAGGGGTTACAAATGCAATTGTCCAGGGAGAATAAACTCCTGAGCACAGTGACAGCACTGCATCAGTGCTGGGTCCTGGTCAACTCTCCGGCTGCGATGCCTTGGTGTTGGGCCTGGACTCCAGTGCTGCTTCAGGGACTGTTTCTTCAGCATCATTCACTTCGTCAGCTGCTGTCTCCCTGGGTTGGTTTCCCAGCAGTTTGTGTCTGTTCCTCCTGGATCCTTCTTTCCTTTCCTCTCCTCTGGGCTCATAATCTGTTGCTGTTCTAATTGTAACAATGGGCAGGCACAGCACAGGCACCCTGGGAGCAGAAAGGACCCAGGGAGTAGCCTGTGAGCGTCACTGACAGCTTTTGTATTCCAGAAATACTGCGATGCTGCTCTGGGGTCTGCTGCTCTGCTTGTCCACTCTGCACGATAGCCCAGGGGTAAGCCACAGACACAAAGCATTGCCTTCACCCGTCCTGCAGGGCATCTCCTCTGTCACCACACTCTTCACCCCAATCAGCCGGGAGCCGTGGCGGGAACAGGGCAAGCAATGCCAGGCTGGATTAGAACAGGGATGATCTCCAAATGGCTGGCACCAGATGCTTGTGAAGAAATCCCCAAACAGACTACAATGGAATAAACTGCCCCCAGGGGACGCTGCTTCAGCACCTGGTCAGTCGGTTCTTGGCTCCAGTCCTGACACACAAGGGCTTATAAACCTCAGTTTCTTTATCCAGTCTGATGTGACTGTGGATGTGCTCATGATCCAGATAAATACCTAATGTTTTTTAGCATCCTCCTGAGCTTCAATGATATCTAGTGGCTGTGAGTTACTGGGGTTCATCAGGCACTGTGATTTAAAAAAATCCTTTCATCCATTTGCCTCCTTGTTCTCATGAGAGCAGAGATAGATTGAGCAATTCTATCTTCTATCCCAGCCACTATTTTGCATCCCTCTCTAAGCTAAACAGTTCAATCTTTCCAGTCTCTCTCTAATCATTTCCATCACCCACCTTGGGACTCTTCCACTTCTGTTATATCCATTCTACAAAGAGGTTAGAACCATCTCTGCTTCAGTCAGCCAAGGGAACCACAGGGGACATGCTTGTCTCTGCCCCAGCCTGGCTGGAGGGACGTGGCAGGAAGTGAGCCAGAGGGGAGTGATTTCCTCAGCTGAACCTGAAGGAAGCTATTTGGTATCCAACTCTGGGCCTCTTCCCTTTCCCCCAACTCTGACTCAGTTAATTTCCTTCCAGTTTCCTTTGGCACATGCCCTTGATACGGCGACTTCCCCCTGTGACAATGCTGCCCAGCAGGAGAGCCCTGAGGTAAGAGGTGACAGAGTCCCATGTGCTGAGGTTACTCCAGGGTATTTGTAAAGCTCTACCAGCTCACTTGGGTCTAGTCCTGCCAGTGCCACCTTCAAAGACATGCCAAAAATATGGGGATGTCCAGCTTAATTGTGTGTAGAGTCTGCCATACGCACTGCTCCCAAATACGGTCAGGCAGCCCAGCTCCAACTGACTTTCAATGGCACTTAGACACCTCACTCCCTTATGCCGGTTTGAAAATCCCAGCCTGAGGTGACAGGCCAGCATATGGTATAGGTCAGTGGCTCTCAACCGTTCCAGATTACCGTACCCCTTTGGGGGTCTGATTTGTCTTGTGTACCCCCAGTTTCACCTCAGTTAAAAACTATCTGTTTACAAAATCAGACATAAAAACACAAAAGTGTCATAGCACACTATTACTGAAAAATTGCTTACTTTCTCATTTTTACCATATAATTATAAATCAATTGGAATATAACTATTGTACTTACATTTCACTGTATAGTATATAGAGCAGATTGTCTATATGAAATTTCAGTTTGTACTGACTTCGCTAGTGCTTTTTATGTAGCCTGTTGTAAAACTAGGGAAATATCTAGATGAGTTGATGTACCCCCTGGAAGACCTCTGTGTACCCCCAGGGGTACGCGTACTCCTGGTTGTGAATCACTAGTATAAGGGACAGAAACTGATGTGTAAAGAGATTGGCTGGTGAATTAATTATTCAGTCATAAAACCAATTAAGGAAATTACCAGCTGTGGGCAAGGAAGAATAGAGGCTTGTGTCTGAAACTGTGTGTTTCAGACACAACTGTGCTCTTACACTGTGCCCATCCCTGTGTTACCTGAGTGCCACATGGATCTGTTCAAATACATACAAGGAAACCTCTGTATGTCTTTCTCTCTCCCCCTGCTATTCTGTAGGGAGGGTTTTTGTCATTTAGATGGAGTTACTGAGGGCCGGCTAGGTCCAAGAAGTGACCAGCATTGTAGATGTAGAGGCTGTGACACCCACAGGGAATGCTGCAGAGATGGTGCGAGGCAGATCTGCAGTGCTAGAGGTGTGGAAAGGAGGAGAGTTCGGGGTTGAGTATGATGCTGGAGCTACAGACAAAAGAGGCAAAGGGAGGCCTGAACAAGAAGGAAGCCAGAACTGGGGTGCAGGAGACTCCTCGTGCCAAGAGAAGGATGTTAGCTGGAGACATTTAACCAAAGGAAGCTGAGATAAAGCCATCTTGTCACTTAGCCAGGGCAGATCGAGAGAGTAGGCAGGGAGGAGTGATTGAATGTCTTGGAAGACCCTGGCTTGGCCTGTTTTATTTGGAATAAGGCACTTTCTATTTTTCAAGTTTGTGCTAATGTGAAATCCTGAATAACTGCTTTCAACCTTCAGGGCCCTGCAGTGGAAAATGCCACCAGCACAGAGAACCCGGAGTGGGATCCCTCAGCACAACTCACCAGTCAGGTAACAGAGAGGACGGGGGCGCTGGCCAGAGCTGGGGCTGATCTGCTTCTGGCAGTACAGGCACAAGCGGTGATGCTGTCACTAGCTCAGCATATTCTGTCCTGGGCTGTACTGTGTCAACACACAGTGGCCACCTCGGCACTACTACTCCATAGTCAAAGAATACACACAAGTTTTGAGAAGGGACTGGATGCAACAGGTCCCTTATCATCCTCCCCTTTAGTGTAGGTCATCATCTGGTTGCTTTTATTGTCAGGGGACTTGGTCCCTCTGCTTTTCAATGCAGCCCTAATAGTAGCTGTTCAGATGTCAGGACAGTGCTGATCTTTCAGACTGCTGATCAGTTCCCTCTGGGTAGCCCTCCCTCTCGCCGACTACCTGTAATGCTTCATCACAGAGCATGTAGCCTTTGCCAGCTAACGAGGCACTGCTGCCTCCCCACCAGTGTGAACTGGACCCATTTGTCCTCTCCTTGTGACAAGCCACCTGCAGTCCCAGTAAAAGAGTGAGGAATGCAGCTCTGTTTCCTCTCAATGTAACTTCCTTCTGTTTCGTTACAGCACCCTGAAGAGGCCTTAGAAGGAGATACACAGTCTGTTCCCACCACCACTCTTCTGCCAGTAGTGGATCCAACCCTGCCAAATGCTGCAGTGTCGGATTCCACCTCTGACACCTGGGAAGACATCCATGGGCCTACACTGCCACTTCCGACCACTACCAGCACCTCAAGCCCCGGGGCTGGCTTCACAAGCTCAGAAGGCCATCTTATCACCGGGACAGTAGGAGATCACAAGCAGGTGCTGGAAGGGCAAGAAGTTGATTCCTCTGAAGAGGAGGGAGAAGGTCAAGAGAGAAGCTGTGACATGTCTCAGGAGCAGACACACGGGCTAGCAGAAGGTCTGATGAAATTTACCATTGATCTCCTGACAGAGGTCCAGCTGGAGACCAGCAGACCCAATGTGATCCTGTCTCCCCTTAGCATCACCCTGGCATTGTCCCAGCTGGCACTAGGTAAATTACTAGGTTCAAACAGCACAAGCTTTCGCCCTCTATGATGTTCCCTCTAGGAGAAGCACCCATAGCCAATGTCCAAAATGCAAACACTAAGCCGGGCACCCTCCCCCGCAGTGTTAATCCTCTGGCTTTATTTACTAAGGGGAATGAGGTTGCTCTCACTTGAGGCTGGTCTCATTTTCACTTGCTGGGACAGCATGGACCCAGTCAGGAGGTGCTGTGGTATTGCCGCTAATGCCTTGCACTCAGACCAAGAGTCTCTCTGGGAAGACATGAGATGCCCAGCCACAGAGGGAGGTGGTCAGAGCACCTGCCCCTTAGCCCCTCGGATATTGACACAAATCTGACGTTGCTTTTAAGGAGCAGCAAACCAGACGGAGAAACGCCTGCTGGAGGCGCTGCACCTGGAATCAGTGCCCTGTCTCCACCACCTGCTGAGCAGCATGCGCAGGCAGCTCACAGGGTCCATGCTCAGTGTAGCTTCACGTGTCTATCTGCAGAAAGGTGAGAGCCAGGAATGGGGAATTCCTACTGGGGTGGGGCTGCTGAAATAGAACTCTCTGGGATGCACACACAGACTGAAGCCGCTGTGCTGATAGAACAGTGACACCTGTTAGTTTCCTGAAGTGCTCCGTGGGGATGCCCCTGCATCTGGCTTCACACTGCACTGTCTGGCATGCTGAGCGAGTTTCATCAAGGCCAGATGACCTCATTCGAGTTCCTTCCTTGCAGGGTTTGAGGTTAAAGAGAAATTCTTGGAGAACTCAGAGCGATTCTATGGGGCAAAGCCTGTGACCCTGTCTGGGAACAATGAAAATGACCTCATAGCCATAAACAAGTGGATAAAGGAGGCAACTGAAGGGCAGATATCCACCTTCCTGGATCATCTCCCTGCGAGCACTGTGATGCTCCTACTCAATGCTGTCCACTTCCAAGGTGAGCTTCAGTGCACTCCACAGTCCCCACTTTCCAGGCCTTTTCCTCAGTGACCAGCTGGGGTTCCGGGTCCTTTCCCCAGGTGGCTGCATGTACCCAGGTGGAATCCCTTGTAATTTCTTCCCCATTTTGCTAGATCCCTCTTTTCCTTCCCCTGCATGGATGCAGCTCTCCTTGTTTAGTCTTGTCTTCAAATCTCATTACAGCGCAGCCTCCTGACCGCCTCACCTGTGCTACACATGTTAACTGACCCAGGAGCCAGAACTGACCCACAGCGTCCCTGTCACCTCACTGGTCCTGGTCCCTGGGAGGCAGCGCATCATCTTGCTCTTCTTGGCCAGCTCGCACACACTTCATTAGGTGCCCAGCAAGGAGCTCTGAGGTGCTCCTGCGAAGTACTGGCCAGGTTACAGCCCAGCCCAACCTTAGCCTGGTCTTCCTTGAATTCCCCGCAGGCTGAGTACCTCTGTGCTGTCAGGGGCCTGGCCTGTACTTTTGCAGGAGCTCCTTGCACTATCACTGATGCTGGCCTCCTTCCTCAATCCCCGCATTACTGGTTTCTCTACAGCTGTCTCTCTTCTCCTCCATCACTGACGTTAGCCTGCACTTACAGACATTCTCTACTTCCTTCCCACAGCACTTCAGTCTTCTCCCTCACTGAGGCACAGAGAGGGGATGTCATTAGGTGTTGGCTCATTCCACTGCACCACACAGCCTCTCCTGAGGATAAAGACATCCTGCACTCACAATTCTTCCTGCTATGGAACTTCTTTCTCCCTGCTCCAGTCCCCACTCACCTGTTAGCCGGTGCGTTGTCAGGCACTTTCCTTTGTTTTTCATTCAGGTTTGGGTTTGATTAATTATAAATTTATGGTTTTGGACAGGATTTTGGAGGCATAAGTTTGACCCCAGCCAGACTGGGCCAGATGTATTCCACCTTGACGACCAGTTCATAGTTCCAATTGAGATGATGAAAGCTCAGAAATATTCCCTGAGCTGGTTTACTCTGGATCCCCTGGAGGTTCAGGTAAGAGTCTGTCTGGGGTGCTGCCGGGCAGCTACGGGAATATCCCTTTGTTATTGCAATGCCCTCACTGCATCCATGTTCTATGAGAAGAGATGGGTAATACCTGTTCACAGATGCAGGACACAGAAGTTCTTTTCAAACATCCTTTGCCTTTGTTCCCTGAAAGGCTGTAACATGGGGGGAGGGATAGCTCAGTGGTTTGAGCATTGGCCTGCTAAACCCAGGGTTGTGAGTTCAATCCTTTAGGGAGCCATTTAGGGGTCTGGGGCAAAAATCTGTCAGGGGACAGTACTTGGTCCTGCTAGTGAAGGCAGGGGACTGGACTTGATGACCTTTCAACGTCCTTCCAGTTCTGAGATAGGCATCTCTCTCTCTCTCTCTATATATATATATATATAACATCTTTGCTCTCAAATTCATGGGATGATGGGACCTAATGGACCTTTTGGATAAGTCTGAGAGAAACGAAGCAACATGGATATGGAATTCGACCATGAAAAGTGCGAGGATCTCTTCAGAACAGGGCCACTGCAGTGTTAATGTAGTTCATTTTACAGGGGGGACTTTGTGTCTCCACCTGCCTTGTGGATAAATACTGGATCTGAGCATTAGCACTATTTGTTCCAGTCTGACCTCTGTCTCCCTGGGATAAACAGCCACTCCATTCCCACCCTGCTGCCCTCTTCCCCCTGGCTAATTATTCTATTGACAAATCAGCAATGAGGGGAAGTATCGCTTTCTTAGCCCTCATTGGCTTTGCTTGGCTGTTTCCTGTTCCACCAGTTCTTCTGATTGGTTTGTTTCCAGGTAGCCAGGTTTCCCTTTAAGGGCAACATGAGTTTTGTGGCCATTGTCCCAAACCAGTTTAAATGGAACGTCTCCCAAGTGCTGGCGAACCTCAGCCACGACAAGCTGCACAGCCGCTTCCCCAAGGAGAAGCCCACCATGGTAAAGATGCCCAAACTGCATGTAGATTACCAGCTTGAACTCAACCAAGTCCTCAGCCAACTAGGTAATGCCCAGGATGAGGTTTGCACAGCATGAATGGGTTGGGCTGATTGCAGTTATCTGTGCACTAAAGCTCAGAATTGATCTCCTTGCTCCAGGCAATTTCAAAGACCTTATAACTCTTTACTCTTCTCCCTGTTCCTGCCCTTTGCTTTTTTAGCACCAGCCTTTTCTCTGCCCACCCCCCAAAAATGTGGCCACTGTTAGTCTGAGAGCCTTCTTCACTGCAGTTCTCTCCCTATCTTCCCCTCCTTCGGCTCTCCATCTCACTTCCAAACTCAGCTGTGACCACCTTTCCCTGCCTGTAACCTCAATTTATTTTCCCTTGATGTTGGGATGTATGAACTGCTAAGACAACTGTGCTTCTCAGTGACAATAAGGGCCGGTGCAAGGAAGTTTTGCGCCCTAGGCGAAACTTCCTTGCACCAACCCTGCGCCGCCCCCCCCCCGCTAACGCCATTCCCCCCCGACCCCACCCCCCCCGCAGCAGGCAGCTCCCCCGCCCATGGCAGGCAGCTCCCCATCCCCCCACCCGCGGCAACCTCCCCCCCGCCCACGGCGAGCCATCCCCTGCCTCCCGGCTCCACGCTCAGATGCTGAGCTGGGAGGCAGGAGGCATAGGCGCCGACTTCGTGGGTGCTCCGGGGCTGGAGCACCCACGGGGAAAAATTGGTGGGTGCTCCACACCCACCGGCAGCTCCCCGCCCGCCCCGGGACCCGCGGCCAGCTCCCCACCAACCCCGGGGCCCGCCGCCATCTTACCTTAGCACTGGGAGACATTGCGGGGCCCCGCCCCCGACGCTGGGCGACGTTGCGTCGGCGTCGGGGGCGGGGCCCCGCAACGTCACCTGGCGTCGGGGGTGGGGCCCCGCAACGTCGCCCGGTGTCGGGAGCGGGGCCCCGCCCCCAACGCTGGGCGTGAGCTCCCACTGGCGCCACAGGAAGTCGGCGCCTGTGGCAGGAGGCAGCCACCCGCCGCCAAGGGCAGCGAAATGCCGCCCCCCAAATCCTGGCGCCCTAGGCGACCACCTAGGGTCGCCTAGTGAAAGCGCCGGCCCTGGTGACAATGCAGATCACAAAGCCCAGAACAAAGTGTGTGAGAACTAAGGACAAAACAGTCTTTGTTAAGAGAATCTGGACCGGGTTATGAAATAGACTTCCAGATGAGATTAGGCAAAACCAGAGTCTGAGTGTGTTTAAGAAATGCAGCAGAACCTTCCTCATGGACAAAGCGAGCTGTCAGCCTCCACCCCAAACCCCGCTTTGCCTCCAGCATTTATAATAGTGTTATAAATTAAAAACACTTTTTTATATATTTAAGGGGGGGTCGCACTCAGAGGCTTGCTATGTGAAAGGTGTCACCAGTACAAAAGTTGAGAACCACTGTTCTACAGGGATAAAATGAATGTCTGAGCCAATGGCATGCCATGGCACTGAACTAGTGAGTAGACAGACTTCTGTTTGACCCCTATTTGATTTCTATTTAGGCCTCGGGGAGTTGTTTTCAGCCCCAGACCTGCAGAAGATCACAGATGAGCCTCTCTTTGTATCCAGCATCCAGCACCAGTCCACCCTGGAGCTTGCAGAAGATGGCGTGGAGGCATCAGCTGCCACCAGTGTCATGATGTCTCGTTCACTCTCCACTTTCAGCCTCAACCAACCCTTTCTCTTCATCATCTTTGAGGAGACAACAGGCATCCCACTCTTTGTGGGCAGCATCCAGAACCCCAACCCCAACGCTGCCAAACAGAGAAAAGAGCCACAGGACTCGCCTAACCTGAAAAATGCCATCAGAAATAGTATCCCCAAGTAAGGGACGAGCAGTGCCTAGGAGTCCTGGGACTGCTGCCTGTGAGACCTCTGTAGCAGGGTCTCTCCCTTGACTGGGTGTTCATCAGAAGCCCTTCTGCCCCAACCCAGTGGGTCCCCTCTGGCAGGGCTCTCTCTAGAGCCCCTCAGCACCACTTGAGCAGCAGTGCTGGGTACCTCATTGTCTTGAATACTCGTTAGCTTCTGACAATGTCTCTGTGCAATTGGACAAAGACAAGAGGTGTAAAAGCTGCTCTTCCCTCTGAGCCCCTCATGCACGTTCCTTGGTCAGGACATCACCAAACAGCAGGACTTGCTTGTTACTAGATAGGCAAATGGCAGCTAAATCAAACTGATTAGCAGCCAGTCGCCTTCCCTGGGATGTGAGTCTCAGCTACTATTTCTGATAAAGGTTCTGCCTAGAACATTCCTGCCCCTGTCCCCCTCGGTACTGGGATTTGCTGGGTGTATGCACAAGGGAGGGGGTTCATTTCTATCCCTAGCACCAGCCCTTCACCTGGGATTTTTGAGGCATCTTTTGTAAAGTGTTTTTTAGTAATGTTTATGTTGGCAGAATAATAAAGAGTGAAACAGATGTTTGGCTGAGTTGTCACCTTGTCACGGCAGGGCAGCCAACAAGCGGAATAGCGGCAAAGACTGGGGGGGAAAGAGTTACTGGGGCTTGACTGAAGGATGGAAGGTCCTGATGGGCTCATGAGAAATGAGCAGTCCTGTCTCCTTACTCCAACTCACACCACAGGATGAGATTAATGGCTAGTAAATACGGAACCACCAAAAGGACGTTGCCTATTCCCCTTTGGAGATCTCAGCTGAACATACCAGAGAATCCACTAGTGTGGGTGGATACAAAGAGAGGGGAGATCCAGTCTGAGGCCACAGGGTCTGAGCTGAATGCTGTAGGGGTCAGGAAGGAAGTTTCCCCGTTAGCAGCATAGCGCAACTGGCTGGTCTTTGCCTTCCTCTGAGGGAGGAATTGGGCATTGCCAGCTGGAAGGCTACTGGATTCAATGGATCAGTGGTGTAATCTGGTCTGGCACATCCTATGTGTGGCTTGTTCTCCTATGTTGGGTGCTCCTGAGCCTGCAGAACAATGCTACAGGAGTTTGACATCTTCCAGGACATGACTGCATCTCCTTGGGGTCAGTCACTCCCTTCCATCAGTACAGGGATGGTGTTCACCTCCAGCTTCACTTCTGAGATGGGTACAGCTCACTGGATCCCTGCTCTAAAATAACTCAGCATGTCTGACCCAGGCAGAAAAGACTGATGGTTTGGGGGAAAAGCAACCCCCACCACAGCAACGTAAGCTGTGTTACGTTAGTCTTGCTAGTTTCTTTCTGTAGCAATTAACAGTGAATGTCTACATTCTGACAAAGGGAATTTAGAACCACTCTTTGTTGGCCATAGTAGATTCTGCTTTTCATCGCTTCTAGAAAGCCCTTCTAGGGTATGTCTACAGTGCATCTGGGAGTGAGCCTCCCACCCGGGTCCACAGACCTGGGTTAGCCAGGCTCACGGTAGTGTGCTGAAGGTAGCTGTGTAGACGGGGTGGCTTGGGCTCTGAAGCCCACTCTCCTCCCACAGGTTTCAGAGCCCAGGCTGCAACACCTACACAGCTACCTTTAGCACACTACCGTGAGCCCTGCTAACACAAGTCTCCTCACCCGAGCGGAGAGGCCCACTCCCAGACACCACGTAGATATACCTGAGTGGTTTTGTTTTGCATGGAAGTAGCTAAAGAACCAGTCACCTTCCCAACAGTTCCTCCTTTCCTGAGCAGATCTGCCCCAAACAGAGAGCAAGCTGCCTGCTGGCATCTCCCTCACTGGCTGGCCTGCACTTTCTGTTGGGATTCAAGGGAGGGGGATTGACTCATTGACCACAAACTTCAGGGACACAAGAAACTTCTTCAAAGAAAGCAACTGGCTCAAACCTGCAATTACCAATAGACACCACCCATGGTTTACAGACTCCAAGTCTAAGGGGAGACCAGCTAAGAATAATTCCCAGCCCTGTGACCCATGGAATGACATTTACTGGTCAAGAAGAGGGTATAATTACTCTACTGTGTAATTAACAAGTAAACCAGCAGGAATCCAGCTCTATTACCAGGGCCCTCAGAGAACATTTCAGGTTGCATTGCTCTCATAATCATTGCCTTAATTTAGAGATGCTGGTCCATGCCTTAGTTAGGTCTTACCTTGGCTACTGCAACTTCCTCCTCCTTGATTCGCACCTTGCTGCATTCCATTCTATCCAAAATCCTGCAGCTAAAGTGATCTTCCTTCCAAACCACTTCCTTCCAGCTCCCTTTGTGCAGAATGTAAATTTTTCTTCCTCTTCAAAGCCTGAACAACTCAGTTCTTATTTCCTCTTACTCCCCTTCGTTCTGGTAGTTCCCTGCTTTTCTTCTCCTACTCCCATCTTCACATTGTTCCAGGGGACAGGTGCTAGTTCCTGCTGTGCTGCGGATAAGGCACAATGAACTTTTTATGTTCAACAAATAATCTGTTACATCAAAATTAATTCATGAGATTTTGCGCAGTCTTTTGAGGCTCTTTGATGGAGGGACGCTGTAGAAATGCAAAATATTATTAACATCCAGGCTCTCACGACTTCCCACCACAGGACAATGCTCTTGCTTCCTAACATTCATACATCTTGGTAATGACCCTTGAACCTATTCTGGTAAAGCAAAACTCTATCATAGACTGTAAGACCGGAAGGGATGACTGTGATCTTCTAGACTCAAATGTATGACACAGGCCATAGGATTTCCTTGAATTAATTCCTGTTTGAACTAGAGAAGGTCTTTTAGAAAAACATCCCATCTTGATTAAAAAAGTTCCAGTGATGGAGAATTTCCCATGTCCCTTAGTAAGCTGTTCCAATGGTCAATTACCCTCACTGTTAAATGTATACCTTATTTCCAGTCTGAATTTGTTGAGCTTCAACTTCCAGCCATTGGATCTTGCTATTACTTTTTCTGCTAGATTGAAGAGCCCTCTATTATCAAATTTCTGTTCCCCCATGTAGTACAGGACCTCTGCCCTGAAAACAATTGCCCATAGGGTGAAGCCATCCTAAATTAATATTTCTTGATAACTTTCATATTAGAAATGTTATTGAATTTCTTCACTATAGCAAATCCATATGAATATCAAACATACAAAATGTCCATGACATAAAGCCTAATGCTGTTCAGAAAGAATATCCCCTATTTTAAATAAAACAAGCCACTCAAACCAAAATAAAATGTCCACATGGGGAGTTTGCACTGGTTTAACTAAGTTTGTTTAAATTCACAACTTTAGTTAAACTGCTGCAACTCTTCACATAGAAAAAGACTAACTGACTTAGCTAAAGCAAAATAGGTGTGTTCACACAGCCTTTGCATGGGTTAAAATCACACCTATAGTTAAACTGGTGCAACTTTCTTGTGTAGACAAGGCCTTAGTAAGAATCAGCCCAAAGACTTCCACGAAGGGCATTTTAGTACAACACACATAAATTAAAAAGAGGACGTGGAGAAAAACATGGGAAATGTCAACTGCTAATCTCCAACAACCAGCGTCACTCAGCCTCAGGTGAACGCAGAAGGGGTCACAGGGACAAGCTTATTTCCACAGATCTCTGCTTACAAGTCCAGAAGCAGTTTCCACATAGGGCCATAACTGTCCATCTTATACTGCTCAGGAAGACTGTTTTTTCTGGCTTAGCCATGGTCAATGAAGCAGCACTGAGCCACAAGAATGCAGGTTTGCAGTTCATGTGGGTCTCCAGTCAGCCTTTCTTCCCATTAGCTGAGGGCCTATAGGCAATGAGTGCATGTATGAATAAGTCAGTTTTATGCTTCTCATTGCCTAGACTCAAGGCCTGCAGCGCAGCAGGGATAGATTCCAGGACAATCCCAAATGTGGGGTTTGGCACAGCTGCCTTCACTCCACTTTCAGCATTTCCCTCTAGACAAGCTGCTTGCAGCAATGGTCAGATAGTCACAGTCCCATCCCATCTCTCCTTCCCTGAGCATATTAGCATTCTTGTTAATACTGACCCTGCATCTTGGCTAGAGCCACTCCTGGGTCCTTTCTCCTTAGTTGCTTTAAATCAGTATTTTGATCCTGCTGCTGGATCGAGGTTCTTGCTACGTTAAAGGTTAAAGTTGCTGCTGTACTAATGATGCCACCGCAGCTCCCACACAGCCATCACAAAGCATTTTATAACCCCCTGAGGTAGGGAAGGAATAGTCCCATTTTACAGATGGGGAAGCCGGGGCACTGAGATGGGAGCTGACTTGCCCAAAGTCACACAAGGAGCTTGTGGCAGAGCACAGAATAGAAGCCAGAGAACTTGGTTCTCAGTCTTATGCTTTAACCACTGACTGTTTCTCAAATAATGGGCATTTGCTTTGGGAGCTGGTCTGGATCAAGTGCAGGGTTAAAGCAAGCACAATGCAGTGACAATCACAGGATCAAAAAATGAGAGCAGACCACTTTAAGAGAGCCCTGGGAAGTGTAACCTGAAGCCTGCTGAAGGCTGGGCTTGGGGGCAGTCTGCTGGCAGGCAGCAAAGAAAGCAGATGTGGCTGTTATAAACTCCATGCTGTCCAGACTCTCATCAAGGGTGGTAACATAGGACAGCACTGGCTGAGAGGAGTCCGAGGTAAGGAGCAATTCATCTTGCTTCCAGCCCTGTTGGCCCACAGCTAGTAGCAACAGGAGTGCCCAGAATGATGGGAAGGGCACAGGAATGAGCCTGGGGTGAGAAGGGAGGGAGGACTCTCTTGCAGGGCCTGGGAGATAGGAGTGATGATCCTTGCTATGGTATAGCCTGGGGAGTGAAGAATTCCTCCTGGGGAACAGGAGTAGGCTGGAAATGGGGGACTCTCACAGAGGGCCTGGGGGCCAGATGGTGTCATGGGGCTCCTCCTAGAGGGATTGAGGGCCAGAAATGTGCTTGGGAACAAGGGTCCCTCCTGGAGGTTCTGAGGATCAAGCATGGATGGGCAGGGGGGTTACAATTCTGCATCAATTAGCACTTGTATTGCAGTTAGATGTTTTTCTTTGCAATAGAAACTGAGTCTAGCAGAAAATTGAGTCAGACCCCTCTCAGTGAGGTGCTCTGAGACACCCCCCAATAGAGAGAAACAGACCTCATGGGTGGGGTGGCTGAGATAGCCCACACTCAAATGTGCTTAAGGATAGTTAGAGACCTTCAGAACTCTCTAGCCTGGGGGAATACTGTTTTATTTCAGGGCTGCAGAGATCCAGGGATGGGACAATTCATGCTTTGAAAGTATCTTCTCAGCTTGTTTCCCAACCTGCTCTTTCTGAGTCTAACATCCCAGACTGCGTGCTCTAGATCTTTTCCTTTTTAAACACAGCTATAGATTTTAAAGTCACGCTAGAAATCACCCCAGCTCTGCTCCAGCAAGAACTTTTTCTATCTGCAGTTTTGGTTGTGTGCATCATAACTGCACAAATAGAATCCAGATGTTCAGGCCCATTCAAGCTCAGCAGGGCTTTGTCATTCTAAAATGGAAATCACTTCTTGGCAAAGCCTGAGAAATATGAGGGTGGTGACAATCTTGGCAAAGATGATAAAATCTGGGAATGCACTCTCCATTCTTATGCTCCCAGGAGCACAGAGCAGTTGGGAGCAGAGAGTATTGTAGAGCCTTTTTTCAGAGAAAAGACCACACTTCATGGAAAACCCACATCTCATGCCTAGCCCAGAGCAAACCTCTCACACTAAGCCTAGTGGGAAAGCCAGGTGAAGAATCTGCTTGCAGCAGGCATCCTCAGACAGCATCCAGCCAGAACCTCTCTGCTCATGTATGAGGCAGGCCTATTCAGAAATCCCCACCATACGGCTCTCTCTCACAGCAACGAAAAGTCCCTGAATCACAATCACACCACCTACCATTGCTTTGGTCCAGTACAGCAGCTCCACTCAGAGCATATTTTTTGCACTGGAAAGAAATTCAGAATACCGCTCTCCTGGGTGGATGATGGTATCTGAGCATAGATGCAGGGAGAGAATCCATGAGTTTTGTGAAATTGGACTGCATAACCAGTTTCATGTCTGCTCTAAACAGAAACAATGCTACAGAGGAATCTTTTTTGGCAGGGATGCTGTAAAGGCACATAGTGTTTCCTAAAGCAAAACTGCTACCATGGAGAGAGGGTCTGGGGGAGCTTTTTCTTGTAGGGGAATCCTCTGCTGAACAGGCTGGTCCCGGAATTGTAGTCGTTGTGGACACGTGGCTTTAAGAGTTTGCAATTCTACCAACAGCCATGTTTGCTTTAGAGCTGCATTTAATCTGAAACACATGTGCAGGCTCCTACTCCTCTGGCTGCCTGGATCACAGGGGTTAGTTAAATACAAGCGCCCTTCCTTTAATTTCTTTGGAATTTATATAAATACTGCTTTCACCCAGTCCCTGGGGCATCTTACCTCAGGGACATGGCATCCCTGCAATAGCTCAAATTTACCCAGAATGAAAGTTTGGGTAACACTACCCTTTGGACCAGACACATCATCGTACAGAATCCTCCCATGCAGACACTGGAGAGGTTAACATTGGATTTCTAAAAAAAAAAACCAGGATTACTGGCTCTAGGGAGCTTGGTGTTTTTTTTCCTATCAGGAATCCTGAGTAAGCCCAGTCCTGTCCTTTACCACCTCTCTGCTTTAGCCTTTACCTCATGGTATGCATTTAGGGTGAGAAGGGTTCGTGGGACTCCCTTTGGAGCCCATCAATGTTGCTATTTAATCAGCTACTGAGCCAGAGGGGGAGTAAGTGCTTATGCAGACAGTAATCCTCCAAGGATAGGGCTACTCAGTGAGTAAGACTGAGGCTAGGAATTGAACTGGGGGGCTGGGCAGGGGGTGTGTGCATGTTCAGGACAACAGCAGTAGCCCCTTAACTATCTTTTATTTCATCCAGTGTTAGTTGTTGCACTTGCTGCTTTTGAATGAATATTGACATTTTGAACATATGGGATGTAAAGCAGCAAGAAGAGTCTCTTGTGCACTGATCTGATCACATGCGTCTGACGAAGTGGGTCTTCGCCCACAAAAGATTTTGCTCCAATATATCTGTTAGCCTATAGGGTGCCACAAGACTCTTTGTCGTTCTTGCAGATCCAGACTGACACGGCTACCCCTCTGATACTTGATCTGATTCAGGGCGATGGAGTCTGGTGTCTTGTCTGAGAGCCAGTGTGATTTGCATCACATGTCTCTACCTCTGCTTTTGGGCACAGGCACACCTGTCCCTGTGTCCACAAATGTGCATGCCACAATCTCAAGAAGCTCAAAGGAGCTGGAGCTGAAGCAGCTGAAGAAGCCAAAGGCTGAGGATTTGCAACTGATCAGCTGTGCATACCAGGTCCTGCTGCAGACAGTTCCTGCTAGGTGTAGCACAGACTGAGCTAGCTGGAACAAATAAGTAGGCAGATTGACTAGGGCAAACAGCTTTATTGTATTCTTCCCTTCTAGGTTCCATCATGCAGACTCTGGTTGTTCTCCTGTGGCTAGGGCTCCTAGTCTCCCCCAGCAGATCTCAGGACTTGGCTACAGAACAGGTGAGTGTGATACAAAACATGACAAGGAGAATGAGAAACTTGGAGCATAAAACTTCCAAAATTAAAATTCTAAATGGGAATATTAAGCACCATCCTCCAGGGCTGCCAAGGACAACCTAGGACCATAATGGGCAATGAAATGGGAAAGGTAAGTCCTACACTGCCTAGGTAAAAGCATGGTGGAATCTCCAGTAGGTACAGCAGGGAGGACGGGGTTCTTTTCCCAGCTCTTCCTAGGACATACTGTGTGACCCTGTTTTCACAACAGTAAGACAAGGCCAGTACTTCTCCAGCTTACAGAGGAATGTCTGTAATGCACTTCAAAGGTGAACAGTTCTCTGGCCATCATTAACGCTCCTGTCTTCTGATACATAGCAATTCTAAAGAAGTGTTTCTTGTGCCTGCAAGGACTCCGGTACCCCTGAAGGAGGCAACACAGAGGCTGCTGAGGAGGAAGATCCCTTCTACAAAAGCCCTGTAAACAAACTGGCAGCTGCAGTCTCCAACTTTGGCTATGACCTCTATCGCCAGCAGTCGAGCAAGACTCCCACAGCCAATGTGTTACTGTCTCCCTTCAGTGTGGCTACTGCACTTTCTGGCCTTTTACTAGGTGAGTCCCTACTCCTCCTCCTCACGCGTCCTTTTGCATGTCTGGAGGGGGCCTCATGCTCCTTTATTTATGTTGGTAGGTGCTGGAGAGCGAACAGAAGACCTGATTTCTCGTACTCTCTTCTATGATCTGCTTAACAAAGCTGAGGTCCACAACACCTACAAGGAGTTGCTGGCCAGCATCACTGCACCTGTAAAGGGCCTAAGAAGTGCCACCCGCATTGTTGTGGAGAGAAGTAAAAACCTTTCTTCACCTGCTTACGTAAATCTTGTTTTTGTTCCTGAGCAGCAGTCAGTAGAGCAGAATGGATGGGTAACAGTCACAGGCACCCATGGCTTCAGTTACGGGACACAGCTGTGCCTGGAGCCCGAGCAACTGAGCAACCATGCAGTAACAATGGTGGGAGTCTCTATATAGAGCTTGGAAAATGTTTATTAAAATCAAAGAAGTTCCAACAGGGCACTTGGCAACTGAGCTGCTGGCACAGAAGGGACCCAATAAGAACTTGCTTTGATAATTTAATCTCCTCTCTAAGCCTCACTCTAGCTGCGCCTACCTCCTAGGAGCCATCTGATGTATTTTCAATTCCAGATACAGTTTGATTATATCTTTTGCTTTACAATAATGATCAGCCCCAGGCTGGAAGACAGATCATATAGGACTGTTTGACCCCTCAGAGTCAGTTAAAATGCCATGTTTCACTCTGCTCTAGACCATCTTGATAAGAATGCTAAAATCTCCCACTTCCCCCAGTCAACCTGATGGTTTGAGAAAGAGCCAAGCTCCTCAATAAGCTGTAATCATATAAGGAATGTAGGGTCAGGGCTAGAGTCAGATACCAAAGTGGTGGCAGCTACAGGCGGGCTTTCGGTTCCTATCTCCCATCTTTACCCATTAGTGGAAGGTTTTTCCAGACTACAGCATAGGATGTGGTTGTGAGACTTAGATAAATACATCAGTTCCCCACACAGCTTTAGTCAGACTCTCTAGGTGTTTGCACATGCCTGTGTATCACAACAATGGGTATTTAGAAGACTTGGGCTTACACATCTGTAAGTACGTCAGGAAAGAGCATGGGTTGCTCACTGCCAGGCCTTCAGCTGTACCTCATTGTCTTGGGATTTCATCTCTGATAGAGGGAGTAGGCTGCAGTAATGGTCTTTCTGCCCCTCAGAACTGAGAATGAAAATGGGGTTTGTGAGCCAGCTGGAGAAGTCCTATGGAGCACGGCCCAAGTTGCTGACTGGCAATGCCCAATCAGACCTTCAAGACATCAACAACTGGGTGCAACAGCAGACCAAGGGAAAGATTGTCAAATTCCTGAAGGAGATACCTACAGGCACCAGCATCTTCCTCATCGGGGCAGCTTATTTCAAAGGTAAGAGCTTACCGTCGTTCATCCGGGGGGTCTCCTATTTGCATGCCAGAAAACAAAGGAGGGAAGGTCATATTCTGGCCAGAGCACATTGAAGAGGTAGGCAGAAAGACAGAGTGACAGGAGGAAACTTCTTTGAACACATGGATATAGATTCTTTACTGTGAGTTTAGTAAAGGAGGTGGGACAGATACCTGATGAATGTGGAAAGAACTTCCCCAGGGGAGGAGTCCTACTCATAGGAAGCTGAGTCTTGACCTGCTTGCAAAAAGGGGTCAGGGAAGGAGGAAAGTGAAAGCCTGTAAGGATGAAAGACAGAATGTCCTGCCCAATGGAAGGAGATTCATCAAGAGTTCAGATGGGACTGTGCCTGCCACAGGACCCCTCTCCATGGACAGGAGCTATTGGGGAGCTGCTTTAGGGAATCCAGACATCAAGTATTTATATTACAAGAGCAGCTATTGGCCTAGTCAGGCTCAGGGCCACCTTGTGCTGGGTGTTCCCCAAACAGGGGTACAGACACAGTCCCTGGCCTGGAGAGTTAACAATTCAAGACAATGAGCAAATACACGAAAAGCAGGTGGAGATTAGCAGTACCACTTGTATTTGTGCATATAAAGTATAAAATATTTTATTTATAGTAATGTATTTATAATTATATCGGCTCTCTCCAGCTGCTCCTCCACCCAACCAGCATATGTCAGCTGACTTCGCGTCCAACCTGGCCAAACCTCAGATGGGATGGAAGGGACTAGAGAGCCAATAGTAACACTAAGACAAAGGTGCAAGTATAGCTGATCCTAGTAACTGGCTTTCTGACCTCTATCATCCTCCGCTTACCAAGACCAATTCCCTAAAGCAGGGCTATTTCATGTATGAAACCACAATACCATTCCACTGGCTACACACCCAGGCCTTAGGTTTTCCCATTATTCCTGAACGTTCCTGTTTTAATTTAAAAAATAGGACAGTGGGGGACTAAGTTTGACCCCACAAAGACTACGCTGCAGGACTTCCACCTGGATGAAGACAGATCCGTGAAGGTGCCCATGATGTCGGACCCCAAAGCCATACTGCGATATGGCTTCGACTCAGAACTCCACTGCAAGGTCAGGTGAAGGACTGAGCAAGAAAGAGAAAGTAGCCCCTGTGCAAAATCACCTTGCCCAAGACTAGGGAAAGATCCATCTTCACTCACTAGCTCCCCCCACCACTGTAACTCTTATGCTTACATTGTACACCAGAGCAGAGAGCGTTGGGTTTGCTCAGAGAACTCCACATCCCCATGATCATATGGCAAGCAACTACAGCGTTAAGTAGCACAAAGGTCTTTCCAGTCTGTACAGCCATCCCCAGCTGGGCAGGGAGGAAAGTGATAGGTCGCAGGGAAGGACAGGCTCTTGTAGACGTTTCTCTCTGACTCACTGCCTTTCAAAAAGTGGCAAGTTATTCACTTTACCACATGGTTCCTGCCTGTTCCTAATGGAGCTCCACCCTCTGGTAAGCATCCTCCCTCTGACAGGGGAGGGAAAGTGCTGCTTCTGGGAATTCATCAGGCTGTTCCTGAAATAGCTGGAATGGTTGCTAGTGAGCTAGGCAGGACTGACCCTGGGTCAGACTCCCGGAACTGGGGGCTGTGCATAGCATAGCATCAGTATAGGGGTAGAAGTTCCAGAGGCACCTCCCCACCCAGCAATACTACAATTCAGTACAGATTCTCACAGGAGACATGTTGCATTTTGCATTCCCTTTCACACCAGAATGGACAGGGCTTAGGGCAGAAGTCTGCGTTGTGGAGGGGCAAGGGGGACTTGTGGTATAGCAGATAAGCAGGATGGGAAGGAAGAACCTGGTAGATGGAGTGGCTGGCTGGCCAACCAAGGTTCAGAGACCACAGCTGGCACTGGGAGATTCTGCGGGTGTGTTTAGAGATAACTCCTTGTCTTTTTTTACTACCCTTCCAGATTGCCCAGCTACCACTGACAGGCGGTGTCAGTGCTATGTTCTTCCTGCCACAGAAGGTGACCCAGAACATGACCCTCATTGAGGAGAGTCTCACCTCGGAGTTTGTCCGTGACATAGACAGGGAGCTGAAGACAATTCACGCTGTGCTGAGCATACCCAAGCTGAAGCTGAGCTCTGAGGAAGCACTTAGTAGCACACTGCAGGAGATGAGTATGTACACAGCATGGCCCTCTGCCAGCTGCTGGGGCTCAGAGCTGCTCTGCTCCTCCAGCTTCCTGAGAACAAGCAGCCAATGGTCAAGCTAGGTCCTGCTGTCATATGTATGGACTTCATTGACAACTGCAGCTCATGCTTCCATCTCTCACTTAGGCTCTGCCTGGGGCCCACTCCCACCATCCCCCAATTAGCTCAAGGGGCCCTATGATTAGGGTTGCCAATTTTGGTTGGATGTACTCCTGGAGATTTCATCACATGACAATCTTTAATTCCTGGAAACTCCAGGCCAATCTTGGAAGGTTGGCAATGCTACCTATGACTCCTCCCATCTGCAGCACTAGTATTACTGCCCCAATCTGCAGCACTGTCTACTTACCCTCCCAGAAGGCCCCTTCTTCCCAGCTAATGGAATCTTCCTCCTTTCCCATAGGGCTCCAGTCGCTCTTCACATCACCTGACTTCAGCAAGATTTCTCCCAAATCCACCAAGCTCTCTCATGTGCAACACAAGGCAGTCCTGGAACTAAATGAAGATGGGGCAAGATCCACACCAAACCCTGTAGAGAATGCTGCTCGCCTGACCTTTCCCCTCGACTACCATCTGGACAGACCTTTCCTATTTGTACTGCGGGATGACATCACGGGAACCCTCCTCTTTATTGGCAAAATCCTGGACCCCAGGAGCACTTAGCTCCCTGGACAGCAGCCTGCAATGTTAGAGTCCTCCAGAAAGGCTGGGGTAACTGGGAAGGATGCTGGGTCCCTGCTCTGCTGCACAGATTTTAACTTGCAAATCATGCCTACATGCTGCAATAAAAGAGCTTTTGCCACGAATATCTCAAAGCGCAGCAATGTTCTGCCTTGTAACACAGGCCCTGGTTCAGTTTGCATTGGGACCCCATACCAGAGTTCCTCCAACATCACCATGTGTCCCCTCTGGTGAGCTCCACTGTTCTGGCCCAAGTTCTATTGCATCCTCTTCATCTTGTGGCTCTACATATCACAGCCTGCTGCCTGCCTCAGTCCAGTCTCTGTCTCTCATGTTGGCAGGAATAGGTGCGCTGAATGGCAGGCAAGCACTTCATAGTCTTAGAAAGCAAACAATAGTGGTGGGCGTGGGGGGGCTGTGTGCATAGGGCCAACATTTAACCCTCCAGGGAAGAAACACAACTTCAGAAAAAATGCATAAATGGGCTCTCAAAAGCATGTTATTAAATTTTACAGCAACATTCATTTCTATGAGACAGCCCTTCTGTCAGTACCACAGTGGTGTCCTCTCCCAGGTCAGCAGCCATCAGCTTCATTCCCTGGCCCTCCCCAGGGACATTTCAGAGCTCACCCAGCTAGTAGCCACGCCTTGTTTGCATGGCTGCCCTGCCCCATGGAGCTTAGCTTCCTGAGGAGAGTTCAGCACTGCAGCTTCCTTTGTTAGTCACTCAACCCTGTGAAGGAGGCTTCTGGGCAGCTCCAGCAGACAGGCTCTCATCTCCTGCAGTTCCTGGACCTGGGCATTCTGAGGGCCACAGTGCACAGACAAAACCGTCTCTGCTCTTTGAATTGTGCACAGAGCTTCAGATACTGCAAACCTGAAATACAGAGGGAAGAAGTGTGAGAAAGATTTAGGGGACAAACTTCCCTCAGCACATTTGATGAAGCCATTCATTCAGAACCCTTCATCCTTTCCTCCATTTCCCCCTAAGCCAGGACAGCTCAGGCACCTCTTCCTTCTTTCACTGAGACAGAAATTCCCTGATCACAGGGATAGGATTCATCCCCCACATCCCATCACTATCAGGTAAATGCCCTCCTCTGTTTTAGCTAGGGGAACTCAAAGTGCTTCACCCTTGGAAAAACAGCCATATTATCTTATTGCCACTCTTGCCAAGGTGGGAGACAGTTCAACCAGAAATACTGATAAAAAAGGGGTCTACAAAAAAAGTAATGGGATTTGCTGGTCAATGGTTAGAAGAGAAAGCGTCTGGGGCACTGTCACTTTAAAAGGAAGTATCAGCAGCACTGTAGTACTGGGGCCTGAACACTCCATGGTACTTGGGATGCCAGAGAAGCAGTAACAGGAAAGGGGATGATAGGACAGGAGTGGGGCAGAGGAATGGGTGGGAAGGATGCCAAAAGGAACACAAGATGGTTGTGCAGCCCCTAGCCAACTGAAGGAAACTTTCATTTGATCCAAATACTTCGCAGCCTCCACCTCATCCTGGATAAAGGGCAGATGTTTCCCCTTTGCCAGAACATCCAGGAGTCCTGGAAGACATCTTGCAAAGGGACTAATGATGCCAAGGACTTTCTGCCACATCCCCATCTCAGAGACACAAGGCACATGGACTAAAGCAGAGATGAGATGTAGAATGAAGGGTGAGATTGTGGGAATGGTGCTCTTTACCCATTAAAGAGGATCTGTGCCAGTTTGAAGAGTTCATGACCTGTTTCCACACTGGACGGTCCATGGTGAGCTTCCACAATTTGAATGCTGCACTGCAGGTGCCTTGCTGCTTCCTGCCACTTTCCTGGCCAAAAAGAGAATGGATTATTATAGCTCCCTTTCTATAGCCACTGCCATGGAAGGAACTCAAAGAACTTTACAACCTTAGTGAACTAAGGCTCACAGTCCTTCTGGGAGGTAACAGAGGGGTGTTATCCTTATTGTACAGAGTGGGAAACTGAGGCACCCAAGGTCACACAGCCAGTCCCTGTTGACTAAAACTAGATTCCTAAGAAGATTCTGCTATGTCAGTTTAGTGGGCTGCAATAAGAGAAGGGAGGTGAGAAAGGAAACAGACCAGTCAGGGAATCTCCTTTTACTGACATTAGAATTAATAGGCCAGCCATACGAAAATGACCCCAGAGGGGACAGGAGGACATCTTACCAAGTGTGGCATAACCCTGTGCCAGGTGATCCTCAATCTCGCCAACCAGCATGTGCTCTGCAGACAGGAAGTTCTCAGCATCCATCCGGCACCTCATCAGCAGCTCAACAGCCTGATCTGCAAATCCAGGGAACAAAAGCACTTTGCCACGAGACATGAACCCGTGCCAGTTGCCAGCTAGCCATGATCTGTGAAGGGTCTACTCTATTCCTGCCCTCCAGCCTTGAGCAGTTAGCCCTGGATTTTATATGCAGTTCTTGCAGAATTAGCTAGGGTCACCATTTCTATTTCAGTCTGAAGCCTGTCTAAGCTAATGCAGTGTCACTGGGGGCCAGGGGGCCTTCTGGAAAATAGGGTGTGGGCCCAAACCTTTAATATTTCCCTAAATTCCCTTATATTCCAGAGGAGCAAACATGAGATTTAGCCTCCCAGTCTGATCAGCAGCATAAGCAGCCTACCACTTGTGCTCCCAGGGATTCCAGCTTCATATCAGCAGTACCTAAATGCTTGGGCAAAACTGCCATCTGGTGGCTGGGACCAGGATCTCGCTATAAAGATTACTTTTACTTGTGTAATGAACTGAACATGGTCCAAGACAGATGGCTGGCTCTCTTACTGGGCTGGTTGTCTTTGAGAAGTTCTAGTGCTGTTTTAACTTGCAGCTGAAGGTTCCATAACTGGCGTAGGAGGTAATCCCTGCCAACCAATAGTGTACAAGCACCACTGGAACAACGAAGCACATCTTCCCCCTGTGGAAGTCATAGAATCATAGGGACTTCAAGAGGTCATCTAGTCCAGTCCCCTGCACTCAAGGCAGGACTAAATTATCTAGACCAAGCCACCTTTACAATAATTTCTGCACATAGAAAGCATAGAGTTGTGCATCTCTACACCCCTGTAGTGTATTACAGGGCTATTACACTGTTTCCCAGCCACACTTTAAACCACAGGACTCAAACTCAAATTAGCACGAGGGCCGCATGAGGACTAGTGCATTGGCCCGAGGGCCGCATCACTGCCCCCGCCCCCTCGCTGCCCCCGCCCCCACCCCCACTCCACCCCTTCCATTAGGCCCCGCCCCTTCTCCACCTCCTCCCTTGAGTGCGTGGCTCCCCGCTCCTCCCCCCTCCCTCCCAGAAACCACGAAGCCACCAGACAGCTGTTCTGGCAGCGGGAACTGCCTGGGGGTAAAAATAGAACCTTGGAGCAGCGCGGAGGGAACGGGGATCTTAGCGGCCACAGAACGTAACTGCGGGCGGGGGTGAGGGGAGTTGGCGGCCACAGAACGTAATGGGGGGGGACCGGGGGGGGGGGGGGGAGTTGGCGGCCATAGGAAGTAACTGGGAGGGAGGGCGGGGGGGAGCCTGGCGGCCCGCCTCTTCTCCCCCCCCTCCTCTCCTGTGTGGGCACTTCCCACTCCTCCCCCCTCCCTCCCAGAAACTGCGAAGCCGCCAGACAGCTGTACTGGCGGCGGAACTTCAGAATGTAACTCGGGGGGCGGGGGGGGCGGTGTGTGCGGGGAGCCCCGCGGGCCGCCGGGAAGCACTCCGTGGGTGTTTGAGACCCCTGCTTTAAACAAAGGGGCCTGTTCATGTGCTGGTGTTATATCTTCAGAGCTCTGGAAGAAAGCTGAAGTAGCCGCCCTGGCAATGGTGCCAGCCTGAGCCCACTTAGATAAGGCCAAAATAGGGCATGAGCCACCCCATTCATCTTCATAGAAATACACACTTTTTCTTCCCTCTTTCTTGAAGACTCATGGCCCAACAGCTATTTTAAAAGTAAAACAGCATCATGGCTGTGCAGGGTACTTTACAAAAACAGACGAATCAGAGACTCTATCCTAAGAGCTTACACTCTAAAGAGAAGACCAGAACAACAGGAAAAGAGACCACCAGGAGGTTGGCAGAGGATTAGAGCAGGGGTCTCCAAACTTTAGGAGACGAGGGCCACATTAGATTTTTGAAGGGCTTCGCGGGCCGGCTTTAGGGAGTGCGGGGCCTGATTTCGACGGGGCCCTGCAGCCGAAATACTGGCGAGGCGGCAGCAGCGTTTGAGCTGCCGCTGAAGTGCTGCTGAGGCAGCGGCAGCAATTGGTTGGGGGAGCCGGACAAATTGAAGCCACGGGCTGGATCCGGCCCTCGGGCCGTAGTTTGGAGACCCCTGGATTAGGGCAAAGATCATATGATCTCGTGGTTGCTCGAGAGAGTAACACACACATCCTGCTAGGGCCCACGTAGGACTGTTTTTAGTTTATAAACCTTCCTTGAGAAGTGAGTTTTGTGAAGGGATTACTGAGAGCAAGGGCACAAAGCAGAGACATTATGGGGTTTCCAAACATCTGGAGGGGTGGGGGAGAAAACAGTACTTGAGTGGGGCCCCTTGATTGTGGCAACCTTTCCCTCTGGACAGGCTGGAGAAGTACAAGTCTTCCAAGAGGGTTGCTAGAGAATAACGAGACCATCCCTCACTTCTGCCTAGTCCCAAGAGCAGGGGCCCTGGACTCAGATCCCCACCTTGCCCTCACAGTACAATGCCAGAATGCAGAGAACATTTAGTTTTACTAACACTTCAAAAGTTACACAGTTGTGATTATGAAACAGTTACCTGCATTGAAGCATGGCAGCTGGAACAGCAGAATATATCCCTTGTGGCTGCTATGCCTGTGACATCAGACCCCAACTCATCCAGGCAGACCTGGCATCGACACTCAAAGAAATACTGACAAAGGAGCCGTTGCTGCCTCTCAGCAGCCCCCATTCTGCATCGGTGAGGCCCTACAAAGGGATGATAACGAGTCAAAGAGATAACACATTAAGAAAGCAGAGAAGTTGGGTACCCAACTACAGACTAAAATCCACCCTGCCATGGATTGAGAGTGAATATATAATCTGTGGCTTCATTACATTTTGGGTTTCCCACCCACATCTGAGGCCTTGCAGTGAAATCAACGGGACTGAAGAAGGGGTTGGTGTGGCCCAGTGCCTCTATGTCAGGGCTATAAACTGTGGGTTCCACATCTTGAGATTCAACTAGAGAGTGACGAGATAAACAGCAGGAGTAGGAGGTCTCATGCTGATGTCATTGACGCCGGGTTGTGCACACACACGTGTGGATAGAACAGAGACAAACTCCAAACACATGTTTGGAAATGTGACCCTTGTGGCCATGATACTGCAGGGATTGCAGAGGTGAAAGGTCACTTGTGTACTCTATGTATTCCGAAAGGGACTGCCACTTACCATAGCAATGGAAAATCTCTTGCCCTCTTGGGATTGGCTGCGATGCCCTGACTGTGACAGCAGTCCCACTGAAAGTCACACTCGTATTAGGGTCGCAGGAATGGTTCAGAAGGCTGGTGACAGGGAAGAGGGCTGTGGACAGGCGCACCTGCTCACTATCTGCAACAATACTGTCTCCGGACTCTAAAGACCACACAACATAAAAAGGACTAAATACATCATGAAATCAGACCTAGTAACCTACTTTGCTCATATTCCAGGCATTGAATTTAATCACAGCAAAACATCAGCAGCAAAAAGTTTTTGGTGTCTTAATGTGATGATAAAAGAATAATTACTAAACAAAATTGAAAGCTGCCATGCTCACAGTCTGACCATGTGGAGATGGTTTTGGATAATCAGCTCCCCATTTGAATCCACAGGGAAAGCAAAGAGTTTCTAGACTGCTGAAGGTAAATTCCATTCTTCTAGAATGTTACTATAATACAAATACTAAGTTTAAATATTTGGCTTAGCTGCTGTTTAACTGAAATATTTTTAAAAACAGAACTTAAAATTATAAATTTAGAAATCTTTGCATCCAAATCATTTCTCCCTGCATCCAAACGAAGAGCAGATTCCCTAAGGTCTACTCTATAACGTCATTATACTTGACATTATAAAAAGTTAACAATCTAATCCTGCCAACAGATGTGTCTTTTTAAAGCATTTCCTCCCAATTTTTATCAATTTAAATTTTCATGTGTGCAAAATTATGGGCAATAAGCAATTTTTTCTATTTATATTGATTTAAATTTTCACAGCTGTGAGAAATTATGGGGGGAGTCAGAATAATTAAATGGCAGTAGACATTAAGATTTAAAAAGTTAAAGCTTCATAGCTGTTAAAACACAAACTGTCAACATCCCATGTGAAAATATACAAAGTAAATATCCTTAAATCAAACTCAAATCAAACTAGTTCTCAAGCAGCATTTTTCTTACTTTCCCTATTTGTAAATTTTGATTGAAGTATTTTTTCTGTTTGTATGTATACTGAAACTGAAATTTACTGAAAAAAAATCAAATCATTCCAAGCCTAGTTATCTATCAAACTAGGGAAATGTGGTCTAGATGAAACCATCATAAACTGGGTGCAAAATTGGTTGAAAGACTGTACTCAGAATAGTTATCAGTAGTTCACTGTCAAAATGGGAGGGCATATCCAGTGGGGTCCTGCAGGGGTCAGTCCTGCATCTGGTACTATTCAATATTTTCATTAATGATTTGGATAATAGAATGGAGAGTATGCTTATAAAATCTGCAGATAACCTGGGAGGGGTTGCAAGTACTTTAGAAGACAGGATTACAATTCAAAACAACCTTCACGAATTGGTCTGAATTCAACAAGATGAAATTCAATAAAGATAAGTGCAAAGTACTCCACTTAGGAAAGAAAAATCAAATGCACAACTACAAAGTGGGGAATAATTGGCTCGTTGGTAGTACTGTTGAACAGGATCTGGGGGTTATAATGGATCACAAATTGAATGAGTCTACAATGTGATGCAGCTGTGAAAAAGCTAGTATCTTTCTAGGGTGTATATACAGGAGCGTTATATATAAGACACAGTAGGTAACTGTCCCACTTTATTGGCACTGTTTAGGCCTCAGCTGGAGTATTGTGTCCATTTCTGGGTGCCACAGTTTAGGAAAGATGTGGATAAATTGGAGAGAGTCCAGAGGAGAGCAATAAAAATGACAAGTCAGATTTTCTAAACCTTTTAGAAGGAAAGGTTAAAAGAAATGGTCATTTAGTCTTGAGAAAAGAAGACTGGCGGCAGTGGGGTGGTGGTGTTGAAAACAGTCTTCACATATGTTAAGGGCTGTTATAAACAGGATGGTGATCAATTGTTCTCCATGAAGGTAGGACAAGGAATAGTGGGCTTAATCTGCAGTCCTAGAGATTTAGGTTAGATATCAGGAAAAACTTTTTACCTATAATGATAGTTAAACTCTGGTATGGACATCCAAGGGAGGTGGTGGTATCTCCATCATTGCAAGTTTTTAAAAACAGGTTGGACAAACATCTGGCAGGGATGATCTAAGTTTACTTGGTCCTGTTGCAGCACAGGGGGCTGGACTTGCTGATTTCTTGAGGTCCCTTCCAGCCCTACATTTGTATGATTCTGTGCTGGGCATACCACTGGGAAAGAATAAGGAAGTTTCCATTGTAAAAGAGATTATGAGGTTTTAGGGAGATAAGATACTTACACAAAGTTTACAGTGGGATCTCTTTAGGAGTGCTTATCCATTTGCTATATCCCTCCCAAAGGACAATCCAACAAGGACAAGAGAGAAGAAGAGTACAGTTTCTCACTGACCTGACTCCCGGATTGCAGTCACTGCTTGAGCATTACATTGCAGCTGCAACATATGCCTCAGCATTGCTTCTCCCAGAATCTTCAGCTCCGGAGACAATTCAGCAGACATCTTCACATGTGCTTTCAGTTTGGACTGGCTCTCACATGACCCCTGACTCAAAATGGTGAGATCTGCTTCTCGCAGTTTCTTGCATATGGCTACTACGCTCAGGCTGCAAAGGAACTTGTGTTCAGGGCTGTGCTTTTCAGCATGGGTCAAAAGGTTGAAGACAGCTTGGTAAGAACTCCGGTACTGTCCATCATCCTCACAACCAGGAATCAGAGGCTCTGCTTTCTCAGAAAGACCCTCCATGCCAGCTGTGGAATCTCGTGTCTCATCCAGACTCTTACCTCTGGCTTCAGTCTTGTGAAGTTCCTTGTCATCTCCATGAAACTGCTTCACTAAGCTGCTAACCTCTGCAAACCCAGCCACTAGAACAGTCCTTAAGGCAACGTGGGAGAAGACCCCTAGTGTGAGCAGCAGTGCCCCTAATGGGCACTCTGTACTGTGATAGTGCTCCCATGCTAACTGTGCACACTTCTTGCTGCAGTACTTGGCATAGCTACACCCCCCGCAGGGCACTGAAGCCAAGAGCTGCTTCAAGCAGCGATGACAGTGGAGGTCCCCATTAGTGACCCTAGTATCCCATGTTGTTTCAGCACTGTCCTGGAGCAACAGGCTCTTCCCTGGGCTGAGCACACTTACAAAGGCCTCCTCTTTCACCAAGTTCTCTCCTGGCAGAATATCTTTGGTGGCAACCAGATGACGTCCTCTGCAGGAGTTAAAGTTCAAGCTCACAGATGAAGATGCACTTGACATTTTACCATTTTCTTCCCAGAATTCCAAGTCCTTTTGAGTTTTGGCGAGCGCTTCTGGCACTGATACTAGACTATTCTCCTTCTCATGTGCTTTCACTTTAAGTTGACTGATTTTTCTTAGCAGAATCTGGTGTGTGGTACTAGTCAGACTCTGATCCATAGCTATTTTACTCTCCACCTTGCTGATGACCCCTGCTGCCTCCTGTAATCTCCCCAGAAGAAGCAGACACTCAATTTTCCGCAGCAAGATCTTAGGCTGCAATCTGTCTGGATAGCCCTGAGCTTGAGCTCTGTCAATGTCTTCTAGACAATCCTGGAAGCGAATATAAAAGAGGCCTTTTAAATTACTTTGAAAAATACCTGAAAGAGATTTTTACTCTTCTGCCCCATCTGAGGTTGGGCACATTTCATTTATTTAGAACTTCATTAACAAAGTTTCCGGTCCATGACTGACCAGGGGTCACAGTAAAGGTTTATACAGTCCTGCCACTTTAAAAGTGAGACCATCCCACAGAAAGAAAGAGTGCAGACATTCCCCAGGAATTCAGAAAGGTACCTGCAGCTTGAAGCACAGTTTTAAAACCATATTGAATCACAGCCTCTTGTTCTGGTATTTAAACATTATTTAACTCCAAATTAAGATGAATAAAGAACAAACACAAGAACACCTATCCCAGGTCTAGTGTACAGGGTTTGGATAATATAGCTTTAATTAGTTAGTAAGCCCTCTACTGGCTTTCCCTCTCTTCTAGGTTTCAAAAGCCGCTGGAACACAGAACAGTAGTGTATAAATGGAGCTAGGCGTTGCATGTTGTATACAGTTAGTAAATACAGTTATTTGGACTTCATTGTGCCAGTGTGGTTTCTTCATATTATGTTTGCTGTATAAAGAGCAAAGGACACAACACCAAGCCCTAGGCACCCTTACCATCCACTAAAACTATACCATAAAAACCATTACAAAAACAGCAGCAAGAACATGTTACAAACCAGATTAAAATCATCCACTGCTCAGATTCCAAAAGAGAAACCCTACTCTAGCCATCCCCAAATGCCATTTTAGGCTATTTTGGACCAAGAGCACACAATGTTGAGCAGTGGTCTCCCACTGAGATATGGCCTTTTCCAATTTAGTGGCACTTCATTTTAACACCTTCAACTAGCCCGACTGCTGCCGTCTTTTGGGAAACATATAGTGGGATTATGCAGTGATGTCACCTTCAGAAACACACAGCATGCCACTTTTTTGAAGTTGTGGCACAGCATATAAAACACAGTTGAATAGCTGCAAAACTTCACTGCTATTACCGGATTCTCTATACCCAGTTTTCAAAATGAATAGCTGCTGGTTTGTCCTTGATTGTGTCAAATCTAGTACTTACCTCAAACTGACCCAAGTGAAAGAGGGCTGCAGAGCGATTGGCATAACACAACGACATTTCTGGGCTGTTGTGGGACACTGCCTGCAAAGACCAAAAAGAGTAGTGGCCACATTGAGAAAGAGGGATTGGTATATGTTCTATGGGCAGCTTGGTTTCTGGGGTGTGAAATATGTGTGGTCAGGGCTGGGAAAGGGAGAGTAGCGGGGTCAAGAGAGTCAATTCAACTTGTTATGTGCCAGTCACTGGACTATTGTACTGGAGATTTTCATGCCCAATCTGCCATTATCCTATCTTGCTTATCTTGACCTCTTCCATCTTTATTCCACACCAAAACGGTTAGGAGGGCTCATGAGATTCTTAGATGTATAAACAGGGGAATACAGAGGAGCAGGGAGGTAGTATTATCTCTGTAGATTACATTAGTGAAACCATTACTGGAATATTATTCCTGATTTTGATGCCTACTCTTCAAAGAGAGATGCTGATAAATTGGAGAGAGCTCAGAAAAGACTAAAAATATGACTCAAGCTCTGAAAATCCTGCCTTACAGCAAAAGACTTAAGAAGCTCAATCTATTTAGTTACTATATGGTTAAAAGATAGTTCAATCACAGTCTAAGAGTACTTGCACAAGAACATTTCATTATGCCTTTTTCTGTTGGACTAAATTCAGACTTGAAATACACTGCAAAATTTTAACAGAGAGATTAATCAACCACTGGAACAATTTGCCTAAGGACACGGTGGATTTTCCATCACTTGAAATCTTTAAACCAAGATTGGATGTCTTTTTAAAGACACACTATAGCTTAATCACAAAGAATGTATTTGATGAAGGAATTACTGGATGAAGTTCTATGGCCTGTAGGAGGTCAGATTAGATGATTAGAAAGGCCCTTTCTAGTTTTAAAAATCTATTAATCATAATAATTTGCCCTTCTCTAGAGTCTTCCATCCAAGGATCACAATGCACTTTACAAAAGCCTATAAATTAAGCCTCAACATCCTTGTGAGGAAGATGTTTTTATTTTACATATATAGAAACTAGAGAACACAGAGATGGGAATAGCTTGTGGTCAGGCTATAGCAGAAAAACAGTTACTAGAGAAGACTGATTGGCTACATATAGGGTACATGCAGAACAAACGTCTCATGACTGTTCTACCCACTCCCCAGAATACTATTTCCTTGCTAATCTTACACAACTGCATTAAACATCTGTTACAATGTTCACAAACAGCTCAGCATTCCTTTGGAGTTCCAGTAAAGTTATCCCCACATCAAACTCTCCTACCGGGAGATGAACCTGAGGCTGAAGTGCCCTAAAAGCAACCATTTTTCCCTCTGTGTGAATAACTCTGAATCCGTACCTTGGAATAGAGTATTAGTGCGGCGGTGTATTCCTTTTTCTGAAATCTCTTGTTCCCCTCCTCCTTGTAGAAGAGTGCGGCTCTCGGATCCTTTCCCACGCAGTTACTGGCAGCCAGTCTGTGCAAACATTCTTCGTCTGCGGGTCTGTGAGGAGTCAGAAAGCTCAGTGTCAGTCACAGGCCTGGCTACTCTACAGGTCACACGGGGGGCGAGGGGCAGCCAGCCAGCTACTCACTGGAAGAGGGGCAGGCAGAGGAGGAAGGTGTCCCCGAGGGGCAGTGCCAGAGAGAGCCGCTCCTGCAGACCGGGGTCCAGCGAGGCCCACTTCCGACGAGCATACGCCTTCCACTGCTCCACCGGCAGATCCATGGCCCGCGGGCGGGAAGAGACCGGCAGGGCAGAGCCACCCTGCGAATTGGCAGGACCAGAGGGAGCGGGACAGAGCCCGCGGCCCGGCTTAGTGTGTCCCGCCCGCACCGGGGGCAACCGGGACACGGCGCCTGACGCTCACAGCAGCCCAGGAGACGGGCCCGCCCGCAGCGAGCGCCTGACGCGGGGCCAGGCAGGCGGCACTGGGCCCTCACGCGCCTGGAGACACGGGCCGCTGAGCCCCCACCCAGCCCCGTCAGTAGCGCCCTGGGCGGCCTTACATCCCCCCCCACCCCCGAGGAGGCTATACGGCCCTACCTCCTCACCCCCGCCCGGTGGGGCTTTCTGTCACGCTCCTCAGCCACGGGACTCGAACTTAGTCAGGAAGAACCAATGGCGGCGCCCCCATCCACACAAACATCACTTCCGCCGTACGGAGCACGCCAGCCAATGGTGGGTACCGCATGGATGACGTGTATACGTGACGTACGTACGGAGCGTACGTGCTGAGGGGGTGGAGTTGTGCGACGGCCGAACGGCAAGAGGGAGGATTTGGCGGGAGCGCGAAGAGCTCGCGGTCGGAGAGGCTACGCACCATGAGCGCGCGGCTGAGCGAGGGGGCCATCGCGGTGAGAGGGGTCGGGGGAGCGGATGCTTGGCCTGCCCCGAGCCTGCCCGGCGGCGCTGGGCTTCCACCTCCTCCTGTGGGAGGGAGCGGGGCGCTGGGCCTCGGGCCCGGGCGCTGGGCCTCGCGGAAGAGGAGCGGGGTTGGGTCTTGAGGCTCGGGGGGTTGCCTGAGGCTCGGGGGGGGGGTGCCTGAGGCTCGGGGGGCAGGGCCCGGAGCGGGGCATGTGAGGGGGAAGGGCCGGGGAGGAACTGCGTGGCGCGGGGGGTGTGGGGCGGGGTAGCAGTCTGGCTTTCCTAGGAGCGGGGTAGGGGGTTCCTGTGCCTGCCCTGTCGCCCCTACAGGTAATGTAATGAAGGGTAATGGACCCGCCGGCGCTTGTCACTAATCTCTGATAGGGCAGGTTCCCCGAGCTGTCTCTGAAGCGCCCTGGGCAAAGTTGGGGTGTCCAGACAGACACACACGTTATCTATCACCCCGCTCTGGACCTGCTTTCGCTACAGCTCTCAAACTTTTATATGGGTGACCCTTACACACTGCAAGCCTCTGAGCGCGACCTCCCCTTACACATTCACATTTTTTATATGAAACACTATTATAAATGCTGGAGGTGAAGTGGCGTTTGGGGGTGGAGACTGACCACCTCATGACCCGCAGAGGGGTCGTGACCCCCGGTTTGAGAACCTCTTCACTACACCCCTGGGTTGTTGCATTCTTCCAGTCCATGGCCACTTCCTCGGTGATCCTTGTCACACATACCTCCTTTTCTAGCCCTGAAGTTATGGGGGGGCGGCAGCGCAGGGCTGATGCAAGGAAGTTTTGCCTAGGGCGCGAAACTTTCTTGCACCGGCCCTGGCTGGATAGTATCTGTCTGGCTGTGGATTTCTATGAACATAAACTCTTCTTTAAAGTGGTGGAGCAGCTGATTAGTTATAACCCTGCCTTTCTGTATCTGAGCTGTTTATACTTGCTGTCTGTCCATAATTTCACTCCTATTGTTGAGGCTCATAAAGTTAGAAGGTCTCAAGTATCATAGGGGTAGCCGTGTTAGTCTGGATCTGTAGAAGCGACAAAGGGTCCTGTGGCACATTATAGACCAGGCCTGCACAACTCGTAAAGTGGTGAGGGCCACATTACTCCAAAGAAAAAAGCCGAGGGCTGGATGCGAGGAAAGTTGTTGAGCAAAAAAAAAAAAAGTCTCCGGCAAAAGTTGTTGAGATTTTTTTTTTTTTAAGCCAGCCTCCTGCGGGCCGCACAGAGAGCCTCCGCGGGCCACATGCGGGCCGTATGTTGTGCAGGCCTGTTATAGACTAACAGAGGTATTGGAGCATAAGCTTTCGTGGGTGAATACCCACTTCTTCGGATGCAAGGGAAGTTAGAAGGGAGTGCCTGTTATGCGTTGAGCATACCTCTGACAATTGGTTAAATGTACAATTAATGTGAGCAAAAGAAGAGTGAGCAACAACCCTACAAAGTATAACAAAAAAATAAATTGACCACATTGGTACTGAATCTTTCTCGTTTCCCATAGCACACTCTGCCCCAACTCTTGGATACTATTTGTGGTCTGGTTCTGTGCCTGCATGTTTACTACTACTTCAGTTCTGGTAGTTGCCAATTTAATCATACTTGAATTCAGCACTGGAGAAATACACAACAAAGAGCAGGGGTGGGCAGACTACGGCCTAGGGGCCACATCCGGCCCTTCAGATGTTTTAATCCGGCCCTCAAGCTCCTGTCGGGGAGCGGGGTCTGGGGCTTGCCCCCTCCCTTCCTCCCGGCTCCTACTTGTAGGGGAAGCCAGGAGGCTCTGCACACTGCCCCCGCCCCAAGTGCCGTTCCCGCAACTCCCATTGGCTGGAAACCATGGCCAATGGGAGCTGCAGGGGCAGCGCCTCTGGGCAGGGCAGCATGCAGAGCCACTTGGCTGCGCCTCTGCATAGGAGCTGGAGTGGGGGACATGCTGCTGCTTCTGGGAGTTGCTTGAGGTAAGTGTGTCTGGAGCCTGCACTCCTGATCCCTTCTCATGCTCCAACCTCCTGATCCCCCTCCCACTCTCTGAACCGCTTGGTCTCAGCCCAGAGCACCCTCCTGCACCCCCAACCCATCAGCAGGAGCCCTCACCCCCTCCTGCACCCCAACCCCCAATTTCATGAGCATTCATGGCCCGCCATACAATTTTCATACCCAGATGTGGCCCTCAGGCCAAAAAGCTTGTCCACCCCTGACAAAGAGAGAAACGTGGAAAGGGAAGAGATGGGCTTAAAAAAAATAGTTGAACGCTTTGGGAACTCTAGGATCCTTGGCTAAGTTACAATTTGTAGGAAGTATAACTACTTGCAGCAGCTCCATAGGCTGCCTGAAAGTGCTCAAAAGGCAACTGTGTGAGAATTGATGAACTAGTAAATCAGCCTGTCACTTCCCATAAAGTGCAGGGATTTCTGAGATGAAATGCTCTCAACAAATGGTCTGTCCTTTTCCTTGTATCAGGATGCGCTTATACAATGAATAGAAATGTTGAGGATGTTCACGTTGTTGGCACACTAACCAAGTTTGATTCCCTGTTTGGGAACAGTTTATTATAATTAGTCCAGGTATTTGTTGGCTAATCTCCTCAGTCACAAAGCTTTACAAATGTTTTCCAATCAAAAGGATTAAATCCTTTATCTTCCTTTACAGGCTATAATGCAGGGAGAGAATAATTTAAAGCCTGTCCTCCAAGTCATTGTGAGTATTCCCTCAAGTGTCGTCTTACTCCTATTATCCATATCTTAGTATACTTATAATTGTACATGCTGATCTACAAGTCCATAAAGATAAGGTACCTGACTATCCCCCTCAACCCCCTCCAATGAGTTTACAATCCAATTCGGACATGAAGAGGTGAGCAAAGGCGCACTGAAAGGCTCATTGGCATGAATCTGAGCAAGCATGTTTTAGTCAATCTGAGATAGGCTTTAATTGCTTGTCATCTGTCTCTTAGTTTTCTGCTTTATGAGTAAGCTGTCCCCAATAGGTGTGATCTCTACTTTGTCTCTGTGTGCCTGTAAAATCAGATAAGGGCTAAGAATTAAAGTGTTTTCTTCTAGAACATTCGTGCCATCGCCACAGGAAATGGGCCACCTCGTTACCGTGTACTGATGAGCGATGGGGTAAACACGCTCTCCTGTAAGTAATGCATAGTGATGAGAATTTACAAGTGCATGGCTAATAACTGCACCCAATTGTCAGAATTAATGACAGAGTGTTTTTTGCTGCTGAACTAAGTTCCAAAGGAGTGTGTGAAGGATATAGAATTTATTTATTTAGATTCTGGGATCTATAATTGCATTTTAATCTTACAAACAAAATCCAGCTTTTCTGAGTTGTTGCAGAGCGTCCAAGAATTCATGTTAATTATGGAGAACAGCTCAGTCATACAGAACGGTGATTAGCGGACTATCCTAATAGTGGTGGGGTCCAAGAACCATTTAGCAGCTCATCTTAATCTATCTTTTTCTAATTTGCTGCATAAGTTTTACTTCAGTGGGTTGGGCTACTAGGCAAAATATCATTGCAAGGGTCTTGTATTCTGTTCTCAAACTTTAGAGAGTTAATAAGTGATTTATGTTCCAGAGATATATTCACACTTTCTCACTTGTGATTGCACCGGTTTGTGTGAGATGATTAACTGGGCAGGCCTTAGATCTATGCAGGACCAGTGGCCAGAATGAACTGATTGCAGTTGGCTATGACGGCCATCTTTTCAGGGCTGCAAATGCTGGTTGTTTTAGGGTTTTTCTTCTGTTTTTTACAGCTTTCATGTTGGCGACACAGCTGAATTCTCTAATTGAAGAGGAGCGCTTGTCTGCCCACTGTATCTGCCAGGTTAACAGATACATCGTTAACAGCCTGAAAGATGGAAGGTATTCATGTATATTTAGATATGTGCACACAAATGCATCTGACTAGTGGATGCTGCTGCATCTCACATACGTAATGAAAGGGCAAGTGGTGTTGTTCTGAAATTATTAATAGGTGTATCCATTGGGGTGTATAGTGCATGAGGGAGAAGGCATGTGTTTCTCCTGACACATCATGTAATCATGATGGCTGTTCAGGGGCGGCAGAGATAAAAGTTGCTGTACCTGGCTGCAATGTGCTTAGTTGCAGATATTAATAGTAGTAGTATTTAAATGGAAATAACTGGATAAAATGCATCCAACTGCATAATTATTAGATTTCAGTCACTGAAAATTACCTGCTGTGGGTGAGACTGTGAATGAGGACATGCCCTGGTGGTGATTGGTTTTGTAGTAAGATGGTACAGTACTTGAACTTTCTATTGCAAATTAAGGTAGGGTAACAAACCTTCAAGATTGTATACGTGCATGAATGTGTAACTGTGAACTTTCGCTATCACTGTTTTTCTCCTCAATCCACCTTTTCTATTTGACACTGACATTTAGTTTTATGCCATTTGGGGCAGAGTTGTAATGAATCTAGCACATTTTATGTGCTCCTATAATAATGTTGACTGTATCACTACATCTCAACATCATGTGCATCATTCAGATGGCTATCTACTCTTCCTGATTAAGTGCTGTATTGTTTCAATCTACACCACTTCTACCTGCATTTACTAAGGCCTTGGCTACACTTACGAGTTACAGCGCAATAAAACTGCCTGCAGCGCTGTAACTCACTAACTGGCTACACTTGCAAGGCACGTGCAGCGCTGTATCTCCTCAGATACAGCGCTGCATGTACTCCACCTCCCCGAGAGGAATAACAGCTGTTGCGAAGTGGGTGGAACGTTGGTCTTTCAGTGTAGCCGAGGAACAACGCAGTTACTGATCTCCGGAAGCTGCCTTTGTTTTGAAACGGCACTTCCGGGTTGGAGTTCAGAGCTCCGTTGTTGAGGTGCTTTACAAAAAACCAAACACAGCTACTGTTTGCAGGCGGGGGGGAGGGGAGAGGCTCCGTTAGGAATGCCGGCAGCAAAGTTGCCTTGGACAGAGACGGCGTGTGGGGGGGAGAAGAACGGCGGGGGGGAGGGAGAAGGCTCCATTTCCTCTCTTTTATCTGCTCTTTAAAAACAAACAAAGCCCCTGCTGTTTGCTTTCAGTGATTGAGAGAGAGGCAGGGGATGTGGAGGTGTGGAAATAATGAGCTGACACTCTGTGGAGATTCCAAAAACCCACTCTCTCTCCAAAAACGCTCCCTGTCAAAGTCCCCCTCACCCCCCCCCCCATTTGAAAAGCACGTTGCAGCCACTTGAATGCCCATAATGCACTGCTCCCAATACAGCTGCAAATGCCTCAAATGTAGCCACCTTACTGCGCTGGCAGCTGCCAGTGTGGACAGGCTGCAGCGCTTTCCCTACTCAGCTGTACGAACACGGGTTTAACTCACAGCGCTGTACATCTGCAAGTGTAGCCAAGGCCTCAATGGTTAAATCTCTGGTTGATAATGGAGTGTTTCTTCTTGACAGTGCCTCTGCAGGAAATCTGCCTTCCGTAGTGATTGCAGTGCCTGTGTATATGCAAAAGACTCATTTATAGCCTAGGGTTATATAACCTGTATATGCAAAAGACTCATTTATAGCCTAGGGTTATATAACCCTAGGCTATAAATGAGTCTTTTGCATATACACAGGCACTGCAATCACTACGGAAGGCAGATTTCCTGCAGAGGCACTGTCAAGAAGAAACACTCCATTATCAACCAGAGATTTAACCATCTAGTAAATCCAGGTAGAAGTGGTGTAGAAGTGTCCAGGAAGATGTCAAGAGTCTTTACTGTTGCTTGCTTTGTGTTTGTAGGAGAGTGATTATATTGATGGATTTAGATGTTCTGAAAACAGCTGATGTGGTTGGTGCAAACATTGGCAATCCAATACCATACAATGAAGGTAAGGAACTTCCTACAGACAATAGAATTGTTTGAGACTCACTATCATGCTAGTTTTCAGCTGATTACTCTGTTTTTGGTGGAAAAAATAAGGACACTCATTTAATTGTCATGTGCCTGGAGTTGTGATTTCCATTTCTCCGCTGTCACCTGTACCTCTGTAGCTTAGAGTTTTGTACGGTGCCTATCACCACAATATCTAAGCCCAGACCAAATGGGTTAGTTCCTGCTTCCATGTGTTATGGGGACGTATTAGACCAGCTGATTGTCACACCTTAGTGACTTTCTATATAGCTCTCAAGTATAATATTGCCTAAATGATTCCATTCTGATTCTTTTTTATCTGCTTGTAACTGTCAGCTTTCAGGCAGACATTTTCTAAGCCAGTCTCCTTGAGGTTGTGTTTGGAAAATTGATCAAAAAGTTCAGCTTTCTTAATGAAAGTTGGGTGGTGGATGGGAAATATATTTATAATATGTAGGGCTTTAAACTAGATTTAAAAGGGGCAGAAGACAAAAGCCCAAAGGTAAGTGTAAAAAGAAATGACCTTAACAGAGGGCTAGCTGTTGTGGGGGGAGACATGGAAACTTATGATAGGGTCATAGGAGCAACAAGAGGGAAATTAGTGAGGAAATCTGCTTGACAACTAATTGACTATACACAAATGTAAGGGCTATGGGGAATAAACATAAATAACTGGAAGTCTTAGTCCATGAGCTAGATTATGACTTAATTGGTGTCAGAGACTTGGTGAGAAATGTCATGACTGGAATATTGGTATTAAGAGTATAGCTTGTTTAGGAAGGGCAGGCAGGATTAAAAGGGAAGAGGTGTTGCATTAAACCTCAAGAATATATACACTTGTTCTGAGGAAATGAGAGGCCAGACCAGTTGAAAGTCTCTGAGTAAAGATAAAGGAGTAAAAAAAAAAAAGGGGTCTACAATAGATTACCAAATCAGGAAGAGGAGGCGGATGAGGCATTTCTAGAACAAATAACAAAAATATCTAAAACACAAGACCTGGTACTGATGAGGAGCTTCTATCCAGACGTCTTTTGGAAAAGTAATACAGCAAAACATAAAATTTCTCATAAGTTCTTGGAATGCATTGAGAACAGTTTTTTGTTTCAGAAAGTGGAGGAAGTAACCAGGGAGCAGACTTGATTCTGACCAACAGGGAGGAATTGGTAGAGTCTGAAGGTGGAACGCAGTGTGGGTGAAAGTGGTCATGAAATGATTATTTCATGAATCCAAGGAAAGGAAGGCATGAGATCAGCAGAATAAGGACAATGGACTTTGTAACAGGTCGGCACCCGCCTCTCATGAGCGCCCCTTCTGGTTGGATGCGATCCTGCTGTTTCTTGGTTTGTGGTAACGGGGTAGCATCCACTTCTCACAAGCGCCTCCTTCTGGTCTATGGTTTCTTCGGCAGGTCTTCAGTGGAGGGCTGAGTCTCTCACACTGTGTGTAGGTGGAACAGAACAAACAAACCCCTTCTGGGGTATACTGTCTTTACCTTCTTCCAAGGCTTCCTCCCTGGAGACACTGCCCTCTATAACAGTCCAACAGGGCCCATTGCGGTACCCTCGTTTGGTCTGGCTAGGTTCTGGGCTCAGTCTTTGCTCGGCCCCTGCAGCCTTCCAGGAACTCCGTCTTAGCTTCCTCGGTCTTCGGCAGCCTCCCCTGGGCTCAGTCGTGCCCACACTGAGCTGTCTGTTGTCCTGCTGCTTTTCCAGCCAGCCAGGAACTTGGTCTTCCTTCTTCCAGCTCCAGGAAGCAACTGACTGCTCTGCTTGTTCTGCTGCTTCTTTTTATATGGCTTTCCTGGTCCCTCTGATTGGCTGCTTCCCCTGCAACCACTCTAGGCTACCTAGAGGACTTCTCCTCTGCTCTTCTCTAGGGTGGGGTGAGTTGGGGCCTCTGGACCTAGTCCACCCCGTCACAGACTTCAAAAAACTCAGAGAACTGGCAGGTAAGGTCCCATGGGAAGAATATTTCAGGGAAAAAGTTCAGGAGAGCTGGCAGGTTCTCAAGGAGACGATATTAAAGGCACAGCTGCAGACTATCCTGATATAAAGGAAAGATAGGAAGAATAAAAAGAGGGCCAGTATGTCTCTATCAGGAGCTCTTTAATGACCTGAAAATCTGAAAGGAATCTTACAGAAAGTGGCGACATGGACAAATTGCGAAGGAGGCATATAAACAAGTAGCACAAGCATGTAGGGACAACATCTGAAAGGCTAAGGCACAAAATGAGATACATCTACCAAGAAACATAAAAGGCAATAAAAAGAGGAGCTTTAAATATATTAGGAGCAAGAAAAAAACAGAAGTGTTGGCCTCTACTTACTGGGGAAGGAGAAGTAATAACAGAAAACATCAAGAAGGATTAGGTGTTTAATGCTTCACTCTTCACTAAAAAGGTTAATGGTGACCAGATGCTCAACAGAACTTATATTAGCAAAGGGGGAAGAAATGTAAGCCAAAATATGGAAAGAACAGATACAAATATTTAGATAAATTGGATATATTGAAGTTAACACGGCCTGATGAAATTCATCCTGGGATAGTTAAGGAACTAGCTGAAGCAATCTTGGAACCATTAGAAGTTATCTGTGTGAACTCATGGAGGACAGGTCAGGTCCCATTGGATTGTAGAAGGGCAGACGTTACCTCTCTTTAAAAAGGGGAACAAGGAGTACTTGAGGGAATTATAGACCAGTCAACCTAACTTTGATGCCTGATACTGGAGATATTGAAACAAATAGAGTTACTGGCCTGTCAGTAGATGTGATATATCTTGATTTTACTAAGGCTTTTGGCACCGTTTCACATGTCATTCTCATAAGCAAAGTTGGGAAATGTGGTTTAGATGAAATTGCTATAAGGTGAGTGCATAAAAGGCTGAGAGACCATACACAGAGAAGCGACAAAGGGTTAGGGTTAGGCATCCGAAGAAGTGGGTATTGACCCACGAAAGCTTATGCTTCAATACCTCTGTTAGTCTATAAGGTGCCACAGGACCCGTTGTCGCTTCTGCAGATCCAGACTAACACGGCTACCCCTCTGATACCATACACAGAGAGTAGTTATCAGTGGTTCCCTATCAAACTAGTAGTATCTGGTGAGGTCCCGCAGGGGTTCATCCTGGGTTCAGTACTAGTCATTATTTTCATTAATGACTTTGGTAATGGAGTGGAGAGCATGCTTATAAAATTTGTAGATGACAACCTGGGAGAGATTGGAAGCACTTTGGAAGATAGAATTAGAATTCAAAAAGACCTTAACAAATTGGAGAACTGGCCTGAATTCAACAAGATGAAATTCAGTAAGGATAAGTGCATAGTACTTCACTTAGGAAGAAAAAACTAAATGCACAACTACAAAATGGGGAACAACTGGCTATCTGGTAGTACTGCTGAAAAGGATCTGGGGGTATAGTGGATCACAAATTGAATGAGTCAACAATGTGATGCAGTTGCAAAAAAGGGCTAACAACATTCTGTGATGTATTAATAGGAGTGTTGTATGTAAGACACGGGAGGTAATTGTCCCACTCTGCTCAGCACTGATGAGGCCTTTAGAGTACTGGGCACCACATGTTAAGTAATACACTGCACCCCCGCTAGAACGCGGGGTTTGGGAGCCATGCGCAGTACTGCGTTAACGCGGGGATCGCGTTACCATGGATCCCAATATAAACAATTTATTTTGTGATCCATGCTCGCCCCCGCACTAATACCGAATTCGCACTATAGTTGCGGATGGTATAGCGGGGGGGTCTCCTGTATGTGGACAAATCGCAGAGAGTATACAGGAGAGCAGGGAAAATGATAAGGTTTAGAAAACCTGATCGATAAGGAAAGGTTAAAAAATTACTGGGCATGTTTAGTCTTGAGAAAAGAAGATAGGGGTGATGGAGAACCTGATAAGTCTCTTCAAATGTGTTAAGACTGTTATAGAGGACTGTGATCAATTGGTCTCCACATCCACCAAAGGTAGGACAAGAAGTAATGGTCTTAATCTGCAGCAAGGAAATTTAGATTTAAAAAACTTTTCCTAATATTTAACCTGTCAGGGATGATTGTTAAGTACTTGAACAGGCTTCCAAGGGAGACAGTGGAATCCCCATCACTGAAGGTTTTTAAGAACAGGTTGGACTTGCATCTGTTAGGGATGGTCTAGATTTAATTGGTCCTGCCTCAGTGCAGGGGGCTGGACTTGATGACTTGTCAAGGTCCCTTCCAGCCTGACATTTCTATTCTTTAAAAAAAAAAAGTCTGAACTTTCTTTGAACAGCTCTATCATTGAAATGGGTGGGGATAAATAGTTGAAATTTGGTAGGGAAATAGCCCTTTGGGAGGAGCAGTGCCTTTCAGAGAAACTCAGGTAACAAAATAATCCATTTCCATTGTTGCTGTTTCCACCTTCCGATTTGGGAAAATAACACACTTGTGTGTGGTAGAGTAGCAGGACTGATAACACTGACAGGTAAGCTGACCAGAAATCTAGCTGACTAGTTGGAGCAGAAATCCTACTTAATGCTGCTGTGTAGAACCATCTTTTTCTGTTACTGTTACTTCCATTGTTACTTTTGGGGGAGAAATGCTTGCACTAAACAACAAGAGCTTGTTTTTGTGACAGCCATGAAGTTAATCACAATTTTAAATGTTATGGGTAATTGTGGGTCTAGACTGGTGTCTTCTGAAAATTTATTTATTTATTACTGAACAGACTGTTTTATGTACATGTGTGATTTTCTTCCCAATTGCTTGTCTGATGCAATAGTATATTTCTTGTTAGCTAGGAGTCTGTTTCAGAGTTGTCATTATTCTTTACTGTTGCTTAGAAGCAGCTTGTCATTTCAAATATTTCTAAGATGCATTTTCAGTTACAGATTATTCTGAATGTGCAGTTTTTGAAATTATTTTCTGTAGTAGTCTGTCTTAGGTTTTAAAATTGCATAAACGTGATTGTAATAGGAGCAGAAATCAATACAGACTGAGCAGTTTTTGCATTGTTAAAATTACTGGAGGAGTTTTGCCACTTGTGTTTCTTATTTGAATTTACAGCTAATCAGAGCACTAAAGCTGTTGGCAGTTGGTCTAATATAGTCAGAGCAGTGTTAAAGGCTTAGGAGCAAGGCCAATGCACTGATGCATTCTGTAGATTAGAGGTTCTCAGATTTTTTCATAGTGTTAATCCCCTCTGATTAACAGGACAAGGACACCAGCAGCAACGTTCCTCAGTTCCAGCAGCCAGCCCAACACACAGCAAACCACAGCAGCAGAATGGAAATTCAGCAGTAGGTAAGACTCTTCTCATTAAGGGTGTCTAAATATTGGCTCGCAATACTGTATTGAATTATGAGTCTGAATTTGTTTAGGACTGGAAAGTAAACCCAGCTAGAGAATCCTATAACAGCAGAGAATGTAGGCAGCTTCAGGGCACCACTTCAAAGTGCCTAGAAAAGAGAGGGCAAGAAGTTGTTCTAAACCAGGAAATGAAAAGTATATAGCAACAGACAACCAGTAAATGACTCTTCATTCACTTACTGTCCCTGAGAGAATGCTGTTCTAGAATCTTTGGAATCTGTTTCCATAGTGAAAAGGAACTACTACCTTTAAAATATTTGAACCCTTCTGTGAGGGAAGAATGATGAGTCCATCTTAAAACACATGAAAGAAACTTGGTAAAAATTCTGGACCTCATTTGGGAAGTGGCATATGTTGCACATTCTTCCTGATTGATGGCTTTTGGTTTAGGCCTTGTCTACACTGCCACTTTACAGCACTGCAACTTTCTCGCTCAGGGGTGTGAAAAAAGCACCCCTCTGAGCACTGCAAGTTGCAGTGCTGTAAAGTGGCAGTGTAGACAGTGCACAAGCGCTGGGAGCTATTCCCCTTGTGGAGGTGGATTTTTCCCAGCGCTGGGAGAACTCTCTCCCAGCGCTGGTGCTGCGGCACTGCTTTAACATTGAATGTTAGCTAATGAAGACATGCCCTTAGTTGAAACTACATTGTGCCCTCTAGGCAACTAAACAGATTGTGGTTCCAAATTGATTGAAAGGGTGTGTCTGTGCTAAGCCATTGAAGCAGAATGGTTAGGTGTTATAGGGATGAAATTCAATTGAAATTGCCTCTATAAATACTAGTTTTTGGTGAGGGCTTTAAATTGGCATATAAGTTGTCTGTATAGCTGCAGATTTATTTTTCAAGCAAAAAGGTTTCAATACAAGTCTGAGCTATGAGTAAGATTTGGGACCTGTCTTAGACTTTTTTGGCCAAATTGCACTGTTTGAGAAGCATTTTGAAATAGATACGAGAATTTTGAAGCCTGCTTACTAAGACAAAAGTGAAAACGACTCCTACCTTTCTTTACCCCTTACCTTACTTAAATGTATTTGGTTATTCGTTCTACATTTATAGGAGCATAAATAGGCTTAGTAACTGTTTTTGAGTTCTCCAAGGAGATGCAGGACTGTAGCTAAACTTGCCATATCTTCTTCTTGCTGGTGTGTCCTTGCTGATTAATCCATTGACACTTTGCTGATGATTCTAACTGAACATCCTTGGAGACTTGTCCATAGCTGCCATTCTTAGTTCATTTACTGTTTAATAGTCATAAAAGACTGAAGCATTTCTCTTCTGAAACAGTTTACAGTGACAGACTAGGTACAGTTTGTGACTCAAGAGTAGAAGTGCTTTAAAACAGTGAATAACTTATTTAAAAACATACTGTTCGCTGCCTATGTACCCTGGTGACTGGAGCCTTATAAATGCCTACATGCACTTTCTTCTACTTGCTTATGTGCATCATCTTCCTGTAACCTAGTGAGGAAACTTCTGTTGCAGATTAATTTAGTGGTGCCTGGCTTGGCACTGCCACTTGAAATTAATTTACTTTAATCTTTGTCTATACATAGAAAACAAAAGTGCAAGATCATTTGTCGGAGTTCTATATAACTGAACTTATGCTTGTTTTTTCTAGGCCCCACTTCTACTAAGTACCATGGCCCCTCAAAGCAGTTTGGTAAAGCAGGTGGTACTAGCTTTTTGAGCACTCCTGGTGGATCACAGTCCAAAGTGGTACCAATTGCCAGTCTGAACCCATACCAATCCAAGTGAGTTACTCTACCAGCCAGGTTCAAAGAATACTGCATGCATGCATGAAGGAATGATGTTTAGAGTAAATTTCTGTTTTCTCAGAAGAAACATCAGTCTTTTAAGTCTGCCAAAAATTCTTTAATTTCTCTTGGACATAGTGTCCGTTACCTTTAGTAGCAGCTGTATTGAGGTATTTTTTTGATTATCCCATGTGCTAGGAACTCTGATAATCTGAGATTAGGCTCTGGATCACCTTGTAATGTTGGTTCCAGAGTCTGTGGGCTCTGCTGACCTTGACCTGTTACTATGGTATATTGCCTGAAAATCAATTGACATCAGTGGCGTAGCCAGGTTTAGAGCACAGGGGGAGCGGCGCTATAAAAAGGCGCCTCCCCGCTTCCCCTGTACTCACCTGGCGGCGCTTTAAAGGGCCCGGGGCTCCAGCCGCTGCGGAGCCCCTGGGCCTTTTAAAGCGCGCCCCCAGCCCGGCTCCGGCAGTGGGGCTGGGGGCGCTTTAAAAGGCCCGCGGCTCCCTGCAGGCAGGAGCCGGGGGCCTTTTAAAGCGCGCCCCCCCCCCATCCCGGCTCCGGAAGTGGGGCTGGGGGAGAGGGGGCGCGCTTTCTTCATCCTGGCTTCAGGAAAAATGACGTCCTGTTTTAAGAGAATTTGGATATAAGTATTTTGGGGACATCAGTAGTTAAATTATACAAACTGATGCACTTTACCCCATATTTTATCAACTGTTTGAATCTGAAAATTGAATTCCTGCGAGGTTCTAATATATGGCCTTTCAGCACAGGTATATTGCTGTACCGGAAATGCTTAATATAGAAGCATGAAAGATTTGAGGATTGCTTCCAGGAGAATTGTTTGGTGCTTTATCACGTTATATGCCTTAAAAGTGACTTTGTTTTCTTAAATGTTGTTTTAATGGCGTAGACAGTATACCCTTTACACAGACAAGTAGAATCACTGAGATACAGTGGAGAATCCTAGGTTCTAAATTAGCATCTTAGGAACTGAAAGTCTGTGAAATTTGTTAGACTCCACTCCAGTCTAAAAAAGGACATTGGAGTACTAATTCTTACTGTCTTGTTTCCAGATGGACCATTTGTGCTCGTGTTACCCAGAAAGGCCAGGTTCGCACATGGAGCAACTCCCGTGGTGAAGGAAAGCTGTTCTCTATAGAGCTAGTTGATGAAAGTGTAAGTCCTGTGGTGGGATCCAAGATACTACAGTGATGGGAGCCATAGAAGTACCTAGATAGGAGCAGACGAGTTCTTGAGAAACAATGTTCCTGTCTTTGTGTAAATGAGAGAAGGAAGAACAAAGGAAATAGTTGGCAGATTGGTTATAGAGACTGGCATTCTTTGAGGTGTTAAATACTTGATAGTCCCACATTCATTCGCTCAGAGCCTTTACAGCTATCTAAAATGAGACCCTAAATACAGTTATTTGCCTCTTTTGTTAACCAAGTCTAATATGTGGTATGTGGCCAAAAATGGTGGTGGCATCAGAATCTGGTATCTACGCAGACGGACGTTATCTCTGGTTTGTGGCACTCCCCTTTAGACTGGCAGATGAATCCCATTGCTGTTACTAGGACTTCACATCCATAATATAAGGAATAAGACGTGGAATTTAAATGGGCATCTCCAAATAGAAACTCTCATTTTAATTGGGAAATCAGAATGTATAAAAATGTAATACAGGGAAATTCCATTTCTGGTTTATTTTGAGGAGTGAAGTCTGGTCAATCTAAGTCTGCTCTTGAGGCTTGTTACCCAAGTCTCTTGATTAAACTATTTTGTTACACAGCAGCTTGTTTGTATGAGATTTTTAGTACCAAATGTGTGGTTCATAATTTGACACATTTTCTTCAGCCTTTTATTTCACTTCTGTATGCTGTCAGCATTTTGACTGACAGTTTTTATTTTAATTTTTAATATTTCTATTGCATAAATATCTTAACTAGTGGAATTCTAGCTGTTCCATTAATTGTCACTCAGGGAAGAGCTTGTCACAACACATATTGCTGTACTGATCAGATGTGATGTGATGTCATCCCCTAATTTGTTAAGCTAAATTCTATATCTAAAATGAGGTATTGCCTAATCTGTAAAATGACACAATTAATGCAAGCTTCGGGCATATCTGTTCAGAGCTACACTTCTTTACTACAACGTGACGGCATACTGCACTCACCACTACATCATCTCATTCTTTCTGGAGTTTCTTATATGGGGTTGTTAAAACATGGAGATGAAATCAGATGGTCAAGCAAAGGATTTATCATCCTAGTTATAGCTAAATATGTATGGAAAATGTGTTTGTGTCTTCTGTGCCTGGAGCTACCCCTACAGAGCATTCCACATCTGTAGAAATGGTGCCACTTTTATATTGGAAAGATTTTGCGTGCTGAATTTTAGTTCTAACTGGCTTTTGTATTTTCCTGCAGGGTGAAATTAGAGCTACTGCTTTCAATGATCAAGTGGACAAGTTCTTTCCCCTCATTGAATTGAACAAGGTACAGTATCATTATTTATTTTATAAAGATATGAGCTAAAGAGAGGTGTCCTAGATTATATAGAGTTGTTTAATGTGAACGTAAGCCATTTGAAACATAGGATACACTTGCACTGAAATGCTGCATCACTTCTCCTGTAGGTGTATTACTTCACCAAAGGCCATCTGAAGACAGCTAACAAGCAGTACACAGCTGTGAAAAATGACTACGAGATCACATTCCATAATGAGACTTCTGTTGTACCCTGTGAGGATGCTGAGCATCTTCCTTCAGTTCAGTTCGAGTTTGTGCCCATCTCTGACTTGGAGAACACAAGCAAAGACTCAATTGTCGGTGAGTCCGTATTGCAAGATGGGGAGCCATGAGGCTTAAAATTAGTCGTCTTGTACTAAATACTTGAAGAGGAGATGAAGAAACCTATAGTGCTATGTGATTGATATGTTCTCTGTTAGACATTGACACTCAATTACTGCAGTAGTGGGTGCCCCTAGAAATGCCTGAGGTAGTTACTTTTGCTTGTCTCGCTGCTAGGAGCTTTAGAGATGGTTGTCTGAGTTCAAAGCAATATAGAGATTAGAGAACACGTTGCATGAGTTTATCACTTCTACAGTGTCCAAACATGTTGAAATGAAATGAAAAGAAAATGACTTTGGTGTCCTCGTCGTAGTTCCTAGCAGATGCTTGTCTGCATAATAGCCACTTTATAATCCCTTGCTCAAGAGAGCCTCATACTGGAACAGAAAGTGGTGCTGCAAGGTGAGAATGAAGTCTATTTTATAAAGTGGTAGGAGAGAAGATTGCACAATATCTTAATCTACCTGGTATGGTGAGCCAGCCATGACCTTCAAGTAATTCTAACTGAATTATGCCTATTTTTTAGACATAATTGGAGTCTGTAAGAGCTATGAAGACATCACTAAAATTACAGTCAAATCTACCAATAGAGAGGTGTCCAAGAGGAATGTGCATTTGATGGATACATCTGGGAAGATGGTGACAGCTACTCTGTGGGGAGATGAGGTAAGTGCCCTGTTACCTGTTCTGAGCTTTCAGATATATAAAAAGAAGAATGGGTATGGTATGTCACCTGAGGCAGGTAATAGTCCTGGGCTAAGGAAGGGGAGCATCTCAGTATTGAGGGTGAAAGATTTATTTGGTTTTACTCTGATCTGACATTGTTAGCCTTTCTCCAAAATAACTTTATGCTGTGGCCGATCTGGTCTAGTTTGAGCAACACCGTGCATAATGACTGTCAGAGTCTGGAGATAAACAGGCTTCTGATTCAGGAAGCCAGTGCCAGCATTCGCGCCAGGTGAGTTGCTGCTTGATCAAGGAAGAGCTCAATGACCAAAGGTATCCAGCAGGGTTAAGGTTTATTGTTGGGCAAGGTCCTTGGAATCCTGACTAAAACCAGTGCTTATTTAGGGTTGTAAGGAGGAGTCAACCTCAACAAGGTAGCAGGAATAAAGAGCCAATTAATGTATTTGGTTTTTAATCCAATTTGGGGGACATGAGCTCAATTTTGAGCATTGCCATAAATGTCTGATGTGGCCTTGAACAAGTCACTTTGTTATTTTCTAGCAATGTGGTGTGCTCTTGTTGATCAGTGCCCCACTTTCCTGTCTGTAAAATGGGTATGATTCTGATCCACCTGACAAGGATTCTTTGAGGCTAGATGTTCATAAGTCACACAGCTTCTCTGATGGAAGGTGCTACAGAAGGGCTAAATGTTAACTCCATGCAAATAGCCATTTTGTACAGCTATAAACATTATGAATTAAAACTGTTTTTTTGCCAGAGACTGGAGAGGGTGAGCAAGCTGAGAGGGAGGAGAGGGGCACAATGCGGGTAGTGAATGGCCAGTCTGCTGCTGCAGGGGGAGATCTGTGACCTGTGTGATCTGGCTGGATTTCTTGAATATGAGCACTCACTGTCTTTAATCCTGGTTTTGTACTGCAATTTGTTTTCACGGCTGAATATTGGGGTTGACAGGGTGGATTGATTTTTAAATCATCAATTTTAATCATGATTTAAATCAGCAAGCAGGAAATCTTGGTTTAAATTATCAATCTTAGTCGTGTTTTTTGCATTTAAACTTTTTAGTTATTGTCGTAAAAAAGGGTCAATTCTGATTAGTTGGTAACAATTATAGCGCATTGATTTGTAACTAAATATAGCCTCTACTCTAAATTTTGTGCTTCTTTTTGCTAACCAGGAAGATAAACTTTGATACACAATTCTATAAGCTTAAGTTATATTTATTCAGATTCTTAATTTTTATATTTTTTATTATTGCTGTAGAACGATGTATTTCTTTACTAGATTTTTTTTTACTTGTGCTTTGTGTAAAGCTCTCTGTTGGATGGAAATTCAACTTCAGTTAAAAATGTGCATTGTTTTAATTTTTTATTAGTTAAATAAAAATACCGTATGTGCTGGATACATAAAGAAAAAAAGCTTATCAAAACATGTTTTCTATTTAAAAATGATTTATTACACAAAGGAAGAATTATAGAATCATATAAATGTATAGCTGGAAAGGACCTCAATTTTTATAAGCATATTTTAATTTTGTAAGCATACTCTCCACTCCATTATCTAAGTCATGAATGAAAATATTCAATGGTACCAGACTCAGGGCAGATTTCTGAGGGACCTCAATAGATCCGTCGTCCCAGTTTGACAGCAAACCATTGATAAATATTCTTTGAGTGGTGACAGGTTTCAGAGGGGTAGCCGTGTTAGTCTGTATCAGTAAAAACAACGAGGAGCCCAAAATAAATTTGTTAATCTCTAAGGTGCCACAAGGACTCCTGGTTGTTTTTACTCTGAGTATGGTCTTTCAACCAGTTATGCACCAACCTTTTAGTGATTTCATCTACACTATATTTCCCTAGTTTGTTTATGAAAATGTCATGTAGGACGGTCAAATACCTTACTAAAATCAAGATCACACCTACTACTATCCACTTGGCCAGCACTCCTGTGAAAGAAGATAAATAGGTTGATTTGACATGATTTGTTCTTGACAAATCCATGTTGGCTATTTCTTATCACCGTATTATCCTCCAGGTATACCCCCACCACATTAATTTTATTATGGGGACCAATATGAAGGTGATGTCTCACACACCACCTCCATATTGGTGCACATAACAAAATTCATTCTGCTCATGGGTGGGAAAAATCAGAGGGAACACTGATGGGTACTATATTTGCTCTTGTCCAGTCCTCTAGGACCTGACCTATCCTCCATGAGTTCTTGAAGATAATGACTAAAGGTCCTGAGATAGCTTTTGCTAGTTCTTTAAGTACCCTACCGTGAATTTAACTTGTTAACTTGAATCCATCTAATTATCTAAATGGTCTAACCTGTTCTTTCCCTATTCTAATATGTGTTTCTTCCACTGGGTTGTTCATATTGATTGTGATAAGCATTTATCTGTAGCTAGTGAACTGAAGTGATTCTTTCTGGTCACCATGCCCTTCGAGATTTTAGAACTAGTAGATTTCATTCTCTTTCAGTGGCGCCAGAACCAGGGGGGCCCAGAGGAACCATAGCCCTTCCACTTTTTGCCAGGGCAGACCCTGCCCCATTCCCTTCCTCTTCCCCCTGAGGCTCCACCCTCTGGCCAGACCAGCTTGGAGCCCAGGCATTTGTGGGAGCTGGACACTCAACCTGCCTGTGGTGCGGGGGGGGCTCAAAGCAGCTCCCGGCTCGCCACCTCTCAGGTTCCCCTCCTGGCCCAGGGCAGGGTACAGGTGGAGGGTTTGCAACTCCACTCTGGCTCACCACAGTTGCCCGTGTGGCTCTGTCCCTGACCTGACCTGGCTCTGGCTGGGGTGAGGGGCCTCAGAGCTGCTGCCCAGTCATGGTAAGATCTGTGCGGGCAGCTTGGGGAGCCATGGAGCTGCTTTGAGCCCCCCCCGCACCACAGGAGGCTGCTCTTGGCGGGGGCCCTCACACCGCAACCAGGTGGAGGGTTGACCGCGGCTTCCCACACAGCTCTTACCATGGCTGGGCTGCGGCTCCGAGGCCCTGGCTGGAGCTGGGTCAGGGAGAGCTGCGCAGGCAGCTGTAGTGAGCCTGGGGCCTTCTACCTGCCTGGGGCACACGAGCAGGTGGCTGCTTTCGCCCCCACCCCATTTGGGGGGTGGGCGGGGCCTCCAGGGGAAGAGGGAGGCGGGGCCCCTGGCCCATCCACCTACTTTTGGGAAGGCTCCGACGCCCATGTCTCTTGCACTTAATTTTTGTTCATAGATTGGAAGAAGAAAACAAGTTTTCCTGCTTTTTTTCAACTCGCAACTGGTTTCTTAACTTTTAATGAACTAGTCATTGAACTAAACTAATTGAACAAACTGATAAGAAGATACTCCCTCCACAGCTGCAAAAGAGGTTACTGCTGTCAAAAGCCTTGTTTACCGCTTCAATCAACTCTCGTTACTGGTGCTTAGCCAGTGACTTCCACCAGTTCAATTGTTTGACTTTCTTTAAAACTTGGCAGGAAACATGCACTGCTTATTATTTTTTATATTTATTTTAAATTATTTAAATTGATTATAATATAGGGTGTCTGTTTTAAATTTAAGTAGGTTTTATTTTTAAGAATAACGGATTTTCAGATACGGGTTTGGTTTTTTTACTATTGTTAAAAAAAATCATCTGTTATCCACGTCCAAGGGTGAGTATGTGAAAGAATGTTTCATGATCTCTGAGTGTGGTGGATGTGACCAACACCATTGCCAACTCTAGTCTCAATCTTTCAGCTTCTCCCCTTGTGTTCACCCACCACAGCATGATGGCAACACGACTTCCTGGGAGTTGTCCCTTGACTGAGGGCTGTAGGTTCTAGAAACTTCTCAATCTGTAAAGAGAGACGCTGAAGGGTATGGGGTTCTGTTCTCTTTTTGGGGATGTCTCTGTGAAAGTGCCCAGATGACAGCAATCTTAATAAATCTTGTTTCAGTTAAACTGAGAAAATGGAACTAAAAGAAAAAAAGGTTTGCTTAATACATCTAGATTTATGCTTCTCATAAGCTAAACTAGATAAGGCATTCTCAGTTTAGTTACAGAGGACAAAAAAAAAAAGCAAGTAGCTTGCATCTCCTGAAAGCAATCATTTCTCTGACCACTTAGGTCTTCCTGTCAGCATGTTACTGTCGAGAGAGAGAGAGAGATCACCCTCAGGTTAAGTCCCTTCTGATCCAGGGCAGCTACCCTCCCTTTCCAAACCATTTTTTTTCCAGTTAAATGCGCACACACTAGGATTTGGGGACTTCCTACATTCTCTGAGATTGGCATTGGGGATACAAAAATCCTTTAAACAATGATTAATTGTTCAAAGGCTTAATGACCTCGCTTAGATACTGTACTTCATAGATACAGCTGGACAATCTGGTGTAGCTTTGGCCTGTTTTTAGTCATCGTCTATGAATTTTGAACCGAGGTGAGCTGCCACATTGGGCCATTAATATTTTCTGTGTTTTCACAGGCTGAAAGATTTGATGGTTCTAGACAACCTGTGGTAGCCATTAAAGGAGCCAGAGTCTCTGATTTTGGTGGCCGGAGTCTCTCTGTCCTGGCCTCGAGCACAGTCGTGGTGAACCCAGATAGTCCAGAGGCATTTAAGCTCCGAGGATGGTATGACTGTATACTTGTGTTGAATAGAGGGGACTGCCTATTGCTTGACTTTAACTTGTTGGGGATTCTGTTCTTGTTTTATCCCTGTAATCCACATGTGAGCAGTCTACAGAGCATTAAGAAGGGAAGCACAGGATTTGGGTTCTAAATAGAACAGTTTCTATTTCTCTTGGAGGCATTGTGGCCTTTGAGAAGTTGGTTTTAAAATTCTTAAACTGATAAACCTGTAATCCAATAGCAAACTAAGAAGAAATTGGAGAAGAAGCAATTAGAGTGGAAGTGGTGCATGTTGACCCCGATCTTTGGAAGGCAGCATGAAATCAGACTTTTAACAACTCTGCTTCTATGGGTTTTACCTGAGAGAATGTTTTTCTTCCACAAGCTTTATCCACTCTGCAGGATCTTATGTCGGTTCAGCTAGTGTGGGTGGGAGGAATAGTTTTGATTCTTGAAAGGTTTTGTTGTTGTATTGCAGTCTTTTTCCTTTATTAGATGCTTTTTATGGCATCATAACAAAATAACATCAGATCTTTGTCAGCAAAGTACTGTAATTCTAGAGGTTCCCCTAGTGCTGCTAGATTACAAGCGCTGCTAAGAGGAAATGACAAGGGTAGGAAGGATGATCTAGTGGATAAAAGCACTGGACAGGGACTGGGCTCAGTCATACACTCCCTGTGTGATCTTGCACAAGTCATTTAATCTACCCTGTGCCTCCATTTCTCCCTTGTCAAATGAGAATAGTACTTCCATACCTCACAGGACTGTTGAGAATAAAATCGTTAATGGTTCTGAGGTTCAGGTACTGCTGCGATTTTCATTAGATGCTGTTTTTTACGAAGTGCTGTCAGCATGCCCAGTCTGTACCAGGTACAGAAATAGCCCTTCCTTCAAGGAGGTTATGCTCTAGTAGACAGCAAGCATCAAACACATTGGGAAATGTGGAAGAGGCTCTATCTTAAGATACATGTTTTGTTTGTTTTAATGTAAGTGTAGGCTCATGTTTGTGGGCTCTGTACAATAAGTGAGATTTGAGGAGGAATTTTAAAGGGGTGGGAGCCTGGTGGAGGGCACACCATGGAAAAAAATGTGAAAATGAGCATGACAGAAGACGAGAGGAGAGGATAAGAAGTAAGAAATGAGATCAAAGATACAGAGAAGAGCAGAGGTATGCAGTCTGAAAGGTGAGGATGAGAAGCTTAACCCTCCCATCCCTTGCCTTTTGGATCAAGTTACCAAAAAACCACTCCAAACTGTAACACGATGGAATTGCTACATTTAAATAAACATAATTAATATTGAGCAACATGGTGAGGAATAGTGTATTTGGCACTGTACTTCAGACTGCTTAAAAAGAACTTGGAGCAAGTTAGCCCATGACATGATCTACTAGATCTTCCTGATAGTTGGGCTCTTTCTCATGCTTCATCAGCGTTAATATTTCATTGGTGGTTGCCTATGGACAGTAATTTAGAGCTCTCAAAATTAGTTTTTACACTAAGATTGCCACGTATTGTAATGGTTTAGTGTGATGTCTGCGTTGCACTGTACTGAAAGTCATAAGACCTTACAGTGCAGAGAAGGATGCATGGCCTCCCAAACGATTTGGAGACCCTTTCCTCCCTAAGAAAAGCTAAACAAACACTGCATTAAAGTAACAATGCACAGCAGTTCCTCGGGGATGGAGAGATAAACACCAATAATTATTTCAGCTTTTGGGTTTCCTAGCTCTGGAATATCAGAATTCCAAATAGTATCATTCTCTTTTTTGAGAGTTATAGATTTTTGTTAGTTCAAGATCATGATGTACTTCCCTCCATCAGAGAATGGGTTTAGTCTATCCGTGCCACTTGTCACCTAGCTGCGGTTGCTGGAGCATGAAGTGATGGGCTTTCACCACCCTGCTCTCAGCCTTTTCTGACCTTCAGGGGAGGGACAGATAGGGTCATAACTCAACCTCTGATTCTCTCACTTGGCACCATCCGTCTGCTTTTAGGCTTACTTTAGTATTTGAGGGAAGCTTGGAGAAGATGCGACTTTGGAAGGGGATTGGAGTAAGGGCTTGGGAGCCTTTTAAATAGATACCAGTTACTTTGGAAGACTATGTACAGAGTGCATTTGCTTTTTTTATGCAATACACTTGGGTTCCATTTCAGTGACTCTCAGGCTTTCAAGTCTCCTCTTTCCAATACTTCTCAGTTCCTCTCTGAGGCTTCCCTCAACCCCATTCAAAGTGTACATAGGTTGAGGCAAGGCTTCACCTCAGCCCTGCATAATTTCAGTTCAGTTTTCAGTGTGCAACTAAGTTAGCCATGCATTTGTTGGGTGCTGCAGCTGCCTTAGCTGCATACTTCATAAGCTCAGCAAGAGAATTGTATGCAAAGTTCAGTTCTTAGAGTGCTTGCTCATGTCGATTCTATTCTAGGTGCGCGCGTGCCCATGTGTGTAGTCGTCAGAGATTTTTGCCATAGCGATATCCGTAGGGTCGCCAGTGGCACCCCCCTTGAGTGCCGCACTCATGCACCAGTATATCAGGCACGGCCCACCCTACGCCCTTCCCTTGCATTGTGCGCCTTCCCTTGCAATGCAGGGGCTAGCAGTTTTCGTCTACTGTCTTCGAGCCTTAAGGCCTTGTAAATAGTTTTGTTCATAGCACTTAGTGTTACGTAGTTAAGTGTAGTTAATAGTTAGCAGTTAGGGTTCCAGTGGGGACTTCGCCCCAGGCAGTGCATGTCCCAATCTCCCAGGTTTAAGCCCTGCGTGGTCTGCACCAGGCCTATATCTGTAAGTGACCCCCATAGCAGCTGCCTCAAGTGCTATGGGGAGTGACACGTTAGAAACAAGTGCCAAATTTGTAAGAACTTCCGGCCTTGCACACAAAAGGAGCGGGATATTTGGCTTTGGGCTCTCCTCATGGAGTCCGCCCTGCTTCCGGCCTCCGTACAGCCCCACTAAGACTCGCCGAGTACCTCTGTCTCGGTGCGCAGTGCACCCCCGGCACCATTCCCTGTCGCTGGTGCCCAAAAAGAAGACTAAAGAGCATGGCTCCCCGGCACCAAGCAAAAAGTGCCATGGGCCATCAGGCAAAGGACCCGCTTCAGGCCACCTGGCCACTCCAGAGCCACGCGCTCACATCACCCCCCCAGCCGGGGCTCTTAGTCCCATGAAAGGTCCACCACTGATTCTCAGGAGCAGCATGGGACCAAAACTCCTGGCAGCACCAACGCCTTCACAGGCTCCCCTGGCGCCGAGAGAGCACAGGCCTCTGCCTGTGCTGCCGCCGCAGCATGTGCCCCAGGAACTGGCAAAGGCTCCCCATGAGGGCAAGCCAGCCGCTAAGACCCCTTGGGGCAGTGGAGCGCCGCTGATTCCCCAAGACGAAGCAGTGCTCTCCACCTCTGCACTGCAGGTCGCCGGAGTCGCAGCCCGGATTCTCTGGGGCTCATCCTCGGTCACCGGCACCACATTCACGGTCGCCACTATCTCAACGCGAATCGCGTAGAGCAAGACGCCAGTCTCCGTACTGCTGACGCTGCTTCCCCTCCCGCAGATCATCCTCTAGGTGCAGGTTCCGGTCGCCTGCATCGTGAGAGCGCTCCCCATCACCTCTCCAGTCCTCCTGGCACCGATCACCTTGCTCTGGGCAGCGGTCCCCGACAGCAACGGCCAGCAAGCAGACCCAGGTGTCGACAGCCGCACCGTGGTCACTGGAAAGGGACTCTCTTGCACGGAAGCACAGTTCAGCCCCTCGCTTAGTCTGCACCAGAGAGAATGGGCACCCGAGGCTAAGTCGACATTTCCACTTAGCAGCATGGCCAGTGGCTGGTGCAGTGGCCTTATTGGGGTGCATGGGGAATGCCAGTTGTAGTGATGCCCCCTTCTCACCACTCGTCGGCCACCGCTTCGGAGCAGCAGCTGGCGGCACCGGGCTTGGTGCACAGGGCATGCCCAGTGGTCGAAGCAGAGGAAATGTTGCCCACCCCTAAGCCTCCCTCCCCTGTGGGGGAAGATGCCCTGGAACCTCCCCTGGTGGTGCAATTATCGTCCTCGGATGAGGCGATTGCAGGTCCCTTGAGGGCAAGCTCGCCGGACAATTTCAAGGAACATCAGGACTTCTTGCCCACCTGAGGGGCAAAGTGGTGAAGGTCCTGATGGACAATACTGCCGCGATGTATTACATCAACAGACAGGGCAGAGCCAGGTCATCAGCCCTCTGCCAAGAAGCTCTCAAGGTTTGGCACTTCTGTGTGCAGCATGCCATTCATCTGGTAGCCAGGCACCTGCCCGGCACCAAAAATGTGTTAGCGGATCGCCTCAGCAGGACCTCTCGTCTCGCCATGAGTGGCCGCTCCATATGGAGGCGACCGTCCCCAGGTGGACTTGTTCGCATCCCACCAGAACAGCAAATGCCACATGTTTTGTTTGCTCTAGGGTATGGACGGGTTTGCTGTCAGATGCTTTCCTATTTCCGTGGTCAAGGGCCCTGGTGTACGCCTTCCCACCAGTGCCATTGATCCAGAGTCCTCGTGAAAATCAAGCAGGACAGGGTGAGGTTATCCTGATTGCCCCTGAGTAGCCTCACCAGCACTGGTTCAGCATGCTGCTGGACCTTTTGGTAGCTGAGCTGCTGCAACTCCCTCTCTGGCTGGACCTGCTGTCTTAGAATCTCAGCAGTCTCCTGCACACGAACCTGGAGGTGCTGCAGTTGACAGTGTGACTGCTGCATAGTTACATGCGGATGAGCAGGAATGCTCGATCCAAGTGCAACAGGTCTTGCTGGGTAGCAGAAAGCCCTCCACCAGTGTGATCTATCGGGCAAAGTGGGAAAGGTTTACATGCTGGGCCTCGGATCGGCATGTCTGAGCCCAGCAGGCCTCCCTGCAGGTGATCCTGGACTATCTTCCGCACCTCAAGCTCCAAGGCTTGTCACTGTTGTCAATCAGGGTCCACCCGGCTGCTATTTGGGCTTTCCATCCTCCATTTCAAGGCAGGTTGATCTTCGCTCACGACATGACTGCCTAATTCCTGAAAGGTCTGGAGAGTCGTTATACGCACATCTGGGATCTGGTCGCTCATATGCCATCATGTGCTAGCAATGCCCCTCTGCCATGTACATTGGCCAAACCAGACAGTCTCTACGCAAAAGAATAAATGGACACAAATCTGGCATCAGGAATTATAACATTCATAAACCAGTAGGAGAACACTTCAATCTCCCTCGTCATTCAATAACAGACCTAAAAGTGGCAATTCTTCAACAAAAATACTTCAAAAAACAGACTCCAACGTGAAACTGCAGAACTGGAATTAATTTGCAAACTGGACACCATCCAATTAGGCCTGAATAAAGACTGGGAGTGGTTGGATCATTACAAAACGTAATTTCCCCTTACTGTTACTCACACCTTCTTGTCAACTGTTTGAAATGGGCCACTCATTACCCCTACAAAAGTGATTTTTTCCTCCCTTGGTATCCTATTGTTAATTGAATTCTCGTTAGACTGACCTCCCACTTGGTAAGGCAACTCCCATCTTTTCCTGTGCTGTGTATTTATACCTGTTACTGTATTTTCCACTCCATGCATCTGATGAAGTGGGTTCTAGCCCACGAGTGATTATGCCCCAAAAAATTTGTTAGTCTCTAAGGTATCACAAGGACTCCTCGTTTTTTCTCGCTGAGATTTGAATCTTGTGCTGTCAAGGCTCATGGGCCCTCTATTTTAATCTCTGGCTTCCTGCTCTCTTTTCCTTCTCTTCTTGGTGGCGGTTACAGAGTGTCTGAGCTCAGGGCACTTATGTCAGAACAGCCCTATACGGTGTTCTACAAGGATGAGGTTCAGTTGCAGCTGCAGCCGGTGTTCCTGCCCAAGATAGTTTCCCAGTTTTATACCGGCCAGAACATTTTCTAACTGGTCGTCTTTCTGAAGCCCCATAATTCCGAAGAGGAGCGCAGGTTACACGCCAGGAGATCTGGAGGGTGCTGGCCTTCTATATTGACAGTACACAGCCTTTCTGTAAATCAGTGCAACTGTTCCTTGCTGTGGCAGACAGGATGAAAGGTCACCCAGTGTCTGCTCAGAGAATTTTGTCCTGGATCACAGTCTGCAGCTGATACAGCTATGAGCATGTGAGTGTGCCTCCACTGGCGATAGTCAAAGCGCACTTGACTACAGCGCAAACGTAGTCAGTGGCCTTCTTGGCTCAGGTGCCGATCCAAGAGATCTGTAGAGCTGCTACCTGGTCGTCTGTCCACAAGTTTATATCCCTGGGACGATGCTGGCTTCGGCAGGACAGTGCTGAAAGCTGCAAAACTGTGAACTCCGAGCCCACCTCCTTTGGCACTGCATGTGAGTCACCTAGAATGGAATAGACATGAGCAAGCACTCGAAGAAGAAAAATGGTTACCTACCTTTTGCAACTTTTGTTCTTCGAGATGTGTTGCTCATGTCCATTCCATTACCCGCCCTCTTGCCCCTCTGTTGGAGTTGCTTGCAAGAAGGAACCAAGAGGGCATAGGATTGGTGGCGCCTGATATACCAGTGCATGAGTGCGTCACTGAAGGGAGCACCACTGCCGACTCTACAGATAACACTAAGCCAAAATTTTTCTCCAATCGCACATGTGGGCGCGCGCATGCACACCTAGAATGGAATGGATATGAACAACATTTCTCTAAGAACAACAGTTACAAAAGGTAGGTAACCGTTTTTTCCCCAGCAGATTATAACTTGGTCAAATCCAAACCAGTTTTCATCAGAACCCTCAAAAGCACTTCTTAGTGAGGTCTGCCTTTGTGCCAGGTTTCACTTCCACTCCCTAACCATTTGGACTGTAGACCTGTGCAGAAAAATGTTGCAAGCATTTATTACAATAGTTAAGTGGTGGTCTCAAAAATAGTTGAACTGTTATTGCTCAAAATTTCCAGAAGAAAATCCCTTTTGTGCAAAGACTGAATATGAGAAACTTCTGTTTCAAAGTGGGTGGCTGAAAATGGGATTAGAATAAAAAATCTATGCAGTTTTACCTATAATGGTCATTACTGCTCCTGTGGACTTCTGTTATTTCTTTGTGATGTATACGTAACTAGTGGGTTTTTGAGAGAGCTTCTGCTACCCAAATCGGAAGTGCCGTAATTCAATTAATGGTCATGGCTGTATTGATGCAAGAGGCTACCCTTTTGTGGACAGTGGTCTCTGGGAGGTTTGACACAACTGAAATGAGCTTTCTGCTGAAATAAATTTGCCAATACATTGAAATTGCAACATCACCTGAGCAGGGCTTGTAGCACCAGCTACACTGACAGACATATTTGCTTATTTTAACTCAAGAAATATGATCTATTAAACGGTTTGCTTTTCTTTCAAAGCTGCAGGAAAGATAATGGCAGCATGTAATTTAATTCTAATTATGCAAATATTATCTGGCTGCTTCTAAAATGCATGCAGTTCCTGGTTTGGCCACTAGCTGGCATCAAAGCTGTGGATATGTAAAGCAGAATTTGTCCACCTTTGAGATTATAAAATACTATGTTAATTAAAACAGTATTAATTTATCCTGAAATGCTATTTTAGTGTAATATGCACATGGTACAGTAATTGTTTCCTGTGCAAGTTGCTGATAAAATCCCTCTTGCGTTAAGTATGTAAAACTAAATATAAGATTTTGGATAAGTCTGGCTGGTTTGCATTCCAAAACTGGAAGAATCTCTGCTTTTAGGTTTGACTCTGAGGGGCAGCTTTTGGAATGTACCTCAATCTCTGACCTGAGAGGTGGACCAACAATTGGAGGAAATACCAACTGGAAAACTTTGTATGAAGCTAAATCTGAAAATTTGGGACAAGGAGATAAGGTAAAATAGGGCTATTAAATGCAAACTGCATATGCTGCATAGAAAATAAATTAGGTTTTACCCAGGTGTGGTGTTTGAAGTTACCAGTTCTTGAGGGATACCTGTGGAGACTGTTAAAACTTTTGATCTTACTGGGTTTGAACAGAGGTTAATCAGATCCTGACGTTCATGGCATCACTTATTTATTTTTCATATTATAATAGCAGCTAGAATCCCCAACAGAGTTCTGGGCCCTGTTTAAAAAAAAAAAAAGACTCTATGACCAAATAAGCTTTCAATCTAAATAGACAAGACTTATTGTGGGAGGAGAAACAGGTATAGAGAGGTGAAGTGACTTCCCCAAGGTGAGACAGCAGGTCAGTGGAAGAGTTACATAAGACCATAATAACGCCATACTGGGTCAGACCAATAGTCCATCTATCCCAGTATCCTGTCTTCCAACAGAGGCCAATGCCAGGTGCCCCAGAGGGAATGAACAGAACAGGTAATCATCAAGTGATCCCTCCCGTGTCGCCCATTCCCAGCTTCTGGCAACAGAGGCTAGGGACCCCATCCTGGCTAATAGCCATTGATGGACCTATCCTCCATGAATTTATCTAGTTCTTTTTGGGGTTAGAACCCACGTCTGAGTCCCAATTCAGTGCTCTGTTCATGAGATCACACTGCCTTTTGGTTTTTAAATTTAAATGCTAAAGCTTCATGGCATAAACCTTCATAGACAGATCTAATGGGTAGGAAGAGACTTTTCATATAGGTAGGTTATTCCATAATTGTTCGTTATGGAGTTTTTTATATCTTCCTCTGAAGCATCTGGTGCTGGCCACTCTCAGACAGACTGGACTTGATGAACCATTGGCATGGCAGTTCCTGTGTTCTTTTGTTCTGCAGGCTGTGGTTTTACTGAATGTTAGTTTGCAGCACACTCTATTGTATATAGATCCTCTGCCTTTTGTAATTTCAATCTCTAAAGAAGAATGGGGAAAGTATGAAATTTTGTTGTTGTGAGTGAACAACAGAACATGAATCTCCAGTCTTGACTAGAGACAATGGAAAAGCAAATGTGCTCATTCTAATAATCTAGGGATTGTGAACATGGTTCAATGAAGATTTAGGGACTTCATTTAACTTAATGGAATCCAAGAGCAGTGGCAGCAGCAGATTTGAGTTGCAAGTCCCAGTGACGCATAAATTTGAGGTTCATTAGTCATAAAAATCCAGCTATGGCCTATCATCTTTTCCAATTCGTTTAGAAATCAGATTCAGAAAAAAATCCTAGTGTTTTGTGGGTAATGTTGCTCTCTCATTCTCTCAGGCAGATTATTTTAGCTGCGTGGGCACAGTGGTATTCCTGCGCAAAGAGAACTGCATGTACCAGGCATGTCCCTCTCAGGACTGCAATAAGAAAGTGATAGACCAACAGAATGGACTGTATCGCTGTGAGAAATGCGATCGCGAGTTCCCCAACTTCAAGTATCGCATGATACTCTCGGTAAGTAAAAAGATTAGGTGAAATAGTGTTGCTCATTGACCATGTGCCTACTATAAACATAATTATACCCCTTTGTCTGCGAGAATGGGGCAGCAGAGCAGTGTGGTCCAATGTGTATGGGTCCTGTGGATAAATGAGCATTAAGCAGCTTACGTGTTTTAACCAAGCAGGTTAGGAGTGTTTCATTGTTCTGATTAGCAGTTTGTTTCCTTGTGCTTCAATTAAAAGCTTTTCTTTATTCCAAAAAGTTTCAGGCTAACCCAGTTGATTCTGGTTTGCAAACGCGGCATACAGTGCAAAACATAGATGGCCCACATCTCTTCAGTTATGAAGATAAACTAATGTAAAATGGCATTTCTGGAGAGCGGTAATTGCACTTTTACAGCTGATACCTATATTTAGTTCATTCTTTTGTAGGTAATGTTCTGCGTCTCATGCGTTAATGAAACCTGCTTCAGGATAGTGTGTCTGAGAATTGTTGTTATGACACCTGCTTGCACCACTCACATTGAGATTCTTTTCAGCCTTTACATTTATAAAATGCTTGAAAAATAGTGGGTTGTGCCTGCCTTTAGAAGTGCTGTGCTGTGGGGGGGTCTGCTTGGGAGGGGATCTATTGCTGCAATTTCACTTTGGGTAACACAAAGACTAAATGAAACAGTGCATCCAAACAGAAATACTCATCTTATTAGAAAATCTAAAAATGTACAAACTACCCTATGAATTAGTATTTCTACTGTGGAGTGTAGGGGGGATGTGGGAGGTGTGCTCATGAATTTCACACCACTTGAGTCTCCTGTTTTTCACAGAAGCCAGAGAATTCACTTAAGGATTTTGCTTGGTCTTTAACTTGTACCACATTGTTGCTCAGTATTGTGGGAGTCTCAAGGTAGTGTGATTTTTTTTTTTTTTTTTTTTTGGCATGCTGTTTTGCTGAAATACCTGGATACAATTTGGTTTGAGATGGAGACATTAAGATTAAATTAGGACACACATTGGTTTCTTAAACTGATTGTGGTGATAGAGATTGCAGGCTAAGATAAATGTCCAGCCATGTCCATTCCTACGCGTGTGTTGGCATCTGAGTTGAAGACACCTGCTGTTCTGTTGAAAGCACTGTGCATCTGACACTTAAAACAAACAAAATCTTTGAAGTTTGTCGTAGCCTGTGCATGAAGTCCCAGTTTCCAAATGTGATCTGTACACCAGGCTTCTGCACCGCAACCCTTCCTGTCTGAGTGTAGTGTGGTTATCAATCTGCGTGCAGCTGCTGCTCCTGTTCACTGGCATGAAAAAAAAAGGTATAGTGCTGCTTGCAGCTAACTTCATTCATTGCCGTGTTGCACTGAGGCTAATGGTCTGTGTTCTGCTGTCACTTACCTTAGTACTTCAGGGTGATGGCAGCATACAGCCATGTCCCCCATATGTTTAAATTACCAGCTTGTTGGCCTCTCCCTTTGATTCCATTTGAAGCATGTTGCTAGACAGTCTGTACTGCCATGAAAGATTGTTGCATTTCATCCACCAATGAGTACAAATAGTTACAAAAGGCAGGGAACTTGAGGCTGCAACAGTCACATTTAAAGTTTAAAGCTCTCCCCAGCTGTAAAATAAAACTGTTCTTGAGTTTTCTTGAGTGGGAGGCAATTGGATTAAATGGCTGTGGACTCTTTTTAGGTGAACATTGCAGACTGTCAGGAGAATCAGTGGGTGACTTGTTTTCAGGAGTCAGCAGAGGTCATTCTTGGGCAAAATGCTGCTTTCCTGGGAGAACTGAAAGAAAAGGTGAGTCAACTAGCTTGTTCATTTTTTCTTTTCTTTTTTTTAATGTAAATATCTAGAGTATACAAGATTGTTTCCATGTGTTTTGTCACTTGGGATTTTGGAAGCTACCAGTAGTAGCTATAGCGTAGTGGCACTACCCTCAAAAAGGTCTCTTGTCCTTTCTGATCCTGTAGTTAGACTTTTGTGACAATTCACTAACTCTAAAGGACCCTTGAAGGGTGTAGATTTGGATCCTGCAGTGAGTTTTCTATGGACAAACCCCCCCATATGCGCACACACCACCATTGAATTTAGCAGGGATTTTCAGGGGCCTAGGGTTCCACTCATGTGGCTCTCAATGGAAGATTGGAACTTTGTTTATTGAAATGAGTATACAAGGAGTATCTGAGAGATGCCTGCTACGTTTAGCAGGAATTTGATTCTACCCATGGCGTCCTACTTTCTTGTTCACACTAGTATAATCTCCTATCAACTCAATTCTGAGGCTAATTTTACTGGTGCTGCTTAGTGGAATTCAGTTTTGTGGGCCTGACAAAAATTGTGGCTTTTTAAATAGTGTATGCAGAGATGTTTTAGACATCTGTCTCACCAGATTAGAATAGTTTGATAATAAACCACTTAAGCTTTAATAAAAATGACAGTGTTTTCTTCTCTTTATGTATACATACCTCTCCTCTACCACGATTTCCCTTCCCCCTCCCCCAAAACCCCAAAACTTTTCTAGCTTTTTCTCTTAAAAATGATCTTTTGGTGTCAAAGCTCATAATCAGACATGAAGCAGGTCATTCTGAAATACTTGGCTTATTAAACTGAAATGTATTAAATGTTGCTGGACCCAAAGTCTTAGAGGAACTCTGTTGCACAGGATGGCAACATATTTTTAGCAGTCAACTGTATAACTTAATCTGACTTTATTTTGAAAGGATAGTAGCAAGTGGCTAAGATGTCCACCGCTGAGGTGTGATGCTGGTCATGACCATAGTTATGTTTGTATAAGTTTTCATTTTATATCCCTAACTTAATGAAACTCTCATCTTTCAGACATGATTAGTCTCTGCCTGATTCTGAACAAAAAAGGTTCAGCCAATTGAGTCAGAGGAGAGTTGGGGAAAATACCTTCCTAAATACAAAAAAAACAAAACAAACAAAAAATCTTGTAGTGTGGTGGTGGTGGTTGTTTGTTTGTTTTTTAAGAACTCTATATGAGAAATGGCTTGGGGGTACAAAACTGAAATAGTATGGAGAGAGTCCTTGTGGAAAAGAGATGCCTTTGAGTGTTCCAGATGAAACTGATTTTGATTTGACAATTTTATGAGCCTTTAAAAACCGTGTTCTGTGCATTCACAGTACATTTTGCCTGAATTTTTTCACTAAATGCTTGATCCAGTGCCCTTTGAAGTAAATGGGAATTCTTCCTTTGACTTTAATGGGCATTGGATCGGTGATTAAGTGTGTATCAAAGGCCATGTTGCAAGAGTATATGTAAGTAAACTTTCATCTACTCCTTTGCTCAGACCTGCCCAGGACCCATTGCCAAACTTTTCTGGGAAATATGAGGCCCTGATAAAAGGGTGGTGCTTCTGTAAGAGCAGCATTCCCCACATGTCCAAGGTAACAGTAGCTTGTGGCAGAGCTGGAAACAGATCCCTAGTGAAATGAGACTGGTATATTAGCCATTAGCCCGTGGTGACACTCAGGAAAAAAATCACTTAAGGATGGATGTGCTTAATTACGCAGTGTATAGAACTGGGTTGGTCCTGTTCCCCCATCTTTGTCATATCTTTTGAGATTGACAGATGACACCGCTATGTAGGTGCAAAATAGTATGTTTCACAGAAGAAATGAGACATATAGTGAGTAACTTTCTAGAGCAGCACTTAGGGGCAACACGCTTGACTTTGGCCTGTGAATCATAAGATCTGGGTTCAACTCCTGGGTCTGACAGTTATCTGCTCTTTGACTTTGGATAAGTCACTTTCCCACAGTAGCCCATCTCTATAATGGAGACATTAAAGCAGTATTTATTTTCCTGTATCACTCATGGGCTGTGAGATCTAGTGGAATGTCTGTACAGTTTTTAAAATGAAAAGCTTTATAAAAAAAAAAAAATAGTGTATTGTACTTGAGAAATGGTATGTGCTCATGTAAGCAAAGTCTGTGTTATAATAGACACATGACGGATAGTTACAATTGCATGTGTAACCTTAACTTTTCCTGACTTTTGAGTGCTTTTCCATGTAATTTGGACAGTCATTGTATGGATATAAAAAAAAAAATCACAACACCCCCCCTTTTTCTTGTGTGGTATCCTTTCAAATGAATGTGTCAGGATGCCAGGATACATGCAGCTTCACTAGATAAGCACAGAAGCTGAATAAGTCTGATAAGGCTGTTGGCAGTGAAATGGCTAACCATCTTGACATTTCAGTGACTATAATTAAGCATCAGAATTAACCCCAGTTAAGAAGCACGGGGGGGACTTCACAGCTGTTGGTGATCTCAGTTTAGTTCTCTTCAAACTCAACACAACTGTGCGTTGTTTCACATGGCCAATCAAGAGTCTTCAGCATGGACTAGAAACTTCATCTTTTTTTAAACTTTAATTTAAACTACAACTGTGGAAACTAAACAATTTGTTGGAAGAACAGTCCTCCAAACAACTAGATTTTACTATGCCCACTCACTTCCATTGACCTAGCTAGTCTATATTTTAACAAGTTCCCTCAAACTTTACAATGGCTGAGCTTTTCTGAGACTTTATGGTGCAGCTGGATGCTTGGATTGTCGTCGTCTTACGTCTGTCTTTGTACTCCTCACAGAATGAGCAGGCATTTGAGGAAGTGTTCCAAAATGCCAACTTCAGCTCATACGAGTTCAGGATCAGAATCAAGCTGGAGACTTACAATGTGAGTACCTCCACCAGCTGGATGGGGGCATATAGCTTTGCTATATTTAGACTAGATTGACAGGAAGCTGCTTTCTTCTTTTATGCTATGGAGTGGGGGAGGGGAAAGAGCAGCTTCCAAAGGTGAACAGTGGCCATCCTAACTAAAACAGTATGGAATGAGAGAAGAATTAGCATCATTCTCTGATGCTGCTTTTCTTCTTACTCAGCAAAATCTAGCTTTTCACTGGAACTATTAGCTCTGGAATCCAGAACTTTACAATGCTGAGTAAACTTGACACCAAGCGTAATGAAGCTACTTTGAGCAAAGGGAGATTAGAACTCGTGTGTCTGGAGCACTGAACCCCAGCTCTCCCTCTCTTACATACCACTTTTCTCTTTCAAAGGACGAATCTCGTATTAAGGCTACAGTAATGGATGTGAAGCCTGTGAACCACAAAGAATACAGCAAGAGGCTGATCATGAACATCAGAAAAAACGCAGTACAGCTAGGATGAGAAGGATGGTGTTGATTGAGCTCAAACTAAAACTTCCACACAGAATAACTAAAGAGCTGAAGTTAAATTGATTTCTTCCCACCCCATGTGACAATTTGGCATTAGTTACACAGTGCATGGTAGCCCTTTATAGTGGGTAAGTGATTTCATGGAATCCTGTGTGCAGATATCCCAGTGGTAAGTTAAAAGAAAGTTCACTCAGAAGGCCTTGGTGTATTATGGACTATCTTGGTCAATTAAACTATGGCAGAGCTAAAGAGGAATTTCTAGACAAACTGATGCTAGTCACTCCTGCAGTCCTGCAACCTGTATTGAGATTTCATTCTTCAGACATTTTGAATGCCTTTGCTAAAGTAACTTTGCTCTCTTCAGAGATTTAAAGCTAAATTACAGATTTTTCTATTTATTTTTTTTACTAGAAGAGACTGGTGACACCCTGGGCACTTTTGACTTGTTCTGAAGTGGTTGAGAGGGAGGGAGAGACTGTCATATAGCTTTCCGATGTGGACTAAGGAGAAAGGGCCTATTAGCACGAGTCAGTCCTCCTTCCGCAGAATTCAAAGGCATTCTCTTTCCACAGGTGCCAGGCAGTTGTTAATGCTTGGAATGGCAATATGGTAGAATTATTAATCAAAGACACATCTCTCATATCTGAAGAATATCCTTCCTTCAGGGTTTATCAGACTGAGTCAGATGGGTCTGATATTAATCAAAATTGTCTCTTCTGGGAGAGGCTGATAAGCATTGACTCTCTGTCCCCTAGGGAAATCTAGGCAACTACAAAGCATTGCTTTAGTTTTCACTTCACATACTTCCTACCTTATACATATTTCTTGTGTTGATGTTTAATTTCTTTGGTTTTGTTTGTAAAAGTGTTAATCAGAAACAAGTTTTTAAATGGGGGCTACTTTATGTTAAAACTGTGTTTCAATAAACAATAACAATAAACAACAAAGCTTTGTTTTGTTCCTGTGTTGTGAATTCTGCTTTCTTTGAACTGAAGATTTCTCATTACTGGAAAGCAATTAATTAGCTTCATAATAAGTGTTCACTTGGGGGAGACATTACCTTTTTTTCAAACTCTAAGGTTGGACTGAGGAATAGAGATTTCTCTACCTGATGTTGGCAACAATGGAAATGCAATGATTTTTTTACCATTTCTGTGCCTGCAAATGCTGATGATCTGGCACTTTTGGGATTTTTATTGACGTTTACACAGCAGTCTAAAGCTAACCAGGCTTTGAGATTTGTACAGACAGTGAGCTAGTACAGAAAACAGTAATTATGCTACTGGGCTTTTCAGTCAGCAGAGCATGCTAGCTGTGTGCGCTCCTAATCACATTAATTATGTGTTCCCTGGCTGCAGCTCACAGCTTGGCATTTGCTGCACAGCTCGAAACATCCAGACAGTATTGCGGTCAGTTTGTGGTAGCAAAACTGAGTTTTGTGTTAGAACTGTAGCTTGTGTGCTTGATTGGTGCACTCTTTACTTCCTGAGATGTCCTGTTTGTGTCCTTCAGTTTGTGGGTCCTTTTATATTCAGGAGCTCTAAATGCCATTGCTGATAATGGACATGAATGGCATTTCCCCAGGCCCATTAACTGCATGGACAACCCTTTTTCCTTTTTTGGACTCTAAAGGTAGTGAGTAGATTGCACTTGGTTCTTTTGCTGATGCCTCAGAATTTTTATGGAAGTACTTGTTCACTCTGACCTTGCTTGTAAAGCGTTGACTAGAAAATTACAGTCTTCAACACTGTTCTGGATTGACAAATTGTGTGTTAGGAGTGATAATCTGTCTTTCCACTCTGCTAACCAGTCTTTTAGTTCTGCTCCTCTCTTATACTTCACCTCCCTCCCAATTTGGAAGCACTGAAAACAAGGTGTTAACGTGAAATGTTCCTATGTGTGGTGAGCCCTTTAGTCTATTTTTCTTGCTCTCAAGTTGGGGGAAAAGGAGACACATAGCTATTGCACAACTGTTGTGCAGACACATTTTTACTGGGGTGCTCCAGTGAGAAAGTAATTGCCAAAGCTTCACTTTAGATTTTTCTTTGGAGTTGCACCATAAACAGGTGCCAGTGTTTGTTTGTTTTTTATTTAAGAGTTTGTGTTCCCAGAAGATCTTCTAAATAGATTCTGGCTCTTGGACCTTATATTTTTTTGAAGTATAACAGCAATAAAGGCCAATTATTTTATTCTGCATAATATCTTTCACTTATGGATCAATGTTTGTCATATCCACTTTGACATCACTATTAAACAATTAAGAAAAAAATTATATTCTTGCCTTTATTTTATAGTCCTAGAACTCCCCTCATATTTTATTGTGCAAGAGACTGAAAAAAGAGTAATCATCTAATTTCTGTCTATTTCCCATTGTTCTATGGTTTCTGTTAAATCCCTCCTAGTCTCTGGTGTGTTGCACTAACTTTTTGAACTGCCTGGTCAAAAATCCCCTCCCCTCCGCCCCCACCTTTTTTTGAAAGGACTGTTTCTGAAAGGTAAAAATATTGATTGAGGTATTTAATACACTAATGAAAACCACAGTTATTGATTATATAATTAATATACTGTCTAAAAGTGAAGTTTGGCAGCACTTATGGAAAAGCTGTATTGACTTGTGCTGCCTTGGCAATGTGCCTTGCAGGTTTTATTTATAGAAAATAATACAGGTTCCTCTTCAGGTAATGATTCAATCCTACTTTCTACTCGCCACAAACTAGAAAGCTACTGTTCCCCTTACTGGCTCTCTAAGATTTTCATTTATCTTTGGAGGACTAAAATTTTCAGCATTTTACAACTGTTGTACTAGCTCTTAATACCAAGCTATTCTGCTAGTGTATAGGTCCATTGTTTTTTTTCAAATTTATCAGGTCAGAGGTCTCCAAACAGCTTTCCATTTCCTATAAACAGCTATATCCCAAAGAGACTTTGGGTTATGTACATTCTTAAGATAAATTAATACAGTGTTTCTCAGTGTAACCAATTCTGCCCTTTTTAAAGCAGATCTGGTGTGGAAAAGGCCGCACTTAAATAACAGACGTTCTAATTTAGGCTCAACCAGAGTGGTGGTCAGTTTTGCGTGGTTTTGGTTCAAGCCAAGGTAGCCTTTAATATAATACAGGAAAGAGAGGCTCACCATCTTGCTTACGGGTGCATACCTGCCTTGTTTCATGGACTCAGTGGCACTGCCCATGTGACTGAAGGGTGATGGGAGTGTCGCTGGCTTGTTAAACCAGACCTTGCAAATACTCTGAGCCACATTCAGCCTTGCTTCTCTCTTTGTGATGGTGTTGCCTCCAAGTTTAGGTTTACATGTCCTCCTTGGTGTTATGTCACAAAGCATGTGTAAAATTTGGCAGGAAAATAAAGCTGCATTTTACAAATTGTTTTAATTTATTCCAGGGTCATGTGAAATGGTTAAATTTCTTAAGACCAGGTGAAGTTATTTACATCCAGTTCAGAAGCTGATAAGTAAGGTTTTTTTAGATTTCAAGCAGTTTTTAAAAAATTCTTCCACTCCCAAGTGTATCAGCTTTCTGGTAATTGGAGCTTGTGCTGTCATTAAAAATGACAGCTTTCTCCAATAACATTCCTAGTGCTTGTAAAATGCAGCTAACGTAACCTATATTTAACTTGTATTAGCTAGAATTTCCTTTCAGTGGTCGCTTATTCCAGAGTCCTGGGGTGAATAGCTGGATATTTTTCTCTGTCTGAGCGTAGCACCCTCTAACCTAGTTAAGAGTTAAAGATTTTACCAAAGGACCGAACTGGACATTCATGTCTTCTTGTCATAGCTTCCCTTGCAGAGGTTTATTTGTGTTTTCAGCCAGTCATGGAGTGAAGACCATCCTTTTTGGAGAGAGAATGCCCTGCACTAATGCCTATTGTAATATGGCCCAGATTTTGCTTGTTTCCTACTAAAGGCCTTTGGAAAGACGACTTATTCTCACATTGCTCCAGCCAAACAAAACCCCTTTTCTCTGTGTGGTTGGTTGAAAATGTTTGTCCATGGAAACATTAAGGTGCTGTCCTGATAATTGAAATGCTGTATCACAATCTGCTCCTCTCCTCTGCCTGGAAGTGTTCCACACAGAGCCCTCTAATTAAATAGAGAATGGTTTGCCATGTGAAACTGCCACTTCTGAATCTAACTAACTCATTTCAAAAGATGCCAACACTATTTTTATAGCTATTCTTAATAATTTTCTCTTGAATCGGAGAGGGTTCTAACCTCATATTTTGCTCCACCAGTTGTTTGTTTTTGGTGTTTTTCTATACTTGGAATATTTGTATAGGGTTTTCTTTTGGTTTTTGTTTTTTGGTGTGGAAATACTCATTAGAGTAACTCTTAGGGTATAACTTTGTGAAATAGTCTGTTAGGGCTGCTCTGAAGTATTACTATTTACAGTAGGAGCACGTGCAGTCTCTTAGCACAGAGCCCTGTCAATCACATGGCTGTCACATTGGGAGGGTGCTTGAAGAGCACCACTGCCATCCCCATTTGCTCGAGATGAAGGTGTTTAGGCATTTTACCGAGTTAACATCTATTTCACAGACAGATGTGCGTGCTGCAGCCACCCTCTGCACATGCCTATAATAGAAACCATTAGCTCCTAGGTGCTATCGAAGAGCTAGAGTGAATAGGAAGAATGTAGGGTACTATTAATGCATGAGGCATGATCCAGGTAGGACAAAAATAGCATAGCAGATTACCAGGTAAAATTGGCTTTTACCTCTTCCTCATCCTTCTTGCAGTCTCCTGCCAAACTTCAGCTTTTCAGTTGGTACTCAGAGAAATTCTCTCTTGTTGTAAAGAGGCCTCTTGTTACCAGTTAAATCAGTGATTGCTTGGCAGAAAATCTGAGTAGCTAGTATCATTATTTATTACCTTCATTACCTACTGCATTGAGTGTTTGTCTGATATTAGTGGCTTCTATTTACCCAACTAAGCATCGCAAAGATATTTTGTCTATCTTCTAGTGATTCTATTTGCCTTCTTCCAACTGGATACAGAGATCCTGCAGGGGATAATACTGGAATGACCCACACTCAGTTCCTTAAAGGCTCTTAATTCTCCTCATTTGACAGTGCGGAGGATGGAGAATGTTTTTCCAACTATTATTACTATCAAATTTCAGCTGGGCTATGGAAATCTTTTCTAGGTTTGTACTCTATCTCCAAATGCCGCAAGCCTGATGCCACCATCTTCAAACAGCGAACGAGTAGCAAGCCGACTCCTGACAGTCTGCTGGAACATATTTATAACTCGAATGCTAATTCCTCCTCTTGACTCATAATAGCTTCTGAATTCTGAATCTTTAAATTCCGAATCTCATGTCTGAGGTTAATCCACCCAGATAGATCGAGAAATAGAATTTATAATTTGGAGAAGTAATGTCAATCTTTCTTTGCTTTAGCCAGTTTAGTTATAGGCATATTGGCTATAGGTCCCACCAGGATACCAATGCATGACATTTGTTCTGTAAACTCTCACCAAAGGCAGATTGTGTCTAATTTATTCGTATGGGCAGCATTGAGAGTTTCTCCTTTATATCTAGGTCCTGACACAGATTTAGAAACCTCAGTAACTGGCAGTGGTATTAATCCTTTTAAAGAAGTTGTAAACTTGGAGAAAAAAGACTTCAAAATAATCAGGAATTTCAAGTTTCTTCTTCCAGGACTAGTGAAAATTTGCAGGGACTGAGGAGAGAGATGGGATCTCTCTGGATTAAAAGTCAAGAGGTACTAGTGGTGCCATATAGCAATCTAGATTTTAAACGATAGAAATGATGAGTAAAAACAGTGAAGAAAACAATAATTCTGGGTAATCAGAACTACATGAGCACATTTGTGGCTCTGTAAAGAGCTGGATTGAAGTACAAGAAGGCTCTGCTTCTGAAAGTAAGGGAAATGGGTTTCTGCACCAGTCAACGACAGGAGGCAGAGCCTACTTGAATTAGGCTGGAAGTTAAATTTACTGAAGCAGTTTATAGAAACACTAGAGTGTAGCAGCAGAGCACAATCAATAGACAGGATCCAGAGATGATGGCATAAATGTTTCAAATGTGCTCAGGGTAATTAGTTCTGAATTACCATGTGCATATTTTAAACATTTAAATGATCGTCTCAGGATTTAGTAAACAGTTTCATGCAGCTTGGTTTGATTTTTCCATAAAGCTGTTAGTGACTAATCTGGATGAGTAGGGTAGAACAGCCACAACCTGCACTATTGCTGAAGGTAATCAGCAGTGCAGCCACTGGAATAACCGTTGGAAAATGGGGTTTAGGTCATGAACCCTCCCTGTCTCAGCTGTCTCATACAAGCTGCCTCTCCTAGGAAGCAATATTCATTTTGTACCAGTTTTCAAAATGATTGACTCAGCTCTTACACCCTGCATAAAATCCTTTCAGTTTGTTGCATTTTCTTATACCTCAAACAGCAACAGAACAAAAACAAAACCAGTCAGTGGTTAATGTGCAAAATGCTATTTGTATGCAGTAAACAGAGATTCCCCCTTCTGTCTTGATACTCTGTCTGTGGCTACTGTGTGCACATCGTCTCTTTCCCCCTGCTGTCCTAACTGGGCCTTCGAATCATGTAGACTTACAAGCATGTGTGGCAGCCCATGGACCTTCACTGCTTCAAAACTCATCACAATCCAGGGTCTAAGTAGGCAGTTAAACATGCCTGAATCAACTAAAATATTGGCAGAATTCTGGGATAAAAATTCATTTTCTTCAATCTAGTGTTTTGTTTTGTTTTTAATCCATGCCCAATCTCAGGATTTTCTTTCTTCTGGCCTTTTTTGGTCACAGCCTTAACTTTTAGCATGAAGGGTATTTAATTTAACATTTTTAGGACAATAACTGGCTAATGCGAACCTTCTGTGAATTAATGGCGTATATCCTGGAGCCAGCAGGTGGAGCTTTAAGAATAGAAACCATTTGTAAACCCCGTTTGTGCTAGAGACCACTGAGTGGGAGCTATCTGTGCTGAAATCCTGATTGAATAAAAATTGTTCATTATGCAAACTGTCTGGTTCAGTACGCAGAGGCAGCCCCCAGGCACAAACCCCAAGTAGCTGCTTTCTCTTTCCCCAGATTAAAACATATGAACTGCTTTGATGTAATCTTATAACAAAGCCTAATGGAAATTTTATTTCCTCTGAAGTTGACTGTCATTTCTTATTGCTCCTCTTTCTCTGTCCTCTTAATACTCTCTGATTCGGAGATCTGCAGTTAAATTTGCACTGTTCTTGTTCCCAAACACAGTTCACTTCCCCTTCCATGTTCAGGTCTATTTAAATTTAAATACTGTTATGTTGCATTACAATATATTTAATCTCTTGTTTTTCTACAGCTATTTATCATTTTAATGAAATGTTGTAGAATATTACATTATGCAATGTGTTTAAATTGATAAATTACATTAGAAAAATATTGGATGGGATTTTTTAATGGTTAGTGGTTTTTAGTAGATATATTTTCTCATTAGTAGACTCACTGCACACAGATGGCATGAGGCTGGAATGTTAAGGATTTGGGGATAAGCTATATTTATAAGTTTTCCGAGACTTTGCTGAGCAGAATGGATGAAGAAAACTTGCCCCAATACAGTTACTTTTACAACATCAGTTGCCATAACAACTTCATGCAATACTATATTTTTACCTGAAAATTCCTTTTAAGACTCAGTTGCTGTAATTTGTTTCAGCTCTTAAAAGGCATGTTTCTCTTGGTGGTGTTTTCAAGGCTCTCATTACTGTAACAAAAAAATAGCTGTGCTAATATACTCTTCATTTCAACATATGCAAAAGTTCAGTACCTTCCAAAAATAGAATTTGAGTGGAGGTGATGAATCTGCTATAGGATCTCTTCAAGACTATAGGAAAAAGGAATAGGCTTAGCTGGCAAACTGCCTTAAGAGGAGAGATACTACTGTTCTGTATCAGTGATTACTAGACCCAATGGGAGTCTAAAAAAAATGCAACTTCAGTTCTGTGTATCCTGCTGTTTTGCATCCGGCATATTCCAGTTGGCCTTTCATGGAAGACGGACGTATTTGCATCTCCCAAAGAGCTGGGGCTTCAGCCAGATGTCATTCCAATCATACTAACGGTATTTGACTAATGAGTAGAGATGTCCCTGAAGTATTTGCTTAAGAATAAGCAGCAGAGTAAAGCTTGCTGCCCTTTCATTCATGATTTAGCTGTTACCTTAATTCATTAGATGGCGACTTCACAGGCTGTCTATGTATGTATGTTTAGGTTTTGACCACAGAGACATTCTTTAGGCCTCTTGGGTCTGTAGAGTGAGGCTACACATCTCCTGAATAGACTGCTGTGAGTTTTCTGGTACTTTACTTCCTGCTTCAAGCAGCAGAGCAGAACCACGAGGGATACCACACCCAACATTATCTGGGAGAAGTTAGGCAAACTTCTGGAGGCCCCAGAGTTCAGGCCTGGTTGGAGTTTTGAGTTGGTTCTTTCACCTGCATGGCTGTGTCCTTCCTTCCTTCCTTCCCTCAGGCTCTTACTCTTAGCTTCTCCTAAGGTGCCTATTGTCCTGGTGGTCAAGCCCCTTAGAATTGTTGAACAATCTTTATGGTGTCCTGTAAGCCTGTTTGAGGGGTGTGATGCATGCAGTTCAGGTGCAAAGTTGTTCTTGTTGCAGTGTAAAATTGAATGTTGAATGTGTACTATCTTCAGGGGAAATGATGCAGTCAGCCTGGGAGCAGGCCCTTGCTCTCTAGCCCATTGTACAGGGACGTGTCTGTCTCCCAACCCCAACATGCTGTGGGACCGTGCCCCACTAGAGAAAGGAAGAGATTCCAAACCTCTTCAGGTCTTTGCAGATGTCATAACAGACATGCCTTTCCTTGAGAGCCTCTGTTGGACCTTCATGCTGCCATTCTGCAATATGAAGCTTCCATAGAGTCTTTGTTTAATAGTCTGAAATTTCTGATTTCACTGTTTCCTGGATTTGTTCTTGGCTTTTTAAATCGTGTTCGTGTGTGTGCATGTGTGTGGCTGAAAGGGTTAAAATGGTCTTATTAGCTCCCTCATGTCTGCTCCAGCCACAGCTCCTAGATGGTTTAATAAAAGCAAAGATGAGGATCATGTAATTTGTAATTCATGCCCCTTTGTAGAGCAGTGTTTTTCTGTAGCCCCCCGGCAGCTCATCTCAAGTGCTTGATTTTCTTTATGCTTTTTCACAGCTTTCATCCTTAACTGTATTTCTCTGATAAACCATAACTGCATTTTGGTTGTGGCTTCCATGAAAATGACCACCTTACAACTTGGATTCTGTCGGCCTCTGGCTGTGAGATTTGGGCTGGGCAAATCATTTCGTGTGAGCAGAGATTATAGAAAAGGGCACATCTCTTCATGAAAGATGAATCATTCTTCCTTCTTTTGCTCCTTATTGTACTAACTTTGTTCCTGAGGAATTTTGTTACTTATATGAGTGTCAAATATGATTCCATCAGAATTGCAATGGAATTCAGCATAAATTAGTGACCACTTAGTGTTACAGAAAGCTGCAGTGTAAATTCGCTCTTACCTCACCACAGCTCAGTCTTTAGTAGATGCTTCAAGATGGGTTTCCCACCCCCCTCCCCAAAGTGGTCATAAATTGCAACCAGTCACTGGACTCCCTCCAGTCCTAGAGCAATTACTGAGCCAGTTTAACTGAAGGTTTTGATCAGGTGTTTTACAAGCAGGATTTTATTTCACTAAATGAATGTCTTCTAAAGGACCAGGAATGTAATATTTACATGTTAAAGTGCTGCTATAATGGCACTGCGTTTAAGTTCACTAGGAGACCAAGAATCCTGTGGTAAAATGTGTGATAACTGCTGCATTTACGAGGGAAATAAATTATAGCAGTTGAATTCCTCCACCCGAACAAAGGCCCATGTTATGCAAGCATCTTTGCTTTATGAAAAATTGTTTGAGCCATTCTCACTTCCTGCGGTAGATGTTCCATAGAGTTCCTGTGCACTGTGGCTATTGCATTCCACAGTAGCTGGGGCAGTGTATCAATGGGTGGGAGATTGTTCTAATTTTTCCATGTGTACAACGTGACTCTGATATAAGTTTTAACGTAATTAATGTTTGGAAACTCTTATGAGAACTTCAGATGAAAGGGGCTATTGAAGTGAAAATTGTTAATGTGCCATTTCAGTACTCTGAGCAGTGATGTAAAAGGAACCAGATTCTAGCTACCCCGGTTTGGGTGTGCAAGGGGAAAAAGTGCAGTGTCCTTCTCCCAGCCCTTTGCTCATGTAGCCCCTTTCATGGACTACAAGCAGCAGGCATGTAAGCTGTAGAACACTTTTAGATGTCTTCCATTCATGACAGATAGCAGCTCCAGGGTGTTTGGGCATGGAGTTCTTTGCCCACTGTGCCTTCCCACCTTGCAGTCTTAGGATGACATCGGGGGGAGAAAACACTGCACCTCAAGCAAAGTATAGTCCGTTGTGTTTACTTCGGGCATTAGTGCACCCTGAGGAAGTTGGGTCCATACCTATCCCTACTGCTTCACACACCTCTCAGCCTTCATCATTACTACTCCTAATCTCTTTAGCCACTTACTGCTTGTATTCTGCTAGGTCATGAATTGTAAGCAGGCCTCATGCACTGTACATCTCCATGCTCACAGTGCATATGTGTGTTAGTGTCTAAATTCTTCATCTTAACACATAGTTGAACTAATCAGGCACTAACACTCTGCTGCTTACATTTCTTATTTCTTGGGATAATCTCTTCCAAACTCAGAGTATTTTAATACATTTTGTACTATATAATCTGTTAAAAAAAAAAAAAAAAAAAGGCAAACGCTGCCTGTACCAACCCAGCCCATTTTAACAGAACAAATCACTTAACTGGGCAAGTACCAGAGGGGTAGCCGTGTTAGTCTGGATCTGTAGAAGCGACAAAGGGTCCTGTGGCAGCTTGTTGACTAACAGACGTATTGGAGCATAAGCTTTCGTGGGTGAATCCCCACTTCATCGGATGCATGCAGTGGAAATCTGACGAGGAATTCCACTGCATGCATCCGACGAAGTGGGTATTCACCCACAAAAGCTTATGCTCCAATACGTCTGTTAGTCTATAAGGTGCCACAGGACCCTTTGTCGCTTAACTGGGCAATTACTTGTGAAAACGATAGCCCCTCCTTCCTGCTATGCCTCACTTGCAGTCCAGGGAATGAGGTGGCCCTTGCAGCATTCACTGAAGCTCAACACGTTCATGTTTCTTTGGGGTCAGATGTGAATCCCCTTGTTGAAGACCCTCTTTGGAAAATACCCAGCCAGTAGCCTCCTTTTGTTTAAACCAGGTGTTGGTTGTGAGTAGCATAACTTGCTGCTCCTCTACATGGAAGGCTGAATTAGTGACAGCCTGGCCCCTTTTTAAGCAGCACTAAATAGCTTTTCCTATTGGTGTATATTAAACCATAACCTTACTGATTTTCATCTTTAATCTCTCTTGCAGCAGCTGACTGTCAGTTCTCCTTGGCAATGCTTTTCCCAAGCGAAAGAGGGTTTGATGGAGTTAGCTCCATGCTCAGTATCTTGAGGTGAATGAGTCCCTGAGCAAACAAGTTCAGGCCTTTGATCCTAAAAGTACTTGAGGTATACTGGGAGTGTAATGTGAGTTGTATGCGCCCTGTGGATTCCCAAACCATACTGTGACTGTGGAAGGCTCCCGAGTGTGATGCTAGTGCTGATCTCGCATTTCTTTTTCTATGCCTTCCAGCTGGGAGATAAGCGAGATCACAGAGTCCCACTTTGCCTTTTGCAACGAGACAGTCTCTATCAATGCACTGACAGCTCCAAAAGAAATGTACACATTCCTCTTTGTGGGACCTCTAACTTCTTCCTTTCAGACCAAGAAGATAGACGCCATTTCGTGACCAGCAAGTGCTTTGTGGATAGATGTGTTCACTTTATCAGCACCTGTCTGACTACAGTATAACCAAGATGTATTAGCTGTTTTACTGGAGTACAGCTAATACCATTATATTGTATACTTTTCCAGGCAGAGCAGAACATATGTGCAGTTGCCTCTTAATTCTTCTGTGTAGCATTAGAACTAATAAGAACCTTTCAGGGCTTTTGATGTGAAAGCAGTTGATGTATGCTTCCAAAATGAAGGGTGTTGTCAAAAAAATAAAAAGGGAAGAGAAATTAAATGCTACCCCTAGCAGAAGTGAAAGAGAGTGTGTGACCCTAGTCCACAGCAGGTGGCGCTGTGCTTTCCGTGGCTAATTACATTGAGTCTGCATACCTGTATGGTAATGAGGGACTTTAACACCAGGGTACTCTTTAAATAGTGCAACATTACTTTTCCCTTTCATGTATGTTTTGGTCTCATTATTTCTAATTATTGAAGGCATTTGACTTTAGAGAACAGGCCATTTTCCCTTCTTCCTGCTGTGACTCCACAACCCTTTGTTTATGCCAAGCCAGGCCCGTTTCTTGCAACAGATTGTGATGTTAAACAGAAGGTTATGAACAGTGAAGCAAGAGTAACTCTGAGAGACAAGTTCTTTCAAAACAAACCTCTTGCCATTTAGGAAGGGCTGGGGCAAAAGGCAGAACAGCATCCCAAAAAAGGTTAACTAGGATTAGTGTGCATCTTTAGGAACGTGTGCAACTATATTACAGAGCTCTTAGTTTCCAAACCCACCTACAAAATGATGACTTTTGTCCAAAATTATACACACGCTTACGAGTGCTCTGTGGGCCGGATCACTGCCTCCTTCAGAAAAGGCTGCACGACTGACACAGTTAGGTGGAAAACTCTAGGCCATTGGGTGGATGAAAATTCTCCTGCGTTGTGGGGCAAGAGCAAGGGCTAAGGCCACTACAAACAATGAATAGCATGAAATGCATGGGGAAATCCCACTGTATGTGGGCTACTCAGGATGGGGCACGGTCCCTTCGTGGTACTGTCAGTGTCTCAACATCCGTGTCAGAAGGGCTCCCTCAGGAGCAGTTGCCACTGGCTATGCCTGCTCCAAAAGAAGGGACTATTGATTTAGTGGATTGAGCGTAGCACTTGAAAACTGAGGCACAGTGACAAAGCAACTTACCCAAGGTCACACACCCAGTCGGTAGCAGAAATGTGAATAAAACACATGGCTGCTGCCTATATATATATATATATATATATAATCACATGGCTGCTGCCTCCAAGTGTGTGTGTGTGTATATATATGTGTATACTTGAAGGCAGCAGCCATGTGTTTTATTCACATTTCTGCTACCGACTGGGTGTGACACCTTGGGTAAGTTGCTTTGTCACTGTGCCTCAGTTTCCCCATCTGTAAAAGGGGGATAATACAAAATGTTTAACAAAGATGATTACGTCTAAAATATTCTCGTGTAGGGACATCACCATGAGTTTGTAGGGAGGGGTTGTTGTAAGAGCATGACTCACAATTTCATCACTTCCCAGTTACATCCCTGCCCCAGTCAGGCAAAGAATCTCTCTAGCACAAGGGAGAGGAATGAGACAGTCATCTGCGTTTAAGTCAGGAAGATACTGTAGGATGCTTGCTGTTGTAAATGTCATCTTGAGGATGGAATTTTCACATACACCAGCATACGGATATTTAAAATAAAAAGTGAAGCTCCTTCAAGGCGAACACGGGGAAGCTCTCTGTGAGACCAAGCAATCTGCTTTACAGTATGAGGGGAAGGGACCCAAGGAGAGAGCTGTACCTCATCTTGGCTGCAATGCCATGTAGTCTGTCCCAGGACACCCACATCTCTGGCTGTGACTCGTGGTAGAAGCTGCTAAATCAACAAGTGTAGCAATGTGGTGTGTTTTTCAGAATGTCCCTGGTCACTTTTGTTGGTATTTCTTTTCCTGTCCCATCTTCTGTTCCTTCATGCTCAGCAGCCCAAGAGCGGATTTACCATGAAACAAACCATACGGTGGCCTGGGGCCCCCAATAACAGGGGGGCCCCCCAAAATACAGGACAAATATCTGACAACCTGCCCCCAAGTCCTGGCCGGCAGTGCAGCAGGAATCAGGCAGGCTGCCTGCATGCTGTGGCCAGTGGCCCCACACTGCTCCCAGAAGCGGCCGGCTGCTGGCATGTCTCTGCGTGCCCTTGGTGGTGGTGGGGAGGGAGGCGGCTCTGTGCGCTCCAGAGACCCGCTGACCCCCTCCCACCAAGAGGTGTGCAGAGACGTGCCAGCAGCAGGGCTTAAGGCAGCCCCTGCCTGCTCTGCCTCCCTTCCTCCGTGCTGCCTTGCACCTGGAAGCGGCCGGCATGACCCTGCGGCCCTTGGGGGTGTCTCCGCGCGCTGCCCCCACCCCAAGCGCCGACTCCACATCTAGTCCTTTTGCCAACAGTGGTCAGTACCCACTGCCTCAATGGACAATGCTAGGCTGTGATGTTACTGATAACCCTACGTGTTCAGTTTCAGCTGCTACAGAACATACTGTGCCCTATGTGATCTCTTTGAAGCGACCACTCCATGCTCTAGGGTCTGTTTGCTGGTGGAAGCTTCTCCCTATCCTCCTGGAATATCTCATGAGACTGCAACAGTGTTGGTTATTTGTATTCATGTTTAGCAAATGCCAATAGCTGCTGTTTGGTGTTGGACTGAATACCAAACATGTTGATTCACTAACTTTCAAAAATACACTGGACAAAATGCTAGAAGATGTGCATTGACAAGCAGCTGGACTTGGTGACTTAAGTGTGCTAACTCTGACTTTTCCAAATCTTATGGCCCTGTTTCAACATAGATTGGATTGTTTTATTGGACAATTAATTATCTAGATCCCTTTTTAATTTCATGGATGTACAGTTTGAGATTGTTGGGGTTTTTTCATCTTCAGATGCCTTTTATCCTTTCCCCAGTAGACTGATGTTGCTGCCAAATCAAAAGGATTATTTTCTTGGTGGCCAAACTTGTTTGTGCGGTGAAGCCTACTCTAGGAATTGGGGTGAAAATGAAGTCGATCCTACTTTTCTTTGCCCCACTGGATTTAGTCCCCTGGCAGGCTTCCATTAAAGTCCTGGAAGGGGAAATTCATTAGATGTACCTTAGCATGATTTCCCATGGCTTTGATTTTAATGAAAATGTGGATTTGAAATTGTTTTATCATTAGAATCTGTTGACTGAATGTCAATGAAAAGCAATTCCACCCACCAGCCGTATATAGATGCATCCTGTGCGCTTAGGTAAATCCCACAGTGAGAGTGTGAAACATCAGAAAGGGCAGAAATTAGCCTGCGAGGTTTACAAATGCTCTGCAGGCTAATGTTTTTCTGCATTTCAAGGACCTAAGTTCATTTCCAACAATGTTGTTCCACTTATAATCCATAATGGGAAAACGAATCAATTAAAATGGTCCATTCTTAAACCATTGCAAAAGGAAAGTGATGTTTAGAATAACTGCATTATGTAGCATGAAGGATGTAAGCTAAAGATAAAAGCACATTATCCCCAAATCTGCAAATCCAGACAATCTCTTTTCCATGGTACCTGAGAAGGCAGGAGGAGAAATTCTGGTGAGACTCTTTAGTAGGTTACCAAGGAGTGTTTATGCATAAGGCAACTGACTTTTTCTCTGAAGACCAATTTATACCAGCCCCAGTGACTGCAATGAGCCTTTAACTCCCAAATCTCAGGGCTGCAGCTCAGCGTTCTAACATAGGATACCACTGGGACTGCAAAGACAGCTGTAGGGGTTTGGATGTACACCATTGCACCTACTATAGCTGTAGAAGAAGCAGGAGTGCTCCTGCAAGCTTGCCTGTGTTACTTATGCAATATGTGCATTTGAAATCTACCACAGCAGTATGCATTTGACTCTATTAGACAGCCTTGCTTTTTTAGGTCAGTTCAATGACTAACCCAGACCTGCCTGATTGCCTTGTGAATGAAAACAAAACTGTAATGTAACGGTTCCTCAAGTGTTACCTTTGTCTTAAGCCAGCAAGGCATGCTGACCACAGTACTTTCAGTGCATCCTCTGGATAAAGGTTAGGATCTGGAGAGTTGCATTGTGGGTAAATCTCCTTTATGGCAATCTGCTCTGGTACACCTGTGCAATCTCTTTGCCTCCTACAAACACTGGGTCTGATTTTCCTGTCACTTAGATGGATGTAAATCTGGAATAACTGCTGATATCAGTGGTCACGCTGATGTAAAAACTGGTGGAAGAGAGGAGAATTGGGCCCCTTCTCAGTATCTCTGCCTTTCTCTCTGCTGAATTCTGCATAGAGATCAGCACTCCAACAACAAAAGAAAGTAGGTCACTGGCAGGTTCCCCCCCCAGTCTGCCCTCTACTGCCTCATCAGAAGCATATGTGTTGAATTACACGCCTGCATTTTGAAGCAGGAATAATATGCACACTATTTTTCCCATAGGAAACTGTATGTGGTTTGATGTTTACAGCTCACTAGATAAAGGTGCACCATAATGTTCACTTCTTCCCCACCCATCCTTACTGTAGTTGTCAGACATGTGATGCCTGGAAAGTCAGGAGACCTGTTCGAATGTAAATATTGCAGAGGAAAGCTGCCCTAGTTTTGCTGTAGTGCAGCGGTGCTTCTGGGAGCCTGTGAAGCAGACATTGGCACCTGCATGCATGTGCGCTCGCTCTCTCTTCCCTGTTATTCTGCTGCTGTATATTTCCTTTGCTCACTATGACCATGAAACTCCAGTTCTACTTGAAAGATTATCCAATGTGCTAATTGGGACTCCTGCTAGGATTAAAAAGAAGTTTCAGATTAAAACCACCATGCTATATAGCTCAGGAAGAAAACATCTCTTTATAAACACAGCAGGAATTTTTTTTATTTTTTATTTTTTTTTGGTAACTTTGAAGAAATTGGCTGGCTCTTGCTGCTGTTTTTGCCCACACGGAGTCAAGTATGGACAATCAGTGTGCAGTGGTCAGAACTATAATAGGAGGGACATTTGCAGGGAGGTAAAATTGAAGGGTTTTTTTCTTTTTTAATGTGATAATCATAATAGTTTTATCTCTGTAAACCTCAGATCCTATCCACTTGGGCGGTGGCAGGTTCCACGGCTCCTAGCTAGAGCACTCACATGTTTTTGTGACTTAGCCTGGTCATGTGTTCAGATGACCAAAGTGCAGTTGCAGCTTTGATGGGCAGGGTAGGGCGTTTAGCACATTTCATTTGTTACGGAGCCTCTCCTGCAGTAGAATAGAGCTGCTTTCAGAGATGGCCTCAGCTTGCTGGAAGTCCCCAGAGAGAACTGACTGGTGAGCTTTACTTAGTTCATAGTCACAAATTGCTATCTTAATAAGAGCAAACTCTTATCAATGACTGCAATATTTGAGATCATAATGGTGATGTCCTGGACTTCCCAAATGTTTGCTTTATTTTATTTACTTTTAATGTATGTTACACAGTCTCCTAAATTGCGTCCAAAATCTGACCCACCTTAGCAAACTATTGCAGTCTTGTGGGGAGTGTCCTCTGGAAATAAACAATCAGCTTCTCAATTTAGTTTTTTAAAGAGCTGCAGTTTATATAGGGTACAGTTGGCTCAATTCCCAGAGCAGTGATAATGTCAGCAGTGATGCTGCTGCACAAAGTTAACAGAATGGGCCAGGTTAATGTGATCCTTGTGAGCCTGCTCCTGTTCACGGCGAAGCCATTGGGAGTTTTGCCATTAACTTCAGTGGGAGCAAATTTGGGCCTGTAACACAAGAAAATAAAATCCAACTCTGCCAACAGACAGGATATGAAATGGCATCAGCTCTTGCATTTCTTCAGGGCCTGTTACTCCCGCTGCGTGTGTTGCAAGATCAGAGCCAGAGGGTATTCCAACGAAAAGGGGCCTGGGAGCCCTACTGCCCCTCTGCTCTAACTTGTGTTGGGGTTTGTTAGCAGCCCAGAGGAACTGGCTCTGTGTTGATTTAGCTGCCCTTTTTTTCTGCTTGCTCTGGTGCCTAAAGCTGCCTTTGATGGTTTCCAGTTTGTAGTTAATTGGAACAGAGTTGCATAGCTTGGAAACCTCTGTTAAAGGAATCCGGTTTCTAGCACCTGAGATGAAATGATGAAAACCAGCACAGAGAATGGAATTGCCTTTATTTCCAAAGATTTTAAAAATAAAAGAGAGAAGGCAAATAGAAAATAAACTGATGGGTGTAGGTCACAAACGGACAGTATATTGCATCTTATTAGAAAACATTGTTCCATTGGAACACTGAAAAGAGAATAACATTTCATGATATTAATAATTGTATTCATGTTTGCACTTGAATTTGTGCAGACTGTTAAGGCAAATATCTGTTTCCCATACACTACAGTACATACATGTGCATGACATGCTAACATTGACCAGAGAATAAGTCACATGCTACTAGAGGAGAGTTGTTTGCATATTATGAGGGCATTCTCTGGCCTGTGTTCTACAGGAGGTCAGACTAGATGATCACAATGGTCCTTCCTGCCCTTGGAATCTATGAATATTATCTGCACTGAATGCTGTCCCATCTCAGCATCTGAGCAGAAAGAAATGGATCTCTAAACCAGATAATTGTTACTTCTGTATCCTCCTCTCAGGCCTCCCTGAATCTCATCTCCGTCCCCTATAGTCCATTCAGAACACAGCAGCGAAGTTTATCTTTCATAGCCACTGCTCAGGCCATAGTCTCCCCTATTGGAATCCCTTCTCTAGCTTTCCCCTCAGCCTCTGAATAAGGCTATCCTTCTTCCTTTCAGGACTTTGCATGATTCCACCCCAACCTGTATGTCTTTTGTCATTTCTGACCAGTCCTTTTGTCCACTGTGCTCTTGCCTCACCTCTCCTTTTGCCTCACTCTCCCATGCTGGCTCCTGCACCTGGAAAGAACCCCTCTCCTCATCCCAATGCACCAAGCTCCCTTCTAACTCACTTCAGTGCCTGCTCAATGCTCACTTCTGCCACGCAGCCCCTAAATGCTACTATCCCTTGTCAGAAAAGTGCTGCTACCCACCTATGGTCTTCAGACTCTACAGTGATAGGAGCCTAGAAAGACAGACATGGCCAATACTAAGATAATCTAAAGCAGAAACCCCACCCCCCCTGCATCTTCCCATTTGTTTGTGCTGTCCCACTGTTTAGACCATAAGCTTCTCAGTGCAGGGGCCAGGTCTTCTCCTGGACTCATACAGCACTTAGCATACTGACAGCTCTTAACAATAGCCAGTAAAGAAGGGATTTCAGAGTCTGCCTATGCCTGCTCTGCAGAGAACCTATTTCAGCCATTCAGAGAACTTGAATGTATCAGGCCCTGCTGACCTAAACTGAAAACCCAGATAGTGGAGCCAAGCTGTCAGCTCTTCGCTTTCTATTTACTACAATTTGTAGGGAAGGACCCAACACATGTATGGTCTCTGATTTTTCATTGCTTTATCCATGCAAAACTGGTACAATAATGAGCCTGGGAGCTGCGGAGTCTTCCTGCTGCCACAGAGGGCCCTATGGCCAGTTTGTCTGGCTAACTATTGTCTGGTTTCCACTGTTCTGCATTCTCTGCTCTTTCATGGAGGCATTTTCCTGGGTTATGCTTCGAAATAGTACTTATGTAAGAGCTGGGAAATTGTTGGTGCCACAGGGTCTCTTCATAGCAGAAATCAGATGAAAACGTGATACTAGCTTCTCATACAACAGGAATATTTCCAATGGATGGAGGATACAGAGCAGCTTTGAGTTGGGGTAGTCTGCACGAAACAAACTGAGTTTTTGAAGGCTGCTTGGTCCTTCCCAGTTGCACTGCACTATACACTGCGTAATATACACACCAAGAGCGTAATGCATGGGCATGACCTTAAATCAAAAAGTGAGATTCTTAGTGTAATAGTGCCACTTTGCTTTCCTCCATGTTTAGGATGGTGATTAAGAAGATAGGAACAAGGAGGGTAACTGGGTAGCTCCTAGATGTTCTAGACTTCAGACCTGAAGGGCAGTTGTGAAAAAGTAGATCCAAAAGTTCTTTCATAGGTGAGACCTATAAAGAACCCAAGAACTTTGTTCACTGGATATTTTAATCACTGAGGTATTGAGTGAGAGAACCTCTAGACCAAACTGTTTCTGGCGAGAGTATAGAATTGTCTCCTACAGTTTGTTGAAACAGAGCAGTCAAGTTACTCTGTTCCTAATCCTGTAGGGAATGATCCGTGTGTGTGATAAATAGAGTTATGTTGTTAGCTTTGAAGTACAGGCACTAGACTCCTCAGGATAAATATTAGGGGAAGCCACACAAGTTCTTTAAGAAAAGTGATTTTGTAGGAATGCAAAATCCCCTCTGGAATTTGGCTTGGAATTCTGTGTCCCGGAGACCTACTGTGGGGAAGTAAGACGTGTGATGTACAGCTGAAGCACATGCTGCTTAAGTCTAAACAAAGTTATTCTGTGGAACAGAAAAAGCAACATTGGCTGGCCAGAAGAGGCGTCCACCTTTCTGGAAAGCAAAAGGTGTGAAGTGGAGAAGAAATTACAATCTGTTCTCAGACAAGTCAAAGAATGACTGATAGACATTTTATTTTCTATGTCAGCCTCAGAGATCTATAGTCTGTTTTGTAATGACAGTTTGCTCTTGAATGGAATCCTGATGTCTTTTTCTTTAACCCTTGACTGAAGGGGTTGGGATGTTGTTAGTTAATGGCTTTTTCTATCTACAGTTCTTTCTCTTAATTGTATCTTCTCTTTAACACTTGTCCCCTGGGAAGATAGGTTTGCACTGGTTAAAGTCAAATATATTGCTCTCGGTACTGAGGTATGGAGAGAGCTATAATCTCCAGGTACAGTGAAGCTCTGGGGTATGTGGCTATGCAGCTGTGTCTTCTGGAGGTTTGGCTTGCCATGTTGTTGGCAGGTTGCTGACTCCACAGAGCCAGTAGCCACACCCTGACTATAATCCAATGGGTAGGATATAATTTACATTGGCAGTGATGTTGGGGAGGGATACTGCTTCATTATGGTTAATTGCTATTGCATAGTTGTTAACTAGCAACAATTTGCTCAGCTCAGTGCAAGACAAATATAGACAGTTCCTGTGTCAAGAATCTTACAGTCCATCAGGAGTCTGCTTAGTTTACAATCCAGACTGAGGGCCAAACCCCAAAGCGCTTACTCAGTTTTCACTTAGGCAAAACTCTCGCTGACCTCAGGGAGAGCTTTGCCTTTAGAATCTGCGTGTGAGGTTTTTTACTCTAAATAATTTGCATAACAACCTAAAGCCTCCTGTTTTTTGAGTTCATACTTTATCTGGAAAAACATACAATTCAGTTACTGCAATACTTAGGTAGAACATTTTCTGAGTCAGGGAGGATATGAGACTATAATAAACAAATTGGGTGAAGAAATGGGGGAAAAAATGAAGGTTCTGAGTAATTCTAGCAAGTCCCTTTAAAAAGCTGTGTGTGGTGAACAATGCACATGTTACCCTGCGGTTGTCAATAGCACAAGGGCTCTGTGGGAGTGAGGAGCAATGTAAGTGTTCACGATTCTAAACGCGTTAAGGTCACGAGAGCTCCTGTTTGCTGTTGACTGTTGTTCAGGTTAGGCCCCATCTCTCTTTGGTCTAATCGCTGTATAGTTTTGTTTCCTCTACACATAGCCCAGAAAAAGCTAGATAGGAATGTTACTGTACAATCCCCTTTTATCCAGATTTCTAGCAAAGCTGGAATTAGTCATGTTAATGTTTTGAAACAGAAGTAAAAAATACTAGTGAGTTGCAGTAAGAGCAAATGGGCCATGTGCTAATCGGGGGGGGGGGGGGGGGGGTTTAAAATGGGACTTGTTTGGTAAAGAGAGTGAGTAATCAGAACTAACATGCAGCAGTTATGTTCTGCCATGTGTTATTAAAGCAGCACTTTGTTAGTAAATATAAGTTATAAACTATACATTAACCTACAAAGGAGGGGGATTGGGAGATTGGTACAAAAATGTAGAAGCGAGTTAAAAGGGCAATTAGAGGAGCAGAAAGAAATATCAAGCAGTGCATTGCAGAGGATATTTTCACGCATAGTCAAAGCTTCTGGAGATCTATTCAGAGCAGACAGAAGGTAAAAGAGAAAATTGGTCTATTACAAAATGATAGCAGGGAATTGGTGACATGGGAGAAGGTAATGGCTGATTCGTTTAACAGTTATTTTGATTCTGTTTTTACAGAAGAGGACGGGGAGCTGACTGAGACAGGGATCAAATTTCTTGATAAGGTAGGGGAAGAGCTCAAGAGAATGTAGAGAAATATGCAAATTGTTATGGAATGACCGGACACGTTCAAAATCTCAGCCATACTCAGGAAAATCGTAAAAATAGATTTTATCTAGTGACTCCAAAGTGTAATCAGTGTGGTGAATCCCAGTCCAGTTCCCAGTATCCAGGAGTTTACGTTACAAAGAACGCAGCTTCAGTGGGGACTAACTGGCCCCCTTTTGCAGTCTGGGTAAGAGGCCAGGGATGGAATCGGCATCAGAGACTGAAGGTCCTTTTTGCCTTAGGGGTAGTCTCTCCAGGATGAGGAAAGGCTTAACACATTGGTAGAGGATGTGGTGGGGGGAACCTAGAACTGCTGTTGCTCATGCTGTACCTGTTGTGTGGATAAAGAGATGGTGTTGTTCTCCATGACTGTCAATATGGCACTTTCATGAGAACTAAATTCACGTACAATGTGGTCTTTCGTCAGAACCCCATGAAAGACTCCTGAGTTGTCTCCACTCCTTTTCATGTTGTTACTAATCACCCAGATATGTTTGGGTGGCAGAAGCTACCTTCTGTTTAACCTGTCCATTCCAATCAATATTTTATAATCCAGTGTGTGTGATATCCAGATTCATCAACATGGAAACAATTGTGATCCCATACCTAGGATTATGGTGTCACTGAATAATCTGAGCGGGAGAAGGCGGCTGAGAGAAGGGTAAAAATTCTACCAACATACAAAATCCTGGGGAGTTGGTAAACTATAGAGAAAAGGAAATGTTCTTGGTAGTGCAATGGAAAATTTAATATTTGGAAACATTCCCATGTGTATGGCTGAGGTTCTCTAAGCCAGTGTCAGAAAGCACACCACAGATCCAGAGACAGAGAGGCTAGGAACGACTGAACTCTGACAGCATAGAGTTTCTCATGTTGGCTTAAATGAGACTTAAGTGGTGCATAGGCCTTGAGTTGGCCCTCTTCAGGGGGTGGACATCCCTGTCAGAGCAGGTCTAATTCTTCAGGACCAGAAAGTTGGACACCACAATTTTCATCTTAAACAAGGGGCCACAAAGGGCATGAAGCAGTTATTGGCCAAGAAGCCCTATGTTAGCCATGAGGGGAAAACTAGAAACTGTTTAATTTGATGTCAGCTTGGGATGATGAGGAGAAGGATTTCTTTTGACTAACTTCCTTGAGTACTTTGAATTCCTGCCTGGGAAGATGAGATAAACAGAGAGTGTCATATGTTGTGTTTTCAAAGCACATACGATAAGTTCCCATGCTAATGATTATGACTAAAAGGTGGAATCATGGGAAGGAAGTAAAATTATTAGAAAATTGGCTCAAACTCAGAAAACAGCATGTGGCTGGAAATGGGACTCTGTAGTTGTAAATGAATTTCCAGAAGTGTAATCTAGGACCTGTTTGGGGTTCACTTGTTTGTACTCTGGGCAAAGGTTTTGGATGAGAAAATCAAAGCTCAGATATTAAAGTTTGCTGAAGCACCAAATAATGAGGAGCAAGGCAACCAGACTGGGAAGGATTTGGATCTTGCATGTGAGTAACACCGTAAATAGAAAACAGCTTAATATAGAAAACTATGAAGATGGTAAACCAAACTGGAGAAGGAATACATATTAAATGTTGCCCAAGGAAGGGATTTAGAGGTTGCAGTCCCACTGCGCGAAGCTATTAGCCTAGTGTCTGGCCGCGGTCAGAGTAGGCAAACTGCCTTCTGAGATCCAGCACCAAGAAGACTGAATGCCGATCCAGAGGTGAGCTTGCTATTGTACCCTGTGTGGGCTGGTGCTCAGTTCTACTCATCGTTCCAGTGGGGTAATATTCTTGCCCTGTTGAGGGGGCAGCAGCAGGGAGCAAGGATATCTATTATGAGGAAAGCTGGGGCTGTCCTAAGCCTGAGCAGCACAATCAACTGCTTGGAGCCCTGAGAAGACACTTATCTCAAGGACTGACCTGCTCCTCTCCCTCTCAACCATTGGGACCAAAAGGGTAGGAGACTTGAGCTATTTCTCCCCGCCCTCCCCCCCCCCACTGCATTCTTAGATGGGGGCAGGAAGGCCTAAGTGGGGCCTGGTTGAATGAGTGAAGAGACTCATTGAGGGAGCATTACAATCATCTAGTCTGGTCTGTATAACACAGGTCGTATCATTTCACCTAGTAAGTCTGTGTTAAGCCTGTGACTTCTGGTTGAGCCAGAGCAAACCTTTCAGAAAGAGACATCCCATCTTGATTTAAAGTCTCCAAGTAATGGAGAATTCACCATGTCCCTTGGTAAGTTGGTCCAATGTTTAGTTACCTTCACTGTAAAAAACGTGTGCCTCATTTCTAGCCTGAACTTGTCTGGCTTCAGCTTCCAGCTGTTGGGCCTTGTTACACCTTTGTCTGCTAGACTGAAGAGCCCTCTACTATGAGATGTGGTGGTGGTTCTTCAGGGGAAGAGATGATGCTGAACTAGCACAGAAGCCTTCACAATGTATGAAGATGTTTGACAATGTGAAGCCAGATACAAGCTCTTAACATAGGCGAGGGGATGGAATTGGGTAGCTGGGGAACTGTCCCAAAAGAGCAAACAAGGGGCTATGGCAGAGCTGTTTCACTCAAAGGGCCGTGAATGTGGAACTGGGTACTGAGGGCAGACATTGAAGCAAGCCGTGTAAATGAGTTGACGCTCAAGCAGATGTGGGTACAGAGGCAGACAGTAATAAAGGGAGGGTAAGAGAATCCCACAGCCATAATGGACCAAGTGTTTTTTCTTGTCTAGTGATTTTTTTTATGTCTTAGTTTTGTTTTTGAACAGCATCCTTGATTGCCAGGAGTCAGAGCACTTGGTTGACAAAGGATGTAATACACAATGGAGTTGCCTTTTAGAGGCAACATGTACATCTTAGAGGAAAAAGATACTAAAAATACAATTATGGTTTTGGGCCAGGCATAGTCTGTTCTAATATAATTAATCTCAGAATCCTTGGTGCCTGCCGCACCCAAATCATTTATAAATCATTAGCATCTCCTGTGCTGACATTTCTCTTCTATATTATTGGAGTTACATGGAGACTTAAAAAAAATTAATAAAGTGCTTCTCTTCTTCATTCTCCCACTGAGAGCTTTGATTTCCAGAGTATGAAACGAAATAACCAACATAACAACATTCTGAGACTTCTAAGGGACAGTGCCAGACGCATTCAGCTGCTATTGGTTATAGTGTGTAGGACGTGAGGGAGCTATTTCAGATCACAGATTATTTGTTCTGGCTGCATTGGACATCCCTTTAGTGGAGGTTTAGAGCCCTGTAGACAGAAAAGTTTGGCTAGGAGCTGGAACAGAGAGGACTAGATGAGTAACCTATTCTTCCCTCTTTCTGGGACTGTTCCTGTCATTACCCAGGAACTTTGTTCTGAAAAATACATGCTCAAGGCCCCCTCTCTCCCTCTTTGAAAGGCATCCCAGCTCCTGTGCCTCTTCAAGTTTGTGAGGCAAGCAGGAAACTCTGCACTTGTTTCTTATTAAATCTCTAGATGCCTGACTTCAGGACTGAACGGTGAATCCTTGGAACTGCATAGACATTTTTTGCCCCCAGAACAATTTGATTAAGGGGTTTCTCTTTCCAGTTCCAGGGACTTCTATGAACATCTCTACCCAACAGGGGCCTACTATATTTAATAGGAAGTTCTCACTACTGAAGTTTGTTTCCTTCCCCTCCTGCACTGGCACCAAACATCTCAGGTGGAGGGCGGGCTCATCATAACAGGGTACCCTGCAGTAAGATGCCCCCAGAAGGATAGATATGGAACATGAGTTATCCCTAGTAGGTTAACGATTTAGAGAACAGGAATTTTCCTTAGGTTTCAGTGAGTCAGCGCATCCTTCCTCAACCAGTTGGTTACATGCTAGAAAATGAGCCGTTTCCTTAGCACTGTTGTCTGGCTCCAAACATCAGCTACAGGCCAGATGTGTCACTGCAGCTGGAGTATTGTTAGGAAATGAAAAACAGGCTTTGCTTGTCCAAGATAATTTTATTTCCCTCTTTTCATTAATTTCAGTGTTTTGTTTCTTCTCACATATCCACTCTGACAGGGAATTAATGTGTGCTGTTTGTGTTACATCTAGACATCATCTCTGGTCAATAACACTGCCATCTCCACCATACGCCAGCCTGAACCAGACCAGAACACACCACCCCTTCCCCAGCACTCCAGCTTCAGCGTTCCTGCCAGTGGGTCAGGACAGAGGTTAGATGGGCAGGCAGACCTGCTCCTTCTACCCCTCCCTTCCACAACTCCCTTTGTATGGCTGCCTTATACATTTTTTCTATCATGGATGAAAGTCCTGGGCACTCTGTTCCTTACAGGCGCTTATCAGATTCCCAGTTAATCGTTTGCAGCCGCTTTCTGAGTCTCCCATGATATCTGTTCCTTTTTAAGGAGCACCACTTCCCAGGCTGTCAGGACTGTCTCTGGAGTCCCTGCGCTACACCACTTGAGTGAAAACCTTAGACCAGCTATAAAGGTCCTCACACGGCTAACACTGTTGGGAACTGCTTCTCACTCTTGCTAGAAACGTCTGCCCTGGCCTCATGGTACTTTCTAGGAGACAGAGCTCTATAGCTGTGTATGTTTGGTCTGAACGTTTCTAATTAATCCCTTTCTTCCTGGCATGTGACAGGTTAGAAATTAGGTCATAAGAGTGAGTTTTGGCTCTTCAGATATGGACTTTGTTACATTGCATACAAAAAAATCCCCCAAAATCTAGTGCTCTAAATTGCTAAGAACATTGGTCCACTGTGGTTCCCCTGCACACACTGAGCCTGATGGATGGCTGCCCTGCCTCTGTAGGCACTGCTGCTAGTTGTTTTCTAGAGAAAATCATATACTGTTCTTCTGCTATAAATTCAACAATACAATCCTTACATCTGAAGATATAGTTTCCATATAGTTTATAAACATTATAAGACATACATATGGATAATTGAGGGGAAGGGAACCTGTGCATTGTTTATTTTATATGTGAACACAGTTACAAAAAACGCACCTTCTGTAGGAATCTCATTTCGTTTAAGTTTTAATATCCACCTCTAATCAGTCTTTCCTTTGGTAGTTGGCTACTCCTAGCCTAGCAGGCAAGCCCTGTTCTGCTATGTGCCTGAGATATACAGGGATTTGAGATTGTCTTCCAAGAGAATTCTGGCCAGCTTTGGCCTGTGGGTTTGTAGCCAAAAGGGCTAAAATGTGGGAGAACCAATGTCCTTATTACACATTTTGTAAGTGTCTTTGCACACCGTTTCAGATAAATGGTGTAGGCTTAATTGGTGATCATTTTTACAGCAATTACGTTCCCTTCAGTAATCACAGGGTCTCTCAGAGCTCTCTCAAATTAACAGGATTTCACATAGAGCACAGCTACTGTCCGTGTTTGTCCAGTTGTTATTAATGAAGGCTTAGCTCCTTTTTCGTTATGTTGGCTGTTCTGTAGGTGCTCAGTTGGGGCTGTTTGTGACAAGCATGTGATAATGCCTTTAATCCACTCCTGCTGTGCGCATTCTGTACAGTTCATGTTTATAATCCACTTGTCCATGTATGGAGACCATCAAAAGCCTAAACAACGTTCTTTCCTTCACAAGGCCAAATCCTCCATGTACGAAAAAAGAAGAAGAAAAGAAACTCTGGTCCTTTGTAGATTGGTGGTAGTACAGACACTATCACTCACAGCCAGCTCAGCGTATTATGACCACTAACACCATTATAAAAACTAGACGAGAGGCCCTGATCACCGAGCTCCCAGCTGCCTGCTGTACTCCACTGGGGGGTCTGATGGGTGTCCGCCGGGTGCACTTACCCTTCCGCTTGGGTGGTGCTGTCGGTATCATGCCGAAGCTGAATTTGTGCTGGTAGTCAGGCACATAGTCCTGAGCCTCATGAATGCTTTTCCGTGGCCCCAGAGACACTGGCTTAGAGGTTCGGTTGCGGCTTTTGTGGCTGGTGCAGTTCTTGCTGGGCTTTCTGTAACCTGGACGTGAACCGGGAGGTGCTGCTGGTTGACTGCTGTGTAAACTGTGCTCGACCCCTCTCTCTTTACCCTTCTCCTTGGAGGAGTGGTGTGGGTGGTGGTCTTTGGAGGCTCCTCTGTCTGCTGTGGAGAAAGTGTGTGTTTTGATCTGATGGAGGGACTCAGATCCAGAACAGTTCCTGTAGTCCTCTGCTTTTAGCACCTTTAAGTCCTTGCCATGCATCTGCTCAGGAGACTCACAGATCACGCTGGAACTTGAACCTCTGAATTTGCGCAACCAATCCCAGAGTGACCTGGACTTGCAGTCACAGCTCCAAGGGTTGCCATTCAGCCTGAGAAACTCCAGGGCTCCCAAGTGGGCGAGGCATTCCCCCTGGAGCTCAGAGAGGCTGTTATTGAACAGGAAAAGGGTGGTCAATCTTCGGAGATCGTGAAAAGCACGTCTGTGGACCCACTGGAGTTGATTTTGATGGATGAGTAACCTATCCAAGTTTATTAGTCCCCTAAATGTGTTCTGATGAAGGCTCCACAGCTTGTTTCCATGGAGAAAAAGATGGCTGAGGTTGACCAGGTCAACAAAAATATCATCCTGAAGGAACTCTATGTGGTTATCTTGTAGATAGAGATATTGTAGATTGTGGAGGCCACCAAATATCCCACTGGGTAAAGAGCTCAACCCACATTTGTACAGGTACAAGGCATGGAGCTTCACCAGCCCTTGGAAGGTCTCAGCTGCTAAAGCCCTTAAATAGCGATTATCCCCCAAATCCAGCTCTTCTAGATTAACAAACCCATCAAAGGTGTCTGGGTCTATGAAGGTGATGTTATTGGAATAGATCCACAAGGTGACCATGGATGGGCTAAAGTGACCTCGCAGAAGCAGTGTGATCTGGTTGTTCTGGAGGAAAATCCTCTCGCTGTTTTCTGGAATCCCCTCTGGAATTGATGCAAAGTTGTGGGCTTGGCAGCTGACAGTCATAGGTGATGGGTAACATACACAGTCAATGGGGCAGCATGCAGTGAAGTGAATCTCGAGTCCCAACAGCATCAGGAGCAGCTCCACATAACCCCCTGTTCAAAAAAGGGAGAGAACAAGGTCAGTTGAGTTATGATGTCTTGTAAATCATTCAAAACCACCTGCCTAGTAATTATAGCTGTGAGGGTTATTCCTAGTGAAAAATGTATCCAATTAACTCAACCACTATTTCTGTCCATAAATTATCCACAAACAGATTGTGATGGGTAGGTTAGTTACTTGTAGTTGTCCAAATTTATTTCAGCCTATGGGGTGTTTGCACACTGTTTGCTTTGATTATTCCCTGGTGGTGGTTTGTGGTGTGTGACTGGTCACCTTTATCACATGGTGTTGTGACTGCCCTCTGAGTGGTCAACTGAAACTGTATAAATAGGATAAACACTTGCAGTGCAAAGAACGAGTTCCTTGCTTTGTGTCAAAACACAGTATTCACCTGAAGCGCAATCATTCAAAATGTTCATATGCTTCAAGCCCTCTCCTAAGTTTGTGGCAAAGCAAACTGAAAAGGTAGCAAGTGTGACAAAAGTGCTCGCGAATAATTCTTCACACTGTTCATCCAGCTCCTTCTAGTCCTAATGAGAGACAGTGTCCGAGCCCCCTTCAGTTATACCAAGGGGAATGAGGGATTTCCCCAACGCAAGCTGCTTTGTACACACAAAGCATCTGATTTACAGAAGCATTGAGTGTTTGCATCTCCCACTGATTCAGCTGGAATTTGGGTGCTCAGCACCATTGGAAACGAGCTCCTAAATCTCTTGAAAGGAAAGGACACTAATTAGAATAGTCCTTTTTTTTACTGAGTTGTAACAGTCAAGGTCTTTTAAACAGCAACATACAGATTTAAAGAACAAGGGACTCACAGGAAATATGATTTTATTAGCAGTCGGTGGAGAAGGTGCTGAGTTGAAAACTAATTTTGGAAGAGGGTGCTCAAACATATTTAAATAGAGCTCCTGTGGTGTAACATATTACAGCTTCTGATACCACACAAGGTACTTCTGATCAGGGCTTTATTACAGCAGAGAATAAAGGACTTAAAAAGAGCAGTAACTATCATTCCCTGTGGTCAGTCTTTGTATTGCCAGCCTCACCATCTTGTGCATTTCCTTCTCACACTCCTATCTTCCTGCTTTCTTTCAGGCCACCCCCTCAAACTCATTGCACCAGGCTCTCATTTTTCATTCAAATTCCACTTCTTCTGTTACATCCACAAATGCTCACCCATGTCTAGTGCATTCTGCACTGGACGTAACAGTAAACAGGCATCAGATCAGAGTAACATACATCTGCGTGTGCCACCTGTCAATTAAACACTGGCATGTCAGATGGATTATAATATTCCTAAAAAGACTGGAAGGAGAAGTTCACCAGTATTGGTGCCAGGCTATCACAAGATGTCCTGTGTCATTCTGGGCCAGCTGGGCTTTTATGAGCCCCTTTTCCAGCACTCAGAGATGAATCTAGGGTTCAGTATTTAGACCACATGTCGGGAAGAGAGTAAAAACTTCCCTGTTTTTTATTCTGTTCCTTTAAAAGTGTAATTCTGCAGTTGGCTTCTCATGTAGTGTGAGAGATCACTACATAGCTAATTGTGGGTGACCTGTCCATCTGGTTCCATTCTTTGAATGCAACGTTATCATATTTTTAGAATGATTGCACCACAAAGACTGTCAATAAATCATCAGCAAAGGGCACTTATATCTGAAAGTGCTGTTAATAAAAATTAGTATGTCTTAAAGTAGTTTGGCCAATCAGTCAGATTCCTGTATGATAAGGGTAGCAGAATGCATTTGCAGATGTGGGTGGTTTCCCATTTTTGCACCACTGCCAGAGAAGGGCCTTGTGTCAGGAATACCTAATACATAAAAATGTTATGATTATTGATGTTTGTTGTTAGAAGCATTTTTAAAGTCACTAACATGACATCTGGCTTTGCTGTTATGTGTGTTTAATTTCAAGAGGGAGAGGATTCTGGCCCCTTTAGACCTACTCATTGTAAGTCTCTTCACACTGACCTTGACCTCCTAGTGGTCCTTGCCCATCAAGGAACCATCTCCACAATCAGCAGTGGCAGCTGTGGCCTCAAAAACACTGATACCCAAAAGTGCCAGTCACCAAGTCCTTCCCATTCCCAGCTGTGAACATGTAAGAAAAACAACACTTTGCACGTGATTATAAAAATAGGGTTGAGCATTTTTCATCCATGGTTCAAAAAGCACTTTACACGGGTGTGTCAGTATCATTAATCCCATTTTACAGATAGGGAAGCTAAAGTACAGAGATTGATACTTGTTAGCAAAATCTCCCCAGGCACAGATCACTGGGATGTTCTCTCTTTACACGACGCCTGTTATCACAAATGCCTAAACAGAAGGGTCTGAATCAATAAACCATCTCCCATTTCTGAGCGGCATAGAGGAAGTGTGTGCAGTGCCCACCACCAACAGTTTAACATACTGTTCCATGACACATTCGTCACCATGATAACAGGATAGCTGATGAGAATGTGTAGGCTGGTAGAGGTCTTATGATTTGGGTGATTTACATGTACGTGGTAATGACACAGGCCGCTGTTATCAACACACAGTGATGATGGACACATTAGGCCTGCTTCTTCCCTGCTCTGCACAGAGTGGGTGTGAAACACCACTAATGCAGAATGGCAGTGTTTCACACTCACTCCGCACAGGGTGAATGACTGCACAAGCTGCAGGGCATGGGAGAATCAGGCCCCTCCTTGTAATTAACAAACATGTGAGTTAATGTTGTCTGACATTACTATCTGAAGGCGAAATTTGTGTCTTAGGCTAAAATGGAAGGTGGTTATGATACAGATTATTATTGTTGTGTTACCAGTTCAGATTTCCAGGAATACACTGGTGAAATTGCCACAGCGAGGAGTTTGTCTTTGTTCTGATATCCAGGCGTGAAGGGAATTGTGTGAGGTTGGCAATGGACACAGTATAAATGCCAAAATAAATGGATATTTTGGATGAGGGGATTGGTAAAGCAGAAGAAACTAGGTAACTCTCTAGTGACACCACACAATACTCTAGCCAAGGATGTGAGTAACTTCCGCCCATAACATTGGCTGATTATCTACCACTTTGAGATGTTATGTTGAGGGATAGTCTCAGTTTTGGTCAGTTTGCAGGTTCTGTCTCATATACAAATCCAGAGGTGTGGATGGCCCAATACCACTGGAGCTGAAATTTAGAACAGAAGCCACTGTTAGGCCCAGTCTTATCAATACTGCCAGACCAGGGTGACCTGCAGTATGACTCTGTTTGTATCATGTAATCCTGAGTGTTTTGAGTTTGAAGGGGCATAGCTCACCAAATCTGAGCCCCCCCACCAGGGGTCCTTGCTGGGGAACTGTGGGCCCAGCCTACTGTCCTCATTAGAGAGCCAGAAATTGATTAATGTGCTGAAAAATCTCCTATTATCTCCAGCACAAAGCTTTCGGTTTCATCCAGCCAAGGCTGAGGCAGATGGAGTGTCATCGGTACATGTGTCAGAACTGACCAGGGAGGGAGAGTTTCAGAAGCTAAACAGAAAAATGCTGGTGGGAGACTTTTAATTAATTGCATTAAGAAGATACAGCACTGTGGACATTGGTAAAGATGCCAAGGATCCTGTTAGCGCTTCACACTCCTGTTATTACACATGGGTAAGGCATTGTTTCCTCCCCACCCTCCCTTGATTGGGTCATTCTGCATTCACTTGGTTTTCACTGACTGGAGTGAATTCACTGGGCTGTCCGAATTATTTCCCATGTAGCACCTTTCTAATTGGGCATTAATTAGGCATTAGTTAATGCCTGCTTGAAATAATTTATCTTTGGATGTGTCCAGTTTGCAGTGTTACTTATATCAGCATTATACTCATTATTAGACTAACATCATTATAAATGTTCTTCATTACCTGCTGGTTTCCAACATATAACCCTTGTTATTGGAAGTGAAAATCACTCCTCCTGAATGCATTATTAATAAGGACTGTCTTTATGCAGCACTGGATTATTGTTATACACTATTACATGGTTAGTGTTAAGCCTTTACTAGTGCTGGAGCTGAAGCGCTCAGAAGGATTTGGGTTCCAGGGGACAGAGTCTGTGCACTTATCCAGACAAAATGGATGTTTTCCTTCCTGTCCGTTTTAGGACAGATTATCCGTATGGTGGCACCAGCACAGGGATAGAGGGGAGGCTGCATAGGGAAAAGGGAAAATCCCCCACCTCGACCTTCACCCTGAGGCCACCCCCATCTTTGCTATAGGTTCTTATCTGGGCTAAAAGTCCAGAATCTGGATCTGGGACTGGTGAATCTAGGTGTACACCTTTCGTCGGCAGCGGGGCAAATGCTTAGGGCTCAAATGGTCAGAAGAATGCTAATATGGATCAACGGCCATCAAGTCCCAAAGGCCTGGCGGAGGAACCTTCTTGGACAACGGCAGGAGCCACATCACCAAGTTAGCAGGCACTGCGAGGCAGACACAGCACCCTTCAACCATCGAGCTTCTGCTCTCCATTGGGTAAAGATTGTGGCATCCCAGAGCGTGTATCCTGCTCCTACACACCACAGATTGCACGTCAAACTATTCTGCGTGGACAATCTAGGGCTGCAGGGGTCAGTGTGTCCCCCTGCGTTAGGGGGCTTTGTAGGGATCAGGTCTGCCTGCAGCATGCCCTGGATGCCCTTTGTGCTTGGGGTCACTGTTGAAGGTAGGGGAAGAGCAGGGGGAGCCAGTGCCACACCAGGCAGTGGGGGCTCCGGTGCCGAGGTTTCCTTGCACATAAAGTAGGATATTGTAACTCTGTTCAGGAGATAGGTAGCAATATATTGATTCGGGAATGTGAATTACTGTTGTTAGTTATATTCATGAGACAGGCCAAGTCCTGAAATTGAGTTTAGGAAAAAAGTTGTTTATGCTGGAAGAATGAATGCCCTTCTCAGCTGATCTGCAGTGTAGGTGTAGCTGTGTCGGTCCCAGGCTATTAGAGAGACAAGGTGAGGTAATATCTTCTATTGGCCCAGCCTCTGTTGGTGAGAGACCAGCTTTCGAGCTTGCCCAGAGCTCTTCTTCAGCTCTGTGCAGACGCAAAAGTTGGTCTCTCACCAGCAGAAGCTGGGCCTACAGAAGATATTACCTCTCAGCTCGAGCTATCTGCAGGGCTGTTCTGCTTGACTCCCATTTTGATTTTTACTGCTGTAAAACCCCATGTACAGCTACTCCATAATATAAATAATAATATTTAATCAGAGCAGGATACAAGTGGGGGCAAAGCACCTGGCCCGTTTACCATCAGAGTTATCAAGCAGGTAGAAGCTTGGTCATCACTCATTCCCGAGGCCGAATTCACACCTAGTACATCTCTACAGACTGACTGTAATGGAGCTGCCCCAATAACACCCTGTTTCTATCAACCGAAGCCTTCTGCATCAAGCCCATGTGAGACAGAGGCAAAAAGACAAGGCTAACCACCCCCCCCGGGGGGGGGGGCATTTACTTTGAACCTTGGGAACTAACTCAGAATGTCACATTTGCACACTGATGGATGGAAGTTGCTTTTTAGCAGGAAAAAACAATCCGTTACAGAATGTTACAATTCCATGTGCTATCCGAGAGGCAGCAAAGGGCAGGCTGAGCAGCCGTGGCGCCTTGTCTTTGGAAACAAGGAGTTACATTTCAGATCAGAGGTAGGATGTTTCAGCAAGTCAGTATCTCAGAGCTGGGGTTAGTGGACCTATCTGTGTTGTGCAGAGGAGAAAAACAAACCTATGCTAGATCAGCACACAGCCTACGTTTCACAGCAACCACTGCTTTGTGTTTGGCCTCCACAGAGCAGCAACAGATGCCTCTTTGGGATGAGGGCAAAGGACCAGCCTTGCACCACACAACCCCCATTGCTCCAGGGGAGCGAGGCCTGCAGCTGCTGCTGGAAGGCCAGCAGCCTCCTCTCATTCACTCCCTGCAGCCATCTGTTTTCAGTGCCTGGATGCCGGAGCCAGTTCTGGGAGCGTGTGCTCTCTGTGTGGTGAGCCTGCTGCTGCTGCGATTCAGCCAGGGAGTGCCAGCCACCCATCCACCTTCATCATTTCCTGCAAACGGTGTCATAAATAACTGACAGATCCCAGCTGTTTAGAATTATGGTTTCTGATAGAGTGACAGCTGCTTCCAATCCCCTAGTAATCACTCCGGCAGTTCTGGAACATTTCAGGAACATAAAAATCATTGGAGATAATTTTGTTTTTGCCTAATTTGGTGAGGCAAGCTGTGATTTAATAGCTATTATGACCTCGAAGGCAGATGACGAGCTGGAAGGCCACTGTCTTCACACAGCTTTGGGGGTGGGGTGCTGGGGGGACCATCAAAGTTATTCTGGGGGAAGGAGGGACAAGAGGAAACCCTTTTTACCAACTGCTCAAAACTGCATTTCAGCACTGTTCTAACTTAAGTCCCTTGTCCATTTACAAGTGAGAATTCTCTTCCCAGAGGCAGTAGCCCACAAGGGGATGCAGAAGGAATGTCACTGTGGAAAACGTTGGGAAGAACTGGTATAAAACAATGCATGTGGTAGAAGTACCTTCTACAGAAGTCAGGAGAAGAACTGGGGTCATGACAACAGTTGTAGCCTAGTAACATCCAGGATACCTCAGCAACACCCCTATTCCATTTTGGTAGCACCTGTGAGTCTCCCTTCAGTGAGCTCTGATGCTGCTTCAGTAACACAATTAAATACATGTGAATAAAAAATACAACTCCCGAGATGTAACAAGCACAAGAGTGAATTGGTGCATGGGATCATCATCGCCTCTCTGCAAACATACATGCTCCCTTCTTCTTTAGTGTTGCCTTCTGCCCTCCCACCCCACTGAGTTCCTCTGGCTCTAAAGTGAAAAGCCTCCAGTCCTGTGTTCCTGCAACACTGCAGCAGTCTCCTATGCACCCAGAGTTCCTGAGACTGTTTATTTTCTTGCTTACAGCAGTGCCGTGAATGCTTCTCCCTGCTGTAAGTGACAACAGCTAAGCCTTCTGGGGTGCATTACTGTTAGTCCAGTAAATGAAAAAGAAGCAGGTTGAGGAGCTCTGACGATATTAGTGGTGGTTCTGGCAGGAGGCACCAATAGGAAAGAAATTCTACTGAACAGCAGGAGAGAGATTGACTTTGCTTGTGGGTATGGGGTAGCTCAGGCTGTACTGGGCAGATACCACCACCACCTATGTGTTACCTTTGGGAATAGCCTGCTTGGAGTTTGCCTGAAGGTAAAACCATTTCCTGTGCAAATCTTAATATGGACAGACTTCTGTGGTCAGCAGCATGCCTGGGACATGTCATCTAGCCACAAGTTCCAGGTCCCCCTGCATATGAGGGGGAGGAGGCATTTACCCTACTCTCCACTTCTCAAGGTCAAAGCCAAGGTCATTGGGAAGTTTTTGGAACTTGTACATTTCCTCTTATTGCAGTTTTGAACCAGAGGCCTATAAATTTCTTAGTGTAATAATGCAAAAATCAATAGCTCTCTTTGGAACAATAGCTTTATCTTTCATTTCAGCAGGGTCCAATGCCTCCCCACAGACTCTGTCCCTGTGAATCAGACAAATTACTAACATGGGAGAGTGTGTGGGCTGCTGCCCCTCACCACATGTTGGGGCTTCTCAGTGATATGGGACTTATTTATTTAGTCCCAGTGCCATAAAATTCCAGGACAATAAAGGTTCCTCTGAAGGGAGCTGTCTTATGCTCATTCTCTTCTCTGACATTCAGCCCAAGCATGAATCCTTCAGGCTTTCTGTACCAGCAAAGGGGCTCCGAATAGCTCAGGGATCCCAGAGTCTCCACTCTCTGAACTGCCTGCCTTTGAAAAAAGCACAGGTTGCATGTTACTATGCCCCTCCAAGTAGCTTAGAGAAGTCGAGGAGAGGCTAGGCTGCCCATTTAGTTCCCATGAAAATGCCTTTTTGCCCTTGTGATGAACTAGGACTGTTGTTAATGTTTTCCCTGAGTACTGTGTGGGTGCCTCGGTTTCCCCTATGCAGTGCTTGAGTTTCTAGGTGGTGGAACAAGGATGCATGAGTGTTACAGAGGGGCCTGGACACAGAGAATGGCTGACACTCTGTATCTTAGCAACCGATGGCCCCGGGCCCTCCCCTGCAAAGGTGAGAGCTGAAGGTGTTCGAACAAAGGGATCAGGTGACCTCCTGGCCCAGGAGGCAGACAAAGGGGGAGGAGGGGCTGGATAGTTTCAGTTTGGAGCTGGCCGGAGAAGAGGGGAGAGAGGCAGACAGGGTCTGGCCTCCCTGCCCCCATTTGGAGCTGTGGGGTGAAATGCAGGGAGCCCCCAGGCTGGGGTCTAAGCTCCCTGCCCCCCGGAAGGACCCGACTGAGGGGTCCTGGATGTACTGACAAGCTCTGGTTGGACTGTGTTCCTGGCATCTCTAATAAACCTTCTGTTCTACTGGCTGGCTGAGACTCCCAGTGAATCCAGGGAAGAGGGGTGCAGGGCCGGACTCCCCCACACTCCGTGACAGCCCTCCCAGTTCAAACGCCCTGAACATCAGTTTAGCAGTTTCTAAATGAAATAGAAGTTATGTATTTGTATTGCAGTAACACCTAGAGACCAGAGCTCCACTGTGCTAGATGCGGTACAAACAAATAACCAGTCCCTGCACCAATATTGCTTACAGTCCAAGTTTAAGATTAGAGACAGCAGCTGGATATGACAAACAGACACACTGGCACAAGTTATCAGTGAGGCAATTTCAATCAATGTGATAAGCAGCAGTCACAGCACAAGTGTAGCTGAAGCTTTTTCCTGCAAGATTTCAGTGCCACTGTACTCTGAATCCAGCTGAAATAAAATTTAGCATCCTCAGCATACATAGTGTGACGGAGTAGAGAGCGAGATGGATCGGGCTGAGGCTGTAACATGAGCCAGGACGGGGGTGGGGAGGTGACACCTTTGGCTGGGAGAATGGTAAAAGGCTAGAGGAGGGGCCCCGGGGGAGGGGAAGAGCCTGCTGGAGGTTTGGCTGTTTTTTAGTCAGTTTTAAGCTGGGTGGTGAAACGCAGGGAGCCCCATAGCTGGGGTCTAAGCTCCCTGCCCCCCCCAGAAGGCCCAGCTGAGGGGTCCGGGTCATACTTACAAGCTCTGTTTGGACTCGTTCCTGACAACCCTAATAAACCTTCTGTTCTACTGGCTGGCTGAGAGTCACATTGAATCCCGGGAAGAGGGGTGCAGGACCTGACTCCCCCACACTCCGTGACAACTGGTGGCAGCGGTGGGATCTTCTGCACCCCATGAACGGCACTTCCTGCAGTAAGTGACTAGAGAGCAGTACAACGAAGGGGGATTGACGGGGAGCAGGTTGCTGAAGAGGCAGAGAGAAGCGGTTTCGGGGGGCGGAGGAGTTACGCTTAACCCTGAGGGGTGTGACCAGTGAGAAGGGCTGGCACACTAGGGGTTCCCCCTGGAAGCCGTGGGGGCCAAGACCGCACAGGCCTGCGAGTGGCCAGCAGGAAGATGTATGCTAAGCGCCGTAAGAACGACCTGGTGGAGCTGTGCAGGCAGAGGGGGCTGCGCGTTGGGAGGTCCACCAAAGACCAGCTGATTGCACAGCTGGAGGAGAAGGATCGCTGGGACGACCCGATCCCTGCCCCTGGGGGAAGCCGCCCGACAGACGCAGCATGGGCCCCAGGGCCTGACCTGGCTGGGAGGGGTCAGACTGCTGCCGAGGACATCCCAAGACCCCTCTCACCTCTGCACAGGGGAGAGGTTGGGGAAAGCCCAGCAAATACCGAGGGCACCTTGACCCCGGCGGCCAGCAGGGGATCTTCCCGGAGGAGCTCCCCATCCCAGCAGTGGAGGCGGCTGGATTGGGAGAGGGAGATAAAACTGAAAGAGCTCGAGTTGAGACAGCAGGAACTGAAGGAGGAGCGGGAAGAACGGGAAAAACAACGTCAACACGAGGAGAAACAACACCAGCGTGAGCTGGAGGAGAAGGAGAAACAACGCCAGCATGAGGAGAAACAACGCCAGCATGAGCTGGAGCTGGCCAGACTGAGGAGCAGTGAGGCCCCGGCTGCGGTGAGTGAGGGGGAACCCAAGACTACAGGGAAGTTTGATCGTAACTTCCTGGCCCGGCGTAAGGAAGGGGAAGATATAGACAGCTTCCTGGCGGCCTTTGAGAATGCCTGCAGGTTGCACAAGGTTGACCCTGCAGACAAGATCCAGTATCTCACCCCCTTACTAGACCCTGCAAGCCTGGACGTGTACGGCCGAATGAAAGAGACGGAGACTGGGGACTATGAACTGTTCAAAAAGGCCCTGCTCTGCGAGCTTGGGCTGACTCCCGAGATGTACCGTCAAAGGTTCCGGGATCAGCGAAAAACCCCTGAGATCACGTACCTACAACTGGCCAACCGGATACATGGATACGCCCGCAAGTGGACCGCTGGGGCCCAAACTATGGAGGACCTGCTCGAACTATTCGTACTGGAACAACTGTATGAACTGTGCCCATCAGACCTGAAGGTATGGTTGATGGACAAAAATCCAGGGAGCCCGCAGCACGCAGGGCGGCTGGCCGACCAGTTCATGAACAGTCGGTCAAGGGGTGGCAGGGAGGAATCCCAAAGGAGCAGGCCCACCCTGAGGCAGCAAGAGAGTCACCACGGGACCCACCAAAGGGGAAATAGGGAGAACCCCCTCCCGAGGGGAACCTCCGACACCAGAACCAACCGACCTGCTCGAGGGGACCAACGGGACATGAGCTGCTATCACTGTGGCCAGAGGGGCCACTTACGGTCCCAATGCCCCAAGATCAGAGACAGACTGAGCAGACCAAACCCACACCGGGTTAACTGGGTAGGGACCCAGCCGGACGAGGGGCCGACAGCCCAGAAGAGGGGGGCTGGCAGCTTATCAACGGCTCCGGAGGGAGGAAGGCCCCAGACCAGCTCCTCGGGGGGGCTGGATGCCCCGGACTCAGGGTTCTCGGTTTATAGGGTGGCCGCGGGGCTGTCCCTTCGGAGAGAGTGCCTTGTTCCCCTGGAGATAGATGGGAGGAAGGTCACTGGATACTGGGATACGGGCGCGGAGGTGACGCTGGCCCGGCCCGAGGTGGTGGCCCCAGATCGGGTGGTACCCAACACCTACCTGACCCTAACAGGGGTGGGCGGGACCCCGTTCAAGGTACCTGTGGCGAGGGTACACCTGAAATGGGGGGCCAAGGAGGGCCCTAAGGACATTGGGGTGCACCAGCATTTGCCCACTGAGGTACTGATGGGGGGGGACCTAGAAGACTGGCCCAGTGAGTCCCGGGACACCCTGGTCGTGACCCGTAGCCAAAGCCGGCAAGGGGCGCTACGCCCGGGCCTCGGAGAGGGTGCCTTGCACGGGGCGCAAGACCCTGGCCCAGTGGGGAGGGAGTACCCCAGGACCAGGCGCAGAGAGGCTGCGACCTTAGACACAGACAGCACGAGGGAACAGGTTCCCATTCCTTCCCCAGCGGCTGAGTTCCAGGCCGAGTTACAGAGAGATCCCTCCTTGCGGAAGCTCAGGGACCTGGCCGACCGCAGGGAGGTGCGGACCATGTGGAGAGGTTGCCAGGAGAGGTTCCTGTGGGAGAAGGGGTTCCTGTACCGGGAATGGGCTCCCCCCGGTGAGATGGAGACGTGGGGGATCAGGAGGCAGCTGGTGGTCCCCCAGAAGTATCGCCGCAAGCTACTGTACCTGGCCCATGACATCCCTCTCGCAGGGCACCAGGGAATCCGGCGCACCAGGCAGAGGCTGCTACAGAACTTTTACTGGCCTGGGGTCTTTACAACTGTCCATCAGTACTGCCGGTCCTGTGACCCCTGCCAGCGGGTGGGGAAGGCCCGGGACAAGTGGAAAGCGGCTTTGAGGCCTTTGCCCATCATAGAGGAGCCCTTCCAGAAGGTGGCCATGGACATAGTGGGGCCTCTCAACAAGACAACCCGGTCGGGGAAGAAATACATTCTGGTGGTGGTAGATTTCGCCACCCGTTACCCCGAGGCGGTGCCCTTATCCTCCATTGAAGCAGACACCGTGGCGGATGCGCTGCTGACCATTTTCAGCCGAGTGGGGTTCCCCAAGGAAGTCCTGACAGACCAAGGGTCCAACTTCATGTCGGCCCTGCTCCGGTGCTTGTGGGAAAAATGTGGGGTCCGGCACAGCTGGGCCTCAGCATATCATCCCCAGTCCAATGGGCTGGTGGAGAGGTTCAATGGGACGCTAAAGATGATGCTGAAAACCTTTATGAACCAGCACCCGCAAGACTGGGACAAATACCTACCGCACCTGCTGTTCGCATACAGGGAAGTGCCCCAGGAGTCTACTGGATTCTCGCCCTTCGAACTGTTATACGGCAGGAGGGTACGGGGGCCCCTAGACCTGATGAGAGACGAATGGGAGGGGGAGGCGGCCCCCGAGGGAGAGTCAGTGGTGGAGTATGTCCTGACCTTCCGAGAGAGACTTACTGAGCTCATGGGCCTGGCCAAGGGAAATCTGGCCAGAGCCCAGAGGAAGCAAAAGGTCTGGTATGACCGCACGGCGCGGGCCCGCGCCTACGCCACGGGGGATCAGGTGATGGTTCTCATTCCCGTGAGGAAAAACAAGCTGCAGGCCGCTTGGGAAGGCCCTTTCAAGGTTGTCAAGCAGCTAAATGAGGTAAATTATGTGGTGGAGCTGTCTAACCGGGCACACCACTGCCGGGTCTACCATGTCAATATGATGAAGCCATATTATGACAGGGGGAATGTGGTGCTGGCCGTGTGTGGACATTGGGAGGAGCAGGGAAGTGACCCTCTAGTAGATCTCTTCCCTGAGACAGGAGCTGGCTCCTCCCAAGAAACGATCCCCCTCTCTGATCAGCTAACCCCTGCCCAGCAAGCTGAGATCAGAGGGGTGCTGCATCGGTACCAACAGCTGTTTTCCAACCAGCCGGGTCGCACTAATCTGACTGTTCACCGGGTGCAGACAGGAGCGCACCAACCTATAAGATGCTCCCCCTTCCGAGTCACAGGGAAGACAGCTCGGGACCTGGAAAGAGAGGTCAAGGACATGCTGGCTTTGGGGGTGATCCAGCCGTCGTCCAGCCCTTGGGCCTCGCCGGTGGTGCTGGTCCCCAAAAAGGATGGGTCGATCCGGTTCTGTGTGGACTATCGGAAGCTCAATGCCATCACTGTATCTGATGCCTACCCCATGCCCCGGCCGGACGAGCTCCTAGACAAGCTGGGAGGGGCTCGGTACCTTACCACCATGGATCTTACAAAGGGCTACTGGCAAGTGCCACTGGATGCAGATGCCCGGCTGAAATCTGCCTTCATTACCCCTCTGGGGCTCTACGAGTTCCTGACCCTGCCTTTCGGCCTCAAGGGAGCACCAGCCACCTTCCAGCGCCTGGTGGATCAGCTACTGAAGGGGATGGAGAGCTTCGCTGTGGCGTATATCGATGACATCTGTGTCTTTAGCCAGACCTGGGAGGACCATGTGTCCCAAGTTAAACAAGTGCTGGACCGACTCCGGGAGGCTGGGCTGACCGTAAAAGCGGAGAAGTGCAAGGTGGGGATGGCTGAAGTGTCCTACCTGGGACACCGGGTGGGGAGCGGACACCTAAAGCCAGAACCAGCCAAGGTGGAGGTGATCCGGGACTGGCCCGCTCCACAAACTAAGAAGCAGGTCCAGGCCTTTACTGGGATGGCGGGGTACTATCGAAGATTTGTGCCCCACTTTAGTGCCATAGCCACCCCCATCACTGAGCTATGCAAGAAAGGGAAGCCAGACAAGGTGGTCTGGACCGAGGAGTGCCAGAGGGCTCTCTGTGCACTGAAGGAGGCTTTGATCAGGGGCCCGGTTCTGGCAAACCCAGACTTTGACAAGCCCTTTCTGGTGTTCACCGACGCCTCAGACATGGGACTGGGGGCGGTGTTAATGCAGGAGGATGAAACGGGGCAGAGACACCCCATCGTGTATTTAAGCAAGAAGCTGCTACCCCGGGAGCAGAATTATGCGGCCATCGAGAAGGAATGCCTGGGGCATGGTGTGGGCCCTCAAGAAACTAGAGCCGTATCTATTCGGGCGACACTTCACCGTGTACACCGACCACTCGCCCCTGACCTGGCTACACCAGATGAAAGGGGCCAACGCCAAGCTCCTGAGGTGGAGCCTGCTCCTGCAGGATTACGACATGGACGTGGTCCATGTGAAGGGAAGTGCCAACCTGATAGCGGATGCGTTGTCCCGGAGAGGGGGCCCTGAACTTCCCCAGGCCACTAGTCAGAGTGACCCCGCTCAGTTCAGTCTCGAAGGGGGGAGAGATGTGACGGAGTAGAGAGCGAGATGGATCGGGCTGAGGCTGTAACATGAGCCAGGACGGGGGTGGGGAGGTGACACCTTTGGCTGGGAGAATGGTAAAAGGCTAGAGGAGGGGCCCCGGGGGAGGGGAAGAGCCTGCTGGAGGTTTGGCTGTTTTTTAGTCAGTTTTAAGCTGGGTGGTGAAACGCAGGGAGCCCCATAGCTGGGGTCTAAGCTCCCTGCCCCCCCCAGAAGGCCCAGCTGAGGGGTCCGGGTCATACTTACAAGCTCTGTTTGGACTCGTTCCTGACAACCCTAATAAACCTTCTGTTCTACTGGCTGGCTGAGAGTCACATTGAATCCCGGGAAGAGGGGTGCAGGACCTGACTCCCCCACACTCCGTGACACATAGCTAAAGCACTTTGAGCACAGAGACGCTAATGGGAAGAAGCTCATACACTTGAGCCCTTCTGGGCACTACAAGGCCGCTGCTGGGAAAAGGCTCACAGCTGTAATTCTGCTGGACGTTGTCAAGGTGCTAACGAAGAGCCCGCTGCCTCTAGACACATGGACAAAAAGAACAAAACATGCATTTCTGGAGGTATCTGGTGTGTATCTGGTATGTATCTGGTATGTAAATTAAAGTCCAGTGTGCCTGGCACTGATTCTCCACATCTGGCATACTGGACAGGAAGGTCTGGTCTCACTCACTTGTTTATTTTCCATTGTTTGCCATCACACTGGCTTGAAATATGCATTGAAAGGCAGGATTGTCTTTCACATGTTCTTGGATGTGTGATCCTCAGAAACAAATTAGCACCGATTCACTTCTATATAGAGTGCAGCCATCAGGGAATCACTCCCAAATTCACAGTGAAAGAAAGCAATAATGCTTCCAGCACACTAATCCACTTGAAGAGCAGCTCCTGACCCCTCGCCTCGTGCTGGGGGCTCCATTAGGAATGACAAACTGCATTGAAAAATAATAAATAACTACAGAAATTGACATGGTGGCTGGAGGTCCAAAGGATTTGTACCCGAATGTGGAACTCCCTGTTTAATTAGCGCTCCTCTCTGTCCGTGTGGCTCTGGCTGTCTCTCACTCACTCTCTGTTCAAGCTAAAGTAAATAGAAAAAATAAGCCCAGTGGCAGCAGCGGCTGTGGGATTGGAAACTCAGATACAGAAACTTGTTTAATTTAAATACGTGTATCAGTACTAATGTAAGCGGAGAATGGAGGGAATGCAGACTGTTTTTTCTTCCATCTAGTCTGCTCTCTTCATTTAACCCCATTTTGGAATCCACCTTCTGCTACCAGGGGTGTGCTTGTGAGAACAGAAAAACTGCTCCAGCCGATGCTGAGTACAGATAGTGCCTACCCAGCCCCCTGGCTTCAACAGCAGCAGGAACAGCCATACAGGGTAAAGGTTGGTGCTGACCAATCAGACTCCATCCATATGAGAAGCTGGCCAGCTTTGGGTGCAGAATGGGACTGGGAGGCAGATCTCCAGCTCTGCTTGCTCCGGTGAACGCCTTCCCCCGGAAGAGCTGGAGGGGAGCCCACTGCAGCTCTCAGACTCATCCCATCATGGGTGTAGGCAGCTGAAGACCCACCTTGTCAAATGCTGTTTGGATTCTCTTGGAACAAAAGCACAGTGGAGGGATATGCAGGGTGTTTGGGGTTATGGACAGGCAGATCATTCCATCCTGCCCTGACTGCAATCCTGTGTGCGGAGGAGGACAAAGCTGCTTCCCCATCACTTGCCCCATTGTCTCTGGTGAGGATGGCATTGCCAAGAGAATGCCCTGGGTCCTTCCCGCACGCTGCCCTTGCCTCCATATCCCTCTCCTGCAGGGTTAGGATTCCACATGAGAGCAGAGAGGTAGCTGGAAGGGAGGCAGTGAGCAATGCAGGGATCTGAGAGACTCAGAATGGGCTTGGTGACACCGGTATGAGTTGCAACCTGCTTTCAACCACTTAAAGTAAAGCTCTTGATTCTTAGTGACTGGAGAGTCAAAGCAGAAGCCAATCCACAACTGGGACAGCATCCAACTAGCAGATTGAACCGTAATTCAAATATGCTTCTCAACCTCCTAAATTAAGAAGCTTTGTGAAGTACAGAGAGCAGCTAAGAAGGTTTTCCCTTATGGCATGAGGGAGGGACACATCCAGAGATATGGTCAACAGGAGACAATCCCAGCTCCAAGGGAAAACAAACATTCTATAGTAAGCTACTTTTGGGAGGTCTGAGTTAGTCTTTACCTAAGCACAACTGCGTAAGAGGAATTGACAACAGACAACAGACATATTGTCTTCTCCAGCTAGCACTAAATGCTGTGCAGACTCTAATGACACGTCACACACCCCTGGGGAGGGGGCAATTATTATCATCCCCATTTTACAGATGGGAGAAACTGAGGCACAGCAGACATGTGACTCGCCTTAAGTCAAACAGTGAGTCTGTGGGAGAACCAGAAATAGAACCCAGGAGTCCGGGCTCCCAATCTACAGCTCTAAGCATGAGCGTACAAACCAGTGTTTAAGATGGTGACCTCCCAGCAGCTGGTGTTTGGAAGTCCCGGGCCATCAGTGCTGGGAGGGCTGAGGTGGCCCAATGTGTTCTGCCTTAAGAGGAGGTGATGTCCCGGTGTTTAGCAGCCCAACTAGCCAGCTGAGGCCAGAACAGATGGGCCCCAGGAGGACCCATCTACAGCCCTCAGCAGAAGAAAGTTCATCGCAATGCTAGGTTGAGAATGAAGTAAAGGGAAATAGCTGAGGATGGGGAGATCCTCAAGGGGAGGCTAGAAATTATGATACCCCTGCATGGGAGAGAAATATACTAAAACAAGTGTAATTGATCATCTGGATCGTCTGCGTCTTATGGTGAAATTATCAGATACTTTGATTCTCTTTTGTCCTGAGGTGACAAGCTCTTCCTTGCTATTCATAGAAATGCAAAGAAGTTTGTTCATAATAGCAATAATAATTTTTTTCTTTATAAAGCAACCATCTACCAAAGTCTCCCAGGCACTTTGCAGTAAATAATCACAGATTAAATGACAAAAATCATCCAAGATTAACACAAGTCAGATCAGTATCAGGCACTGAATAAGCTAAGATGTGGAGAAAGCAGAGATTCACCAACTCGTTTCTTGGACCAGACACTAGCTGGGGACTCCCAAATTTCTTCTGTTTGGTTAGAAACATTATCAGAGTGGAAGAAAGCGTAAGGTCTGAGAGCAAAGCTACAGTCTCCTGTGTGCAGGAGTCACATACACCACTGTGCTCCTTGCACTATGGGCATAGGTCTTGCCATCGTAGCTCAGACCAGCAGACCACTGATTCTAGTATTCCATCTCAGACTAGCAAATGCTTCAGAAAACGGAACAAGTGTGGAATAACCTGCCCCCAAGTGAAGATTTTCCTAGACCCATTTTAGTGAGTGACTCATGCTCTGAAGCAGGAGGGTTTTAGTCCTTATACAAGGATTTTTAGCCTATCTAATGTAATTAATAATGAGAGCATTAGCTCAGTAAATGTCTGATCCTGCAAAGGTCCTGACCTCAACACTGTATTGTGTCAGGGAGTTCCACAGGCTAATTATATGCTGGGTAAATATGTATTTGTTTTTTCTGCCTTTCAGTTTAAATTAAATATCCTTGTGTTAGTATGATGAGAAGGCAAATAGGAGTGTACAGTCTACCTTCTCCACCATTCAGCAGTGTCCAGCTCTGTCTACAATGGGGGTGAAGGAGAGTGGCATGCTGGGCATCAAAGCATCAATCTTGGTTACATCTTCCTTCCTCAGAAAGAGCTTGTGTCGTTTAGAGAGAATCTGTCAAGCTGTTAGCTCAGTCTGGAATCCCAAGTCTCTTTCTCATCCAGGCCCTGAATGGATGGCACAATCTTTCCCCCCACTCCTTTGGTCTCCTTTGAATGCTAGAGTAAGATGCCATAACAGAGTGTGAAACATGAGTCCATCTGGTTAATGAGAAGGAGCCAGCCCAGCACTGTACCACAGTTAGCAAATCCCAGGGCAGAGAAGTGACAGTCTCAGACATCAGCAAAAGACCAGGCTGCAGCAGAGGTATTTGTTCACTCCGAGAATTTTGTGTTAGAACTGTGAATATAGTGGGACTACTCCTGATCCTGACACAAGCTTTGGAGAAAGCGACAGGGTGTCCATCTGCATTTATATAGCACTTATCACCACAGAATATAAGCACATGTATGAGGCCTCTGTTTGTATTGCACTCAACTTCGAAGCAAAAAGAAAAGTGTCATGTTACAAAGCAAAGGGATGCTAACAGCTGTCCCCTGTGCTCTTTCTGTGACCTATAGAATAGGGATAATACTCCTCTAGCTCACAGGGCTGTTGTGAGGTTTAATTAATTAGTGTGAGCATGTAACATGCTAGATGAGTGCTAAGCATCATTATGATTACTTGGTGCAGTGAGCAGTGGGCACGAAGAGAAATGATGCCCTGTAGATAAGGACCTGTGTATTGCACAGTAAGAGGGATGTGCATTCTGTGCAAAGTCCCTGAATTCTGGGGTGGGCTAGAGATTCTGCAGCAGCTTTAGATAAATTAAAAAATGGAGGCGCGTAGTGAATTAAATACGAAAATGATTAACATAATCAGTACAGAAATGCCTGTGTCAATATTAAATTTAGTGTGTATTTTGTAGTGACTGATAGCTGCATCATAGCAGTAAGGAGAAGCTGGAGATTTGGCACCTGGGATCCTGGGAGGCAGCTTGGGATAAGCACATTAGGAGACTGTTTCTGTTAAAATGATCGGCAGCAAAACGGTTAACAAGACTGACATTTGTGTTTGTGGCATTAGGTTTCAGAATGAACGAAGCATTCAGATAGATAGGGCATTTCATCCCTCTCAGAACTTTGGTTTCAGGCTGTCTGCAGACTCAAGCAGGCATAAGTTATATTCTATTCTCCTCAGCCATGTGGGCTTGACATTTCTTTTTTTTAAATGAAAGTGTAGGTTATGGAGTACAGTTCGGAGGGGTGGGGATTTCCCAGCAAATTCTACAGACAAGGAATCTTGCAACCCAGGGGCATTTAGGGCATGGTGCAGGGGTTCAGTCCCAGGCAAATCTCCAGATAGGTGCACACAGTAATAGGTGATGGCCCATTTTACAGCTAGAATTGTCCTACCAGTACAGTATAGAGTGTCTTTCTTACCCTCTGGCCTCTGCATGAGTCCCAGAGCCTGGCTCTCTCACACCAGTTGTACAATGGTGTATTTCCTCTGACTCCTGATTGAGCCTGGTGGAAGTGAGAGGAGTATCAAGCCACCACCTTCATACAGAGCATTGGGAGGGCAGCGTGTACCAGGCAGCCAAATTATCCAATGAGAATTAGCACTTTTGATTGCTACATTAGAACTTTCAGAATTTCCCACCTAATGCTTCTGTCATGTGAGTGACTGCCATTATGAATCTCGGAAACTGTCGCTTTCTTCTAGCACTGCACAAGGAACTCTGGGACAGGGACACTATGGCTATGTCTTCACTGCCAAAAAAGGTGTTTTTAACCAGGATAGCTAGCTAGTGCACATTAGCTCCTTGTAAAATCCTAGTGGCGATGAAGCACAGGTAGCTTTTACCATGATGTAAGTAGGTGAGCTCAACTGCGGGGGGGGGGGGGGGGGGGGGGGGGGGGGGGGGCGGGGGGGGATAATGTTGACCTTGCCTGGATATCTCACAGTAAAAGCTACCTGTGCCTTGTCTCCAGCATGGGCTAGATACCTGAGTAATTACCCAGGGTCCTGGGTGGTCTTGTGTAGCCTGTGCTGCTGCAGCTTCACTGCCCTGGTACTTGAGCTAGTTAGCTTAATCCTAGCTGGGTACTCCAGTCACACCCTGTGATTGCTCTGTGCACATATCCTGAGTCTCATCCATATACGCTGACAGTGTAATGATGCTGTAAAGTGGATGTGTGGCGTAAATGAGAATCAGCCCTGTGTTAGAAAAAAGAAAACAGCATTATCATTAAAACTACTCTGCCTCCCTGCTTCTTCCTATGACCTGTGCAGCTTCTTCCTATCACCTTCCCCAGCCCCCTCCTGTCTGGCTTCCTGCTACCCTTCTAAAGAAGCCCCACACATAGGCCTTGTCTTTGTTAGGAGTCAGGTTGCCCCTTTTCACAGGGATGCCTTTCCTGGAGGTGCCATGTATGCCCCAGGTTTCAAACACACACACGCACACACCGTATTATGACACGACATAGATGTGTAAAAAGGTAATAAAACAAGCCTGTTCTTGAGTTTCCGAATCTGTCACTGTCTCATGAGCTGCTAGGGTGACCAGACAGCAAATGTGAAAAATCGGGACGGGGTGGGGGGTAATAGGAGCCTATATAAGAAAAAGACCCCAAAATCGGGACTGTCCCTATAAAATTGGGACATCTGGTCACTCTATGAGCTGCCTACTGCTGTGAAGCCTCTTACCCGTGTTTAGGAGAACGGAAGGCTGTGTGGTTAAGTCACAGGTCAAGCTGTTAGGAGACCTGGGCTCTGTTCTCAGCTCTGTTTAAAAGCTTCCTGTGTGGCCCTGGGTAAATCACTTCTTTCTGTGTATGTTTTCTCAGCGGTAAAACAGGGCTAATGCCACTTCCCCAACTCCCTGGGGCACTGAGGCTAAATTAATGAATGCCGAGGTAGAAGAGCAGGAGAAGGGGAACTTTTCCCGAACTCGCACAATCTGGCATTCACTCCACAAAGAGAAGATAGCATTGCTCTGAATCAAAAGCAGAAGGTTAAGAAAAGTATTAATATACTGAAGGGTCTGTACACAAATGAAGGTGGTGCTATAAATGACTGTGACCTAGTGGGCACCACCAAAGCCTAGACTGATGATTCTTATAGCTGCACTGTTGGCATAGATGGAAAGAATCACAGGAGAGACTGAAAGGGAGTAAGTGGCAGAGGGTGGTGCTGAATGTGAAATGTAAAGCTCTGCTAGACGAAGCACTAGGATATGCACAATAGAGAACAATCCTCCACTGGGCCGAGGGTGGGGAGAGGACTGGTTGGGTCCCAATAGCCTTTTCCCATCTCTGGATTCTATGAGTTTGTACTTAATCTGGAAATAAAAAAAAATTGTCCCAGTTTTCCCAGGAACAGACAAACTCCCCATTTACTGCCCCTCAGAATGTAACATCTAAGCAGCCTCTGACTCACCCCTACTTTGCTCCTTTTCCCCCGTTCTTTAGAGCATTACCCCTGATCCCTGAGATGCTGGATGCCGCAGTACTCTCCAGGCATAGGAACACGGCTCACCATTCAAGCTCATCAGTCTGTTTCTCACTATGCCATTGTAAATCCTGTTATGATCCCTTTTTCGCCAGGTAATAACAGTTGGTACGAAACACACGAAGACTTGGGATTGGTGTGAAACCAAACTCACCAGTGTTCAGTTACTTTAGCTACATGATGCTGAAGTCACACATCAGACCCTCTCAAATCAGTTTCCCTTGAGACAGATAAATGGTGTGGCAGGAAATTAGGAATATCAGAAGAATTCACAGCTGTGAACAAAAGGGGCGTGTGTGCGTGCATGTGTGTGTGTGTGGGGGGGTGCAAAAGGAATCCCATCATGAAACACCTGGACATTATACATGTCCCGGCTATGGACGGACAAGCTGGTGGATGAGGCCCAACATATCTACAGTGTTTAGTCTTCCCTGTCTGTATACTCACTAGAAATGTCGCTCTGTAGAGACACAGGGGCACTTTGCTTTGTGAAAACATACAGCCAGGCGTGCTCATTCTGACCCAGAAAGGGAGCTTTGTCCTGCAGGGTCTTGTGCAACTGGTCTATGGTTGCTGCTGTCACATCAAGTCATTTGGATTTATATCAACACTGTATGTCAGTGCAAAGAGCAGCTGTAGCACTGTGGTAAGGAACATAAGAATTCCCATACTGCAGTGTTTCCCAAGCTCGGGACGCCGCTTGTTCAGGGAAAGCACCTGTCGCGCCTGGCCAGTTTGTTTACCTGCCGCGTCCGCAGGTTCGGCCGATCGCAGCTCCCATTGGCCGCAGTTCACTGTGCCCGGCCAATGGGGGCTGCGGGAAGCGGCGCGGGCCGAGGGACGTACTGGCCGCTGCTTCCCATAGCCCCCATTGGCTGGGCACAGCGAACGCGGCCAATGGGAGCTGCGATCGGCCGAACCTGTGGACGCGGCAGGTAAACAAACCAGCCAGGCGTGCCAGGGGCTTTCCCTGAACAAGCGGCGTCCCAAGCTTGGGAAACACTGCCATACTGGATCAGACCCCAAGGCCATCTAGAGCAAATGGTAAAAACCCTGCTGTAGCAGACGTGGGGTAATCTGCACCCCACATTAGGTCTCATCCTGATCTCTGACACTTAGACACTGGCTGAAGCCCTGAAAGAGAAGGTTCTGTGTCCTTTCCAAAATTGTATTAGCCTCAACTATTATAATCTCGACTCTCTTGTTATCCATATAAATGTCCAATCCCTTTTTGAATATCATTATGTTCTTGGCCTCAATGACTTCTTGTGGCAATGAGTTCCACAGTCTAATTACACATTGTGAGAAAAAGTATTTTCTTTTATCAGTTTTGAATTTGCCACCTTTTAATTTCATTGAATGTCCCCTTGTTCTTGTGCTATGTGAGAGGGAGAATGGAAGCTCCTGATCTACCTTCTCTATCCCATTAATTATTTTATATACTTTTATCATGTTCTCTCTTATTTATCTCCTTTCTAAGATGGCAATCCCAGTCTTTCAAGCTCTCTCTTTATATTAGAGCTTTCCAGGCTCTGGATCATTCTCGTTGCCCTTCTCTGAACCTCCTCCAGTTCTACGGTATCCCTTTGGAGACGGGGTGACTATCCACCTGGAAAAGGATCTCTCCTTTTCAGGAGTAATTAATTTCCCCAGGAAATGTAAGTGCTTGGGAAATGATGTTCAGCCTGTCTTCTCCCTAAAATCACAGCCCAGCACTGGACTCTGTGATTCCCACTCAGTCCCCCAGTACCCCTGCCCTGCGGTGGGACTGTCTGTGGATGAGATGGCTGAGGACTAATCCTCCCCCTTCCCTGCTGTCTTGTTTCAGGACTGTGTGTGACTGAGAGCTCATGCCAGCCAACCTGATGTGCTGTCTGCCATGGCTGTGCCTGTCAGAGGGTTTGTGGAGCAGATTACAGAGTAGCCCTAATAGCCCTGCACTCCCCATCTAGCACCAACTGCAACAGAAATATATTTATGGCAACAAGCAACACCCAGCACCAGGGACATTGCACCCCCAACCTCCTCACGTCCTGGTGCTTAACTATACATTTTACAAAGTTAAAACAAATTATAAACAGCAGAAATCGTTTATTTAAAAAAGAAAGGGAAAAAACTTGGCAAAAGCAAAAAGGAAAATAACTGAAATGCTCATTAAACTGAGGGGCTCTGTTTTCCTGTCCAAGTGGCCACAGCATCTCCAGAGGCTCTTGGGAAGCTTTGAAATGCCTTGTCAGACAAGCCTTTCATCCTACCTGATGTTGGCTGAATTCATGGACCCAGACATTTTTGCTGGAAACAGGAAAGAGGGAGCAGCTTCAGTCTAACTTTTCACTTTCCATCTGATCACCGTTGATACAATTTATTCTTACGACAGCATATGCTGCTTTCATGGTGTTTTATTCTGAAGTACAACTTGTCTTTGTTAGTCCCATTTTCAGGTCTTTCATCATTTGAGTAACCACATAAAAGGCATTTAAACATTACTGCTTATAAACAGCCTTGGTGAGAGGAGCTGGGAGTGGAGAAGCTGTGAGCTCTTCTTTAGCCAGCGTTCCTACACTATTCCCCAGAGGGTCTCCAGATAAGAGAGGCTGGGAGCAGAGTAGCTGGGAGCTCTGTCAAAGTCCATTCCCTTTAGCACCTGCTGTTGGTGATGGTTGATTCTGGAGGTGCTAGGATGTCCCTCATGACATTCCCTGCAGAGATTTGTGGCAGACTATCTACACTACAAGGATCCAATGAAAAACGGAATTGTTGTTTATTTGTTTTTGTCCGGGAAAGCAGGTTTGCAAGAACCCTCCTTCACACACAAACACACAGAGCTCATTCACACGGCTCCTCTGGAGTGGCCCTGCACCCTGCTCTCCTGATTCAGGTGCAGATGCTGTACATTTGTTAGCTGATTCTTCTGACACCCTGGGAGGGGCAAAGTCACTCAGCCCTGCTGATTTGTGTTTGTTCACCTGTCCCAAGAAGACACTTACTGGCTTTTTATCAACAGCTCTTTTTGCAGGGGCTTCCTTACTTCCTAATTAGCCAAACCTCCTTCCTTCCTTTGGAAAATAAATCACATTTTGTTGCTGCTGTTCAAACTTCCAGGATGTTGTTAAACATCCAGGTCCATTAACCCCTACAGCTTATCTCTGGGCATCCTCTCTCTGCCTTTGGCTTGGGGAGACTTCTCAGCTTATTGGTACTTATCAGACCTGGAAGTTAATCAGTGCTTTATCCCCAATCAGTGCTAATAGATCCCACCATGAAATGTTATCTGCTAATTTACTAACGCCACTTGGTGGTTTACAGCTACCCACAGAGAGCTATTGGAGTCTAATAATAGCACCATAGTATTGCTCTAGAATGGAAGCAAATGCATTTACATTTGTGTGGAGACATCCAGTGACATCACTAGTGACCAAATCCACCTGCTAAAGCTTTGATCCTTCCTTGAAAAAGGAAATGTCTTTCTAAGGACGTGTTTTCCCTGCCACGGCCAGTGGTCCTGCCCCAATCCCTGTTGTGCCTGGTGCTGGGAGATGCTAGTTGAGCATTCTCCACTGCCAGCTTTCCTACCCCTTCTCCCTAGAGAGGCTGGGGCTGGAAGAGCTGTGAGCTCCCTCCTATAATTCCCTGCTGTGACTCATGACAGATTCTCCACAACTACAAAGATCCATGGAAAAATCAGAATTGTTTTCAGAAAATAAGTTTTGTGAAGCCTCCGTCCACAAGCCTGCTTCCTGATTTGCAGAATAACTATGTTTTAAAGCCATCTTGTGAACAATCTGAGAACGTCTGGGGTTCACATACACCACAGAACTCATTTCACATTTTATAATCCACACAATCAGTGTGCTGAAGCCTGCGTCATGCTAGAAGTCGGGGAGTGCAGCAGTGACTGATTCCCATGGAAAGCAGTGGAGTGCACAGGTTTTCCCATTTACTCTCTATGCTTTTGTGCCTGTGTAAATATCCTTCCATGCTCACAGTCAATAGTGGTGCTAGGCACAAGCAGACTAAGCAATAGCTTAGGCCCCCAAGCAGTTCAAGGGGCCCCCAATTTAGTATTACAACTCAAAATACCGCTCATCTTATTTAACATGGATTCTTTAACAGCTGTATTAACATGTGCTATGCTGGCATTTTTTGGTTTGTGAAAAGACAGCGATGAGTATTTTTACAGGGCGAGTGAAGGGTGGCAGGGCCCCTAACAATATTCTTTCTTAGGGCCCCCAATGGGACAGTACCACCAGTGCACAGAGTCAGTACACGGACCAGTGGCTGGTGGCCCTGTCCCTCTTTCACTTTAAATCCCCCGTGATAGTCCTCACTCCAGTAAATATTGAGCCTCTGTTATTATACGATACGTTTGATTCTGGTGCTGTTACAAAAATCTCTGATGGTGCCAGTTCCCGGGAAGGTACAGAAGAGCCATTTCTTCTGTGTAAACACTATGGCTCATCAGCATAACAGTCCGGCATCAGAGATGCCTTTAACAACATGTAACCTCCTATTTCTAGACCACTGTCTCCACTTTCTCCATTGTCTCCCTCCCTTTTTTCACATCACCCGAGTCTTATCCCGCAAACTCCCAAAGAACTGATCTACCCTGGAAAATGTGCTGCCTCTCATTGGAACAACCTTTCAGGTTCTATTTAGAGCCTCTCTCTTCCCACTGAACATTCTCATCCGTGAACGCTTTACTAATTGCAACTTTTAATACATTCAACTGGGAGACCACAAGATCAAACACAGCTGCTGCCATGTTGCATGTCCTTTCACTCAGCCACAACAGAACAAGCAGAGGATGGACCTACTAGGACAAAGAGTTCCCTGCCTTCTGCTCCTTTATCCTGCTCTTTGCTCATTGAACCCAAAGGCAGAGAGGACACTGTAATTTAAGACTTTTATGGGCCATAATAAAGATTGCATCAGGAGTAACTAATGTAAACATACCCATTCTGACAAGCTGCAGCCAATGCAAACACGAGGGTCTCTCCAGGAGCACGATCAGTTCTCGTGAGGGGCATGTCAAAAAGCCAGTGCTGATGTCTTTCAGAAGGGAATGAGCAGAGCACCAATTCAGATCCTATAGCAGGTCCCGTCTGCACAAGCAAGGATGTCAAGGTTACCCTCCCGGCACCCAGACTTAAATCAGACATGGCCAGCTGACTATCTGAGCATGTGGCCTGCCTAGTGCTCGAGTTCACCATCCAAGCCTCACACCCAGCATGGACCAAAACTGCAGAATTGGAAGAGAGACGGGGAGGTAGATTATAAACCTGTAATTCAATCAATGGGGTTCAGATGATGTCACAGTGAGAATAACTGTCGTTATCAATACGTACATACTGGGTATACAGTTGCCTTTCCAATCAATTATTTCCTTCCAGCCACTCTTACTGATAATAGAGATGATTTAATGGAGCTAAACACTGAACTGATACTTAACTAAAAATGCCAGGAAATGGCTGCATTTTGTGCATCGGTGTCCCGAGGAAACACAATGGGTGGATGCGCCAGCCTAGAGGGGAGAGGTGTGGCGAGGCAGGAGTGGAGAAGGAGATCCAGGTTGGAACTGGAGTCCAAACAGTGGGGGCAGCTAGAAGGAGGGTTTGGAATTTATGGAGCATTCGAATATTCTCTGTGGCTGGAGACTGCTTACATGAAATGGTCTCCACTTAAACTGAAGTGGTTTTGATCTTTTATATTCAAAACTGACAGACCACATAAAGTGGGATTCAAACTGCATGGGAAAGAAGGAGAAAGGGATTTTTCAGTTAACACAGATAATCTGGTGTGTAGTTCCAGTGTTCAAAATAAACAGAAGATGGGCTCTGGAGGACACAAGATGAAGATTATGAAGAGTCTTAATGTATCCACGTGTTTTTAAATAAATCTACGGAGCACAGAATACAAGCAACAAGAACATGAAGTGCTGTCTAATAATTGACATTATGATCTAGTGAGCATGACTAAAACTTGGGAGGATTCTCATAATGGGAACCTTCTTTTTTACTCTTGTAAGGTGTTCAGATACCATGGTGATGAGCCTGGCACAAAAACTTAGACAGCTATTTAAATACATAAGTATGGCTGGATACAATCAATTCAGAGAGATGGAGAGGAAGGAAAATGGAGGGCTAGTGCTATATATAAAACCATTTGCAAGGCCATGTCCAACAATGAAGAGGCTGGTAGTGAAAGATTCTAGTTAAGAATGTGAAGGGGGGGAAATAAGAAAGTATTGTGGCCAACTGCTATAGACTCCCAGGGGAGGCGGAGAGTGAACAGAGAAAATCCCACAGCTGGTAGGCAGTATCCAGGAAAGTCCGACATTTGACATTAAGACAGTAGACTTGTAGCAGAGGAGAAGCCTGACTAAAAGGAATGGGGCTAGGCTGGCTGGTGCCACAACAGAAACAAATCCAATAGTTCCAAAGGAAATGGTATGAACAATGGCAAAGGAGTAAAACTGTTAGAGTTTCTGAATTTTAAATGGAGTGAGAGAAAATATATGGGGTTTTAGCAGGACATAGCACAGCTTTTTACATTGGACTAACCTCACCTGGAAAACACCAGCACGAGCATTAACTTGGGGAAATCATGTAACAATTTGCATAATTTTAGGAACCCTCCTCACCCAGCCAACGAACTGAAACATGCCCCTATTGGCCACCCTCAATCCAGGCCAAGGTTGCCTGTAACAGGGTGATTTGCCCCTTCGGGGCTGGAGAGCTGGAGCTAGCTAATCCTGATAGCAGAATGAGCCACACCTCGAAGAGGTCAGGGTAACGGCCCTATAAAGAGCAGCAGAAGGCTGCAATGGTGGGGGAGGGGCAGCGGACATGCTGCACATGGAACACTAACTTCGCTGGCAAGGAGGGAAGGAACAATCTGCTTGAGCCTGTAGCACATCCTCGTGAGAGAATCCCCTCCTGACACTATCATTGTGCTACGGGACGCCAACGTGAGAGAATCCCCTCCTGACACTATCATTGTGCTACGGGACGCCAACGTGAGAGAATCCCCTCCTGACGTTATCATTGTGCTACGGGACGCCAACGTGAGAGAATCCCCTCCTGACATTATCATTGTGCTACGGGACGCCAACGTGAGAGAATCCCCTCCTGACGTTATCATTGTGCTACGGGACGCCAACGTGAGAGAATCCCCTCCTGACACTATCATTGTGCTACGGGACGCCAACGTGAGAGAATCCCCTCCTGACACTATCATTGTGCTACGGGACGCCAACGTGAGAGAATCCCCTCCTGACACTATCATTGTGCTACGGGACGCCAACGTGAGAGAATCCCCTCCTGACGTTATCATTGTGCTACGGGACGCCAACGTGAGAGAATCCCCTCCTGACGCTATCATTGTGCTACGGGACGCCAACGTGAGAGAATCCCCTCCTGACGCTATCATTGTGCTACGGGACGCCAACGTGAGAGAATCCCCTCCTGACATTATCATTGTGCTACGGGACGCCAACGTGAGAGAATCCCCTCCTGACATTATCATTGTGCTACGGGACGCCAACGTGAGAGAATCCCCTCCTGACATTATCATTGTGCTACGGGACGCCAACGTGAGAGAATCCCCTCCTGACACTATCATTGTGCTACGGGACGCCAACGTGAGAGAATCCCCTCCTGACACTATCATTGTGCTACGGGACGCCAACGTGAGAGAATCCCCTCCTGACATTATCATTGTGCTACGGGACGCCAACGTGAGAGAATCCCCTCCTGACATTATCATTGTGCTACGGGACGCCAACGTGAGAGAATCCCCTCCTGACATTATCATTGTGCTACGGGACGCCAACGTGAGAGAATCCCCTCCTGACGTTATCATTGTGCTACGGGACGCCAACGTGAGAGAATCCCCTCCTGACACTATCATTGTGCTACGGGACGCCAACGTGAGAGAATCCCCTCCTGACGTTATCATTGTGCTACGGGACGCCAACGTGAGAGAATCCCCTCCTGACGTTATCATTGTGCTACGGGAGCCAACGTGAGAGAATCCCCTCCTGACGTTATCATTGTGCTACGGGACGCCAACGTGAGAGAATCCCCTCCTGACGTTATCATTGTGCTACGGGACGCCAACGTGAGAGAATCCCCTCCTGACGTTATCATTGTGCTACGGGACGCCAACGTGAGAGAATCCCCTCCTGACGTTATCATTGTGCTACGGGACGCCAACGTGAGAGAATCCCCTCCTGACGTTATCATTGTGCTACGGGACGCCAACGTGAGAGAATCCCCTCCTGACGTTATCATTGTGCTACGGGACGCCAACGTGAGAGAATCCCCTCCTGACGTTATCATTGTGCTACGGGACGCCAACGTGAGAGAATCCCCTCCTGACGTTATCATTGTGCTACGGGACGCCAACGTGAGAGAATCCCCTCCTGACGTTATCATTGTGCTACGGGACGCCAACGTGAGAGAATCCCCTCCTGACGTTATCATTGTGCTACGGGACGCCAACGTGAGAGAATCCCCTCCTGACGTTATCATTGTGCTACGGGACGCCAACGTGAGAGAATCCCCTCCTGACGTTATCATTGTGCTACGGGACGCCAACGTGAGAGAATCCCTGTCACGGAGTATAGGGGAGTCCGGCCCTGCACCCCTCTTCCCCGGATTCACTGGGAGTCTCAGCCAGTCAGTAGAACAGAAGGTTTATTAGAGATGCCAGGAACACAGCCCAACCAGAGCTTGTCAGTACATCCAGGACCCCTCAGTCGGGTCCTTCCGGGGGGCAGGGAGCTTAGACCCCAGCCTGGGGCTCCCTGCATTTCGCCCCACAGCTCCAACCGGGGCAGGGAGGCCAGACCCTGTCTGCCTCTCTCCCTCTTCTCCGGCCAGTTTCAAAACTCAAACCCAAAAGCCAAACACTCCAGCAGTCTCTCTCCCCTCCCCCGGGGCCCCTCCTCTAGCCTGTTACCATTCTCCCAGCCAAAGGTGTCACCTCCCAACCCCCGTCCTGGCTCATGTTACAGCCTCAGGTAAAGTCTCGCATTTCCAATGCAGCCTTTCCCTCAGGTCAGACCCATCTCGCTCTCTACTCCGTCACAATCCCCTCCTGACGTTATCATTGTGCTACGGGACGCCAACGTGAGAGAATCCCCTCCTGACGTTATCATTGTGCTACGGGACGCCAACGTGAGAGAATCCCCTCCTGACGTTATCATTGTGCTACGGGACGCCAACGTGAGAGAATCCCCTCCTGACGTTATCATTGTGCTACGGGACGCCAACGTGAGAGAATCCCCTCCTGACGTTATCATTGTGCTACGGGACGCCAACGTGAGAGAATCCCCTCCTGACGTTATCATTGTGCTACGGGACGCCAACGTGAGAGAATCCCCTCCTGACGTTATCATTGTGCTACGGACGCCAACGTGAGAGAATCCCCTCCTGACGTTATCATTGTGCTACGGGACGCCAACGTGAGAGAATCCCCTCCTGACGTTATCATTGTGCTACGGGACGCCAACGTGAGAGAATCCCTTCCTGACGTTATCATTGTGCTACGGGACGCCAACGTGAGAGAATCCCCTCCTGACATTATCATTGTGCTACGGGACGCCAACGTGAGAGAATCCCCTCCTGACATTATCATTGTGCTACGGGACGCCAACGTGAGAGAATCCCCTCCTGACATTATCATTGTGCTACGGGATGCCAACATCATGCTGGGAGCTGATGCTAGGACAGCTTGGCTGGAAAGTGTTGGGCACTTTTTTGTGGATGTGACCACAGACAGTTACAGTGAGCGACTGCTCAAGCTTTGTGATACAACCAGACTCCATAGTTCTGACACCGATTTCCAGGAGAACAACATATACGCATGGACTTGGTATTCAAATGAGGGATGACCTGCCAAGCACTAGATCACCCATTTCCAGAGAGCCCGGTCTCCTGCCAGGCCTTAGTACAGACCAGTTCGCAACGGGGGGTGATGCAACGTGGCTTCCGCATAACAGCCCTGGAATATGCAGATGATATGGCTGTGTTCCCATCCTCACAAATTCGTCTCATCAATGCCTGAATATACGTACAGGAAAAGCAAGTAAGCTTGGTCTTCAAGTCAGTTGGAAAAAACGCAAACTGATGGGAGTGGCCAATGGACTCTACTCTACCCATTGTAACTGTGAAGGGCAAGAAGTTAAATCCATCAACTCATTTGAGTGTCTTGGCTCCATTGTCCCCAAGGAGGGAGGTTGCTTTGCCGACATGAAACATCGAATCAGGAAGACTATGGGTGTTATGCATGCTCTTTGGAAGCGCTGTGGCATCAACGCCACATATCAGCTTGGACTCAGATGGGTATTTATCTGGAGTATGCTCTCTGTGCTCCTCAAGCCAGAGAATTAATGAATGATGAATCAGGAGGCTGCAATGAAGGGGAGGGAAGCTCAGGAAATTGTAGAGAAACTGCGAGGGTGAAGGTCTCCTGCAGGGAAAATCCTGACACCAGGGGAGCAGGAAGCTCCTGTGGGGAAACACAGATGGGGTTTGAGCTCCAGCTAGGAAGACTTGGGAGGATGGGCTGTGAGAACAGACTGGGACAGAAGAAGAGCTCTGCTTGTGAGGGAAAACACCAGAGCTAAATATGTACTTCTGTGTGGTGAGAGACCATGTTGTGACCCCGAGGACTGTTATGAACCATTTCTGTGATTAAACTGGCCACAAGCAGGGGTGGTGATAATCCAGAGAGCAGCCTGTGTGCAGTCCTTAGGGGCCCCTGAAGAGGGGGGAGCAGAAGCAGGGTGCCACAGAGGCACCCCTGGCTGCTAGGGGGGATTCAGGAGGCAGCAAACCCTGTTACCTTCCCCAAAGGGGAAGAGGAAGCAGGGAAGGAGGCTATCTTTGTAATTCATTTACATTGATGGGTCTGGACCTTGGCAAAGGGAAGGGGCCTTCATGGGCCAAACTGACTTTGCCTGGTTCACCAAATGTTATTTGTCTTTCTGGCCTTTCCTGTCCATATGCCTATCCTGCACTTCCTTATTTTCCCTGTGTACTAAAACCCGCAGTGCGTGGCAACACTGACGAGCTGTGGAATGGAGTCTTTATACCTTGTATTCACAGGTATTCAGATTCACGGGCAGAATACCAGTGTATCTGACAAGCTAGAGACTCCGTTCCACAGCTCTGAGGCATTTGGTTTTGGAAATGTTGCTCCCCATAATGAACTGAGTCTTGAAGCCACCTGCCCAGCCTCTGCTCAGAGAGTTCCATTCTGAGCTTCTAAACAAGAGAGAGATGCTGATGATCCCTGAAGAAACAAGGTAGAGAAGGAAAAATCCAGTTGTGCATCATACTGCTGCTGCAACTGCCATTAACCTGTCTATGAACTTCTGTGACTGTCCATTTCTTTCCCTTTGACAGCTGGGACTGCTCTAAGCATGCTTTGGCCGTAGCATAAAGGGATTTGTTTCTTCTTGCTGCAGTGGCACACCATGGAGTGACTGAATTCTGCTGCAGGCATTTCTCTGATACTTTGCCCTGACTCCAAAATGGAGAGCTAGCTAAACATATACCTTGGTGCACTGGATATCCACAGCATGGTTTAGCTTAGCAGGATAAACTGTCACTGTTGGAAAACAACTAGAAGCAGCAGGCTTCAGGCTCCTTCAAGAGTAACTGTATTAGCAAACAAACATGCTGTGAGCTCCATTCCATTACAGCTCCAAGCTCCAAACATCTCAGCATATTCCAGACTCATTCCGGAGACTCACAGCCCTCCTCCTGCACATTCCAGATCAGAAAGACTTTAAAATAAGGAAAGAAGACAATGTAATGAGGGCATCATGCTTCTCTGGGAGGATTATACAGCCAGATGCCAAAGCAAGGATACAGAGAGCAAATCCAGTGCAGATGGAATTCAACAAATAGCACTGCATCCATCAGAGAATCAGGGGGACAGACCAGCAGAGCAGACGTGGATTTTACATTTCATGACAGACCTTTAAATGCTCTTTTAAAGGCACTTTTCCACTCCAGGTACTACATTGTTTCTAAAGACCACATGGATCTGTCTCAGAGTAAGACTTTGTTGACAGAAGGCGCCAGGCATGACTACTCAGGCTGTGACCTTCCTATGTTAGAGAAAGTTGCACTGGTGTAACTGCATCATTGCAGTTGTTTGTGTAAATTGAACGTAGTCAATTTAACTGAGTTCGAAGGGCAAGTTCTACTAGCCAGATAAAATTGACCTAAAGGTGTTAACCTGCATCTACATGAAGAAAAAGGTGGAGTTTAGGTGGGGCTTAAATAGCATGGTTAGCTAACCTTACCTTGACCACTTGTCTGAGTCCTGGTCCACACTTAAAAATTAGATCAACCTAGCTATGTCACTCAGGGCTGTAAAAGGCTTTGTACCCTGAGAACCGTAGTTAGGTCAAACTCAGCCCTGCTGTAGATGCAGGAAGGTCAATGGAAGGATTCTGCCATCAGCCTAACTACTGCCTCCCAGAAAGGTGGACTGACACCATCAACAGAAAAAGCCTTTCTGTCGCTGTAAGAAATGTCTGCACTCCAGTGTTACAGTAGCGTAACTGCAGCGCTGCAGTTGTGCCAGTGTAGTGCTTGTAGTTGAAACATAGCCTGAGTCAAGACCTGAGGGTTAGCACCAGTTCAATTACATGGATGTGCTTATATCACGGCATATTTCTCTAGTATGGCAGGACCTGTGTCAGCAATGTGCACTGGCTCCTTATATGGTCTGAATGTGCTGGCACCAAGCTAGGCTCCCCTATACAGTGGGTCTGATTCTCCACTGTCTGGCACCCTTATGCTGTCATTGGTGCCCGTGCAAAGTAAGCGTAACATTTTATCAACTCAGAATTCTCCACAGGCTCACACTGGCAGTGGCATTCTGCACCCACGCTGGACAGGTGTAAATGATGACACGGTGCAAGGAAGGGGAGAATCAGAGCTTTGCACCAGTTGAAAGAAGTGCTTCAGAATGAGGGGTGGGAGGAAGGCTCCGCCCCACTCATGGTGCAGTTTAGTCTCTGGTGCTGGCCACTACAGTGGGGGAGAGGAGGAGTGGCTGCCAGCTCCTAGTCCCCTCAGGGGGTGCTTGCACAGCATGGCGTCTTTTATTGTTGCCTATTTGTTATTTTCAATCTCAGTGTAGCACTAACTAAAAATCAAAGGCTTGACTGTTTCCTAATTTAGACAGACGAAGAAACCCAGCAAAGATGCTTCTAAATCTCCATCTGCAGCTCTGTCTAAGCAAACGGGCCCTACAGAAGAAACAAGACAATTCTCAGCATCTGCCAATTGGGTCATAGTCAAACATTTGGTCTTTTATGCAGCTTTTTAACCATCCTTGGAGCTATTGTGGGGGTGGGGCTATCCCTCCTCAACCACAGAGTAATTCTTTTACCCACTCCCACAAAGGGGGCAGGGTCCCTTACACAGACTGGGCTATGGGGATCTGTGCCAATCCCTTATCTGAACCTCAGTGGATACAGGGAACCTGAGCCATCTCCTTTTATAACACTTCACTCTTATATACTGCTTCTCATCCAAGGATCTCTCGAAGTCCTTATAGAGGGGGGTAGATGTTGTCATTTCTATTTTACAGATAGAAAATCTACGGCACAGAGAGGTTAAGGCCAATGTTTGAAAAGTGACCACTGATTTGGTGTGAATTAATTTTTGGGTGCTCAACCTGAGATCCAAAAGTCCTTATCAGCCAGAGCTTCACCCCTTCTTGTCCACTGTTGGGAATGGGTTACATCCACCCAAATTGAATTGGCCTTGTTAGCACTGACTCCACACTTGGTAAGGCAACTCCCATCTTTTGATGTGCTGTATATTTATACCTGCAACTATGTTTTCCACTCCATTCATCTGATGAAGTGGGTTATATCCCACGAAAGCTTATGTCGAAATAAATCTGTTAGTTTTTAAGGTGCCATCGGACTCCTCATTGTTTTTACTGATACAGACTAACATTGCTACCCTCTGCCCTTTCAAGAGGGCTCAGCACCCATTGTATACCCGCGCACAGAGGTGCTGGAACTAGGGGTGCTGGGGGTGCTGCCGCAGGTTTGATTTTGATTCAGTTTGATTCAATGGCTCTGAGTTCCCCCACGGTACACATTGTTCCTGCATCCCTGCCAGTGCATTGAGCTCTTTTGAAAATCTAATCCTTGGAGTCTGGTTTTCAGCGGTGTTGAGCTTGTGGGAGCTGCAGGTGCTCAGCTCTCTGGAAACCAGGTCCAAGGGGTCTCAGGATGGGCTCCCAGAAAGGGAGCTGCCCAAAATTAGAGATTACATTTTAAAGCAATTCCATGTGACTGGGCTAGTGCGCCAGTGTTTGAGACCTCCAGACTCCCAGGCCTACCTAGTATCCAATGGACCACACTGCTTTCCTTGGATGGGGCACAGGTCTTCCCTTACAGTGCTGGGCTAACGCATTCCAGAGAAAGTTAGAAAGCATCTCTGTGAAAATTAAAAAGACTAGATTGCAAGCCTGATATCTGGGGGTGTTTGGTGACTTTCTGGGTCAGACTGAGACAAGCATCCCAAAGAGGAACGCCTGCAGAAATAGTATATTCCATTCCTAAAACTCTCCTAAGATGACAGAGCTGTCAAAGGGCAGGTGACTGAATAATCACAGCTGGTGCTATTTAGCCTGCAGCCTCAAACAAACCACTTCTTGGGACAGGGAGTGGGGAGAGGCAATCTGAGAAATCATGCCCGGAGAGAGAGGTGGCTGTGGGGCTGCCCGTGTTATTGCTTGTGACTCCTGCAGAAGTCACCTAGCACCAGAGATCCCTCATTGCTGGGGGAGAGGATTAAACTGAATTAATCTGACAGGGAAAGGAGAACGGAAGAGGAATGGGAGAAAGAGGAGAGGAAGAGTAACAAGTCCCATCAGTCACATCGTTTCTCTGCATTCCAGCTCCGTTTGCAGATTTATTAAATCGAGAGCCAATTTCAACATCATTTCTTTCAAGCAGCTCCACCTCACAGGTGTGTGGAATTTATTTGAGATAAAGAAAACCATTACGGAGAGACAGCAATCTTCAAAGACCACCTCAGAGACCTGAGAGAAATAAAAACACTAGCCCATGCAAATGTGCAATTAAGTTTCAAAATACTTGTGCTCCATGAAAAATGCTTTCCCTGCAGAGAACAGGCCTTTGAGGCAATTTTCCCAAATCCCATCAGCATTCACTCAAAATAAAAATAACGTATGATTTTCCTCCCTCTTTGTCCAATACTGTCTCTCTCTCTCTCGCGCGTGCGCTTGCTCGCTCTCTTCCAGATAGGAGATGGCTCCAGTGCAAGAAATGTATTCTCTCATTTTGGTGGGAGATAGACTGCACTTCCAGAGGAAGAAACACAGGCCATTTAAAGGAGACGATGTGAATCAGACTCAATTCAGAATTAGATTAAGGCTTTCCAAGGCAAGAGTGCCAGCTCTAGAGACTCCCTGGGCACTACAGCCTGAGACGGAGTCTTGAGAAGGGCTTGGGGGAACAATTCACAACTAATAGTTTATTCAACTAATGTAGCCCCTTTTTCTGTTCATGAATTATCCACAGACTAGGATTTTTACGAGTGTGTTTGTTATTCAGTGACTGACTTGTGCCAATATAGTCCTGGCTGTGGACTGCTCACCCACTCTTCACAGTAATTGTAGCTTGGAATATGTTCTTCATTAGTCACTATTTGTGCCGCGCGACTAACCACAATGCATAATTAACCTGTGGAACTCACTGCCACAGGGTATCATTGAGACCAAGAGTTTAACAGGAGTCAAGAAAGGATTATACATTGATAAGCATCATGAGAACATCTCCAGTTACGTTAGCCCAGATAAAATTACAGATAAAAATCCTCATGTCACATCATGAGACAGCTTCTAACTGCCAGAAGCAAGGAAAATATTTCCCGTCAGCCCATTATTCCATAATTATCCATTCCAGGGATTCTTCCTCTGAAGCATTATGACTGTCCACTCTCAGGGACGGGACACTGGAGTACATGGACCCCTGCAGATCCATTTTAATAAGTCCTTTGTTCACACATCTACCAATGTGATATGTGCCATCATGTGCCAGCAATGCCCCTCTGCCATGTACATTGGCCAAACCGGACAGTCTCTACACAAAAGAATAAATGGACACAAATCTGACATCAGGAATCATAACATTCAAAAACCAGTAGGAGAACACTTCAATCTCTCTGGTCACTCAATAAAAGACCTAAAAGTGGCAATTCTTCAACAAAAAACCTTCAAAAACAGACTCCAACGTGAAACTGCAGAACTGGAATTCATTTGCAAACTGGACACCATCAGATTAGGCCTGAATAAAGACTGGGAGTGGTTGGGTCATTACAAAACCTAAATCTAATTTCCCCAATACTAATTTCCCCCTACTGTTACTCACCTTCTTGTCAACTGTCTGAAATGGGCCACTCTCATTACCACTTCAGAAGTTATTTTTCCTCCCTTGGTATCCTGCTGTTAAGTGAATTGTCTCGTTAGACTGACCTCACACTTGGTAAGGCAACTCCCATCCTTTCATGTATTTATACCTGCTCCTGTATTTTCCACTCCATGCATCTGATGAAGTGGGTCTAGCCCACGAAAGCTTATGCCCAAATAAATTTGTTAGTCTCTAAGGTGCCACAAGGACTTCTCGTTGTTTTTGATCATCTAAATCTCATGATATTACTTCTGCTCTCCAGTTGGATCGTTCCCAAACTGACAGAATTTTCAAGATGGCCATGTGAATGCTTCTAACGCAAGTACTCCTGCAAATCCTTATTCATATGGATATTTATGACTCCCTTACTGCAATCTGTCCTGAAACCTAAATTTGACTCATGTATAGTGTCTCCCCTCTAGTGAGAAACTGTATAGATTTTGGAGCATAGCAGGTCATTTTTCCATTGTAGGAGAAATCAGTGATGCATATTGGATATTTTCTTAGTGTAACTTGTTCTATTTCAAACTCTGTACACTCATCCTTGAACAGAGGTGGTCAAATAGCATGCAGGCTAACTCCTCTCTCAGGCAGAACACCAATGTCTGAGCAGCTCTGAATCTGCCCCAAGAATTGACTCTAGTTAGAGAGATTAAGGCAGAGAGCAAAATACCCTGCGTCTGCTACAGCTCCCTCCAAATTATACTTTCTCAAAACCACTAACAATGCAGCAATTTGTCAAAGGCTGACCAGTGCTGATATGCCAAGACAAAGAATGCGTGAAACTCTGTGTAACAGCATCATCTGGTGATGCCCACCATCACAGCACGCTCACAACAAGCCAGTAAAGGGCCACATACACTGTGTGAGTTGGCGGGCTTTGTTAGAACAAATGTTTCCAGTACTTAGCCAGCTCTAGTCCCCACTACCAACATGAGAGGTTTGTCCAATGATTGTCTCCCTGTTTACAGGCCATGGGGTTGTATTGGAACCATAGCGGTTTTGGCAATCCCAGACAGAAGAGGTGGCTCTGAGTGCTTTGTTCTACCTGCTCTTGGCTAAGGCACGGTGCTGTTCCTCTCGGATGCTGATCTCGACAATTTCCAGGCTTCTGCTACCTCCCAGCTGGATTACTACAACACTCCCATAGCCCACTGAAAGCAATGAGAGTCTTTAATTCCACTGCAATGGGCTTTGGATCAGTCTCTCTATTAGGGGCAATACCTGAAGGCCACTCAGAAGCTGCAGCTGGTACAGAATGTATCTGCTTGCCTGCCAAGCAGAGCCTGTCACAGGGCACGGAGTTCATTCACACCACAGGCTCATGCAGCAGCTCCCTGGTCACTTCCAGGTCCCATTTCAAAGGGCTGATTTTGATTCATAGAACCCTGGATGGTTTGGGTCCTAGGTTTACCCCTGCACATGAGAGCTGATAGTCCTGAGAGCTACACCACTGGGATAGGGCTGTAGCTGCGGGAGAGCCCTCCGCTTTGGATGTCATTTCCCACTGAGGGACAGAGCCGAGGCTTGTTCATCTGGGAATGCTGCAGCCCCACACTCACTCAGGCTCTCGGGAGCGGCATGAGGAGCAGGCAGTGGTCGGGAGCCTTGGGCAGGGTCTTTTCCAGCACTTGGTTGCTATGGGGGATATTTTGGGCATGTCTAACGGTCACATGGTGTGTCTAGAGTAATTAATACACACACCCTCTGCAACAGAAAGACACCAACTAGAGCTCGCCAAGCTGCTCAGGAGGGCCCAGAAGCCAGATCTCGCTCTCCTAGGTATGCGCCAGCTTCTAATTCACAACCTCTGCAGGACTGGCTGGGCTTTGTCATGCCACTGTGGGCTCCAGGGGGTTAGCAGCACAGTGTGATGAGTGGTGTGTGTGATTTCACACACACACAGCAGCTGTGCTATCTGCTCCTTGCTTGCGCTCCCTCCCTCCCTCTTTTTTTTTTTTTTTTTTTTTTTGCCATGGGTGTTGTCTTAAAAGACCACGGGAAGCCTAATATCAGTAAAACCAAATTCTAGACCTATCATAAAATTATTAAATCCCAGTCCATAATCTTCTCTGGGTTCTAAGCACCCTCTCTAGGTTCTTAAATCCACCATTTCGCCATTAGCGCTAACTAATGTCTGTGCAGCGCTTTGGAAATAGACTGTGCCGGGGCGCGGAAGGGCAGAGGATTATCGTCATCATCTCCGAGACATTTTAAAAGTCTCCAACCCTCATTGCGGTGTGACCCAGAGAGACACCCCCTGCTGCTCAGCATCCCAGACACTGGTCTCTGGTGTGGGCCATGGGGCTGGAGCAGTCCTCTGGGCTCCTTCTGGAGTGGGAACCGCCTGGGAAAAGGGAACCGGTCTCCAAACTGGGGAGAGAGTCACTGGAAGAGCAATGCTGTTGCTGAGCCTTGGAAGGGGGCAGCACCAAGAGGGTGTGATACCCTTCCAGCGCCTGGCTACCACACTGTCACTGTTGCCTGGCAACCAGCAGGTGTAGCTGTCCAGTAAAAAGGGCCCTAAGTGAGCCAACCAAAGCTACAAGCTGAGCGACTTGAGGCGTCTCACCAAACTGGCCAGCGTCACTTATTCCAGGTCCTCCAACTGCCACTGCCTTCCCTGTCCTGGGCCAGGGGTACTGGAACAATGTGTATGGGGGGTGGGGGGGGAGCTGAGAGTCATTGAACCAAACTGTAAACCCTGCATGTGATGGAAACCGCTTCAAGCCAGGGCGTGCTGCAGCACCCCCGCACCCCTAGTTCCAGCTAGGGTGACCAGATGCGGGAACCTAAAAATCGGGACTTGTCCGAGGGGGGGGGGACGGACGGACAAAAGGCGTCCCAACCATGCATCGGTCGGGACGCGGGACAAAAGAAGAAAAATCGGGACGTCTGTTCACCCTAGTCCCAGCACCGATGCCTGGCCCCTATTTGATTAATCTCTCTCCAACCCCTTGCCTGCTCCCCAGGAGGGAGAAGCTGCGCTGCTTCATGCTTAGCCTCCGGAGTGTGGATGGGGCCTGCTGGGCCGAGTTTAATCTCACTGTCACACTTTGCCTCTGCACGCTTTGACCTGCTGTGAAATCAGTGGCCAACAGCACTGAATATTTTAAGAGCAGCAACATAGGCATGGCTGTGCAGCAGAGCGGGTTCTGCGAGCAGCAAAGGAGCCTGGGTATTGGGCTGCTCCCTCCGCCCCCAAACAACCCATTAGCACAGTTCAGGGAAACCTAAAAAATTCAAGAGACACTGAAATATGCAGCATGTTGCTCTCTCTGGCCAATGACGCGCTCCACTTCCCAGAGTGGGGGGTTGTAAATAAACGGCTTTATAGCACAGGAGGAGTTGCTGTAAGGCTGCAGGTTTCTGCATAATGAAGACTGACTCAACACTCCCAGTCCTGCTGTCTCATGCGTTTGCTGCCCTGCCCGGACCTCTCACAGGAAGGTTCAAGCAGTCGAGCGCTCGGCTCAGCTTGGGGACAGCCCGTGTCAATGTGACATCACATCGCCACCGCCCGCATCCAGGCCATTAGCACATTTGCAAAGGTAGCAGAGTGTCAAACGAAGCTGAAAGAGGCAGCATGACCTTCCTCCCTCTCTTTCCTTTGGCCCTAGCTCCCTTTTCCTGATCCCCTTTCTCCCCACTCTCTCTCTCTCCTGCGTCCCTTTGTCCAACTCTGTCTCCCTTCCCCCTCTTTGTCCCTATTGCCCCTCCCCACAGACACATTTTCTGTCTCTCTGCTCCTCACGCCTTGGAAGCCGCGCAGACGGCTTGTGTTCATGTACTGCAAGACCTCGCACAAATGTCCCTCTTCAGCACTTTTCCTATCTAGGGCACAACAGACCCGGAGCAGAAAGGAAGTGAAAATCCTCATTTGCATAAACCTCCTGAAAGCTCCAAGATGCTGGCTCCTGTGTGTCCGCGGCTCAGAGCACCCCCAGCTCTCTGCAGGCCCCAGCAGCGCATCGGCAGCACCCCGTGAGAGGGAAGTGCCCTTGTGTTTGCTGTCTCCTTCTAGTCCCAGGCACTCTCTGGAAGGACAGTGACATTTCCAGCAGTTCCTCCCTAGGAGAAGGGGCAGTAAAAGTGCCTGGAAGGTCCCTTACTCTGTCAGCCAGTTGTGTGTGTCTCTGGAGGGCACCTAATGCAAGACTCATCTGAGCACCTGACCTTGGAAAGCCTGTGCCCAGCTTTCTGTCTTTCCCACTGGAATAATTGCTCAGTTGCAGTCCAGTGGGATGCAGAACAAAGCCCCTCACGCCCCCCTCCCCCCCATGTCAGCACTGCAAATTCAAATGGGAGACAGAGGGGAAACTGTCAAAGTCCTCTTAGCTAACAGGGATCAGCTGCTGGGGTTAGGGGGTTAGAGGGCATCTTCAGTCAGCGTTCGCCATACCCAGGGATTCAGGGATTCCAGCTCTTGGTGGGAAATCTCCTTCAGGAATTCCTGGCACTTCCCTGCCAAAGCAGGAGCATGGAACTGTGCTGCTCTCCCGTTCATTCCTCCCTTTCCTCTCTCCTTCACCACCGTGTGCGATCACACCACAGATGGCCCTGCAAAGGAAGTACTGTGCACATGCTGCAAGGAGACCTAAGGGCCTGAGTGTGGAATTCTGACCGGGTTCCCTTGGAAGTCAGTGGGACTGCTCGTGTGAGCATGTGCTCACCAATCATAGAATATCAGGGTTGGAAGGGACCTTAGGAGGTCATCTAGTCCAACCCCCTGCTCAAAGCAGGACCAACCCCCAATTTTTTTTCCCCCAGATCCCTAAATGGCCCCCTCAAGGATTGAGCTCACAACCCTGGGTTTAGCAGGCCAATGCTCAAGCCACTGAGCTATCCCTCATATCCCCTTAATGTAAGTAAGGCCTCCAGAGTCCAGCCTTCAGTTATCTCATGCATAGACAGACTGCACCAGATTACTCTAAATACAGCATGTGATGGTGGTATACTGCAGAAGGAGAGGAGGGTTTGAAAATGGTGCCAGGGGGCGGAACTGGACTAATTGGATGAAATTAAAAAAGGGAAAAATTTGGCTCAAAGCCAGGAGAACCTACCTGACAGTGAGAAGTATTGGGCTATGCCGCTGTCTCCACAGGGAAGTGATGGAAACCCCATCGCTGGAGACAACGAGACTTGACAGTAGATTGAAGGGAACAATCCTGCCCTGTCCCCAATGCTGTGAGTGAGAAGAGGTGGCCTCAGAGATTTCCTATAATACACTGCACTTTGTCCCAGGCCCAGTCCGCTGGCAGGGCAGAGCTGCTGGCTCTAGTGTTCTTTTCACTTCAGAAACTTGTAGATAAATCTCTTTGTTAAAAAAACTAAACAGACAGCTCACAGCCACCAGTCGATCAGCTATGTGAGTTCCTGCCAGTGGGTTGGGGGGACATCCTGGCTTGGGAGTGGAACTACAGGAATATGAACCAGAGGACATGCAGCAATGAGCACTGAACCACATTTGCATCCTCCTGATCCTGGGGCCATCCACCCACTGGGCCAGTCTTTGGCATAAAGGAAAGCAGCCTCGGGGCTGCTCTGCTTTACACCTAGTTTCCTAGAGCCAAAGAGGTCCATTCTAATAGCCAGAGATCACTGGAGCATTGTGATATCCTGGCCATGCCCTTTTCCCCTAGTAGCACCCCCTACACTGGGGCCAAAGGGCAGGGTCCTTTCCACCCCAGAGGAATCCTTAAGAAGCTGGCTAAATCAGCTGGTACAGCAGGCCTGAGGATCTGCCCATCATCTTCTGGAGTCTATGTCCATTGTCTGTGTTGCCCTATGCATCTCCCGGAGAGCTGACCAGATCTATGTCTCTACCAGGTGCAGCACCCATGAGGCTCACCTTATGGCTCACTCACATCTATCTCAGACTTTAGACCCAATAGAAACATGAATTGCCTGAAATTCAAGGCCAAATTCTGCTGTCAGTGATGCGGGTGTAAACCTGGAGTAACTGCTGAAGTCAGAGGGTTTACACTGGTGTAACGGAGTGTAGAATTTTCACTTTGAGTGCAAGACCCTCAGCTGCCATGCTGATTGCTTTACTCCAGATTCCCAGAGTGACATTGCACAGGTTTGCATTCCCGTCTAAAAGGGCAGATTAATCGTCTTGTGCTGGTTCTGTCACATGCAGGGATATATTTTCTTGTTGGAATTTACAAGTAGTTCCATCTGAGAAATAAACAACCAGAGATAAAAATTACATTGTCACAGTGCAGGTGTGATAGATGTAAGCGACAAGCCATCCCTGTCTTCAAGGCAGCACCCGGCTGACAGACTCCACTAAATGAGACCTGGAGGAGCCCCAGGCCAGAGGAATGAGCTGCTGGTGGAATCTGCACAAGGAGAGCGTGGAAACTTGGCAATTGTCACGGAGTCACTCTAAAGCACAGAGTGCTCTACGTGCCTGTCCCACTCCTCGGGGGAACACACCGTGTGATCCCAGGCACACTACAGCCAGCTGAGAGCGCAAGCACTGAGCCCAAGGCCAGCGATGAATGGGGAGATGTGCTCACCTCCCGACTGGCCAGCGCCAATTAGCAGGAGAGGAAACCAGTGTGAGCAGAGACAGCGCCACCATCACGCCCTGAGAACCACGCCCTTGCTGGGCCTTCAGAGGAAAGATGGCATCTCCTCAGAGCTCACGGAGACAGAGCCTGGCGATCTGAGCGTGGGGTTATTGTGTGACTAGTTATATCATGGCTGCATTTCAGATCTCGCTTCGGAGCTCGGCCTTGACTGGAGAAAGCTATGGGCAGTGGTGGAGTCACTACATTTCCCATCATTGCACAGGGGCAGCTGACTTTATGATGTGGGGTGGGCCAGGAAATGGAGCCTCACAGCCAGGAGCAAACTCTGCCTTCACCTGTCACTCACGTAGGGAAGAGAAGCCTGATCCCCCTGCCCTCTGGAAGGACAGTGTCAAAGGAGCAGTCGTCATCTCCCCTGGAGACAAGGAAATCGACCCCAGCCAGGGAATCTTCCCATAAGGCTCTGTGCTGCTGTGAAGGGTTCTCTTGCTCCCCAGCCCAGCAAAGGCTGCGCACACACTCTGAGAGAGGAAAGAATTCCCACTGGGCTGGGGAGGCCAGGGACCCTCTGCCCTGGGACAGCAGGGTCTAGTCTCTTATAAAACACTGTGTCTGGGTTCTGAGAGCTTGGAGCCACAGACGGTTCTAATCAGCCTCTGTCTTCTCATTCCATGTTTTCCTCTCTTTGTGGGACACTGACATTCCACTGACATGGCTGAGCACCGCATGCAATAGCCTGGCCACGTCTTTGCAGGGCCCGGTATGTCCCTGGCCAGCCTTCTAGGCAAAGTGGTAAGAAGGATTAAGGTTATTTAACCTGGGCCCCTTCTAAGTTAGTTTATCTGTTTCCCATGACTCTGTTTTCCTTGGTGTGTCTGTATCACTGAGCAGATCTACAGACTGGGTCACTGCTGTTCATTGTGCAGGGACAGAAATCTAAAGCTGTACTGAAACCTGTACAAACCAAGGATCTAAAATGGCTGAATGGATTCTCCCACCTGCCCTCGGACTCCTGCCAGCAGGATGTGGGTCAGCAGCTGCTGGGGCAGTGCCACGCCTCCCCAAGGGTTACTTGAGGCCCCACACCAGGGCAGGTCTCATTACTCCACCCTTAGAGGCTGACAGCAGCACCCCAAATTACTTTCAGTCTATTAATAAACCTGGAAGCAGCTGCTGGAGTCCCTTCCGTGCCAGTCAGGATTTATCCACTTTGCTCTGCCTTATCAGGTCTGCTTTTCACAAGCACTTAAATTCATGGGGAAAGGAAAAAGTGAAATCAGATAGAAATGCGGGTCTGTTTGCTGTTTTCTCCAATGAAATGGTTCTGGGTAAACAGCAGACGCCTTTGATGAAATCCCAACAGGCTTAAACAATAAAGCTGGTTACAAACTCAATCTGGTGCAGATATCAAATCTGAAATTGTTTCAAAAAACATGTCAACATTTTCTAATGCTGCTGCAAAACTTCCTCAGCGCCCTGCCACAAACCTTCAGCTGTGGCGCGGGGCCTGCCCTGCCATCCCCACGCCCATCCCTCAGCTGGTGTCCGGAATGAATTCCCACCAGAGAATCTTGTGCCCAGATTACTCATCTTCTCTATCTGCACAGACAGCACCTGCAGTGCAAGACAGTGGCAAATATCATCTTGGAGAGACAAAGCAACCTCTTGAAGTCAGCGAGGATGACCTTGCCAAAACTGTGGCATAACATGTGGCCTCAGAAAGCAGCTATTCCTTTCCCAGCACGTTCTGCATTTCCTCACCTCTCACCTTAACCACCTTTACTGCCGTTTTTAATCATCTCAGAACAAAGCCTCTTCTAGTGTTTCATGGACAGCCCTCACTTGCACGCAACTGCCAGGAGTGTAGTGCTGCTGGAACAATCTGGAGTGTTGCCCCAGAACCTGGGATCCGATGGAGCAGTGCTTTGGCACTTCACCTGGTGCATGAGGTTGCAATGCCACACAAATGTGGCCCAGAAGCCCCTCTGTCATGACTGAGGGGTGGCAGCCTGGGCCAAACCTGAGTGGCCCTGCAACCCTGCATTCCAGGTCACAATGCCACTCATCACTCAAATTTGGCCCATGCTGTGTGAGTGCAGGGTGGGTGATGGTAGCGAGCAGAGCTGCTGCCCTTGCCCAGGATGGGAGCAAAGTGCTGAGCTGGAGTGGGCAGGAAGATCCCAGAGGTGCTAAATGAGGGACTGGGGGTGAGTTGTTGATGGGCTATGGGGTGACTGGGGACTGTTGGTGGACTTGGAGTCTGGGGTTGCAGGATGTTGGGGAGTGGTAGGGACATAGCTTATCACTCCAACATGGCAGCCAAGACCTGGTGTTATCATTTCTCTCGAATGGTTTCTTGGGAGCACAGGCTGTTGACAAGGGGACACCATGTCAGGCTCTCCTAGGCTCCCCACATTCACATTTGGGGTCATTCCTCAGTTTCTACATGGTCATTGTCACCAGTCTTGGTCACCCCAGCTCCTGCTCAATCTAGAGTGCACCAGTGTTTTCATTTGAGGTCAGTGCCTAAAGGGAGTTGTTCTGAAGGAACCAGGTTTTCCAGGATCATCAGCATTTCCCACCGTATTGTTACTCGGTAGCCTTCCACAATGGTATTTTGGGGTAAGGGATTTTCAGAGGCAAAGCTTTTTCTGAACTTCAGTGCCCTGGGTGGTGGAATGTGTCCATGCTGTGTGTGTTTGGATCATGCACCTGTTTTTGTCTCTCATTTTTACTGAAAGTGACCCATCACTGAGGGAGGTGTGACCCTGGCCAGGCAGTCTAGCGACAGGTTGGGAGTCAGTTTCAAGGTCCCAATGGTGATCCTTCAAGAGTGATTAAAATAGGTATCAATTTCGCATGCATGTTTTGAGTGTGACCATACTGGGGCACCGCACTTCACGGTTGAGTACACAGCAAGATTGGTTGCTCAGAGTGTTTTGGGGTCAGCTCCCCACTTTGAGTTGGCCAGTTTCTTGAGTACACAATTCCCAAAGTTCAGTTTCTTTCAGCTTCTTGATGTGCTCTCTGAATGTCAGTGTTCGATCTAATGTGACCTCAAGGTACACTGGGTATTCATAGTGCTCAAGGATTGTACCATCCCACAATATCTGGAGTTTTCGCTTGGCCTGACAGTGTTCCAGATGGAAGGGGCAAACCTGTGTCTCACTGGGGTTGGCATTCACGAGGCATGTGCAATAGTATTCTCCATGTATACTCAGGGAACCAGTTAGAATGTGCTCCGTGTCCTCAGATCTTTCTGATTGGATGTCAGTGCAAAGATCATCTGCATAAATTAATTTTTGTGTGTTGGGGAATTCTGGTTGGTCATTTGCATAGACATTAAACAGCAATTGTGATAGCACTAAACCTTGGAACAATGGATTCTGTTGAGTACATCATCAACTTTTCTGATCATTTGTCTCAACAAAGAAATGTTGATTTTCAAGCAAGGATTAGATGGGGGGAGTTATTTGCATTCACAAAAACATTGTTTGGAAATAGGGTAAAATTGCAACTAGAAACAGGCAGGCAGATTCGGAATGGTTGTGGCGTGGTTTCTGAACTTCTGGAGACGGGTGTTTTCAGCATACTGTTTGGAAGCGTTCAGTTTTCCAAATGAGGCTGGTATTCAGGCTCTTTGGACACTTATTGTGGCACAGTAGGACTGCCTGCCTCACTCCCTAGTGGGCGAATGGGAGAAGGAAGTGGCGGGGTCAGGTCCCAGCCTCAGCCCCTCCAAGGCTGCACACTCCAGGTAGTGCAGGGAGGGCAGAGCCCCCTCGAGTAGTCTGAGTGGTCAGGACAGGCCTGGCCCCCTGCAGAGTTGCTCTTATCCAAGCTGTAACTCCCGGGCTCTGGTTCCCCAGTGTCGGGGAGGAAGGGACTCTGGCATGCCTTCTCAGGGTGTCTTTCCCCACCCCAGCACCAAGTGTCTGTGAGGAAACCAGTTCCGTCTTCGGGGACATCCTTTCTCAACTGTCCAGAGACAGATCCCGCTCTCTGCCGCTGCACAATATCAACAGGAATATCCTCTAACATTCCTGCCACCAGAACCCCTGAGCCCTCCTGGTCATAAAGTGTGGGGACGATACCAAGCAGGGAGGGGCTGCAAATGCTTTGGGGACAGGATTAAAATTCACAACGATCTGGACAAACTGGAGAAATGGTCTAAGTAAACAGGATGAAATTCAATAAGCACAAATGCAAAGTGCTCCACTTAGGAAGGAACAGTCAGCTGCACCCATACAAAATGGGAAATGACTGCCTAGGAAGGAGTACTGCGGAAAGGGATCTGGGGGTCATAGTGGATCACAAGCTAAATATGAGTCAACAGTGTAACACTGTTGCAAAAAAAGCAAATGTCATCCTGGGATGTGTTAGCAGGAGTGTTGTAAGCAAGACCATAGGCGCCGACTCCGTGGGTGCTCTGGTGCTGGAGCATCCACGGAGAAAAATTGGTGGGTGCTCTGCACCCACCGGCAACTCCCCGCCCTCCCCGGACCCGCGGCAAACTTACCGGAGCACCGGGAGACGTTGCGGGGCCCCGCCCCCGCCGCTGGGCAACGTTGTGTCGGGGGCGGGGCCCCGCAACATCACCCGGCGTCGGGGGCGGGGTCCCGCAACGTCACCGGCATCAGGGGCGGGGCCCGGCGGCGGGCGGGGCCCCGCCCCCGACGCCGGGTGACAGCACCCACGGGCGTCGCCGGAAGTGTGAGCAAGACAAAAGGAGTAATTCTGCTCTACTCCACTCTGATTAGGCCTCAACTGGAGTATTGTGTCCAGTTCTGGGCGCCACATTTCAGGAAAGATGTGGACAAATCGAAGAAAGTCCACAGAAGAGTAACAAAAATGATGAAAGGTCTAGAAAACACGACCTCTGAGGGAAGATTGAAAAAATTGGGTTTGTTTAGTCTGGAGAAGACTGAAGGGGGACATGATAATAGTTTTCAAGTACATAAAAAGTTGTAAACATGGAGGAGGGAGAAAAAAAGTTCTTCTTAACCTCTGAGGATAGGACAAGAAGCAACGGGCTTACATTGCAGCGAGGGCGGTTTAGGTTGGTCATTAGAAAAAACTTCCTGTCAGGGTGGTTAAGCACTGGAATAAATTGCCGAGGGAGGTGGTGGAATCGCCATCATTGGAGATTTTTAAGAGCAGGTTGGACAAACACCTGTCAGGGATGGGCTAGATAATACTTAGTCCTGCCATGAGTGCAGGGGACTACACTAGACAACCTCTCGAGGTCCCTTCCAGACCTAAGATTCTATGATTCCATGACTTCAGTAACGCAGCCAGTGGTTAGGGGTCTATTACAGGAGAGGGTGGGCGAGGTTCTGTGGCCTGTGATTTGCAGGAGGTCAGACTAGGCCAGTCCAGGAGCAAAAGGGGAACAGATCCTTAACCCAATGGATGCCTTCACTCAAATTCCTGGGAAATATGTGCTGGGGTAAGCAGGGAGGTGAGGGAGAGAGAAGGAGGGAGAGAACCAGAGAGAGGGCAACCAAGACAGAAGCAAACATAAGAACGGCCACACTGGGTCAGACCAGTGGTCCATCTAGCTCAATATCCTGTCTTCTGACAGTGGCCACTGCCAGATGCTTCAGGAGGAATGAACAGAGCAACGCAGTTATTGAGTGATCCATCCCTTGTCGTCCTCTCTGAGCTTCTGGCAGCCAGGTTTAGGGACACCCAGCGCATGGGGTTGCATCAGACCATCTTAGCCAATAGCCATTGATGGACCTGTCCTCCATGAACGTATCTCATTCTTTTTTGAGCCCCGTTATACTTTTGACCTTCACTACAACCTCTGGCAACAAGTTCTACAGGTTGATTTTGTCTTATGCAAAGAAATACTTCCTTCTCTTTGTTTTAAACCTGCTGCCTGTTCATTTCATTGGGTGACCCCTAGTTCTTGTCTTATGAGAAGAAGGAGTAAATAACACTTCCCTAGTCACTTGCTCCAAACCATTCATGGTTTCATAGACCTTTATCATATTCCTCCTTAGTCATCTCTTTTCTAAGCTGAACAGTCACACTCTTTTTAATCTCTCCTCATACAGAAGCTGTTCCCTACCCCTAATCATTTTTGTTGCCCTTTTCTATACCTTTTTCCATTCCAATATATCTTTTTTGAGGGGGAGCGACCACATCTGCACACAGTATTCAAGATGTGGGCATACCATGAATTTATATAGAGGCAATATGATATTTTCTGTCTTATCATCTATCCCTTTCTTAATGGTTCCCAACATTCTGTTTGCTTTTCTGACTGCTGCTGCACATTGAGTGGATGTTTTCAGAGAACTGTCCATGAAAAGGAGATAGAAAGTGAGAGAAGGGGGAAGAGAGCGAACGCAGGGAGAAGGAGCCAGACCCTGAGGGGAGAGACCCCGGGCCTTGTTCCCAGCTGACATGCCGGTATCACTAGCTTCACTGATGCCTGGTGGGCACCGGTGTTAGGCAGTTGCTGAGGAAGTGGCAGGAGCTGACCCCCTTCACTGACACTGGCTTTGCTATCGATTCTCGCTGCACTCGGCCTCATTATCGCTAATGAGCTGCTGCGAGTGGCTGGCAGAGGAGATGGACGGGGAAACGGGGGAGTGTTCTCCTTGGCTCTCTGGGTCATATTAAATATTTACTGGGTTTTGTTTTGTTTTGTTCCCTGGCCTATTGATCAGAGAGCCGGAGAGGAGATGCTGGGCAGGCCTGCTGGAGAGGAATCGCAGGGAAACACAAAGTGCTGGGGATACTGCAGCCTGAAGGGCTCTCCCAGACGCTTCTGCCCACCCACATTTACGGCTCTTGCGTGTGAGTGCAGCCACCTCCCTGGGCCCCTTCTCTGCCCCTCGGGACAAGTGCAGGGAGGGATGTCAGAGGAGCAGAGTTTACAGGCAGGGACTGAACTGGTCTGTGTCCAATTTCATCAGATGGGGCAATCAGGTGCCTCCATCCATCCCTGTTTGGCTCAGACAGGGCCCCCACAGCCAAGGACATTGGGCCCTGGCACAGAGCACACAGGGAGGGAGGTGGCCACCCCAGCTCAGGGCTCCCAGAGCCATGGGAAGGGCCACATGCACAGGATCATGAGGGACTCGCTCTGGCCTGTGTCTCTCCAGGGGAAAGGATGGGCAGTGCCCCAGTGGACGGCTGGACACAGGGGAGACTGGTGCAGCCAACTCAGTTTCTATTTAAAGAGAAGCTCCACTGGAAAAGGAACAAAAGCTGAAAGAAGCTATAAATAGCATCCTCCTTCACACTGGCTCCTCTCACTCTAATACCCTGCTCTGCTGCTTCTACCACTCTAGGCTGAGCAGACACACTCTCCTCGGAAGAGGCAGAGGCTCCCGCGCTAGCTGGGGCTGCCCCCCACGTGGCTATCACAGAGCTCTTCCTTATCAGACAGCTTCACGGATGCCTGTCAGACAGCAACAAGCAGCTCAGGTCTGTGTCAGAGAACACCTGAGAGCAGCGCGGAGCTGGGTGCAGGTGGGGAATGAGCAGCAAGAGCAGATGAGACTCTTGAGGACCTGTTTTCATGCCGCTGTCCGTAGGAGCAAAGAGCAAGGGAACAGAAAGCCCAGCAGTGTGTGCAGCCCGAGCAGCTCTGTCTCTACACAGAATGTTTTTCCCCAAGAAAGTTTCCTCCAGAGACGAGCAGCTCCAAGAGTGCGCAGCCTGCGGCGCACACAGCGGGGATCCCTCTCTATACAGCTGCGGTAGGATGGGGCGAAGGGTCACCAGCTTGTGGAACCTGGACCAGTTCACAGTTCCGGCATCACTTCCAAGGCCAGACGGGGCTGGGGGCACGGGGCGCCTCCCAGCTCGCTGTTCAGCTGTAAGGCTACAATTCTGGCACCATTTTTAGTACTTTTTATAGCAGAGGTGTGGGAATGAAACGATAAATCACAGAAAGAAGAGCAAGCCCACCCTTCACTTACCCCGCAGGGGGGGTCCTGCCACAGGGGGCAGGGCCCAGCTCCCTGCCCCAGGCCTGGCACACATAGTCACAGCAGCGGTGGAGATGGAGGGGTGGCCGGCCCAAACCTGAGTGCCCCTGCAACTACATGGGCCAGGTCATAATGCCACTTGGTTTCATGGACTTCACTGAATATCCCTACTCATTAGCAACGAAAGCTCCGCTCACCCGCGGAGAGCACCCTCCGTGCCTCTGCAGGACGTATCTAGTGCGCAGGGTGTGTTAACACAATATTGACGGGTTTCCCTAAGCCTGGCAAGACTCACAGCACAGGGTGCTGTGATTAACTAGTATAATACCCTCCTCTCCTGCCTCCAGCTACTACCAGGTTCTTCCAGCACAAGCAGCCGATCCCTATGGGCGGTCCCTGCCCCTTTTCAGTGCCAATTCAATGTGTCAACAAGTTGGCAGGGTGGCAGTGCATGGAAGAGAGAGAGGAGGCCCCGCTCCATAATCCCTCTTACCCAGTGTGTGATTTTCCCCTGCTTCAGGGGCTAGACCCTGATGTGAATCAGGAGTGAAGTCAGAGCAGCACCACTAATGCAAAACTTCATCTCCATCTCCCCTCCCCTCTCTGCATCTCTCTCTGTCTGTCTTCCCATTTCTCTCCCCTCCCTCCTCTGCAGTGGCTCCCTGGGTTCTGACACTTTGTGTGGGCCCCTCCCTTGCCCTGGAAGAGGATCACTGGATGCAAGAGGGGGTGAGCAGAGGAGTTGCAGGCAGACCTACTTTCAAGGCTTTAATCCTTTTTGCTTAAAGGATTTTTTTTTTGCTCAGCAAAGATGCGGTCTGATCAGAGGAGAGACGCAGAGAGCTGACAAGCTGCGGAAGGCGGAAAAAAAAGGAGAAAGAAATACATATTTATTACCCTCAATTATTAAAAAATAGATAGCAGCAGATCTTAGGCCCTGGTAAAGGCACTGCAGAGTCATTTGTGTGAGAACTATTTTGTTTTTTAAATCCCATTGAAATTATAATATTCTGGGCTTGTTAGCAGAAACACCTAGCAAATTCTTGCAGAAAGAGGGACCATGATGGAAGAAGTGTAGAACCCTGATACCCAGAGAATTACTGATCCCTCCGGATCCCTGCTCTAGACAGTGGTAAGGAAAATCTGCAGCCTCGTCCGTCTCCAGGATGAGAGGATGGACAGCTGGAAGTCCCATCCTGAATCCAGCAGGGGCTGCAAAACAGAGAGGGAAGGACCTGTTCTGGGGAAGGAACTGATTTAGTCCGTAACAAAAGGGCAAAGATCGAAATGCCCAGACTCCAGGTGTGCTACCTTGTACTGCACCCAGGCTGCTCATACAGGACTGACAGGGATATATGCTCTGTGAAGTCCCTGGAGTTACTCTCACATTCCCAGGGTGATGGTTTGTTCTATGAATTACCCTACTGATCTCACGGGTCCCCTTTCACTGCCTGCAGGGAGCTGCTGTGGCAAAAGACACAGGGAATTCCTAGCCCCTGGTGCAGAGCTCGACCAGAAACCGTTTTCTGTTCTGATGAGGTACGGACTAAACCCTGCCAAGGAGATTGTTGCCAATGGCGGATGCTGCATGGCTGTGGCAGAGCAGAGAGACGGTCTCCACGCTCCTCGCTGGCACCCTTGGAGCCACCAAGGAGAGCACCCTCTTGTGGAGAAGTGCAAAAGGGACCCAGTCTGCGTGCAGATGGCGAAGGGGGGTGACAAGAGGCTAAAGCTCAGACCTCTGTCCTCCAGAGACCTGGGCCTACATCTAAAAACCTCCTCTAAGAGGTGAGTTGATGGACTCAGCCTATTCCGTAGTGCAGCGGCTGTTAATGGTCTCCTGGTGCGGGCCAGTTCTTAAGACAGAGACTTCCCGTTTCTGTAGCTTCCCTGTGGCATATCTAATGCTTGGTTACATAAAGTCATGCTAGGACAGATCAAAATAAACAGCCTCGCTGCGCTGAGTGCAGCTGGTTGGCTACGTGCCCCTGTTCTGGGTCTGGGCTGTTTATTTCCACTCCCTGGCTTCAGGTCCAAGTCTCCCCTCATTACTCGCAGCCCTTCCACTCGAGTCTCTCTGGGTCCTTTTGCAGTCGGGTTTTGCCACTTGTGTGTTTGCTACCTCCTCCATTTTGCTGTTGTCAGCACATCTGATCAGTTAAATTTGCACCAAAGAGATGCCCAATACGGAAAGAGTCTCATTAACAGGCTTCTGTGCCTGTTCAGGAACCCAAACAGGCAGGAGAACACAAGGGAGCCCTGGCAGGCAGGGAGCTCTGCCTGAAGACTGGCACATGCACCATTGAAACAGTCTAGCAGGGCAGGGCTGTCTCTTGTTTCCATTGCGCATGCTTCACCATCGTGACAAAGACAGCTAGAGTCCCGTCCCCCCACACCAAGTGCTGCTCCGCAGACCCCACATTGAGAACCACCAACCTACGGCATGGTTGTATTCATCACAGAATGACGGCGCAGCTCAGCAAGAGCTTCTGCTCAGAATGGTCCGGGCAGTCATCGCCGGGGTGCTGCAGCACAGAAGTGGGGTGCACTGACTGAGCGGTGCTAGGGAGCCAGAGAGAGCAGCAGGCAGGACGGAGATGATTAACAGAGCTATGCATGGGGTTATTCAGCATCTGCCTGCAGTCTCTCACTGTGTGTCTGTGAAGTCACGCGTCTCTCCTTTGCTACGTTCAACAACAAGGGAACCTGTGCCCCTGAGCAGACAGCACCGCAGTGTAGGGGAGTCCAAGCCTGCTCCAGCGTACCCGGGGTGCTTCTCCCTCGGTGTGATTGCCACCTGATAACCCCGGTGTGCAAGTTCTCATTTTGCCTCGGGACCTACAGGTAGATTTATCTGAACTTTTCGGCTACACTTATCACCATGGTATCTGAGCGCTCACTCCCAAATGAGTGAGGAATTACTACAAGGTCCACAACACTGCCGGAGGCTTTCACCTTCCGCTGGGTCGATGAAGTGAACTGGATTCTATCAAAATAAGACCAGCAAAACCAAAACGCCAAACCAACTTACTATTTCTGTCACTAATACAGTCCTGTCTGCTCGGGTGTCTAACAGTGCCGACGTTCTCAAACTGCAGCCCATGCAACACGTGTTGTGTACCCACGGAAAGGAGGCAGATCACATGGCTCTGGCTCCTCCTCCTTCTTTCCAAATGCGACTTCACATTAAAAGAAGCTAAAAGTCTTTAAATAATTCCCTAATCTTAACTTCCCATGTAAACAACTGCTGTCGTTGCCACAGGGATGTTATGAGATCATGAATGGAGGCAAGTGGTCCACACTACTTAAAGGTTTGAGAACCTCGAACTAGAGGCTTAAATACAGTGTCTGGTTTAAGGGGATGAACTCCCCTGCCGCTGCTGGACATTGCAGCTGATGAGCATGCAGGACTCGGTTGGTATCACTGCTCTCTAAATACAAAGCAGTGCTGTTCTTCCTGGAGTCCTTCCTTCAGACAGCATTGCTGGCTGGGACAATGCCCGCAGCACACACACTTTTGTGGACATTGCACTGATAAACCTCCACTCTAGCACACAAAAGGAGTAGACAGTGTCTCCTATGTCCCCTGCAGTCCTATGGCAGGAACCAAATAGGCCTCAGGGGTTTGTCTGCTCCATTTCAAAGCCAACAAGCCACTCTACTGCCCAGCAGCCAAGCCTGCTCCCCTACATCGAGCTCCTCATTGATGGACCAGCGATGCAGCCCCACGCTTACCCTCCCTGTCAGTGCTGGGAATCTGGTGGCAGGAGAACAGCTCTCCCGGCTTCGTCTGCAAGAGTCATAAGAAGCTGCTTGTGAAGCCAAGGCAAGCTTGGAAACATCAGCTAGGCCAAGTAGATCGTTTTCAGAGCCCACGATGCAGATGCACAAAGAGGGAAGCAAACAGAAAACAGCTGTAGGTGCTTAAAAACACAGGGAGAAAAGAAGAGGCTTTCTGCACCAAATGGAGCATTTTCTGTTTAATAACTTTTCAATCCTACTCTGCACAAAGAAGATTCTCTTCTAATATCTCCCTGCCACTGCTGCCCTGCATCTGCCCCTCATGTCACACCCATCCATACGCATTCAGCACCAGCACTGAGGACTGCCCAGATCAGCAGTCTGCTGGCCTGGCCTCATCCTGCCGTCCACACAGGCAAGCCGTCCCATGAATAGAACAAAACCCAGCTGCCTGGCAGCGTGATGCATACCCAGGACCAGGCTCCTGGCCTGGATCAGCACTGGAACCTCAGCTTCCTAGTCACTTGTGATCAGTGACCGAATATTCCTGAGAGTGTCCATCTGATCCTAGGGGTGTCATGCACAGGATGGTGAGTTTCCATGAAGACAAAACTGGGAGTCTGGCCGGGGTGGCTTCTTTGAGGTACAATCCAGCATGAAAATCCACATTTAGGCACCATTCCAGCATGCACTGCGAGGTGATGGCTACTCGGAGGCTCCCTTTCCGAGTCATGTATGGGACAAACGGAGCTATTACAAGAACTGGTGCTAACCTGCCCTCTGAGCTTACCCTTGGTGCTGTGAGCTCACCAATACCACCGGGTTTGCACTTGCTGTGACGTGTCAGCCTGCCTATTGTACATGCCTATGAAATCCCTTTGCCAGTGTCCAGCTGTGTATGCACACCCTTCTGCACACGCTCAGTACATTGCAACAACCATGCTCGCAGTGGGTGTGTTACACTAATATACCACTCTACGCAGACCTTTCCCATGGGCACCAAGGCACATGCACGCTCACACACTATGCCAAAATCCTTACTCAGCAGCTGTTTTTCTAAACAAACGATAACTTGGGTGGTTTCAGTTTCACGTCTCCATGTACTCAGAGTGATTAGCCAGTAAAATCACCAGGCTGTGCAGTTTGCTTGTGCAGTTATTCTTATAACCGTTGCCCTCCTCCTCCCTCCCACACTGTTACACCCACTTGTTGCAGTGTGTCTTAAATTAGACTGTGACCTCTGTAGGGCAGGGACTGTTTGTATTTGTATGTTTGTAAAGCATCGAGCGCCCCAGGGTCCCAATCCGCAATACAAATAAATACAACGTAATAATGAACTGTGCACTCTATCACAGATCCATCACTGCCCCAGTGCTATCCACTGATCGATCACACCGCTGGAAAGAAAAAATCTCTAGTTGATAATCGTATATAGTTTCTAAATTTTGAGTTGACAACCCTAGTTGATTTATATGTTTAATAATATTAAACACTTGTACAGCTCTTCACAAACACTGACAAATTCTCAGCTCCTTTGTGTCAGGTAAAGTAATTGTTACAATCCCTATGTCACAGAGGAGGCAACTGGAAGGTTCAGTGACTTACCCAAGGCCCCCCATTAAGTCAGTGTCAGAGCTGGAACTAGAAGGATGTGGATAAATTGGAAAGAGTCCAACGGAGGGCAACAAAAATGATTAGGGGGCTGGAGCACATGACTTATGAGGAGAGGCTGAGGGAACTGGGATTGTTTAGCCTGCAGAAGAGAAGAGTGAGGGGGGATTTGATAGCTGCTTTCAACTACCTAAAAGGGGGTTCCAAAGAGGCTGGATCTAGACTGTTCTCAGTGGTAGAAGATGACAGAACAAGGAGTAATGGTCTCAAATTGCAGAGGGGGAGGTTTAGGTTGGATATTAGGAAAACCTTTTTCACTAGTAGGGTGGTGAAGCACTGGAATGGGTTACCTAGGGAGGTGGTGGAATCTCCTTCCTTAGAGGTTTTTAAGGTCAGGCTTGACAAAGCCCTGGCTGGGATGATCTAGTTGGGGTTGGTCCTGCTTTGAGCAGGGGGTTGGACTAGATGACCTCCTGAGGTCCCTTCCAACCCTGAGATTCTATGATTCTATGATTCTATGAATTTAGGAGTTGCCGGCTCAGTGCAGTACTCAGACCAATGGTGTTCGTACCATGTGCTCTGACCATGGTACTTGTTTACATTGGTATAAATCAGAACTGGTCAAAACAATCAGTGCTTCCATAGGGCAAGACACGAACCAATTAGCATGTTATAAACACTGTGTAGAAACTCACTCTGAATCCTGAGCAGGTAGGTCAGAATGATTATCCCCATTTTACAGACTAAGACACAGGCATTAAGCGATTTGCCCAAGGTCACAGAGCAAGGGCTGGCAAAGGCAGAATGAGAACTCAGGTACCCTGGCTCCCAGCAAAGCACTCATTCCTACAGACTACACTGCTTGTTCCTTTGTTCCGTTTTTTATTTCATTCCCTTCTTTTAAAGAATTTTTTTTCACTGTGCTGTTCAGGAGCAGGCTGTTTACACAGGGATAAGTCTAGTAACCTTGGGACACTAAATGTGAGTTCTAGGCTGATGGTTTCTTCCCACATTTCAGCTGAGTGTCTAGGGTGGGCACCTATAGCTGGTTAGGCAGTGAAGGAGCATATCTAACAATCAAGTCTGCACACAGGCTGGCTCAGGGGATTGATAATGGGTTACAGCTCCAGCTTTTTAACTCCAGCTTTTCAATTCCAGCTTTCTGCTTCAAATGTGGCTCAAGTTCTTAGCTGTCAAAAGCTGTTATCATTCAAAGGCTGTTCAGTGGCTTGTGTAAGAGGAAGTCCCGATGCAGTTCCTAGTGGACAAATCTCCACCTCAGAACTGGCGCACGTCACAGAATCATAGCCATGTAGGAAGGGATCTCAAAAGGTCATCAAGTCCGGACCCCTGCTCTGAGGCAGGATCAAATAAACCCAGACCCTCCCTGACAGGAGTTTGTCCGATCTTATTCTTCAAAACCTCCAGGGATGGTGATTCCACACCTCCTTTGGTAACCAATTCCAGTATCTCACTACCCTTAGAGTCAGGAAGTGTTTCCTAAATATCTAACCTAAAACTCCCTTGCTGCAGATTAAGACCATTATTTCTTGTCCTACCTTCAGTGCACATGGAGAACAATTAATCGTTATCCTCTTTATAACAACGCTTAGCATATGTGAAGATTCTTATCAGGTCCCCCCCCCTCCATCTTCTTTTCTCAAGACTAAACTTGTCCAGTTTTTTTAACCTTTCCTTATAGGTCAGGTTTTGTAAACCTTGATCATCTGTGTTGCTCTCCTCTGGATTCTCTCCAATTTGTCCACATCTTTCCTAAAATTTGGCACCCAAAATTGGATACAGAATTCCAATTGAAGCCTCACCCGTGCCAAGTAGAGCAGAACAATTACCTCCCATGTCTTACATACGATACTCCTGTTAATACGCCGAAAATGGTATTAGCCTTGTTTGCAGCTCATGTTCAATTTGTGATCCACTTTACCCTGCGATTCGTTTCAGCGTATTACCACCTAGCTAGTTATTCCCAATTTTGTAACTGTGCATTTTATTTTTCCTTCCTAAGTGGAGTACTTTTGCACTTGTCTTTATTTAATTTCATCTTGTTAATTTCAGACTAATTCTCTAATTTGTCAAGGTCATTTTGAATTCTAATCCAGTCCTCCAAAGTGCTCCTAACCCCTCCCAGTTTGGTGTCATCCTCAAATGTTATGAGAACGCTCTCCACTCCATTTTCCAAGTCATGAATGAAAATATAGAATAGTACCAAACCCAGGACTGACCCCTATGGGATCCCACCAGATATGTCCTCCCAGTTTGACTGCAAACCATTGTAACTACTCTTTGAGTATGGTCTTTCAACCAGTTGTGCATCCACCTATCCACATCTCTGCAGAAGAGCTAGAGATTGAGTGGCTCGTACAGAGACTGTACTCCCTTGTACACCTGACAGGGCCATGAGGGAGGTTTGCTCCTCAAACACCCATGCTGTACCTACTCCATGGATAGTAGGAGTTCATTCTTCAAGACCAGCATGCTAGGGAAAGGTGTATTGAAAATCACTTGGAAGCAAAGAGTAAAGCATACATCTAAAAGAGAGAAGCAGTTATCTGGCATGGGGTGAGTTCTATTTTGATGTATTTTTTAATGTAGCTCTTTGATCCCACTCAGAAGTTTGGAATGTTCGAAATAGTCTTGCAGTAATGGCTGAGTGGGCTGAGTGCAGGTGAGATGGCCGTGGGTACACACTCTCCATACTCTAGCAAATGGATCTTGCTGCAAAATAGGTAATCTACCGAGACAGATACATTCAGTCTGCAGGACAGTGGGCCTTTGTTCCAAGCAGCCTGTGCTCTGCAGGGCAAATGGCTGTAGATGCTTCTCAATGTAAGGGCCATGGTGGGAACCAGCAGGTGTCCCGTGCCACATGCTGCTGAGGGACTATTTTTAGAACACAGGTATGCCTAGAAATGTCTGAGCAGAGAGTGTTGCTGCTGCCCTGTAGAACTAGCTATCCACGTCCCAAGGGTCAATTCTCTGTTCTCTCTCAAACTCTCCTAAGCTCTACCCTTAAACTTCTTGGCCACTTCACAGTGATGACCCTCCACTCTTCTGCACATTCTGACCCCTCTAATGACTCCCACCTGACAACCTTCAGCTTGCATTGAACAAATAAAGCTGTGGCTTCCTCTCAATTCCCATCACAGAATTGACCTCTCCTAGGCAGAAAGATCTCTTAGATCTTTGGTACAGGAACCATATTTTAGTAGCTGTTTTTCCACGTCCCACCTCAATGGGTCCCCGATCCCAAATGAGGCCTATGTTCTACTCTGATGAAAATGTTGTTATTAAATAAGGTCCCAGGCAAGAAAATAGTCCTTCTCTCCCCCAGGGTTATCTCTCTTTTCCTTCAGCATCAGTTTCCTGAAACTGATGCTGTAAAGAGAAGCTGACTAAAACGTCTGGTCCCTTCCCCTTTGCAGCCGGGCCCTCTGATGCAGAATGAACAAGGATTGATCCTAGTCAGGTTCTCTCTTCAAGTTATTCACAAAAAGAGCCTTCTGCAAAGGGAAACAGGCAGAAGCTCAGACTGGCCCCTTTAGCTCCTTCCCTGCCCCAGCAACTCCAGCCTGTTTGTCTTCCTGGCTCCCTTCCATGTACCAGCTGAGCAACAACATGAAATTAACTTAATGTCATTTTGCTGCTCATCTGGCACATGAAGCTTTCAGCTAAGCAGGAGAGGCGCTAAAAAGACATGTCAATGGATTGAATGAGCCACATGGACAACTTCAACCCTGGGACTCCGTTGCCCATGATCTTGGCATCCTCCTTGACCTTGAACTCACCTTCTCCTCCCCAATCTCCTAGTCTGCTCATCTGACTATTGCCACCTCTGGAAGAACACATGGGTGCAGCATGGCTTCTGTGCCACTTCTCCTGACGTGCTCACCCAGGGCTTCATTACTTTGTTACTGTGATTTAGTCCTGCGGTGCCTAGGCCTTTACAGACCGATAAAGCTGTCAATGCCCCTACTCCGCTGGGACACCATGGCGACGAGAGCAGGGCAGATGCTCAGACAGATTAGCTCTCCTCTTGCCATGACAATTGGAACTCCCTGCTCTGTAGCCTCCCCACATCCCAGCTCTCCAAGCTCTGGTCTGTGCGGAATGCTGCCACCCACTGGGGTGCTGGAACTAGGGGTGGGGGGAGCTGCCCCCCCAGCTTGAAGTGGTTCCATCATACACAGGGTTTACAGTTTTGTTCAATGGCTCTCAACACCCCCACTTTACACACTGTCCCACCTACGCACACATATGCAGTCACGTGACACAGCATCCCTTCCCCAGACCTCTCCATTGGCTCCTGCCCACTGTAAGAGCCAGCTGAAAACCTCCCTCTGGGTGTTTAAAACCCTCCATAGGCTTGTGTCAGCCCATCCCTTCACCCACCTCTCCCCTAGCATTGGCCTCCTCAGTGTCCCTGCCCACAGTCTGGCCAGTCGGGGAGAGCCTTCTCTCTGCTCTTCCTGCTCCTGGTACCCTGTGTCTCTTCTGCTGCATCTCCGCTGGAAACCTTCGCCCCCCCACTATCTGCCCGGCTGTTCTCAGCAAGGCGGCCGGGAGGTGCAGTTTGGAACAGGACACTGTGCACAGTAGTGCTAGCCTGGGGGGCATTGACATGGATGGGAATAAAATCCCTCCCAGGGATTTCCACCCTGGCATCCCCATGGGACCCCAGCAGTGACGGACCAGCTCTGTCATGTGGGAGGCCAAACAAAGAGCCACTGTTTAATCCTCTTCACTCACAAGGGAAACTGCCCAAGTGCATGTCTCCTGGCCCTGGAATGGCCTCCAGAAACCTCTCTGCCCCTGGCCACAGCCGGCTGGCTGCTTCCTGAGACATCCCATGGGGTGGGTATGGGGAGCCCAGAGGAGGCCACAGCCCACAGCAGTAGGAATTTCAATTGCCACGTTCCTCTGCTGTGGAGCAGGACCAGCTCACAGCTGCATTGAAGCTCTAGGGAAATCAGCGTGGCTCTAGTGCTCTGCAGAAAGCTCCCTGCTTCTCTCCGCCATTCCCCCCAGGGAGGGAGCGCCTGGGAGGCTGCTCCTCACTCCCCCTTGTTGTGGGGAAGGACAGAGGAGGACTGGCCCTTCCTGCGCCCTGCGCACACTCCCCACCTGCCTCATGGGCTCTGTTTGTTTGCATTCCCTTCCCAGCAGAGTTCCATGGCCTCGCTGGGGAACCATTTGGGACTGTACCCATGTACCAGCCTGACCTGCCACAGCGCTGCAGACTTGCCAAGGAATTGGGCCTATTCAAGCTGCCACACAGGGACCATCTGGCTACAGAAACCCAGAGAAAGGAATGCAGCTTGCAGGAATGCAGGCCTTAATCTAGCTGCTTGTTGAATTATTCAGAGATGGCATTAACTTATAAATGAGTGTGTTTGACTGATTTTGTGGTTGATGTACAGATAAATTCTAATGAAAGACAGCTACAAGATTTTAAATTATTAATTAGACTGCCACTTAACAAAGCCTATTTGGCACTCTATTTCCTTGCTTAACAAGACAAAAACTTTAAGAATAGGTTCTGTATTAGCCCAGAGGCTGTTGATTTGCATTTTGTTTTTCTAGCTCTGAAAATGAGAGCTGTAGATCTTGACCTTAACAGGCTAGTCCTGGTGAAATGAAACCCTTTTACCAGACCTTCCTTCCTGTTTGCGGGGAGCAGCTCCACCTAGTCTCTGCATCTCATTTCCTCTCCTTTTTTCAGACCAGGGCAGTGCTTTTGCTATCCCCAGGGATAGAGGAGCTGGAAACCAGGGCAGCTGCTACTTCTCTCTGCTCTGAGCATTGTCAGCAGCTCCCACACACTTGGGATTCTGAGCAAGTTTTGTTTTCTGACGGGGTCCGTTTGCAGGGCTGGTGCTCGCCAGAGGACACAGCATACTGAGCACCTAGCCCCAGGGGCAACAACAAACTTGTTTTGACTAATAAGCTGCATAAAGTCTGCCTGGAAGCCAGAGAACTGGGACTCAGAACCCAAGGCCCTGCAGCTGACTTTACTCCCCGGCAGAGAAACTCCTTCCCGTGCTCCAGGCTCTCCAAGCAGGACCCCGAGTTCTCACCTGTGCAGCATTCCAGGAAGTCCTCACCCTGGGCAAGCTTTAGTGCTGGTGCCACCAGCTATGCACTGAAAGACGGGCCTAGTGTCCTTTACTCCTGATGCCCGGGCTCACATCACGCCTATAAATCAGATCCTGGGCACCTGAAGTGAATTCAGCACCTCGAGGGGCTGGCACAGTGCGAGCCTGTGGAGGAAGTGCCACTTCCCTGGCCTGTTCCACACTCACCCTGCATCGGACAGGGTAGGCGGGAGGGCCTAGTGACTAGTGGAAGGGCTCAATCCCTCGGCGTGGGCCAGCTGCAGCCGAGAACTTCCAGAAGAGACCAATTGGCGGGAGTGGAGCCACAGCCCCTGGAAACCTCCCCAAGTCCCCAGGATGCCTCAGTGACCACCTGTGGCCTGGTTCAGAGCCTTGGGGCTCGGTGCTGACTTGGGCCAGCTCCTGGACTCCTGGCTACCAAGTCTTGGCCTGCCCCAGGACTCTACAAAGCCACAGAGCCTGCCCGGCCACTGCTTCCCGCACAGCCAGTGGCTGGCATCGGTGCATGTGTGAGGAGGGAGAGGACCCGGACTTCGGCTTCTTCCTTCGTAGTGATGTCAAAAATCTTGGCCTATGATGTCCTCGGTTGTTGCCATGGAAACAGTTGTGATGTCACCTGCCCAGAGTTGTGACAACTGCAGGATTACACATGCACAGAGGGGTGCAGCTGGGGATGGGGGGGGGGGACTGAGACTTTTCCCTCGAATAACGCCAAACTTTCGCAGTAGCTGGAAGGTTCCCCCAGCTCATTGCCAGTCCCAGAAGCCCCCGTCTTACAACAGAGCCCCCCCCCCCTTCCTGTGCGTCTATTGCCCTCCTCCCGGGCCAGTCATTAGGAATTAAAAACCAGCCTGCGCCAAGGATCCGCACAGCTCTGCCAAGCAACCCGCCAGCGCCCCGGCCCTGGGGGCACCGCCTGCCCAGGGGAAGAGGAGCGGACCAAGAGGCGCGCCCCTTCCCCTTTCAGAGCGCGAGCTCCAGCAGCGCCTCGCCCAGCGGCCGGGGAATTACATCACCAGCGGCTCGCCCGAGCCGGGCAGCTCCCCAAGGGGAAGGGGCATCTGGAGGGAGCGCCCGGCAGGTGGGGAGCGCAGCTCGGCTCCCGGCGCCTCAGGGGTTAACGAGAAAAGACCCAACTCTCCAGCCTCTGGAAAATTAATGAGCTACCTTGGCAAGTCCTATAATCCCCGCGTCTGGGGCTGTGAAATATCGATTGTGCGCTCGGCCTCCCCGAGGGCTCGGCTCAGAACAGGCGGCTTGGAGCGGGGCCGGGGCAGGAGAGGAGCGCGGGGCGGGGGGGACACAGACAGCGCGGAACAAAGGGGAAGAGACAAAGCCGGCGAGTTTCCAGCCCCCGGCTCGGTCCCGCGCGCCCCCTCCCAGGCATTAAAGTTTGAGGCCGGGGCGATGCGCCCCCGGGCTCCCCGGCCCCCCAGCCCCGGCGTCGCCCCGCGCCGGCAGAGCGCAGCTGGCGGGGGCTCCGTCCCCGTGGCGCTGGGGAGCCGCAGGACCCCGGGCGCCGGGGCCGGCAGCAGCGCCCTGGACAGCGGACCGGAGCCCTGGCGCCTCCCGCCTGCTCCCGCCGCGGCTCCTAAGTTTGGTGACACGGAGCCAAGTGGCAAAGTTGAGGGCCCCGCGGGCGGGCGCCAGGCGCGGAGCCGGCCCCGCGGAGCGCGCTGCCCCGCGCAGCCCCCGCGCCAGGACTCACCTTTGCGGAGCATCTTGGAGCCGGTGCCGCTGGGAAGGACGCTGCGAAACCTCCCGGCGCGGCGCCGATCAGAGCCCGGGGCCGGCTTGCGGGCGGCGGCGGCGGCTAATCCGAGAGCGCGGAGCCGGATCGCGGGGCAGCTGCCCCAGCAGGGGCATCGCGAGCGGGCAGCGGAGCCGGAGTCCGGGCTGCGGAGCGCGCAGGGCGGCGGCGCGGTGCGGGTGCCTCCCTCCCTCCCTCCCCTGTGGCTGCCGCTCGCTCCCCTCGGCGGCTTTTAGGGGGGGAGCCGCCCCCCTCTGGGCTGGGAGCCGCTGCCGCCCCCCACCCCCTCGGGCTGCGCCTATAAAGGGCTCTCGGCGCGCCGGGTCCCTCTCCCCGCTCCTCCTGCGGCGGCGGCGGCGGCGGGCTGGGCTGGGCGAGCCCGGCCGCTCCCCTCCCTTCCCCTCCCCTCCGCTCCCGTCGCTCCCGCCTCCCATCTAACATTTATGAAAGTGCCTCGCTGCCGAGCTCCAGCGTCCGCCCGGCCCGGGCCCTTCCTCGGGCTCTGGTCTGGAGCTCTGCCCCGGGGCCTCGGACCCTGCCCCCGGCTTTGGCCATGGGGGCTCTGCCCCTGCCCGGGGGGCCTCGGACCCGAACCCTGCTCTTGCCTCGGACCCTGCCCTGGCCCCGGGGGCTCGGCCCCTGCCCTGGCCCCGGGGGCTCGGCCCCTGCCCTGGCTCTGGCCCCGGGGGCTCGGCCCCTGCCCTGGCTCTGGCCCCGGGGGCTCGGCCCCTGCCCTGGCCCCGGGGGCTCGGCCCCTGCCCTGGCTCTGGCCCCGGGGGCTCGGCCCCTGCCCTGGCCCCGGGGGCTCGGACCCTGCCCTGGCTCTGGCCCCGGGGGCTCGGCCCCTGCCCTGGCTCTGGCTCCGGGGGCTCGGACCCTGCCCTGGCTCTGGCCCCGGGGGCGGCCCTGCATCCACTTGCCCGAGGGGGCAGCGCTGCCTCTAGGGGCCCCGGGCTGTGCCTCTGCCTCCCTACGGGGGGCTTCGGGCGCCAGCTGCGCCTTGCCCTGGGGAAGGAGGGGCCCGGGCTGGGAGGCTCCGTCTGCCCCGGCAACGAGACACGAGTCCGCGCTGAGCGCCGGGACAGGGGCCGGCTCGGGCCCTAGGGGCCGGCTCGGGCCCTCGGCCCCAGCGGACGGGCTGGCGGGTGGGGAGGGGGCTGTCCGGGGGCGCTCCTCGCGCTGACAGACAGCTGCTGTAACTATGACAACGGGGCCAGCAAGACCCTCTCCCCATTGCTATGACAACGCAAGGAGCCAACTCCCCCGGCCCGCAGGATGCACCGGCGCACGCCGCTCCCGCCCCGTCCCGTCGGAGCCCGGCGCAGGGAGCGGGCCCGGCTCGCCAGGGCTGCCCGCAGCCCGGGGCCTGGAGCCCCTGGCGGCCCCATCGCCCGTGAGCCGCCGAGTGCGGGACCGGGGAGCGGTGCCCCCCCTGCCCTCGGCGCGCCGGCCGCGGTGCCGCCCGGGACGGTCCCCAGGTGCTGTCCAGGGTGCTGCGGGGCTGGCGGGGGCGCTCGGGCCGCTCCAGGGCACGAGCCAGGCCCGTTTCGAACAGCCTAAGTGCGGGACTCGGGCTGGGGCGGGCCGCGGGGCCGCGGTGGCCTCCGGCAGCAGAGACAGACGGGGCGCGGGGCAGAGAAGGGAAGCGCCTGGGCAGGTGATCTGGACTGCGGAGCTGCGGAGGGAGTGGAGCGGACACCCGGAGCGCCCGCAGGCACCCCCAGTACTTGGCATTTCCTTCCCGTGGCTGCAGGGAAACCTGCCTGGGGGAGGAGGCCGCGGAACCTGCACCACGCGCGGTCACACAGCAACTAAGTGCTAAGCTAGGAACCCGCCTGGCAGCGTCTGCACCCGCGGCACCCTCCCGGCATCCCTGGCACTGCGTGTAGGCTGGGCCCAGAGTCACCTGCCCCTGCTGGTCCCTGAACCCCCTGGGAGCCAGGCTCCAGCCATGGGCGAGTCACCTGGGTGGATCTCTCTGTGCCACCCTTCCGCCAATCGCTTTCTCTTCCCCTCTCCTTTTCTCCACACGACTTGCTAATCAGAGGTGAGAGCCAACCAGAGTCAGCAGTCTGGGGTGTGAGCAGTGACAATACAGGGCAATTCCTGCCAGTCTCATTCCACCATTGGGAGGCTGCAAGTCAGCCAGTTCTCAGAGTAATTTTTGCACTTGAGTACTGGAGCAAGTTCAGTCTGAAGCCAAGAGAGTGGGGAGCATGGCAGAGCCTCTCTCTGTTCCCTGCTGGGAATCCCCCCACCCCCCAATGGGACTCTGGCACAGGCCTCCCAGAAGGAGACGTTTGAGGGCACAGACACCAAAGAATGAAAGATAGATTTGGGCCTCAGGTTGGAGGGTGTAAGTCACTAATAATTCTCTCCACCGAGGGCCTGCTGTGGAGAATGGTGGGGAGACGGGACCAGCAGATTAGAGTTTGGGAGCTTCATAAAGTCTCTGCCAACCCAAAAGCTAAGAGAGTTTTTGGTGGACTAGTTGGGGTGATTTGCCTTCTCTACAGCTTTGATGGTGGACAAACTGGAAAGAGTCCAAACAAGAGCAACAATAATGACCCAGCGTGTAGGAAACCGGACCTGTGAGGAAAGGCTGGGACAACTGAGCATGTGTAATTTTGAAAAAAGCCAGAGCCTGAGAAGAGTCTTCAGATATGTTCAGGGGTGTTGTAAAGAGTGCTTTGCTCAATTGTTCTCCATGGCCAGTGAGGGCAGGACAGGAAGTAATGGGCTAAGGGCTTAATCTTCAGCCAGGGAGATTTAGGTTCAGCATGAGGAAACACTTGTAACTCTAAGGGCAGCTGAGCTCTGGATCAGGCTGTGGAATTCTCAGCGTTGGGGGGTTTCAGAACAGGCTGGACAAACCCGGATCAGGGATGATCTAGGGTTACCTGGTTCCGCCTCAGCGCAGAGGCTGCACTAGATGGTTTCTCCAGGTCCCTTCCAGCCTCGCATTTCTCTGAGTCTGCGATGTGAACATCACGAGTGTGGTTCCTGTTCTTTCCACACACACTGGGAATGCTTCCAAAGACCGAGCAGCCCAGTGACTGTACTCGCCTGAAATGTACAAACCCCTCCGCAGCCCTGGGAGAATGAGGGGACTGGGCACATGGGTGGGATGGTGTGAAAGGGGGGCGTGAGATGAGCCCACTGTTGGACGAAGTCTGTCCAGAGCGAGGCAGGCACTGATTACTCAAGCGCTGAGTAAGACGGAGTGCAGAGGGAAGGGAGTGTGTGGTGCAGCTGTCACTCAGCCTGTGTAGGGGAGGGAAGGTCTAATTTAATTAGTTTGTAATCAAATGTCAGAGAAGTCCAAATGCAGCAGCGTGTCAGTGTGTGATGCCAGCAAGAGGCTCCAGGCCTGTGGGGCTCCAGCCTCAGCAGGGAGACCCTGGGACAACTGCGCTCCTCTGGGGCAGTGAAGCCCCAGATGCCCAGGCTGAGAGCCAGAGAAGGCCCTTCACCTGCGCAGTGACCAGGCAGGGGAGAGCTGAGCCTGAGTCCTGCGAGTGCCCTACTGGGCCCAGTGCATAGGATAACGCACCCCTGAGTGACGATGATTTGCAGGAGAGAGAAGCTTTTCCTGTCCCCGGTGCTCCGAGACCAGTGTGAGGGGGGCCTTCGAGATACCAGCCAGGGGCTAGGGAGCCCAGCCAGAGCACTAGCCCGGTGGTGAATGTGACAGAGGCCCTTATGCACGTCAGCAAACCCTGATCAACCCCCAAAGCTCCTGCCCAATGGGCCTGTGTTTTCTCTCCCCCCACCCCCCAATCGCTGCCGGCCCAGGAGCTCGGTATGTAAATCACTTTCTCTTTCCCAGCCACTCTGCCCCCGGCCTGATTCGCTCCGAGACGCTGCATCCCAGGGTTGTGGTGAGTGAGGTACCCTTCTTCCTGCACACTCCCATTCGTGAGGTTACAGTTAGATGGTGATGTCACAGACACAGATGGATCCAGCCAATCTGTGGATCAGGGTTCCCTGTCTGAGGGATCCTGACCCCGGCCTGGTATTGTCAGCCAGGGAGGGCTCCGGCAGAGCAGGTTGACCTATGTTCTGCTAGCTCATCCTGAGCCTGACAGACAGAGCTAGTTGAGTGCTGTCAGTGCACTGTGTCAAAACCGCAGCCTCCTCAGGGGGTGGGGCACGGGGGAGGAAAGGGAGGGGACGAGAGAGAAGGGCTTGGGAGCGCTGCAGCCGCAGCAATGGCCAGAGCTAGTCCTGAAACCCTCCTCGACGAGGTTTTTGGTCCATTGCCCCAAAGCGCTTGATCCAGGGATTTAGAGATCAGAACATTCCCAGGCAGCTTGTTCCAGCAGAGCTCTATGGGGCACAGCTGAGAGAGGGTACGGCACATGGCTTGGGGGATGTCAGGCTTCCCGCTGGTGTTGGAGGGAAAGGGTTAATTGTTTAGGGCCATATATATGAGTTGCGTTCGCAGGACCCCCTTTCTCCAGGGCTCTAGCGGGCGGATATGAGACAGGTTCCTTTGGGTTCTGGTGATTGCAGGAAGTTCATGTGTCCAACTGGCGTGACATGCCCACAGTGACAATCTGCCCAGCATTTCTCTGCTCTAGCCAGGGCAGTCGTGGAGCAGCTACTTTGCCTCCAGACAGGCTGGGACTGAGGACAGCACAGACCAGAGAACCCGAAGGTAACAGATGCCCAGACTGTGACAGCAGGAGCGACGGTAGGAAGCAGCCCAGGAGTATTTGATAGGGGCCCGGTTTGTGAACCGGAAATTTGAGTCAGTGTGTTTTGGTCGGAACCGCCCCCTCCCCCACTGACTCAGTGACACACGCCCCTGCCACCACCAGGGCCCTGGGCTGGGGTCCGGCACAGAGGGAGAGCCCGGACCCCCCTACCCGGGCTGCCACCCCCTTTCTTGTGTGTGGTGGTCCCCATCCTGACTGACCCTGGCCGCTAGGCCTTCCTGCCCTGCTGACAAGGGCGACGTTACTGACTTTGGCCACTACGCCTTACTGCCCCACCAAGAGGGACGAATCTATTGACTCTGGCCGCTAGGCCTTATGGCCCTGTCTCACTGGGGCAATTGACTGTATCCATTAGGCCGGACTGCCCTGCCAAGAGGAAATCAAATTGCCTGAGTGGGAGTCAGAGGTAATGAAGGGGGTAACTGAACATATAACAAGTTGCAGTGTGGGCGAATAGAGGAAGAAGTAAAGATGATTGGGCTGGATCCAAGACCTCAGTGCCAATATAAATACCCACAGCTGCTGAGGACTGACTGAGAGAAACCATCGCAGCATTGTCAGACCAAGGAGTGCTGGTAGAGATGTCAGATGCATTGCACACACAAATCTGGCCGGTACTCAAGGCGGAGAAGCACACTTGGCGATTAATTGTGGATTATCCAGAGCTCAACCAAGTGACACCTAGGCTCACTCCAGTGGTTGTTGCCTTGATTTCCTGGTATCTGGCAATCTCAACAGGAGCACAGTGGTACCGAACACCTTCTTCTCTATCCCACTTCACCCCAATCATGGTACAAGTTCGCATTCACCTTTGGTAATAAGCAATATACCTTTATCTGTGTTCCCCAAGGGTTCCACAATGCACCCTCCACCTGCCACAAGTGTCACAAGAATGTGGAACACCATTCCAGAGAAGCATAAAAGAATTAGCTATGTCGATGACATCCTTCCTGCGACATCAGCCATGGAAGAAAATCTAAAATTGTTAAATGTAGTCCTGGAAAAAGTAAAGACAACAGGATTTCTTATAAAAACTATAAAGGCCTCACAAAAAGTGACTTACTGAGGAGTGGAACTTGGAGTAGAGGGTAGAAGACCTGATGTCCAACACATACAGCTTATATGTAAGTTACCCGCCCCATAAGATATCTCGGCTCTGAGATCTTTTCTTGGACTCACAGGCTTTCTCCCGGGATTTCGTGGAGAACTACTCAGAGATCACCCACCCACTCTACCAACTGCTGCGAAAAGGACAAGAGTGGAAATGGAATGAAGAACACATGGAGTCCTTCAACAAACATAATCAGGCTCTAACTACGCACCAACACTTGCTTATCCCAGATGGGACAAACCATTCCAGCTACAGTTAGCCAAGACTGAAAGGATTAAGTGCTGTGCTTCTTCAAGATAATGGGAATGGACCCAAACCAGCGGCATATGGGTCAAAAGCATCCGAGTGACGATTACCAACCTTGAGTATTAATGGATCAATTTATCAGTAGGCTGCTACATAACATCAGCACGATCCAAAAGCAAGTAGTGTTACAATTAAAGAGCAGGGCTACATTCATGGACAAGAGGTTGCAGGAGACTCTACAAATCCAAGAGTGGGATGTTGGGGACCAAGTCCTGTATAGGTACTATTCAGACAAAGAGCATGTCCTCATCCCAAAATGGGTAGGTCCAGTACCCATAACCAACAAGGCTGGCCCAACCGTATGCCAAGTCGAGCTGAAAGGAAAGAGGAGGAAAATCCTTAAGTGGTTCCATTCCCCTCAGCTCAAGAATTGGAAAGGAGCTGGAACTTGAGCAACCAGAATGTATAGTCATCTTTATATTTGTTTGTTTCCTTTCAGGACCAGCACATCAATTGTGCAATGTATGTTTTATTTTATTTGTGTCTATGGATTGCTAAATGTGCTCTGCTACACATAAAAGAGGGGGAGCACTACTTTTGTAACATAGGGAAAGATGTAAATGTTACTGGGAATAGGTTATGGGAGGGCAGGGATTTCGTGTCACCACATTATGTAATGAGGCCATGTCATAGAATCATAGAATATCAGGGTTGGAAGGGACCTTAGTAGATCATCTAGTCCAACCCCCTGCTCAAAGCAGGACCAATCCCCAATTTTTGCCCCAGATCCCCAAATGGCCCCCTCAAGGATTGAACTCACAACCCTGAGTTTAGCAGGCCAATGCTCAAATCACTGAGCTATCCCTCCCCCCTATGCCTACGAAAAAAGTCTCTACTGCTTCCTTGTAGGGAAGGAAGATGTAGGAAATGTCTCAATGGTGGCATTGGTGGAGGCCAATCGCACTTATATGGTCATAGCTGACAGAAACGCTGACTAGACAAGCGTTGTTCACAAATGGGAACTTGCGAGTGGGAGTTTAATGGTGGCCGCTTGGGCAATTGTTCAGAGGCGTTAAGAGTGCGAGATGAATCTAGATGTGTCAGCATCAATTCAAACATTCCCTTGTATTAAAGATGGGAGTGTTTAAGGTAAAGGTAACCATGCAAGTGCAATTTGTGGTAAAGGCTTTAAATTTAAAGATACATACTTCCTCTAATGTGTGTATAGCATACGTCTGCACAGTTACAATAACACCAAGGGCATGTTTAATTCATGTAGTAAATAGTTTCTGTAATGCAGTAGATGTAAAATGTGCAACTGTTACAGTACCAGCGATATGAATGTCAACATACATGACACAGGCAGATGGGTTGTAATTGGTATATATGGAGCCAGAGAGGTCAAACAAGTGACAGTGGTACCGGAGCCTTATATAAGCAATGTAGGTCCTGTCATAGTGATGGAGAATTCCAAAAGGCTATTGCTCATTGAGCCAGTCTATTCTCTAAGGAAGATCACTAAGCCTTGGCAAGTGGCAGTAAGCAGCATTGAACCTAAGTGTGCACCGTATGTCCAAACACTGATCTCAGGATGGAATTGGGAAGCTTGGGTAAAAAGCATCTTGCCCAAGCCAACTAGGGTCAAAAGGGATGCAGTGGCAAAGGTGTTAGGAGGAGTGGGTACCGGTCTAGGTATTTTAAATTCAATTGATGCCAGCATCCTGGCTGGAAAAATCAGTAGTACGGGGCCTGATGTGGCCTGCTGAGCCAGCCAGTGACCTCCTCATTAAACCTCTTGAACAGTCTGGAATATGAAGTTGTTAAGACCCTACCAAAATGGTTTGCTTTGCAAGAGCAGGATCATAAACGAATTATAGATGCCGTAGGGGTGTTACAGGGCAACCTCTTATGGGCTGTAACTTGTGCTCAAGCCCAATCCTGGCTGCTAAATACATTTAGCAGCATTCTCGAGGATGGATTCAATGGAACCATCTCGTCAGAGCTGAAGCAACTACTGCTAAGAAACGTGAGCTCGTTCGAAGCGATCCACCAGGCAGAGTGGAAAGCTGTCAATTTCTCGTGACCTGGAAACCCACATAACCACCACACATATACTAACTATACTCAATGCCAGTGAAAGGTGGGTGTACCCCTTAGTACTAATAGGCCTAAATGTCAACAACTCTGTTCTCATCGCTATGGACATACATACATGCGTGCACAGAGATGATGCAGGATTTAGTAGTGTCAACCTAAATTTCTGCAACTGGGAATCGGGTATTGGCTATACATGTACCGCAGGTTTTAATGAGGGTCCACACACAGTATCTGTTCAAATTTGGACAAAGGAAAGTGTAAGTAGTCTCCAGCCAAGTAGTCGTAAGAGCGCAGCCATTGTTTATGTGCATCCACTGCATCTGTGTTCGAAGCTGGTGTCCCCCTGTTATGCAGGGGCACCCCAGGGGCAGGAGCAGGGGGGTGTTATACAGGGGGCACCCCGGGGCAGAAGCAAAGGGGTGTTTTGCAGGGTGCTCGGCGCTGTTCAAGCCCCACACCCTGGCGGCGCGGGAGCAGAGCTCTCCCTCCCATGCCGGAGTCGAGTGGGACGAGCCAGGGGCAAGGAGTTCCAGCGGCCCCCGCCCCCATACGGACGTCGCCTGTGCTCGATTGCTCGGTCGGCGTCTGCTCCTGTCTAGGATCTGGCGGCTCACCCGTGGCTCCATTGGCGCTGCCTTTCTGGCCTCCACGTGGGTTTGTTTGCGATGGCGGCCCAGGAGCAGCTGGCGCGGAGCGAGCCAGGTGGGAGCGTGGGGCCGGGGCCGGGGCCGGGGCCGGGGCGGGGGGCCGAGGGATCCCGCCTGCTGCCGGGCCAGGGACCGGGGCGGGGCCGCTTCCAATCCGTCCCCAGCCTGAACTGGCCCGTTTCCCGCTGGCCTGGGACCGGCCCAGAGAGCAAAGGCCCCGGATCCTTTCCCCGGCCAGGGGCCGGGTCCGGGGCCTTTGCCGCCCCCCGGGGCTCTCCGCAGGCCAGGCCCGCAGCCGGTCCCGAGACCCCGCGATGGGCTGGGCCCCGCCCCTTCACCAGCCCGTCGGGGCTTGGGGCAGGGGCTGCGCCAGCCCTTCCTCCTCTGACCGACTTTGGTTGGACGTAGGGTGACCAGATGTCCCGATTTTATAGGGACAGGCCCGATTTTTGGGTCTTTTTCTTATATGGGCTCCTATTACCCCCCCCCCCCCATCCCGATTTTTCACATTTGCTGTCTGGTCACCCTAGTTGGACGGTTTCCTGGAGGTTTCATCACGTGACATAATCTTTAATTCCTGGAGACTCCAGGCCAATCCTGGGGGGTTGGCAACCCCATCTGACGGGGGCTTTTCCCAGGAGCTGGGCCTGCACCCTTCCCCCGCGCAGCTCTCGCTTCTGGGCCCGATCACAAGGGGGTGACGCACCCTGTGTGGCACAGGGCTGTGCTCTCCAGCGGGTGCTGGCTAGTCTGAAGGGAGGCTCTGCTGAGAGTGGCTGTCCTGGGACCATTAATTTTGCCTGGAGCGAGGAGGGTGGGTCCATCAGCCTTGAGCTGTGCTCTGAATCCATTCTCTGACTCCAGCGTCTCCTTGGTCTCGATCTATCCCCGTTCCAGTCACCTCTGCTGCTGCTCACTCGGTGGACAGAACGGTCAGCAGGGGCTTTTCCTGCCTGGCGTGGCTGAGACGAGGCCAGCCAGCCACAGGGACGTCAGTGTCCAAATTCTCTAAGTTACTTTGTAGCATGTAGTGGATCCGGGCAGTTTGCTGCACAGGAGCCTGGATAACTCATGTAGTGAGTGGGCAAAGCAGCTCGTGAGTCACCTGGCCTTCAGACAGCACCGAACACCTGCTCGCTGTGAGGCACTGTCATGAAAGGGCCCTTTGCAAGCATAAATAAAGCAGCCCTTGCGCTGCATTAGCTCATCTGGCAGCGTTCGGATGCTGACAGCCTTTCTGATTCACAGAGTCCCACAAAAGGGTCTCGAGCCATCATGTAAAACAGGAATAGAAACCTGCTCTTTACAGCTCCCGTCACTTTGTCAAGTGAGATACTAGAGAAGTAACACCTGCCCTTCCCGTGCCAGAGAACTGCCCCATAGGAGTCCCAGCCAGCGGCCGCGCCTTCCCCGGGGCATCCTGGGCACACCTGTGGCAGTGCTGGCTCTGCCGGCTGGTGGGACTCTGGTAGTGGGTGGGAGGAGGTGTCATTGTGGGGGCAGAGGACCAGCAGGGAGGAGGGGAGCTCTGTTGGGGCGGGCTCTAGCTGGGGAGGGGGAGCTCTCTCGTGGGAGCTCCCTTGGAGGCAGGGTCTGGCTCAAGGCCTGGGGATAGCAGCAGGGGAGCTCCCTGAGACACAGGCTTTAGTGGCAGGCAGTGTGTGCTAGGGCTGCTCAGCCTTAACCTGAGACTCCCTTGGGGCCAAGTCGTGAATAGGGGCTCAGGGCAGCCTTATGCGACCGTCTCCTCCCCCCCACACCCGTGCTGGCTCTGCGAGGGCTGGAGGGGCAGGTGCAGCTGGTTCTGGGGGGCTTTCTGGGCTCTGGGCAGCAGGATTTCAGGTGACTCCTCACTGCTGCTGGAGCTTGTGTGTGGGACCTTCCTACCTGCATATGGGCCCCGCATGCTGGTCACCTTTAAACTTACCAGCTGCCGGAGAGAACAAAAGACTCCTCTGCCTTCCCTGGGTGGCAGCCGGGGGCACCATCTGGGGACGCAGGGCAGCTGGCAAGTGGAAGTGGTCTCTGCACAGAAGCCTTTCTAGGCCTCATGTAGCTGGGGTGAGAGGGTCATGCTGGAGCAGGCCCCAGCACCTCAGCTGTCGCTTGCTGGACTCCTGCTCTCTGGGGAGTCGTCATTGTTCTTCCCCTGAACTCGGCTTCCAGTGACTGGCCCTGCCTCTCCTGGAGGGTGTTCCTGCCCCTAGCTGATCAGCAGAGCTTTCCCCGCTGGGTTACTGGTGCTGAGCAGCCCCTGGGCAGTGGGTTTCAGGCTCTGGGGAACATCCCCCATCTCTGCACATGTCAGTGGGGTGGGGGCTGTGGCCAAGCCTCTCAGTTAATTCTGTTCGGAGTTTCTATTCTGGACTCAGTGCAGGCCGCACCAGCTGCTCCTCACCCCCACTAGTCGCTCCATTTCTCCCGAGTCCCTCAGCAAGATTGAATGTAATTACACCACTTTCGTGATATCATTTTCTTACCTTTCATATTAGTTTATTGAGGGGTCGGAGCATGAAGTTACTCTCCCCGCCTCCCACCCCCAGGCTGTGCTAGATTAGCGGGGGGTAGAAACCTCCTCCCCTTGTCCTGCACCCAGTCAGTCTCTCTGGTTGGGGGCCGGGTGTGGGGACTGCTGTGGGTGTCTGCCTTGCGGGATTGTGGGTTCCCTGTGCTCTCAGGCGAGCAGAGGGGTCTGAGCTCTGGCTCTGGATTCGTTGCGTGAGTTGGCATCTCCCGATGGATGCTGCATCATCAGGCCTATGGAGGCAATAGGTGGTTCCCTTCTCGTGACACATCCAGCATGTCTCACCGTGCTTCCCAGCCAGTCCTTGCCGCTGGCTGGACGGAGGGAGGCTTTCTCCCTGGCTCTGCTGGCGTGATGGCCTGGGCAGTGGGAGCCAGGGGTCAAACTCCGTGGTAGCTAACGAGGTCAGGTGCGGCGCATGCGGCTGGCGGTGGCCAGTGGCTCAGCGCCTTCCCGCTCTTCACGGATCCTTTGGCTCCTTGCAGGCCGAGGGCCCCAGCGCCGACGGGCGGCTCGGCAGATCCCCGAGGCAATTCTTACCAATAAGGAGCTGCAGGAGGCAGCTGGCGCTCTCCCCAGCAACTATAACTTTGAGATCTACAAGACAGTCTGGAGAATTCAGCAGGCTGAGGCCAAGAAAGGTAAGTGGCCGCTTGGGGCCACGCTGCCCTCTCAGCGGCAGGCTAGAGCTGGGTCTGAGGACGGAGCTGCCGGGCTCCGTGCACCAGCTCACCTGGGCTGCGTGGGGGCTAGTTCCCATTGAGCCCCTGGGCCCTCGCCAGTGAGCGGGTCCCATTCAGGCCGGGGGGGTGTTGTAAGGCATGTGGGCCTGGAGGCCAGGCCAGGAGCTGGGCTTCGAGCACTTGGGGCTGGTTACCTAGGGGATGCTGGCTGTGCCAAGCTGTCAGTCAGCCTGGGAAGCAGCTGCCGGCATTTCACGTCACGGGGCGCTGGCCATAACTCTTCCGACGATTTAGTGTGTTTGTATCTCGGGTTTATAATCACATTAGACAGGACGGGCTGAGTCGCATGGAGCTGTCATCCTGCTGGAGATTGGGCTGGGATGCTGGCCAGGGCTCCAGTTACGGCTCTGTCTCGGGCTTCCTGGCTGAGCCTTTGGAGATTGGGGGGTACAGCCGGGTGAGCGAGGGCCCAGGTGGAATATGGGCGAAGGGCAGGGGAGGGGGCAGGCATAGGCATGAGCTCCTGACGGGGGGGGGCTGGGTGGTTCCAGGCTCGGGGAGAGGGAGGCGCCGGTGCCCTGGTTCCTGCTGGGGCACCTCTGACTTGATGTGGTTCAGCTGGTGGCAGCTGCTTTATTTCCCCCTTGGCCTCGGCTGCTGAAGAATAAATGCCCCCGGCCGCTCCCTGGTTGGGGTCGCTGGCCACAGCTCACTCAGCCCTGTTCCTCGTGGGCTGCTAGTGCAGAGAATAATGCATCAGTCCCCGATCCTCACTGGGCCACACATGCCCTGGATGAAACGAGCAGGCGGCCGTGGGTGCTCGGAAGGGAGCGGGTGCTTGGTGTGTCTGAACTGTTACTGCAGGCTGTGCTGCGGGGGTGGGGGGACCATGGCCCTTGGCACTGTTCAGGTTCCTGGAAGCTGGTGTGTGTGTGGAGGGGCCGAGCAGCTGCAGCTCCGCGGTTTCTGACTGGCCAGGGGTCCTGGCAGCGTCAAGCCTGGAGCGTTTGATCGGGCCAGGAGGGCCTTTGCTAACAGCTGATGGCGCCTTGGCAAGGAGCACGGAGAGCGACAGGTGTCACCGATGGGATGCTCTCGTGACCTTAGAGGGGAAGGATGACCATGGGGTTAGGGCACCTGCCCAGGACCCAGGTCGGCTGCCTGCCCTTGAACAAGTCCCTGGCCTGCCTTGGTTCCCATCGGTAACGTGGGGACGGCAGCCCAGCCCTGGGACGGTCACTGAGGATTGGGAGGTGCTGGGGCCGTTGAGGTACCTTAGGGTGAGAGATCTGAGTAAGTGTCACTCCTGTCTTGGCTCAGTCGCTCTCGGGGCCCAGACCGTCATGCCCTGCCCCCCAGGGGTGCTGGGGTTGGGAGGAGGCAGTGCGGGAGTGTGTGGGCTGTCCTGGCCCTGGCGCTGCCTGGGTGCCCCAGTACTGTGTGGTTTGTTCTAATGAAATGCAAACATGCGGCTTGGATTTAGGTCTTAGCCTCTCGGGGAATATTGGAAGCTGAACCCATCAGCCATGCTGGGATCTCAAATGTGCACATGCAGAGGCCAGCGCGTGGCTCGCTGGCAAGGGGCTGCAGCTGGACCCGAGAGGGCAGGAGTTTGGGGCAAGGCTTCCCCATGCCAGCGCCTGGTGGGGAGGGGATGTGATGGGCTGGAGGTGTGTCTAGGCCTGGGTCGTAGCCAAGAGGCCAGCAGAGAGCAGCTGGGCACAGAGGGCCAGGGCCATCGCTTCCACTAGGCGGTCGCCTAGGGCGGCAGGATTTGGGGGGCAGCATTTCGCTGCCCTTGGCGGCATTTCGGCGGCGACACATTTCCCGGCGGCAAGAAAAGCGGGCGCCGAAACTCCGCCGAGAACGCAGCTTCAAAGGAGCTGCCGCCAAAGTGCCGCCGATTACAGTGGAGGAGCAGTGCCGCCTATGGCGGCAAAAACCCTGGCGCTGCTACTGCAACGGGCAGGTGCTGTGCTAACGGAGGGGAAGCCGGTTCTCCTCCCGGCACCTTGGGGAACCACAGGCCTCACTTGAGAAGGCAAGTCTGTTTTCTGGCCAGCAGCCCGGAGCCCAGGGCTGCAGCTGATTCCAGCCCAGGGGGAGGAAGGATTCGGAGCCCCTTGAGCTAGCTGTGCCGAGCCCTGGGCACTCACTGCCCCAGTGGGACGAGCAGGGTGCTGCAAGTTGGACTCCTTGGAGCTCTGCCACCTGCCCTGGGCCCTGAAATATCTGGGCTGGGGACTGTGAAGTGCCTCTTGCCTTGCGTGTGCTGGGCTCTCAGCTCCTTCTCTGGGAAGCAGGGCTGTCGATTGATCCCAGTCACCTCACGCCATTAACTCAGACAAATTAACTGCAATTTAAAAAATTAATCGCAATTAATCGCACTAGTAAAACAATAGAATACCAACTGAAACTTATTAAATATTTTAGGATGCTTTTCTACATTTTCAAATATATTGATTTCTATTGCAACACAGAACACAAAGTGTACAGTGCTCACTTTATGTTGTTATTTTTGATTATAAATATTTGCACTTTAAAAATCATAAAATAAATAGTATTTTTCAATTCACCTCTTACAGGTACTGTAGTGCAATCTCTTTATTGTGAAAATGTAACTTACAAATGTAGATTTTTGTTGTTGTTACATAACTGCACTCAAAAACAAAACAGTGTAAAACTTTAGAGCCTCCAGGTCCACTCAATCCTACTTCTTGTTCAGCTAATCGCTAAGAGAAACAAGTTTGTTTACATTTACGGGAGATACTGCTGCCTGCTTCTTATTTACAATGTCACCTGAAAGTGAGAACAGGCATTCGCATGGCACTTTTGTAGCCAGCATTGCAAGGTATTTACGTGCCAGATATGCTAAACATGCGTATGCCTCTTCGTGCTTCGGCCACCATTCCAGAGGACATGCTTCCATGCTGATGATGCTCATTAAAAAAATAAAGCATTAATTAAATTTGTGACTGAACTCCTTGGGGGAGAATTGTATGTCTCCTGTTTTACCTGCATTCTGCCATATATTTCATGTGATAGCAGTCTCGGATGATGACGCAGCACATGTTCATTTTACAAACGCTTTCAAAGCAGATTTGACAAAACGCAAAGAAGGTACCAATGTGAGATTTCTAAGGATAGTTACGGCATCGACCCAAGGTTTAGGAATCTGAAGTGCCTTCCAAAATCTGAGAGGGACGAGGTGTGGCGCATGCTTTCAGAAGTCTTAAAAGAGCAACACTCCGATGTGTAAACTACAGAACCCGAACCACCAAAAAAGAAAATCAACCTTCTGATGGTGGCTTCTGATTCAGATAATGAAAATGAACACGAGTTGGTCCACTCTGTTTGGATTGTTATCGAGCAGAACCCGTCATCAGCATGTCCCCTGGAATGGTGGTTGAAGCATGAAGGGACATATGAATCTTTAGCGCATCTGACATGTAAATATCTTGCAATGCCGGCTACAATAGTGCTATGCAAAGGCCTGTTCTCACTTTCAGGTGACATTGTAAGAAAGGCGTGGGCAGCATTATTTCCTCCTGCAAATTGTAGCCAAACTTGTTTGTCTGAGTGATTGGCTGAAGTAGGACTGAGTGGACTTGTAGGTTCTAAAGTTTTGCATTGTTTTATTTTTGAATGCAGTTATTTTTTTGTACATAATTCTCCATTTGTAAGTTCAACTTTCATGATAAAGAGATTGCACTACAGTACTTGTATTAGGTGAATTGAAAGATACTATTTCTTTGGTTTTTTACAGTGCAAATATTTGTAATAAAAAATAAATATGAAGTGAGCGCTGTAACTTTGTATTCTGTGCTGTAATTGATATCAATATATTTGAAAATGTAGAAAACATCCAAAACATGTAAATAAATGGTATTCTATTATTGTTTAACAGCGCGATTAATCAGGATTAATTTTTCGACTCGCTTGGCAGCCCTACTGGGAAGGGCGGTCAGATGTGGCCAACGCCGCTTTCCAGATGTCCCAGGACAGCAGAGGCTGGCTGGGGAGGAAGCGGTGCTCTGGGACCCCTCCTCAGGTGCCTGAAGCCCGGATTTCCCTGGCTGGGTAAGCCGAGTACTTAGAAGAGCTTTGTGAGTTGGGGCAGCTGGAGATTAGCATGGTTCCAACCAACTGGCCTAAAACAATGTCTTTAAATAGAGCTGGTGTTTGCCCGGGCATGGCTCAGTAGCCTGGGGATTTCTGTCAGCCAGGGATCTGGGGAGGGTAAATATCATTAAGGCTGGGATGCGTTAGTGGGATCTAGAGTTAAGAGAATAACGGGATTAATGGGACCTGCAGCTGGAGTTAAAGGCCACAGTCCTGGCGCTCAGGCCTCACCCCTGCAGGGGGACCGTCCCTCGCCTCTCAGAGGATCTGGAGGGCAGCAAAGGGGGTTGAGTCCCAGTCTGACTGTTAGCAGCAGAACGGCCACACTGGGTCAGAGCAATGGCCCACCTGCCCCAGGATCTTCTCTTCCAACAGGGCCAGGGCCAGGGCCAGGTGCTCCAGAGGGAGTGAACAGACCAGGGCGACTATCAAGTGATCCAGCCTCTGGCGTCCACTCCCAGCTTCAGGCAGTCAGCGGTTTAGGGACACCTGGAGCGTGGGTTGTGGGCATGCCCAGCCTGGCCAACGGTGGACCTAGCCTCGTTCTGTTTGGAACCCATTTTACTGCTGGCCTTCATGACACCCCCGCAGCGAGCGCCACAGGCCGGCTGTGTGTGTGGGAAGAAGCACTTCCTGCTGCTTGCTTTAAACCTGCTGCCTGTCACCTGGGCCCGCGCCTAGGAGGGCCTTGGCTCATTGCTGGGCTGCAGCACAGAGGGGCGGGCTGGCCTAGAACCCTGCACCTTGGGGCTATGCTCCGCGCTGTGCCGGGCGGGTTCAGCACCCAGCTGCAGGGAGTTCTCCAGCTCTCCCCTTCTGGGTTCGTTGCCATGTTGTGACTCCTCCCCGAGTGGCCAGGGAGCAGAGAGTGTTGCAGCTGCCCCAGTGCAGAGGACTCCTGACTCCCTCCCCTTAGGAAGTGCTCAGGAGCTCCTGAGCCAGCGGTAATGCTGGGTGTCACGCGCTAAGTGTGCCAGTGTCCCAGCATGCCGGGGGCAGCTCTGGGTCAGAGGAGCTCTGGGGTGGATGCAGAAGGCGGAAGGGCTGAGATCTGGCTCAGTGTGCCCAGGGGAGTCGTCAGGCTTGTGCCAAGGTGTTTGCTTTGCTCAGTGCATCCTAACCCTGGGGATCCGTCTCTCTCCTAGTGGCTCTGCAGATGCCCGAAGGCCTCCTCATGTTCGCGTGCACCATCGCTGATATCATTGAAAGGTGAGTGAAAGACGTAGGCTCTTTGTCTGCCCTCACCACACACCCTGGCATCTGGCATATCACCGGACGGGTCCCCTGGGCAGAAACGTAATGCCCCACAGCAAACAGCTTTGCTAAAGCATTGATCTGCCTGTTCCGTGGCCCTGCCATGGAGCCTCCCGCGGTGCATGTAGTTGGTATCTCCTGCGTTAGGTAGTGCCCAGCTGTGCGGCGTGGGGCGGGTGGCCAGCGTTCACTCGGCACGTTCCTGGCTTCCCAGCCATAGAGGCTGTTTGTGGTTGAATTAATGCGGCCGTGCGAGCAGTGATCGGTGAGAGACGACCGTGCTGTCGGGTTGATCTCGCTGCCTGGCTCTGCCCCCTGCCCCTCAGCGCGTTTGAGCCAGCAGCCGACAAGCTCAGCATGTCCTGGCCCTCGCCAGGGTCCTGGTGCCTGTGTTAACAACTGGCTGACGTGTGCCGAGGAGCGTTCTGGGCTGCAGAGGGGGCGAGGCCTGGTGGCAGCAGGGGAGCTCTGAGAGGCTGGTGCTTCCAGGCACTGTCCATTCAGTGCCCTGCTGCTTTGGGCAGGAAAGGGGCCCCCTCGAGCCCCTCCGTGCCCCTGCCTGGCTGGCCATGGCCTCTGCCGTGCTCATCCCGGGCTCCAGGGGAGAGGCCCTGTGGCCCATTTACCCTGGCATCCTGTCCCCTCCCTGTTGTGGCTGATTGGCGGCTGTGATTGGCAGTCATCTGCGGGGCTGTGAGCACGCGGGTTCTCCCAGCTGCTCTCCAGGGCCCACGGGGAGGGAGGACCCCCTGCCCCCTGCTGCTCCCCTCCCGGTTTGCTCCACAGCCAATGGAGGGTGAAGTGCTGAGAGGCCGCTGGGAGCTGAGCAGAGCTCTCAGCTCTGTAGGGGCAGCAGATTGAGGCACCTTGCAGAATTTAGGCTAATCCCCCTGCTGTACCCGCCTCCCTGCTCTGCCCCCTCCCAGCTCCCTCTCTTTGCAGTGAGTGAGAGCCAAGGGCCCGGCCGAGGGGTCATGACCCTCACTAGCATATTGTCTGCCTGGTGCAATGGGGCTGGGGCTGGCTTCCCGTCCACCTGCCCGTAGCCAAACAGCTGCTGATGCTGTGCCTGGCAGGCAGGGTCAGAGCAGGGCACCCCCCAGCTCTGCCAGTAACCCCCCCAGCCCGCCCCCCTGAGCGACGGGCAGTGTCACTGCCCCAGCTGGGCGGGGTGCGGAGCGGCTGGTGCTGAGTCCCTCTGTGCTGCTGCTTGTGGCTCTGGGCTCTGTAGGTGCCAACTGGGCTTGTTCCCCAGCAGGCGGGTGGCTGCCCTGTGCCATCGGCCCGGCCCTCTGGGCAGCACTGGTGCCCGGGGTGCTGCAGCGCTGGGCCATGGGGTGTGAGCAGGGGGAGCTGCCAGGGTCTGGCTGCTCCTGCTGGTCTCTGGGACGTAGGGCGCCCCGGGCTGGGCCTCAGTCACAGCCTGCCTGGGAGCTGCCAGTGCCCCTGTGCCTTTAGGAGGCTCTGCCTGTGCTGTACAGCAGGGAGCTGCTTTCATGGCCCAGCCTCATAGGCGACAGATTAAGGGGGATCTTTTATCCCAATGAACGGGGAGCCTGAGTCCCTGTACGCAGCGCAGCCGCCTGCCTGCAGGGGGCGCTTCTGGGTGGGGCTGCAAATGGAGGGTCCTCGGGGTTGGGGGGAGCTGTGTGTGGGGGGGGGTCTGTGTGTACATGTGGGGGGTGCCCATGGGTGGGGGATGTGTGCGGGGGGGGTGTCTGTTGTACATGTGGGGGGTGCCCATGGGTGGGGGATGTGTGCGGGGGGGGGGTCTGTGTGTACATGTGGGGGGTGCCCATGGGTGGGGGATGTGTGCGGGGGGGGTGTCTGTTGTACATGTGGGGGGGTGCCCATGGGGGGAGCTGTGTGCGGGGGGGAGGGGTCTGTGTGTATATGTGGGGGGTGCCCATGGGGGGAGCTGTGTGCGGGGGGGAGGGGTTCTGTGTGTATATGTGGGGGGTGCCCATGGGTGGGGGACGTGTGTGTGTGTGGGGTCTGTGTGTATATGTGGGGGGAGCTGTGTGCGGGGGTGGGGGTTGTCTGTGTGTATATGTGGGGGGTGCCCATGGGTGGGGGCTGTGCGGGGGGGGGGGTTCTGTGTGTATATGTGGGGAGTGCCCATGGGTGGGGGATGTGTGCGGGCGGGGGGTTGTCTGTGTGTATATGTGGGGAGTGCCCATGGGTGGGGGCTGTGCGGGGGGGGGGGTGTTCTGTGTGTATATGTCGGGGGTGCCCATGGGTGGGGGCTGTGCGGGGGGGGTGGGTTCTGTGTGTATATGTGGGGGATGCCCATGGGGGGGGGGTTCTGTGTGTGTATATGTGGGGGGTGCCCATGCGGGGGGGGGGGGCTGTGAGTGGGGCATAGTGAGGAGCCATCCGTCCATCGCTGTGGCCAGCGGAGACTCTCGGCTGGGGCCCTTGCAGTGTAGACGCGGCCGGAGCCCATGCTGCTCAGTGTGAAACCCCGGAGCCCCCCGCAGCCCCCCGCCCCTTCGTCCCCATGGGGCTCCCGCGGGTCAGGAGCAAAGTGCGTTAGGTGAGGGGTCAGAGCGACAGCGGCTGTTCCTGGCCTCGTTAGTGCCTGGCTCCTCGTGCCATTAATATTTATAGCTGGTGCTAATGTGGAAGCTTAGCTGGGCCGTTGCTTTGGCTGGCCCTTTTCACCCAGCTGCCTCGGCTCCAGACGTGACTGAAATTGCTCCTGCAGCACGGTGTGGGACTGCAGATCTCCGAGTCCCAGTCACACGGGGAGCCTGTTCGGAGCCTGCCCCGTGCCGGACGAGATCCTAGACAAGTTGGGGGCCCCATTACCTCACCACAGGCTACTGGCTGGCGCCTTTGGAGCCCGATGCCAGGTTGAAATCTGCATTCCCTCTGTGAGTTCCCGGTCCTGCCTTTCGGCCTCAAGGGGCCTTGCCAGCACCGGGGGGGTCAGTTACAGAGGGGGAGGGGGCACTTTTCCCTGGCGTACACTGACGATATCTGTGTGGCTAGCCAGACTGGGGAGGGGCCTGTGTCCCAGGTGAGGAGGGGGCTGGGGCGCCGCCAGGAGGCCGGACTGGCTATAAAGGCTGGGAAGTGCAAGGTGGGGTTAGCAGAGGGGTTGTACCTGGGCCACAAGGTGGGAAGCAGCCACCTAAAGCCAGAGCCAGCCAAGGTGGAGGCGATCAGAGACTGACCTGCTCCCCAAACCAAGAAACGGGTCTAGGCCTTTATGGGGAAGGCGGGGCGCTGCCGGAGGTTTATACCCCATGTTAGCTCTCTAGCAGCCCAGCACAGAGCTATGTAAGAAGGGCAAGGTGGTCTGGACCGAGCAGTGCCAAGGGGCTCTCTGGGCTCTGAAGGAGGCTCTGGTCAAGGGCCCAGTGCTGGTAAACCCAGACTTTGACAAGCCTTCGTGGTGTTCACTGACGCCCCAGACACAGGGCTGGGCACGGTGCTGATACAAGCCAGTGCGAAGGGGGAGAGACACCCCAGTGTGTACCTGAGCGGGAAGCTGCTGCCCTGGGAGCAGCACTATGCGGCCACAGAGAAGGAATGCCTGGCCACGGGGTGGGTGCTTAAAAAGCCGCAGCCATATCTATTTGGGAAGCACTTTGCTGTGTATACAGACCACTCTCCTCTGACGGGCTGCACCAATGAAAGGGGCTAATGCCGAGCTCCCGCAATTGAATCTCACCCTCCAGGATTATGAGATGAAGGGGTCATGGGAATGGGACTGCAAATGTTATAGCCGACGTTTTGTCCCGGAAAGGGGGGCCTGCACTTCCCCAGGCCATTAGCTGAAGGGACCCCACTCAGGTCAGACTCGAAGGGGGGGCGGGATGTGACAAAGTGGGGAGCTTTCATAATGTTTCGTATGGTTATTGTGTGTGCCTCAGTTTCCCTGTGAACTGCGTGTCTAACAGGCGGGGGAAGGAAAGGTGTTGATCTCTGCTGAGATCCCTAGAGGATCCGATGTGATTGTCGCTGGCTGCCTGGGCCCAGCCAATGTCGTCACTTTGTGACTCCTGTCGCTTGCTGGGGAGGGGGAGGTGGCGGTGGCAGGAAGATTGTGGTCTGTAGCCGCCCGTTCTCAGGCTTGAGAGCTGACAGAGCTGGGCTTGGCTGGGGAGCCTGGCTAGCACAGGGGGTAGTGCTGGGGGGCCCTTCCTCTTGGAGTCTGGACTGAGTCGAGGCCCTAGCATGGTGCGTACTGGGAGGGAGGCATCCTAGGGCTGCCAACTGGCTGTCTGGGCCTCGCACTGAGCAAAGGGCCAGGGGTCATGAGACCAGGTTCGTCCATTAGCAGAGACTTGCTGGGTGGCTTCAGATGTCACCGTCCTCGTGGGCTTGGGGGCTGGGTCGTACTCCTGTCCATGAAACCCGTCTGAAGGAGGGGCACAAACATGCTGTTTAACAAACCCCCTTCGCCCCTGCGGGGAGCATCTTGCGCTATCCTTGGCAGGGTTTGCAGGGGAGGGGCTCTGGAAAGCTCAGTCCGCTGTGCACAGAGGTAGCACTCCAGTTAATTGCTAAGCAGGAGCGTGCCCAGGGACCGCGAGTGCTGGCAGCGCGCGGGCTGGCTCGCTCTCCATGCCTTGAAGACAAGGATTACAATTCAGGGAAGTGCTTCAGTTATGCTGGGATCCCAGGGCCCTTTCTTCCGGCACCGCTTGCACGCCCCACATCTTTGTTTCAGGTTTATCTCTGTTGTGGAGCTGACATCTGTTAAAGGATTCGCACTGCGCCCGGCTGCGTTAGTGACAAGAACAGCCGAGTGCCCGTGGTCACTACAAATGCACCACCAAGAGGAGCCCATGGCCCCGTCTTTCTGTCTGTCTCATGTGGTGCGTCAGTCTGTCTGCTCCGCAGCCACGCTGTGCGGGATCGGGGGGTTCTCAGATACTTCTGTTACCCACATCCGTTCCATGGCTGGGCCTCCGAGGGTCCCTGCCCCAGCAGGTGAGCAGGGGCATTCCCGGTCCCTGTTTGTTCCTGCCCCCAGCGCTCACCATGCCATGGCTGAGCCCCTGGGGCAGCTCCCAGCATGGCAGGATACTCAGTGAAGAGCCTCAGCCGCGGTGCTCTTCTGGCTGGATGTGATGCCGGGGGCTGGGTCCCGGGCTCCCTTTGAGCAGACTCAGATCCAACGCTGTGCAGGGACCGCAGTGCCCTGAGCCTCGGCTGTGGTGGTGGCAGGGAGCGGGGAGCGTGTGGGCTGGGGGCCTTGGAGCCGTCTGCGTGGATCAAAGGCTTCTTTGCTGAGACAGTGTGAACACAAGCGCTGAATGCTGATCATGGCGGCTGACAAGGAAAAGTTAACCGGGAGCCCAGACAAACCAGTGCAGGGGGCGGGGAGCGGTGCATGGCCCCTCTGAGCTCTCAGCCACCGCAGGGCTGTAGTGGGGGCTGCCGTGGCGAGGGCTAACTGCACCATGGCCCCATCAGTCTGGCTGCATCCCCTCCAGCGGCTGCTGCGATTCTCCCGCTCTGACTGGGCACATTGCGCGGCCCTGTGAGACTCGCCTGCGGGAGCCGTGACCAGCAGCACCAAACAGCTCGTCAGCACAACACCCCAGCCCCGAGGAGCGCCGCAGAGGGCTGTTATCACAGCACGATGCTCTGTCCATAGCCCCTCCAGCTTATCCAGACACCCTGCTGCTGGACTTTGGGGGAGCCCTCCTTCTTTCCCCTGCTCTTCAAAGATTGCCCTTGTCTCCAGGAAGCTCCTGGTCTGCCGGGGTCTCCAGACCCTGCTTAAACCAGTTTGTGTCCCCATGGGGGAAATGGATTGATAGATTATAAAGCCAGAAGGGAACGTTGGTGGTGTAGTCTGACCTGCACAACACAGAGCAGAGAATGTCCAGAATTCATTGGTGTGTCCTTCAGAAAAACTGCCCGTCTGGAGTTGAAAACAGCCAGGGTTGGAGAATCCCCCCAGTGACTAATCACCCTCACTGCTAAAATCTTGCACCTTATTCTACTCTAAACACATCCGGCTTCAACGTCCAGCCATTGGCTCGGGTTAGAACTTCCTCTGCTGGATCGCAGAGCCCATAATCAACGTTTGTTCCCATGTCGGTACTTAGAGACTGTGATCGTCACCCCTGGACCTTCTCTCCAAGTTAAAAGATTGAGCTCCTGGAGTCTATCACTATAGGGCAGGTTTCTAATCCTTTAATCTTCTCGTGGCTCTTCTCTGACCCCTCTCCACTCTATCAGCCTCCTCCTTGAACTGTCATTGGAATGGACTCAGGATTCCAGCAGTGGTTGCAAAATAACCTCTCTGCTCCTTGAGATTCCCCTGTGCGAGCTTCCAAGGATCACATTAGCCTTTTTGGCTACAATGTTGCCTGGGGAGCTCATGTTCAGCAACTGTCCGGTGTGACTCCCACGTCTGTTTCAGAGTCTCTGCTTCCCTAGAGAGAGCACCCCAGCCTGTGAATACGGCCTGTGTTTAGATGTAGGACTTCACATTCAACCATTGCGAAACTCAGATTTCCGAGCGGTCCTGATCGCTCAGTATTGGTGGCCCATCCTCTTCATTATTGCCCAATCCCCTTGTCCTTGTCTCGGCTGCAAACTTTCTCGGCAAGGAGTTTGTCGTTTTCCAAGTCATTGATGAAAATGTTAAATTGCGTAAGGCCAAGAACCCATCCCTCGGGGCCCACTAGCAACACACCCGCTCGATGATGATGCCGTTTGCTGTTCCATTTTGAGACCGATCAGTCAGCCACGGTTTAATCCGTTTAACGAGGGCCCTGTCAGGTTTGTATCAGTCTAGTTTTTAAATCAAACGTGTGGTGCCAAGTCCAGGTGGTAGCTCTACCCAGCAAACCAACCTGCCCAGGGCAGCAAGGGGCAGAGCCTGGTCTGCAGACCCAGCCTCGCTACGGTGCTGAAAATAGCCCTGGAGGCGTTCCAGTGGAGCTGGGGCTCTGAAGCCCCAGGAGGGAGGGTGGCTCTCAGACCTTGAGCACCCCCATTCCCATCGCTATTTTTGTGCCGTAGCGAGCGGCTGAGTCTGTGAACCTGGGATCCAAGATGTAGGGGTGGGTATCCGAGGGGGCTGCCTGAGTTCCGCCCTCGTGGCCTGTCCGCCCCGGCTGAAATTGCTCCCTGGTCACCATGCAGCAGCCAGTGCGCACAGTCAGACAGAGGAGCGTACGGTATCCTCACAATACAGGCTGATCCGGGAAGGAAAGCCGAACGCAATGTGCAGCACGTTGGGCTACCAGGGAAGCTGCAGCCCCGATGTTGGGATGCCGGAGCACGTGCTATGTAGGCTCTGGCCAGGGGAGATGTCCCGGACCTGGACTCTGCACTTGGTGCAGGGCTGCTTCTGCTACCCCAGGCAGAGTCCCTGCTCCAGCACAGCCCTCCGGGTAGCCTGAGTGCTGGGGGGTGGGATGGAGACCCCCAGCCTTCGCCGTCCTGAGTGCTAGCTGGGGGGCCTGCACTGTCATGGGGACAGGCGGAGAGGGAAGTCCGAGGCGCCGGCTAGCCCCGCTCTCCCAGTGCCGCTGTGGGGAAGGGCCCAGGTGCGAGAGATGAATGCGAGGGTCTGTGGGGAGAAAGGGGCTGGTGGCGCAGACTGGGCAGCATGGCAGTGAGAGGCTGCACCGTGGCTGGGGGATCCCAGGGAGCGGGCGTGTGTCTCATCCTATGGGCTGGGACTCTGAGATCAGGCTGCAGCTCTCCCTCTCATGGCCCCAGAGCCTGGCCCATTAGGGCTTGGCTGTGCCCTGGGGGACTGTGAGCTAAATGAAGACACAGTTAGCCGGGTACCGCAGCTGCCTCCTGACAGACTGAGCATAGAGCTTTGAAATGTACAGCACACTTGCCGAATTGATCGGTGCAAGGCCTCGTTAATTAGTGTTAATAGGTTTGTCTTTGTTATCTGCTTCCTAACAAACTGCACTTCTCCGTGCAAGGAACAGGAGCTCCGCCCTGAACGGCTAGAGTGAGAGCAGAGCCTGCAGGGCTCAGCACCCTGAAGACCGGCTTAAATGCAGGCACCGTCGCTGGTGTCAGGGCCGGGCCGTGACCTTGCTGCGCTGGGCCGGGCTGGGCCCAGGGGCGAGGCTGTGGGATGCTGGCCCCGCTGGGCTGTGACCCCGCTGGGCCGGGCTGTGACCCCGCAGGGCTGGGCTGGACCCAGGGGCGAGGCTGTGGGATGCTGGCCCCGCTGGGCTGTGACCCCGCTGGGCTGGGCTGGGCCCAGGGGCGAGGCTGTGGGATGCTGGCCCCGCTGGGCTGTGACCCCGCTGGGCTGGGCTGGGCCCAGGGGCGAGGCTGTGGGATGCTGGCCCCGTTGGGCCGGGCTGTGACCCCGCTGGGCTGTGACCCCGCTGGGCCAGGCTGCCTGCCGTGCTGTGAGCGCCGTGCGGCGGTGGCTGAGTCGAGGTCTCTGTCGGTCGCAGGCCGGGCTGTGCTCTGAGCGTCCCTGGGAGCTGCGGTGTCCTCAGCTCGCTGCCGGCCTGCGTGGGAGCCGTTCCCGCTGAGCTGGCAGGGCTGCTGGAAATCGCATCATGATGTTATCTTGGAAAGTTCCAAATTGGCTCCGTTTATCAGGGCTGATGTGATTTGGCGAGGGGAGCTGTCCCTGGAGGCGGGGGGGAGCGAGTTAGCCCTGCAGGAGCTTGGCCAGGCGGCTGCTGGAGAGGCGTGTACAGTAGAGCCCTGCCCGGGTCCCCACTCTGGCTGGCGGGTGCAGTCACCAGCCAGGGTCTGTTCACAGGGGCCCCTTCAGCTGGGCGAGATTCTACCCAGCCAGCCCCTGCGCTGCTTAGAGTGGGTCTGTGGGGCCATGGGGAGGTGTGAGTGACCGGGGAGCCAGCTCCCTGCACGGGGGCCAGTGGGGACTCTGGGCGGGGGCTGGAGCAGGCTCATCAGCCGGGCTCTTGGTTCCCTGTTAAGAAGCTCCAAGCGTTAGGGGCCCCGGTTGCTAATCCCGGTCTCTTCTCTCAGTGTGACCCGCTCCTGGTAATCGCAGGGGACCCCAGCCGCCCTGACAGACACCTGGGCTCTCTCACCCACCCCGGCCATCCCATCCCACCGGCCTCTCGGAGCCGGCAGGAGACCTGCTGCAGCTGCGGATTCTGCTCTGGGGCTGGGGAGCAACATGGGCCTGCGAAGTCCCCATTCACCTCTGTTGAGGAATGGCCCAGCTGGGGCAGCTCAGGGGGGTGCTGCTGGTGCTCCCACTGTCCCAGCCCCGAGGGGAGAGGGCCCCAGGGGCTCTGCGTGGGCAGAGTAAGCCCTGTGTCCCGCGGCAGAGCCCCCATGTAGCACAATGTGTGGAGCAGCCCAAATGTTTCCTGATGGCTCCAGGAGTCCTGCAGCTCTGGGCGGCAAGCGGGGCGGGAGAGTAGAATCTGGCTGCGTTGCTGGCTCCTTTCTCTAGGGGCGCAGGGGGGACTTGATGCACACACTTGCTGGGGTGTCACACGCAGGCCTTGGGCCCTGGATTGTAACGGGCTCTGCCCCACAGAGCCCCACACAGCTTGCCGGACTGCAGGGGGGCGGGAGGCAGCAGCAGGGAACGCATGGTGTGGGTTAGCAGTTGGACAATGGGGCGGGCAGCCCGCTGGCCTGAGGCAGAGAGCTCATGCATCGTGATGGGCATCCACTGAAAATCCAGGGCCTGTCGTCGTCGGTCCATCGGTCGCTCCCCTGCACTGGCTGGAGACTCCAAGGGGCCAAGCAGTCGCGTTGTCCTGGGTAGGCAGTGCAGAGTCACGCGTCTCACGCGGGGGCTGCGCTTGCTGGGAACGGGCCTGGCTGGCGCGCGCGACGTGGTAAACGGCTCTGGCGCAGCGTGAACGGCCCCGTAAAGCAGAAAAGGGAGGTAATGAGGAGCAAAAAAGCTTCTGACAACTGGCTTGCGTCTGAAACTCTGCGAGGCCTCAGCCCGTCAGTGCAGCCTCCTGCGGCCCATCGGCCCCCGCAGCCTGGGGCTCTGCGGCAGATGCCAGGGCAGATGTGCTGGGGCAGAGGTGGCTCCCCACCCACCCAGGTGGGGCTGAGCGAGCGTCCCAAGCTCACCAGCTGGGCCAGGAGTTACTCTCCAGCCAGGGTGCCGGGCTGGAGGGATGTTCTGGGGCAGTCCCCCACTTCTCCCTGCCCCAGGAGCTGTCAGCAGCAGGATGGCAGCTCCTGCCCCTGCAAGGTGCCCCGTGCTTGGCTCTGCTGAGTCAGCCAGGGCTGTCCTGTTCCCCAGGCCCCAGGCAGAGCTCGCTGGTGGCACTGAACTGTTCCCAGCGCGGGGTGCTGTGCAGGGGACTTTAACACCCGTCATTAACCGCACAGCAGTATCGTTCAGAGAGAATGAAGTTCTCACTTCACTGGAGATGCTGCAAACCCCTGCACGGCGAGTGATGGCGCAGGGAGGGGATGGTACCCTGGGCGGGGGTGACTCTGGCCCGGGGCCATGGGCTCAGGAACCACTGAGCCCCGACACTGGCATTGCGGTGAGAGTTCTGCAGATCCCTTCGAATTGCACCCTGCCCTGCCCTGCCGGCCGCCAGGGTTCCCCGGGCTCTCCTCTCCCTCAACCTCTGGCCAGCAGGAGCTGCCTGTGGGCCCCCACCCTGCACGCCTGCCCCTAGTGCTTCTCTGTGTTCCCCTCTCAGGACTTTCCTTCCACTGTGCGCTAGCTGGCTGGCTGGCTGGGAGCAGCACACGGGCCCTGCCCAGCCCTGCTGCAGCTCCCATGGGGAGGGGCTAGGCCCCGGGGCCTCGAGGGTTGATCCTGAGGAGGGGACAGACCTTGGCGGCTGCGGGGATCTCCACTCCCCTCTTGGACACTGGGCGTGGGTGGAAATGGCAAAGGCTTCTCGGCCCCGCGCAGGCTCATCCTGTGTGTCGAGGCTGGTGCCCGCCGTGCAGGCTGCCTGAGAGGGCCCCCCGTGTGGGGAGGAAGGTGGGGGGCTCGAAGCGGGAGAGCGATGCAGTGGGGGGGTGATGGGGTAGTGGCAGCAGGACTGCGGGCGGCCCCGTTTCTCAGCCTGCTCATGCTGTGGGTCTCGGTGCCAGGCTCCGTGCGCAGACGGTAATTGCCCAGCTGCAGCAGTGCTGTTCCAAAGCCGTTTGCAGTAAAATTGCACGCTCATTATTTTAATTACGTGCAGCCTGCCTGTGCTAATGAAGTTGGAAGCCCGTTAACGTGGCTTCCCGCTAATGAAATGCATTTTTCTCTGGTTCTCCAGTCAGGAATCCGCTGCCCAGGACCTTCCAGCCAGCGTGCCCGGGCTGCGGGCCCTGGGGAAGGGGTTCCATGAGGGCTGGGGTGGAACCCTGGAGCCCGGCTGCAGGGGGTGGGGGGAGACCCCAGTGAGGTGTTCGCACCCTGGGGCCCATCACACCCGAGCTCCCGTGCACGTGGGCTCCCCACTGCCTGTCGCGTCTCGGTGCCGGTCCCTGGCCCTCGTGCTGCGGCTGCTGCTGCTTGAGGCAGTGTTTAAACCTCCTCTTGCAGGCGCCTCCTGGCTGGGGAGATGGCAGGGAAACCACCGCTGCCCAGCAGCCTGGCCTCAGGCCCTGCCCCCGTACCCGGCTCTCCCCTGCTGTGGGGTTCACCCCCCCCTCGCTGTGCCCGGGCACCCCAGGCCAGGCGAATGGGCCTGTACCTTGTAATCAACCACTAACCCACCATATACCCTGGCCATATGTGTTCGTTCCCCAGAGCCTCTGCTCCCTGCCACCTCTCCCCCGTTCCCCATGCTGTCAGCTCCTGCACCCGCCCTGCCTCAGGGGGTCTCCGTGTTCATCCCGGCCTGGCTCCCTGCGCCCCCCGGCCAGCTGCAGGGCTGGCTCGCTCTGCAGTGGCTGGGCCCAGTCGCTCTGACCCTACCTGGCACAGCACGGTGGCTTTAGTACACGGAGGGGGAAGGCCCTGGGCTCCCACCCCATCCCGCAGTGCCCCGTCCCCCCTGTCTGGCCTGGTCCTCGTGAGCCCCAGTCGCTCTCAACGCTGTCTCCCAGCCTGTCTGAGCAGCAGAGCCCAGTGCCCCTGATTAGCATCAATTACAGTGAAACGCGGAGACGCTCGTTAGAACTCAGCTCCAGCCGCCCTGGGCACCGCCGGGAGAGACGTGCCAGGTTGAGGGTCCACGCTCGCTGGCGGGGTGGTGCTGGCTGCTGGGGAGCGGCGGAGGAGAGGGGGCCGTGCCTGGCCAGGCTGCCGAGAAGGGATGGGGGAGCGGTGCCCTTGGCGTGGGATGGGGAGCTCTAAACGGGGGTCTGGAGTGAGTGGCACTGGGGGGGCAGGAGGGTCCAGCCAGTCCGTCTGTTCTGGGGCCAGGGTCGGGCTGACTAATTTCTCTGCCCTGCTGTGTGGCCAACTTTCCAACCGTGCACAACGAACACCCTTGCCCCGCCCCTTCTCTGAGGCCCCGCCCCACTCACTCCATCCCCCCTCCCTCTGTCGTTCGCTCTCCCCCACCCTCGCTCACTTGCTCATTGTTACCGGGCTGGGGGGGGCCAGGCCCGGCACAGGGGTGTGTTGTCTGGGTGGCCCCGGGCTGCGCTTCGCCGCCAGCCCAGGACTCTGGGTATCTGTTGTGTGTAGGGTGACCAGATGTCCCGATTTTATAGGGACAGTCCTGATTTTTGGGTCTTTTTCTTCTATAGGCTCCTATTACCCCCCGCCCCTGTCCCGATTTTTCACACTTGCTGTCTGGTCACTCTAGTTGTGTGCTCTGGTTAAACCTCTTCTCTGCCTGAGCGTGTTGGGTTGGGGGGCTGCTTCGAGGCTCTGCCGATTCACCCCTCTGCTCTGCTCCCAAGAGTGCGCTGACATTCACCCAGTCATGCGGGCCCCCGGGGGTACCCAGCCTCCGTCAGCCAAGGGATCAGGAGCTGCTTTGGGGGCTGGTGTGAAAAGCAGAACTGCAGTCGGAGCAGCATGGGAGTGAAAACCCAGGCACCAGGGAGTGACAGCAGCGGTGCTGGGGCTAGTGGCCTGCCCTGGGCAGCAGGCTGGGCTGGCCCTGTCCTAGTGCATGTAGCTCTGAGCTCCCCCTTCTCCTCTGCCTGGAAACCCGCCTCTGGGCAGGGCGCTGGGCAGCATCCCCTGAGTTTGGGGGTGTGGGGCACTTGCCCCCATGCCGGTGTCGGGGGCACCTGTGCGGCTGCTCGGGCTCCCTGTGTGTGCTGAACGGGGCACTTTGCAGAGGCCCTTGGGAGCAGATAGGGGGCGGGGGGGGGGAGAAATGCGCAGGCCGGGAGGTTTTTCACACTGAGCTGGAAGATGAATAACCTCCCCGAGTGTTCAATATTCATGAGCTCCCTGCTGAGTGGGTGGGAGAGGCTGTGCTGGGAGGGGGTGGAGCGACTGCTGTATAATTCAGGGCAAAGCTGCTACTGTGGCCGAGAGTCGTAGGCTCCTGGCAGGAGGGTTGACACTCTGGGGTGCCCTGGCCCGCTGGCCTCGGCCCCAGGCCGGGCATAGAGCAGGTGGTGCTGGCGCCAGTCGAGGGCGTGAGGCAGGTCTGCTCTGCACCAGATGCTGATTGAAGTAGCTGGATGAAAGGCTTGGGCAGGCGGTGATTGACACAGGCTGGGGAGCCTCTGGCACTCGCCTGGGATCTGTCTTGGGAGACGGTTCCCCGGCTCCAGCCACCAGCAGGGAGCCAACCCAGCCGAGCCGGAGCCCAGCTGTCCCCATGCTGCAGCCCCTGCGCTGGGCCAGGGCACAGGGTGTCTGTGGCAGGAACACCAGCATGGGGCTCGGGACCAGCAGGGTCCTGCTCCCCTCCCACTCTGAGCACGGGTGGGCGAGGCTGGCCTTTCCTACCTCACTGGGCCAAGTGCCCACTCCTGCCGCTGCCCCCTCTTCCCTGCACCCCCGACCCTATAGCCGTGTCCTGCTCCCAGGCTGGGGCAGTCGCAGAGCGGGGGCTGGGGACTCAGGGCAGGCCCCCAGCCTGCTTTCCCCCCCCGCCCCCCACTCCTGTTGCTGTTTCACTTTCTTGCTCTGCACCCCCAGGGACTTTCTCTGGGGCTTGGGCCAATTTGCATACATTTTAATCTATAAAAAATTAAGCAGTGCTGGCTGCTGCTCTGAGTCAGACCTTCCCATCCGGAATCTCAAGGAGATGAATAATTTCCCACTCTCCCCGCCTGCCCCTCCAAGAAGTGGAGTCTGATTCATGTTAATTTCATCCCCGCTTATTAGAGGAGGGGCTACGGGTCCAGATTGGTCGGGGGGCGAGAGCCGCGTTCTGCAGTCTCCGAGGCTCCCTTGGAGTCAGGGGCAGCTGCTTGCTGGGCGCCCCTTGCCCGGTGCCCCTTGTGCACGCTGTTGGGAGGGTGACCGTTGTCGCCCTGTGTCTGGAAGGCCGCAGTCTCCTTCCTGCGGGAACTGGATGTTTCAGGGCAGGGGAGATGCCTGGGCCTTCCCAGTGTGACACTGTGTGTCATTGTCCTTCTACAGACTGATTTGAGGGTTGCTAGCACCCGGCCAGGCCATTCTGGGGCTGCTGCGTGCCAGCCAGTGGAGGTGGCACCTGCGTCAGCACAGGAGCTGGGTGGTTCCCTGCAGAGGGTATTTGTCCCCCGGGCAGGAGGAGGGGCTGCCCCACGCCTGGGGGCTGCTGCGTGTGCAGGGAAAGTCTTGCTGAAGGTGCGATCCTGCCCCGGCGATGACGAATGTGACTGAGCTGTTAATATTCAGCAAGCTCTGCGATTTCTCCCCCAGCCATCTGGCCGGATCTGCCCACAGTTTCTATTCTCGAGTGGTACGTAGCGCCCTGCCCGCTCGCCCGGCGGCATTCGCAGTGTGGCATCGTGCTGGGGGGCTCTGCCCTAGCAGCCTGGGGGCTGGTCCCCGCATGAGTTTGATGGGGGTCGCCAGTGAGTTGCTCTGCTCCGGAGAGCCGGGCGCTCAGGCTCCGGTAGCCCCCATGCTGTGGCCTGGGCGTAGCCGTGCTGGGGAGCCCCGCGGGGACGGTTCCTTGGGAGCTGGTCCCATGGAGCATCGGCCTGGAAACCAAGCCAAGGGCTGGAATGAGACAGCGAGAGGCACCCTGGCTCCTGGGCCGAGCGCAGACTGGCCCATCGCTGCGTCCTCCTCAGCCACCCCTGCGCCACGGCTGCCTGCACTGCCCCTTGTGGGGCCTGGGCTGGACGGGGTGTAGGCCCTTCCCCTCGGCCGCTGCTGGACTCAGCTCGGGCTGGTACTGCCTGAGAGTGGGTCCCACGGGAGCCTGGGGTCTCAGGCCATCTCGCAGGAAGCACCGCAGCTGGCCCCTTGCCGGCCACCTAAGCAGAGCCATCCGGGGCAAAGTCTGTGCCCCTCGCTGTGAGACGGGCCCGCCCGGGCCGGCTCCTTTCCCAGCGCCGACTGCCGAGCCCTGTCTGGGGTGAGCCAGCCGCTGCGCTCCGTGTCCCGCGCAGCCCGTGGGGGAGGCCAGGCCGCAGGAAGTGGTGCAGTGAGGTAGGGCCCAGACAATAGGAGGAGAGCAGCTCCTGCAAGTGCTCAGTGAAACCTGGATGTAAATAAGGAATTAGCATATGCTTTAACCAGCCCCTCCAGGCAGGGGCTTTGTCATTACAATACCTGCTTTCCTAATTAAAATACCACAGCAGCTCCCCGGGCATGCGGCCAAGCTCATAATCCCTGGACTGGTGCAATAAAATACCTGCAGAGGTGGCGCCTTTAAATCACAGACCAGCCTCTGCCTCTGGCACCAGGCCTGTCACAAGCCACCCCACCCTGGCCTCGTGGGTGCCAGCCGGATAGCAGGTTCTGGCTCTGCTCCGGCTGTGTGGGACCGGGAGCTGGGCACGCTTTTCCTCCGCTGAGGCTCATTCCAGGAGCAGGAGGCGAGTGCTGACGGGGAGCTGTGTGACTCACACTTCTCTCCAGGTGCCACCTAAGCAGCAGATGCTCTAATGGGCCAGTGCCTCGTGCGGGCCAGTGCCTGGGACCTCTGAGAGAGCGGAGAAGGTCCCCAGTCGGTTCCCCACGGATGCAAGGGGCATGCTGGATGCAGGGACGCGGGGAGCCTGGGGTAGGCGGGGATGGGGTTCAGACCCCACCAGCAGGGCCAGGCGTGGTGTGGGCACAGTTGACAGGAGCCATGCAGAAGTGAAGCCAGCGCTGATCCCTCAGACACATGGGCTTGATCAGATCTCAGCCCCTGCTCCAAGTGGGGCTGTGGTCTGGCGGGACGGGAGAGAGGGTGCCAGGGCTGGGATCCTCGGAGTGTCTCTCCCACGCGAATGGGCGTCTGTCACTTCCCGCTCGGGCTCACCCTGGGCACTGCTTGGCTCTTGCTGCGCTCACTCCAGTAGCTGCTCGCGTGTCCCCAGGATGTGCTGGCGGGAGACTGACATCACCTCGTCTCTCCTGGTCCATTGGGAAGATGGCAGCGAAATAGCTGATGAGCAGATAATCCCCTGAACTGCAAACAGCTTTACCCAGCTGAAGGGGCGGATTACCTTTCCCCAGTGTGATCTTGGTGCCGTCCCACGGAGTAGCCGGTGCCTGTCCTGGTCCCCAGCTGGGGCGGGATTGCAGCGGCTGGACTCCATGGCAGGACATGCGGGATCGGAGGCAGCAATGCCGGTCAGGGAATGGCCATGGGGAGATGCTCGCCTGGAGCAGGCTCTGCTCAGGTCAGCTGGGCTCCGACGCTCCTGTGGGCCCAGACCTCCGGGACGTGCAACACGCAGCGCTTAGCACCTGACCCCAGCTCCCCCCTGCATGGCCCCAAGCGCCTGAGCCCCTCCCCGGCCTGCTGCCAGGGGCCCAGTGCTGGGGTCAGGGGAGGCCCCTTTCTCATCCCGCTGTGGCTGTGCTCCTTGGCTCGGGGCCGAGGGGAGTGGCTCCCCGTGCCCTGGGGGGAGGGGTCCGCGCGCCAAGCCGGGGCAGTGGAGTTCGCGGACAGGCCATGGCGCACGGTCGTGGCTTCCTGCGGCTCGCTGAGGCCGGCTCTGCAGTCAGACCAGGCTGAAAACGAGCCTCCAGCCAGGCAAGTGCAGGAGGGTTTGGCCCTGGCCAAGCAGCCTGTTGGACCTCCCCCGCACGAGGTTCCCATGGCGGCACAGCCCCGGGCCGCCTGGTGCCCCTCTCCCTACCACTAGCCCAGCGCCGGCCCCACGCTCCCCTTCTGCCCTCCCCACAGGTTCACCGGTGCCGAGGTGGTGGTGATGGGAGACGTGACCTACGGCGCGTGCTGTGTGGATGACTACACTGCCAGGGCCCTCGGGGCGGACTTCATGGTGCACTACGGACACAGCTGCCTGGGTACGTACCCTGCCAGCAGAGCCTGGGGAAAGGGGGCTCTGGGGTGTCTGGTTGCTGGTGCCTTGGGGTGTTCTGGGTCAGGATCAGTACAGAGGGAAAAGCCAGTGTAAAAGAGGCCAACCCTCCCGCCACTGAACCCCAGGCCGATCCCCGCCCAGCCCCTGACCCCCAGGCCGATCCCCCCCCCCCCCCCCCTCGAGTCTCCAGGCCCAGCCTCCCCTGCCCCTGACCCCCAGGCCGATCCCCCCCGCCCCCTCTCGAGTCTCCAGGCCCAGCCTCCCCTGCCCCTGACCCCCAGGCCGATCCCCCCCGCCCCCTCTTGAGTCTCCAGGCCCAGCCTCCCCTGCCCCTGACCCCCAGGCCGATCCCCCCCGCCCTCCCCCCCCCCGAGTCTCCAGGCCCAGCCTCCCCTGCCCCCGAACCCATCACCAGGCAGCAGTCTCAGAGCTGAGTCTGCTGATGTGGCAGCTGCAGCCCACGAAGGCAGCAGTGATGTCAGCGGTGAGGGGCTGTCTGCAGCGGGCAGAGGGGTGTGAGCCGGGCTGGGGGATCTTGGAAAGCAAAGCGGGTTCGTTCGAGAGCTGGGTGGGGGGTGGGATTAGAGCTGGAGCACCGGGCCCGGCTGCTGCGACTCTGGGGCTCCATGTGCCCAGGCAGGGCGGCGCTGCGGCTGGACGGCCGTGGCAGTAGGCCAGGGAGCTGGCAGATGGTTTCTGCACTGGGTGGGGCAGGCACTGGTGTTTGTGGGGGGCACTAGCCCTGCGGGGGGGCAGTGCAGGCCCTAGCTGGGAGGGACAGACGGTGATGGGCTGAGGGAAGGGTAGCAAAGGTCTCACTGGGTGGGAGGAGTGGGTGCAGAAGAGTGTCAGTGTTGGGCATGGGGGTGGCAGGGTGGTTGGTGCTGGCAGAGCCCCTGCATTGCGTGTGGGGAGCTCTGGGAAGAACCCATCTCATCTCAGCAACATGCCAAGTGCCCTCGCAGGGCGGCGGGGAACTGCAGACGGGCCCCAGTCCCCTCTCGGAGCCAGTCCCAGGCTTAGTGGTGAGTCCATAATCCCCTGAAGGAGTGATCCCCAGGCGGTTCCCGAGGCCTGAGCCAGCCCCGCAGCGCTGTTCCCTGCTGCATGTGCCAGACACACGGGCCTGGGAGAGTCCTTTAGATACTGAATGCCCAGGAATGGAGCGAGGGCTGCATGGCAGACGAAGGAAGCCCCTGGGCAGCCCTGCCCTGTCCCCAGGAGCTGTGCTTGGCACCCTGGCCCTCTGGCTGCTGCTCAGAAAATGCCCTCTCGCCTCCTGCCTGGAGGGAAGGGGGAGCTTCCCCACACCTGTGCGGGGAGGACGCTTTGCAGCCCTGCCCCGCTCCTGGGGCACTGGGTGTTGCTGTCCGTGTGCTTCTGTGTGTTCAGGCTCCAGAACAGTGAGACCACCGGGCCTGCAGCGCCTCGGCCCAGGACAGGGACTGGGGTGGAAACTCACCGCAGCCTGACCCTGGAACTCCTGTCCCCTTCCATGCATGGCTTGATGCACATTGATCAGTGACCCCGGCCCGGCAGGCAGGTCGGTGCTCTCCCCATGAAACGAGGGGCCAGGATTAGAACCCAGGAGTCCTGAGTCCCCGTCACGTGCCCATTCTCCATCTCCAGAGGCACTCGTAGGGAAGACTCCACATGCAGTGGGGCTCGGAGGCTGCAAAGCTCCTTGCCCCGGTCCCTCCATCCCAGGCGCTGGGGAGAGGAGTGGGATGTGCTCTGCTTTTGAGCAGGTGCCGGGGGGTCTCATGGGAGCCGGAGCAGAAGGAAGGGGAGGGGAGGGAGGTGCTGAATGAGGCCTAGGGGAGCAGAAGAGGCAGTTCTGGCTGCTCTGGGGCCCGGGCTAGCCCTGCTCTGGTGGCAGCGGGGGCCGTAAGGGCTGGTTTAAAGGGCAGGCAAGGAGGCGGCTCTACGCTCCCTAGGCAGAAGGGTACTCTGGATTCAGTTGCCATGGAAACTGCGCTGCTGTCCCAGATGCTGCTAACTTTGAAGTCCACCCAGGGTGGAATCAGCCCCAAAATAACAATAAGACACTTTGGGTTTTAAGGTGGCTCTGTGGAATTGTTGCCCCGGGTAACGGAGGCAGGGCAAGCCTGGGGCGGACGAAGGGCTGCAGGAGGCCACGTCTTGGCTCGGGGTGGGCCGGCTCTGCTGCCTGTACCCCACTGAGACTGGCCTGGGGCCTGACTGTCCCTGCTGGCGGGGCCAGAGCGCGCCTGCCCGCCTGGGGGCGTGTGTGTGTGACCCAGGTGCGCTCAGGGCCAGCAGGGGCCCTGCTTGACCACAAAGAGCTCGTGGGACACACACTCCCAAGGCGTTTACAGTGGACAGCAGAGCACCCCGCCGTTAGGCACCGGCCTGCCGTGCACGCCAGCATCAGTCACCCAGGAGCCTTCCTGTGTGTCCTTGGCATCAGCGGGCATGTGGGGGGCTTGTCTGCGCTTTCCAGAGGCTCAGGCACCGTGCCGTGGGAGCTGGGGTCTGGTGGAGTCCTGGAGCCAGTTCTGAGCCCCGGTGCCGACTCCTCTGGCTCCCTGGGACCGGCTCCTCGCTCCCAGACAGCTCTGCAGCCCAGCCCCCACCGATGGGAGTTCCTGCAGGTCAGCCCAGGCAGCTGCAGCCCTGACTCCCCGGCTCGGGGTGGCACGCGGGCGCCAGGCCCAGAGGTGCGGAGAGGGGCAGGTACTCTGTCCAGCACTGCAAGGCAGTGGTCTGGCCCCAGCGGGGAGCCCGCAGGGCTGGCTCTGTGCCGTGCAGCTGCTGGCCATTCGCCCGAGTTGCATTCCCGTTGATTTGCCGGCTGATGCCCCGGCTGTTCTGAGCAGAGCTCCTGTGGTCAGGGGTGGTGCCCCGTAGCAGGCTGGTGACCCTGCCCCTGCAACGGTTACAGCGAGCTCTCCCTGGCGCTTGTGCCCAGGCCTGTGTGCGTGCCCCGTGCTCTGTGAAGGACAAGGGCACATCTCCCGCTGTGTCCTGCAGCCCCTCCACAGGCCCCCCCAGGAGGGAGTAATTGGTGCTTAATTGTGCTCAGGTGAATGGCACTGAAATGGGCAGCGAGCGCGGAGCTGTGGGTCGATGCGGACCCCGTGTTCTTTAATTATTCGCTTAATCGTGGTGACATGGGCTCCTTAGCATGGAGGGTAATTAGATTTGTGTTCATCGATTCCCTGGGCGACCGTTTCCCAGAGAGAAATGACCAAGTGCTGCTCACGGCGCTGTCCTGGCTGCGTGCGACCCGCCTGGGCCTGGCCACGGTGGGCTGGCGCTGCCATGCCGAGGGACTCCTGGCTAGCGCCGTGACTGGGCCCGGGAGCCCTGCCTGCCTGTGAATCGTCCCTCTGTGAATGGGGCACATGAAACAGCACTGGCCAGCGCCCAGCCAGCCGGGAGCCTCTGAAAACGGGGCAGGGGCTTCCTGACAGCTTCTGCAAGCCAGTGCGGTGCCGCTGAGTGGGGCCGGCCCCGCTCCTTACATAATGGCTGCACTCAGGCCCTGGGGAGAGGGTCAGCAGCTGGGCTCGAGCCCCTCTCCTGCTGCTTCCCCAGCCGGTGCCTGCGTGTGGGACGCTCCGCTGGCCCTGTGCCTGGGCTGGGGGCAGCCAGCTGAGCTCACGCCTCTCTCTCGTTGGCCCTAGTTCCCATCGACACTACGCAGGGGGTGAAGATGCTCTATGTGTTTGTGGATATCAAGATCGACACGTCCCACTTCGTGGAGACCGTCCACTTCAACTTCCCCAAGGGCGCCTGCCTGGCTCTCGTCAGCACCATCCAGTTCGTCTCCGCTTTGCAGGTGAGACGGCCGTGGGGCCGGGCTGGGGCCTCACACCAGGAACAGCACGGGAGCCCCAGCCCCATGCCATCTTGCCAGCTGGGGGCTCTTTCGTTCCCCACAAGCAGCTGCTTCCCAATGCCTGTGAATGCAGCTAAGCAACAACTTCCCGGAGCCAGCGCCTGGTGGCTTCCGAGTCACCCCGCTCCCATGCTGGGTCCTCTGCAGGGAGCCATGCCAGAGAATATTGGCACAGCACCTCTAATACCTGCGGCACAAAGCCTGGGCCCCAGGGCTAATGGGACTGAGTGGGTTTAAGAACTGTGACCATCCCGTAATCGACAGCTCACTCGCACGCTCCTCTCCTTGGCAGCTGCATTTGTATCAAGATCCATGTTCAGCCTGGAAATCAGGCCGTTGTGGGGGCCGCCACGCCTGGGTGCTGCAGTGTCAGGGGGTGGGGGTACGCTCCTGTCCTGAGGCTGGGGCTCATGGGCGCGGCACCAGGATGAAGAACTTGCTGTTCCCAAACCATTTTACCCTGAAGGGCCCTAAAACTGTGCAGGGTGTGCGGAGCCCGGCACCCCCTCCCTGCTGGGCTGCAGAGCACAATGCTGCATGTGCCCGGGCAGGGCAGGGTGCCTGCCAGAGCCTGTTTGTGTGTGTGTGTGGGGGGAGGGGAGATACTGTGCAGGGTGCACACCTGTCTGGGGGGGGGGAGGCACACCTCTGTGTGTGTATGGGGGACGCTGTGCAGGGTGCACACCTGTCTGGGGGGGGGGCACACCTCTGTGTGTATGGGGGACGCTGTGCAGGGTGCACACCTGTCTGGGGGGGGGACACACCTCTGTGTGTGTATGGGGGACGCTGTGCAGGGTGTACACCTGTCTGGGGGGGAGGCGCAGTGCAGGGTGTACACCTGTCTGGGGGGAGGCGCAGTGCAGGGTGTACACCTGTCTGGGGGGAGGCGCAGTGCAGGGTGTACACCTGTCTGGGGGGGAGGCGCTGTGCAGGGTGCACACCTGTCTGGGGGGGAGGCGCTGTGTAGGGTGCACACCTGTCTGGGGGGGAGGCGCTGTGCAGGGTGTACACCTGTCTGGGGGGAGGCGCTGTGTAGGGTGCACACCTGTCTGGGGGGGAGGCGCAGTGCAGGGTGTACACCTGTCTGGGGGGAGGCGCAGTGCAGGGTGTACACCTGTCTGGGGGGGAGGCGCAGTGCAGGGTGTACACCTGTCTGGGGGGGAGGCGCTGTGTAGGGTGCACACCTGTCTGGGGGGGAGGCGCTGTGTAGGGTGCACACCTGTCTGGGGGGGAGGCGCAGTGCAGGGTGTACACCTGTCTGGGGGGGAGGCGCTGTGTAGGGTGCACACCTGTCTGGGGGGGAGGCGCAGTGCAGGGTGTACACCTGTCTGGGGGGGAGGCGCAGTGCAGGGTGCACACCTGTCTGGGGGGGAGGCGCTGTGCAGGGTGTACACCTGTCTGGGGGGGAGGCGCTGTGTAGGGTGCACACCTGTCTGGGGGGGAGGCGCTGTGTAGGGTGCACACCTGTCTGGGGGGGAGGCGCAGTGCAGGGTGTACACCTGTCTGGGGGGGAGGCGCTGTGCAGGGTGCACACCTGTCTGGGGGGGAGGCGCAGTGCAGGGTGTACACCTCTGTGTGTCTAGTGTTGTCTCTCTTTCCAGCCTCAGTGATTGCTCAGAGCCGCCGGTTCCCCTCTAATGAGTAGCTGCAATAATATTCTCCTGCCATAATGTTGATCAAGTGCTTTGTAATAACTCTGATCAATGTTTCATGGCCGTGCCCCCCCCCCCCCCCCCCCGTCCCAGGGGAGCTGGCCCTGTAAATGTCAGGGCAGGCAGTGGAGCACTTGGCATTTTGCTGCGAGGCTGGTAGTGGCAGGGGAAGCTCCAGCAGCCGCTGGCAGGTCTGGCTGCGGATTAGCTGCTCCTGGTGAATGGCCGGCTCAGCAGGACAGGAGAGATGAATGAGCCTCTTGAGCCGTGTCTGTCTAAACATGGGGTCATTGAAGCGTTAAACATTTTCTCTTGTATTTTAATTGATGCGTCTGCTAGCGGCTCCCAGCGTCTGGCTCACGTTCCCTCACCGAGGCAGGGCCAGTTCCTCGGCCAGGCGAGTTCTTGCTGGCTCTGGCCGGCCCAGCCCTGCCTGGAGGAGACCTCGCCTCTGCCACACACACTCCCTCCGTCCCAGGGCCCCTCGGCTGTACCATGGATCCCCTCCTTTGCCATGGGCCGGCGGAGCCTGCTGCTGGGGGCTGGCTCGGGCCAGGCGTTGGGGCTGGGGACAGAGTCTGAGGGTGGAGGTGTGATGGGAACGCCCTGTGCAGTCAGTCGGGCTGTATTCCAAGCACACACCGCGCCGTCGCTCCATCCCTCTCCACCTCCCTCGGCCTCTGGGGCAGCTCTCAGCCCAGCCCACCCTGAAGCCCCGTCCTCCACGTTTGGGCTCTGACCCCTTGCCTCTTCCCACAGGCGGCATCCCAGGTGCTTCGCGCCGAGTACAAGGTCAGCATCCCGCAGTGCAAGCCGCTCTCGCCAGGCGAGATCCTGGGCTGCACGTCTCCCGGCTGGGGCCGGGCACAGACGCCGTTGTGTAAGTACCAGGGATTTATATAGCACTGCTTCCTCGCAAGCATTCCCCTTTCTGTTTATATTGCGCCAGCCTCTCCCAGCAGGGGGCGCTGTGGGAGTGGGGCAGGGCGCTGGCTGTGGGGGAGCTCCCCCTACCCCAGTCCCAGCCTCTCCCAGCAGGGGGCGCTGTGGGGAGTGGGGCAGGGCGCTAGCTGTGGGGGGAGCTCCCGGCTACTCCAGTCTTGGCCTCTCCCAGCAGGGGGCGCTGTGGGGAGCGGGGCAGGGCACTGGCTGTGGGGGGAGCTCCCCCCCTACCCCAGCCCTGGGCTCTCCCAGCAGGGGGCGCTGTGGGGAGTGGGGCAGGGCGCTGGCTGTGGGGGGAGCTCCCCCTACCCCAGTCCCAGCCTCTCCCAGCAGGGGGCACTGTGGGGCAGGGGCAGGGCGCTGGCTGTGGGGGGAGCTCCCGGCTACTCCAGTCTTGGCCTCTCCCAGCAGGGGGCGCTGTGGGGAGCGGGGCAGGGCACTGGCTGTGGGGGGAGCTCCCCCCCTACCCCAGCCCTGGGCTCTCCCAGCAGGGGGCGCTGTGGAGAGGGGGGCAGGGCGCCTGGCTGTGGGGGAGCTCCCGGCTACTCCAATCCTGGTCTCTCCCAGCAGGGGGCGCTGTGTGGGAGTGGGGCAGGGCGCTAGCTGTGGGGGGGATCTCCCGGCTACCCCAGTCCCAGCCTCTCCCAGCAGGGGCACTATGGGGCGGGGGCGGGGCACTAGCTGTGGGGGGAGCTCCCGGCTACTCCAGCCCTGGCCTCTCCCAGCAGGGGGCACTGTGGGGGTGGGGGCGGGGCGCTGGCTGTGGGGGGAGCTCCCGGCTACTCCAGCCCTGGCCTCTCCCAGCAGGGGGCACTGTGGGAGTGGGGCAGGGCGCTGGCTGTGGGGGGAGCTCCCGGCTACTCCAGCCCTGGCCTCTCCCAGCAGGGGGCACTGTGGGGAGGGGGGGCAGGGCGCTGGCTGTGGGGGGAGCTCCCCCCTACCCCAGTCCCAGCCTCTCCCAGCAGGGGGCACTGTGGGGTGGGGGCGGGGCGCTGGCTGTGGGGGGAGCTCCCCCCTCCCCAGTCCCAGCCTCTCCCAGCAGGGGGCGCTGTGGGGAGGGGGGCAGGGCGCTGGCTGTGGGGGGAGCTCCCGACTACTCCAGTCTTGGCCTCTCCCAGCAGGGGGGCACTGTGGGGTGGGGGCGGGGCGCTGGCTGTCAGGGGAGCTCCCAGCTACTCCAGTCCCAGCCTCTCCCAGCAGGGGGCACTGTGGGCGGGGGCGGTGCGCTGGCTGTGGGGGGAGCTCCCGGCTACTCCAGTCCCCAGCCTCTCCCAGCAGGGGGGCACTGTGGGGCGGGGGCGGTGCGCTGGCTGTGGGGGGAGCTCCCGGCTACTCCAGCCCTGGCCTCTCCCAGCAGGGGGCACTGTGGGGGCGGGGGCGGTGCGCTGGCTGTGGGGGGAGCTCCCGGCTACTCCAGTCCCAGCCTCTCCCAGCAGGGGGCACTGTGGGGCGGGGGCGGTGCGCTGGCTGTGGGGGGAGCTCCCGGCTACTCCAGTCCCAGCCTCTCCCAGCAAGGGGCACTGTGGGGCGGGGTGGCGCGCTGGCTGTGGGGGGAGCTCCCGGCTACTCCAGTCTTGGCCTCTCCCAGCAGGGGGCACTGTGGGGTGGGGGCGGGGCGCTGGCTGTGGGGGGGAGCTCCCGGCTACTCCAGTCCCAGCCTCTCCCAGCAGGGGGCGCTGTGGGGAGGGGGGCAGGGCGCTGGCTGTGGGGGGAGGCTCTCAGCTACTCCAGTCCCTCACCTCTCTGCAGGGATGGGGGACTCTGCTGTCCTTTGGGCTCTGCCACTCATTCTGCCCACCAGATGCACAGCCTGCTCATGGAGAGGGTCCTGCTCAGCTGTTGGGGCACAGACCAGGCTCCTGGAAATGGGGGTCTGCCTGGCTTCCCCATGCTCTGGGTCACGTCCTCTGCCTTTCCTGTTCTTTTGCCCGTCACGGCCCCCTCGCAGCTCTGCCTTCAGCCCAGCTCTCTGCTTAGCTCTGCCCTCTGCGGCTGGGAATAGCTAAGGGCTGAGCAGAACTTGAACGACGGGTGGTTTTAAGTCCTCTAGTTCAGGCGATACAGAACGTGCATGGAGCAGGCCTCTTCCCCATTTGTACAGCCCCATGCGTGTCCAGGGAGCTGTGGACACCTCGGCGGCGCCTGGGATTCCCTGCGCCCCAGGGTGCCGGGGGTGGGGGGGATCTGCAGAGGTGGGTCACCGTGCTCCAGACCTGGGGGAGACGGGACCCACCTGACAGGCTCTGCACAGAGTGGCTTGTGCTTGTAGCGCAGAAGGAATAATTGAGTCGTAGATCAGACTAGATAATAGATGGAAAGGCGGGCAGATAATTGGAGAAGACGAATGGCCGGGCCCCAACATCACAGCACCATTAATTTTATTTAAGGACACAAATTAGAGGGAGCACTTCGCTTCCTATCACCTAATTATTTTAGGTAATGGAAATGCTTAATGTACTGTGAATACAGTGAGCTGCAGAATAAATAAATAAACGACCCCACCCAGGGGGAGCCCAGGCAAAGCTGTGCTGGCCGTCCCCTCCATGGCGGTCCGTGTGTGAGACAGGCGACCCACAGCTCACGCTGCCCCTTGAGCCTGCCCGGGAGCTAGAAGTGGGACAGGGTGGTAGTGCTCAGGGACTGAACGGCCTGCGTCGGGATCGCTGGCCCATTGTGCTGGGAGGGGGGGCTGGGGTGACTCTTGGGGTATAACGGGGGCATATTCCCGGAGGCCAGCGTGGCGTGTCTCACCCCAGCCCACGGGGATGCTGGCCCTTCAGTGCACGGTGCGTGGGATCCTGGTGACAGCGCAGGGCTGGGGCGGGGGGAGGACCCCTTACACCCACCCCCCGTCTATCCACTCTGCTCTCTGGCAGGAGCCCACGCTGGCCCTGCTGCTCTTCCCTGGTCAAGTTCACCTCTGGCGGGCCCCAGCCTCGCTTCCCCCTGCCGGCCTGGCCTGGACTCCAGGCTCCGCTCTGTGCTGCCCCTCTCCCCAGAGCCTTGGGAGCGCCTGATGCCCGTGCTTGGAGCTAACGCCTCAGAGCCGGCACAGAGCCCTCAGACGCTTTCTCCAGACCTCCTGTGACTGAGTGACAGGCCCCTCCGGCTCACTGTGCTGCAGCTGCCCTGACTCCAGGCTGGCACAGCCCTGGGTACAGTGCTGCAGGGTGGCACAGCAGGGGCTGCTCTGGTGGGTTCTGCGGACACCCAGCGTGGTGGGAGGTGCACAGGAACTGCCAGTGCCGCCCAGAGGGGCTTCCTTTAGCCCAGTCACCGGCTCCAAAAGAGGCAACAAAACCGCCCCCCCAGGGGACAGCTGAAGCGTGGCATGGCCACATGGTGTGGGGGGGACATGGGCGGTTGGCTTCATTTCCTGAAGAGGGCTTGGCCTTGGAAAGTCTGGGGCACGCTGCGTAAGGGGGTGTCCCCCACATCGCCTCAGCCAATGGGCGTCACAGGCCCTGGCTCGAGGGGTCGGAACTGTCCAGTAAATCCTCATTCCGCCTAAAGGAACTAGCCATGTAAATGCCTGATTCCTACTGCAGCCCTGCTGAGCTCCTGCCCCCAGTCGTGTCTTGTGGCAGTGAGTTCCGCAGGCTAATCGTGGGTTTCCTTCCATCAGTATTAAATGTGTTGCCTTCCAATTTGCCGCCCTCCCTCCCTCTCGAGGAGGGGGATTCAGGCTCCACCCCATGTTCATGTAGACCGGGGCTTTTCAAGACCAACCCTCTTCCCTGGCCCTGCCCTCTCCTAGTGATGGAGAGAAACTCCAGTGCAGATCCTGTTCCATTGCAGATGTGGGTGTGAGTCCCAGCTATGCCACTGGCTGTGGTACCTGCACGTCTCCACAGGCTCCTTCCCCAGTTATTTTCTTATTTAGCCCGTCTCGGGGGCTAACTTTTGCCGACAAATTAGCTTTGATCTTCCAAAATGTCATTCTCCAATTAAGGGCAAAATCTAGTCAAGTTTTACGTCTGAATTCATTTTCCAAGCCCTCACTCCATTAGGGCAGCTGAATGAAAGGCTTTGAAATGTAATTGCTGACTTGAAATCTGATTAGAAATGGAAGCAGAAATGTCTCTAACCAGACGCAGCTACGGAGCAGCTCCGAGGCGGCACATTGACTCACCCTCTCTGCCCCGGTCCAGCAGCAGGAATCCATTTTTGGGTGGAGAATGGACGCCTCTCCTGGCTCCAGCAGGGGGCGCTCACCAGGCAGTGGGTGTGGCGTGCGCTGGTGGGGGCGGCGGGGAGAGCCCCAGGAGGAGTGGTGGGAATGGAAATTGCACAATGCTCCTGACTCCTTTCCCTGCCTGTGGTACCCAGGAGACGGGTCAGTGCCCGGGGCTGCAGTCTCACTTGTGCCCAGGTGCCACTGCATCAGTGGGGCCAGCAGGGGCACATCCTGGAGTGCCCAGGAGGCCGCTGGGTGTACAAGGGGGGGCAGCTTAGCAGGGCTGGGTTCTGTTCCCTATGGAGGCCTGGTCTACACTTAAAACTTAGCTCAACATAGCGACACCCCTCGGGGCTGTGAAGAATCCACACCCCGAGCACCTAAGCCCCAGTGTGGATGCTCGGGAAGGTGGTTCCTACAGCGACAGGGAACCCCTGCCATTGGCTTAGGCTGTGTCTACACTTTGGGGTTACAGCACCGCAGCTATGCTGGCCTGGTCTCTGGAACCTAGCTAGGGGCCGGGCCAGGGGTTGTGATGAGGGCCAGCCCCGTCGCTGTGCAGGGCGGGGTGTTACATATGGAGAGGCCAGCAGTCACAGCAAACCGTTCCCCACCAGCGGAAGCAGGCGCAAAGCCCCGACCTTAACTCGGGGACCCCAGAGCTCATCCCCCACGCAGGCTCCAGGAGCCACATCCTCGTGGTCTTTCGCTGTCTGCATGGGATGCTGTTAAAGCAAAGGAGGCAGCAGAGATCTGCCTGCCTGCCACTAGCAGCCAAGTGCGTTCAGCCCAGAAAGGCCCACGCGATGCTCCTCATCCTGCTCCCTCCAGGGGCTGTTTGAGCTCCACGTGTGAGTCTGACAAAATGAGGGTGGCCTGCCCTGCTGTGATGCGCGCCAGGGCCGAGCAGCCCATTCCCTCGCCAGCTGCGTGCATGTGGGGAGGTTTCTCTGACTGTTGCCAGCGTCTCCCCTGCCCACTGGCACTGACTGGTCCCCATGTGGCCTCACAGGCTTTGTTTGCAAGTCCCAGAGTGCTGGGCTGCTTGAACCCGCCCTCAGTCGGTTGTTTCACCTGCTCTGTGCCTGTTGTGCTCAGCACGGGCCGGCGTGGGCTCCTGCACCCAGCGCTGAGATCCAGCAGCAGCCAGACCGGGGCTGAACCGAGCGTTCCCAGCTCTGGGACTTCGCTGTGCTCTGGAGTCAGCGGAGACCTGAGCTCTTCTCTCCCTGCTACAGGTACCTGGGGGATGGGCGCTTCCACCTGGAATCTGTCATGATTGCCAACCCCGGAGTTCCCGCCTACAGGTACCGGAGCCAGCCAGGCTGCAGGGGTCACCAACAGTCACACTGGGGGCATTGCTGGGGAGTGGACGTGGGATTTCCTGGCACGGGCATAGTCAGACTGTCTCGTGGACACCTCCCCTCCCATGTCTGGCTGGGCCTCCCGCCTCTCCTTCCCCTGGCTGTCGCTCAGATCCGGCTCCCCTCCCGTTGGCTTTTGCCTGGCCCCTCCCATAGAAGCCCATGGCAGGGGTGCTGGGAAGTGTTTAACATTTGTTTAGCCTTTTAATACAATTTGCTGCCAGAGCCGGGGTGGGGAAGCCGGCCGGCAGCCAGCGCTCTGCAAACCACCACTGGCCTGTGGTGCAGCGTGGCTGGGCGAGGAGACAGGCGGTGGGGCCAGAACTTGCCTACCAAGAGCAGACCCTGTTCATGGGCCTCTCAGGCTGTTTCCACTACAGGTTATGCGGTATCCCCCCCCCCCCCCCCCCGAGTGACATCCATTACACTGTGAGCGCTTGTGTGCACAGTGCTGTGCCGGCAGGAGACCTCCCGCCAGCACAGCTTTTGGTTTTATTATGGGACAGGACAGCTCTCCTGTCGGCAAAGAGCGTCTTCACCAGACGCGCTGTACCAGTACAGCCGTGCCGCTGCTGCACTGGGCAGGTAGACATGGCCTCAGTCAGCTGTTGCTCCTGGAGCGGAACCAGACCCGAGCCTTCACCCTCCCGGTCCCAGCAGCAGCGTCTGGCCCCCTCCAGGGGTTGGGCACTCAGGCGGACTTGGCTGGCAGCGGAGCCGTCAAACGGAGCAAGCACCAGCCCAGCGGCTCCAGGGCTGAGGGAGAGGTGCAGAGGGGAGTGGGGCTTGACGAGATGAACACCAGCCATTTACTCGGGCTGAATATAAACATTTTGACAAGTACCTGTGAAAGCTCTTTGAGGTGCAGCCATTAAACTCCCCGGCTGCTGCAGGCAGAGGCCATAAAATGTGATGATGAGGCTGCTGAAAGCAGATGAAATATCAGGAGCGAAAGGCTGGCCCATTTTGTGAAATCTGAATTTCTTAGTAGGTCGTTTGTTACTAACGGGAGACGCACGTCAGGTTTATGGGGCTGGGGAAGCTGCTGCAGCCCAAGTGGGATTTGATTAAAATTCTCTTCGTCAAACAAAGCAACAAATCAAAGATTTCTTCATAATTGATGAGGGGGAAGAAGGACAGAGCAGGAGGGGAGCGAGTGTCCCAGCCTGTGACACTGCAGCCTTTGGCAGGGCTGAACCAGGGGCCGAGCAAAGCGGAGCTGGATCTCTGTTCACACACGCCCTGCTCTGCCCTACGTTGGGAGCTGGGCCGGAGCGCCATGGGGCCAGTGGCTGGGAACGTTCTCCAGTGACCCATTCCCACAGCGAAGGGCTCATTGCCCCGCTAATGCGCTGGTCGGAAAGCCTCTTACACCACAGGGCCTGCTGGGTCTAATGAACCGTCCAGGCAGATTCCTGTATCTGGGCCGGCCACAGGGCACCTCCCCCAGACAGTCCTCACCTGGCAGGGAGAGGCTGACACTGATGGATCAGCCTGAGGTGGCTGCCTCAGAACATGATGTTGTGGCACCTCCAGGGGTCCTGTCAGCCCCAGCGGGTGGTGCCAGGAGAGCAATGAGCCCTGGCCTTGCCCCACCTGGCTTCTCGGCCAGGAGCCGAGTTGAAGGAGCCGTCAGTGCCTCTGGAGGGGAGAGCGGGGTTGGCAGGCCTGTGGGTCTGTGCTGCCCCCCATGGGGTGTGTGGAAGGGGCAGTTAGCCAGTGCCCCTCTCCTCAGCATGTGGTCAGAGGGGAGCCCAGTGAGCTGTGACTGACAGGAATGGCAGTGGTTTGGGGCTGCCTGCAGAGAGCTCATCCCAGAGCAGCGAGGGAACCTGTGCTTGTGTCTAGGCCCCTCCCTGCGGAGAGACCCCTCTCCTCCCCCCCCCAATGTTGTGTCAGCTGTGAGTGCAGTGCCCTGGAGGTCCCGATTCCCCCCCCCGGGTCTGACTCTAGGGAGGGGCCGAATGGCTGGGCACTGCCAGCCGGGCCTCCCTCAGCTCTGTGTCTTCTGCAGGTACGACCCCTACAGCAAAGTCTTCTCCAGGGAGCACTACGCCCATGAGCACATGCAGCACGCCCGGCAGGATGCCATCCGCACCGCTGCCCGCGCCCGGAGCTGGGGGCTCATTCTCGGCACCCTGGGACGCCAGGGCTCTACCTCCATCTTGCAGGTACCTCCAGAGATGTGCCTGTCCCGCAGCTGGCCTGGGGCTCAGGCTCCCCCCAGCCCTGCTCTGTGGAGCCAGGTCCCCCGAAGGGCTCAGTTAAGCCGCTTCGCTGAGCCCCAGGAGCAGGAAAGAGAAACTGGCTTCTCTGAAACCCTCACCCCTTCTAGGACCTGCAGCTGCCCCCTCTTCCCTGCCGTCCAGGAGCCACCCCTGCCCCACTCAGGACCACGTGTTGGGATCTCCCCCCTCCCCTGAGCCCCGCTGCTGCCCGGCCCTTGCCCGGGTGTGCCTCCCGCAGGGCGGGCTGCTTGGATGAGCACCTGCCCATCATCCCCTGGCCTCCCTGCGCAGTGGGGCGGGGCGGGGGTCTTGCCTGGCCAGGGACTGGCCTCGGCTCATGCCCACCGATCGCCACCGAGCAGGATTCTGCAGCTCGGGAGCAGAGCTGGCAGGACAATTAGCAGGAGGTGAGAGGGAGCCGGTGCCGAGGCCTCATTAAACGGGCCCCTGGCAGGAGCGAGCCGGCCCCGCGAGCCCCACGCTGGCCGCACAGCAATTAATTCTCAGCTATTTTTAGTTTAGTGACGTGAACTCGGGATTGGTTTCGCTCCCCCTGTCCTGGCCCCATGCCAAGGGCCAGGCGGGGCTGGAGCTCTGCAGTGCCGCATCCTTGCTGAGTCCAAGGCCTGGCAGCAGCTCCCTGAGCTGGGCTCCTACGTCCTGCCTCCCCTTTGTCCCGCTGCTGCCCCGTCTTGGCCTCATCCATTTCCCACTGGCCCTGCCCCAACGTGGCCCAGGACGCCAGGGCTAGTGCAGGGAAAGCCCGTAGCTGCTCCACAGCCGGCTAAGGCTGCGGTGACGGGATGGCAGAGGCACCCACTGTGTCCCTGGGTGCCCCGCCCCACCTCGCACTGTGCAGCCTGGGGTCACGCCCAGAGCGCCGCTTTCCCCCCACCCCCGCAGCGCTTCCATCACACAGGAGACTGGGGGGTTCACTCGAGTCCAAGTCACAAAACAGCCCCCAGCGAGCAGGCTGCTCTTGGGCAGGGGGGAGCTGGGGTCAGAGGGGAGGTGCATCAGCACTGGGGGGGCAGCTTGGTAGGGGGCAGCGCTGGGTAACTGGGGGAGTGGGGCCAAGGGGTGCTCTAGGTTGGGGGGCAGGGCCCAGGGCTGGCATTGGTGGGGCGGTGCGCTGAGTCGGGGAGGGCGCAGGGCCCGGGGTTGGCATGGGGGGTGCTCTGGGTCGGGGAGGCCACAGGGCCCGGGGCTGGCATGGGGGGTGCTCTGGGTCGGGGAAGGCACAGGGCCCGGGGCTGGCATGGGGAATGCTCTGGGTTGGGGGGCAGGGGCTGGCATGGGGGGCGTGCAGGGCCCGGGGCTGTCATGGGGGATGCTCTGGGTCGGGGGACAGGGCACTAGCGGTTCTGGGGAGGGGGAGCGTGTACAGCCCCAGGCCCGGCTCAGCTCTCAGGCTGCTCCCTCAGCGCTGGCTAGTCCTGCTCCCTGTTGGGCCAATGCAGCGAGAACGGCTGCAGGCTTCGTGGGCCCTTCCGCTGAGGATGCCGGGGAGAGCAGAGCTGGGGCCTGCAGGAGCTCGGGTTCTCACAGGTCAAGACAGAGGATGACGCAGCCGGCGGCTTCTCCCTGGCCGCTGTGGCAAAGGGCCCTGATGGCCAGAAGGCAGGACAGAGGCCTCTTGGGAGCTGCAGAATGACCCGTGATGGCTGGGCTGGGGTGAAGGGGAGCCTGCCCAGCCACTGCTGCAGGCAGCCGAGGAGAAGCTGCTGCTAACGAGAACAGATTGTTGTCACTGAACAGTAATTACTTCATTAGGCTCAGCTGCAAGCATTGAGGGTGAAGCTGAGCGACACTGCGGTCTGGGGCTGGTGGGGTCTGGGTTCCAGCTGCTGGAGATGTGACCTCCCCATGTGCTGTCCCCAGGAACTGACAGTCCCTCAGAGAGGCCAGGGACTGGGGAGCTTGGGGAAAGAGCCCCTAGGAGGAGCAGTGAGGGTGGGGGAGCTTGTCCGGCCCGAGCTGGGGCTTTCCTAACACTCCGTGTCTCGTTCCCCACAGCACCTGGAGGCGCGGCTCCAAGCCCTGGGCCTCCCGTTCGTCAGGGTGCTGCTCTCGGAGATCTTCCCCAGCAAGCTGCAGCTGTTCCCTGATGTGGATGTGTGAGTGTGGGCCTTGCTCTGCCTGTGTCTGCCTGTTCCCTCTGCGCCCTGGGCCCTCTGGATCCTGTCTCACCTGGCCTCCATCACAGCCCCTGCCCCGTCCCAGGGGATCCCGCTCCCCCTCTCTGCTGGACCCTGCTCTCTGGCCTGTCTCCTCTGCTGCAGGAGGAGAATAACCTGCAACCGCTATTCCCAAGGCAGGTCCTAGTCTGCCCCTCTGCACAGGCGGGAGGTGGGCCCAGGCCGGAGTTCAGGTGCACGTGTGTAGGAGGCGCCGTCCTTCGTGTGTGCCAGATGTCCAGAGTATTCCCCATCCAGTCCATGGGGCTGGCTGGGCAGACCCCCGGTGCCAGTCTGAACCCCAGCCTGGCACTGCCCCTCTGCACATGGGGGGCTGGGCGTGATGGTCTCGTACGAGGCCCCTGTGGCCTCCTGAGGCGCCCTCTGTGTCAGTGGCATGTGGGCCCATCTCCCTTTGGGAGCTGGGAGGCAGGCGAATTCTGCTGTGTGCCAGGCTCCTCCCTGCTGCGGGGCCCTCAGGGACTGGGAATGGGCTTAATTTTCATCGTCTCTTGTTTACTGTATGAGCAGGAGTCTCTGCCAGGGGGCCGTGGGGCAGACGGGGAGCCGGTGGCAGGGACATGTCTCAGTGATTTCATTAGGGTGCTGGAGCACCGAGGCCTTTGCCTCTACTCCAGGATGTTGGGGCGTCGCTCCCGGAGTCACCCAGACCCAGGGACCTGTCCTAGCCCAGGTGCTGTGTCAGCAGAGCCGGCCCTAGGCATAAGCAGGCCAAGCAATTGCTCAGCGCCCCGAGCAGCTCAAGGGGGCCCCTCGTCGCTTCTTATGATGTGTTGTGGGGGCCCCGATGCGCCCGCACCTCCTGTCTGTCAGTGCCCCTCACCCTCCTCCCGCGCAGGCCCCCTGGAAACACTGGTTAGTGTCAGCGGAGAGCTCAGCCCTGGCTGCTGGAGACTCCTGGGCAGTGGCTTGGGTGGCTGCGGCTTAGAGCCTGAGCAGGAAGCCACAAGGCCCTGCCCTCTGCCCCCCCCCCACCCCCCCGCCATCCCCTGCAGCTGTGGTGCTGAGGAGTGGCGAGGTACCAAGCACGCGCTCCAGTGAGGTCCGGCATCCTGGCGCCCCCCCCCCCCCCACACACACACACTCCTCCCCCGCCCGGGTAGCTGGGGACAGGAGCCAGTTTGGAGATGCCTGGCTGGGATCAGAGGGGTGACCCCCAGGGGACTCAAGCAGGCCCCCCAGCTCCAGGATCCCATGTGGTAATGGGAGAGCCCTCTGGGTTCCTGTGGCCACGAGCCCCTCTCCGCACCCTAGTTCAGCAGGACGTGTTCATGTGGAGCCACCCACCCTGCTCCCAGCATGGCCTGTGTCTTGGAGCACCTGCCCGCTGCGCTCTGTGGAGCAGGATCTGCATTCGCCTGTGCTCCCCAGGGGTCATCGTCGCTGCATTGCTGTCCTCCGGGGCTTGTCCAGGCACCGAGTGTCTGCAGAGGCCCCCCTCCCCATGGGTCACCCCCTTTCTCCTGGCCGTGGGCCCCCAGGGTTAGTGGCCTGTGTGGAATGAGCACCACTGCCCAGTGAGAGGTGCCTGCGAATCTCCCTCCCTTGCCTCCAGGGGTGGTCCGTGGGGTGGCCCCCAGGCTGTGTTCCCCTGTGCTCGGGAAGTAGCCTCTCCCAGCCCTGCACGTTTGACCCTGGGCTCTGAAATATTCCTGGGTGCCGGGGCTGCTTCGTGCGATGCGCTCGCTCGGCTGGACTTGGCTAAACATGACGGAGAGCAGGACAGATCCCTGGTGACGGGGATGCAGCCCAGGCCAAGCTGAAATAAACACGCCAAGAGCTGTTTGCTGCTTTGCAGGTTTCCTCCACCTAGCTGAGCAGGTTAGGGCAGGGAGCAGGCAACCCCAGGCCCCTGCAGCTCTGGGGCCCAGACAGCACCCCGTCACGCTAAGCTGGGGGATCTGGCCTTTCCTTGCTCTCTGGCTTCTGTAGTTTCAGAGCTGCCTCGTGTCCGCCGAGCCCCTCTTCCTCCCTCTGCCCTGAATGGCCAAGCCCCTGGCCCTAGGGAACTGACAGGACCTGAGAGGAACCCTCACCGGGGGATACCAAGAGATGCCAGCAACGACAGTGCTCACAGGCGACTGCCCAGCCCCGTGTGCGGGCCAGGGCAGGAGCAAGGAGCTGCCCGTTGGCCCCCATCCCTGCTGCACTGTTCCTGGCCCGTGGAATCGCTGGGCAGCGTATGAGCAAGTCTCCCATTGCTGCTGCACAAAGCCCTGCCCAGCGGGAGGGAGCAGACCCTGTCGGCAGCTCTGGCCTGAACTACATGGGTAACGTGGTCATAGAATCATAGAATCATGGTCCCTGTGCTTCCCTTCCAGGTGGGTGCAGGTGGCTTGTCCCCGGCTCTCCATTGACTGGGGAGGAGCCTTCAGCAAGCCGCTGCTCACGCCCTACGAGGTAAGAAGTTCCCGGCACCCTCTGTCTCGCCTTGGCAGAGGTGGGACGGGGACTCGCCCGGTGCCCAGCACCGCTGGGAGAGGAGTCGGTGGACCCCGACGGACAAGGCTCGGAGCCCAGAATGGTCATTCCCTTGGCTGAACTTGTTCCATAGCACAGAGCAGCTGCTCCTCCGGCCCAGCCCAGCTGGCCCCAAGCTCCCCAAATGCCTCCTGCTCCTCCACCAACTGCCTGGCCCAATGCAGGCAAGCTGGCAGGAAGGCAGAGGCTCCGGGAGCCGGACACAGACACATAACAGCATGGGAACTTTGAGCCTAGCTGTGACTGGTCCCCCCTATCGGTGCAGACAGGGACTAAGGGGCCAGCAGCACATTATTTTAGGGAAGATTTATGGACACGTTTGTAATTCTCTGCCTGGTGTGCGTATCCCATCGGGTTGGAGGGCCAGTCACGCCACACACCGCTGCAGGGTCGTTCTCCATGTGCTCCCGGTCGTCTCTGCTCCCCCCACCACATCAGAGCGAGCACCTGGATTGTTCCTAATGCTCTGTCATGATTTAATACGCAGGGCAGCCCAGCGCAGCGAGCTTCCCCGCAGCAGTGCCCTTTTAGTACCAAGCACCTCAGAAAGCTGCAGACTCTGATTGGAGTTTAATGCTCCTAGCCATTATACTAAGTCATTAAACTGCATGTGTGGAGCTGAGAGGGGCTGGCTGGTACGCTGGTTACTTCTCCAGGCAACTCTCCTGTGGAGGATGCTGGGTCCTTCGTTGTGGTGACGTGACTTTGCACCCATCCAGGCTGCTGTGGCTCTGAAGGAAATCGAGTGGCAGCAGACTTACCCCATGGATTTCTACGCCGGCCAGTCCCTGGGGCCCTGGACAGTCAACCATGCCAGCCACCAGCCCCAGAGGGGCACCAGCCGGCCCACGCAGGTAAGGGACCTGCAATGGGGTTGCAAGGAAGAAGGGTCCCTGGGGCGACAGAAGCTCTCACAGCTGCTTCCTTCTGAGCCATTTCTCTTAGGGTGATGCTGGGGAACATGGCCACAAACCTGCCCCAGCCAAGGCCTTGGCTCTTCCTGAGCCTCACCCCTCCCCTTTTCACCTTAGGCAGTTAGGAGGCCTGCTGCTGTGCACAGGAGAAACACCCTGTGCTGCCCGCACCTGACCACCAGAGGACTGTGCAGGGGCTCAGAGCTTCCTACCTGTTGTGTGCAGACAAAGGCAGGAATAGGAGGGAGCTCGGCCCTCCTGGCCCTGCACTTTCCCTTCTCTGCCCCCCAGCTGGAGGCCCCGGTACCCCCTCAGAATAGAGGGGCCAGTGCCAGAGCCCTGGGCAACGAGACACCAGCCCTAGGGGCAGGTTTAATTCCTGCTTCTCTGGGTTTTCCTGTTGGCGAAGGAAGCCACAGTCGGTGCTGCCATGTGCGGAGAGCACCACCCAGTGGCTCCAGCAGTGGCTGGTGAAAATGAAATGCTTGGTGTCGGCCCAGCACTCGGCAGCCTGCTCCCGTACCCTCCCCATCGGCCTGGAAAGGGCACAGACTTTCACCTAAGGTCATGTGGCAAATGGACCCAGAACTTCCAGCCTCAAGCTCCGAATCTGAAGCCCATTCTGAGGCTGCTCCCATGCTGCGGCTGTGTCTCAGAAGGAGTCAGTGGCAGGGATGCTGAGCAGCTTTTCTTGCTGTGGCTTCCCAAGAGCCCAGCTCCCTCTGGGGTGGAGCAGGCCTAGCAGAGTCCTCTGGGGTCATGGCTGAGCCAGCTCACCCCACTGGTCAATGCTCCCACTCCCCACCATATGGGGCAGAGTTTGATGCTCTCTGGGGTAGGCTTAGCCTAGTGCTCCCAGCTCTCGCTGGGTATGTCACAATACCCCAGCACAAGGAGATGGTGTCTAGAGGACTTTCTGGGAAGTGATTTAAGGGGCCAGCAGGACTGGAGTGGCTATGAGAAGCAGCAATCTTGTCTGATGTGTATCGGCTGCTCCCGCTGAGATATGGGACTGGGAGTAGGCGCTGCTCTGAGTTATTGTAGCTGCTTCTGTAACAAGTGGCAGCTGCTCAGTGCCTGTCTGGAGTGTGATAAGCAGAAGCAGCACAAAGGGCTGTGTCACAGCCTGTCACTTGTTCACTGTAGGGCAATGCAGGAGCATTTATTGGTGTCATCTGCCTAGGAAATGAGAGGGGAGGCTTAGCATGCCCATAAATCCACTCTGGGAACACGACTTCCAGCACGTGAGCTTTCTGCAGGGGATGGAAAGGAGACCAAGATAACCTAACAGGGGCCACAAGGGGAGTGGGGCAGCAGCTGGGACTAGGGAGCAGGCGTGATGATAGGACGGTGTGGGCAGAATCCTGGATCCTCCTCTGAATGGTCTCTCTCTCTCTCTCCTGGCCGTAGAGGAAGCTGCCTGAACCTGTGGTGCCAGTGGATGCTGGTGTGGGGGAGCAATGCACCGACTGCAGCTGTCAAGACAAGGCCCCATTTCAGCCAGAGCACCCCTGAACCCCAAGCGATGGGGATATCGGCAGGTACAGCCCTGCAGTTACCAGTCTGGAAACAACCGCACCCAGCTTTGCTCTCAGGAAAGGCTCTGACTCCAGTGCTGGTGAAAAGGGCCAGATCAACAGCCCTGTAGATTGACTGACTGGCACCCAGAGCAGGTACCGAGTAGGCAGTGGCAGGGCCCCTCTCTCACTGCCCTGGGGAACCATCTCTCAGTGTGTGGCCCATTCAGCCCGAAGTGTTTCCATGGAGGCTGCCTGAAAGGACCAGCTGTAGCAGTGGTTTCTGTGACAGGGACCGTTCCCTGGGCACTGGTCTGAGATCCCCCCCGTTGAGGGACAGCTGTGCCCAGCCCATGATTAATTTGAACTGAAATGCCCCGTGAGTACTACGGAGAGGTGGAAATGGCACACACAAAGGCCCTTCAACGATGCTGGGTTTCGGACGTAGTCTCACCAACCGGGGATGTTGAGAAGTACAAAGTTGGGACCAGTGCCAAGGTTCTGGTTGTGTCCAGTCCTTGCTGCCTGGGGAAGATGGATTTTAGGCCAACACACTGCTCTGTTCCCCTCGGTGCCTCGGCCCCAGTGTGCAGACATCAAGGCTCAGCCTTGGGGCAGCAGTGAACCCTAACTTACCCACTGTGGTTACCTTGATACATTTGCCAGTTGCAGTGGAGGGACAGATTGTCAGTTTGTGTTTCACCTTCCATGGTTTGCAAAATCCTCTTTGAAACTTGGAAATAAAGTGTCCTCCAGCCCCAGAGTCCTTTCACGTGTGGGCAGATGTGGACTCTCCTCCTGGGGCCTTGGTTCTACTCACATAGCAGCCTTCACTGCTATTACTAGTGCCTGCCCAGGGCTGCTCCTGATTACATTGATATAAAGGAGACGAGAAACAAGCCCCGTGTCTGTCAGAGACGATGTTAACTTGCCTCTTTTGGTTGGTTTTCTTTGCTCTGTCACCAGTCATATGGCTCGGGGGAAGGGGAGAGATAAATGGTGCAGGGGCAAGGGATAGAGAGGGGCTCACAGCAGAGGGGGACAGGGCAGGCCCTGTAAAGTACTGGCTTTCAACAACAACAAAAATTACTCTAGGGAATCCAGATGCCAAAGTTGTGTTGCTGCCCCTCTATACCAACCCACCACCCCTAGTCCTGACCCATGGCCCCCTGCTACCCTGCCATGGGCTCTGCCAGTACCCCTCAGTCCTGCCCCCTTTGCCCCCATGGCTCTCTCCCCTGCCTGGCCCTCTGAGCTAGGCCCTGTCCCAGGGGGCTGCTGGCTGCCTAGAGACTGACAGGCCGGGGTGAGGTCATAGCTTGTATGGGACCAGCTGGTGGGGGGAGCCCACAGCACCGGGCCTGGCTGGTTCAGGGCCATGGTCCCAGGGCCCCTTGGAGGGGCAGGGCGTGTTCCCCCCCCAGCAAAGGGGGTGCAGTGGGGGGCTAGGGACACAGTGGGGGGTGCTGGGGGGCTAGGAGCATGGCAGGGGGGCGCTGGAGGGCTAGGAGCATGGTGGGGGGGCGCTGGAGGGCTAGGGACACAGTGGGGGGTGCTGGGGGGCTAGGAGCATGGCAGGGGGGCGCTGGAGGGCTAGGAGCACGGCGGGGGGGCGCTGGAGGGCTAGGGACACAGAGGGGGTGTGGGGGGCTAGGAGCATGGCAGGGGGGCACTGGGGGGCTAGGGACACAGTGGGGGGTGCTGGGGGGCTAGGAGCATGGCAGGGGGGGGCGCTGGGAGGCTAGGAGCACGGCGGGGGGGCGCTGGAGGGCTAGGAGCACGGCGGGGGGGCGCCGGGCGCCAGGGGATGAACTCAGGCTCCAGGCTTAGGCTTGGCCTTGGCCGGGCGCCGGTTTGGAGGGGAGGGGACGGGGGCGGTGCTGGGGGCTCCTGTCCCAGGCCCGACAGCCCGAGCTGGGCCCCTCACAGCTGGACCGCCCTGGCCCCGCCTCTCAGCACACGCTGGCCAATGAAAACCCCCATTCAGCCCCATGGCAACGCTAGTTCCGCCCCAAGGTCGGGGCAGAGGCATTTCCGGCAGGCGGGGCTGCCGAAGTTCCTGTTGAAAGCCGGATATCCGGTGACCGCCATGTCCGGGGGAAAGCCTCCGCTCCGGCTCCTGGGTCTCCATGGTTACCGCCAGAACCAGCGCAGCTTCCACGAGCGGACCGGGGCGCTGCGCAAAGCGCTGCGGGGCCGCGCGGAGCTGGTGAGCGTGAGCGCGCCCCACCCGGTACCGGGGCCCGAGCCGGCACCGCCCGAGCACGGTAACGTACTGGGGCAGCGGCCGGGGGCGGGCGGGCGCGCAGGGGCCGGGCTGGCGGGGGCCGAGCCGCGCTCCCCCCGTAGCCTGGGCCCGCTGTGTTCTCTCCCCGCAGGAGGCCGGGCCGGGCCCCGCAGCTGGTGGTTCTCCAGGCCCCGGGAGGAGGCGTTCGATGCGCTGGAGGAAGCCGCCTCGTGCAGAGGGCTGGAGGAGTCGCTGGACTCGCTGGCCGGGGCCTTTGCGGAGCTCGGGCCCTTCGACGGGCTGCTGGGATTCAGCCAGGGCGCGGCTCTCGTCGCCATTGTCTGCGCCCTGAAGCAGCGCGGGGACCCGCGCTTTCCCTTTCGCTTTGCTGTCGTGATCGCCGGCTTCAAGAGCCGGGCGGCCGCCCACCGCAGCTACTACCGGGAGCCCATTGCGGTGCCCACGCTCCATGTCCTGGGGGACACCGACCGGGTCATCCCCCCGGGACTGAGCAGAGAGCTGGCTTCCCACTTCGTTGATCCAGCAGTCCTTACCCATCCAGGGGGACACTTTGTTCCCGCCTCCGCACCCCAGAAGAGAGCCTATCTTGAGTTTTTGGCTAAGTTTTTGAAATAAAAGAGGAGGGACCTGCCCATGGGAATGGAGGGACGGAGAGTAAAGGAGCTCTGTTGACCCAAGAGAAAGTTGAGGTGATGTGATCACAGTCTAAAAGTACCTGCACAGGGAGAAGATTTCTGATAAGCAGGGGGCTCTTTAATCTAGCAGATAAACGGTAATAAGATCCAGTGATTGGAAGCTGAAGCCAGAAAAAATCAGACTAGAAATAAGGCACAAATTTTTAACTCAGTAACAACCATTGGACCATTTTACCTAGGGTTGTGGCGGATTCTCTGGCACATGGAATCTAAATCAATACTAGCTGGCTTTATATAAAATATTCTTGAAGTTACGGGTTTGATCCAGGAATCACTGGTTGAAATTCAATGTTTTGTGTTCTGCTGGAGGACTAACTAAATGATCATACTGTTTCTGGTGTTAAAAGTCTACAACTCTTATCATGGGTCTTGTAGCACAGAAGATGCTAGGACTGGTGGAGTTTTGTCACAGGAGATGTATATTTGGTGATATAATCTATAATAAAAGGAACTCCAGTTGAGCTGTTGTCCGTGTGTCTGCATAGACTGCAAAGGTCCCTATGGTCTCCTGCCACCTGGATGGGCTGAGGACAAGGCGTTTGCTGTCTCACTTCAGATCCAGAATTTCTTCGGAGAAATAACTCAGGAGACTATTAAACCCTCCCTGCCTTCGTTCTTTACATCTTTCCCATTTTCTGCAATCTCATTTTGTAGAGCATCAAAGCACTAGCATGAGGAGCCTCATAATGGAAAGGCCACACAAGTCTGCTATGTAGTTTTTCTTGTGGTCTCTATGGAGACTTATCTGGCTGCTCTGAGTGGTATTGATGGGAGTCCCAGATCTTGGCCAGAGAAAGTGTCTGCAGAGACACCGAATGAGGGGTTGGTGCAGAGCATTAGGATCTCCCACAGCCTTTATGCCCCAAAGTGGTCTCCTCAAAGAAAACCAGCTACTTGGCCAAACTTGGTGCCAAAGCTGCTACTTTCTAGCTCTAGAAAAGGTTCCATCTGCCCCTCTGCTGGTGCCAAGGCATTTGATACATTCCCCCTCTTAGCTAAGAAGTTCTTGTGCACATACAGCACTGAGGAGCTAGATGTAATTTCACTCCTTGCACTTTGTCCCATATCAAGTGCATTTCCTCAAAGGAAGAACTTCAGAGTGTGACAGTCCTGCTTGCCAAACCTAGGCCAGATCTTTGGCTTAGATGTTTTCCTGGAACATACAGTAAGCTTCATTCAAAAAAAAAAGCGGGGGGGGTGGAGGAAGTGGGGGCTCTGCTGGGCTTCTCACATGGGTTGTACTAGCCACTCTTGAAGTGAAGTCTGCTGTATCTGAGGCCAAGGGTACGTCCCTGAAAAGAGCCTGAGTCAAGAGCTTCTGTTAAAAGGATTCTCTCTGAAAACACGTGTTCCAGAGCAACACAACCTGTGTCTCTCAACAGAAGAGAGAACTTCACAGTTATGCCTCAAGGTGATGATGCTGCTTCAGTTCCCAGATGAGCTTCATACCTTCTTCTAGGCCAGGGGTGGGCAAACTTTTTGGACCAAGGGCCACATCTGGATGGGGAAATTGCATGCAGGGCCAGGGCGGGAGTGAGTGTGGGGTGTGGGCGGGGGTGCGGTGTTCAGGAAGAGGCTCGGGGCAAGGGGTTGGGGCAGAGGAGGGGTGCAGGGTGTATGAGGGGGCTCAGGGAAGGGGATTGGGGTGCAGCAAGGGTGTGGGGTGCAGGAGGGGGCTCAGGGCAGGGGGTTGGGGTGCAGGAGGGGGCTTGGAACAGGGGGTTGTGGTGCAGCAGGGGGCTCAGGGCAGGGAGTGGGGGTGTGGGGTGCAGGAGGGGTTCGGGCTCCAGCCCGGCACCGCTTACCTGGAGCAACTCGGGTAGCAGCAGCGCACACTGGTGCTAGGAGCCTGCCCTGACCCTGCGCTGCTCCTGGAAGCAGCCGGCACAGCATCCCTGCGGCTCTTGGGGTAGGGGGGCAGAGGGCTCCGCGCGCTGCCCTTGCAGCACCTCCAGGTACCTCCCCCAAAGCTCCCATTGGCTGTGCCTCCCTGTTCCCAGCCAATGGGAGCTGTGGGGGGTGGTGCCTGGAGGTGAGTGCAGAGCTCGCGCTGAGCCCTCTCCCCTTTGCCCCCCCCCCCCCCCCCCCCCACACACACACACCAGGGGCCGCAGGGACGTGGTGCTGGCCACTTCCGGAAGCGGCGCAGGGCCCGTGGCGCCACAGGGGTGGTAATCCCTTAGGCTGGATTCAAAGCCCTGGGGGGCCGGATCCAGCCCGCAAGCCGTACTTTGCCCACCCCTGTGCTAGGTGCTAACAGGACAGTATTGTGCTCTCAAAGGTAGGATCTTGGCAGCTGTAGGGCAGGTGAAGAAATCCCAGTTGTTGCTGTAAGGGGGAGATGATAGTGTTGTCCAGGAATGATCCCTGAAGACCACACAGTACTGCTGATGTATTCATAGATCTAGATGAGGGTAGGAAAATTCCTGCAATTATCAGGGTGGTAGGCAGATGTATGCTAAGGTGCCTTGGGTTGCTGTGACAGGATTCTGGCTGATAGGAGCATTTTGCCCTCTTGTGGTAGTTGTGCTAATTGCAGGAATTAAAACTGTATCCAACATTGTGTTTTCAGCATTTGTACCCTGACTGGTGGCCAGTTCACAGTCACTGTAGTAAACGGATAAATCACACCCCTGGGACCATAAGGAACAGACTGTAGGATGGCCACTTCCAAAACTGCTTGAGCTAAAAGTTGTTCTCCATTATCTCCATAGTCCCGAGACACATCCTATGGGTGAGCCAAGCATGGGAGGTGAGAGAACCAGCGTTTGCAGGTATGATTCTGTCTAATAGAGGATGGCAGGTCTGGCTTCAGCCAGCAGAGGGCCGCAGTTTGTCCCAGCTCAAGATCCGGTCAGAGTCTATACAGCAGTGGCCTATGCGCGCACTCAACTCTGCTGTGAATGTATTACAAGCGTTGAACCAGTGCGTAGGAGGGTGGTCACCCAGGTGCTAGCAGAGATGATTCAGTGAAAGGGCGACCTGCCCTGTCTCCACCCCAGACAGACAAGCTGCCACAACTTCCCCAGGTTCCTTCTGAGTCAGGCTCAGCTTTCTAAAGGCGTTTGAGATGGGATGTAGGGGGTGCTGCACGGTAGAAGTAGCTCTGCTCTAAGGGGGTGCTCAAACTCCTGAGTAGCCTGCATTTCAGAGTGAGATAGGTCCAGAGAGACCTGTTAGATGCTCTTTGTTTTGGTGTTGCTCAGTCCACTGAGCTGTTCTTAATTATGAAAGGGCTGCAGCTGGACAAGCATTTTGCAGAAACCAAGTTTGAGTCAGTTATTTCAAAGATGTAATTTTTCACACTCTGGCTGCTACGAGTGTCTGCAGCAATTTTCATGGATTAATTAGTAAGGGAGCAATTCCTGCCCCCGAGCTACAGTATAGCAACTGCCTCCTGTCTCGACTGGGTTCTCCAGACCAAACACACCAGAGCTTGACTTGCCTCTTTATCTTTAGCCCTGTGCCCTCACCTGCAGCCCCTTACCCTACAGCTCTTGTCAGGGTGGAGCAAGGGGCACCAGGAAGAAAGTACCAAACCAACTTTCACTTGTACCCTGAACAGAACTGAACCAAAGTTGTGTGTGGTAAGGATCTGTACATGCCTCTTAACTCTATGGGACCTGCCTCCCTTCAAAAATATACATCGGGCTGGTTTGTAAAGGTATTTGGGCATGTGAAGATGCAATTAAGCACCTAGTAGTAGGATTTTTTAAAGCACTACAACTCTCATGGAGTTAGGCTCCTTTGAAAAACCTGTGTGGTATCTATCTGCTGGTGCCTGAACACCTTTACAAGCCTGGCCCTTTATGCGACAACACAGTGTTTTACAAAAGGTCAGTGCCACTAGAAGCCTAGAAGAGGGAAGTGACTTGCCCAGGGACATAGTGAGTCACTGCAGAATTTAAAATGGAACCCCAGAGTTCTGGCTCCCGGCTCCCTTTAATTAACTAGACAATACAACTTCAAACCTACTTTATATCAGACAGAGAGAGTTATTACCTTGCTGTGTGTTCATCTGTGGACAGCAATACAAAACTGATATTAAAGACCCCACTCCATGCATACAGTCTGCTCTGTGGCTCAGACTCAAGCCTGAGTTTGAGTATTACTCTAGAAAGGCCTGTGTCTGAGGGGAGCACAGAACAGCTTTGGGGAGTACAACTGGAAAAGAAATAGAGGAAGATCTATCCCCAAAATCACTCCCACTCTTGACACTAGTTCCTGTTGGTAGAAAGTCCCAGGATTGAATGGGCCATAGCTACTGCCCTCCCCTGGCCCCTAGAGAGGGGCTGTCTGTGGCAGCATTGGGGCATGGCGGTGAGGCAGAGGTGTGGGAGAAGCGTGCCCGGTCACAGCCTGTGACTGCTGTCACTAGCACAGCATTCGCTGAGGAGGCCTGTTGGCATTGTTCCCCGAGGAGGAGGGGGGCCAGCAAGTTGTGCAATGGACTCACTGAGCTGAGTTTCGGTAAGGAGTGACTGAACTACTAATGCTAACAGATTCCAAGCAATGATGTTTCACACACTGTCCTTTATGGTTTGACTTTCTGAGCGGTTTGGATGGCTCTGGTCTCTTGGCTGCTTGTATTTACTTAATGGCCCTGGTGTAATGATACCAGTGACTAGTGTGAGGTTCTCCGTTGTGCGGCCCTGCTTTGCTTCCTGTTCCCAGCAATGGCTTCTAACAGCTAGGTCTCTGAGCTTCCTCACAGCAGTGTCCATGTTTATCATGGGACCAGCAGACAATAGGTGAAAGCTCTGCTTCTCTCTTCTCCTCAGTGCCATGGCTCTGCATAGGAGAACGGCTTGAACATGCCTCTTACCGTTTGCAGAGCTGCCATTTCAAGCCCCGCTTTTGCTGTTGGGAGCAGTCTCTCTGCCCCCTCAGCTGAACTGAGCCTATTGAAAGGTCTGCAGACCTCTCCTCCTCCCACTAGTCAAAAGTATTGAAGGGGAAATAGGTAGGGCAGCCAGAACTTCAGCTTGAAGAGACGAGACTAATGTCCACCCCAATGAAGCCTCCCCCATCCCCTTCCAAACCCCACCTGTCCTTCCACATTTCCTATGGGCTCCACCCATCTTACTCTGTCCCCTTTCTCAGCTGTGGTACAACTTCCAGCCAATCCCACCCCCTTCTCCATTTCAACTTTCATTTTATTTCAACACGAATTGTCCCCATTCCCAGCCCCGCTACTTCTGTATCTGCCAAAGCCATTCAGCTGCAGACACCTGCAATGGGGAGCACACTAAACACAGCCAGGGGTTTGCCGGCACTGCTGATATGAAACCCAGAACCGCAAGCCAAGCTTCTTACTCAGCTCTCTTTGCCTTTCCTTATAAAAGAGAGTGCTCCTGGTAAATGTCTGACAACGTGATGAGGCTGACGCATGAGGCTGGGGTGATGGTACAAATGGAAATCATCAACATGTTTCATAGACAGTTACGCAACTCAAACCCCTGAGTCCAAGCTTGTCTGTATGCCTGGAATGTATTTGGAACCGTTCCCTCAGCCCGGAAGGGGGCAGACAGGAGACAATGCATGCGGAGCAGGGAGGAGAATGTTGAGCGGAGCAGAGAGGAAACATACAGGGGGATGTGGACAGGAAGGCAGGAGTGTATGTTGCAGAGGGGAGTCCTGTTGGATCAGTGCAGGCAGGCAGGTGTGGAGAGACGAGGTCATTCCCTGCCCCTGGTGTCTTCATTTGGCAAGAAGCAAAGACACATGGTCTCAAATGAAATATCTCCCCCTCCCCCATTTAACAGACAGAATCTTCCAGTTGCATCTGAGTCACTCTTGCTCCAGCTCCCTTTCTCCTTGTTTTCGATGGAAGTTTTCCATGGAAACCCATGCTGGGCTGGGCCACTAGCTGGGATAAACACATGGCTGAATCACAAAGGCCACTCAGCCAAGAGCTGTCAGATGGCAACAACAGCATGTGCTACATAAAGACACCAACTCTGAAAAAGCCAGATTCTAGCTGCAGCTCCAGTAAAACCAAAAGGAGAGTGGGCCACCAGGCTGCACTCTAGAGGAAATACGGCCCTAGAACCATGTGTCTGTCCTCTGACCAAGAGACCCCTGTGCTCCCGTCTCTCAGCAGCTCTCTTCCAGGAGCACAGCAGAGAAGCAGTATTTCATGAGCCCTTTGTGCAGAGACATGTTGGGGCAAAAGAGACTTTTCCAACACAGGACAGAACAAGGAAGGCAGGACACTCCAGGCCTGACCACCTGCTGCAAAATTGGGGTGGGGGGGTCTGTGCACCTGGCTCTTAACTGCACACAGGTAAAAACAAAACCAACTCCAAGGCTTTTATTATGTATGTCTACGTTAGCATTATGCTGAGCATGCAGAAGTGCCTTGGGAAGGGGGCTCAATCAGTCTTAGAGCAGCACAAATTTGTACTTTCTCTGATGTCCAGGGTGATGCAAGTAATAGCTGATGTGCATAAGGACAAGGTAATACAGTTTTTGAGTCATTTTTCTTTTAGATGGGCTGCTTTTTAGGGCAGGAATAGGTGACATAATCCCAGGACAGAAAGGAGCAAGTATTGTCACAGACCATAAGTAGCTAAAAACAAATAATAGTTCAGCCTCAGCCGTGGCAGAGACAAGGCACAAATCCCTCCCCTCCTCTGGCCTGTCTCTACCCTTCAGTATTGACATCTCTATGAATTCCCAGCTGCTTGGAAACATAAACTGGAACCCAACTTTCTAATAGAATCCATGATATTTTTAAGAACTCTTTGGGAAGCAAAATTAGCTCCGTGGTGTAAATTATGGCTTAAAGCCCTGATGGAAAAATAAAGTTGGAGCCCCTTCTCTCCTGGGATGATTGGTGGGGACAGCCAGATCAAATGTGCATGAGTGGTATTCTGAGTTGCTCTGCCCATTTTTGCAGTCCTTCCAGTGCCCATGTGCATGGTGCTGTATGTTGTCTGGGTAACCCCTACCTTCCTTTCCATGAAGGGCCTTCATCTAGGGAAGTGATTTAAAGATCCTAAGGATTTTCCTTCCTCTGAAAAATACATCTAGACTGAGCCTGATTCAACCCATTCTAGCAGATGAAATCCCTCCCACTGGTTTGACTGGGTCTTGGATTGACCCAAAAGAGAACAGGAATGATTCAGTCTTTAGACCAAGTATCAGAGGGGTAGCCGTGTTAGTCTGGATCTGTAGAAGCGACAAAGGGTCCTGTGGCACCTTATAGACTAACAGAGGTATTGGAGCATAAGCTTTCGTGGGTGAATACCCACTTCATCGGAGTCTTTAGACCAGTGGTTTTCAACCTTTATTTCATTTGCGGACTCCTAAAAAATTCTGAATGGAGATGTGGACCCCTTTGGAAATCTTAGACATAGTCTGCAGCCCCCCAGGGGTCTATGGACCACAGGTTGAAAACCAGTGCTTTAGACAAGAGCTTGCTTGTCATCATGAGGTTTGTGCGGGAGGGAACACTAATGGTCCCAGGGAGGGGAGGGTACAAAACCCCTAAAGCCTTCACCCTCTTCATGATCCCCGTGGGTATCTAAGTCACTACCTCAGTCCACAGCCAGGCGTTAGCTGACCTAGCGGGTGCAAATTCACTGTTACTGAAAGGTGGTTTGGGAAGCTGGGGCAGTGGGTGTAGACACAGTCAAGGCCTCCACGTGTTTACTGCAAATAACTTAGTGGCAGATGCAACTAGATTGCAGTTGCTCCGTTTTACACTTGGAGTCTGAGTTTAAGAACAGGTCTGTTAGGGGAGGGAGAAAATCCCAAATTGCTCTCTGGAGCAGCCTTGAAGCCCTTCATGTTTGGAATGGTTTGATAACAACTTGGCCACCTCTCATCAAGTTTAATGTCAGGGTTGAGCAATACCCAGAAGACATGATCCACCACAAAGAGCATCCCAAAGACTCGCGTCAGAGACCCAGTTCATGGTTCGCCTCAGTGGGAGAGAGACACAGGGGCTTAGCTGTCTGGTAGGTGAGGCATGAGAGCTAGACAGAGCCGATAGCTGGCTGGGTGTGGACAGCATTGCTAAGCTGTGGGTGTAATGTATTTCCTGTTTACAGCTCCTCTGTGACAGAAGCTAGAATAGTGCTTGCCATCTTCAAACCCACCAGGCCCCACCCAGAGGAAAGGTTATTCTTCTCCAAGTAGTTGTCCTCATGGGTGCTCCTCTTCGGGTGCACCTGGGTGTCCATGTGCCCTTGGAGATTTTCAGCAGCAGTGTCCAAGTCTATGCCCTACACATCCTCATGTGCCAGTCTGAGGGTATATAGGGAAGGGTAGATTTGCCATCGCTCCAGTGGGCTGAGACAGTCCCTTAGCTTGCTAACTCACTTGTCTGACTCACGCTATCTAAATGGGTCTTGGGCTGTATTGTGTTATGCTCTGCCATGTCCTAATCGCACCCTGCTCCTGGGGTTACAGCTCATGCTACTAGGGCATGGGCCACATAGGGCTCTGCTTAAGATCCATTTTGGACATCTGTAAGGCTGCAGCTGAATATCTAGTCACACTGTTTCCAAGCTCTATACTATCATCCATATGTCCAGAGCAGATGCTGTCCTCCAGTCAGTATTAGACCCTTCTCCTCAGCACCCACTGCTGTAGTCTGGGCATGGCGCAGGAGTCACAGAAAGTGGCCCACCCGTAGGGACAGCTATGTGAAAACAAAGGAGATATTCCGTATAGAGTAACTAGGGTTCTTCAAGCGGTGTTGTCCCCATGGGTGCACCCTCCTTCCCTTCTGCTTCACGGTCCTGGTGTCTTGTGGAGACGGAACTACAGGGGGGTAGGGCCAACTTTCCCTACAGGCCCTCAGACCGGAGCAGGAGGCTGGGTAAGCCAGCGGTGGACCCATGGGCACTAGGAGCATAAAATCTCCAAGCAATGGCACCTGGGCACCTGGAGTGGAGCCGCTACAGGGACAGAACGTGTGAGTGTACAAGCAAGTACACCCCGCAGCTGTATACTGGGGAAACTGAGGCAGAGCATGCACTTGAATGACAGCAGGGAACGCAGGCTGCAGACTCCAGCCCCGGCTCAGGGAGACCTGCCCCAGAGCAGTGAGCTCCCCAGCGCGGGCTGCGAGGCGGCCGCTGCAACGGCCCGTAGTGCGCCCCCCGGCGGCCGGGGCGATAGCGGCTGGACACAGCGAGGGCGCCCGGGCCGTGGCAGCGGGGCCGCGCAGCAGCGCCCGGGCCGTGGCAGCGGGGCCGCGCAGCAGCGCCCGGGCCGAGCGCGCGCGGCTCCGAGCTGGTGCCCGAGGCGCGGACTGGGGGCGCCACGTGCGGCGCGGGGCCGGGCCATGCATGCGCAGCGCGCGCCCGCAGCTGCTCCCCGGAGCATGGCGATTAGCATATGCAAATAAGCCCTAACTGCAGCCTCTTTGGGCGAAGGAGGGGCGGGCGCGCGAGGTTGGCTGTAACCCGGGGACGAGAAAAGCCGCCCCCCCCCCCGAGGTCAGCCACCCCCCCCGCTCTGCCAGCAGCGCCCGGCCCCGGGGGTTCCCCCCCCCCAGCAGCGCCCCGGGGTTCCTCCCCCCGCCAGCAGCGCCCCGGGGACCCCCCCCTCTGCCAGCAGCGCCCGGCCCCGGGTTCCCGCCGCCCTCTGCCAGCAGCGCCCCGGGGTCCTCCCTCCCCACCCCCGCCAGCAGCGCCCGGCCCCGGGGTCCCCCCCTCTGCCAGCAGCGCCCCGGGGTTCCCCCCCCCACTCTGCCAGTCGCGCCCGGCCCCGGGGTCCCCCCCTCTGCCAGCAGCGCCCCGGGGTCCTCCCCCCCCCCCCGCCAGCAGCGCCCGGCCCCGGGGTCCCCCCCTCTGCCAGCAGCGCCCCGGGGTCCTTCCCCCCCCCCCCGCCAGCAGCGCCCAGCCCCCCCCCCCTCTGCCAGCAGCGCCCCGGGGTTCTCCCCCCCCCCCACTCTGCCAGTCGCGCCCGGCCCCGGGGTCCCCCACCCCACGGACGGAAGCGTCCCGGGGCGGCTGTCCCAGGGCTGGGGGCTCGCCAGGACGGGGGGGGGAGCTGGGCTCTCCTGCCCCCCCGCCCGGCTCGGGTTGTGCAACCTGTTGACTGCGCGTCCCGCCCCGCGGCTGGTCCGGCCCAGCCGGCGGGACAAGGCGCGGCGCCCTCAGCGCCCGTCGGGCCGGGCCCGGGCGGCTCCGAGTCCAGCGCGGCCGGCGGCGGCAGCAGGCAAGCGGGTGCTGGGGGCGGGGGGGTTACGGGCAATAGGGGAGCGGGGGGGGGGGGTCACAAAGGCTGTGACTGAGGTTAGGGGTGCGGGTGATGCGGGGGGGGGGGCGTGCTGCACTTCCCCCGACCTGGGGGGGTTTGGCCCCCGACGGCCCACCCTGCGCCTCAGCCCCCGCCGCCAGGCACTTAAGTGTCAACTGCCCCCCCCCACGGGAGCGGGTGGGGCTGGCCTAGCTGGGTGTCCCAGACACCGCCCCCCCCCCCGGGCTTCCCCTCCCCCCGTTCTCCAGGGGGAGGGGCTGTCGGGACGAGCGTGGCAGAGACATGATGCCCCCCCCCTTGGTTTCGTGACAGGAGCAGGGTGCACGTGCCCCCCCCGACTCCTCTCGCAGGCAGGATGCAGGGCAGCTGGGGGCTCGAGGGAGCAGGGGGTGCAAGGCGGGAGGGGGGCTCGCGGGAGGCTGGTGACTGAGAGGAAGGCCCCCCCCAGGGGCAGGTGCTGCTTGGTAGCTGGGGGGGGGGGGGCGGGGATGCAGCACCCACCAGTGCCCACAAGCAGCCCTGGCAGGTGGGGGCGGGGTTCTGAAAATGTTGCAGCAGCTCCTGCCCTGACAGAAACCCCCCCCCCACCCTCGCGTGGCACCGGGGAGGGGAGCTGGCCCCGCCCTGAACAGCAGGACTGGGGTAGGGCTGGTCCTGGCCCTGCTCCAAACCCTAAATTTAACCCCATGCCCCCCCTGCCCCCACGGCAGCACCTCACCCCCCTTGGGCACTTGACACCCCCAGGCTTTGCTGTCCCCTGCGCCTTGTGCATACCCCCCACCCCGTGACGTCCCTTGTGCAGAGCCGTTCCCGGCCTGTTGTCCCCAGACGGCTGGTAGGACACACACACCCCTCCCTGCTCTGGGGCAGGTGGGAAAGTCCCAGGCCCTGAGCCCTGGCTCCAGGCTGCGCTGGCCTCCGCTCAGCGGCAGTGACGGAGCCGGGCCGGCACTTCCTGTGCTGGGGACGGGCTGTTCCCTGTCAGGAGGGCGGCTGGGGCTGCCAAAGCAAGCGGCATGTTCCAGCAGGGCTGGGAATTGCTTCCAGATGCCGCAGGAAGGGAGCTGAGCCCTGCCCTGGGAGCTGCTGGGTGGGACCTGAGCCCCTGGGGGCTGCCGCCTGCCCTGTGGGGACTCATGGGGAACGGGCCGATCGCGTCTGTCTGGCCTTTGCCCTGATGGGCCTCAGCCCCTTCCCCCACGCACCCATCCCAGACCCACCCCCCACGCGGGTGGAAAGGCTCCCCCGCCCCCCACTAGCCCTACGCCTGCCCTCCCCGCCTCTGACTCCCTGCCCGGGACCCCGGCAGCCAGGGCTCCTGCCGAGCACAGCAGCTCCTGCCCACACTGCTGGAAAACAGGCCATGGAAAGCAACCTTAGAGGCCTGCCCGGAGCTCTCCACCGCCTGCTCCGGGTTCCAGGCCAGGTCCTGCCCTGAGCCTGCGTTACAACGGGCGAGCCAGTCTGCCTGGCCCTGTCTTCAGCCCCCTGCCCCTGCTGCCAGGGAGACAGGACTTCACCACCACACGCTGCCCCTGTACTCCAGCAGAAGGAGCAGGATTTCACAGACCCCAGGCCTGCTCCACAGGCGTGCTGCCCGCTGCTTAACCATGCCCCATGGCTCTAGCCTAGGCCAGGCCACCGCTTCCATCCCCCACCCCTCTCCCACTGCCTGGTGGTGACCTCCGCTGCAGGGAGCCGCTTGCCCTCACCTACAGCCCAGCAGAGCAGCACTGTGCCTAGCCAGGTCTTCCCTGCCCCACCCAGAGCAGCACGGCACAGCAGCTGGTTTGCACAATGGCCTATCAGAGCCCATGGTTGAGAACGGCCCTGCTGGGTCAGACCAATGGCCCACCTAGCCCAGTGTCCTGTCTGCCGCCAGTGGCCACTGCCAGGTGCCCCAGGGGGTAGGAACAGAACAGGGAATCATCAAGTGATCCATCCCGTCGCCCATTCCCAGCTTCTGGCAAACAGAGGCCAGTGACCCCCATCCCTGCATGGTTCAGCATGTGGGTCTGGTTCCCCTGGGCTCGGTGTTACTGTACCAGAGCCTCTGCCTTGGCTAGTGTCCATGGGGGCCCCGGGGACAGAGTGCATAATTCTGCTGGGAGGGAGATTGATGGGAGAGGGCACCCTCCTATTAATCATTTCTTCTCCCTAGCCTGGTCTAAGGCAGCAGCGAGGAGCCCATCACCAGAGCCTCTGACGAGCCCTTGGGTTTCCCCAAACAGTAAGAGTTTATGTGCGGTGAGAGCTAGAATCTGCATGTGAACTCCTACTGCTCCGGGAGGCTGGAAGTACCACAGCACCGGAGCACCCTCCCTTCCGGCCCAGCACCCCCAGAGCCGGGGAAGGCCACGTAAGAATCCAGCAGTGCAACCCTGGCCCCCTGAGAAACCAGCAGGGTGTCTCTTCCACCCCCAGCCATGACCCAGGGCACAGGAAAGGGGCTAGGACACCCTCCCTGCAGCACACAGTGCAAGGCAGATGCTGGAGAGATGGCAGAGGACAGATGAGAGCCAGGGGAGTACCCTGCAAACAGCATTAGGGGGGAGCTAAAAGGGAAGTGGGGCTGAGCACAGGGTGATGAAGATGCTAGATCTCCACCCCTGCCCCCCCAGCTGCATGGCAGTCCTGGGACGAGCCCTGGGCTCCAGCCTCCAGCCCCTCTGCCAAAACCGGCCAAAGGCAGGGATGGACAAGGCACAGCTGAGAACAGCCTCTCCCCCACCCCGCGGGGGCCTGCTGCTGGCCAGGACCTGCTCCCCAGCCAGGTGAGGGACACGAGCCCTCAGCCCCTCGGAAGAGCTGGATGCTGCAGAAGTGGGAGCAGGCCTGGGTCAGGCCAGCAGAGACACGGGACTGACTTTACAACTCCCTCCCACAGAGCCTAACAGCCCTGCCATGACAGCGCCTACTCCAGCCCTGGAGCCAGGACCCAGCAACCAGCCCTGGGCACGATCAGCTGCCTCAGAGCGGGGATTGAGCACTGCTGGGGAGGGGAAACCCCTGAGCCTTAGTGTTCAGCTCACGCTGAGAGGGCAGGATCATCTCCCCCCCCCCCCCCCCAGCTCTCTGGGGCTGTGCAGCTAATGCCACAGGGGAGTAGGCCCTGTCCCTTCAGCGGGTCCCTAGTTACTAGCCCGGAGTCCCACAGGGTGGCGTCTCGCTTGGCTGTTTGGGATAAGGAGAAGGGGCTTGGCTGGTCACGTGAAGTTATAGGACTGTGTGCCAGGGAGCAGGCTAGGAGCCCCAGCTCTGTCTGCACCCCCATGTGCATCACCTCCCTGCCTGCCACACACCCGGCTGAGTCTCACCTGCAGGCTGCAGCCCATGTCGGCTTCCTAGTTTCTCCAGCGGATCCTGGTGCTGCCCAGTGCTGGGCCCTCCCAGCCCCACCTGCCCCAGCCACTCGTCCACATGATTCCTGGACCGTCAGAGCCCACAAGGTGAAGGGAGCAAGTTCACTCCTTAGCAGGAGCCTCACTGCCAGCCTGCACCAGGCCCCACCTTACCCTAGCTCCCCTCCTAGCAGCGTGTCTGGAGCCAGCCCCCCACTGCCCTTCCCCCTCTCCCTCCAATACACCCCACCCTGCGCCTGCAGAGGGCTCAGGGCAGCACAGTTCAATCCATGAGAAAACTGCTCCCTTCTCTGCATTTCCTTCCCTGCCCGCCCCCCCAAGCCAGGCACCCCGTCACACTGCAGGGGCACCCGCTGCTTGTGGGGCACTGCCTCCCCCAGCCCGGTCTCAGCGGGGGGCAGGCCCCTTCCAGACAGGGCTGGGTCTGCCCAGCACAGACAGGATCCCCCAGCCCCTGCAGAGGGGACAAGGGCTCCAGCCCTGCGACGAGTGTGCGTCTGGCCCAAGCGACCATGGCTGTAGACTGTTACCAACACACAACCACAGTAACAATCTAAAGCCACGGTTGCCCTGGAGACATGGGGGCTGGGGAGAAGAAGTTGGTACCATGGTGACAGGGATAAGGCAGGCTCAGTCAGTGCATCACAGCCCCCCCTTCACACCAGGGCACGTAGCACCCAGCTCATCTTCGTTTTAACCCTCCACACTCAGGCCAGCTCAGCTGCTCCCCTCCCAGGCCAAGGCCGGGGTGCAGGATAGAGCCTCCCACCGTGGCTGCTCCGAGGTGGAGACTCGGTTCTGACGGCCCCCAGCAGGGAGTCCCAGGGCCTGGGAGGTGGAGACGTGGCACCGGCTAGAGGAAGCACACAGGCCACCACAGATGCCTCTAGTTCTGCACCTGCCCATGTCTGCTCCTTGCAATCTACTGGCCCTGGCAGGGATCAGACAGCCCCGCCTAGCACCTGACCTTGCAAGCCATGGGCACAAAGGCCATGTGGATGCACCAGAGCTCACTGCCCGACAGTGCAACTTATCCAGGTTGTACAGAGCCACCAGCCTCCGCTCACCTTGCATCTGTATTTTTAGATGCACAACAGGTGTCTTCATGTAGCTCAGCCCAATGTGCCACAATGTTCTCACAGGGGGCACTTGAGAAACTGAGCACGGTGGGGGACCCCAGGGCTGGAACAGCAGGAGTTGAGGGAGACCCTGCTTCACAAGGCCTGCCCTTGTTCCAGGCTCACCAGCCCCATCCGCCCGTCTCACTCCCTGCGGCTAAGTTCTCCTTCTGTGACACCGCAGGCTGGTGGCCATGCTCCTGCCTGGAATAACCATCCCAAGGCTGGATTCAGGTTCAGCCTCTGCATGGGCTTCCCAGGTCCAGGCCCTAGGCGCTTGCAGATGGTTTTATTATTCTGCTCCCGTCCCCTGGGGCTGCAGAAAGGTACGAACCGGGCACGCCCGCACCAGAGCTGGGCACCTGCTGCCAGACAGGAAGAGGCCCAAGGGCCCAGAAGAGAGTCCACAGTTCAGAGTGCATTAAGTGCAGGACGACAGGCTGGGCTGCTCCTTTCCACACCTGAGGGCAAGGGGAAGAAGAGATCAGCATCAACCCAAGGCATGTTGTACACATCCACCCCACCCCCACACCAGCCTGCTGGGGCAGGGAAGGGACCAGACTGGGCAGCATCACCCATGTGTAAGATCCTCTTCTCGCGTGCTGGCCCCTCCCTCGTATCCCAGAGCGTGCAGGGAAATGCAGAAGGGAGCCACACTGGGCTACATGAGGGGCAACCCCAGTTCACAGATGCACCCAGAATCAGCAGCTCACGGCAGTCAGCCGGGCCGCAGTGGGGGCAGAGCCAGCATCTCCTCCAGGCTGGGGCAGGGGAATTCATAGGCCATGACTCTCCCTTGTAAGTGAGCGAATGGGCTCCCTCTTTCCCACCCCATTCCTCTGGCTAATGACTGGCCTTGCGGCCGGCAGGAGGTGACCCAGGCTGGAGTGGCTAATGGGAAAAAAATGCAGCTGGGCTTTGTCAACTCCCTCTTGCTACCAGCCCCCCCATTAACAAACAGCATGTGCGGCACCCCTGGGCCCTCAGGACCCTGGTGATCACACTGAGCACCAGCACAGGACAGACCCTGGGCCCTGCGCAGCAGCCTTGCTCTGCCTGCCCTGGGCACCGTGTGCTGAGCTGGGATTGCAGCATACAGCCACCGCGTGCTAGTGCCATTGTGGGAACCCCCCAAGGGGGCACAGAGAAGAGGGAGCTGCTAAAGGCTGAGAAATGTCCACAGCAATACAAGCTCCTGGGAATCCAGGGCAAGAAGGGGCCAGATTCCTTCCCCCACCGCCCACCACATGCATCTACCTGCTTAGTCTGGGCGTCACGGAGGTTTCTCCCTCAGCAGAGATGCAGCTGGGGGGAGTTTCTGCCAAGATCGGAGGTGTCTGGATTTTGACCTTGTGAAGTTTTGCTGATGTACAAGTACTTGCTGTGCGGAGCTCTCTGCAGGGGCAGCGTCCCACTGACATGCCTCGGCGGTGCTGCCATTAACACGCTTCACTACATTAGCTTCAGCTACAAGAAGAGCTTCGTACACTCAAAAACAAACAGACGAACTTGGGGAGCCAGACCCTGGGAGCTCGAGTCACTGGACGGAGCCTGCCCACAGAACCCAATGTCAGTATCCCAGCATCTGGGGCATGGCCCCTGCTGGGGCAGGCAGCCCCTGGGGCATGTGCAAGTCTACCCTGCATGCACCAAGAAGCCTCCCCACCCTTGGCCTGCCCCATCCCCAACCCACCAGCCTCTCATTCAAATCCCACCTCGAGACTCGCCTGCCGCGTGGCTGGCAGAGCGTGGAACACTAGTTACCCCGTTACATGTGCACACGGCAACCCAGCAGGCATGGTGCACCTGTGCCGGACCATCTTCAGCATTTCACCAAAAGGGGGCGTTGTGTGTGGTCTTCAAATGAAGAACCAGCTGACCATGATGGCTGCTGCCAGGGCTTTGCTCACTTTTTAAGAGGTGTGGGGCAGTAGCGTAGCCGGGGGGGAGCAGGGGGAGCGGTCGCTCCCCCTTAAGCAGAAGCGGCGCCTTTTTTTAGCAGCACTAAAAAAAGGCGCCGCTTCTTTTTAAGCGCCGCTTCTTGCACTCACCCGGCGGCGCTCTGGGTCTTCGGCGGCATTTCGGCGGCGGGTACCACCGAAGACCCGGAGTGAGTGAGGACGTGCCGCCTGTGACGAACTAGGACTGTAGTTAAGGTTTCCCTGAGTACTGTGTGGGTGCCTCAGTTTCCCCTATGCGGTGCTTGAGTATCTAGGTGGTGGGACAACGGTACATGATTGTTACAAAGCCCTAGAAGGCAGAGGCCTGGACACAGAGAATGGCCCTGTCTGCTGGCAAGAGATGGCCCGGCCCCTCCCCCGGCAAAGGTGAGAGCTGAAGGTGTTGGAACAAAGGGATCAGGTGACCTCCTGGCCCGGGAAGCAGACAAAGGGGGATGAGGGGCTGGATAGTTTCAGTTTGAAGCTGGCCGGAGAAGAGGGAGAGAGGCAGACAGGGTCTGGCCTCCCTGCCCCGTTTGGAGCTGTGGGGCGAAATGCAGGGAGCCCCGAGCTGGGGTCTAAGCTCCCTGCCCCCCGGAAGGACCCGACTGAGGGGTCCTGGATGTACTGACAAGCTCTGGTTGGACTGTGTTCCTGGCATCTCTACTAAACCTTCTGTTCTACTGACTGGCTGAGACTCCCAGTGAATCCGGGGAAGAGGGGTGCAGGGCCGGACTCCCCTATACTCCGTGACACCGCCGAAGACCCGGAGTGAGTGAGGACGTGCCGCCGAAGACCTGGAGCGCCGCCGGGTGAGTACAGGGGGAGGCGCCTTTTATAGCACCGCTCCCCCTGCGCTCCGGACCCGGCTGCGCTACTGGTGTGTGTGGGGGGGGTGGCAAGCAGAGCCACTCCCATTGGCCCAGAGCAGGGTTGGTATAAACCAGCACAGCATGTTCCTGAACTGCTGGAGGTGACGCAGGTCTCCGCTAACACACACCAGTGAGACCCACCCCAATCTCTCAGCCCAGCCCTTGTTTACAGTCGAGAACCGGGGCAGGCCTGAAGACAAGACTGACTCGGGGTCCCTCGGGCTGAGCTGAAGTTAGTGAAATGCCCAGATTACAAAGAGACAAGTCTGGGACTGTATAAGAGGAGAGGAAAGGGCCCAAGGGTTTCAGTTTGGAGGTGGGTGGGAAATCGCAGAGACCCCCAAGGCTGGGGTCTAAGCTCCCTGCCCCCCAGAAGGACTTGACTGAGGGGTCCTGGTTGTACCTACAAGCTCTGCTTTAGGCTGTGTTCCTATTGTCCAATAAAACTTCCCTTTTACTGGCTGAGCATCACAGTGAATCCCAGGGAGAGGGGAGCAGGGCGCTGACTCCCCCACACTCCGTGACACCTGGATAAGGGGTAATGGGCAGAGGGTGTGAGGCCGGTAGGGCTATCTGCCCCGAGCTGGCATTTGAGGGCTAAGGGCTGTGGGGTGGGATAAAAGCCCAGAGCCTGTGAAAGATGCAGCCGAGGTACACGTGTCAGTGGGGCTGGCTCAGAGCAGAGCCTGGGCAGCAGGTTTGGGAGGATTCCCCTGGTGGGCACAGACCAAGTCTCACGCTGCAGGCAGATGGTAGAGATTCACCTCGAGCAGCCCTGGAAGGGATAGGACAGACGGACACCCCGGCACCAGGACAGACACCGGACATTACCCTAGTACAAGTCTATTTCCAGATAAGAAATGGCCTGAAATCCTGGCTCCGTTCAGTTCAGACTTCAGTGGGGCTGAGACGTCACCATCAAAGTCTAGGCAGATGCCAGTTAAGCCAGACCAGCCTCGACTCCTCAGTGCCCGCACAAGTTGCAGGATTCCTCCCATTTCCACAGCCCGAGTGCCAGCTACTGAAGGGTTCATGGAGGCTCCCAATGGCCAGGCTGGGGTAGCCTGGCTCTGCTTGGAACTGCAAAGTGAGAGCCAGTCTCTCGGTAACCGCGGGACGTCTCTGCCAGAGCTGGGGAGGGAGCTGCACAGGAGAGGGGTAAATGTACCAAGAAGTCGCTGCTCCGAAGTCAATTCAGAGGCGGGATGTGGCCAGGCAGAGCTTCCAAACACTGCGCTTCCCAGCCCGGCTACAGCCCAGCACCATGGACAGCTGCCGCAAAGCCCGTCGAGGGCAACCCTTCGCTGGCGCAGCAGCTCTTTGACCGAGGCTCAGGCCAGCCAGCTGCCTCGCCAATCCAATGTCCAAAGGACACAGGCCCACACAGCCCCGAGCCCAGCTCCTCCCGCAGACGGGGGGTGCCGGGCATGCGAGGCCAGGCCAGACGGGCCAGTTGGAACCAGGTTCTAACCCAGTGCAGGTTGCTAGGCGGCCACTAGACGCAGGCCCAGAGGGTAAAGTCAAGTCAAAGCTCCCAGCCAGCCCAGACCCCTGCACACACCCCACCCTCAGCAAGGGGAACTTGCACAGCCGATTGGCTTGGCCTCAGACTCAGACTTTAAGGTCAGAAGGGACCATTATGACCTAGAGTGACCTGCACAACGCAGGCCACAGAATCTCACCCAGTCCCTCTGGAGCCAAACCTTGGCTCTCAGTTTGATAACTGCCGGCAGTTCATCCACACAGAACAGAACCAGCCACTCCCACCAATGCTGCAGCCAGCAGCCCCTGCCAAGGAGAGAGCAGCCTCCCAATCGACTCCACGGCCCTCATCTGCCCAGCAGCAGCCAGGACTCCACACAATCTGGCACTAGTCTGGCTATTACTGGGCGGAGACCAGGCCCTAGGGCAGGGCTGCCATTTTAGATGGCCTCACTTGTCAGCTTAGGAGGCCCCTGGACTCTGAGCTCAGCTCTGGCGGAAGCTGGATTTAAGTTCCGGGAGCCCTACATGATCACCCTGCTCTTTCCCCATCAGATGGAAACAAACAAGGACCGGAGCTCTGAGAGCATCACTGATGCTGCAGGCAAAGAGGCAGCCCCTGTTTTGTGCTGGGGAGGGGAGGGAAGAAATTGCCAATGGAAACATGGGCATATTCTCTAGCAGCTAGTTCCAGCACCTCCTGCTGGTGGGGATAAGACTGAATAGCTGAGAGTGCCCCTGCCCCTCACTCCGAGTATTCCCTGCCAGAGCTCCCACCAGGGCTTCAGTCCCTGGGCTCCCCCTGCCCTGGTGTCTCTACATGGTTGATGGAGAGATGGAGGAGCAGCAGACCCCTGCCTGCAGCCCTGGGTTGCCTCTACTGCTTTAACCTGTTCCCAGCCCTTGCACTCCCGCATGGCTGGGCTGGCTCTGGCTGCTCGGCGGCTCTGGGTGCAGGCGCTGTAGCTGTCATGCTTCAGTAGCCATGACTGTAGACTGTTACTGTGCCTCGAATGCCATTTAGCAGTAATCAGTCTAGAGCCAAGGTGCCGACGCGCTGACTCGGGATCTTCTCACCAGTGTCTCCACAAGTGGCTCTTCACAGCCGTGGGCATGGGGATGGCAGTGGCATGGAGCTAAGGGTGATTTATGCGGACTAGTCCTCCTGGATGGGTAGGGATGACACATGGGAGCTTTGCCTCTCTCCTACAGAGATGGAATCAGGAGCCTGTCAAAGGATTTTCTGTTGTGAAGCCAATGGCAGGTCTGGGAGTTCCAGGGCTGGGCCGTAGGCACCAGCTCCTACAAATGCTTAGGGTGCTGGCCAGCTAAGCCATAAGAACGGCCACACTGCGTCAGACCAACGGGCCACCTAGCCCAGTGTCCTGTCTTCCGACAGTGGCCAGTGCCAGGTGCACCAGAGGGAATGAACAGAACAGGGCAATTTTGAGTGATCCATCCCATCATCTAATCCTGGCTTCTGGCAGCCAGAGATTTAGGGACACAGAGCATGGGATTGTATCCCTGACCATCCTGGGGATAGCCACGGATGGATCTATCCTCTGTGAACTTATGTAATCCTTTTTTTAACCCAGTTTTGCTTTTGGCTTTCACAACATCCCCTGGCAACAAAGTTCCACACGTTGACTGTGTGGTGTGAAGAAACATAAGGAAGTATTTGTTTTAAACCTGCTGCCTATTAATTTCACTGGGTGACCCCCTAGTTCTCGTATTGCATGAAGGGGTAAACAACACTTCCTCGTTCACTTTTTCCACACCACTCATGATTTTGTAGACGTCTGTCATATCCCACCCACCCCCCTTTGAAGAAGATAACTAAGATGCACTCCCAGTCTTTGTAATCTCTCCTCATATGGAAGCCGGTCCAGACCCCATCACTTTTGTTGCCTCTGTGCTTGTCACGGAGTGTGGGGGAGTCAGGCCCTGCACCCCTCTTCCCGGGATTCAATGTGACTCTCAGCCAGCCAGTAGAAGAGAAGGTTTATTAGGGTTGTCAGGAAAGAGTCCATACAGAGCTTGTAAGTATGACCAGGACCCCTCTGCTGGGCCTTCTGGGGGGGCAGGGAGCTTAGACCCCAGCTCTGGGGCTCCCTGCGTTTCACCACCCAGCTTCGAACTGAAACCAAATAGCCAAACCCTCCAGCAGCCTCTCTTCCCCTCCCCCGGGGCCCCTCCTCTAGCCTGTCCATTCTCCCAGCCAAAGGTGTCACCTCCCAACCCCCGTCCTGGCTCAGGTTACAGCCTCAGGTAAAGTCTCGCATTTCCAGTGCAGCCTCCCAGGTCAGATCCACCTCACTCTACTCCGTCACAGTGCTTTTTCCAATTCTAATATTTTTTTAAAACGAGGCCAGAACTGCACAGTATCAAGGTGTGAGCAGATCAGTGGCATTGACATTGTCTGTCTTATCTGCCCCTTTCCTAATGGCTCCCAACATTCTGTTCGCTGTAACTGCAGCTGCACACTGAGTGCATGTTTTCAGAGAACTATTCACGATGCCAAGATCTCTTTCTAACAGCTCATTTAGACCCCATCATTTGGTTTGTATCGCTGGGATTAATTTTTCCAAGGTGCACTTAACACTGAATTTCATCTGCCATTTTGTCACCCAGGCTTGTGAGACCCCTTTGCAGCTCTTCACACTCGGTTTTGGACTTAACTAGCTTAAGTAGTTTTGTATCATCCGCACGTTTCACCACCTCACTGTTTACCCCCCTTTCGGGATCATTTATGAACATGTTGAGCAGCCCCGGTTTCAATACAAATCCGCAGGAGACCCTGCCATTGACATCTCCCTTGGGAAACCTGACTGTGTCCTGCCCTGTAACCAGTAACTGGTCCAACCTTCCCTCTTGTCCCAGGACTGCTGGGACAAGAAACTGAGGAGGGGCCTTGTCGAAGGCGTTTGACAAGTCCGAGTGCACTGGGCCCCTTCTCCACACGCTCGGTGACCCCCCCCCCCCGAGAACTCTCGTAATCGCGACTCACCAAAAGCCACATCGACTCTTTCAACGTATTTTTGAAAGGCTCCAGAGGTGATCTCGGCCATTGCAGCCTAGCAACCCTAACTGATTGAAACTGGGGAGATGGGGGCGGGGCTCTTCCTGGTCCCACCTCTCAAGGGCTGTACTGACGTCTGCGTCAAGAGACTTGCACCCTCTGTGGAGAGCCAGGCCTGGGGAGTGGGTTGGGTTTTGGGGGCAGGATGCTCTGGTCGAGGTGGCAGAAAGGCCTGGCTGGGGAGTGGAGAAGAGCCCCCCCGATGCATGCCCCTCCCCCAAGCTGGATCTCACCATGCACGCTGGGCAGCCAGCAGCCCCTCTGGTTAAACCCCTCTGAGCACCCAGGGCCTGCAGAAACCAAGGCGCACAGGCCGGAGGCAGCTGGGAAAGGGAGACATCCCAGCTAGAAGAAGCCCAGCCCCCCATGCTCAAGGCGCAGGACACCCACCCCCCAAGCTGTGCCTGGCCCCCGGCATGGGGCAGCAGGCAGCTCTGCACAGGCACACCCGGGACTCTGAGGCCGTTCCGGTTCTCACAGGCGCACACAGCGTCCGAGCGCTGACACAAACAGGCGGCGAGGTCAGGAGTGAGCAGCTGGTTGCCACCTCCAGGCTTTGCCCATTTTCTGCCTTGGAAAGTAGCTGTTTCCATGCCATTTGCTCACAGCAGCCTGTGCCAGCCCAGGCCCCTCCTGGACCATTTTTCTGGGCACTCCTCACCCCACAGTTTCTGCCCATTCTCTGTAGGCACTGGTGGGCTGGTCCTTTTCCCCTTGCAGCACCTGGCCCTTTACATAAGAACAGCCAGACTGGGTCTAGCCCAGTGTCCTGTCTACTGACAGTGGCCAGTGCCAGGTGCCCCAGAGGGAATGAACAGAACAGGGAATCATCAATGATCCATCCCCTGTCGCCCATCCCCAGCTTCTGGCAAACAGAGGCTAGGGACACCATCCCTGCCCATCCTGGCTAATAGCCATTGATGGACCTATCCTCCATGAACTTATCTAGTTCTTTTTTGAACCCTGTTATTGTCTTGGCCTTCACAACATCCTCTGGCAAGGAGTTCCACAGGTTGATTGTGCGTTGTGTGAAGAAATACTTCCTTTTGTTTGTTTTAAACCTGCTGCCTCTTTACTTTGGGCTACGCCTTCAGCTTGGGCCCCCTGTACATTTAGGCTTTATTCTGAACTGGGGTTCGTTCTCTTGTGACTCTAGATCAAATGCACTCCAGTTCACGAAAAAGGTACATTCCTAATGGCCAGCTTTGGGGCATGAGGGCAAAGCCTGGCTCTCTTGCACCTGCAGTGCCAAGGGATTCTGCACGGCCAGTGACAGGGTCAGGCAAGCAGAATTTGACCTTGAGAAGGGGAACTGTCACTCTCCCTCCCCATCCCCTGCCCTGACTGCCCAGCCCAGATCTCTGGTGAAACGGGCTGTGGAAGGGGAGGGGTTAGGGCCAGTTGGGGAGGAAGGAAATGCAGCAAGTTATTGCCATGGTTAAGATAGATCACTCGGGACAGCTGGCTCTATTGGCCTCCCGCGGGAGCCTTCACCCTGCACACAGCCCATTGCGCTGGGTGCTCCAGAGCCAGGCAGAGCTCAGTCAGGTGTAAGGCTACATGCAAGGAGTGTGACGAGCGCAGAGGGAGGAACAGGACCCTATGGTGACATTACAACTTGGGTGGTCTGAAGAACACGACCGGTGTCAGTTTGTATCAAATCTCAATCCTCACCTGGCTCCTTAACATTCCTTCCCAGCTTCCTAGGACACTTCAACTACTGACAGGTTTCAGAGTAGCAGCCATGTTAGTCTGTGTCAGCAAAAAGAACCGGATTACTTGTGGCACCTTAGAGAGTAACAAAGGTATGCGTATGCTGAAATAACTTAGTCTCAGGTGCCACAAGTACTCCTGTTCTTTTTTTTGAATATTGAAAACTCCTTCTGAAGATTCGAAGAGAGGGGTCAGGAAACACCCCAGCTCCTCAGAAGCTCCCCAGGACAGGACCCACCAACTCAAAGCAGCACCAGAGCTTGCCAGAAGAACAGAAGCAAAACCTGCAAACACCCCTGTGACGAACTAGGACTGTAGTTAAGGTTTCCCTGAGTACTGTGTGGGTGCCTCAGTTTCCCCTATGCGGTGCTTGAGTATCTAGGTGGTGGGACAACGGTGCATGATTGTTACAAAGCCCTAGAAGGCAGAGGCCTGGACACAGAGAAGGGCTCTGTCTCCTGGCAACAGATGGCCCTGCCCCTTGCCCGGCAAAGGTGAGAGCTGAAGGTGTGAGAACAAAGGGATCAGGTGACCTCCTGGCCCGGGAAGCAGACAAAGGCAGAGGAGGGGCTGGAGAGTGGGAGTTGGAGGCTGGCCGGGGAAGAGGCGAGCGAGGCAGACAGGGTCTGGCCTCCCTGCCCCGGTTGGAGCTGTGGGGCGAAATGCAGGGAGCCCCAGGCTGGGGTCTAAGCTCCCTGCCCCCCGGAAGGACCCGACTGAGGGGTCCTGGATGTACTGACAAGCTCTGGTTGGACTGTGTTCCTGGCATCTCTAATAAACCTTCTGTTCTACTGGCTGGCTGAGACTCCCAGTGAATCCGGGGAAGAGGGGTGCAGGGCCGGACTCCCCTATACTCCGTGACAACCCCCCCACACACACCCTTGAAGATCCCTGGGTCACAGGTGGTGTACCTCATCCCATGCACTAAATGCTCCAATGAAACTACGTGGGTGAAACCAGACAATCACTCTGCTGCTCGAGTGAACTCGCACAGAAAAACGCTAAAAGAAAAGACACCTTAGCACCTGTGGGCAAACACGTCTCACAAAGCGATCACTCGATATCGGACCTCTCAGCCCTCATCCTCAAAGGAAACCAGCACAACGCCTTCAAAAGATGAGCCTGGGAGCTTAAATTCATAACTTTGATAAACACTAAAAAAAAAATGAGGGTCTTAATAAAGACACTATTTATGGCTTATTACAACAATCTGACTCACTAGCCCCTTCTTTGGTCCTATAACTGCTGATGCATTAACAGTCTACTTCGCCTTGCCTGGCCCCTTGAAATGAGTTCAGCACAAGTAGTTAACAATCTGTTCCACCTTATATTCACCTGTGACACTATGTACCTTTCCCAGACCTGAAGAGCTCTGCATGGCCAGGAAGCTGGTCCAAGAAAAGATGTCCCCTCACCCAGGTCTCTCCAGTATCATGGCATCAACACAGGTACAACTCTGCAAACAGGAATATTGCAGCCCATTCTAGGCACCTCAGTACCAGACACTTTGGGGACCTAGAAGGGTTCAAGTGACTGGGGAGCCAGAATGCACCTTCCGAAGAAACTGGAGAAGAATGAGTGTCTCCTGCCCCACCCTACTCTTCATGTCACAGTCAATGGCCCAGCCTAGGCCCCTTGGAATGCTGGGTGCAGGCCAGGCCAGTGAGGGGCTGCATCACCACCTGCCTTGCACCATTGGGTGCCTCGGCACTTTGCTGCTGTAGCTCCCAACCGGGGCCCTCACCACCAGCGTGCAGGTCACACCCTGAGTGTGTGTCTAGCCACAGCCTGACCCAGCGGCACACCAGCAACACACTGGCTTCCACCAGCCTCAGTTATTACTTGCAGGGTGACCCCAGCACACTCCCAGTCCCACCGTCCAGCCCTCTCCTGGACAGCTCAGATATTACAGGTCCATTGCCCCTGTCGAGGGTCAATATGCATCAGCCTGTGACTTGAACTGGAGCTACCCAAACAGTTCAGCTTAAACACAGCACTGGATGAGTTTGGATTACAAAACACCCCACACTTAACGTTTATTTAATTACAAAGATTTCAAGGGAGCATAAGTACAAGGCATTAAAGTTAGAAACAGTTACAGGAGAAAGATCAAATGCTTTCTGCAGCTAAAGCTTAACTAGACTTGGTTCAAGGTAAAACCTGCACCTGTTCCCAGTAACGTTTCCACACCAGGATCCCTCTCAAAGGCACAAGGCTGGTTCCTTGGTTGCCTCAGGTGAAAGAAAAAGACAGACCCTGGGGTGCTTTGGCCTATGCAAGTGAGGGGCAGCCACCCCTGGAAAAAGTTCCTTCCTGCTGGGCAGACAAAGTCTAAAACGCAGATTGATTTGTTCCAGCCCCACTCAGTTGCCAAGGAATGACCACGTGACTGGTGATGGCCAATCAACTTTAATGACACCTGGTTGGCAGCATCAGCTTCTCCTTCGCCTTTGAGAAACAGGGTGACTTGTCTGGGAACCACACTTCAGTCACAACAGTGTCTTATGTTCACAACTGTACATAGACTGATATTATTGGCCGGTGGGTAATGTTTCCAAATGATGCACCACAAGGCATATTGTGTACAACGACTGTTACACTAGGGTGTGACTACAGGGGCGCATTCGGTCACAGCTGGGTCTTTGTTTCTGGCAGCAAATGCCAGCACAATTCTGGGTACTGATAAACCAGAGCTCAACAGTGCAATAGCTAAGGGGGGGGGGGGGGGGGAGAGACATGACACATGATCCATCTATGAATGGATGAAAGATTCAATCCCCAGCGGGACAGTTAAGGAAGTAAAAGCCTCAGGGAGCGACTGAGGCCTGGCTTATGCTAGGCAATTAGACTGGCATAACTATGTCACTGAGGGGTATGAAAAACCCACCCCCTTGAGCAATGCTGTTAAACTGACCTAACTCCCAGTGACTCCACCTCCCTGAGAGGCGGCAGCCAATTACCTGCTCCGATGGGAGAGCCCCTCCTGTCAGCACAGATCGTGTCTCCACGGAAGCGGTGCAGCTACGCCGCTGCAGTGTTTTAAGTGTAGACAGGAGCCAAGAGGAGGACGAATGCAGGCTGAACAGCACACAAGGCAGAATTAGACGGTGGAACTCAATGGCACAGATATCGCTGAGGCCAAGGACGCAAGACGACTCAAGGAGGGGTAAGAATACCCAGCGTTTGAACACTCAACGCTAACCGAAAGGGAAGGAAATAAAATCTCCTACTCCAGGGCTTCAGCCAATCTCCACTGCAGAGAGACCCGGGCTGGCCTGGGTCAGCCCACTTGGGCTTGAGCTGCCGGGCTAGAAAATTGCAGTGTAGACAGTCAGGCTCAGGCTGGAGCCAGGCTCTGGGACCCCAAGACTGGCGGAGGGTCCCAGAACCTGGGCTCCAGCCCGAACCCGAACATTCACAATGCAATTTCATAGCTCCGCAGCCCAATCCTGAGCCCAAGTCAGCTGGCTTAGTGCCATGGGTGGTGGTTCTTTAACATCACAGGGCAGGCAGGCCCCAAGAGACCAGGGCCAGACCTATGCGAAGGGCGCTTCGCCCCACAGCTCTGCGCCCCACAGCTCTGCGCTACCCTTCCCTGAGGCCTCTGGTGCTGCCACCGGCAGAGGCAGGAGATGGATCTTGGGTCTGACAGAAGAACACGGGAACTGCCAGGCTGTCAGGTGATTCAATGCAAAGTCCTGCCCTGGAAGCAAGACACAGTAATTCTCACTGCTCAGCACTGGCGAGGCCTCAGCCGGGGTCCTGTGCCCACTCCCGGGCACCACACTGCAGGGAGGGGAAAGCCCCGAGAAGAGCCCCGAGATGAACGGTCCAGAGAACAGGAGCTGGGAGGGAAGATTGGGAAGCTGGTTGCCGGGGGGCGGGCGGCTGGAAGAGTCTCCCGGGAGGTTTACGTTGGGCATTAGGAAAAGGTTCCTGCCGGGACAGTTACGCTGCGGAACACGTTGCCTGCGGGATCTGCTCGGTAAAGCCTCCGAACGCCCGTCAGGGGCGAGACAACCCAAGTGCTGCCGCTGCAGGGCCGGGCCCGGCGGCCTCTCCCGGTCCCCGCCGGCCCCGTGTCGCGGGGGGAGCCATCCCCCAGCGAACGAGCCTGGCCAGCGCCCGGAGAACAGACTCCAGGGAGCGGCCTGTGGGCGACTGGCGGGGACCCCCGGGCTCCCCTATGTCCGGCCCCGGCGCGTCTGACCCCGCCGGCCCCAGGCCGCCCCCGCAGCTCCGCACCGGCCCCCCGCGAGGAAGCGGCTGCGCCACAGGCCGTGGGAACCCGCGGCCGCGCCGCCCCGCGCCGCCCCGCCCCGGCTGGCCGGCGAGGAGGCAGCGGAGCCGCCCGGACGCGCGCTGGGCCCGCGGCTCCCCGCGCTGGGGCGAGTCAAGGTGAAGCGGGTGACGCGGGCGGGGCGACGCGGTCCGGGTCCGCGCAGGACGGCGGCGGGGCTCGGGGCGGCGGGGAGCGGGACCAGCCCGCGGGACGCCCCGGAGGGAGACAAGCGACCCCCGGCCTCGAACAGCCCCCGGGCCCGGCCGGCTCTGCCCAGGGCCCCTGGCGGGATGGGGCCGCCCCGCCCCGTCCCGGCACGTGCCACGTGAGCCCGCGGCGGAGCCGGGCCCGGGGCCCGCAGCGCGTGTCCCGCCGCCCCTTACCTGGCCTGGCCCGTCCCGCGCCGGCTGCTCCCGCTCCGCTCCGAGCCGCTGCCGCTGCCCGCGCGGCTTTTATAGGCTCCGGCTCGTAGTAACGGGGATCTCGGCTCATTCATAGAAAAGCATCAACCTACACAATGACGTGAGCACTACGTCAGCGGGAAAATTTAGGAAACGGGAAGCAGGTGCTATTTATATCGCGGGTGGGGGGTGGGGGGGGGTGGGGAGGGCGAGGGGCCCCGGGCCCGGGGTGGGTCCCTCGCGGGAAATTAGTAGGTTCCGGCCCGGCCCCGGGGAAGGCGCAGCCTCGCGGGCAGAGGGCACGTGCCCGATTCCCGCCAGGAAGCGGGTGAGGGAAGCAGAAGGGTCTGTCCTGCCCCCCATCCCGGGGCTGCTCCCCCCCACCCCATCCCAGTCTGGGCTCCTTCACCCCACCCCCACCCCGGGCTCCTCCCCCACACCTGATCCCAGCCTGGGCTCCTCCAACCCCCCCATCCCAGTCTGGGATCCTCCCCCCCACCCCAGAGCCCCCATCCCATCCCAGCACGGGTTCCTGCATCCCACCCCCACGCCCGGGCTCCTCCTCACCACCCCATCACAGCCTGGGCTCCTTCACCCCCCCTCCCCCCATCGCAGCCTGGGCTCTTCCACCGCTCCCCCCCTCCCCCATCACAGCCTGGGCTCCTTCACACCCCCCCCGCACCCCATCCCGGGCTCCTCCCCCGCACCTGATCCCAGCCTGGGCTCCTCCAACCCCCCCCCCCCCATCCCAGCCTGGGCTCCTTCACCCCACCCCCACCCCCATCCCAGGCTCCTCTCCCCATCCCAGTCTGGGATCCCCCACCTCAGAGCCCCCATCCCATCCCAGCATGGGCTCCTGCATCCCACCCCCGCGCTCCTCCTCACCACCCCATCACAGCCTGGGCTCCTTCACCCCGCACCCCATCACAACCTGGGCTCTTTCACCCCCCGCCCCCATCCCAGCCTGGGCTCCTTCACCCCCCACCCCATCCCGGGCTCCTCCCCCACACCTGATCCCAGCCTGGGCTCCTCCAACCCCCGCCCCCATCGCAGCCTGGGCTCCTCCAAACCCCCCCCCCCTCGCAATCACAGCCTGGGCTCCTCCCTTGCCACAGCTCCTCAGTGCGGCTCCATCCCAACTCACAGCCCCCTGCTATCCCAGCCGGACTCCTGCCCGGTCCAGTTACAATCTCTGTCCTTGCAGGAGACACTGGAGAAAAGGGCAGCACCCAGCGAGTCTAATCCCAGTGTCTCCCTGCAGGAGGCACTGGGAGGACTGGGGCAGGAGGGTTGACTGTGGGGGGAGATCCAGGCTACTCCAGGCCCCTGCCCCAGCTGGAAGCAGCTCAGTTCTGGCTGGGCGCGCTCCGGGCTGCCCCGGGGCCAGCAGGTGAGGCTCAGGGCGTTGGGCGTATTCGTGATTCCTTCACAGGTGGTTTTGGACTCTTGGCTGAAAAGCCTCCCACGAGCGGGGCAGCCACGGGCCTCTGGAGTGATCACTCCATTGCCCACCGCATGAATCAGCTCCCGCTCCCAGCCCTGCTCTGACTAAGCCCTACGCCGCTCGCTAGGCCTGTGCGGCCTCACTGCCGTGTGCGCTGGTCGCTTCACGCTTGGCTACTCGGCTGCCGCTCGAGAAGCCCCAGGCCAGCTGTCTGCCTCCCTCCCCACCCCCTCCTCCCACTGCCACCTGCTCGGAGCAGCCCTGCTCACTGCTGAGCTGCCAGCGCATTCGCAGGTTTAAAGGGACAGTGGCCCCCTCTGCCAGGCCCAGGCCTGCCTGTGCCCTTCCCATGCCCCGAGCCCGCTGGGTCCTTGGGCGGATCCCTCAGGGCTCGCTCGGGGCCAGCTAGAGGCAAGACGGGGCAGGGAGCTGCTCCAGCTGCCCCCGCCAGCTCCCGCCGTCTGTTCACACTCGCTGCTGCTCGTCTCAGCCTGGCCCCGGCGAGGTGAAAGCAGGAGCATTGTGCACCTCGGCAGCGCTGCCCTTCTTTCGCCCTTCGCCCTCCAGCTCACCAGCTTCTCTGCTGCTTAGTTCTACTCGGGTCCCCAGCTCCCCTCTGCTCCCTCGGCCTCCCCCACTCCTCGGTCAGCCTCACCCCAGTGCAGGGAGTGCTGGGAACGGCCTGTGGGACCAGCTCCATGGCTGGGGCGGTTTTGCTGATGCACTGAGGCCCACGAGCACTGGGCACAAACCACAGAACCCAGCGGTGCTGGCTCGGCAGCGTCCGACGCAGACACTGGGAGCAGCGCAGTGTCCTGTCCTCCACCAGCAAACTCCCTGTGCGGAAGTGGGGCTGTTCTTAATGTTTCCTCTGAATACTGTGGGTGCCTCAGTTTCCCCTGTGCATTTCTAAGTCTCTAGGTGGTGGGATAAAGGTGTGTGATTGAGAGCCAGAGAGGGCCAATGATGACAGAGAATGGCCGACACCCTGTCTCCTGGCAACTAATGGCCTGGGCCCCTTCTCTGCAAAGGTGCGAGCTGAAGGGGTTGCAGAACAAAGGGATCAGGTGACCTCCTGGCCCAGGAAGGAGACAAAGGCAAAGGAGGGGCTGGAGAGTCAGTTTGGAGCTGGCTGGGGACGTGGGGGGAGGCGCAGAGACAGTCTGGCCTCCCTGCCCCCCAAGATGGACCTGACGGAGGGGTCCTGTTTCCTGTACCTACAAGCTCTGGTTTAGCCCATGTTTCTGTCATCTAATAAACCTTCTGTGTTACTGGCTGGCTGAGAGTCACAGTGAATCACAGGAAGTGGGGGTGCAGGACCCTGACTCCCTCACACTCCATGACACACCCATCTCCCAAAACAGCCCACACGGCCTCTCCTCTGTCAGTGAGTCTTCACTCTGCTCTCCTCCTCTTTGTCCTGCTCTGGAACAGCTTGAAGCTGGAGCATGGATGAGCCTTGTTGTGACTCACCCCCCCCCCCTTGCCATTAGCCCCCAGACAAGCCCCTGCGTCAGACAGCGGCCGACCCTCCCAGCTTTGCCTCAGTGACAGCAGTGGGAAGATTATTCGCCTTATTCACGTGGCGGGTGAGACTAGGCTGAGGAACCGGGAGACGTGGCTTCTGTTCCTGGCTTTGTCACTGACTCACTGGGCAAGTCGTTTCTCTGGGTCCCCATTTGTAACTAGAGAGTGAACCTCATCCTGCGTGTAACGCGGTCAGCTCTGTGCGGAGCCGGGCCCAGGCAGGAGGCTGCTCCTGGCTTGCCTGGCGCTGAGTGTGGCACACGACACCCGTGCTCTGGCAGAGGCGCAGGCTGGGATGAGACGAGGCATTTGGCCTTTCAGCTCGGCGTAGGGCTCTGCTGGAGCTGCGTGTGGCCGAGGCTGGCTGCAAAGCTGGGAGATGCCGGCGGTTCTTTGAGGGTGCTGTTGGCACCTCAGCTCAGAAGGGTTTTGTGGTCTCCTGGACTGCCATCTCCTCCTGCCAAGGCCCCCCGGAAAAGAGAAAACTGACTCCGTCATAGAGCCTGAGCTCCCGTCAAAGGGGACCTGCCCCAGTGCTGAGCCCGGGAATGGGCCCCAGCTGGAATAAACAACAAACTCGGGGATTTGTTCTGCCCCACGGACCCACCTGCTGCTGGCAGAGGGCAGAGAACAGTTCTGTGCTGCAGCTCAGGCCCGGCCCGGCCAGGGGATGGCAAAGGTGTCTTTGTGCCACCTCTGCCCGGTGCACTCTTGGCCTAGGCTGCTTGCGATGCCCGTGACTAGCTCAGCTTAGCCAGCGCAGGGGCCTCCGCCCACCCTGACCCTGACCCCCCTTTACACCTTGTGTGGGCCACTAGAGCCCCCGGGAGAGGCTCAGCCCCACTGTGTGCAACCCCCACCCCCGGGGTCGGGGGACTTGTGTTCAAAGCTGTGACCACAACTCCAGCCCACTCAGGACGCCTGAACACAGAGCCGTGGGCGCCGTGGGGGAGGGACAGCTGGGCTGAGCCAGGGCAGCCGCCCAGACGCTCAGCCAGGGCCAGTACTGGAGGGGCCGCGAAATGGGGAGCCAAGGCTGTGGGCAACGAGCCCCAGCCCAGAACGGGGGTCGTGGCCGGCTCCTCCCCAGTCCCCCCCCCCCCCCCCCCCCCCGCCCGCCCGCCCGCCCGGCATCTCTTTGCTCTTCTCCTCCTGGCTGCCGGCTCTGAAGTGGATGGTAAATGCAGGTGGGCGGCAAGTCCCATTATCCTGCAGATAAACAGGCGGGGGGGGGGGGGGGGGCACTGACGGTCGGGCTGCAGCGAAAGCCCACACACTGCAGCAATGCAGCTTCCGTTTCCAGGCGGGGGGGGCCCAGCCGCTGCGTCAGCCCCCCCCCCCCCCCCAGGTTCGCTGTCGGGCTCCTGCTGAACCAGCCGGCGCGGACCCCGCTGCTGGCTAGTGAACCGCGGGGGGGGGGGGGGGGTTCATAGGCAGCCCCCCCCCCCATGGCTACGCCTCGCTCCAGCAGCGCCGGGGCTGCACCGGGGGGGGGGCGGGGGGGCTGCTTCCCAGGACAAGTCCAGTGCAGAGCCCGCGCCAGGGCTGCGGCTGCCCCGGGAAGGACTTGGGGGGGTCCCTGTCGGGGGGGGGGCGGAGCTGGGGACTGCAGAGGAAGCCGGGGGGGGGGGGAATCTGGCAATGGCCAAACCCGGGGGCTGTGAACCGGGTTTGACCCGCTCTGTGTCGCAGCCCCCGGCCAGGCCCCTCCAGCCGCCTGGGGCGGGGCCCGTGGGGGCTTGTGTCCCCCCCCCCCCCCGGTGTTGGAGGCTCTGACCTCACGCGAGCTCCGGTAAAGCATCACCCTGGTCTCCATGGCAACAGCCGCGTTGTCCCTGGCAGCGGCGGGCGGGGCGGAGCGAACCTGCCGGGCTCGGGGGCCCCGCGCAGAGCCGGGGGCGGCTCCAGCCTGAGTCACCCGGGGCGGAGCCGCAGACGGGAGCGCGGCTGGGGCTGGGGGTCCTGCTGGAGCCGCCCCCGGGCCAGCGAGCCCCGGCAGCAGGGAGGGGACAGTCACCGGCGGCGGGGGCGAGTCCCAGGCTGGCCCGGTGTGAACTCACCCGCAGCCCTGCGGGGCCCCTCACTCCCGACCTGCAGCCCCCTGCTAGCCCAGCCCTGCGGGGCCCCTCACTCCCGACCTGCAGCCCCCTGCTAGCCCAGCCCTGCGGTGCCCCTCACTCCCGACCTGCAGCCCCCTGCTAGCCCAGCCCTGCGGTGCCCCTCACTCCCGACCTGCAGCCCCCTGCTAGCCCAGCCCTGCGGGGCCCCTCACTCCCGACCTACAGCCCCCTGCTAGCCCAGCCCTGCGGGGCCCCTCACTCCCGACCTGCAGCCCCCTGCTAGCCCAGCCCTGCGGTGCCCCTCACTCCCGACCTGCAGCCCCCTGCTAGCCCAGCCCTGCGGGGCCCCTCACTCCCGACCTGCAGCCCCCTGCTAGCCCAGCCCTGCGGGGCCCCTCACTCCCGACCTGCAGCCCCCTGCTAGCCCAGCCCTGCGGTGCCCCTCACTCCCGACCTGCAGCCCCCTGCTAGCCCAGCCCTGCGGTGCCCCTCACTCCCGACCTGCAGCCCCCTGCTAGCCCAGCCCTGCGGGGCCCCTCACTCCCGACCTGCAGACCCCTGCTAGCCCAGCCCTGCGGTGCCCCTCACTCCCGACCTGCAGACCCCTGCTAGCCCAGCCCTGCGGTGCCCCTCACTCCCGACCTGCAGCCCCCTGCTAGCCCAGCCCTGCGGGGCCCCTCACTCCCGACCTGCAGCCCCCTGCTAGCCCAGCCCTGGGACACCCACCCCCAGGCCTGCGGTGCCCCTCACTCCCGACCTGCAGCCCCCTGCTAGCCCAGCCCTGCGGTGCCCCTCACTCCCGACCTGCAGCCCCCTGCTAGCCCAGCCCTGCGGGGCCCCTCACTCCCGACCTGCAGCCCCCTGGTAGCCCAGCCCTGCGGTGCCCCTCACTCCCGACCTGCAGACCCCTGCTAGCCCAGCCCTGCGGTGCCCCTCACTCCCGACCTGCAGCCCCTTGCTAGCTCAGCCCTGCGGGGCCCCTCACTCCCAACCTGCAGCCCCCTGCTAGCCCAGCCCTGCGGGGCCCCTCACTCCCGACCTGCAGCCCCCTGCTAGCCCAGCCCTGCGGGGCCCCTTACTCCCGACCTGCAGACCCCTGCTAGCCCAGCCCTGCGGTGCCCCTCACTCCCGACCTGCAGCCCCCTGCTAGCCCAGCCCTGTGGTGCCCCTCATTCCCGACCTGCAGCCCCCTGCTAGCCCAGCACTGGGACACCCACCCCCCAGGCCTGTGGTGCCCCTCACTCCTGACCTGCCGCCCCCCCCGCTAGCCCAGCCCTTGGACACCCACCTGCAGCCCTGCGGTGCCCCTCACTCCCGACCTGCAACCCCCTGCTAGCCTAGCCCTATGGTGCCCCTCACTCCCGACCTGCAGCCCCCTGCTAGCCCAGCCCTGCGGTGCCCCTCACACCCGACCTGCAGCCCCCTGCTAGCCCAGCCCTGGGGTGCCCCTCACTCCCGACCTGCAGCCCCCTGCTAGCCCAGCTCTGGGGTACACACGTACACAGCTCTGTCAGTTCCCAGCTATTCCAGCTCCCACCTACCCCTCCCCAGCTCTGCCAATGCGCCTTACATCTGCGATGCAGAGTCTCACTCGCTCACTCGTAGCCAAACACTCATTAGCAGCAGGCGGCGTGGCCCCGAGATTGCAGGAGGCCGTGGCAAAGTCAGTGCAATTACAGCCACCCAGGAGGCAGAACGAGCTCCGTTCCCTTGTTTCTACGTGCTCAGCTGCCCTCCGCAGCAAGGCTCCCTGCCCAGGGTCCTGCCGGCAGCGTTCGGCGCAGCGCGTCCAAGGACGAACCTGCCGCTCTGTCGCTCTATGAGCAGGTTACCCCCTTGGCCGGGGGGGAACAGGGCGGCCCAGCAGGAGCAGCACCAGCCTGGGCTCCCACTAGCTGCCCACGTCCTCCCAACCCATCCGCTGACTCGCCGCGAGCGAGCACCCAGCGCTGGCTGCAGCAGCCTGCCCAGCTCTGCCCAGCGCGAGAGGTTTGCAGAGTCACCCCTCCCCCGGGGGGCTAGACAGAGGTTGGTGAAAGGGGGCAGGGAGGGGCAGGCAGCCAGCGGGGGAAGGATCTAGTTCTGAGGCCTGTGCTGTTGTTGCTTGGAGATTGAGCGGCGGGGACCCCTCTGGTAGGCACCGCGCTGCCTGACACACACACAGTGGCACACGCTTGTCCTGCCACATGCAGCACTCACACATCCCGTCTTGCACGGGCGCATCCCTCTGCACACCCAGGAATGCCCCCACCCACCGCACCCTGCCCCAGACACAGCATCTGAGCCCGGCCCAGCACAGCCCCGGTCTGTGTGCGTGGGGCCCCTCTGGCCTGGCTTGTGCACGTACCGGGGCCTGTTAGCCCACAACCGCCAGGAATCTCCCCTCCCTGCAGCTCCTCCGAGCTGGGCCCTGGGCAGGCAGCACATGAATGTGAGGGGGAAAGAGAACGTGCCGGGACGCTCTCCTCTGCCATAGCGAGATACAGCTGCCTCGCTGCTCCGCTAGGCCAGGAGCTGCTCCCCCCCCCCCCACGCATTCCCCCCAACTGCTCCGTCTAGCTCATGCCTAGGAGCCCAGCCGCGGGCCAGGACCCCGTTGCGCTAGGCACTGCACAGCCAGCGAACAAGGGGCTGGGCTCTGCCCCAAGGCGCTTCCACCCTACGAGAGGAGCTGAGCCTCTCTGGCCCCGAGCCAGGCCTGGGACCCACCTCCTGCAAGGCCCAGGCCGTCCTCCCCCCGCCCCCACTGCTCCCTCCTGTGCTGAATGGGCCCTGACGCTGTGTGGCCTGCACTGTGGCGGAGACACCTGGGGCCACCTTTCGGGGGGGGCTGGTCCCCCTCTAGGCAGGCTCGTGGGTTCCCAGAAACCAAGGCAATCAGCATGTGAACAGTGGCTCTAAATATTCGCAGCTAGCAGTCTCTAGCTGTCTCCGCTGCAGCCCCCACCTCCACTCAGAGCACAAGGATGTTTCTTTGCTGCTCTGCCCAGGAGTCAGAGGGGTTGGATTAGTCAGCGCCCATTCAGCGTGAGCTGCTCCCAGCTCCCGCCCTCCCCAGGCATGGCCCAGGAGCCCGCTCAGCAGCCTTGGCTTCTCAGCCCCCAGAGGCTTAGTGTGTCCTGGCTCGTGGGGGGGAGGGGAGGGGAGGAGCAGGCCCAGGAGACAGCTGCAGAAGGGGGCAATTCTCTCTCTCTAGTCCCGCTTGGGGGCTGTACTGCAGGGATCTGCCCATTTTCCTGAAGCAAGAACAAAATCAGCCCCTGGGAAGGCAGCTGAGGCTGTGCCTGCCCAGGGCTGTGCCCCCAGGGGCATTGTCAGCATTGGGCTCTCCAGACAGAGGGGTCACCACAGTCCTGCTGCTCTGCTTGCAGCAGCTGGGGGGGTTCACAGAGCCATTTCCTTGGCCTCACACTTGCCCCCAGGGTGTCTTGGGACCACGTGGTCTCTTGTTTACTGGGCAACGTTTGGAGAAACAGGCCTGTGCCAGGAAGAAAAGGGTTAAACGGTGTTGATGAAACCGTTTGCTCACCTGAACTGGCAGTGCAGGATCCCGAGGGTCCTGCCCATTAGTGCTTCCTCTGGGCATGATGGGGCATCAGGCAGAGACCCGCAGGGGTCCCAGCTCCGGCTCCCCCCCATGGCGCCATGTGACGGGCAGGTGCATTACCTGTGTCCAACCATCTTCTCAACATTCCCCCAAGGGGACGTGAGGGGACTCTGTGGGAAGCTGAGGACTAGCTGATTGGCCTGGGTATGTGTGACGGAATGGGACTGTTCTTAATGTTTCTATGCCTCAGTTTCCCCGAGGCATGGACCAAGTCTCTAGGGGGGTGGGATAAATGTGTGTGATTGCAGAGCCCTAGAGGGCCAGTGATGACAGAGAATGGCCGACACCCTGTCTCCTGGCAACTGATGGCTTGGGCCCCTTCTCTGCAAAGGTGCGAGGTGAAGGTGTTGGAACAAAGGGATCAGGTGACCTCCTGGCCCGGGAAGGAGACAAAGGGAAAGGAGGGGCTGGAGGGTTTCAGTTTGCAGCCGGCTGGGGGCATGGCGGGAGGTGCAGACAGAGTCTGGCCTCCCTGCCTCGCCCCCCCACCCCCACCCCTTTTGGAGCTGTGGGGTGGAACGCAGGGAGCCCCAGGCTGGGGTCTAAGTTCCCTGCCCCCCGGAAGGGCCCGACTGAGGGGTCCTGGTTGTACTGAGAAGCTCTGGTTGGACTGTGTTCCTGGAGTCCCTAATAAACCTTCTGTTCTACTGGCTGGCTGAGAGTCACATTGAATCCTGAGGAAGAGGGGTGCAGGCGCGGATTCCCCCACACTCCGTGACAGTATGGCCAGATGTTTGCACAGGAACTAAAGTCAGAGCCATGCAGGATATTGGGTTTCAAAACTATTGAAGTGAAACTTGTCAGGCTGTGCCAGGCCTCCCTCAAGCAGCATTGAGAACAATGGACAACCCTGGAGCCAGCCCGTTTACTGTCTGGAGCAGGTGCTGGCTTACGAGGGCAAAGAATCCACAAAAGGTCTCTGCCTAGGGGACCCTTGGGGTAAGAGGCCAGAATCTGTTACTGTCCAGAGAGAAGGAAACACAAGTTACTCATTGGTGAGGAGCGACTCTGCCAGCGGGGACGTCTCATTAAAGGAGGATCCCAGGTGACTGGACTGGACAAACGCTGTCAGAACCGACCATGGGCTGGGCAATACCTCATTAGTGTGGGCTCTCGACTGTGTTTTAGGCTTTTCTTTTACCCATAACTTTGGGTTTCCAAAGCCTTCGACTTGCCTTTATCAGAGCCTCGATCTTGGGCTCTGTTAAGTAAACTGCAATTTCGCTTTACTCCAAATGTAAGTTCTTGGGCTAAGGCGAGCTCTGAACTGCCGCGAAACCAACGACCTGAGCTCCGGCTGCACACCGGGAGCTCTGCTCAGCGAGTCCATCTGAGACAGATTCCCGGGAGAGACGGGTCCTCTCCGCAGGGACTAATGCTCCCAGCCAGGACTTGCGTGACACCAAACGGTGTTTTCCGAACAGTGGGGTTATTACTCGCCTGGAACACAGCAGGGGAAGGCCTCGGGTTAGCAGAGAGAAATGTGGGGTAAAGCACTGTCATGCCAGTCAAGCCACAATTCACCCGTCAAGCTGTAGTGAATTCCATTGTCAGGCTGGGAGAACGGCTGGTGCAGGGAGTGTCCACTCCGAAGCAGTACCGCAGTGAGCTGCAGCAGTACCCCTGTAGGGTTTAGGTGTAGACACTCTGCCCTGAGGCCTGAGCTACATTAGGAATTTACTTTGGTAGAGCTACGTCTCTCAGGGGTGCGAAAAGTCCACCCCTCTGAGTCTGCCCTAACCCCCCGCGCTGAGCAGCGCTAGGTCGAGGGGAGAATCCGGCTGCCTCTCGGGAGGTGGGTTACTGTGACGAACTAGGACTGTCGTTAAGGTTTCCCTGAGTACTGTGTGAGTGCCTCAGTTTCCCCTATGCGGTGCTTGAGTATCTAGGTGGTGGGACAACGGTGCATGATTGTTACAAAGCCCTAGAAGGCAGAGGCCTGGACACAGAGAATGGCCCTGTCTCCTGGCAACAGATGGGCCGGCCCCTCCCCCGGCAAAGGTGAGAGCTGAAGGTGTGAGAACAAAGGGATCAGGTGACCTCCTGGCCCGGGAAGCAGACAAAGGGGGAGGAGGTGCTGGGGAGTTGGAGTTTGAAACTGGCCAGAGAAGAAGGAGAGAGGCAGACAGGGTCTGGCCTCCCTGCCCCATTTGGAGCTGTGGGGTGAAATGCAGGGAGCCCCAGGCTGGGGTCTAAGCTCCCTGCCCCCCGGAAGGACCCGACTAAGGGGTCCTGGATGTACTGACAAGCTCTGTTTGGACTGTGTTCCTGGCATCTCTAATAAACCTTCGGTTCTACTGGCTGGCTGAGACTCCCAGTGAATCCGGGGAAGAGGGGTGCAGGGCCGGACTCCCCCACACTCCGTGACAGTTACCTGCGCTGAGGGAGAAGCCGTGGAGCGGCTGTGCTGCTGCATTGTTCAATATCTTCATCAACGACCTGGAGGATGGTGTGGACTGCACCCTTAGCAAGTTTGCAGATGACACTAAACTGGGAGGAGTGGTTGATACGCTGGAGGGTAGGGATAGGATACAGAGGGACCTAGACAAATTAGAGGATTGGGCCAAAAGAAATCTGATGAGGTTCAACAAGGACAAGTGCAGAGTCCTGCACTTAGGACGGAAGAATCCCATGCACTGCTACAGACTAGGGACCGAATGGCTGGGCAGCAGTTCTGCAGAAAAGGACCTAGGGGTTACAGTGGACGAAAAGCTGAATATGAGTCAACAGTGTGCCCTTGTTGCCAAGAAGGCTAACGGCATTTTGGGCTGTATAAGTAGGGGCATTTCCAGTAGATCGAGGGACGTGATTATTCCCCTCTATTCGGCACTGGTGAGGCCTCATTTGGAGTACTGTGTCCAGTTTTGGGCCCCACACTACAAGAAGGATGTGGATAAATTGGAAAGAGTCCAACGGAGGGCAACCAAAATGATTAGGGGGCTGGAGCACATGACTTATGAGGAGAGGCTGAGGGAACTGGGATTGTTTAGCCTGCAGAAGAGAAGAGTGAGGGGGGATTTGATAGCTGCTTTCAACTACCTGAAAGGGGGTTCCAAAGAGGATGGCTCTAGACTGTTCTCAGTGGTAGAAGATGACAGAACAAGGAGTAATGGTCTCAAGTTGCAGAGGGGGAGGGTTAGGTTGGATATTAGGAAAAACCTTTTCACTAGGAGGGTGGTGAAGCACTGGAATGGGTTACCTAGGGAGGTGGTGGAATCTCCTTCCTTAGAGGTTTTTAAGGTCAGGCTTGACAAAGCCCTGGCTGGGATGATCTAGTTGGGGTTGGTCCTGCTTTGAGCAGGGGGATGGACTAGAACCTCCTGAGGTCCCTTCCAACCCTGAGATTCTATTATTCTATGAGTATAAGTGTAGACGAGCCCTGAGAGCAAACTTAGTCCTCCCCGCAGGGGTAGCAATGCATCATAGGGGGGAAACTGAGGCAAGCACAGTATTCAGGGTCTACTCCAAATCCATTAAACAGTGGGGCACAGGGCGTGTGAGTTACCAGCCAGCAGCCGGCAGGGCCTGGAGTGGAGTGGTTGTGCAGCCAGCCACTGGTGCAGAGGAAAAATCCCTTGGGGGGCACAGACAAGGCTCCCTCCCCTTGGAAGCAGGTTGGAGAGATTCTCCATGGACACCTCAGGTGACCCCGAACGTGTCACAGGCCGGCCCAGAGCCACATACACGAGTCGAGCAAATGCAGGAGTCTCGGGCCTGAGCTCTCTCTCCTCACACGTTAACTTGCTAACGCTGGCGCCCGCGTTCCCCACACACACGCTGGGTTCTTGGGCTCTGTCACGGTGTGGGGGAGTCCGGCCCTGCTCCCCTCTCCCTGGGATTCGCTGTGATGCTCAGCCAGCCAGTAGAACGGACAGTTTATTGGACAATAGGAACACAGCCTAAAGCAGAGCTTGTGGGTACAACCAGGACCCCTCAGTCAAGTCCTTCTGGGGGGCAGGGAGCTTAGACCCCAGCCTGGGGTTCCCTGCGTTCCACCACCCAGTTCCAAAGTGAAACCAAAAACCCCTCCAGCAGGCTCCCCCCACCTTTGTCCAGTTTCCCGGGCAAAGGTGTCACCTGGCCCCACCCCCTTCCTGGCTCAGGTTACAGCCTCAGGGCTCTGTCTCCCATCCCCACTGCAGACAGTACCCAGGAGTCACCTACTACAAGACAGGCCCAAAAAAGAAAATAACAGAACACCACTAGCCGTCACCTTTAGCCCCCAACTAAAACCTCTCCAGCGCATCATCAAAGATCTACAACCTATCCTGAAAGATGATCCCTCACTCTCACAGATCTTGGAGGACAGACCAATCCTTGCTTACAGACAGCCCCCCAACCTGAAGCAATTACTCACCAGCAACCACACACCATACAACAAAAACACCAACCCAGGAACCTATCCTTGCAACAAAGCCCGATGCCAACTCTGTCCGCATATCGATTCAAGTGACACCATCACAGGGCCTAATCACATCCGCCACGCCATCAGGGGCTCATTCGCCTGCACATCTACCAATGTGATATATGCCATCATGTGCCAGCAATGCCCCTCTGCCATGTACATTGGCCAAACCGGACAGTCTCTACGCAAAAGAATAAATGGACACAAATCTGACATCAGGAATTATAACATTCAAAAACCAGTAGGAGAACACTTCAACCTCCCTAATCACTCAGTGACAGACTTGAGGGTAGCAGTGTTGGGACAGATTAACTCCAAAAGCAGACTTAAAAGAGAAACTGTTGAACTCGAATTGATATGCAAACTAGGTTGCATTACCTCCGGATTAAATAAGGACTTGGAATGGCTCGGCCATTACGTTAATTGAATCTATTTCCCTTAAGTTAACGATCCTCATTCACACCTGTGTGACCATCTTGTTTATCACTTCAAAGGTTTTTCTTCCCCTGCTGTTATGGTTCCTCTCAACTAATTAGCCTCTTAAGGTTGGTCTATGCACCTCCACCTGATCATGTTTCTCTGACTGTATAAATATCTGTCTACTGTATGTTTCATTCCATGCATCCGATGAAGTGGGTACTAACCCACGAAAGCTTATGCTGAAATAAATTTGTTAGTCTCTAAGGTGCTACAAGTTTTTCTTTCTTATTTTCGTTTTAGTAAAACTAGAGACATTCCCCGGTCAATCCCCCCACTCATCACAGGCTCACCCAGGGCCAGGCTCGGAGTCCTCACAACAGTCCCCTGCCCACCCCCTGTGCCCACCCTCAGAGCAGCTGGAGCCCTGAGCACAGCAATGCCCAGGTCAGGTTGCCAAATTTGCTTTACAACCATGAGGGCAAGGGAGTCACAAACCACCCCAAAGCTGAGATTCTGAGCCAGGAGCTGGGCCCCGGGCCCCGCCCCACCAGCCTCTGCAGTATCCCCAGCGCCGAGTCCAACGCTAACGGGTCAGTCCATCGCCCCCCCCACCCCCAGCAGTCAGTGTCTGGCTCTCGGCATTTGCCATCTGCTGGCTGTGCCTTCAGGTTTGCACTTTTCCGCAGAAGCGCGAGGGTCGGAAGCCCCAGGGCCCTAGGAGCCAGGGTTCTAACACACCAGACTCTGCAGAACTGATGAGAAAAGGGACCGACGTGGCAACACGCTGCCCTGGCCTCAGCCCCTCATGCCAGGCCAGGAGGGCCGCAAAGCTGCAGGGCTGGAGTTGTGGAGAGCGCGTCACTAAGGGGCAGATCAGCCCACAGCTGCACCCCACATCCGGCCCTACCCAGGAGGCTGGTCTCAGTCAGGCCAAGTCCCGGAAGAGTAACCAGGGAGGCCTGGGTTTGGGCAGCCCAACAGCGACCTAGGGGGATCGGGAGCCTGGTTGCTGAGGGTCCGGGGTGGGCTCAGTGCCCAGGGGCGTGCCCCGGAAGGGTGCAGTCCATGGAGTCCCCAGGGTTACGCTCACAGCAGGTCGGGGGAGCCCCGCTGGGTGCCCGCAGTCCCAGAGCGCCCCGGGGGTGCACTACGACCCGCAGAGAAAGGCCGTTAATTCCCGGGGCGCTGGGGCCAGCCTGGCCGCCCTGGTCTGGGGATGCCCCACGGGCTGGGGGTTGGCTCCGGGGCAGGGCGGAGACTGAGGGATGGGGGGGGGCCTTTGAGGCCAGGCCCCCCCGGGGCAGCGGCCCCTGCTCTGCCTGCAGCCCCCCTCGCACGGCCAGGCGAAGGGGGCTGAGCGCTGCCCCCGCAGGGCCCCCCCGGCTGCAGGCGGCCCCGCGGGGCGCGCGGCGTTTCCAGCCGGCTCCGATGACATCAGATGGGGGGGGTCCTGGCAGCGCGGGGACGTCACCACCCGCGTCACTGGTCCCCGCGCGGCTGCCGGGGTTCACACGGGGGGGGGCTGGGACCCCGCGGGGAGGTGCAGGCTCCCCCAGGGCCGTGCGGAGCCGGGAGCCCGCGGTGCAGCGCGAGCGGGGCTGCGGGAGCCCCCGGGCCGGGCCCCGCCCCTTCGGGGCTCGCCGCTGGGAGACAAACAGCCTCGTTAGTTGCCATGGCAACAGCTCGGCCTCCCTCTTCCGCGCTCCAGCCAATCAGAGGGAGGAACGGGCAAGGCGGGGCTCCTTGGGGGCAGAGCCCCGCGCGCGTCTACACTGGGCCCGGCGCCGCATCGCTGCGCCGCTGCACACACATGCCCCGTCCCCATGGCCGGCTCTTAACGCTGCTGCCGGGGTCTCCGTGACTGACCCCCCCCCCCCGTCCCCAGCGCGTTTCCCGCTAGCCCAGGTTTGTGAGCCGCAGATCGCAGCCTCGTGCCCCTGCCTGGATTTCCTAGGCCTGGGGGGAGAGGGGGCAGTGCAAGCCCTGGGAGGGGCAGGAGGATTCGCACCTTGCAAAGGAGATGCCGCGCCCGGCTCTGACAGGGACACGTGCCAATGCTGGGCAAAGGGGAAGGCACTGCAGCAGTCGCACTGAACGGCAAAGGCAGGCAACAGAATCTCCCATGCTGCCCCCCGCCCCCCCGCTAATGCTGCCATGGGCAGTTTGCTGCCCCTCTCACCAACCCACAAGTGCCAGCGCACAGAAAGCCCAGCTCTGGTCCCCAAGGGAGTGCCCAGGACCGTATTGCAAGATGCCAGCTTCCTTCCCAAGCCTCGGGTGAGCGAAGTTCAGGGGCCAGGCTGCAGAGCGTGGCGGGGGGGGAGCAGGGTCAATGGAATTGCATGGGCCAGAGAGGGAGCCAGGCGGCCCCAGCCATGGGAGCAGGGGGCAGTAAAGAGGCAGCTCAGGGCAGTTATTCCTCATTTCAGGCTCTGCAGTGGCTGCAAGCCCCCAGGTTAGACTGGCTGAGTCACCGCGTCACCCTGTGACAGCAGGATTGCTGGGCTGGGAAGATGACGCGATGACATGACAGGTACTTGAAACAATTGTTCCCTTTGACGTTCAGCCGAGGCACTTCAGACTCTGCTGGTAAGAGATACGTGTAAGTGGGAGGGGAGAAGCGATGCGGGGAGCTGCCCCGGGGCTCCTGCCTGGAACCAGCCAGGGATGTGCTAGGACACAGGGTACAGGACATCCATGCCCAGGAATCCCCCTCCAGCAGCAAACTCTGCTCCCTGGGGAAACCAGCCCCAAAGCTCTCCCCAAGGAGAGCCCAGCACACACCCTGCTAGCCAGCACTCGGCGCTGTGGCTGGATCCCACAGGGATGTTAGCACGGCAGTGGAGCATGTCCCAGGCAAAGCAACACAGGAATTGCCAAACTAGCTCCGAGCTGGGGCCTATGGGGTCCAGTCTCCTGTCTCTGCCGGGGGTCAGCACCAGCTGTCCGAGAAGGTGCAGGGAATCTCGGGGCAGAGAGAGGCGGATAAGCAGCCACCCCGCTTCCTGGTTTCTGAGCTTAGAGATGGGCTGAGGCCCTGCAGCAGGAGGTTAATATCCCTTCCCCAGCTGCGGCTGCCATTAAGTAGAACAGCTCTGGCTATGCTCATTATCCACAGTGACGGCCAGTCCCTCTTTGAACCTTGCTACGGTCGTGGCCTCAGCAACATCCTGGGGCACAAGCAGGAAGGGGCAGCCTGGAAGTGCCGCCTGGCCCAGCTGTGCACAGCGTGGATGGAGCGTGAGGACGAGTCTCTTCTCCAGTCCTGTTGTGCTCCGCAGGGTGGTCCTGACCCAGCTGCAAAGCAGCCTCTGCAGGAGGACACCAGGTCCCCCTGGTCACAGCGCAGGCAGCCAGACTTGTGGGACTCTAACGGTGCAAGCAGGGTGACCGTAGGCCAGCGGGCCCAGCCCAGGGACACAGCCTGGCAATGAGGCTGGAGCTGCCCCAGCAGGTGGGGGTTCCTGTCGCTCCCTGAGCAGCGTTAGCCCTGCTGGCCTCTCCCCGACTCCTCTCCTCTGGGCCCGGCTTGGAACCAGCCCCAGCTCCTGCCACTCAGCCCGGCTCGCGAGGATGGGTCACGTGCTGCCATCTAGTGGCATCCGGGAGAAATGACACTACAGTGGTGCTCAGCAGCCTGAAGCACTGTGCACACCTATCTCCCCGAAGGGCCAGTTCCCACGTTTCCTACAATGCGGCACCCAGCAAGGCCCAGCCAGCAGAGGCCTAGAGAGCCAAGAGCCCTGCCCTGAGCGCTGGTGCTGCAAGTTTGAGAGAACAGAGTCTCGGGGAGAGTGGAGTCTGGGGTAGGGCAGGAGGGCGAAGGAGGAAGAAGAGCCGAGAGGGAGGCAGGCCAGGCCGGTGCTGAGCCGGGGCAGGGGGTGAGGAGACGGAACGTGGGGGGGAGGCAGGAAGCCGGGGAAGGGCTGGTTTGGGCAGAGAACGATGTAGCAGAGGGAAGGGCGAGGAGAGAACTGTAGCTGTTGCAGTTTTCTGGATAGATTGGAGGGAGTGAGAAGGGGGGTGGGGACGCTACAGAAACCAGGGGGGAGAGACCCCAACACACAGAGCCAAGTTTGAGCAGGAAGCAGCTTCCCTGTTCCCCTTTCCAAGCCCTGGCTGCTGCTGCTGCTCTCTGGGCTCCCTGCTGTGGGGAGACAGCCTGGGGCAGACAAACAAGAACTGACCTGAATCTTCCCTGGCAGCCTCAGGACCAAGCTTCCTCCCTGGGTCACTTGCCCCGCCACTGCCCAGAGGGGCTGGGATGTCGAGTTCCGCGGCACTTCCGGCCCGAGCCATCATCTCAAGCCCCCACCCAGAAACCTGGGACATGGTATGTCCCACCTGGGAGCCCCCCCGTGGGCAGCACCAGAAGGGCAGAACAAAGAATTGTATTGGGGGGGTGGGGAGCCAACCATTACTAAAGTAACAAATGCTGAGGAATGATCCAGCACCCCAGCCTCCGCTGGCACTTGTGGGTGGCTGAGGAATCCCCCTCCCTCCGCCCCAGCTCCCCGCTCACTTCGCTCTCCGGGGCTGGCGGGGTCTAAGGCTGCCAGAGCTGTCCAGGCTGCGCTGGGGCTCGATCTCCTGACCCCGGTGTGCGGGCTGCTCCGGGGGCTCTGCCAGCTGAGCCGGTAAAGGGGAGTTCAGCATTAGGTGCTGGGCAGGGAGGCCTGTACCAAAGCCCCTTAGGCAGGCGGGGTCTGTCTCTGCAGCTTTGGGCTGTTAGCTCAGAACCAAGCCCCCTTTCCAAGCGGCTTTAGCACTCTGCTGTCCAGCCCCCAGAACTGCCTCCCCCCGACCCTTCAAACACAAAGGCCCAGCACATCGAACCCTGGACAGGCGCCTCCCCATCAAGAGACACTCCCATGATGGCAAACACCTTCCCCTGGCCTTTGACCTGTTCACGACTCCTGCCCTGCTTGGGGGCAACCCCCACACAACACAACCCCTCCCCATCTGGGGGCACCACACTCCACTTGGGGTGACCCAGGCACATTGGCAGTAGAGCTCGTCCTTTCGTTTCCCAAGAGGCTCAGTCACACTTTACTGCTGCCCACACACCAGAGTTAGCTGCATTTTAAACAAAATGCCCCCATGTGCCACATAACTGATGTGCAAATGAGGCCCGACCCACTCAGTCAGTGTCACCTGCTCTCCAACAGGTGGCAGCAGGGAGCGCCTTAGACTCATGGAAGATGAGGGTTGGAAAGGACCTCAGGAGGTTCTAGTCCAACCCCCTGCTCAAAGCAGGACCAACCCCAACTAGATCATCCCAGCCAGGGCTTTGTCAAGCCGGGCCCTAAAAACCTCCAAGGAAGGAGACTCCACCACCTCCCTAGGTAACCCATTCCAGTGCTTCACCACCCTACTAGTGAAAAAGTTTTTCCTAATATCCAACCTAAACCTCCCCCTCTGCAACTTGAGACCATTACTCCTTGTTCTGTCATCTTCTACCACTGAGAACAGTCTAGATCCATCCTCGTTGGAACCCCCCTTCAGGTAGTTGAAGGCAGCTATCAAATCCCCCCTCACTCTTCTCTTCTGCAGACTCTCTTCTCCTTCCCCAATTGAGCCTCTGTCTGGGTTCTCCAGCAGCTCTGAGCCACGCTTATCTCTGTTCACCAACAGGGGTCGCTTGTGAGCTCCCTGCTCTGGGGGTTCAGTGCTCCTGTGTAGATCCTGATGCGGAAGGGGTCTCCCAGAAGGCTGGCCCCACTGCAGCAGTTCAGCCCCAGACGTGGTGCTCCTGAGCATTTATCTGCTTTGAGTTCATTACACAGCCAGGGGGCTGGATTGTTTGGTCCCACACTGCAAAGTGTGAGCTCTGAGGTGTCTTCTGTGGTTTGTACAGCACCAAGCACAGAGGCAGGACTTAACAAATATGTGTAAGAGGCTACGGGTGTGTGATTGTGAGCAGGAGCAGCTGTGTGTGTGTGTGTACCAGTGTCCGTGGTTGTGAGCAGCTCACATTCGGACTCATTCTGTTTCTGATTCACCAGCCAGCTGGCCTCTCGGAGCTAAGGAGAATCACAGCTATTAACTTGTGCCTCTCCCCAGCCCCAGCTGCTCCCAGGGCAGGGTGGGAGGTGGGAAAAAAATATTTAAATGAGGCCAAGTCCCCTCCCCTGAGACACTCCCACAGATCTGGTCTTTCTTCAGTTATCCTGTGTTAGGGTCGCCGTTGGGAGAGGAAAGCTGGCCCTGCAGAATGCGTTGCTCAGGCCGGAGCCGTGACGCGTCAGTGGGCGGCCCCGGATGGGGCACAGGGGATGCGGGGCGGGGTGGGGGTCGGCTCTGGCTGCGGAGAAGACACTGGCCATGGAGGAGTATTGAGAGGCAGCCTCTGGGCTTTACAGCAGCCAGGCACAGTGGGGCCTAGTCCGAGCCATTAGCACCTCCCTCCGTTCCCCAGGCTCCCGCTCTGGACAGTGGTGTCTGCGTGGTACGGCCTGGCAGGACTCTGCCCTGGGCTGCCATGTGGCAGGCTGTGGCCAGAGCCTCCGGGCGCATGGCCAAGGCTGTGCGCTGGGAGAGGGTCGTGTTAGTGTGGCAGCCATGCGGGACTCTGCATTGCTCCATCCAGACGGGGCTCCGGGAGCGGCTAAGTGCATGGAGCAGCCCAGGCCTGGGGCGGCTGCGAAGAGGTTAAAGCCACGCTTGGGGCTGCTCCGTGCGCTGGCGTGGCGCAGCAGCGCCAGGAAAATTAACTGCGAGCTGCCACCAGGGGCTCCAGCCTCATTCCGCCAGTGACTTATGCAGCGTGGCTGGCCAAAGTGCTGCTTAATTGAACACATGTGTGTGGGCTTTAGGGAGCGGCTGATCTCGGAAACGGGGCCCTTTGGAGACCAGGGGGCTGCATCCTGTCCAAAAGCCCAGGGCCCACATGAAGCCAGGCATGCAAGCGAGATCCAAACCACAGCTGGATTTGAACCGAATCTCCCAGCATCTGGGCTCATTTGCTGCATTTTGATTAATCGTGGGGAGGGGGCACAGACAGGAGAAGCTCCAGCTCAGACCTCCCAAAAGAGCCAATGACTTAACCAGAACTGTTTCCAATCTGCTCACCACATTGAGGCGAAAGTGCCCCCTTCCTGCATGCTCCTGTTCACAGCCGGGCGCTGTCTCCAGCACGCCCAGCCTCGCTGGCAACCTCACGGCAGGAGCCAGCCGCTCCCTTGTGCCACCTCACCCGGCACCGGGCTCCCAGCATCCGGGCTGCGCTCGGGAGGCTGGAGGGGGTGGGGGACAGGCTGCGCCTAGGTTCCCGTCCCAGCTGTGCCCCTGAGTCACTGGCTGACATCAGCAAGTCCCGTCCCCTCTCTGGGGAGAACAGCATGGACTCACCTGTGCAAAGCACATGCAGTGCTCACAGGCCTTGAGCAAGCTCAGCATCACCATGGCATCAGCCCAGGGCATCTCTGCCAGTCTCGGGGTGGGGGTGAGACTTAGGGGAGTCTGACCTTTGACCTGTGCTCCCAACCCAGCATAAGATCAAACCTTCCCAATCTGAGTAGTTTTACGCGCTTGTTCTCCCCAGAGGCCAGGAGGGGACTTTCCTCTGCTCCCAGGCCTTGTGGGGATCATCCCTTTGCCGAGTGTGCGCTCCACATGACTGTGGCCCTCCGAGCAGTGACAGGACACACCCCACCCGCTGGCCTCTGCCAGCTCTGTCCAAGGCCCCATGCACCCGCTCCTGGCTCTGTGTGGCCAAGAAATGAGCTTAGTGCAGGCGCCCAACACTGGCGGGCAGTGAGTTAAAGCCAGGCCCAGGGAGAGGGACCTGCTGGGCCCAGGGTGCCCTGTGAAATCTCCATTTCTAACACCAACCGTTACCTGTCCCAGCCTCGCCTCCCGCTCCCCCTCCTGCTTGAGAAGGCCTCCTCTCCACGGACACCGAGAGCTAGGAGGGAAGCTGGCGTTGAGTCTCTTCTCCCCCACCCGCCTGTTTGATCCCGGAGGCTCCCTTGCCCCCCGGGCGGAGGCTGAGCCCAGCTCAGGGACGCTGCCGTGTCACTCACCAGGTACCCAGGCAGCAGCGGGTGCCTCCTAGGCCTCCGGGAGGCAGCTGTCTCCGAGCTTCTCGTTGGGCTGACTTATGCAGCACAACCTATAAATTACCCGGATGGACCCCCCGGGAGCCATTCCTCACAGCGACGTCCCGGACCCGCTGCCAGAATCCAAACCATTTCCAGCCATTAACTGAACAGGAAAAAGGGGGAAATTAGTGCCCAGGGAGCTGGGATTAAACCGAGTCTCTCTGTAATGAGCAGGTCCCAGCAGGTATCCCAGCGAGGCAGCCGTGGCCTCTCTCAGCCTGGCCAAGGTGCAGGATGCTAACCCCTGACCGGGGCCATGCTGTCCTGCGGGGTGGCTAAGGGGGCAGGGCTGGGCACAGAGCAGTGGAGAAGGGAGCTTGGTTTGATGCATGTGCTGTGCCCAGACCTGGGTTACCGGTGCACCGCAGTCTGTTCCCTGCATTGCACAGCAGGGCTCTCAGGCAGACACATCACACAGAGCTTGGGCGCAGTCAGTCCACTGGACAGTAGTGCTGCTGGTTCTGATCCAGCACGAGGGAGCCCAGCCTATAGGCCGGTGCCCTTTGTGAAGCCCCAGGTCTGTTAGGACAGAGACAGGTCGATTTCCTGAAGAGACGGGAGGAGCCAGCTCCTGGGCAGGGTTGAGTGTAAAAGCGTGTGACTGGAGGAGAGAGGCCAGGCCCTGGCTTCCAAGTGACTCTGCACCAACTCCTTCACACACGCGTGTGCATGCACCCACAGACATGCACACACCCATGTGCACACACCTGCAGGCACACACACACACACATGCTTGCACACACACACATGCATGCACACACACGTGTGCACCCACAGATGTGCACATGCACACACACGTGTGCGCACACACGCAGACACACACATATGCATGCTCGCACACATGCATGCACGCGCACACACACACACACATGCTCGCACACACACACATGTACTCTGCATCTGGTCAGGAACCTGAACAATTCTCATTCTCTCGCACACGCTGCATTTGCCCCCCAGGTGTTTAGCAGCGTCAGTTCTCACCAGGGTGTGGTACAAAGGCCACAGGGGTGTTTGTGTGTCCGCAGAGCAGCCATTCCACATGCACCGCAGTGGAGCCTGGAGCGAGCCCGTCTCTGTTCCTAGGGAGGGGTCAGGCTGCAGTTCAAGGACGCCGGCTCTCTGGCACCCCCAGTACCCCCCTCTCCAGCTGTGAGCAGTGTTGCCGTCAGCAGGCCTGCATGCCAGGGTCCCGCTCCCCTATTAGCCATGGGAGCAGGGTGGGCACATGGCCAGCCTGCCCGGGATTTACAGCTGTGCGCAGTGCTCAGGACGCACTGTGTGAAGGAACCAGCAGCCGATTACAGGGCAGAGTAAAACCCAAATGTAAACAGCCCCACAGCATGTGGTTCACCCCAAAGCCCCAACAGAGAAGTCAGGGAGAGCAGGACGCCAGGGGCGCAGAGGAGAGCTGCTGCCATCCAGCCGAGGCCTGGGGGTCTGCGGGGGGCGGCTGAACAAAAGCCTGGATGTGAGCGAACATGTGAGCGTGGGCGGGAAGTGAGCATGTGCATGCACACAGTGTGAGCGAGCGTGCAGGTGTGAGTGCATGAGTGTGCCCATTCCTGTGGGAGGACGGGGGCTCGGTAGGTAGCGCTCCAACCAACACCCATGTGGTTATTTCCTGGCTCTCTCCTCAGCAGGTTGGTTGGGGCATTTTCACCATGACAGGCTGACGTGTTCTTTCCACCGCACCCAGCTGGGGCACGTGTGGCCTCGGGCTTGTGCAAGAGCCTCTGGGCTGTGAGAAAGGGGAAGTGAAAGTCAGAAACAAGAGGCAACCACCAAGTCCTGTTGGCCGGAGAGCCCCTCCCACCCCCGAGGAGACGTCACCCAGGGACATCCCTGGGCCTCTGCCTAGCGGCCAGTTCTGGGGGGATGCAGGAACCAGAGAAGTAGAAGTAGGGAGCCAGGCGAACCTCCACCCACCGCCCTAAAACTACCCAGGCCCTGGGCCTGCCCCACAGGTTGGCTGTAAATCACTACCTGTGGCGCTCTGCCCTTCCCCCTACCTGTGACCCCAGCCCCCCCAGTAAATATCCCAACCCTCGCCAGGCCTGACCCCCACCAGTGTGAACCCAACCCCACTCACCCCACATCACCCTCGACCCAGCCCCACCCACCCCACATCGCCCCCTAGCCCCAGCCCCATCCACCCCACGTCGCCCCCTAGCCCCAGCCCCACCCACCCCACGTCGCCCCCTAGCCCCAACCCCACCCACCCCACGTCTCCCCCTAGCCCCAGCCCCACCCACCCCACGTTGCCCCCTAGCCCCAGCCCCACCCACCCCACATCTCCCCCTAGCCCCAGCCCCACCCACCCCACGTCGCCCCCTAGCCCTGGCCTCTCCTCAACAATCTGGGTCCTGAGAGACGAAACTCTGAGGCTGGGGGAAAGCCAGGCCCGGGGGCCTCCTGGTGATGGGTGCCCCAGACCACGTCACAGCCATGGAGGGACTCGCACAAGCCTGCTCATAGCCTAACTGCTCTGCCGCCAGTGGGGCCGGGCTGGCCCCTCAGCTGGGTGAGACGCTGCAAGCCCCAGGCTAGAACGAGGGACTCCTGGGCCCTATCCGAGCTCTGGCAGGGACGTCTGGAGGCGACTCACTCCCGGTCTCTTCCCCAGTAGCATGGCCCTGCCTGGCTGGCAGCGAAGGCCAAGTGGCTGGAACTAGCTCTCTGATAGCAGAGGGCTCTTCGGCCTAGCAAGCCAAGGCAGAATGAGACTTACTGGCTAAGCACTAGCCTGGCACTGAACCACCCCCGTTCACCACGGGGCGGAGTCTTTCAATCCAGACTGGGTGTCGCATTCGAACAGCTCGGCTCTGGCTCGGCTGGACGTTCTAGTCAATGCAGGTGTTGTTGGGGATGTTCTCTGGCCTGGGCTATGCAGATGATCACAGTGGTCCCTGCTGGCTTTAGAAGCTGTGGATGCTGGCAGCTGTGCCCAGCCCCAGCCCAAAGCAGAAGAGCTCCACTTCTCCCCCAGCAGGAGGCTGGCAGCTGCCTAACGGTCCCTCCAGCCCTTTTATATCACGAGTCAGCTCCATTGGAGGGGTCTCAGGGAATCAGCTCTGGGATCCTGCCCCCACAGAGCTCTGGAGAGCCCACGAGGTACCAGATAAAGACATTGCAGGGGAATGACCTCCCATGGGCCATGTCAGGCCCACAGCCAGGGGACCAAAGAACTGTGCTGGGCAAGAGCATCGGGAGCGGAGACCATGACATCATCTGGCCCAGGGTCTCAGGCCTGAGGAGGCTTCCAGGAACTGTGCTGTGCCACTCTTCCCCTGCCTGCGCAGCGTTCCCCACCCTCCCCAGTTCCGGTGGAGACTCCCAGCCTGATGGGACCAGCAGGTGGTGCTAAGGGTCTGTCACGTCCTAGGGAGGTGACGCTCCGGGGAGGTGCAGAGCCCTTTTCCTCAGGGCTCCAGAATAGATCCAAACCACGGGGCCACAGCAAAGCTAACAGGAGAAGCCATTGGAGTCTCCACACTGAGGCTTTAGGCCTCTGCCAAACGGAAATGAATTCAGCCTGAAATGTGTCGGAGCTGAAAAACGTTCAAAGAAGCCGCTGCAGACATATTTTGCTCATGAAACTATCCTCACGGCTTCATGGCACATGGAAGGGGATGGGCAGCTGGAGAGCTAATTATAGGGGATTCCTTCTTTCCAAAATCAGCCTAATTTGGAAGAATCTGCTTGAGGTTTTCCCTAATTGCTTTCTCAAGCTCCAAGCAGTCACTGCTCGCTTACATTTAATGTGCTCTTCCTCCTCAGCACCGCGGCATCAGAATCCAGCAGAACTTCCCTTAATGTGAAGTTCGAGTGCACTAATCAGATGCAAAATTATACATTGTGGAAAACACACACTGATCTCCCCTCCCCCCTTCTCCTCTCAGGGCTGTAATTACGACACGAACACATTTGGCTGGCAGAGGCGGGAGGATGCGGTCGCATGGCTGCGCTGGGAGAGTCACACTTGGAAGTGTTTAAGGCAGGGCTCAGATCTGGAACTCACAGACCCTTGTCTCCATGTAGCTACCTGTGGGGTAACATGCACAGGCCTCGTGTCCGGGCCTGAGTCTTTCTGACAGAGTGTAACAGATTGATGTCTGATTTGGAATTTTCCCTGGGGCGTTCAAGCCGGTCTCATCAGAACTCCCATGAATGGGGGCTGGGGCTGTCCCCTGGCATTTGCTTTCAGCCCATTTGTTAAGGGCTGGAGTCTGACTAGCACATCAAGACATTTACCCTGCAGACCTGGAGAACAGCTCTGCCAATCCTCCCGATGAGTCCCCAGCTGACTGTCTACAACCAGGGGAGTGACCAGCAAGCTCTGAAGTTTCCTCCTGTGCTCGCCTACATTTAACCAAAGGTTGATTGTGTCCCATGAAGCCTTTCAAACAACCATCCTAATGTTCAGCTTAATCCTGAGCCACTGTAAGGCCATCATACAACTACAAAGCTAGAGGGGGGTGGAAGGGGGTGGAATCATCCCCCTTAGAACTTACTTGCTGATGGATGTTAAACAGCAGCTACTAAAGGTAGACATTTTAAAAATCAGCAGATCCTGCTAACTTGCATCTAAGAGTTTGAAAAGAGCTGGCTGAGTATCTCGCTGGACTGTTACTATTGATTTTGAGTAAGTCTTGAAACACTGGAGAAGTTCAGGAAGAAGGAAGAAAGCTACTGTTGTGTCAATATTCAACAAGGGAAAGGAGATGACCCAGCTTATATAGGCCTGTCAGTCTGACATCGATCCCAGTCAAGGTAATGGAATGGCTCTGATGGGATTCAGTTAAAAAAGAATTAAAGGAGAATAATGTAATTAAGGCCATTCAACGTGGGTTTATGGAAAATAGATACTGTCAACCTAACGATATACTGTATGTATTTTAAATGAGATTACAAATTTTGTTGATAAAGATAACAGTATTGATGATATATTAATACTTAGACTTCTATACCACGTTTGACTTGGTACCACACGACATTTTGGTTACAAAACTAGAAAAATATAAACTTAACATGGCACACTTGAAATGGATTAAAAACTGGCTGACTGATAGGTCTCAAAACATAACTGTAAATGGGGAATCATCATTGATCAGGTGAGTTTCTACTGGGGTATCACAGGAATCGGTTCTAGGACTTACACTAATTAACATTTTTATCAATGACTGGAAGAAAACAAAATCATCACTGATCAAGTTTGCAGATGACACAAAAATTGAGAGCGTAGTAAGTAATGAAGAGGAGAAAGTGATGTGGATCATTTGGTAAGCTGGCTGCAAGCAAACAATGCCCCTTTTAACACGGCTGAATGTCAGTGTACACCCCTGGGAACAAAGAACGCGGGCTGTACTTACAGGATGGGGGACTCTAGCCTGGGACGTAGGGACTCTGAAGAAGACGTGAAGGTCAGAGTGTCTTGTCTTGGGGTTCGTTTGTTTTTGTTGATGCTCCAGTGTCCTGACTATAAACACAGGGCCTGTCTGGGCCCAAAGATGTTGCTTGTTCTCACTCCTGATTGAGTTAAATGAGGCCCATCCCATGGTGGGTGACACTTCATCCCCGGTGATGCTTCATCCCCAACACGTCTGGCCGGCTGTAATATTCTACCTTTTACACCTCTCCTGAAGGACACCATGGAAACCTCTGCCAATCACCATCACCAACAGCCACATCACTGCTTTCAGCAAGCACCCCGCTGACCCCCTTTGGTGATGTTCCAAGGCACTGGGCAGACACGGGTGTAATAGGGCTGCCTGGGCCCGCCTCTGTCACCTTAAAGTTGGGGTGGCCACATACACAGTCCCCCCTCCCCTGCAATGGCTGCTTTTCTTGCTCGGCTCCTCTCTTCCAGACCTTCTGCATGTCAGTGAATTAAACCAGCTTCGATCCCCTGCCCTGCAGTGAGCCACATGCAAAGGTGAAGTGTAAGGGCCGGAGTGTCACATGGGTCTAAGTGGAAGGGAGACGTTTTCACTCCCGTGCAAAGGGGCCGGAGCTCTGACCCTCTCCGGACTCTCCTCCACTCACTCCAGGTCTGTCTGCTGTTGGAATTGGGCTCCGAAGAGAGGGAGTGTCCCTGGCCACTGGTCACCGCAGTGCGGCCATTCACTGTTGTCCTGTTTATGCCACAAGCACAACTGGCTCATGACACCCTCAGCCAGCCCCGTGCAAACAGCGCTGAGCTGGGCTGCACAGCAGCTTGTGTATTTCACAACAGGGCGATGTGTCAGCCACACAGTGTGTCACACCTACCAGCCCACCCCGCTGGGCCTGCCGCTGCATGCTGGGAAAATCAGGGGGGGTTGCCCCATGGTACCTGGGGGGAGGAGTGTCTGGAGACCATGCAGACGTTGGGACCCATAGTGCTGAGCTGCTCACAGCTGAGGGCCACCTTGGCCTGGTTACTGTCCCTACCTGGGTGTGGTCTCCAGCCACGTCACTGCCATGGACACAGGAGTCCCACGAGTTACCCTAGCGCCTGACATGGGGCCAGATGGGGCTCGTGACGCACCCGGGGCCCTTTGCTCCCTGCCAGCCAAGGTCTGCACCAAGAACTGCTGCATCGGTCACACTGCAGCTGGCCCGGTCCCCTTCTGACAGTCTGCTGGGGAGATGGATCCGGGGGGAGGCCGAGGTGGGAACATTTTCCCAAGGAAAGAATTTTCCATTGAGACAAAGACATTAACAAAATAAACAAGGTCCTTTGGGGAGCAGGATCCAGGGGATTGGGGGGAGCAGGATCCAGGGGATTGGGGGGAGCAGGATCCAGGGGATTGGGGGGGAGCTGGGATGGGGGAGCAGGATCCAGGGGATTGGGGGGGAGCTGGGATGGGGGAGCAGGATCCAGGGGATTGGGGGGAGCTGGGATGGGGGGAGCAGGATCCAGGGGATTGGGGGGGAGCTGGGATGGGGGGAGCAGGATCCAGGGGATTGGGGGGGGAGCTGGGATGGGGGGAGCAGGATCCAGGGGATTGGGGGGGAGCTGGGATGGGGGGAGCAGGATCCAGGGGATTGGGGGGGGAGCTGGGATGGGGGAAGCAGGATCCAGGGGATTGGGGGGGGAGCTGGGATGGGGGGAGCAGGATCCAGGGGATTGGGGGGAGCAGGATCCAGGGGATTGGGGGGAGCAGGATCCAGGGGATTGGGGGGGAGCTGGGATGGGGGAGCAGGATCCAGGGGATTGGGGGGGGAGCTGGGATGGGGGAGCAGGATCCAGGGGATTGGGGGGAGCTGGGATGGGGGAGCAGGATCCAGGGGATTGGGGGGAGCTGGGATGGGGGGAGCAGGATCCAGGGGATTGGGGGGGAGCTGGGATGGGGGGAGCAGGATCCAGGGGATTGGGGGGGGAGCTGGGATGGGGGGAGCAGGATCCAGGGGATTGGGGGGGGAGCTGGGATGGGGGGAGCAGGATCCAGGGGATTGGGGGGGGAGCTGGGATGGGGGAAGCAGGATCCAGGGGATTGGGGGGGGGAGCTGGGATGGGGGGAGCAGGATCCAGGGGATTGGGGGGGGAGCTGGGATGGGGGAGCTGGGTTGGGTGAACCTGGACGAGGGGGTTGGGGGGCACTGGGCCGGGAGGCTGGGGGCGGGGATTTTCCTCTGAACTTTCCCGCAGAGCCAAACCCCGAGCGCACCCCCGCCCGCCTTTCCCGTGCTCGGTCCCAGCGCTGGGGACGCTTTTCCTTCCTTCACTTGCTGTGTTTGGGTGTCGCATTCCCAAGATCGATTGGCCAAAGTAAGCCACGTGGTGACCCCCCCCCAAAAAAAACCTTTCATTTTCACCCCCTCCCCGTAACACACTAACCGGTGCCCGAGGTGGAGCGCGCCCCGCCCGGCGCCGGGGGTGTTGGGAAATCCCCGGGCAGCTATTAGGGTCCCCGAGCTCCGCTGTGGCCGGGCCCGGGGGAACTGTCCGTAAGTGCCGGGGAGGCCGCAGGCGGGGCTCCGGGGGAGCCCAGCTAGCGCCAGGCGCGCCCCGTCCGCCCGGCGGGCACCTGCTGCCCACGGGCCAGGCCCCGCCAGCGCCCAGCCCGGAGGGGCCGCGTGGCTGGGATGGAGCCGCTGAGCCTGAGCGGGACCGTTCCAGGGCTCTCCGGGCCGGCGGGGCCTGGCCCGGGCTCCAGCCCAGCACCAGCGGCCTCCCCCAGCGCCCCGGCTTCCCGCGTCCCGCCCGCCCGCGGGGCCCCTGCCCGGCCCGAGCCCAGCGCTCTGCTCCCGGCTCGAGTCATTCCGCTCCCCGGGCCCCGCAGCTGAGACTCTCCTGCGCGCGGCGAACCACAGAACTTCCGCGCCCCGGGGGGAAGCCGCCCCCGCCACCCCCCGAGCTCCGGCTTGGGAGCTGCCGGGCCCCACGGAGCCCACCTGTGCTGACAGCGACCCGGCCTCCCAGTCACCTTCCCCCGGGGCGCGCACCTGCCGGGGAGGAGCCGCCTGGCAGCGGGGAGGCTGCAGGGGCTGAAGCAAGCGGGGCGAGGGACGCTAGATGGCAGCAGGAGCTGCCGCTACAGCCAGCCTGGGCCCCCGGCGAGCGCCCGGCGGGAGAACCGCGGCACCTGGCCTGAGAGATGAGCCCGAGGTAGGTGCCGCTGCAGGGCCCCGTCGGCCGGGCTGGGGCTGCTGGGCCGGGAGAGCAGGGGCCGGGTGACTGGCCCAGGCCGAGACCGGGACATCAGCGGGGACTTGGGAGCCCGACACCGCCGGGAGCCACATCCCCGTCCACCCCCCCGCCCGCGCGGGACCCGCTCCCCGGCGCCCGTCGGGCCCGTCCCGTGCGGGGAGAGCGCAGCGTTTATCCGCGGCGGGAGCATGACATCGGGGGCAACCCGCCGCTCCCCGGCCCCCGCTAGACTCACCCAGGCATCCGGGCCGGGAGCCGGGCTCCGGGGCTCGCTTGGGCGCTCTCGCTCTGCGGGAGCCGGGGCCGCCGGGGAGCGCGCGCGGTCTTGGCGCGGCTACTTTCACCTTCCCAACGGGCCCCTCCCAGCCCCGCGCCCCCCCGCCCCCCAAGCCGCCGGCAGACGAAGCGGGTTAAATTCCCCGCGCCAGGCCGACGCTTCCGAGGCGGGATCCGGGCTGGCCGGTCCCGCAGACAAGCGGGGCTTTTCCTTCCCGCCGCAGGCAGGGGTCCCCAGGCCAGCTCCGTGGGGAGCTGTCCAGGGCCCCGCTCCTCCCCCTGCTGCCGGGGCCCGCTGGCCCGGCCCCGCCCGGGAGCGGAGGGGAGGAGGAAATCAGCTGCTGTCCCTTTAACAGGCGCTGGCGCTGAGCGGAGTTCAGGCCGGGGTCAGTGGGAGTTCGCAGCCCGGGCTTTACCTTTGCGCCTAGCCGTGCGCCGGCGGCACATGCCGCCTCCCGCGCTGCGCCCCGGTCCCGGAGCGGCCGCCGGGCCTGGCACACAGGGCGCAGCGAGCGCCGAGGGGGGCAGCGCCGTCCGTGGAGCTGGCATGGGCCGGGGGCGCCGGCTGGCGGCGGGGAGCGCACGGCGGGGACCCAGGGGCTGAGGCTGCTGCTCAGGGGACATGAGAGTCCGCAGAGACCTCGGCTGGCTGGCGGAAGCGACGGAGCCCCCAGGTACGGCGGGACAGAGCGGGAGGGCGCCGGTGCCCGGGGCTTCTGCCCAAGCCCCTAGGAGCAGGGCGGGCCCCCGACGCCGGGCGGGCGCACACCTGGCCGGGGCGCCCCCGGGCATCCTGTACCGCAGCAGAGAACCGGGGAAGGGGCGGGGGGGGGGGGGTCGGCTGGGTCCCGCCCGGGACGCGACCGCATAAAGCGGTCCGGGCAGGCGGCGCCGGGATGGGGCTGAGCCTCAGCGGCCCGGGGCTCGGGCGCTTTGCAGGGAGCGGGGAGCACAGCCCTGGGCCGGGGCCGCTCGCGGGGCGCCTGGCTGAGAGCAGCGGAAGGGAGGGTCGGTCCCGGCTGCAGGGAGCGGGGGGAGCGGCCGGAGATGCTGGAACTCGGGTGCTGGGGGCGCTGCCACCCCCGGCTCGAAGTGGCTCCATCCTCCCCAGGGTTGGAGTTCGGCTCCCTGGCTCTGCGCACCCCGCTAGACACCTTGTTCCAGCGGCCCGATCCCGGGAGGGGAGTTGAGGGCCAGGACCCAGGGAGCCAGCGCTGGGCCCCCGGCGTGTCCCTGACCCCGGAACCGGCAGGAGCCCCCAGGGATCTCGCCCTGCCCTCGGGGCTCGCGGCTCCCCGACAATCCCGTGCACAGGAGTCCCGCTGGCGACCAGCAGAGCCGGCCTGGGACTTCCCCACGCGGGGCTGCAGGAAGGGACCGATCCCCGCGGGCAGAGAGCGGGTCCCGCCGGGGCTGAGTCGGGCCGGGGCTCGCCCCCAGGCCGCTCTCTCGCCTCCAGCCCCTTTCCCGCGCTCCCAGGCCCCGCGCCAGCCCCAGAGACCGAGGGGCTGGACCCAGGGCTGCCTGCGAAGTGGTTCCCACCGTGCGCGGCTCGCAGCGCCCCAGTCACCGTCGGTCCAGCGCCTCTGCCCAAAGATGCTGTAAAATGGCGAAGTTTGGCTGCCCCGGCGGGTCTCGGCTCCAGCCCGGCCCTTCCCCGCCCGTCCTCGGGCTCGCACGGCGCGACCCAGTGGGCCCTGGCGCACCCACAGCTCCTTCGCCTCCCAGGGGAGCCGCCGCCTGGCTCTCCCCGCCACAGCAACTGCGCCAGCCGGGGCCCAGCTCGCTCCGGCCCGGCCCCTGCCTAGGGCTCCGGCCATCCCGCTCCCAGGCCAGGCCGACCCGGCCAGCAGCGCCTTCCCCTGGCTCCCCCGAGTGGCCCCCGCCAGTCGCATCCCCCCGCAGCGCGGCCTGTCCTGGCCTAGGCCCGGGGAAAGGGGCCCCGCCCCGCTGGGGGCCGCTTGTTCTCCCCAGCAGGCCGGGCCGGGCTGGGGCGAGTCGGGGAAGCCCGGCCCGGCTCCTTCTCTGGGTTTGGGGCCTCCCCGTGCCAAACTCGCCGGCGGCGGCTGGAATTAGGGCGAGCCAGGAGAAAGCGGGGCGGGAAGGCGAGGAGCTCCGGGGCCCCCAAATCCTCCTGGCCCGCGGGGCTGGCCTTGGAGCTCCAGCCCCGCTCGTCGGGTTTGAGATCCGAGCCCGAGCGGGACTTTCCCCCGCGGGGGCCGGCGGGCGCGTGGAAGGGGGCAGGGGGCAGAGGTGGCCCGGCCCGGGAGCGGCAGGTGGCCTGGCCCCTCCGCCCCCCGCTCAGGTGGGGCTGGGGCTCGCAGGCGGGCTGGAAGCGGAGGCGGTGATGTCACCTTCTCCCAGCGCCTGCAGGGCTTTGCCCCCTCCCCCGCCGGCCCGGCCGCGCAGAGAAGCCCCGATATAAGGGGTGGCACAAGGCAGCGCAGCCGCCAGTGCGCAGAGGAGGCGGCGCAGCCCGGGCTCCCCGGCAGGACTCGCCCTCTCCGCCCCAGGTAGCGGCTGGGCCCAGGCAGCTCAGGGCCCGGGCCCGGGGCTTCCCCTTCCCGCTGCGGCGGGGGGCGCGGCGCCCTCGCCCCGTCTAAGTGGCGCAGCTGCGAGAGCGCAACTGCCCCGGCTTCGCCCCGGCTCCCGCCCCGCGCAGCGGCCGTCGGCAGCCCGCGAAGGGCGCAGCGAGGCCCGGCGCTACCAGGGGCGGCCGCCGAGCCGGCGCTGGGCCCCGGGGGCAGGGGGCGTGTGGGGCCGGCGGCCGAGGCCCCTGCTGCCCAGGCTCGGGGCTCCCGGGGGCGGCAGGGCGGACGGCGGCGCCCCGCTCCCTCCCCGGGCAGCGCCCGCCGCATTCCCCGGCCCTTGCGCAGCGGGCGGCGGGGCGGGGCTGTTTGGCCTGGAGGAGCCGGGCCGGCCGCCAGCCGGGCGCCCCTCACCGTGTGTCTCTTGCAGGTGGCGGCGGGAGCCCCGCGCTGGAGGCCATGGAGGTGCCGAGCCACTCGCGGCAGCTGCTCCTGCAGCTCAACACGCAGCGGGCCAAGGGCTTCCTCTGCGACGTGATCATCGTGGTGCAGAACGCGCTGTTCCGCGCGCACAAGAACATCCTGGCGGCCAGCAGCGTCTACCTGAAGTCGCTGGTGGTGCACGACAACCTGCTCAACCTGGACCACGAGATGGTGAGCCCGGGCGTCTTCCGCCTGGTGCTGGACTTCATCTACACGGGGCGGCTGGGCGAGTGCGAGCCGGGCGAGCAGGGCCTGGGCGCGGTGCTGGCGGCCGCCAGCTACCTGCAGGTGCCCGCCCTGGTGGCTCTGTGCAAGAAGAAGCTGAAGCGGACGGGCAAGTACTGCCACCTGCGAGGCGGCTACAGCCCCTTCGGCAAGATGGCCCGGGGGCTGCGGGCCGCCACCCCCGTCATCCAGGCCTGCTACTCGGGGGCCCCCCGGCCCGTGGACATGCAGCCGGGCGAGCCACTCAGCACCCAGTGCGGGGAGCTCTATGCCTCCGCCTCCCAGGGCACCGCCCTGCACCCGCCCGGGCTGTGCCCACCCGAGAGGCACTGCTCCCCGCCCTGCGGCCTGGACCTCTCCAAAAAGAGCCCCGCCAGCCCTTCCGCCCAGCTGCTGCCCACAGACAGACTCCACCCGGGGGACAGCAGGGAGCCCCTGCTGCCCCCCGGGCACGACAGCCCCCCGGGCAGCGCCTCCCTGCTGCCCAACCACAGCTCCGCCTACAAAGACCCAGCCCAGGTGGGCGAGGGCGTGATCCACCCCGCCGAGCGCTTCCGGGGCAGCCCGCCCTGTGCCGAGCCCCCTGCCCGGGCCGAAGGCCGCGACTTCCTGTACCGCTGGATGAAACACGAGCGCCTGGGCAGCTACCTGGAGGAGTGTGAGGCGGAGAAAGAGCCCGAGCGGGAGGAGAAGGCCGAGTCGCCCCCCCAGTCCCGCTACCCCAGCATCGAGAGCAACGAGCTGGAGAATGACAACAGCACCAGCGAGGACACGGGCAGCAGCGAGGGCCCGTCCCCCGGGGGCACCCTGGGCCCCTACTGCAACCACCTGGCCTACGAGCCCGAGAGCCTGGGCGACAACCTGTACGTGTGCATCCCCTGCGGCAAGGGCTTCCCCAGCTCGGAGCAGCTCAACGCCCACGTGGAGGCCCACACCGAGGAGGAGCTGTACCACAAGGCGGCCTCGGAGCAGGCCGGCCCCTTCCTGGACAAAGGGGGCCAGAGCCTGGGCGACATCATCCGGCCCTACCGCTGCTCCTCCTGCGACAAGGCCTACAAGGACCCGGCCACGCTGCGGCAGCACGAGAAGACGCACTGGCTCACGCGGCCCTACCCCTGCACCATCTGCGGCAAGAAGTTCACGCAGCGCGGCACCATGACGCGGCACATGCGCAGCCACCTGGGCCTCAAGCCCTTCGCCTGCGACGCCTGCGGCATGCGCTTCACCCGGCAGTACCGGCTCACCGAGCACATGCGCATCCACTCGGGCGAGAAGCCCTACGAGTGCCAGGTCTGCGGCGGCAAGTTCGCCCAGCAGCGCAACCTCATCAGCCACATGAAGATGCACGTGGCCGGGCCCGACGGCAAGTCCAAGCTCGACTTCCCGGAGAGCGTCTTCGCCATGGCGCGGCTCACGGCCGACCAGCTGGGCCTCAAGCAGGAGAAAGCGGCCGAACTGCTGTCCCACACCTCGCACTTCCTCAGCGACCCCAAGGGCCTGGAGAGCCTGTACCCGCTGGCCCGATTCACGGCCGAGCACCTGGGGCTGAGCCAGGAGAAGGCGGCCGAGATGCTGGGCCCAGCCTCTCACCTGCACAGTGAAGGTGGCCGGAGCATCGAGTGCTACTCACCCACCTAACGGGGCGGCCCTGGCACCCCAGGGCTGCCAACTCCAGCCAAAGCGGCCACAGGGCCATGGTTTCTCCAGAGCCCGCGGCTCCCTCCCCACATGGACTCTGTAGCATTTGGGGAGTGGGAACTTTTCTCCCTGAAAATGTGCAGTGGCCGAATTCTTCCTCCAGCCCCCATCCAATGGGGAAAGGCAAGAACAGCCAAAGATGGGGTGGGCTGAGCCCCTGGCAAAGGGCACTGGGCAGCAGTTCTCTCCGGCTGCTCGGTCTCAACCAGTGCAACAGGAGCAGCAGAAGCGTCTGATCTTCCAAGGCCTCTGCAGGAATCTCTACGGCCTGGCCCAGCAAACCCTGCCCAGAGCCTGGGCCTGGCTCCTGCAGAGCCCTGTTGGGGCAGCTCCTCTCCCAGCTCTGCCTGCAGCTGGGCCTGGCAGGGGATGGGGTGGAGAATGACCCACTAGTTACCTCCCCCCCCAGCCTGAGCCCCCCTAGCCCAAAGCTCCTCCTGGGCCTGGCTCCCAACGCTCCTCCTGGGCCCACCTAGCTGAGCAGAAACCAAAGCAGCCACCTGAGGAGACCCAGCCCCGCCCCCGCGCTGTGCTCAGGGATGGCCCCAGCGTCCTGCCTGACTCTGGTCAGGCCCAGCTGCCTCGGAGGAGAATTCCTGCCCTGGACGATTCCTGAGGAACCTGACCCCAGAGAGTCCCCCCTTCCCCAGGCGCTGGTGGGAGGGAGCATGGAGCTGGGGCCCGGCTGGCCCTAGACTGGGCCCCTGGGATGCGTCTGTCCCCACCCCCCAGTCTCCTCTGGGATCACAGGTGGGAACCATGGTCCTGGGGGTGTGTGAATGCTGCTGTTTCTCTGGGGGTCTCTGCTGGGAGGTGGGCGGGAAGCAAGAGGCCACGGGAACAGTTTGTTAAAAGCCTGATCGGCCTTTCCCAGGGCTGGGCTCCCCTCCGCCCTTGCTAAGCTGCTCCCTCCCCTGGCTGGGCTCTAGGGCGCAGAGCATGCAGGCCGGGGAGTGAAGCCAGGCTGTCAGGGCGGGGCTGGGGGCCAGGCTGCTCTCCCCTCGCTGGGCTCCTTGTACCAAAGGGCTGAGTCCCTGGGAAGATGCCCCAGCAGCTCTGGTGGGAGGCCCCCACTCCCCTGCTCCGCGGAGCCAGTCCTGGGCCAGGCGCTTGTGACAGACAGAGGGGCTCAGTCCCACTTTGCTGTGCAAGGGAGGCGGCAGCAGCCTCGCTGGGCCCTGGGGCCCCGGCGTGCTCAGGCAGGGCTGGGGCGGAGAGCTTGATGCTGACGCCCAGGGTGGGCAGTGCAGGGGCCAATGACACTGAGGGGGTGAGCGGTTAGGTCTCTGCCCTGCTGGCCAATGGAGACAGGAGCCTGCCCCCCGCCCGCATGATGGCGCCCTGACCCTCGGGCCAGCCGGGCTGCACTGAGCGGGCAGATCTTCCCTGCGCTCCTGGGTTAATGGGGCACAAGATCCAGGTGCTGCCAAGCCCGGGGCCCTGCCTGGGGCCTTCCGTGCTCTGTCCAGGCAGAGTCGCCGAAGCCGTAGGCTGGGCCGAGGGCCCTGCCAGGAGCGAGCCAGGCCTGGGTCCCGTCCCACCCCGTCTGGCCCCAGGATAATGTGAAGCTCTTTCCCCTGCCTTAGTCTTTTCTCCTTTGCACAGGTCGGGGCGGCCACCCCACGGTGCCTGCTCCTGGCCGCCAACCAACGGTGCCTTTAGCCTGACCGGCTGCTCCTCCAAGGGGGCTTGGGTGCAAATGCTGCCAGTGCCAAATGTCCACGCTGCCCGGCTCAGGTGCCCTGGCTAGCAGCGAGTCCGGGCACCGACTCTGCCTCCCCCTTGCAGCTGGCGGGAACGTGGGCACCAAACGGGCTCCCCCGGCAACTAAGGGCCTGGCGAGGGCCAGGAATCCCAGGCCAGAGGCCGACACGGGCTGCCCGGCCCTGCCCCCCTGCAGCCATCAGGGACAATGCTGCAGCAAAGCGTGGGGGAAGGGGACAGACCCAGTGCCTGGATCCAGGTCTCCCTGCCCCCTCCCGGTTTGTATATTCTTCTGATTTGTACACGGGCCTTTTGTCCCGTCCTTTTCTATACTCCAGCCAAATGAGCAATAAAGTGACATTAACACGTGAGTCTCGGCTCCCTCTTTTGGGGTGGATGGGCCCAGCCTCTGCCCTGCGTCTGGCAAACTCCGCTCCTGGGGCCAGACGTGGGAGGGGGCAGTCAGGGCTCCAGAGCCAGCTCTGGGCTAGTGGCTGCTTTAAGGCCTGCAGCCTGGGGGAGGGCCTGTAATGCTGTTTTCGGGGCCCCCAGCGAGGGTCCCTTGGGGCAGAGGTGCTGCTGTGAAGGGCAGCCCTGGGGGGCAACGCCAGGGCTGTGGTGGGTGTTTGTGCTGGTCAGCACTGGGCGTGGTGGTGACAGGCTCCCCCCCGCCGGGGAGAACAGTGGCTGGGGGGGGGGGGGGGGAGGGACTGGCCCATTCACCGCTGTGGAAATTCTGTGGCACAAGCAGAGATTCTGGGCTGGCTCCAGGCCGCTGGGGCAGATGCTCTGCCCTGGGCTGTGCAGGAGGGCGGCTGGCTGGGCACCGCGGGTCCCTGCTGGCCTCTGCAGTCAACAGCAAAACTCCTTCTGGGTCTCTGCGGAGCCTTCTGGCCCGGCTGGGAAAGGGGCCCTGGCTCCATTTGCCCCCCAACTCGGCAGCGTTTTCCAGGGCTGCCGGGCCCATGAACCCCCACCCCACCCCAGCTGGGAACAGAACAGAGCGACGCAGCCCAGAGAAGCATTTGGTAGGAAAAACTGTTTAAGAAAACATCTTAACGAAGCAACACACCCCATGGCCCTCACCCCTGAGCCTGGCCCAGGCTCTGCCCACCCTCGTGGGACAAGAGAGTCACACCGGAGCCGAAGGGCAGGGAGGGAGCAAAGCAGCACCCAGCCTCCGGGAGCTTCCAGCAGCCCTGGGGGAAGCGGAACCCCGCCGGCAGCCACATCCCAGACTAAGGGGGGAGCCCAGCCCCTCCCCCGCGGGACCCGCTCCCCGGCGCCCGTCGGGCCCGTCCCGTGCGGGGAGAGCGCAGCGTTTATCCGCGGCGGGAGCATGAAATCGGGGGCAACCCGCCGCTCCCCGGCCCCCGCTAGACTCACCCAGGCATCCGGGCCGGGAGCCGGGCTCCGGGGCTCGCTTGGGCGCTCTCGCTCTGCGGGAGCCGGGGCCGCCGGGGAGCGCGCGCGGTCTTGGCGCGGCTACTTTCACCTTCCCAACGGGCCCCTCCCAGCCCCGCGCCCCCACCCCCCCAACCCGCCGGCAGACGAAGCGGGTTAAATTCCCCGCGCCAGGCCGACGCTTCCGAGGCGGGATCCGGGCTGGCCGGTCCCGCAGACAAGCGGGGCTTTTCCTTCCCGCCGCAGGCAGAGGTCCCCAGGCCAGGTCCGTGGGGAGCTGTCCAGGGCCCCGCTCCTCCCCCTGCTGCCGGGGCCCGCTGGCCCGGCCCCGCCCGGGAGCGGAGGGGAGGAGGAAATCAGCTGCTGTCCCTTTAACAGGCGCTGGCGCTGAGCGGAGTTCAGGCCGGGGTCAGTGGGAGTTCGCAGCCCGGGCTTTACCTTTGCGCCTAGCCGTGCGCCGGCGGCACATGCCGCCTCCCGCGCTGCGCCCCGGTCCCGGAGCGGCCGCCGGGCCTGGCACACTGGGCGCAGCGAGCGCCGAGGGGGGCAGCGCCGTCCGTGGAGCTGGCATGGGCCGGGGGCGCCGGCTGGCGGCGGGGAGCGCACGGCGGGGACCCAGGGGCTGAGGCTGCTGCTCAGGGGACATGAGAGTCCGCAGAGACCTCGGCTGGCTGGCGGAAGCGACGGAGCCCCCAGGTACGGCGGGACGGGGCGGGAGGGCGCCGGTGCCCGGGGCTTCTGCCCAAGCCCCTAGGAGCAGGGCGGGCCCCCGACGCCGGCGGGCGCACAACTGGCCGGGGCGCCCCCGGGCATCCTGTACCGCAGCAGAGAACCGGGGAAGGGGCGGGGGGGGGGGGTCGGCTGGGTCCCGCCCGGGACGCGACCGCATAAAGCGGTCCGGGCAGGCGGCGCCGGGATGGGGCTGAGCCTCAGCGGCCCGGGGCTCGGGCGCTTTGCAGGGAGCGGGGAGCACAGCCCTGGGCCGGGGCCGCTCGCGGGGCGCCTGGCTGAGAGCAGCGGAAGGGAGGGTCGGTCCCGGCTGCAGGGAGCGGGGGGAGCGGCCGGAGATGCTGGAACTCGGGTGCTGGGGGCGCTGCCACCCCCGGCTCGAAGTGGCTCCATCCTCCCCAGGGTTGGAGTTCGGCTCCCTGGCTCTGCGCACCCCGCTAGACACCTTGTTCCAGCGGCCCGATCCCGGGAGGGGAGTTGAGGGCCAGGATCCCGGGAGCCAGCGCTGGGCCCCCGGCGTGTCCCTGACCCCGGAGCCGGCAGGAGCCCCCAGGGATCTCGCCCTGCCCTCGGGGCTCGCGGCTCCCCGACAATCCCGTGCACGGGAGTCCCGCTGGCGACCAGCAGAGCCGGCCTGGGACTTCCCCACGCGGGGCTGCAGGAAGGGACCGATCCCCGCGGGCAGAGAGCGGGTCCCGCCGGGGCTGAGTCGGGCCGGGGCTCGCCCCCAGGCCGCTCTCTCGCCTCCAGCCCCTTACCCGCGCTCCCAGGCCCCGCGCCAGCCCCAGAGACCGAGGGGCTGGACCCAGGGCTGCCTGCGAAGTGGTTCCCACCGTGCGCGGCTCGCAGCGCCCCAGTCACCGTCGGTCCAGCGCCTCTGCCCAAAGATGCTGTAAAATGGCGAAGTTTGGCTGCCCCGGCGGGTCTCGGCTCCAGCCCGGCCCTTCCCCGCCCGTCCTCGGGCTCGCACGGCGCGACCCAGTGGGCCCTGGCGCACCCACAGCTCCTTCGCCTCCCAGGGGAGCCGCCGCCTGGCTCTCCCCGCCACAGCAACTGCGCCAGCCGGGGCCCAGCTCGCTCCGGCCCGGCCCGTGCCTAGGGCTCCGGCCATCCCGCTCCCAGGCCAGGCCGACCCGGCCAGCAGCGCCTTCCCCTGGCTCCCCCGAGTGGCCCCCGCCAGCCGCATCCCCCCGCAGCGCGGCCTGTCCTGGCCTAGGCCCGGGGAAAGGGGCCCCGCCCCGCTGGGGGCCGCTTGTTCTCCCCAGCAGGCCGGGCCGGGCTGGGGCGAGTCGGGGAAGCCCGGCCCGGCTCCTTCTCTGGGTTTGGGGCCTCCCCGTGCCAAACTCGCCGGCGGCGGCTGGAATTAGGGCGAGCCAGGAGAAAGCGGGGCGGGAAGGCGAGGAGCTCCGGGGCCCCCAAATCCTCCTGGCCCGCGGGGCTGGCCCTGGAGCTCCAGCCCCGCTCGTCGGGTTTGAGATCCGAGCCCGAGCGGGACTTTCCCCCGCGGGGGCCGGCGGGCGCGTGGAAGGGGGCAGGGGGCAGAGGTGGCCCGGCCGGGAGCGGCAGGTGGCCTGGTCCCTCCGCCCCCCGCTCAGGTGGGGCTGGGGCTCGCAGGCGGGCTGGAAGCGGAGGCGGTGATGTCACCTTCTCCCAGCGCCTGCAGGGCTTTGCCCCCTCCCCCGCCGGCCCGGCCGCGCAGAGAAGCCCCGATATAAGGGGTGGCACAAGGCAGCGCAGCCGCCAGTGCGCAGAGGAGGCGGCGCAGCCCGGGCTCCCCGGCAGGACTCGCCCTCTCCGCCCCAGGTAGCGGCTGGGCCCAGGCAGCTCAGGGCCCGGGCCCGGGGCTTCCCCTTCCCGCTGCGGCGGGGGGCGCGGCGCCCTCGCCCCGTCTAAGTGGCGCAGCTGCGAGAGCGCAACTGCCCCGGCTTCGCCCCGGCTCCCGCCCCGCGCAGCGGCCGTCGGCAGCCCGCGAAGGGCGCAGCGAGGCCCGGCGCTACCAGGGGCGGCCGCCGAGCCGGCGCTGGGCCCCGGGGGCAGGGGGCGTGTGGGGCCGGCGGCCGAGGCCCCTGCTGCCCAGGCTCGGGGCTCCCGGGGGCGGCAGGGCGGACGGCGGCGCCCCGCTCCCTCCCCGGGCAGCGCCCGCCGCATTCCCCGGCCCTTGCGCAGCGGGCGGCGGGGCGGGGCTGTTTGGCCTGGAGGAGCCGGGCCGGCCGCCAGCCGGGCGCCCCTCACCGTGTGTCTCTTGCAGGTGGCGGCGGGAGCCCCGCGCTGGAGGCCATGGAGGTGCCGAGCCACTCGCGGCAGCTGCTCCTGCAGCTCAACACGCAGCGGGCCAAGGGCTTCCTCTGCGACGTGATCATCGTGGTGCAGAACGCGCTGTTCCGCGCGCACAAGAACATCCTGGCGGCCAGCAGCGTCTACCTGAAGTCGCTGGTGGTGCACGACAACCTGCTCAACCTGGACCACGAGATGGTGAGCCCGGGCGTCTTCCGCCTGGTGCTGGACTTCATCTACACGGGGCGGCTGGGCGAGTGCGAGCCGGGCGAGCAGGGCCTGGGCGCGGTGCTGGCGGCCGCCAGCTACCTGCAGGTGCCCGCCCTGGTGGCTCTGTGCAAGAAGAAGCTGAAGCGGACGGGCAAGTACTGCCACCTGCGAGGCGGCTACAGCCCCTTCGGCAAGATGGCCCGGGGGCTGCGGGCCGCCACCCCCGTCATCCAGGCCTGCTACTCGGGGGCCCCCCGGCCCGTGGACATGCAGCCGGGCGAGCCACTCAGCACCCAGTGCGGGGAGCTCTATGCCTCCGCCTCCCAGGGCACCGCCCTGCACCCGCCCGGGCTGTGCCCACCCGAGAGGCACTGCTCCCCGCCCTGCGGCCTGGACCTCTCCAAAAAGAGCCCCGCCAGCCCTTCCGCCCAGCTGCTGCCCACAGACAGACTCCACCCGGGGGACAGCAGGGAGCCCCTGCTGCCCCCCGGGCACGACAGCCCCCCGGGCAGCGCCTCCCTGCTGCCCAACCACAGCTCCGCCTACAAAGACCCAGCCCAGGTGGGCGAGGGCGTGATCCACCCCGCCGAGCGCTTCCGGGGCAGCCCGCCCTGTGCCGAGCCCCCTGCCCGGGCCGAAGGCCGCGACTTCCTGTACCGCTGGATGAAACACGAGCGCCTGGGCAGCTACCTGGAGGAGTGTGAGGCGGAGAAAGAGCCCGAGCGGGAGGAGAAGGCCGAGTCGCCCCCCCAGTCCCGCTACCCCAGCATCGAGAGCAACGAGCTGGAGAACGACAACAGCACCAGCGAGGACACGGGCAGCAGCGAGGGCCCGTCCCCCGGGGGCACCCTGGGCCCCTACTGCAACCACCTGGCCTACGAGCCCGAGAGCCTGGGCGACAACCTGTACGTGTGCATCCCCTGCGGCAAGGGCTTCCCCAGCTCGGAGCAGCTCAACGCCCACGTGGAGGCCCACACCGAGGAGGAGCTGTACCACAAGGCGGCCTCGGAGCAGGCCGGCCCCTTCCTGGACAAAGGGGGCCAGAGCCTGGGCGACATCATCCGGCCCTACCGCTGCTCCTCCTGCGACAAGGCCTACAAGGACCCGGCCACGCTGCGGCAGCACGAGAAGACGCACTGGCTCACGCGGCCCTACCCCTGCACCATCTGCGGCAAGAAGTTCACGCAGCGCGGCACCATGACGCGGCACATGCGCAGCCACCTGGGCCTCAAGCCCTTCGCCTGCGACGCCTGCGGCATGCGCTTCACCCGGCAGTACCGGCTCACCGAGCACATGCGCATCCACTCGGGCGAGAAGCCCTACGAGTGCCAGGTCTGCGGCGGCAAGTTCGCCCAGCAGCGCAACCTCATCAGCCACATGAAGATGCACGTGGCCGGGCCCGACGGCAAGTCCAAGCTCGACTTCCCGGAGAGCGTCTTCGCCATGGCGCGGCTCACGGCCGACCAGCTGGGCCTCAAGCAGGAGAAAGCGGCCGAACTGCTGTCCCACACCTCACACTTCCTCAGCGACCCCAAGGGCCTGGAGAGCCTGTACCCGCTGGCCCGATTCACGGCCGAGCACCTGGGGCTGAGCCAGGAGAAGGCGGCCGAGATGCTGGGCCCCGGCCCACTGCTGCATGGTGACCGGACCATAGAGCGCTACTCACCCACCTAACGGGGGGGCCCAAGACCCACCGGCCGCCCACTGCAGCTAGAGCCAAAGGGTCCGCGTGGCCACAGGGTCTGCAGAGCCCGCGGCCCCCTCCCCATATGGATGCTCTGTAGCGTTTGGGGAGTGGGAAGTTTTCCCCCCTGAAAATGTGCAGTGATGGAGATCTTCCACCTCCCCCGCTCCATGGGGACAGCCCAGCCCAGCCAAAGAGCGGGGGGGCCCAGCCCCTCGCAGAGGGTCCCACTCAAGTTGTGATGTTGTGGCGCTGGCAATATGCCGCAGGGTTGGTGCGAATAGTAGGGTGGGGGGTGGGCTGTGATCAGCCCCACTTACCGGCCCTCGGCATCCGTCCCTTGCGTCCTGTGATCGCTGCTCCCTGGAGCAGTGCCCGGAGCCCATGCGGTCTGGACCGTGCCCCTGCCTTACCTAGCACAGTGCCAGCAGGTGCTGGTGCCTCCCGCACAAGGACTTTTCCATGAAGGAAAATGTGAACCTGCCTCTTACCTCAGGAGCCAGTCGCTCCCCTCCCGGGGACCCAAGGCGGGCCAGGGCAGTCCCCCCACCCCCTCCCAGCCCCAGACGGGCCCAAGAACCCAGCTCTGTGCCCACTGCTTAACTCTTCCTGCCCTGCGCCTGCCTGAGGCCTAGGGTGCCTCTGCTCAGGCCCCTTGGAGCCCAGCTTCCCCATGGGGCCTGGCCCGGAGGAGTCAGGGCTCTGCGAGGGACCCAGACATTCGTGGTCGAAGTAACCAGCTCCACTTTGTGCCTCAATGAAAAGAAAGCCAAAGAACAGCCAAAGATGGGGTGGGCTGAGCCCCTGGCAAAGGGCACTGGGCAGCAGTTCTCTCCGGCTGCTCGGTCTCAACCAGTGCAACAGGAGCAGCAGAAGCGTCTGATCTTCCAAGGCCTCTGCAGGAATCTCTACGGCCTGGCCCAGCAAACCCTGCCCAGAGCCTGGGCCTGGCTCCTGCAGAGCCCTGTTGGGGCAGCTCCTCTCCCAGCTCTGCCTGCAGCTGGGCCTGGCAGGGGATGGGGTGGAGAATGACCCACTAGTTACCTCCCCCCCCAGCCTGAGCCCCCCTAGCCCAAAGCTCCTCCTGGGCCTGGCTCCCAACGCTCCTCCTGGGCCCACCTAGCTGAGCAGAAACCAAAGCAGCCACCTGAGGAGACCCAGCCCCGCCCCCGCGCTGTGCTCAGGGATGGCCCCAGCGTCCTGCCTGACTCTGGTCAGGCCCAGCTGCCTCGGAGGAGAATTCCTGCCCTGGACGATTCCTGAGGAACCTGACCCCAGAGAGTCCCCCCTTCCCCAGGCGCTGGTGGGAGGGAGCATGGAGCTGGGGCCCGGCTGGCCCTAGACTGGGCCCCTGGGATGCGTCTGTCCCCACCCCCCAGTCTCCTCTGGGATCACAGGTGGGAACCATGGTCCTGGGGGTGTGTGAATGCTGCTGTTTCTCTGGGGTTCTCTGCTGGGAGGTGGGCGGGAAGCAAGAGGCCACGGGAACAGTTTGTTAAAAGCCTGATCGGCCTTTCCCAGGGCTGGGCTCCCCTCCGCCCTTGCTAAGCTGCTCCCTCCCCTGGCTGGGCTCTAGGGCGCAGAGCATGCAGGCCGGGGAGTGAAGCCAGGCTGTCAGGGCGGGGCTGGGGGCCAGGCTGCTCTCCCCTCGCTGGGCTCCTTGTACCAAAGGGCTGAGTCCCTGGGAAGACGCCCCAGCAGCTCTGGTGGGAGGCCCCCACTCCCCTGCTCCGCGGAGCCAGTCCTGGGCCAGGCGCTTGTGACAGACAGAGGGGCTCAGTCCCACTTTGCTGTGCAAGGGAGGCGGCAGCAGCCTCGCTGGGCCCTGGGGCCCCGGCGTGCTCAGGCAGGGCTGGGGCGGAGAGCTTGATGCTGACGCCCAGGGTGGGCAGTGCAGGGGCCAATGACAGTGAGGGGGTGAGCGGTTAGGTCTCTGCCCTGCTGGCCAATGGAGACAGGAGCCTGCCCCCCGCCCGCATGATGGCGCCCTGACCCTCGGGCCAGCCGGGCTGCACTGAGCGGGCAGATCTTCCCTGCGCTCCTGGGTTAATGGGGCACAAGATCCAGGTGCTGCCAAGCCCGGGGCCCTGCCTGGGGCCTTCCGTGCTCTGTCCAGGCAGAGCCGCCGAAGCCGTAGGCTGGGCCGAGGGCCCTGCCAGGAGCGAGCCAGGCCTGGGTCCCGTCCCACCCCGTCTGGCCCCAGGATAATGTGAAGCTCTTTCCCCTGCCTTAGTCTTTTCTCCTTTGCACAGGTCGGGGCGGCCACCCCACGGTGCCTGCTCCTGGCCGCCAACCAACGGTGCCTTTAGCCTGACCGGCTGCTCCTCCAAGGGGGCTTGGGTGCAAATGCTGCCAGTGCCAAATGTCCACGCTGCCCGGCTCAGGTGCCCTGGCTAGCAGCGAGTCCGGGCACCGACTCTGCCTCCCCCTTGCAGCTGGCGGGAACGTGGGCACCAAACGGGCTCCCCCGGCAACTAAGGGCCTGGCGAGGGCCAGGAATCCCAGGCCAGAGGCCGACACGGGCTGCCCGGCCCTGCCCCCCTGCAGCCATCAGGGACAATGCTGCAGCAAAGCGTGGGGGAAGGGGACAGACCCAGTGCCTGGATCCAGGTCTCCCTGCCCCCTCCCGGTTTGTATATTCTTCTGATTTGTACACGGGCCTTTTGTCCCGTCCTTTTCTATACTCCAGCCAAATGAGCAATAAAGTGACATTAACACGTGAGTCTCGGCTCCCTCTTTTGGGGTGGATGGGCCCAGCCTCTGCCCTGCGTCTGGCAAACTCTGCTCCTGGGGCCAGACGTGGGAGGGGGCAGTCAGGGCTCCAGAGCCAGCTCTGGGCTAGTGGCTGCTTTAAGGCCTGCAGCCTGGGGGAGGGCCTGTAATGCTGTTTTCGGGGCCCCCAGCGAGGGTCCCTTGGGGCAGAGGTGCTGCTGTGAAGGGCAGCCCTGGGGGGCAACGCCAGGGCTGTGGTGGGTGTTTGTGCTGGTCAGCACTGGGCGTGGTGGTGACAGGCTCCCCCCCGCCGGGGAGAACAGTGGCTGGGGGGGGGGGGGGAGGGACTGGCCCATTCACCACTGTGGAAATTCTGTGGCACAAGCAGAGATTCTGGGCTGGCTCCAGGCCGCTGGGGCAGATGCTCTGCCCTGGGCTGTGCAGGAGGGCGGCTGGCTGGGCACCGCGGGTCCCTGCTGGCCTCTGCAGTCAACAGCAAAACTCCTTCTGGGTCTCTGCGGAGCCTTCTGGCCCGGCTGGGAAAGGGGCTCTGGCTCCATTTGCCCCCCAACTCGGCAGCGTTTTCCAGGGCTGCCGGGCCCATGAACCCCCACCCCACCCCAGCTGGGAACAGAACAGAGCGACGCAGCCCAGAGAAGCATTTGGTAGGAAAAACTGTTTAAGAAAACATCTTAACGAAGCAACACACCCCATGGCCCTCACCCCTGAGCCTGGCCCAGGCTCTGCCCACCCTCGTGGGACAAGAGAGTCACACCGGAGCCGAAGGGCAGGGAGGGAGCAAAGCAGCATCCAGCCTCCGGGAGCTTCCAGCAGCCCTGGGGGAAGTGGGACCCCAGAGCCTGGGAGGCGGGAGCTTCCTCCAGACTGTCACCAGCATGTCCTTGCATCAGGCTGCTCATTCAGGTGCCCACGGTGGATCATGCTGCCAACACTCAGTACAGCCAGGTCCCAGAGCAGTTCCTGCAGTCAGGGGACACGAAGCAGCAGCTGGCGGCAGTGGTGTCCAGGGGAGATGGTGGGGGCAAGTCCTTCCATCAATGGGGTGTCCGGCTTGGAGCTGACTGTCCCTTCACTGGCAAGCGTTCCCGGGCTGTCGGCTGGCCAGCTCTCCTGACGCCGGCTCAGCCGGGACTGGTCAATGGCAGAGTTCAGCAGGTTCCTCCGAACAAACATTTCAAATACAGCCCGGTTTGGGGAAGAGCAAATGGGCAAACATCGGGCCTGCCCCAGCTCCCAGCAGCAGCACCCCCAGGCGGCTCCTCGGCGGGGGGCGGTGGCTTCGGCACAGTTCAGTCCTAAGGTCCTGGGCTGGATCTCCAGTAGCAGGCGGCAGCGCTCCAGCAGGCAGGCTCTGGCCTGGCGACCTCCCCGGCCTTACTGCTCCGGAGCCCTGCCTCGGTCCACGGCCCGTCACCTAGCCACCCGCGGAGCGAGCTGGGACAGGAAGTGAGGGTCTGGAGTGGGGCTGCAAGGCCCTTTGCAAAGCCCCTGGCTAGCGCTGGTGGTGAGCATGCAGGACTCAGGCTGCCCCAGTATCTGTAATCTGCACAGCAGGGCCTGGGGGCTCAGCCCTGAGCCCCACCCGTGCCATACCAAGGTCTCGGGTGAGGCAGCCCCTGGGGAAGGGGTGGATGAGCTGCTGGTGGGGAGAGAAACCCCCCGTCTGCCAATGGAGGCCAGAGAGCACTGCCCCCCCGGGGCACCACTGCATTCTCCTTCCACACGCTTGCCCCCAAAGCTGGGGAGGCAGCAGCAGCCTCACTGGCAGAAACAAACAGCTGCCTTCGGTCCTGCGGCCTCCCTCTCCAGCCTCCATCCACGCCTCCCACAGGGCCCTTCGCACCCTGGGCTCCTGCAGAGATGCCGGCCTGGGAGTACAGCTAAGTCCCTAGAGAGGGCAACATTGCGCCTTCCTTAAGGTGCTGGGTACCTGCCTGGCCCGTTCTGCAGAGGCCTGGCCTAGCTGCGGGAGCTTGGGGGTGCCGACAGCTCCCTCAGCCCCTGCCCCCGGGGTGCCCCACTAGGGCTCTGTCTCAGCCTAGGAGGGCCTGGCTCCGTGGAGACCAAGCTCAGCCACACCAACGCCAGCACCGCGGGACCCTTTCCACCCTGGAGAGGACGCTGCCCGAGGCAGACGACGGGGCAATGGGATCAGCTCCAGGGCTCCCATCCATGCTGAAGGGCAACGAGGCCTCGCAAAGCTGCCCAGCAGCAGCCATTGGCAGTGCAGTCGGGGCCTTGTTAACTGTCCAGCTGAGCTGCTTCTGCCCTCTGGCCACAGGAATAATTCACCTTCTCCTGGGTGCCTCTGGCCCCGTACGACACCCCTGGGAAAGTGAGCGGCTGAGAGCTCCCTCAGGACCCCAAAGCATGGCAGGTAGATGGGGCGGAGGGTGTGTGGGGCAGAGGAGCAGAAAAGTGGGCTCAGGAGGTAGATGGGGCGGAGGGTGTGTGGGGCAGAGGAGCAGAGCAGGGGGCTCAGGAGGTAGATGGGGCGGAGGGTGTGTGGGGCAGAGGGTGCGTGGGGCAGAGGAGCAAAGCAGGGGGCTCAGGAGGTAGATGGGGCGGAGGGTGTGTGGGGCAGAGGAGCAGAGCAGGGGGCTCAGGAGGTAGATGGGGCGGAGGGTGTGTGGGGCAGAGGGTGTGTGGGGCAGAGGAGCAGAGCAGGGGGCTCAGGAGGTAGATGGGGCGGAGGGTGCGTGGGGCAGAGGGTGCGTGGGGCAGAGGAGCAAAGCAGGGGGCTCAGGAGGTAGATGGGGCGGAGGGTGTGTGGGGCAGAGGAGCAGAGCAGGGGGCTCAGGAGGTAGATGGGGCGGAGGGTGTGTGGGGCAGAGGAGCAGAGCAGGGGGCTCAGGAGGTAAATGGGGCGGAGGGTGTGTGGGGCAGAGGAGCAGAGCAGGGGGCTCAGGAGGTAGATGGGGCGGAGGGTGTGTGGGGCAGAGGGTGTGTGGGGCAGAGGAGCAGAGCAGGGGGCTCAGGAGGTAGATGGGGCGGAGGGTGTGTGGGGCAGAGGAGCAGAGCAGGGGGCTCAGGAGGTAGATGGGGCGGAGGGTGTGTGGGGCAGAGGGTGTGTGGGGCAGAGGAGCAGAGCAGGGGGCTCAGGAGGTAGATGGGGCGGAGGGCGTGTGGGGCAGAGGAGCAGGGCAGGGGGCTCAGGAGGTAGATGGGGCGGAGGGTGTGTGGGGCAGAGGAGCAGAGCAGGGGGCTCAGGAGGTAGATGGGGCGGAGGGTGTGTGGGGCAGAGGAGCAGAGCAGGGGGCTCAGGAGGTAGATGGGGCGGAGAGTGTGTGGGGCAGAGGGTGTGTGGGGCAGAGGAGCAGAGCAGGGGGCTCAGGAGGTAGATGGGGCGGCGGGTGTGTGGGGCAGCGGAGCAGAGCAGGGGGCTCAGGAGGTAGATGGGGCGGAGGGTGTGTGGGGCAGAGGAGCAGAGCAGGGGGCTCAGGAGGTAGATGGGGCGGAGAGTGTGTGGGGCAGAGGGTGTGTGGGGCAGAGGAGCAGAGCAGGGGGCTCAGGAGGTAGATGGGGCGGAGGGTGTGTGGGGCAGAGGAGCAGAGCAGGGGGCTCAGGAGGTAGATGGGGCGGAGGGTGTGTGGGGCAGAGGGTGTGTGGGGCAGAGGAGCAGAGCAGGGGGCTCAGGAGGTAGATGGGGCGGAGGGTGTGTGGGGCAGAGGAGCAGAGCAGGGGGCTCAGGAGGTAGATGGGGCGGAGGGTGTGTGGGGCAGAGGGTGTGTGGGGCAGAGGAGCAGGGCAGGGGGCTCAGGAGGTAGATGGGGCGGAGGGTGTGTGGGGCAGAGGAGCAGAGCAGGGGGCTCAGGAGGTAGATGGGGCGGAGGGTGTGTGGGGCAGAGGAGCAGAGCAGGGGGCTCAGGAGGTAGATGGGGCGGAGAGTGTGTGGGGCAGAGGGTGTGTGGGGCAGAGGAGCAGAGCAGGGGGCTCAGGAGGTAGATGGGGCGGAGGGTGTGTGGGGCAGAGGAGCAGAGCAGGGGGCTCAGGAGGTAGATGGGGCGGAGGGTGTGTGGGGCAGAGGGTGTGTGGGGCAGAGGAGCAGAGCAGGGGGCTCAGGAGGTAGATGGGGCAGAGGGTGTGTGGGGCAGAGGGTGTGTGGGGCAGAGGAGCAGAGCAGGGGGCTCAGGAGGTAGATGGGGCAGAGGGTGTGTGGGGCAGAGGGTGTGTGGGGCAGAGGAGCAGAGCAGGGGGCTCAGGAGGTAGATGGGGCGGAGGGCGTGTGGGGCAGAGGAGCAGAGCAGGGGGCTCAGGAGGTAGATGGGGCGGAGGGTGTGTGGGGCAGAGGAGCAGAGCAGGGGGCTCAGGAGGTAGATGGGGCGGAGAGTGTGTGGGGCAGAGGGTGTGTGGGGCAGAGGAGCAGAGCAGGGGGCTCAGGAGGTAGATGGGGCGGAGGGTGTGTGGGGCAGAGGAGCAGAGCAGGGGGCTCAGGAGGTAGATGGGGCGGAGGGTGTGTGGGGCAGAGGAGCAGAGCAGGGGGCTCAGGAGGTAGATGGGGCGGAGAGTGTGTGGGGCAGAGGGTGTGTGGGGCAGAGGGTGTGTGGGGCAGAGGAGCAGAGCAGGGGGCTCAGGAGGTAGATGGGGCGGAGGGTGTGTGGGGCAGAGTGACAGAAGCAATCAAGGAACAATGCAGCCTGGGTATTTAATGCTTTTCCTTCATCTGAAAGCAGCAATGGAGTCCGAGCAACAGGCCACCCTAAAGCCTGAGGTGATGGTCTCCGAGCAGGACTTGCTGCCCCCGTGCTGGAGACGGGACCAGAGCATCTTGAAAGGGGGAAAGGAACCAATACACGTTACATCCAGCCGGCTCCAGTGTTGGGAAGCGACGGGGCTGACCTGGCTGCTGCAGGGCTCCAGTGAGGGGCACTAGCATGAGCTGCCAGCAAAGTGGACAGATGAAGGAATCGAGACAAGCGGAGAGGAACGGCCAGAGCAGGACAGACCCTGACCTCCCTTTCACAGCGTCTCAAGGGCGCAGCCAGGGCTCCAGCAGGAACACAAGCCCCTCTGGAATTGCCCCAATGTCAGGTCCCTCCCCCTTTCCGTAGCCAGTTAGCAGGCAGGAGGCTCCCACTCCCCAGGCTCTCGGGCCCGCTCAGAGCACAAGTCCAAGGAGAACACTGACCTCCAATGGGAGCGCTCTCCAGCCAACAGGCTGAGACTAGCAATGGGGCTAGCCCAAAGCTTCCCCCAGGGACCAGTGCCCTCCTGCTCTGCCACCCCACTCTTCCCAAAGACCATGGCAACCCGCAGAGTCCTAGCCTCCGCACGACCCATCCACAGCAGTGACCTCCTCTTTGCAGCACGGCCATTCGGGGCTGGGTTTGAAGACGTGGTGTTTATTGTTCATTGGTGGGTCGGGAGGCAGCGGTGGTGGTGCAGGGCTGCCTCGAAAGCCGTTCTCCCACCAGCAACACGCTACGTCACTCACGCGGGGACATCTCCTCCTCAGTCACACCGCTCAGCCCTCCTGGGCCCACTTCAGGAAGGTGGGAATGTCTCGCACGGGCACGTTCCGGGTCAGCGCCTTGACACGCAGGTTCCGATCGTCCGTGAGCAGCACCACCTCTCTGAGCAGACGGATTGGATCATCTGAAACAACACGCAGAGAGGAGGAGTGCTTAGGGCTAGCTTCTATCCTGAGGGCGGGAGCTAACCAGGCCTGCCAGCCACCTGAACTCTTATCAGCACACCTGTGCCCTGCAGCCACTTAATGCTGCCCACAGCTGCCCTGGCTCTCTGCTTCTTCCTGCTTGGGCTGCTTCTCTCTCTCCTTTATGCTGCCCCTATGCCTGGCCCAACCTCCCCTTCCTCAAACCCAGCCAGCTGCAGACACATGCTCTGCCCAGGGCACGGTCCCAGTGGTGCTCTGGGATTTGGGGAGGATATTCTACCTGGGGTATGAAGCATTATGTACTGAAGGCAAGCAGCAAGGTGTCCCCATGCCTTGCAGGTGCCCGACATGGCATGACCCCTCCTGACACTTGTGGGGTGTGGCCAGCTGTCCGGCTCATGAGCAGATCGTTTCTGATGGAGCTTCATGACTTCTGCATACTGACCCCTGAAGCCAATCAGAGACAGCCCTAGGGCAAAGCACAGCAGGCATGCCGTGCCCCCATCACAGATTAGATCTGGCCCCTGTATGTAACCCCAGCATGTATGTCCGTCCCACACGCACCCTGGAGAGGGCCTTGCTCTGCCCCAGGCTGGGGCTGTGTGTAAAGCAGAAAGCACACGGTTGAGGGGCAGGAATACCGCCTTTGACATACGTTCCAGCAGGATGCTGGTGCTCATTGTAAGGTCTTTAAAACCAAACCTTATTCTGAGAGCCAGTTTGCTGTTGAAGGGCCACAAGCATTCGGGATCCTGTCACCAGAGCGCTGCTCCTATGAGCACCGGAAACACAGTGCCTCCAAACCAGGGCTTGAATGGAAACCAGTCAGTGGAAGCCCACCATGGGCCAGGATCTGCTGCACTGGGAGGGGCAGGCCCAAGGGAGGGTGTCTAGGGATCTGCTGCGTTGTAAGGGGTGGGCCCCTGGGATCTGCTGGGTTGGGATGGGTGGGCCCATGGGAGGGTGTCGTGGGACCTGATGTGTTGCAGGGGGGAGGGGGAGACAGGCTCATAGGAGGGCGTCCTGGTACCTGATGCGTTGGGTCGGGGGGAGGGCCCCAGGGATCTGTTGGCAGCGGGATCAGGAGGTTTTGTACGGACACTGAGAAATGTGTAACAATAAACATCCTCTGTTCTGAGCCTGGTGACGCGGCTCCTTGTTACAAACCAGAGACTGTCAGCTTGTCAGGCCCCATCCACCATAATCCACATGATTCTAAAATTCAGCATCATTTACGCATAAACATTTGGTGACGGTTTCTCTGTGAATCTGACAAGTTAAGCTGCTAAGAATTTGTGCTGACAAATGTGCGTTGATTTCTTGGGCAGCTGCTGATGTAATTCCCATCCCAGCAGCCCCTGCAAACAGCTCCGGGATTGTCTGATTGTAGTACATGGTGCCAGGGGAGGGCATTGCAATGCAAAGGGAAGGGCCCCACCCAACTAGGGTGCAGACAGCCCTGGGATACGCACCAGGGGGCACTTCCTAGGGAATAGCTCCCCTAGCAATGCCGCGGGAGCACTGGTGTGTAGCCACTAACCCCGGAGATGGAAGGGGTTATTCCACCCCTGCAGTCACTCCACCTCTCCGACAGGCAGTAGCTAGAATTCTTCTGTCAACCCAGTGCTGTCTACATGGGGCTGAGGTCAGCTTAATTCTAGTGCACAGGGAGTGACATTTTCCCAGCCCTGAGCGTGTAGTTAAGCAGACCTAACGTGGTGTGGAGCAGCTGCCCAGAGCAGAGGCCGTTTGATCAGCACCAGCACACGGCCCCCGATCCGGCGCGAGGCCTCTGGTAAAAGATTAAATGGTGAGCAGGATGCTCCTCCCAGGAGGACTGAGTACAGGCTGCTCCTGCAGCACAACGCTCCCGGTTCGGGCATGTGCTGAGGGATGCTGGGCCTTTGTACAGAGGGTGCACACAGCACCATGTGAGGGGAGAAGGACCAGAGTGAAACTCCCTGAGCCTCTGCTTTCCTGGCTGCCTGGCACAGTCCGTGCCTGGCGTGTGGGGCCCAGGTCTCTTTCTCCGGTGCCTGGCCACAGTGTGTGGGCCTCACATCTTTGTGAGTGGCCCTGACCCAGCGCTTGTACCTTTGTTGGTGGGCATGAAGTCCTTGGCTTTGTCATTGCAGTAATGGAGACAGCAGGACAGAATCAGGTCGTCGTTGTTGCCCTGGAAGGAAGGAGAACTGCTGAACTCTGCCCTGCAGCACTGATCCCCATTGCTGGGCAGCTCCAAGCACATCTGGCTTGTGGCAGGGAGCGGCCTCCTCTCCCACCAGCATGGCGGGAGATGTGCAGACCCAGCAAAAAGAGGGTTCCTCCCACTACGCTCCTGGGTGGGGGTGAGGGAGAGCTGCTCTCCAGCCCTGGGATGCACTCTGCCCAGCTCCAGCACCCCGTCATCACTGCAGACACGGGGCTGCCCGTGCTGCAAGCTTCCTCCGAGCAGTGTCCTGCTCGGGCTGGGCCTCCCTTTACCTGCTGGCCGGTGGTGTCTTCGCTGCGGAAGGAGATGGACTCGAGCTCGTTGCCTCGGCTAGTCAGAGCCCTCATGCAGTTGTCGCGATTCTCAAAGCGCTCCTCCAGGAACTCAATGGATCTCCTGGCTTTCTCCTGCAGCAGGCGGGCATGGCCCCCCGCCCGATGCTCCAGCTCTGGGCCCTTGGCCAGGCCATCCAGCTCATTGATCACTTGGGAACCAAAGGGAAGAGGAAGCTGGGTTAGGATGCAGCAGGATACTCTTGGGAACTGCAGCCAAAGCCTGGCACAGGCCTGCCAAAGGATCAGGCACTGGACTGAGACTCAATTCCTGGCTCTGCCACAGACGACCCTGGGCCTCAGTTGCCCACCTGTAAAATGGGGAGAATGTTGCTGCTTTTCTCTCCCCCTGGCTCTGTCTTGTCTATTTGGACAGCCGATTTTCAGGGCAGTGGTGGTCTCTGAGTGTGCACAGCACCCTGCACAAGGAGGCTGGATCCCAGGGGGTCTCCTGGCACTACTGTCACCCACTCACGATGCGCCAGGTGTTTTACTCAGAGCTGAGGGACGGGAGGGGAGGGAGCCTGTGGGGAGGCCAGACCATGGGCAGTGCAGGCTGGAGGACAATGCTGGGCCATCCAGTCCCATCTCCACCTCCTGGCTACAGCAGCTCATCACTGATGCTGCTGAGCAGTGCACCTGGGTAAGTGCTGCACAGTGCGCGCCCTGCAGCACCTTCACTGACGCCGGCAGAACTCCTGGCCCTGCCGCCTCCCTGCAATGAGCCCCACGGCAGCCGCTGTCCCCGGCTCATGGGGGAGGTGGCACTGCCAATTGGCTCTGATCCCCTAGGCAGGATGACGCACACAGCCCCAGAGTGCCAACCCCCTGCAGGGCTGGTTGAAGTAGGGAGAAGCAAGACCTCTCCTGCCCGGCCTGTGGGACAGAGGGGCCTCTCTGCTGCTCTTCGACTGACAGGGAGGCAGACACCATGCTGCCCTCCTGACACACGGAGCCTCACCCCGGATCAGGCTGACTCCCAGGCATGCTGCTCATTTTGCTTGGCTGAGGATTAAGTCCTAGAGCCGTCTGTACTGGTGCCAAGGGACAGGAAAACCTCAGCCTCTCCAGCACCTGAGGGCAGACACCGCAGCTATGCCCACAGGGGCTGTCGGACAGGAAGTGCTGGGAGCCCCTGGCCCACAGCTTCTCCCAAAAAGAGACACGCCAGGAAGCACTTTCCCCGGCCGAAACAGCCCGTGAGAGAGCCAGTGGGACTGTGGGCATGGGCAAGTGGGTGACCGCTCTCTGTGCACACGTGTGAGCGAGCCTGTGCACGGGAGAGAGTGAGCGAGCCTCCGTGCGCAGTCTGGCTTTCAGACATGGCTTAATTTCTGAAGATTCTTTCCAAGCTCCAAGCCAAAGCCCTGAGATCAAGTGGGAAATATGCATTCCTCGGGGGCTTGGGGAGAGCGTTCGGGGTCTGAGGCCTCTCCCCAGTGCTGTGAATCACTGCACAGGGAGCCTGTGTGATCGCTCGGTTCTAGGGGAGGCTGGCACTCATTGTCTGGGTATTCCGATGAAAGCTCCATGGAGCTGCTTCGCTCCTCACTCATTCCTGACTCCAGAGACCCACTGCTGCCATTTCCACACACTGCGCGGCTGGGATTCGGGGGGGGGAGCGGGGGGAGGGAAGTGGTGCAAAAACGGAACATCAAACAGGAAAAGCTGGTATTCCATCCCGAAATCCGCTTTCCTGCTTCCAAACCAAACAGGCTTCAAAGGGGAGGCTTGTTTGTGCTTCTGCACCAGCCCTGGCTTCTCTATGGCAGGGTCAGGCTCAAGGAGCACAGAGCAGGTTAAAGAGCAAGAGAAACAAAGCGCATGGAAAACTGCACACTTAACCCCTTGCTGCATCCCGGGGGCGCAGGGTTCTGTGCAGCCTGCAATCTGAGAATGGGGCCGCCGTGCTGAGCTCCCTCGGCCAAGGGTTCACGCTGACCCCAGGGACAGATGTTATCATTCATTCACAGGGCTGTGTGTGTGCGGGAGAAACCAACCTGTGTCCAGCAGAGCCACACGTTGCTGCTTCGGCATGCTTTACTACAGCCAGCAAGGAGAGCTGACAGCCCCATCAGCCCCACTAACATGGGGGAAACTGAGGCACAAATGGGGAAGTGGTGTCAGAGCCAGGATTAGACTCCAGCAGCTCAGGCTGCGCTGCGTCTCTCGTGGCTGTGGCAGCTGGAGCGTCCTAGAGCCCCAGTGACTGATTGGGCTGTGGCCGTAGGGCAGGAGCTGCACTGGCAGGGTGGGGACAGCGGATTTCTAGCCCTCTGGTTGGGGCTTGGGGTTACCCAGTTTCCATCAAAGCACTCGAGAGCTGAAGGGAGGATGCCAACACTCTCAGGTGCTGTTAGCGTGGGTCACACAACCCCGCGGGGCTCGGCAGGCGCTGGAACGCCGAGCTGCTGTGCACCCCGGGGCTCGCTCAGCCAGGTGATGGATCCCCCCCTGCAGAACCAGGAATCTCCCCCAGGCCAGGAATTCCTGCTCTGCTGCCTGGTGCTGCGATGGCCCTCCAGGGGAGAGCCGAGTGGGCAGGAGAGCACAGCATCTTCCGAGTGACAGAGCTCGAGCCCCGGAATTCCTTCCGGTGCCCGCCAGTCCCTGGATCTCACTACTGGCCCCACCCTGCAGGGACACGAGGCGGAGAGAGGAATGCCCCGCCTGTGGCAGCAGGGGCCCAGTGCATTATGCCAAAGTGTTTCACACAGCTATGCTTGTCCCACTGCCCACATGCTACACGTATCCTAGCACTCAGAATGGGACAGACCAAGAGGAGCCAGGGCCCAAAGGCTGGAAACTGAGGCAGGGCCAGGCAGCACTCTGGGGCACTGGGCCTGGAGACGCTTAGCTCTGGTCCTGCTTCTGTGTCCCCCCAGGAATTCTCTGGGCTGCAGGCTAGTGCTGACTGGGGCTCGGGCTACCTCCACGAGGCTCCAGTTCTGCAGTCCTAAAGCGAGCCGGTCCAGAGGGACGATACCTCGAACCCAGGGAGTGATCGGATAGTCAGCGCTAAGGCAGCTACCCAAACCTTCCCTCCGCCCTGGGAGACCACCCAGCAGCACAGCCGTTATCTGCCAGGGTGAGTGTTTACCAATAACGGGAACCAGCTTGGGTTTTACTGCGAGCTTTATAAGGAGAAAGAGAAGGGCCGGGCTTCGCTGGGACACAGGGTGGCCATTTATTCCGGCTGCCTAAGCCCCAGCTCAGCCAGGCTAAGCTGTCTGCTTGGATTGTTTAACAATTCCCCCACCCTGTTCCTTTCAAAATTCCCTTGAAATCCCGTTTAACACCCTCCTGCCTCCCACAGACCTGCTGCCCTGGCACCCCACAGGCCCCTGGGGGAGGGGATCCAACCAATGGAGCCATGGCAGAAAGGGAGCAAACAGTGACAGGGACCAGAAGAGCGTCTGCAAGAGACCTGCCAAAGGACATGTGTGGGGAGAGTGCCCGCCTGCCCAGGCCTGAACCCTGGCCCACCCCTTCCCGCCCAGCACCAATGGCAAGAACTCATGTGGGGTCATCTGCTGGCTCCTGAACATAGTTATCCATCACGCTGCCCGCCACTAGCCAAGGCACCGCACAGACAGACAGCAATAGACCACACAAGTAACTAGGGGCCATCCGGGATGGAGGGGGGTCAGCCTGCTGAGGGCTCCCCATGGGAGACTGGGACCTGCCCAGCTGGAAGGGCAGCACCCACTGCAGGCAGCAGCAAGGGGGGGAAGGAGCATGCACCTCGCTCCGGCCTTACTCACCAATCAGGGGCACCACCAGGATGAACTTCCGCCACTCCAGCAGCTTCTTCAGACTGTTCAGGTGGTCGATGAAGCCGTTGGTGTCTGGCACCAGGAAGACAGGTCTGATCTCCAGCTCCATCTGCCGCATCTGGCTCTGATCCTTCAGCACAGCCTGTAAGAGCCCAGAGTGAGCAGGGGGCCTGGCCACAGCAAGCCCCGATCTGGCGCATCCCGCAGGCTCCGATCCTGGACACCCTGGTGAGAGCCTCCAAACACCTGGGCCAGAGAGAGCTAGTGGGGTTTACAGCAGGGAGCCGAGCCCCACCCCCAAGGTCTCAAGGCCTTTGCCTCCCTGGGCCTTCAGCAATGGGGCCACGCACCTCCACGGGGCTGCGTGCAGAGCACTTCTCAAGGGAAATCCAGCTGAGCGGCAGCACACTTCTCAGAGGTTTTACTGACGACACTCAGGCCTGGGCTAGTTTTGGTACCAGTGTAACTATGCCCGGGACGGGTGAGATTTCTTACCAGCACAGCTACACTGGGACAATCCCGTGTCTGGACACAGTTAGACTGGTATAATGGTGCCTTCTGCTGGTGTCGTTTATTCCTGTTCCTGGACAGGAATAGCTCACTGGTATAAGCACTTTTAAACCATTCAACTGCATCCACACAGAGGGGTTGTGTGGTTCCCAGTGAATTCAGAGCCACTAAGATGTAGCTGGTGTTCCAGTGGGCAGGGCCCTTGCAGGGAGCCCAGGTGGATGTGGGGCCTAGGGAGGGCTTTGATGTGCTACGGGGGATGGCAGCGGCTGCTAGCTCCTCTGGATGTCGGTGTGGGAGAAGGGCAGAGAGACAGCCACGTTCAGAATTCAGACGAGTGCCAAGGGACTGCAGGAGAGGGGCTCCCAGGCAGTGGCTGGCACCATGACATTCTGCATGCTGTGTGCCCCCTTTGGCAAGGGCAGCCCCCACTCCCCCTCACTTGGGAGCAGACGGGTGAGGTGCAGGTGACAGGTCAGGCCCCACTGGATAGCAGGTTTCAGGGTTACTGTGGGAGGCTGTCTCAACACCCAGATCACTCCCCATATGAGACCGTGTGTGCGTCTGCACATGGTGATGCCCGGCCTGAGACCCTGCGTCGGACCCCTGTACATGCCCAGAGTGCAGGTGACCCCAGCTGTGTGCCCCCTTGCATGTGGCATTTGCCGTCCCAGCTCTCCCAGACTGTACCCATCAGACTCCTGGCAGTGGGAGCAGTGCCTGTGCCGGTCGTCACGTCCCATTCCGCTCCCCGGGCCGCCCGGTGAGAGAAGGACACAGGATGCGCAGGGAGTGAAAGAGCGAGGTCGTGGGGAGTGTGCCAAGTCCCTCACAGCTCCAGGACGCTCAGGGAGCCAGAGGGAAATTCGCCTTTGCAGAGTTCAGAGGCCGGCCGCGAGATTTATTTTTGTTTGTGTGAGTAAAAGGCTGCAGAAGCCTCTGGCCAAGGGGACCCGGGGGGGGGGAGGGGGGGCGGAGTGGCCTGTGATTCATACAGCCTCTCACTGGCCTTGTGCCAAAGATGGAAGCGAGCCTGTGTGCAGAACTGAGAGGCAGGAGCCACATTAACTCTTCAGCTGGTACTGAGGACATGGGAGCCTCCGCTATGGTCAAGAGGAACTGGGCTGGGAGTTAGGATTCCGGTGCACGTGTAACTCTGGGAACCACTTCATCTCTCCGGGCCTCAGTCTCCACATCCCTAGAATGGGGACAGTGGCTCCTCCCCCCCGAGCTGGGAGGCCAGGCTGGGTGAAGCCCTGGGAAGCCATGAAGGGCCACAGAGTATTATTAGCATTGGAGTAACAGCTGGTGCTGCATGAGACGGACTTTGGGGCCCTGGTTCCCAGCGGGTGAGGCCAGCCTGGCTCCAACCCTGAGCTCCAGGCAAGAGGAAGTGAGTGCTCCATGTCTCTGGCAGAGGGTGCAGTGGCTCACTTACATGTCGGGAAGGAGGGTAGCTGAGGACCAGGCAGCACTCCACGTCCTCCGCCAGCCCATGGCCTGGAGCCAGCCTCTGCCCCAATGGGATACTCTAGGCTGGGCGGCAGGCACGTCCCCTCTGCAGCCAACTCCTCACGGCACTCAGCCCATGTGCCCAGGGAGTGCAAGGGGCTGGGAAGGGGGGTTGGATCTTTCAGCTGCCCCAGCTGGTGACTGCACAGAGATCAGGCACTTCTGAACACATGAAAGCCCCAAATACCCTCCATATCAGCCCCAGCTGGAACCCCCTGGGGACACGCCAGGCAGCTGCCGTCCTGCCAGTGAAAGGGACCCAGCCACGGGCAGAGCCATGGTGCAGGCTGGAGCCCAGCGGCTCTGGCAGTACCTGTCAGTGCAGACTGAGGGGCTTCCCTTGGCTCGCACTGCTCACGGAGCGAGGCCAAGCCTGGGCAGAGAGGCCCGGGAAGCGATGGGATAGGAGTCCCTGCAGGGCAGGGCGGAGGTGGCACACCGCTCCCCAGGGGGCTGTTAGCAGTACGACAGTCACTCCACCAGCCCCCATCGCCCTGGCTGGGCCGCCGACGCCATTCCTGCTCTTGTCCAGGCGCCCCTGCCCACTCGGGCTCCGGCTGCTCCGTGGGGACACAGGCGGATTTTCCAAGGGACTGAGAACAATGCGTTACTAGACTCTGCTCCAGGGTTTCCTAGTTCCAAGGTTTGTCGGCAGAGTCTTCCTCAGGAGTGAACGTGCCCCGTGCCTGGTAGCGCGCTGGGGCCGCCGCCGTGGTGGAGCCAGCGGGGGTGGGTGTGCGCCTTCCGCAGCCAGCAGGCACCCGCTGCCAGGCAGGTGCGTGTCAGCGCGTGTGCACCCGCCGCATTGTTCCTCGGTGGAAAGCGTGAATGGGATGTGGCTATATTTAGAAAGTTACTCACGCAGCCGCCACAAAGGAGCGGCTGCATCTTCAGGGGGCGGCCGCTGTGTGTGCTCGGAGGGGACAGGAGGGAGGCTATTTTGGGAAGACATGTCAGAATTGGCTGCCCGGTTAAGCTGCTTCTGTAATGTGGAGCAAACAATAGCAGCGTCCAGAGGAAGAGCCTGTTATGGTTCAGGTGGGATGTTTTTGGCGGTTCAGGAAACCTGACCGCTCCCAGCACAGCAGTGGCACAAAGGACAGCATGGACCCGGGGCGGGGGAGGCTGGGAACCCAGCAGCAGCCAGTGCGTCTAAGAGAGAACATGGCTGCCTGGGAGGGGCCCAGCAGCCATACACTGTTAGAATGACGTCCAGGCTCTCTTCTCTCCCACCCATGACAGCCCAGACGGGGCACCAGGGCTCTTCCCCCCAGGGAGTGTCCCTGCCACTCACCCCCATGCCCACTGCAGTCTGACCATCTACTGCTGGGGGACACGGAAGGGGAAATAGAGACGCCTCTGCTGGGTCCTAGGATGTGCAGAGGAAAGCCCGGGCCCAGCACACTGCGAGAGGAGCAGCGAATCTCTGGCTGGTGGGATCGGTCTGAGGGGGCCACAGGTGCCCAAGGGAGCTCCTGGCAGAGGGCTCAGCTCTAGATCCCCCCCCCGCCCCCCAGGCACTGCTCCCCGGCCCCAAGCCCAGCTGCTTCCACCTTCCCCAGAGCTGGAGTGAGAGTGTGACAAGAAATAAATCTCCTGCCATCACCCAACGACCCTGTGGGAGTCCCACTTCCCTGACAAGAGAACTGGGGGGCCCCAGGTAAGAGGGGCGCAAAGGACCGTTGGTGCATCTATGTCAGTGTGTGAGAAGAATATAAGAGCTCAAAAAGCTGAACTCAGCCGTGTGGCTCTAAGTTTAAACACAGCAGCACTTATGCCGGCTGGGAGCAAAGGGGAGGAGTGGGCAGACACGCCAGCTGGGGTGAATGACAGGAGATGGGTGAAGGGGGCACCAGCCCAGACTCTGCCCCTGCAAGGAAGGCGGGCCAAGGGGAGAGAGAACAGGGCTATGAAATGTACAGGCAGACAGAGCTGAAAGTCTATGCCCTCTGGCTCCTGCTCCATCCCCGACCGCATCAGGGGCACTGGCCTTCCAAGGGAAGGAGAGTGCTTCAGGCCACGCTCCTCTCCCTCCTGGGAAATGGAACGGGAGCCAGTCCCTTAGAGCACGCAGAGGCTAATGGGGCCAGGAGCACCAGACACCGTTACCTAAAGGGAGTGCAGGGGACATGGGCTCTGGGTGTCTCACAAGCTGCTGCACTCGGGGGGCTCGGATACCAGCCCTGTCGTGTGAGACAAAGCTGACTAAAGAATCTGAAGCGATGGCAAATGGCCAGTATCCAACTCGGTGCACGTGCCTAAGGATCCTACAGGGCTTGGGGCTGGCCTTGACTAGCGACCTGCCAGCAGCCAGGATGGGCGATGGGGAGCACGGCAGAGGACACCGAGAGCAGAAATGGGCAGGAAGTCAGCAGGGAAGAATGCAGCTAGTCCAGCGGGGTGGGAGAGCTAATCCGACCTCCGCCAGTCCCTCTGGGGCAGGAATGGCAGACCCAGCCTGAGGGGCGAGGGCGGACAGAACGTTAGAGAGGGGCTTGCGAGGGCAAAGGAGACGGGGGACTTGGGGCTGCATGCACAGAGCATGGCGGGGAGAATCCCTCTCCCCGGGGCTGCCGAGTCTGCTCCTGGAATGCTGCACTCCGTTCTGTGCACCTCAGAGCCTGGAGAGCTGCAGGGAGCTCAGTGAAGAGCAGCCAGACCAGCCAGCGGGCTGGAGGGATTGAGAGACGGGGATGGGGAGAAAGAGGAGAGCGCAGTGCCCAGGGCACTACCCTGCCTGGTGGGCTCAACTCCCTGCCCTGCCTCAGACCCTGGGCAAGTCCCTCAGGACACCACTACACTGCAAGAACCCCTGTGGCCCCACGTCTCAGAGCCAGGCTCCAGCCTGAGCCCAAACGTCTACACTGCAATGGTAGAGCCTGCAGCCCGAGTCCGCTGACCTGGGCCAGCTGTGGCCTTTTACTGCAGCGTAGACACTCCCTCCATCCCCCATCTGTAGCGTGCGGATAATGGCGGTGCCGGCCCTGCCCGTGAGGACAGTCACATTACAGACTGTGAGGTGCCCAGACACGTCAGTGATGGGCTGTAGTGACCTCAGCGAGGCAGCCTGAAAGCTGCTGGGGGAGAAGGGGACAGGTTGGGAGACAGCTCCATCTCCTCGGGGGCGGGGCCTGGAGACGGAGCGAGGAGAGTTGGGATGAAATCAAGGACAGTGCCAGCTGAGTCAGGAGAAAGCCGGGCCTGGCTGGGGCGTCTCGCCCAAGGGAAGGCTTAGAATCCCCACTGCTCCAGCCAGCCAAACGCTGGTGAAGCTCAGTCCTGTCCTGCTCCAGGGAAGGACCAGCTGGCACCTAGCCCAGCTCTCATGGCTCCAATTCCCTGCCTCAGGCTGTCGGTCAGCACCACGGCAGCATGAAGGCCGGGGCTGCTTACTCCATTCTCTTGCTGGCCAACGCGGGCCTGAATTACTTTACTCAACCCCCACGAGCTCTCCTCAAAATCAGGCTCCAAGTGCACCCAAGCTCCCAGCTGCACAGCCGTGACGCTGCCCACGCCTCGTGCTGACCTCCATCCGGCTCCACGCCCCAGCCCAGTGCAGCTCTGGAAGAAGGGAGGAGTGCACTGGAAAGAAACCCCATGACACCCTCCATCAGCCCCCAGCTCTGCCTGTGCAATGGGAAGTGGAGACCCTGGGGCACCCAGATGCAGAGAACGGCTCTGCTGTCCCGGGCTAGCAGCCCGGTCGGGCTCTGGAAGAACGGCCATCCCTGAACATGTGCAGTTCCTGTTTGCTGTGTCTGAACACGGCGCTGGGAAGTGGGGAATTTATGGACACCTCCCACTTAACAACCCTGGGAGGCTGGAAGGCTTCAGGCCGCTGTAATTTACAACCCCTCTCTCCAATCTCCATCTCACTTGCTGCTGCTTTCCTTGTAGCATTAATGTGACCCAGATCCCTGCCAGCAGCAATGGGCTGGTTACTGCAGGGCAGCTCCTCCCTCCCCGCACCTCAAGAGGGATTTGTAAAAAAGGGGAAACATCCAGAAAGGTTGGGGTGGGTTTGGAAGTGCAGCGCCGTGGTTCTGGGCCTCCAGCCAATAGCTGGAGGGTACACATGTGTGCGCTCTCCCAGTAGGGCCTTCAGCGGCCCTGTTTTACAACCACCTCGGCACAGACTGCCGAGTTCACGCATCTGGCCAGACAGATGTGTCTGGCTTGCGTTCAAGGCTGGAAAATGAAGAATTATGGAAGTGAAGGGCCCTGGGCATTAGAGAGGGCGGAGGTGAGGGGGAGGGGAACCAGGGAGAATTTTCCTCTGCTGAGAAATCCTCATCTGGGCTGCGAGGGTGGAGGAGGAAGAGGGGCCGGAGAAAGCAAAGTGGCCAATAGCCATGCATGTGGGGTTGCTCTTAAAGGGCCAGTGTGCTCACAACCACAGCCCAGCTCCAAATCCAGCCAGCTCAGTTCATAAGATACCACTGGGGAAAGCTCTAGGAACTCAACGGGGCGAGGGTAAGAGACCCTCTATCTGTCTGCCTGTGTTGCCATAGGGATGCTTTGGATACAGCCATGGGCAGCAGCATCTCCCTAGGGGGGCTCTTTAATTGACTGCGGAGACCCCCCACAAGCCCAGCTCTGGACCCTGACACGCACATCACGAGTCCTGGCTGTGTAGATCCCTGACCGGAGGATGACCCCGCAGGGGGGGCAGCACAGTGACAGCCTGGCCTAGCTCGCCCCGGGTGCTCTCGGGTTTCCGACAGGTTTGCCTTCACCTTGGCCTGGCCCCTTTCTTCTGCAGCCAATGAAGGCTTTTCCACTCACTCCCATGGGAGCAGGACTGGGCCCATGTGACCCAGAAGGAAAGCTCAGGCTTCTGCGAGACTCCCCAGTAGCTCCCTGCCCTGGACACAGCAGGGAGAGCAGCTGAACCCTCCCCTCCCCGCGGGGACCCAAGTGCCCAGGTGTACAAGGGAACGGGCTCAGCGACGCGCCCCACTGTCCCGGGCGCTGGCTCGCTCCTACCTGAATCTTGTCCTGACGACGCTGCCGCTCAGCTACTTTCCTGGCCAGTGCTTGCTTCCTGGCTCTGAGCTCCCTGATGTCAAACTCTTCTCCACTGACTTCAGCCTCCGAATCATCTTCAAACGCCTCGATCCTCAAGTCATCCTCCTTCTTACGGGAACCCCAGACAAACCAGAAGAGGAGAATTTGTTACAGGTGAGAGTCAGCGACACTGAGTGCCCCTCCCCAGCACACAAAGCCCCCTGCCGCTCTCTGACACTCCTTGGGGAGGTTTCAGTCTATTTCTGGAAATAATAAACAAAAAACCAAGGGAAATGACCCTCCTCCCCACCTACTGTCAGTTAATACAACGGGGCTGAGTGACACCAGAAAGGCCAGGAAATCCAGAGCTGTAAGGAGGGGGTGGTGGTTAAAGCACTGGTCTGCATTCAATTCCAGGCTCTGCCTGGGGTCACCCTGGACAAGTTATTTAACCTCTGCGAATGGGGAGAATGCAGCTGCCTTTCATCCACCCTTCCTCTGCCTTGTCTATTTAGACTGTAATCTCTCTGGGGCAGAGACTGCTTCCTATCATGTGTCTGTACCAATGGGCCCCAACTGCAGCTGAGACCTCTAGGTGCTACCGTAACATAAGTAAAAACTAACCACAAAGGCTGGAAACACAAACTGAGCCTTCTGCCACTAGAGGAGGAAACTTAGATTCCTGGATTCCAAGGCCAGAGGGACCATTAGATTGTCTGGTCTGCCCTCCTCTGTAACTCATGCCGGAGAACTGCCCCCAGCGCTCCAGGCCTGCACTACCGCAGATCTTTTCGAAAGGGAAGTCCAATCTGGATTTAAACACGCCAAGTGCAGAGAATCCATCCATCCCTTGGTGAGCTGTTCCCCTCACTCTGAAACATTGGCACCTAATTTCCAGTCTGAATTTGTCTGGCTTCAGCTCCCAGCCCCTGGGTCTCGTTCAGCCTTTGTCTGCTGGACTGAGGAGCCCTCTCCGCTCACAGATCTTCCTCCAGGTAGGTATTTACAGACTGTGATCAAGTCACCTCTTCCTCTTCTCTTGGCTAGCTCTGGCCGAGCTTCTCCCCCTTCACCGTACGGCAGCTTTTCCAGACCTGGAATCACTGCAGCTCATTTCTGGCCCACGTCCTTTCTGAAGCGTGGGCCCCAGCACGGAGCACTCCCCCCGTAATGGTCTGCCATGGGCCGGATGCAGTGGGAACCGCTCCATATTCCCGGGAGGATGCAGCCAAGGATTGCATTCGCCCTCTTAGCCAGCCCATCGCTTCAGCCGGTTCCCACCATGACCCCACATCCCTAGCAGAGTCCCTTTTCCAGAACACAGCGCCCCTGCTGCATTCCTGGCTCCTAGCGGGGGGACCCAGCCTTTGACTGCATTAAAATGCAGATTGGCCAAGGGCGCCCAGCTTCCCGGTGATCCGCATTGCTCTCGAGAACTGCCCTATCCCACCATTATCCACCACCCCACCAGTCTGGGCCTCGGCTCCAAACTTTACCCCCAGGGATTTTATGTTTTCTTCCACACCACTGACAAGAGACTGAATAGCGTTGGGTCGAGAAGAGATCCCCGTGGGACCCTTCTAGAAACACTCAGTATTGGACTCTGGCCTCATCATGGTTCCAAGGCAGGGTGTACAGCATCCTCTGGGTTTTGCACAAGCACATTCCTAGTTAATCAGTTGACTCATTTCAATTTCTGACTAGCTCCTGTATGGTGGTTGGTACCATTGGGACTGCAGCAGGCTGTGTGCGCTGCTCCAGGCCAGTAGGGATGTGAAGTTGCCTGAGGGAATTGGGTGGGAAGGGCTCATATTGGGGGCTTCTTGTCTTGTTTCAAGAAATCCCCTTGGAAGGGCCTCAGGACTCCTCAGTGTGTTGGAGCGGAGGAGGAAATGGCAGTTCCTCTGCCACTCTGAGCTGCATGGCTATAAACTCCATCCTGAGCCTGAACTCTGACGCTCCCCTCACCTTCCCCTGCTGCATGGGGCACTTGCAGGTTTAAACTAGTGTAAATGGCGGAGTCTTTGTAACTTGAAGTCTTCCAGCGGTGACTGGAGGACGTCAGTAACTCGGTCAGGGGTCTGTTACAGGAGAGGGCGGATGAGGCTCTGTGGCCTGTGATGTGCAGGAGGTCAGACCAGATGATGATGATGGTCCCTTCTGGCCTTAAAGTCTACGAGTCTTTGGGCTCCGGTTCTGGTGGAAGCCCCTGTGCTGGAAGTTAGCCCCTGCTCTTTATGCCACGCGCCATGTGTTTGGAGGTCAGTTTGGTTTGCTCAGATGCGCTTTGTGGGACTGTGCCCCTTGGGTCCTCGGCCTCCTCAGACATTCCCATTGATCAGGATGAGCCTTGGCCATACACACAGCACCAATTCCCAGGACAGGGGGTGAGGCTTTCAAGTCTCAACAAACCCCTGGACCTGGCAAGCGAGGTGAAGGCTGACAGCCTGGGACAGAGCGTCCGAAATCTCTGGGCAGCTCGGAGAACTCGGAGAGGCTTTCGGGGAGCACAGGGGCTGCTCACATATGCACTGGGCACCTCATGCTTCCTGGTTTCACACTCAGTAATTTCACTGAGACCAGGCAGGGCCACACAGTGAGCAGCTCTTCCCTCCTAGTGACCCTGTAGCCATGGGAAGGAGGAAGACGGAGCCCTCAGACTCACTTCCTTCTCTCAGGACAGCACAGACCACAGCGAGAGGTAGAGAGCCAACGGCCCCAGTGTGGGGCACAGTTCAGATGTGCAGCCTGCAGTGTTGTTTCCAGGTTTGGAATAAGCTCACCCAGGGTCAGGGGAAGGTCACGTTGGCCTGCTTGAGGCTCAGCTCAGACCCAAATGCAGAAGCTCCTGAGTTACGTAAGGAGTTCACAGAGAGGTTCCCACAGCTAAGCAAGTCTAGGGGCCTCCCTGGCTAGCCCAGAGGGGCAGAGAGTGACAGGGCATGGGGCGCCACTCTCTGTCCCTTAGCCCAGTCATGGAAGAAGGTGAGAGCAGTGAGGGTGCCCGAGTGGCAGACACTGAACTGTGCCACAAAGCTCCAGACGGGTCATTCTCTCTCTCTGGTCTGTCTCTATCTCAGAGCAGAAGGATACAAGTCTCTGTGTATCGTATCACAGTGGCTTATGACCACTGCTGCCGGGATCTCCGACTGTCCTTCCCAAGAGCTGGGCCCTGGTCTGTGTCCCCGCAGGTCAGGGTCTCAGCTCCCACACACATCCCGTGCTGCCATGCTGAGATCGCAGGCGGGCTGAAGGGAGCTAGGGCACTCTCTTGCTGGGTGCCTGGGCTCCACCCAGCCCTCCTCTGGGGACAACTGACCTAGCTAAGTGGACTCTCCGAATGCAGGCCAATACAAGGCTTTTCCCTACTCGAACCTGCTCTGTGTCTTTCTAGCCCCCAATGGAGGAGGAGGGGCAGAGCCAGGGCCACCCAGCCTCCAGCTCCAAATGCCTTTGCCTTTCTCCACTGTTCCCTGGCATTTCAAACGGCAAGATTAAACACAAGGGAAGTGTCAACCTGCAGCGCGGCTGGCAGGGCCGCTGAACACACACACACGGAGCCTGGAGTGAGCGAGGGCTACAGGAACAAGCAAGGGCAGAAAAACAAGAGGAGAATTCCTTAATCACATCAGGATGTGAGAGCAGGGGAGGGAGGGGGCGCCAATGTCAGCTCTTCCTGTGCGTGTGCTGGAGGCTGGAGTTCAGGCCGCTGCCGCACTGAGCTCCACGGCTGTAAACTTGATCCTGAGCCTGACCCCTGACCCCCCTCGCCGGGCTCCCGCGCTGCACGTTATTAGAGCTCTTCCCCCTTTCCGTATGAAACGGCAGCATCTGGAACTCAGCAGTGAGCAAGACAGAGGCACATGGGTGGGACTGGCAGGAAGGGGCACGAGCAAAGGAGACTCGAGAGACCAGGGCTGCTCCCCATGCCCCTCCCCCCACCGCACACACTGGCTATAAATAGTGGGAGCTGCAGGGCCCCACGGGGTTACCCTTCCTTCGCCGAGGCGCGCTCTTCCCGCACGGTACCTGATCTTCCAGTTGTTTTCCCTCTTGGCTTCCCATTTCCTTTCCCATGGCGTCTGGGACGGGTGCCACTGACACATATTTTCCACCCTTGAATGCCAGCAAAGGCTCTTCTTGTCCACAAAGGGCTTCCAGGAAATACTTCAGAACTGTGACCCTCTTGCAGTCGGCTGCAATAACCTACAGGGTGAGGATGAGGGGGTCGGGGAGAGGAAGAAAAACAGAGTCAGTGCCCAGGGAAGGCAGAGAGCAGCGGCGGTCAGCCACTGACCAACGGGAAACCTCGGAGCCTGGGGCCAGCTGCTGCGAGCAGGGCCGATGCCTATGGCCGGGCCAAGTGAGCACCTGGGCGAGGACAGTTCCTCAGCCCCCTTTGGTTCAGGAAATGGCTGATGCCCAGCTCCAGTGTCTGGCCCTTGAGCTTGTGGCCAAGGGGCAGAGAGAACTGGGGCAGGCTAATGACAGAACAAGGAGTAATGGTCTCAAGTTGCAGAGGGGGAGGTTTAGGTTGGATATTAGGGAAAAACTTTTTCACTAGTAGGGTGGTGAAGCACTGGAATGGGTTACCTAGGGAGGTGGTGGAATCTCCTTCCTTAGAGGTTTTTAAGGTCAGGCTTGACAAAGCCCTGGCTGGGATGATTTAGTTGGGTTGGTCCTGCTTTGAGCAGGGGGTTGGACTAGAACCTCCTGAGGTCCCTTCCAACCCTGAGATTCTGTGATTCTATGAATGCAAGCACAGGCACCGAAAGGCTTGTGCCCCGCAGAGAGGGGCCACCTCCCCAGCCTCGCCCCTTGGAGCTGAAGGAAAGGCCCTCCACTCCCAGGCAGAATTCCTGCCCAAGAGCTGGAAACCTGCTCAAGTGGGAGATGAATGAGGAGGACTCTCCTGGCTGATTCATTTCAGCTAAATCAACAGGAGCCCCTGACAGCCTCCACAATGGAAGCAGGAGGGCTCAAAGGCTTTAAGAGCAGGGGTCAGGCGGACAGCTGTCAGGGGAAGGACACAGGTGCTGAGAGCCAGCAGGTGGGGCATTTTACAAAAGCCACGCACCTCCCAGACTCCCTTGCTGTCTCAGCCCATGAGCTCATCTCACAAAATAACCAGGGAGCCTGTCAGGGCTGAGCTAGCCAGGATGCAATTCAATAGCTTGGGTAATTATCAAATGTATGAGGCTCTCAGATGGAATTTCCAGAGCACTGGAGCCTGGAACGCTCCCCCCTGGTGCCACACAGCCCCCCAGCCCTGCCCCAGACCTTGGGCAGATAGCAGAGCACTGCGCCTGTACCCTCTCGGCCTGCCGCTTTCCCTTTCGGACACCAGCCTGGGAGAGCTGAACCTCGGCGACGGTTTGTCCTGTCCACTGCAAACCGGGGCCCCGAGTGCTACAAGCCTATGATGGCCAAGCTCACAGCAACGAGTTAACCCTGCCCTGCTCTCTCATGCTCACTGGACTTCTCTTTGTGCATGTCTCACATGGACTTAGCACAATGGTTCTGTCTCCGCTTTACTCCGTTTACACCGGAAGCAGTGCCCAGACGCTGCTCCCCAAGTCAGAAGGCCCCAGCCTGCCCCTCCACCCCCACTCGTGGACCCCTGAACCAGGCAGCTTGTTTATGGGTTCTAGCTGATTTCACTCCAGTGCGATCACAGTGAACCTGAGTGCCCAGCACTCAGCGGGAGGGCACAAGGATCAGACATCAGGAAGAATGGGGGGCACCCCACACAATGGGAGGCTCAACACAGAGTGTGGGCTGGGGAAGAGATGGGGCAGCAGTGCAGTGCTTCCAGGAGCCCATGTTGCTATGGGAGACACTGTGTGTCCCCATCACATGCAGTGGGGAGAGCGGAAATAGAGAAGTAGGGGCTGAGGTAGCACGAAGGGCCAGGCGACAGTGAGTAATGGGCTGGCAGGCGGCACGCAGGGTTCCCCCCCCCCCCCCCCTCACCAGGCTGCAGCGCAGAGGAAACTTCTGCACTTCCACAATGCTGCCAGTTTCCTCTCTGTGGGCTAATTTTAAACACCTTGTTGTTACAGTGTGTGTCAGCCACCTGACCCCGCGGTGACCCCTGACCTTGTGCCCCAGCTACTGCATGAACTAGGGAGCCTTATGTAACAAGAGCAGGGCTTTCCTCTGTGTCTGAAGCAGAACAGAATTAAAGGGCCATCAGTCAGACTCTCTCTCTTCCGAGTCAATCACACAGACACTGCTAACTGCCTCAAGCCAGCAGGAGTAAGAAACATGCCTCCGACTCCCCTGGGCAGAGGCCTCTGCAGGTGGTGGTGGTGGGAAAATGGAAAGGATAAAGCCCCAGATCCTCAAAGATATTTAGGCACCTAACTCACACTGATTTCAGTGGGAGTTAGGTGCCTAAAGACCTTAGAGGATCTGAGCCTAAATGCCTTCAGTTTAGCTAAAGAATGATTCGTGGTAGAAGGGGACCCAATAATGAGAAGAGAGCGGCACAAGGGGGAATGGGAAATGTAGTCTGAACATCAGGAAAACTGTCAGGAATGTTGAAACTATAGTTAAGAACAGAATCACAAGACACATAGATGAACACGATTTGTTGGGGAAGAGTCCACATAGTTTTTGTAAAGGGAAATCATCCCTCACCAATCTATTAGAATTCTTTGAGCAGGTCAACAAACATGAGCACACGGAAGATCCAGTGGATATACTTAGATGTTCAGAAAGCCTTTGACAAGGTTGCTAACCAAAGGCTCTTAAGCAAAGTAAGCAGTCATGAGATAGGAGGGAAGGTCCTCTCATGGATCAGTAAATGGTTAAAAGATAGGAAACAAAGTGTAGGAATAAATAGTTGGTTTTCAGAATGGAGAGCAGTAAATAGTGGTGTCCCCCAGTAGTCTGTATTGGGACCAGTCCTAGTCACATATTCATAAATTATCTGGAAAAAGGTGTAAACAGTGAGGTGGCAAATTTTGCAGACAATACAAAATTACTCAAGCTAGTTAAATCCAAAGCTGACTGAAGAGTTACAAAAGGATCTCACAAAACTGGGTGACTGGGCAATAAAATGGCAGATGACATTCAATGTTGATAAATGCAAAATAATGCACATTGGAAAACATAATCCCAACTATACATACAAAATGATGGGGTCTAAATGACCACTCAAGAAAGATCTTGGAGTCATTGTGGATAGTTCTCTGAAAACATCCACTCAATGTGCAGCGGCAGTCAAAAAAGCGAACAGAATGTTGGGAACCATAAGAAAGGGATAGATAATAAGAAAATATCATGTTGCCTCTATATAAATCCATGGTATGCCCACATCTTGAATACTGCATGCAGATCTGGTTGTCCCATCTCAAAGAAGATGTATTGGAATTGGAAAAGGTATAGAGAAGGGCAACAAATATGATTAGGGGTATGGAACGGCTGTCATATGAGGAGAGAATAAAAAGACTGGGACTTTTCAGCTTGGAAAAGGGACGACTAACGGGGGATATGATAGAGGTCTATAAAATCTTGACTGGTGAATCAGGAAGTGTTATTTACTTCTTCACATAACATAAGAACTAGGGGTCACCCAATGAAATTAATAGGCAGCAGGTTTAAAACAAACAAAAGGAAGTATTTCTTCACACAACGCACAGTCAACCTGTGGAACTCCTTGCCAGAGGATATTGTGAAGGCCAAAACCATAACAGCCTTCAAAAAAGAATTAGAAAAGTTCCTGGAGGATAGGTCCATCAGTGGCTATTAGCCAGGATGGGCAGGAATGCAACCCTATGTTCCTAGTGTCCCTAGCCTCTGTTTGCAAGAAGCTGGAAGTGGATGACAGGGGATGGATCACTCGGATGATTGCCTGTTCTGTTCACTCCCTCTGCAACTGGCATGGAGGACAGGATACTGGGCTAGATGGACCATTGCTCTGATCCAATATGGCCATTCTGATGTTCTAGGCTGGGTATCGTCTCCCAAGGGAAGAGTGGGCTCTTCCCTGCTTGGAACACCCCTAAATCTAGACTGGACACCACCCTGGAATATGTCCTGGAGGCAACACCCCTGCCCTGACCAGCCATCCCTAATGAATGGAGGACAGGATGGGGGGGAGGGATAGCTCAGTGGTTTGAGCATTGGCTTGCTAAACCCAGGGTTGTGAGTTCAATCCTTGAGGGGGCCACTTAGGGATTTGGGGCAAAAATCTGTCAGGAGACAGTACTTGGTCCTGCTAGTGAAGGCAGGGGACTGGACTCAATGACCTTTCAAGGTTGTTCCAGTTCTAGGAGATTGGCATCTCTCCATTTATAAATAATGGATTCTGTGGAGGAGCAAAGCTGGGAGGAACAAAGAGCGATACAGCTAGGCTGAATATCAAGGGAACGTCCTACCTGTGAGAGCCACCAGGCTGCAGAGATGTTGGGGAAATAGGAAAGCCCCTTGCTTGGGTCACTGCAAACTAGACTCGCTAAGTCCCTGGGGCGCAGGCTCTAGGCCCAGTCCTGCCTTGGCTCAGAGCAGATGGCTTCAGTGACAGGACTTTTACAGCTCTAATATCAGCAGTTCTCTGGGGCCCAGGTTGCTGTGAAAATGAAACCATGCATGCCCAGCTCAACACGGCTGTGCGAATTCTTGGGTGTGGTGGTGCCTGGGCTTGCACGCGTGTGCGGGAGTGATGTGGTTGGGTGAGTGGGTGCTACTGGAGCACAAAGCACTGGGGGGGCTCCCTGTGTCACCCACTGAGGAAGGACTCACAGGCCTGCAAAGAGCTTGCTGGGGACTGGTGAATGGAGCCACCTCTCTGGTCACTAGCAGCACGAGGTGGAGTCTCTAGTCTGTCACTCAAAATCTAGAACACAAGCAGATGATGGCAGAAATACAGCTCAATGCAGGAGCTGGGATTGGCGGGAGGGGCCCAGCCTGGCTAAGCAGCTGGGTGTCGGGTCCACACCCATTCCTGAGGCACCTCCGAAATTAATGGCAATTGTGCCTGCATCTTCTGCCTTGTTTAGGATCCCAGAGGCTTTATTCAGCAGCTACAGCAACAGGACTCAGGGCTGTCCCAGCTCCCGCAATGTGGCCACTGGGCCGCATTCCTAGCCCACCTTGAGAGATGCTTCCCCCCCAGCCAGCCCGGAGGGAGAAGAAGCTGGGAGTAAACAGGAGGGGCCAGGATTAAACTGCAAAATCCCCCATAAAGCCAGGGAGCTTCAGCCTGGAGAGTGACCAGCGATGTTGCAGAAAAGCCCTCCCCCATGCCATGGGGGGGGGGCAATTAGGCATGTCCTCTTACCCCTCCCTGAAAAAAATCCAACTAGGAAGCAAATGATTTCCTGCCAGGCTAACACAGGGTGAGAGTGTTTTAAAAATCAGCTCCTCTGCCCAGGGAGAAGAGCCCAGCTGACGGGCCGTGACATAATCCCCCAGTAACTTGCCTCATGAACACAGGTCTCCAGGCTGCATCAATAAAAGAGAAAGCAGCAAATAACCTCAGCACCCCCCTCAAACGAACACCCAGGAATAGCAGCCTTGCTAACAGCCAGTAGCCCAGGGCCCGGCTCTCCCCAGTGCAGGATGGCACCACGGATGATCTGAGTAGGCTGACCCTGACTTGCACCAGGGTATCTGGTATTGCCCAGCAGCAGCCTGCGTGACACACAGCTACACGGGGCGCTGGAAACTTCCTGTTTCAGGCTGGAAACGGAAGCACCCGTAGCAGCCCCAGGATGCCAAGAGGGTTCCAGGCCACTGAACTGCAGACCCAGCGAGCCCGTCTGACCCATCAGTTACTCTTCACGCAGGCTCAGCTGGGAAGGAGCAGAGATGCTGCAGCCTGGCGGGGAGGGTGTGTCTCTCTCCGATGCTGCACAAAGAACTGGAAGTTCAAATGCAAAACTAGAGAGTGTGGATTTGCTGGGAGGTGCAGCAGCAGACGGGGCCCAAGGAGAGGAGGTTCAGCAGCAGAACGTGCCCTTCCCCCACAGGCTGCGCAGTGAGACAGCAGGAACCGAAAACCCTGGCTTCAAGTATTCACTGAACGCTACCATCAGCTTGACACGCACACAACCACTTGAAAAGCAAAACTGAAACCAAGCTTTGGTGAAGTGGTCTGGTGCCCTGCTGTGACCTGGGCTCAGTTCCCTAGAGACATGAGTGATGCTGGGATGACAGTGCCCTTCTCTCATGGGGACACGCAGCTGGAGGGGATCGCAGTGGGGTGGCTTCGGAGGCAAAGTGCAGTAGCTGCATGGGTCACGGGCCTTACGATTTCATTGGGGATGGGGGTGGGTTAGGTCTATGCTAACTCAAACATGCCAGATACCCAGTAAGACACTCACCCCCACAAACACGCTGCCTGCCTGCTAACACACAGGTCATATGTTAACACGCTAATCATTCACAAAGACACAGCGGGACATACATTAACATGCTAACTGCCTGACACAGTGGGATGCACGTTAATTGCACCAGCTGGTGCATTTTCAAAGCGTCTTTGCAGTTTTAACACTATCAGCCCAGCCCTGCTATTTTTGCCTTCCAGTGACCATTTACAGAAGCCCACAGGACAGGGCACCAGAGCTCCCCAGGTGTAATCCCTGCTCCAACCCCACCTCCCTCGGTGGCCTTTGCCTGCTTTCCCCCAGGCCGGACACGGGGTGCGGTGGAGGGAAAGGCACTGACAGGTGCTGAGCGGTATTCGCTACCTCACAATGTTACTACAGGGCTCTGCGCTGAAGCACCCCTCAAATCCATGGGCACAGGAAGGCCAGGAGCCAGCCTGAAGCACACACCGTGTGCTACAGGAGACTAAAGGCAGGGAAGGGACTCACTCCCGTGAGCTGCATGTGCAGTGCTATGCCTGGCACTCACAGGGTGACATCATCAGACACTAACCCGATTCTTGCTCTGGATCAGCTGTGGGGCTGGTGGTGGGGCAGCTTCTTCAGTCAGTGCTGGACTGGGCTGCCCTGAGTGCTTCTGACCAGGCTGCTGTACGGACAGCGTTTCCTCAGCTAAGCTAATTGCTGTCACACCCACTGATGCCTTCAATCAACTTTTACAACTTGGTAATTGTACAGAGCAAATAACCGGGAGGCAGAAACGCAAAGCCTCAATTAGCAATGGAGAGTCCATCATCTAGAGAGCTGAGTCTGAGTGGCTGGCTAGTGACTGGTCCCCCCATTGTTAGCTACCAGGTAAGCTGAAATCTCAAGAGTGAGCTGCTGCTGTGTGTCACATGCAGAGGGATCATGGAGCTTCTGTCAATGAAACACTAGAATCCAAAGGCAAGCAGGAGGCAGGGGTCTCTGGAGAAAGACTTAGGACAGGAATGGGCCACTGCTCTCAGATTCACATTCCTGCATGTGAGGGGGAGACACCGAGGGGTGAGTCACAGTGTGACGGAGTAGAGAGCAAGATGGATCTGACCTGAGAGGCTGGCTGCAGTGGGAAAGGCTGCATTGGAAATGCGAGACTTTACCTGAGGCTGTAACCTGAGCCAGGACGGGGGTTGGGAGGTGACACCTTTGGCTGGGAGAATGGACAGGCTAGAGGAGGGGCCCCGGGGGAGGGGAAGAGAGGCTGCTGGAGGGTTTGGCTTTTTGGTTTCAGTTTGAAGCTGGGTGGTGAAACGCAGGGAGCCCCAGAGCTGGGGTCTAAGCTCCCTGCCCCCCCAGAAGGCCCAGCAGAGGGGTCCTGGTCATACTTACAAGCTCTGTATGGACTCTTTCCTGACAACCCTAATAAACCTTCTGTTCTACTGGCTGGCTGAGAGTCACATTGAATCCCGGGAAGAGGGGTGCAGGACCTGACTCCCCCACACTCCGTGACACACAGCATGGAGAGAGAGATCAGGCCCAGCCACACTAGGGCCAACTGGTTTGGCCAGATGGGTTTTAAACATTGCTTGGTCAGCCAGAGTGAACTAGGCCAAACCATGTTCAAACCAAGTTAGCCCGAGCGAGGTTTAAAGCATGTCAGACTCCTCTGGCAAATGTGGCATTAATCCCTGTCTAGATGGGGCCCCATGGCGTGTATGAAGCATACTTCCCATTCACACTGTACAGTGACCCCATCACGAGGTAGGGATCCTGCTGAGCTCTTGGCTATGGCCATGGCCATGTTTAAACACCACAAAATGATGCCCCCCCATCCCGAGGGGCCTGTCACCCTATCAGTAGGGGAAAGAGACTTTTGAAGTGATAATCAACATGGCCCATTATGGACAGTTGACACAAAGGTGTTAAGGGTATTTAACTAGGATATTAAACCGGGGGGGGGAAATAGATTCAATTAACGTAATGACCGAGCCCTTCCCAGTCTATATTCAAACCTAAGGTAATGGTATCTAGTTTGCATATTAATACTTGAGACACCTTAGAGGCACCTTAGAGACTAACAAATTTATTTCAGCATAAGCTTTCGTGGACTACAGTCCGCTTCATCGGATGCATAGAATGGAACAAACTAGATACCATTCCTTAGGCTTGAATGTAGACTGGGAAGGGCTCGGTCATTACGTTAATTGAATCTATTTCCCCCGGTTTAATATCCTAGTTAAATACCCTTAACACCTTTGTGTCAACTGTCGGTAACAGGCCATGTTGATTATCACTTCAAAAGTCTCTTTCCCCTACTGATAACAGTTCCTTTCAATTAATTAGCCTTTTACAGTTGATATGGTTACTTTCACCTTTTCATGTTTCTCTGAATGTATAAATATCCTCCCACTGTATGTTCCATTCTATGCATCCAACGAAGCGGACTGTAGTCCACGAAATCTTATGCTGAAATAAATGTGTTAGTCTCTAAGGTGCCACAAGTATTCCTTTCTTATTTTCTCTTTTCTGGGTGTCATTCCTTGGGTCAGGCTCTCTCACGCACAGGCCAGCCAGGGCTCAGTCTGAGCTCTTCTGCAACCAGTTCCATAGCCAGGGCGGGTCTTCACCTGTGGTGTGTACTGAGGCTACAGTTAGCAGCAGTCTGGTGAGTTTGTGGTCAGCCAGATAAGCCAGGCTGGGCAAGGACATGCCACAGCCGGGTGCAGACAGGTTATTTTTGCAGACAAGGAAAGAGACAGTCCTAGGTAAATCTATGCTCTTAGCTAGTCCCCGAGCAGGCTTCCTGGACACACTTGAACGTGCCTGGAACTCCGCTGGGTGTGAGACAGGAGTGAGCGTAACCGTGTTTACAAACAAGCCCTGTAGGTTGTGCCAACACTAGCATGTTTCTTAAACTCCCACCTTGTACTAACACCGGTGCACCTCCGCTGGTGAGTGCACTAGTGCTGACAAGCCCACCAGCATTAACCACCCAGCAGCTCTAGATGACATGGTGTAAGAATGCCTGAGTCATGGCCCCACTAGGGCTTTCATCAGTGCTACCTCTCGTGGACTGCGCCTGTTGGCAAAGCCCCAGCGCAGAGCAGGCTAGGGAGAACCCAGAAGCTAAGGAACACCCTTTCTCACGGGAGCTGCCACAGAACCCACTGGTCTGAGAAGCAGCAGCTCCTATCGAACACTTTTATCAATGATCTGGAAGACAACATAAAATCATCACTGATCCTGTTTGCAGATGATACAAAAATTGGGGGAGTGGAAACAATGAAGAGGACAGGTCACTGATTCAGAGCGATCTGCATCGCTTGGCAAACTGGGCACAAGCAAACAATCTGCATTTTAATATGGCTGAATGTCAATGTACACATCTAGGAACAAAGAAGGCCGGCTGTTCTTACAGGCTGGGGGACCCTATCCCAGGGAGCAGTGACTCTGAAGGTGGATACTCAGCTGAACATGAGCTTCCAGTGTAATGCTGTAGCCAAAAGAGCTAATGTGATCCTGGGATGCATAAACGGATATCTTGAGTAAGAGCAGAGAGGTGGTTTTACCTAGGTATTTGGCACTGGTGCAACCACTACCGCAATACTATGTCCAGTTCTGGGGTCTGCAATTCAAGAAGGATGCTGATTAACTGGACAGGGGTCAGAGAAGAGCCACAAGAATGACTAAAGGATTAGAAAACATGCCTGATAGTGATGGACTCAAGGAGCTCAATCTATTTATTTTAACAAAGAGAAGGTAAAGGGGTGGCTTGATCACAGTCTACAGGTACCTACATGGGGAACAAATATTTGATAGGCTCTCAGTCAAGCAGAGAAAGATATATAACATGATCCAATCGTTGGACATTTGAAGCTAAAAAGTTCAGACTGGCATAAATAAGGCAAAACATTTTAAACTGAGAGTAATTAACCATTGGATCAACTTAGAGTCATGGTGGATTCTCCTTATACCTACCTACTGTATTTTCCACTCCATGCAACTGATGAAGTGGGTCTAGCGCACGAAAGCGTATGCCCAAATAAATGTGTTAGTCTCTAAGGTGCCACAAGGACTCTGTGTTGTTTTTGCTGATACAGACCAACACAGCTCCCCCTCTGAAGGCCTGACCGCGCCGTCGGAATGCTGATCCCAGACTGAGGCGGGGGGAAAGACAGCGAAGGAAGGAAGACTCCATGACCTCCCCTCAGATGGGCTTTGGCAACGGAAAGCCAATATTAGCAAGGGAAAGGGACTCCCACACCCCTACAGACACACTCTCTGCAGCTCTGAGCTGATTCACTAAAGCTAGACCAGGCCATTCATTGGAAGGCAGAGAAACTTGTTCAGCCCAGGAATGGTTTCTGAAGGTCCCCAGCTGGCAGCAGTGACCTGCCTGGTAAAAGAGAGTGTGGAGCTGGCCTGAAATGAAGTGGCTCATTGAGCTGTTTCCCAGCATCTCCTGAGAGCGAAGTTCCTGGGGATGAGCAAGGCCCAAAGCGGATGTGGCTCCGAGGCCAACAGCAGGGGCAATATTGAGGCACACGTTCCGTCTGGCAGGAAAGGAGTGTTGGGCCTCCAGGTTCTCTGGTTTGCAGAACACAAAACAGTGTAACAACCAGAGCATGGTAACGTCCTGCCCATGGAAACAGACCCAGTTGCTGCATCCCTTGGAGATCTGACTTATGGCCTTAACAGTGGGAGGGAAACAACAGTTAAGGAGCTAGAACATTCTGCCTCATACTGGCAGAGCTAATCTGGAAGCAGTCTGGGTGAGTTTGCACAGCTTGGGCGTCCTCCGTGCAGCTCCTGGACGCCTTCCATCACAGATGAGAGTTTTATGTCAAATTTTAAGTTTGACCACAAATATTTGAACCTCCCTGCACCACAAATGCAGTATCTTCTCTGTGGTTTTGCTGGCACCAAGCACATATTTACGGCTCTCTAGATGTCTGTCTGTCATTTAAATCTCTCACAGAAGTGCCAAAGGCTTCAAAGCAGACGGGGTCCTCAGGCAGACTCTGTGATTCACCCTCTCCAGCCTCTGTGAATCTGCCCAGGAAGGGAAGAGGTGCAGACGCAGGCCAAATCCATGCAGAGGGCACTGGCTAGGCTAAGCCATTGAATACTTACACTCTATGAAGTTTGCTTTCCAGAGAATGTCGTCTGAGATTCCACTCTACGGTCCCCAGTTCCTTGCCCTGGTGGATATCTGAACAGGGATGAAAGACCTGGGAATTTTCTGCTCTTTTCGGAAACTTGGGATAAGAAAACTTCTGAGGTTGGATGAGACCATTTAACTTCAGCAGCTCAAAACCACAGAAGTCAGTAAAGCGGCTACCACCTGGATACTGCTCAGAGTGGCTCTGCTCCTGTCCTCAGTGAGTCAAATACAAGCAGCTTTCACAGGTTTGAATCCAGACCTTACTGAACTGTGAGCCTGCCCTGGGGAAACTGGCTGCATTGCTCAGTAACTTGTAGCCTGTGAAAAGAACTGAAGTGTTTTGCTATGACAGACTGGTACTGAATATGGGAAAGGTCACTCTGCCAGGAAAAACATACTCCCTCCTCAGCCCCCAAACCAAGGGAACTCAGCGTTATCATTTCACCCCACTGAATACAGGGGGTGTAAATCAAAGAGTCTGACCAGAGGGTCTCTGAGCTAACACGCAGGTATACTGGGGAGTTATGGGGAGTGGCAGCAGGAAATCTGAGTTAATGTATGACTTGAGTCAGGTCCAGTGTAATTCTAGCAGGTTGTGTGTGTTTCATTTCCTTCATGTGTTTTTAGGCTAATACCCGAATTGGATGGTTGCTGCACTGATTTTCACGTGACTTTGTAAAGTTAAAATACTGCAGAGTGCACTACTCCCAGAATGCTGCTCTTACCACCTCGGAGACACCAGAAATCACTGTCAGACCCTCAGCAAACCAGCAGGGCACAGTGGTGTTACTAAGCAAAATCGCATTATGCTATGTGACGGAATGGGACTGTTCTTAATGTTTCTATGTCTCAGTTTCCCTGAGGCATGGGTTAAGTCTCTAGGTGGTGGGCTAAAGGTGTGTAATTGCAGAACCCTAGAGGGCCAGTGTAATGACAGAGAATGGCCGACACCCTGTCTCCTGATGATCTGGGCCCCTCCCCTGCAAAGGTGGGAGCTGAAGGTGTTGGAACAAAGGGATCAGGTGACCTCCTGGCCCGGGAAGGAGACAAAGGAGAGAGGAGGGGCTGAACAGTTTCAGTTTGGAGCTGGCCGGGGAGGAGGGGAGAGGGGCAGACAGGGTCTGGCCTCCCTGCCCCCGTTTGGAGCTGTGGGGTAAAATGCAGGGAGCCCCGAGCTGGGGTCTAAGCTCCCTGCCCACCGGAAGGACCCGCAGGAGGGGTCCTGGTTGTACTGACAAGCTCGGTTTGGACTGTGTTCCTGGCATCTCTAATAAACCTTCTGTTCTACTGGCTGGCTGAGACTCCCAGTGAATCCCAGAAAGAGGGGTACAAGCGCTGACTCCACTACACTTCGTGACAGCTCAATGAATGACAGAGCAAACATGCGCAGGGAGCAAGGCTGCCCGTGTTAGAGGAAACAGGTACCTAAGTCACAGCAGCATGATGTAAAGTCTCTGCTCCCAAAACCAAAAGCAGTACTCTGCAGAACATTGGCCCCATCCATCTGAACACAGCACCACGCCCCAGCGCGGCTGAATCTCAGGGAACCTGGGGAGTTTGGACAATCTCTAAATGAGAAGCAGCTGAAGCAACTGAAAGATTTCCCTACAAATAATAGCTGTCCACCTGGGCAGCCAATGTGCGCACCAGGCTCCAGGCAAGGGCCATGCGAACGTCCAGCAAAGCGGAGCTGGAATGGGAATGCCAACAGCCTCTAGGGAGTGGCACGGTCAGGCGGGGCGTGCAGGCTGTGGGGAGGAGCTCCCTGGCAACCTGAATTCCCTTGAAAACAGAGGGTGGGGCTATGGGAGGGAGTTTAATGACACCAGAAAAATGCCTCCACAACTTGGTCAGCTGCTACACCACAGCCCAAAGATATTAACGATACTGGCACTTCCCGCCACCACAAGAACCACACTGGCAGCATGCTCAGGGCAGGGCGGGAGGCCGCGCACTCACACCGCTTCCAGCTGCCAGGCTGGGGAGAGAGAAACGCTGCTCTGTACTTCACTCCACAGCGAACTGCTGCCACTTATGGGACTCCCGCTGACGTTAGGAGAGTCGTGTGCCTAAAGCCGGCATCCTCTGTGGGAAAGGGACGGCTTCGCTAGAACTGCCCCCGTGAATCCTGCTCTGCAGCCTTGTCTCTCAGCTGCTACTTGTCCTGAACACTCAGCTGGGCTGGCCGGCTCTCAGAATCACTCCTTCCCAGCTGGGCTGGGTGCTAGAAACACACCTAGGAAGGGGAACAGCTCGCCTGCAAGGAAAAACCTACTCTTTGTCTGTTCTCGCCAAAGCTCCTCCTCCTGGGACCCAGATGCAGAGAGCATTTGCTGGGCTCCTGCCCTGACACGGAGGAGCTGAACCAGAACAATGCGGGTGCAGACACTGGATGGGGCTGGACGAGGGAGGGAGGGAGCTGGGGGGGGCACTGATCCATTCTTTTGACTTCATTCACACACACAGCTGCTAGACCTACATTTCCTGAAAGCACAGTAGGAAGAGAGGGGTATGTGCTCGCTCCACCCTCCAGGGAACATTGTCCTTGCAATCCAGCTGTGCGCTAGGAGCCCATTTTGGCCTTTGGCAGAGCTGCGGGCCAGACATTACCAGCCCCGGTGTGAACAGAGCACTGCCCGCACTCAGACCGGAGAGGAGGGTGAGAGGGTCTGGGGGACTGCAGTGAATTCTGATGAGTTCAAGGTGAACCCCATGTTCACAAGCAGCAGAATGAAGGGAAGCTGTGACTGGTGAGATCTGAGCACAAGAGAAGGCGTGTTACACTGCTCATTGCCACAGCAAACATTACAGGCTCATTTCGTCCATGCAAAGAAACCATTAATGTAACAATCCCACTGCCCAGATACAATTCAAATGAATCAGGCTACGTCCAGCTACGGCTCCCGCGGCAGGGTAACTGCGCACGCAGTCGGCATGGGGTGTACACCTTTCCCCACTCAATGGCACACAAAGCTCCACAGAGCTGACACCAGTGCGTCAGTGCAGTGTGCCTGAGTCATGGCTGCCGGGGAACCTGCGCTCTCCTGACACTCGTGTGGAGCTGGAAAACGGCCTGTTAGCATTTCATTTACTAAGTTTTACAAAGAAGAGTCACTCAGCCTGAGTCACAGACAGTCCCAAGCTCCCTCGACTGCCAACGGAGCGTGAGTACGTAGCGGCAGCCAGGGCACACTGCATTACTGCCGCCCGCTCGCCCAGTGCAGCCCTGTACCACGGCACACTGCATTAGTGCCGCCTGCCTGCCCAGTGCAGCCCTGTACCACGGCACACTGCATTAGTGCCGCCTGCCCGCCCAGTGCAGCCCTGTACCACGGCACACTGCATTAGTGCCGCCTGCCCGCCCAGTGCAGCCCTGTACCAGGGCACACTGCATTAGTGCCGCCCGCTCGCCCAGTGCAACCCTGTACCAGGGCACACTGCATTAGTGCCGCCTGCTCGCCCAATGCAGTCCTGTACCAGGGCACACTGCATTAGAGCTGCCCGCCCGCCCAACGCAGCCCTGTACCAGGGCACACTGCATTAGTGCCGCCTGCCTGCCCAGTGCAGCCCTGTACCACGGCACACTGCATTAGTGCCGCCTGCCCGCCCAGTGCAGCCCTGTACCAGGGCACACTGCATTAGTGCCGCCCGCTCGCCCAACGCAGCCCTGTACCAGGGCACACTGCATTAGTGCCGCCTGCTCGCCCAATGCAGTCCTGTACCAGGGCACACTGCATTAGTGCCGCCCGCTCGCCCAACGCAGCCCAGTACCAGGGCACACTGCATTAGTGCCGCCTGCCCACAGCCCTGTACCAGGGCACACTGCATTAGAGCTGCCCGCCAGCCCAACGCAGCCCTGTACCAGGGGACACTGCATTAGTGCCGCCTGCCTGCCCAGTGCAGCCCTGTACCAGGGCACACTGCATTAGTGCCGCCTGCCTGCCCAGTGCAGCCCTGTACCACGGCACACTGCATTAGTGCCGCCTGACTGCCCAGTGCAGCCCTGTACCACGGCACACTGCATTAGTGCCGCCTGACTGCCCAGTGCAGCCCTGTACCAGGGCACACTGCATTAGTGCCGCCCGCTCGCCCAACGCAGCCCTGTACCAGGGCACACTGCATTAGTGCTGCCTACCTGCCCAGTGCAGCCCTGTACCAGGGCACACTGCATTAGTGCTGCCTGCCCGCCCAGAGCAGCCCTGTACCAGGGCACACTGCATCAGTGCCGCCTGCCCGCAGCCCTGTACCAGGGCACACTGCATCAGTGCCGCCTGCCCGCAGCCCTGTACCAGGGCACACTGCATCAGTGCCGCCTGCCCGCAGCCCTGTACCAGGGCACACTGCATCAGTGCCGCCCGCTTGCCCAGTGCAGCCCTGTACCAGGTGTTACGGAGTATAGGGGAGTCCGGCCTTGCACCCCTCTTCCCCGGATTCACTGGGAGTCTCAGCCAGCCAGTAGAACAGAAGGTTTATTAGAGATGCCAGGAACACAGCCCAACCAGAGCTTGTCAGTACATCCAGGACCCCTCAGTCGGGCCCTTCTGGGGGGCAGGGAGCTTAGACCCCAGCCTGGGGCTCCCTGCATTTCACCCCACAGCTCCAACCGGGGCAGGGAGGCCAGACCCTGTCTGCCTCCCTCGCCTCTTCTCCCGGCCAGCTTCCAACTCAAACTCTCTAGCCCCTCCTCCGCCTTTGTCTGCTTCCCGGGCCAGGAGGTCACCTGATCCCTTTGTTCTCACACCTTCAGCTCTCACCTTTGCCGGGGGAGGGGCCGGGCCATCTGTTGCCAGCAGACAGGGCCAGTCTCTGTGTCCAGGCCTCTGCCTTCTAGGGCTTTGTAACAATCATGCACTGTTGTCCCACCACCTAGATACTCAAGCACCGCATAGGGGAAACTGAGGCACCCACACAGTACTCAGGGAAACCTTAACTACAGTCCTAGTTCGTCACACCAGGGCACACTGTATTAGTGCTGACTGCCCGCCCAGTGCAGCCCTGTACCAGGGCACACTGCATTAGTGCTGCCTGCCCGCCCAGTGCAGCCCTGTACCAGGGCACACTGCATTAGAGCCGTCCGCCCGCCCAGAGCAGCCCTGTACTAGGGCACACTGCATTAGTGCTGCCTGCCCGCCCAGTGCAGCCCTGTACCAGGGCACACTGCATTAGTGCCGCCTGCCCGCCCAGTGCAGCCCTGTACCAGGACACACTGCATTAGTGCCGCCCGCTCGCCCAATGCAGCCCTGTACCAGGGCACACTGCATTAGAGCTGCCCTCCACCCAGAGCAGCCCTGTACCAGGGCACACAGCATTAGTGCCGCCTGCCCGCAGCCCTGTACCAGGGCACACTGCATTAGTGCCGCCTGCCTGCCCAGTGCAGCCCTGTACCAGGGCACACTGCATTAGTGCTGCCTGCCCGCCCAGAGCAGCCCTGTACCAGGGCACACTGCATCAGTGCCGCCTGCCCGCCCAGTGCAGCCCTGTACCAGGGCACACTGCATTAGTGCTGCCTGCCCGCCCAGTGCAGCCCTGTACCAGGGCACACTGCATTAGTGCTGCCCGCCCGCCCAGTGCAGCCCTGTACCAGGGCACACTGCATTAGTGCTGCCCGCCCACCCAGTGCAGCCCTGTACCAGGGCACACTGCATCAGTGCTGCCTGCCCGCCCAGTGCAGCCCTGTACCAGGGCACACTGTATTAGTGCCGCCTGCCCGCCCAGAGCAGCCCTGTACCAGGGCACATTGCATTAGTGCCGCCTGCCCGCCCAGAGCAGCCCTGTACCAGGGCACACTGCATCAGTGCTGCCTGCTTGCCCAGTGCAGCCCTGTACCAGGGCACACTGCATCAGTGCCGCCTGCCCGCCCAGTGCAGCCCTGTACCAGGGCACACTGCATTAGTGCTGGCTGCCCACCCAGTGCAGCCCTGTACCAGGGCACACTGCATTAGTGCTGGCTGCCCACCCAGTGCAGCCCTGTACCAGGGCACACTGCATCAGTGCCGCTGCCCGCCCAGTGCAGCCCTGTACCAGGGCACCCTGCATTAGTGCCGCCTGCCCGCCCAGAGCAGCCCAGTACCAGGGCACATTGCATTAGTGCCGCCTGCCCACCCAGAGCAGCCCTGTACCAGGGCACACTGCATTAGTGCTGCCTGCCCGCCCAGTGCAGCCCTGTACCAGGGCACACTGCATCAGTGCCGCCTGCCCGCCTAGTGCAGCCCTGTACCAGGGCACACTGCATTAGTGCTGCCTGCCCGCCCAGTGCAGCCCTGTACCAGGGCACACTGCATTAGTGCTGCCCGCCCACCCAGTGCAGCCCTGTACCAGGGCACACTGCATTAGTGCTGCCTGCCGACCCAGTGCAGCCCTGTACCAGGGCACACTGCATTAGTGCTGCCCGCCCACCCAGTGCAGCCCTGTACCAGGGCACACTGTATTAGTGGTGCCTGGCTGCCCAGTGCAGCCCTGTACCAGGCCCACCTGCAGCCAATGACATGCTCAGTAGAAGTTGCTCGGGAGGCATGTTCAGGATGCAGTTGTTCCATAGCCAAGCTAGGGAACCAGCCCTCAGGTTTCAAACATCAGCCATTTTTGCTGCCTCCATGTCTAAAAACCAGAACCGAGAAGGTTTGAAACGGGAAAGGATTTCTTCCACTCTCCCGTAACACAAACACAGCAAACACTAAACAACCGAACCAGGAAGGCCAGATGCCACAGCTGGGGAAGGACCAAGTACGGAACATTTTCCTCCCAATGTTACGGGGTGGGAAAGTGCCGAGGGCGGGGAAGGACGGATGCTGCCATCAACACAGCACCTGTCCATCCCTTCCAGGCCCCGAGAATCAGGAGAAGCTAAAATAGAAAACAACTGAAATTGCCTCAAACTCCTCACTAATCTAGGATCAGATCAAATACTGATCAAGTCAAGTGCTGCGATGGGTTAACGAGCACCAAGAGCAGCTGGAAGCGGCGGTAACAGGCGCCCCAACCAATGCACAACACAGCGTCTCCCTGGCTGCCTCCTGCCCAACCCTTTCCTCTTCTGCTGGCTCGGCCTCATCCACTCTCCTGGCTCAGGTACCATCTCACATCACCACTACTTCAAACTCAACACGCCCTGCTGCCTCCGAGCCCGTCCGTCACCTCCCCTCTGTCCCACCCTCACACTGTTGTCAGATCTTATTTCTTCTTGTCTAACATTGCTAGCCTCCCTCCTTTCCACTCCATGCACCCCAACCCTTTCACCCACACCATGGCCATGTCTCACCCGAGCACAGACCCCACCTCCACCCAATCCAACATGCTGCCCTCTGCCACCATTAGGACCATGTTACTCCTCCCCCTCAATGCCTCTCACTGGCTTCCTGCCGCCTTCTGCCTCCCATCCTGTTAACATCTGCTGGGATCTCACAGCTCTGTTCCCACCTGAATCTCTGATCATCTCCTTTGGGCACTGCGTGTGATGCAGCCTTTGCTTGCCATCTAGCTCCGTCTCCACCTTCTGCACTAGAACGTGTCCATCTCAGACACTCCTGACACCTGGAACAGCCTCCTGAGCCCGCAGTGAGCTCCCCACCCCATCTCGCTTTGCTCAGCAGCTCCCCTTGGTGCTGCCTGTGCCTGACCAGCAGTGGAGCAGCAGCTGACTCCCATCCCTCACCCTGACCTCCCACTTCCCCAAGCCCTGGGGCACGAGGTCCCGACTACTGTTCTACAGGGCAGGAACTGTACCTTAAAATGCCACACACACGTACAGGGCTGTATCTGCAATAACAAGAGCTTAGAAGCAAGCGCCTACGCTCACACAAATTCAAAGAAAATGTGGCCTTGTATTTTAAAAGCAGCAGTGATGTGGGGACAACACTGGCTGCCTGTGCTCTCGGGCAGGGCAGGGCAGCTGTGAGAGCACCCCACTAATACAGTGACGCTCTCCGGGACTCTTCCTGGGGCCGAAGGGGCGGAATTTCTCCGTATATCCAGCAGACGCAGTACTTCACATAGCTGTGGCGCAGCATCGCCAGGGCTTGGCAAGGTGAGAATTGCAATTCTTTTCGCTTTCGCACGTCTGAGAACCACATCTTGGTGTCTGCTCCATTGGGCTTGGTACCGACAGCTCCTCACGACTGTCCTGCTCTTTTGAAACGTTATGGTATGAGCATGAAGCTGGAATGTGTTAGTCCCAGGCTAGTAGAGAGACAAGGTGCGGGAGGTGAGATCTTTTATTGGACCAACTTCTGCTGGTCAGCGAGATCGACTTTCGAGCCACACAGGCCTGAAGAAGAGCTGTGTGCGGCTTGAGACCTTGTGTCTCTCACCAGCAGAAGTGAGTCCAGTGGAAGCTATCCCTCACCCACCTTGTCTCTCTCCTGGTACGTGTGTCGGTCTGGGAGCTCTCCAGATGAGGCAGACCTGGATACGGGTGAAGTGAACCCGCGCAGGGCGCTAAAACAGGCTATGAAAGACAGGGAGAACGCCAGCACATGAGGTTTCATCAGTTACTTCATGAGGACATAGGTTTCCCTCCCCACTGGGCTTTCCAAACATTAGCTAACATAACCCCTAGCTCTACCTCGGTGTCCACACCTGACAGGAGAAAACGGCGGTAACTGAGGCAGAAGATGACCAGGACATGGACAAGTGTCTTAGCCACCAGGACAAAAAGGAAGGTTTGATTTTCCATACATGGCTGACAAAACACCAGCAAGAGTTGACTATGGCGAGGATGTGTGGGGAGAAGGAGGGGACCGCCAGTGACAGGGTGGGTGGTGCTGTTGCTCGCTGCAGTGCAGGATGGCAGAACGGAGAAGGCTTGGTTGGACGAAAGAGCTCAGTTAGGCCATACTGAGTGTGGGCTGGCAGCCATCCATCCGCGGGATGAGATGTCAGAGACAGGCAGATATGCAGGACTGGGCAGGGTAGGGCAGAAGTATATTTTTGAGTCATTAGCACAGAGATAACTGAATCTATGCTAAGGGTGCCCAAGGACAGGGTATACAGGAGCCAGGAGAACCAGGAGAGTATAGGGTCTTGACAGTATGATCAACAGTACTGAAGGCTACCCACAAAGCTCAAGGAGGCTCAGGCTGGAGGAGAGGCTAAAGACTTGGCAAGGAACAATCACTGGGGAGCCCAGGCTGGTGTGCATGTGTTGATGGATTTAGTTACTCTGGGACAGGTTTTCTGCTAGAGATGCAGCTTTAGTGAGTGAGAGCCGTCTGAGTGGAGAGGGCAGGAACCAGACGGGGCGGTGTACCTGGAAGGGCATTAGAAGACCCTGTCCAGCAACACTGGTTAATGGCTACTTCCAGGAGCTTAGATATGCGCAAGATAAGGGAAATGAGACAGTGGCTGGAGAAACAGGTGGGACTGAAGGTGATTGTTCCTCTAAGGATGGGGGACAGCAGTGTATGCTTCTATGCTAAAGGGAAGAAGGCGAGAGAGAGTGAGAGGAAGGGGCTGAGTGTAGGGGTGAGGACATCAGTAACTGGGAGGGAATGGGGTCAGTGGAAGGGACAGTAAGAAGCAGCCCTGGGTCAGAGCCTGGAGTAAAGGAGTCAAGGGGTCTGGGAGGGGATGTGTGTATTTAATAAAGAAGAGAGGGCTGGGGGCGAGGGAGGAGGAGGGCTGGCACAAGGCTGGGACCCAGAATTACTACTCATGCTGAGTGCTGGCGGCGCGCTCAGCGCAGGATGAGACACTGGGAAGAGTTGTGCTTACAATCTAACCCGAGAGCTCAACTGCTCTGGGTGACCCAGGAGTGCCTGTCTGCCAGTGCTGGGTGCGGGTGGGTGGCAGGGAAGGTGCCCCTGAGCAGGTATTATAAATGAGAGGATGGGGAGGGGTTCCAGGTGCAGGGACCGGTGTGGGAACAAGTGCAAGCCGAGAGTGAGAGGAGGAGGGGAAGGGAGAAGTGAGGCAGGATTCCCTGGCAGGGCAAGGGTGAGAAAAGAGCAGAACCCGGCCTGGCTGACAAAGGGAGGCTTCAGGACTGGGCTAACTGTGCTCATGTTCCATTCAAGGCAAGAGCTAGCGTATGCAGAAGGGAGGCCAAGGGAAGGTGTGATCTAGACACCCATGGGTGGCTGGGCTCTCTCCAGCCCTGTGGAAATAGAGACAAGCCGAGGAGAACAATGGAAAAGGAGATAATTTCTATTAGCAAGAATATAAGACTTGGAACCTCTGGGCTGTCTCTTGACACCTAATTAATTACCAGGTAGCATCCCCTTGAAGTTGCCAACACAACGCATGCAAGTTCCAGCACGATTCAGAGATGAACTTTGCAATAAACTTTAGCGTTTTACTTCATCTCCTGCCACAGCTTGAGATCCTGCAGGAGGGGGAAGAGGCGGGGGTGGTGAGGGACAAAATCTAAAGCAGACGGGATCATTGCTGACTAATGCACTCATTAACGGTCTCTGAAACAGAAACTCAATTTCCCTGAGAGCAGCAGCTTCCAGCCAGGTGAGAGCTGCTTGTATTTTCAGGTCCTGGTATGTGCTCCTCCCCACCTCCTGCAGTAAGATACCAGGCCCCTGCACACCCCTGACTGCAGCTGACTCCCCTGGGTTCCTTGCTTTGGGTATGATGGGAATCAATCTTTGGAACCCCTGAAGAACTTGGGCTCTACGTGAAATGACTTTCAAGAAGACGACAAAAAAGAACGCTAGGAGGAAAGGGACAAGACAGAGAGTGCTGACAACTCAGAGGACAAGAAAAAGTGAAGACTGAGAAAACAGGCAACCTAGAAGTGAAAGACTCCATATCCCGCTCCCAGAAGCGGGCTTACAACCTGGACAACATGACAGTGGCTGTGAAGGACTATTCCCTAGCGAGCAAGAGGGAAGCCAGTGGAAAAAGATTTCTCCCCTTCGTAGAGGGTGCATTCTCTTTTCAATTCACCTTTCTGCAGCACTCTGTGCAGACGGTAGGCTAGGGGGCTACAGGGCTGGGCAGCGATGTTCCTGGACAGAATTCTGCAGGGACAGAGCAAAGAAGTCTGGCCATGCCAGGCAATCGACAGGTCACTGCAGCGAAAGCCCAAACTGCTCAGCACTCCAAGCATCTCTGGAACCATCCCTCCCGAGGAGGATCCTACCCAGCCTAGTCCCAGAAAGACCAAGGGATTGGGGCTGCACACATCACACAGCACAGTGGTCACTGCCTCTCTCTATGCTGTAATGAGAAGGCCAAGTTCAGGTGTGCACCCCTCGTTACCAGGAAGGTATCAACAACCTGCAGAGAGGTTCCAAGAGGGGGGCTCAGCACCTGGCCATGTCCCAGAAGGGTGAACAGGAGCTCTGAGCAGTTCAAGGAAGCATGACGAGGTGTGAGAAGATGGAAGACAGGGAAAGGTAGGCTGAAGCTCAGGACACGCTTTCTGGCAGTATGAGATCCATCTCCCAAGGGAATGGCGGGAGCCACCGGGCTTCGAGGACACAAACCTAGACTGCACAACACACTAGAAAATGTCCAAGGGAACAGTGCTGTCCTGCTTTGAGGAAGGTATGGAAAGGACAGGCAGCACCATCCTGAGCTGGGGATGTTCAACGCCCCAAGGGACACGACTACACCCAGTGTCCATTAACTGTTGGAAGGGTTGTGTTCAGGCCACCCCCTGGAGGAGACGTTTCTAGAGCGACAGCTTTCTTGTCTCAATGCAGTCAGTACTCCTTTGCCTGCGATTTCCACCCTCTGCAATACAACAGCAGCTGGCCCCTTGGGGAGGGGACTTAAAACCAGCCCTTGGAATCAGAGCCCCCCATCTCTGCGTTAAAGGCCAGAGCTCTTTCTGGGGCCATGGAGTACTTACTTGACGCCTGACTGTCCTGTTCTCTACCTCTCTCCAGGCCAATCCAAAAGGTTTAATTTCTTTGAAAGCACCTTGATGTGAACCCAGGGAACGAGAGGACATCCCCTCCAGAAACACATGGGGACTCTCCCTGTCAAATGCAAGTCCGGTTCACCCTCAAAGTGCCTGACTTCCTGGGAACACTTCAAAACCAGCAACCGGTCAGAGTTTAATTCTGTCCCAGGATTGTTAACAACAATGCAATATTGGTGCATGAATTTTGTTGCTTGTGTAAAAGCTGATGCAGCCCTGGAGAGGGAGGTTCTCTTCTTCCACAAGACAAAGCAGGGCAAGGGCAGTTTAGTCTCTGTGGTCCACTCAGTCCTCAGCCCCAACAAGGAGGCCAATCATTGAGAAATGTGGTTTAGGTGATGTGGAGATCTGTTTCCCTAGGTGCCGGACTGCGCCCCCCCCGGTCAGTCAGCAAACAGAGATCAGACGGGAATGGCCGCAAGTGGCTCTGAACCAGCAACGTGGAGGTGAAAGGCTCTGTGTCCCATGCCCACAAGACACCAAGCCCTCTGATTCTATCCCAGTTGTAAAACCAATCCACAGCTGAACGGGTCCACCGCTGGGATGGTCTCTGAACCAGTGAGTAGGTGCAAAGATCTCTAGGAGGCTGCACAAGGGTAACTCAGCCACGGCCCAGCCCTATTTCCAGAGTGACAATTCCAGACATTACCGTGGAATCAGAGCCAATATTCAAATAATGAGAGAAAAGTGCAGGGAAAGGGAGGGCGAAGGCGGGATGAGTGAGGGGAACACACTGGGAGCTACAAACAATGTTAAGTATGAGGGCAAAGGAAATTAAACCTGGAAACTCAGCCACAGTCAAGAATCCAGTCCCAGTCTAGGCAGGGAGTTTACACTGGGCTTCTAAATAGACATGTTTTTCAAACAACAAGCTTTCTGGTTCCTCAGCTCGGTCATTGTGACAACACAGGAGAAGAAATGGGATCGCCGCCCTGACACACACGGCCATCCTGACTTGATGGTCCAGTCTTACAATCCAGGTTCAGGTGGGAGATGAAGAGACGTGCCAACGATCTGCACACAGAGCCTCCCAAAGTGAACTGCCCTTGGGATGAGCTAAATGGAACACAAGGCTCTGGGTTCCCACCACCCCCTTCGGCACTTCTAGACTGGCGGTGTAATCCGATCGGAGTCCAGTCCCGTCCCAGAGAGACTCTCCCCTGTGGCCTCCATGTCTGTGGGCCAGGAGAAGGGCAGGAAGTGACAACCTGCGAGTGTTAGTCAGATGTGGTGCCTCCTTCCTCCCTGGCCAGTGCATTCTGCTCAGCAGTCGGATAGTCACATATTTTTTTAATTTGATATAATTATCTCCTAGAAGTTACTGTAGGCAGCCTCTTGGGATCCAAAGCAATTAAGTGGAGATAAATTTCTTTCATGGAGCAAGCTGTCAAAGGATGAAGCAATTTTCATTCCCCATTTGAAGTGGAAGCTTTGGGTCATGCATGGTTTATTTGAAACAATGCCATCACCTAAAGCTGCTGATCTTATCTGTATTTCCCTGTCTCTCCATTTCAAACCGCTGAAGATGTGCAGCGTGGCACTGCCTGAAGTGATGACATCTGGCACTGGGCCAGCAACTGAAACAAGCTACTCCGCCCTGAGACTGAGTGCAAGAGGCCAGGCATTCCAATTAAAGAGGGGGAAACGGATGGGAAATCTGGGAAGCCCTAAAAAGTGGGGAGCCTGCCTGAGTGGCCGTGAAACCCTCTAGCTAGAGGTGTTTTTTAGCAAAGCTTTTGATATGGTCTCCCACAGTATTTTTGCCAGCAAGTTTAAAAAGTATGGATTGGATGAATGGACTATAAGGTGGATAGAAAGCTGGCTAGATTGTCGGGCTCAACAGGTAGTGATCAACGGCTTGATGTCTAGATGGCAGCCGGTACCAAGCGGAGTGCCGCAGGGGGTCAGTCCTGGGGCTGGTTTTGTTCATAGACTCATAGACTTTAAGGTCAGAAGGGACCATTATGATCATCTAGTCTGACCTCCTGCACAATGCAGGCCACAGAATCTCACCCACCCACTCCTGGAATAATCCTCTCACCTATGTCTCAGCTATTGAAGTCCTTAAATCATGGTTTAAAGACTTCAAGATGCAGAGAATCCTCCAGTAAGTGACCTGTGCCCCATGCTGCAGAGGAAGGCAAAAAACCTCCAGGGCCTCTGCCAATCTACCCTGGAGGAAAATTCCTTCCCGACCCCAAATATGGCGATCAGCTGAACCCCAAGCATATGGGCAAGACTCACCAGCCAGACACCCAGGAAAAAGTTCTCTGTAGTAACTTCTAACATCCCATCATTGACCATTGGTCAACATCTTTATTAATGATCTGGACGATGGGATAGATTGAACCCTCAGCAAGTTGGCGGATGACACTGAACTGGGGGAAGAGGTAGATATGCTGGAGGGTAGGGATAGGGTCCAGAGTGACCTAGACAAATTGGAGGATTAGGCAAAAAGAAATCTGATGAGGTTCAACAAGGACAAGTGCAGAGTCCTGCACTTAGGAAGGAAGAATCCCATGAACCGTTACAGGCTGGGGACCGACTGTCTAAGCAGCGGTTCTGCAGAAAAGGACCTGGGAATTGCAGTGGATGAGAAGCTGTATATGAGTCAGCAGTATGCTCTTGTTGCCGAAAAGGCTAATGGCATATTGGGCTGCATTAGTAGGAGCATTGCCAGCAGATCAAGGGAAGTGATTATTCCCCTCTATTTGGCACTGGTGAGGCCACACCTGGAGTATTGCATCCAGTTTTGAGCCCCCCACTACAGAAAGGATGTGGACAAAATGGGGAGTGTCCAGCGGAGGGCAACGAAAATGATCAGGGGGCTGGAGCACATGACTTACGAGGAGAGGCTGAGGGAACTGGGCTTGTTTAGTCTGCAGAAGAGAGGAGTGAGGGGGGATTTGATAGCAGCCTTCAACTACCTGAAGGGGGGTTCCAAAGAGGATGGAGCTCGGCTGTTCTCAGTGGTGGCAAATGACAGAACAAGGAGCAATGGTCTCAAGTTGCAGTGGGGGAGGTCTAAGTTGGATATTAGGGAAACATTACTTCACTAGGAGGGTGGTGAAGCACTGGAATGGATTCCCTAGGGAGGTGGTGGAATCTCCATCCTTAGAGGTTTTTAAGGCCTCGCTTGAAAAAGTCCTGGCTGGGATGATTTAGTTGGGGTTGATCCTGCTTTGAGCAGGGGGTTGGACTAGAACCTCCTGAGGTCCCTTCCAACCCTGAGATTCTATGGTACCTTAATGAAGGGCAGGGCACCATCCTGATGGAGGGATGAGAACAATGCCATTCTCTGGGAAATACCACGCCAGGCTTTGCCTCACTTCTAGTGCTTTGGGGACAATATCAGACTGCCCACGAGCACCAAGCTGGTGACAAGAGCTCATTGCGGCTGAATATCACAGCCGCAGCAGAAACCAAAGTCACAGTTTAGTACCTGTCAGGAGGGTATGTGGTTCTGTAGAGCACAGCAGGGATCTCTGCAGGATTAATACACAAATCCAACAGCTCCACTCCTCTGCACATGAGAACACACTGCAGTCTCTCCAAGAGTTTATTTCACAGCATACAAACAAATCAACCAACCAAACACACCCCAAAATGGAGTTTTTACCCAAAAAGGGAGGAGAGCCAGAGATGCTGTGGAGTCCATTAGAGGCTGCACTCCTGCGGTTGATTTTACTAGGATGGAAATCATCACTATGAGTGGAAGATCCCTCAGAGTCCTCCCTGTAACAAGCCAATATCACCCTGTGCAGCACAGGAAAGCCAATGAGCAGGGGCTAGGTCCAACAGCAGCATGGAGCCAAGAGCTAGAATGGGATCCAGAGGGTAGCTGGATAATTCCAAAGGACACAGCATGAGCAGAGGACTCAACGTGCAGTGAATGGCCATCTCTCTCATTCCAAGGAAAATTTCAGGTTATTTTGTAGTTCCTAGCTTGGAATACTCAGGGGGAAAACCTTCAGAAATGCTGGCCTGGATGCTCCAGGGGACTGAAATACTCAAGAGCCTCACAACACCTTCACTTAAAACTAAAAAAAAGTTTGGGTCCCAATGATTTGTTTGGAAATTGGTCCCCAAACCTCTCACCCAATGGTCAGAGTTGCATATATCACCAGAGCCAGTTCATGACCACAGAGAGATCAATTGGCTGGTCTAGTTGGACTAATGCAAACGCCTATTGTCCATTGCCAGTATTGCTTCTTTCATGACCATAGAATCATCATAGGACTGGAAGGGACCGCGAGAGGTCACCTAGTCCAGTCCCCTGCACTCGTGGCAGGACTAAATATAATCTAGACCATCCCTAACAGGTGTTTATCTAACCTGCTCTTAAAAATCTCCAATGAAGGAGATTCCACCACCTCCCTAGGCAATTTATTCCAGTGCTTAACCACCCTGACAGTTAGCAAGTTTTTCCTAATGTCCAACCTAACCCCCCCTTGCTGCAATTTAAGCCCATTGCTTCTTGTCCCAGCCTCAGAGGTTAACGAGAACAATTTTTCTCCCTCTTCCTTGTAACAACCTTTTATGTACTTGAAAACTGTTATCATGTCCTCCCCTCCCCCCCAGTCTTCTCTTCCCAGTAGCAGCCATGAAGGGGTGGAAGAGTGGACCAGTCTCCATGGGCTGATAGGAAGTGAAGACTCTTTCACTCCTTCATGGCTGATACTCCATTTACAAATTAGCAGTATTCATAATGATTTACGAAGCATAACACGTCCGTACAGAAATCCAGCAATCAGTGCATCCACTAAAAAATCCCTCCCCGTTCTACGTGCACTAACCCTTAGGGCCCTGGCATTTTCAGATTGCTAGCCTACTGAATGCTTAGCTGGCTGTAAATCCACCACTATGGTATCTGAGACACTTCACGTCCACAGTTACCACAGGATACTGATAGCAGGAGACTCCTATAGCCTGTCTCACACCAGTGCAATCAATAGTGAACATATTTCACTAGTGACAGTCAGAGGGAAATCAGTCTGGATGTTTGTATCTGAGATGAGGTTCCATCTAGGGGTCTTCAAGAACATACATAGATTTCTGAGCAAAAGCAGTTCCGGCACAGACTGGGCTGAGGAGAGCTCTGACCATGAGAGTTTCTTGCATCAGCTGATGGATCAAAATTCATTTGGTTATTTAGGACAGAAGTTGAACTCTCTTTAAAAAAAAAAAAAAGAAACATTCCACCATGAAGTGGAGGAAAGCAAAATATCTCATTTGATCACGGGTAAAATTTTCAAAAGTGCCAAATGTCTTAGGAGCCGAAGTCCAATTTTCAAAAGTGATGTAAGGGGCTTAAAAGCCTAAATCTAACGGGAAGGCAATAGGTCACTAAGTCCCTTTTGAAAATTGACTTAGGTTCCTAAGTCATTAGACCCTTTTGAAAATTTTACCCAATAGTAGCTTTTTCAAATTTATAAAAAAATCGGTGTCCCTGTGACACATGGGTATCGGGTATTATACACACAGACCTATTACTAGGAAGGCATTGGTAACTGAGTCAAGGTTACATCCACTATTTCAGCTACAGAGGGGGTTTTAAATCCTTGCTGTAGGTGAAAAAAATGTTGGCCAAAGTCAAAGTCACACCACTTTCTTTTGGGGCAAAGACTGATTTTTCTGGAAAGCTACAAGAAAATCCATTCAGTCATTTAGGAATTGGAAGAAGCTTGTGTCTAATATGTTTTCTGGACCTCTCTAATTTACAAATGGCCTTGTTTCCACACCAGAAACTTTGTTTTAGATTTGTATCGACCACTCTCAAGCATAGGGTAGTTTTGAAAAAATTAAAAAGAACAAAGTTTTCACCAAGAAGGTTGATGGTGATTGGACGTCTAACATAGTGAATGCCAGTAAAAATGAGGTAGGACCAGAGGCTAAAATAGAGAAAGAACAAGTTAAAAATTACTTAGATAAGTTAGAGGTCTTCAAGTCACTAGGGACTGATGAAATGCATCGTAGAATACTCAAGGAGCTGACTGAGGAGATATCTGAGCCATTAGCGATTATCTTTGAGAAGTCATGGAAGATGGGAGAGATTCCAGAAGACTGGAAAAGGGCAAATATAGTGCCAATCTATAAAAAGGGAAATAAGGACAACCCAGGGAATTACAAACCAGTCAGCTTAACTTCTGTACCCGGAAAGATAATGGAGCAAATAATAAAGCAATCAATTTGCAAACATCTAGAAGATAGTAAGGTGATAAGTAACAGTCAGCGTGGATTTGTCAAGAACAACTCATGTCAAACCAACCTGACAGCTTTCTTTGACAGGGTAACAAGCCTTGTGGATGGGGGAGGAGAGGAGGGAGGAGGAAGCGGTCGATGTGGTATATTTTGACTTTAGTAAGGCTTTTGATACTGTCTTGCATGACCTTTGCATAAACAAACTAGGGAAATGCAACCTAGATGGAGCTACTATAAGGTGGGTGCACAACTGGTTGGAAAACTGTTCCCAAAGAGTAGTTATCAGTGGTTCACAGTCATGCTGGAAGGGTATAATGAGTGGGGTCCCGCAGGGATCAGTTCTGGGTCCAGTTCTGTTCAATATCTTCATCAATGATTAAGATAATGGATAGAGAGTTCACTTATAAAGTTTGCAGACGATACCAAGCCGAGAGGGGTTGCAAGTGCTTTGGAGGATAGGATTATAATACAAAATGATCTGGACAAACTGGAGAAATGGTCTGAAGTAAAGAGGATGAAATTCAATAAGGACAAATGCAAAGTGCTCCATTTAGGAAGAAACAATCAGTTACACACACACAAAATGGGAAATGACTGCCTAGGAAGGAGTACTGCGGAAAGGGATCTGGGGGTCATAGTAGATCACAAGCTAAATGAGAGTCAATAGTGTAATGCTGTTGCAAAAAAAGCGAATATAATTCTGGAATCTATTAGCAGGAGTGTTGTAAGCAAGATATGAGAAATAATTATTCCGCTCTACTCTGTGCTGATTAGGCCTCAACTGGAGTATTGTGTCCAGTTCTGGGCGCTATATTTCAGGAAAGATGTGGACAAATTGGAGAAAGTCCAGAGAAGAGCAACAAAAATGATTAAAGGTCTAGAAAACATGACCTATGAGGGAAGATTGAGTTTGTTTAGTCTGGAGAAGAGAAGACGGAGAGGGGACATAACAGTTTCCAAGTATATTAAAGGTTGTTACAAGGAGGAGGGAGAAAAATTATTCTTCTTAACCTCTGAGGATAGCACAAGAAGCAATGGGCTTGAATTGCAGCAAGGGGGGTTTAGGCTGGACATTAGGAAAAACTTCCCAACTGTCAGGGTGGTTAAGCACTGGAATAAATTGCCTAGGGAGGTGGTGGAATCTCCATCATTGGGGATTTTTAAGAGCAGGTTAGACAAACACCTGTCAGGGATTGTCTAGATAATACTTAATCCTGCCATGAGTGCAGGGGACTGGACTTGGTGACCTCTCGAGGTCCCTTCCAGTCCTATGATTCTATGTAAGTTATTAATATTATTCACAATCATTGTCTCTATTTATACTAGAGAAGCCGACAGACAAAAATATTGGTCAAAGATAACATTTTATTTGTAAAATGCTGACAATCAACATTTTATGTCAAAATGTTGTTGCTTTAAACAAGCTTTTGGTGTGCATTATTTCCAGAGACATTCCGTGTTAAGGATGTTGCAGAAATGTATGAGGAGGATTTCACATGGCAATATTGGCAATAACCAAATGGATGAAGCCCAAAGGGAAATAATTATTGTAAAGTATCTGGTCACCATTAGATTTGTAATGGCAATGTTGCAGTTCTGTAGTTTGCAGATGAGTCTACTTCCTTCAGCAGCTGTCACTCTATGCCAACAACGTCTGTGTCTGGGAAGAGTTTAAATCATTCCCAGGTGAGGCCACACATAGTAGCTCCACTGCCTTCCTAAGGGAGAAAGATGATTTGTAGCTCAGGCACTGGACTGAAACTCTGCAGACGTAGGGGTTTGTTCCCTGCTCTGAAACGAACTTCCTGCCGAACCTGGAGCAAGTTCCTCAGTTCTCCACGTGGGGATAATTCTTCCCTACCTCACAGGGGTATTATGAAGATGCATTGTCAGATGCTCACATGTGCTCTGGTGATGAGCGCCACAAACATGGCCCTGACATTCTGAACACTGAAGAACAAAGACTCCATGATGATACACCCTGTCCTGGGGTCTAACAAGGCCTCCTAGCTAATGTGAGATGTAGCTGTATTGCATGAATAGATGACACAAAGATGGTGAGCCTAACGCCATTAAACAAAAGGGAGACAGATTCTGCACCCATACAAGCAAGGGAAAGGGCCTTCCTGCAGATAGAAATGTGGCTAGCAGACTTGGAAGTCAATGACAGAAGGTCATTTTCCATCTCCCAGAGAGACAGAGTATAGATACACATCTGTGATTTGGGCTGACCACTCCCTCCATTTCACGAAGTCTTTACTTTTTTGGCAAGTTTCCCAGAATGTGGCTCTTAGCCAGGCTAATAGTGAGGAACTACAATGACTGAGAAGTTCTCTCCTATTATTGGGGTCTTTCTCCAGGTGTCGTGAAGCTCCTTTGAGTAGCTACACTGATGGATACCGAATCCTGTTGATACTCCTGTGTGGCATTTTAATGCAAGGAACATGACTGAAGATCCAACATCAAAAACATGAAACATGACAATTAAGGATCAAGCCCAACAGCTAAGGGAATGGTCAGAGGGCAAAAGTGTGAGGCCCAATATGGCTAAGGGCATGAATTAGGAGGCTCAATGGCTCAGAGCTAGTTCTGGCAGACGAATATACTGACACACGAAGAGAAGGGAGTTAAGGGAGCGAGGTAACTCTCTTCTCTCCATGTGTCAGTATAACAATGCCCGCATCTGTCATTTTCTCTCCATGCATCTGAAAAAGTGGGGTTTTTACCCATGAAAGCTTATGCCCAAACAAATCTACTAGTCTTTAAGGTGCCACCAGACTTCTCGTTGTTTTTGTGGAGAGAGACTAATGCAACTACCCCTCTGATACTTGACACCAGGCAAGGCACTGGATTTTAATGAGTTCTTTTGATATACATGCAGGCTAACCAGCAAATTCCAAAAGATCTGAATTCAACATTTCACTTCTTAATACATTAAAGAGGTGGTGAAGAACGCCCCTTTCATAGAGCGCTGTGAACTACCTGGCACTGATATTCTGCCAGGATGGAGGGTTTAGTACCACTTAAACACGGCAGTGAAAAACTTCCAGTGCAACAGCAGCAAGCCTCATAGCCACTCCTCACTCCCGAGAAAATGTCTGCTGCAAGCAGAACACGCCCATCAGAATGGACTCTGTATTACTATCTCCCCAGAAGATGCTGCGCGGGAGACCTCACACTTGGATTCTCTTCCTAGGTTACTCCCCTAATTAATCCTGATGTTTCCTGGTGCCTGAGTTTGGGACCATGTGCTCAGTAAGATCTCTGAAGAGAAAGGAGCTTCCTGTTTCCCAAGAGTCCAGGCCGAATCCATTGAGCACCACTTACCACAAAGACTGAACAAAGAGGAGTTTCCCGTGAACATCGCCTGACTGGTAGTGGTGATGTGTGATGATGACAGTAATCTGATCTACAGGAGAAGTTTCCTAAATACTGACGGGCTGAAAACAGCCCTGGGGTGAATCAGATTTACTCTGTGCTCTCAACATCAGTGAGTGGAGCTAGCCATTCACCTTTGACCCGAATACTTTCTTCTTCGCCACTAGGAACACTTAATATGAGAGTCTAGAGGCTTTTCACTGGTGGTCATGCCATACCTCCAGTCAATGCTGGAAAGACATGGAGTCAGTGCAATGGGGCTAGAACAGAGTGCTGCCAATGGAACTGCACGCATGCTGGCAGAAGTGAGTAGTATCCAGACTGACTGTCTGCATCACTGAGAATTGGCACTGTGTCCTACCCAGCAAAGCAGGGGGAGGCTGGGACAGGAGATGGGTGGGCGAAGGCAGCGGAGATGGATGTCAGTGGGTCTCAGGAAAATTTTTGGTCACACTCATGGCAGTGACAGTCAAAGTTGTTTACTGTGCCTGTTTTCCAGAGCACATGCTCCTACCCCCAAGCTCCCGTGCACTCCCACCTCCCCTGCACTGCGCCCTGCAGTGACAGCCAAAGACATAGCCTGGGCCTCCCAGTTGCTGCACAAGGTGCTCTGCAATCCCAGGGCAGTGCAAGGCTGCCCATAACTCAGGTTAGGCTCAGACCAGGCCCACAAGCAGGAAGGACACTACTTCCCCTATGTGGGGGAAGGCCCCCATCTGTCCCAGGAGGGATGAATTCTGAATGGGAACGGTTTCCAGTGACCGGGGTACTTTCACCTCCTACAGTGCCATCGGACACCACTTCAGAGATGGGGCTTCCTGGAGAGCAGTGTCTCCTGGGGGGCAGAGACGGGCAGGCCTGTCAGAATTCAAAGGACACTTTCCCACTGAGGCCTCCGGAACCCCCCGAACATGCAGGGCTGGCTCTGAATTCACAGATGGAGTCAGCTGGTTCCACATGATGTCCAGAGGCTCTGGCACTCACACTACTAGCTCCCTCCGACTGCAGCAGGAGTCAGGGTCTACCCCAGGGCACTGAATTAAACAGCATTTCCTTCACCAGCTTCTGTCCCTGGGAGGCAGAGCTCACGGCCCCGGAGGCATAATACTCGGCATCCCCCTGGGGTGCGTTAATGTTAAAGCAGAGAGGGCAAGTCTGGGCAGAGCAAGGATTATTGCACGGACATTCTGCCCCGTGCTTGATATCTAGCCCACACTTCAATACTGTTGCTTTGTGTCAGCGGGCAGCCAGCCATCCCCACAGATCTTCTGCGTGGCTGGATGAGCTAAGATGAAAGGCTTCAAACTCCTGAATACACCACACCTGCAGCAACCAGCAGCTCACGGCACATAGTGAATGGATTCTCAGCTGGCTAATCAACAGGTCTCAAAACGTAATGGCAAACAGGGAATCACCACTGAGTGGGCATGTTTCCAGTGGGGTCCCGCAGAGATTGGCTCTTGGCCCTGCACTATTTAACATTTTTTATCAATGACTTGGAAGGAAACATAAAATAATGACTGATAAGTCTGTAGACGACACAAAGATTCGGGTAGTAGTAAATAACGGAGATGGTTCACTAATACAGAGCTTGATAAAATGGGTGCAAGGAAACAGTCCTGTTTCAATACAGCCAAACGTTAAGTTATACATCTAGGAACCATTTGCAGGTCTCATAGGATGGGGAACGATGTTTTGGAAAATGGTGACTCTGAAAGGGACGTAGGGAACATGATGGAAACCATCCGAACATGAGCTCTCAAGGTGATGCAGCGGCCAGCAGAGCCATCCTGGGCTGTGTAAACAGGGGAATATCCAGTGGGAGCAGAAAGGTAATATTACCTTGCTATTTGGCACTTGTTACCAAAATACTGTGTCCAACCCTGGTGTCCACAATGTAAGAATCAAGAAGGATGCTGAAAAATGTGGCGAGGATTCAGAGAAGAGCCATGAAAATGATTAGCGGGTTGGAAAACATGCCTGATAGCGGGCAGGTCTGCACTACTGCTTAAATCGATGGAACTTACAAAGAAGCCCGGCCCCCGAGCGACGCAAGCTTCGCACTGTCCATACCGGTGCTACGTCAGCGGGAGAGCCACGGCGGAGCACTCTCCCGCTGGCAGAGCACGTCTTCACCAGATGCGCTACAGTGGTGCAGCTGTGCCGATGTAGCGCAGACTTACCCAGTGACAGGTCAATCTATTCAACTGAACTAAGAGAAGGTTAAGGGATGACTTGTTCATAGTCTGCAAGGATCTATTTGTGGAACAGAACTTTGATAATAGAGGGCTTTTCACTCTACCAGACAAAGGTATAACAAGATCTAATGGCTGGAAACTGAAGCTAGACAAATTCAGACAAGTAAGAATTGTGCAAATTTTTAACAGAGGTCAGGGTCGATTGAGTTAAATCAAAGAGACAAATCACCGATTTTAATAATGATTTAAATCAGCAAGCAGGAAAACCTTTATTTAAATAATCTATTTTAATCTTGTTTTGCATTTGTTCTTTTTAGTTCTTTTCCTAAAGAAAGGTTGATTCTCACTGATTGGTAACCATTAAAATATGTTGATTTGCAATTAAATATAACCTTTCCACTAAATTTGGTACTTTTTTTTTTTTTTTTTTTGCTAACCAGGAGGATACACTGTATCTATACACATTTATTTAAGCAATTATCTAGCTTGACATTCATTTATTCAGATTCTTAATTTTTACTTTTTTTATTATGTTAGAATATGGTGAACGATGCATTTCCTATTTACGAGATGGTGACTCATTTTTTTTACTTATGACTTGTGCCACAATTATTTGGATGGAAATTAGAATTCAATTGTACAGTTGCATTCAAATGCACAAAACCAGCATTTTTTAAATAGTTACATAAAACTACTTTAAATGTGCAGGAGACATAAGAAAAAAATAGTTTGTCAAAACTTGTTTTGCATTTAAAACTAACAGATTTTATTAACCAAAGGAACTATTTACCTGTAGTTAAGTGAACAGACTGTTTCTAGTCCCATGTCCTTCAAGATTTTAGACTTACTAGTTCTCATCCTCTCACCTCACATTTTTATTCGTAGATTGGGAGAGGAAAACCAGTTTTCCTGCTTTTTCAACTCCCAGCCCATTCCTGGGCTTTGAATGAACTAGTCATTGAGCTAAACTAGCTGAATGCACTGAAATGAGGTAGATATTCTCTCTGCACCTGTAGAATTGGCACTTCAACAAACTGTGGTTTCCAGCTTAGCCAGAGACTGACATCAGTTCAGTGGGCTGACTTTCTTTGAAAACTCGGCTACAAATATGCGCTGCTTAATTTGTTTGATTTAATTACAATTATTTTTTTAGGCTTTTTCAAATGTCATTTTCAAAAGGTTTATTTTTAAAAAGAAAATGTATTTAATTTAAATTAAAAAATCTGTATTTTTAATGTTTTTAAAAGTTGATTTTTATTCACCCTAAGTGAGGGTATTTGACAACTGGACCAATTTACCAAGCGTCATGGTAGATTCTCCCTCACTGATCATTTTAAAATCAAGATTGGATGGTTTTTGCCTAAAAGATCTGCTCTATTTCAAACAGGCATTAATTCAGGGAGTCCCACAGCCTGTCCAATGGGAGGGCAGAATACAGGATCCCAGTGGTCCATTCTGGCCTTACCCTCTAGGAATCCCTGCTGCTACAATTTGCTATTCCGCTGGCTAATGCATGTCATGGAGGAATGTCTTTTGCGGAGGGACTGCTGACCCCTGTCTCTCCCAGACTCCCACTGCTATTGAGAGTGCCTGATCAACAGCCCGCCAGCCAGACGGGCCTCTATGACAGTGCCCACATTCCCGAAGCCTGGTATAGCCAGAGGGGGTGCTCCCTCCTCTCAAACCTAGACCTCAGGCAAGGTGTGGGGGAGCATTCCCAACCCAGCTGTGACATTTCCTTCCACCTATACCTGGACAGCTGTTTCCTACATGGCTGCAGCCTCAAGAGATGTGTGAGGCTTCTGTAGGTGCTTGGGAACAAGACGGAACAGAAACGCTTCACACCTGGCTCCAAAATTACAGCACGCTGGAACATGGCCAACATAAACTGGCAAAGTACCAGTTGCAATGGACATCAATTAAGGAGCCTGTCATCCTCAGACTGCAGGGTTTTCTCTTTGTGATCTGCATCGCTCCTTAAGTCTTCAGCAGCACCAGCGTTGGAGTTTTCCAGATGGGATCATTTCCCTCTGATTCCACTCACTAGATTTATGGCAGGGTTTTTTTTTGTTTTTTTTTTGCCCCCCCGCCCCCTGTTTTTTTTTTAAGAGCTTGAACTATTATTCCACATTGCAGATTTCTCCAGGGCTGCATTTAGTGTCCTCGTGCAATACTACAGCTTATTTGCACCAAGTTACCTTTATCTTCAGCCACAATAAAACAGTTTTAAAAACATGTTCAAATGTTGCTCTGTTTAAGCAGCAACTAGCAGGCCAGATGAAATGAGAGCTGGTCCGAATCCCTCTGGCACACGGCCGTGTGGAGTCTGGCTAAGGGCACCAAGGGTCGCTAGGCGCTTCAGCATGCCCCTTTCTATAAAACACTGACCACAAGCACAGGTCAGAGATCAGCGTGTCCTCCATCTGCCACACCAGGCTGGAGAGATGGATGGACCTGGAGACTTCCTATCACAAAGGATGTCAATGATGCCTGGCAAATTCAGAATGCCCGAGTGACTCAGGGGGTGTCTAGACAATCACTGGCACATAAGGTTCAAGGGAAACGCAGATAATAAGATCAAGAGTTCAAGCCAGGCAACACTCTGCATGTTACCTTCTCAGTGGGTTCTTCTCTATTACCAGTTTCTTCCCTATTACCAGTGACATCAGCTTCTGACGTTGGTTGTAACTCACCATCAGTGCCTTTTACGATCCAAAGATACCACATGAAAGGGAAGGACGAGGTCAAGGTGGAGTTTAGTTACTGGTCTGCCAGTGTTTCAATGTTTAATTCCATAGCCCACGGGCTGCCGGCTGCTGCTTGTGGGAGGGCTCTGTCAATGCTGGTTTGGAAAGCAAGGCAGACAGAGATGAAAGGAGCTCTTCAAAGGTGACTCCTCCTTGGACTCTTCCACTCTAGGGCTCTCACTGCTTCACACCTCCCCACTGAAGTGGTGAAAGCCCCTAGCTCTGAGGGGCTGAGCAAGCGTTCCAGTGTGCTCGGCACAGCCCCAGCGCCTCGGGGACATGCACAGGAGGATGCTGGGAAGCAGGCCCATCACTTTGCCTCAGGGTTCTTTTTCCTGTTTAGGATGAGGCTGCCCCTCACAGAGGGCCCAATTCTGCCACCCTTACTCCTGCTGGGCAGCACCCGGCTCTGACAGAAGCCCTACCGCAACCAATGAGGTTACTCGTGGAGTAAAGTGCTGCTCAACATATGGGTGGTCGAACTGAGCCCAAAGCCTTTATACTCCTCCTTACACACATTGCTCTACCACCCACCCCGGGAGCTCCCTCCTGCTAGGCTCCCCCAGCTGGGTTTCTCTTAGCTCAAGACAACAAACTTCAGAGCCACTCTCAGGAAGGTAAATGTCCCTGCCTCTGCCCCAGGAGGCTTTCAGGTGATTAGCCACAGATCTGTCATTTCAGGAAGGAGAGGACCTAGGTTTTCTCGAGGCATTCCTCTGGCCCTTCTGTGTGGGCTCTCTGGGCAGAGACATACTTCACACACAAAAAAAGCTGAAAGTCTTTAGAAAACTGCATCTTGCTAATAAGCATCTCAACGCTCTGCTAGCTACATGGGCTAACATTAGCCCAAGCCTAACAAAGAGAGCTCCTGACAGGCCAATGCAGTGGCCAGCAGTTATGGAAACCCAGAACATAGGAGCCAGACCAGAGCGATTAACTGCTCAGAAAACGTATCTGGCCTGGACCCACAGAAAAGAGGCTCGTACTTTTCAAAGAGAAACAACGGCCCTTAATGGAACCAGGTTTGGGATCAATTGTTTGACCGTTCCCCCAGCAGGTGACCCTGCACATAGCGGGCAGCTGAGCGTTCGTCAAGTAGGGAAGATGGAAGTGTGAAAAACTAAATGGGCCCCCATAGCTGCAGGAGTGATGCCCCACTTTGCATGGGCCAGTCCTTAGACTGGACTGTCTCATTCAGAAACACACGGCAGGGATTCGCCTCCTTTCCAGGACCATGCCGGAGGCAGACCACTTGGGGTCTTGCCAGTGGTGAAAGAGTTCACCACACACATACAAAAAGCATGTTCCTATGAACACGTGCACAGAGAAAGGCTCCTTTTTGTTTCAGTGGAGGGAGCCGTAGTGACTAGCCCCATAAGCAAGTGTATTAATCATTCACCGTCTGGTTTTAATCCACACACTGCTGATCCTGCGTCTCACTGTATTGTTATCAGGGGAAGGAGCATTTCTCCTCAATCTTATTCACCAGCCAAAAACGTGAAAATGCAAAAACCACATTTGTGAAGGGCCTGCCCCAGGACACAGGGCCCCGGACCCCAGTGAGCTGGGGCTGTTGCCTTTTTATTGGGATTTAAAATCCTTTTATTAACATGTGTCAGGGCTGGGGGAGAAGAGAGAGGGGCTCAGGTTTCAGGACTCCCCATTCACAGAAATGTATTGTGGGAAGGGACATTAACACTTTCTCTTCCACATCTCTCTGGCTGGGGCTCACACAGGATCTGCTACTCGGGTACAGGCTTAGGCACACAGGTGCGTGTGCTGGTCAGTGTTTCAGATGTAAATGACAGGCTGAGTTGCTAGATGTCTCCCTTTGTTTGCCCAGCCTACGCAGAGTTAGTAGGAATGGACGCACGCTGCGCATCCAAACAAGTCTCCAGAATCGCCACACCGGAGATCTCCCTGCCATTCTCCCCACCTGGGAGGTCCACATCCCGGTCACAGCCTTACCACCAACTCCACAGGAGCCTCTTGCAATCAATGGACAGCGAGCGTGGAAGAAACCATCAGATGCCCAAGACTCCCGGGAGAATGCCCCTAGTGCACAGAGCAGATGGACTCTAACCAGGCCTGGCTCTGTTTTCATAGAATCATAGAATATCAGGGTTAGAAGGGACCTCAGGAGGTCATCTAGTTCAACCCCCTGCTCAAAGCAGGACCAATCCCCAATTTTTGCCCCAGATCCCTAAATGGCCCCCTCAAGGATTGAACTCACCACCCTGGGTTTAGCAGGCCAATGCTCAAACCACTGAGCTATCCCTTCCCCCACCACTGAGCTATCCCCCCCCCCCCATTTTCAGTCAATCCGTGTCTGCCATTGGAAGCCCCCACCACCAGCACCATGCAGGCACAGATGAAATCCATATTCTTTACCTTCTCCTCTGCCAGCACCCTCACTCCACCACACCGTCCTACTCAGCACTTGCCCTGGGGAGCAAAGCTAGGTAAGAGCCTGATACGAGGGGCATGGGACCTGCTCCCAGTGAAAGGCGGACAGGCCCTGACAAGATACCCAGTCTGTGAACCTGTAGGCACAGTATGAAGTCTCACGTTGCTGGTTATGTAGGCTGCAGTTGATCGGTATGCATCACTGTATTCCACTGCGTAAGTCCTGCATACAAGTGTGTGTTGCAGCAGGTATTCACCCAGCACCCCAATTCAAACACCACCATGCAATACTCAGCCCAGACCAACACCTATCGGGAGCCTGAGCTGGGGAAAAGGTGACAATCTCTGTGGTAGTGCATGAGAAGACAGACAAATGTGAACATCATGCTGGCTCCAGCATGAATCCCACCGCAGAGCCTCCCAGCAACGAAAGGCGATGGAACATGTTCATCCACGGCAAGACGGAGGCCAAATGGCCAGTGACCCGCTGACAAATGCTGGCTGTGAAGAGGCTCTGATGGACTGCAGCACTCTACCATAGAATGGGACTAAGGGAACGAACAGAAGAACTGGGAATCGCAATGCTCAGAATTTATTAAGATGAAAACACAGACCCTGCTCCAAACACTTGCAGTCCAATCTCAGGCATTATCAGAGAGGAGCTGAAATCCAAATGTCTCTCTCCTCCTAGGTATTTGCTGTATTTAGATAAAACGACTGTCACATGCAGAGTCTGGGGAACAGGGCAATATGTTTAACACCTGTGTGAATGAAACGGGGTTGTGAAGAACTGGCTGCAAAGGAAACAATGAGACGTTTCCTAAGCAGCAAGGTGTGAGAATTCAGTACTGAGAGGGACAGTTTCACATTCTCTACCAACAACCTAGGATGTTTGGGTGGATGCTGCTTCGCTGTGCGAGACACGCACCCCCCCCCCTTTCCCACAGTTCTCTTACATCCCCCACTGGGGACGAAGAGGGGAGAAAACCTCAGCTCCGTGGCTCCTCTGCAGCTCACTGAGGGCTTAGGGACAATGCTTCGAGCATGTCAGTATTTGGGGAGGATACTTGGAATGCCTCTGGTGCACAGTGGGAAATGGCAAAGCCCAGGGAATGCTGAGAGCAGGTACATTGTGCTCTCTGGCCAGAGCACCCTATCTGGCTGTCTGCCATTTCTGTCAAGGGTTCGATGCTCGGATTGGGATGCTGGGATTGCAGGTGCACGTGTCAGCTTTGGGCCTGTCACCAGTGCTGACTATATGGCCTGAGTCAGACTGTTTTCTCCCACTCGGCGTGGCCCAGAGGAACCAAGCCCAAGCCAGTCTGCAAGGCCACCAACACAAGCCAGCTTCTCTGGGGAAAAGAAATAGCGAGTGCAGGGTTGCTATTTTAAACCCCAGGAACATGCCCCTAAAGCCCCTCTTCTGATGGTCCCTTCCTGGAGCGAGGTGCTTCTTGGAACCGGAACAGTGACTGTATTCTCCTCTCTGTCCCAGTGCAGCGTTACAAGCGGCAGTGGGGCAGACAGGGAAGTGAAACAGAAATTAACACCTCTCAGGTTCCCCTTCTCACGAGGGTCCCAGATTTCCCACAGTCAGTTAAGGAACAGGTCACGGAGAAGTGACACCTGGAAATGCACATCCCCGGCCAGCCCTAGCTTACCCACCTCTTATAGACTGCGCACAGTGGAAACTGGTCCCAGCAGCTCCACTTCTCTCTGCTCAGGGAAACACCACAACATCCTCCTGTGAGAGTCACAGCTCCGTCTCTGGGATGCTGCCCCGAAGGGCTCACCCAGGCAACACACACAACTCCACTCCTCATTCCTGCCCTGCCCACTGTGGTCCCCAAGCCCAATGTCACTCTCCCCTCCACACCCCCAGCAGGAGTGCACATGGCCAGGGCAGGCACCTTCTCAGCCACGGCCCCCCTGCCCGGGCGGTGGCACAGAATGGAACCTAAGCCCCACATCAACGAGGGAGCTGATTTCATCCTTATAAAAACCAAGAGCCGAGGAAAGTTCAGGCTAGACCGGGCTCCTAGGGCAAAGAAAGGAAAATAGAGAGCGGGCAACGGGGAATGCTTTATATTCCTAAAAGCCTTTTGTACGTTAACACATGGTGTCTGCTTCTCTCTAGTCACCTATTTATCACTCTCCTCTTTAGAGAAGGAAAAAAGCCCTGGCTGCTTTCCTAGCACAGAGCTTTGTGGCCAGGGGAGGGGGAGGGTGCTTTAAGCATGATGCAAACCATTTGGAGTGGAGTGAGAGCGCTGCCAACACAAGCTGCACTATTTAAACAAGTGAGGAAATGATCGTATATACAACATGCCAGCGAGCACACACACACACCAGAGGAAGTCGAGAGGGGTTTTCATGACACAGAGCTGGATGTCAGCGGCTAAAAGGTCGATATTTTCCCTTAACACCCTTCTCAATGACTTAATCGTGTTCCGTTTGCACAAAAACTTCCCAAGAATAAAAGTCTGGAGGAATCGAGGGGGGATGTTTAGCCTAGTGCTGACCTTGTCCGAGGTTTTCTCCACGTAGCAGGGCTCCTGGGGGGCAACGAGCAGGGGGACAAAGCCCGAAAGGAGCCGATCCTCTTCCAGGCTGAGCAGGGAAAGGTCATCATCGGAGTCCTTGTACAACGGCACCTCCGACTGATTCACTGTGGTCAGTATGTTACAGAAGTCGGCTAGTGTCGCCCACACATCCACTGAGACCCTGGGAGAATGAGGGGAAGAGATGTGAGCAATTCTCTGCATCATCACAGCAAATATCAGGGAGGTGAGATGAGGCAAAACGCACCTCCCGGAGCAGAGCAGCTACCAACACACCCTTCAGGGTAGGAGCACAGCCGCACGGGCTCCCACCTGCGCAGAGGGTTTACCCCAATCAGTGAGCCCAGCACTTGCTAACACAAGCCCTCCCCTTTCTGCAGATGAGGACAGTCACGAGCCCCACTTACTCCTCTACTGTGGACCAGGAAGCTCCCAGGATCCTTTCCCCCCCCCCACTGTACAGCCCATGGGGAAGCATCTGCCCCACTCAAAGCCCCAGGTGATGCTGAAAATAATCCCGCTCACTCCAGAGAGGAGCAATGCTCCATGTTACGTCTGGGAAGGGGGAAGTCACTTGCTGGCCAGCCCTCTACTCTACTGCAGCCACAGCTCCAGCCCTGGGATGCAGCCTTTCTCCAGCCCCTCCTAGAAGCTAATGTCCCCAGGGCCCTATCTGTGTCTCGCAAAGTGCAGACAGCCCAGGTCGCTATCTGCCATCACACGCTGTGGCCATGCGGGACCTCGGGGGCTTTGTCTTGAAATGCCAGGCACTAAATGTTGCACCTTGTTTCATTTCTGGTCACAATTTCAACACTTTGGAGTGACCTGCAAAGCTGCCTGTGGTGTGTCACCTTCTTCGAGCACCTGTGACATGCAGAGCCTTGACAGACAACACAGCAGCTCCTGTAGCCGCTGCTCTCCTCTGAGGGCAGCTGGAGCCCAGCGCCCCCAGGGTCTAGGTGGGGCATGGGGGCAGAATAGGTGCACAGTGTGACACACTTGGGCAGCGGACCAACCGCACAGCTACAAGCTCGCAACCAACTGCTCCTTGTTAATGAGTTCACACAAGGATTTCTTCTGGAGAGAGAAAGGAGGGATTTTAGATGGAGGCAGGAGAAGTGCAAAGGGAGAGCAGCAGACTGAGCTGCTTCTGGGGCCCGCTGTGCTGGGCTCCCCACGCCTTCGGGGCCCGGACAGCAGCCTTGTGCTGCGCCCATCTGTGCCGCCTTGATGAACTGTGAGGCGCAGGACAGAGACCAATGCCAGAGGCAGCCAAGGGGCTGGAACAGGCCCCCTGCTCCGCGAACTGCTCCAGGTGGACAGAGTCTGCACTCATTTATTTATGGCAATCAATGTACCAGGAAAGTGCACTGAAATGAAACATCTTGTTTTCAAGAGCGTCCTGGGAGCTGGACGGAATGAGCTGCCATTAATCAAAGCCCAGCACATAATCAGCACACGTGTAACAGAGTCGCCCACATCCCTGAGCCGGCCCCGGCAAACACGTTGCAGAGGAGAGGGCCTTCGAAGCCCTCTGTGCAGACACCAGGAGCTCGGCTCATTCACAAAGCTCCATCACTTGGCTCGGCCAGGTCTGGCTGTCAGAACTGTTTAAATATGGAAAAAAATAAACAGTTGCAACACGTTTTTCGGAGGGATCTGTCCGAGGCCCTTTGTGATGTAATGGGAAACACTGCATTTGTGCTACCAGCTGGAAAATAAACAGAGCTGTGAGGGTTAAAAGGAACTGAACTTTCCACGACCCCTATCTGCAAAGAAGAAAATAATAAAAGGAATGATCCACTGCCCCACAGCTCTGATAGTTTATCCTTCAGCCCAGGCTGCAGAGACAAGCACCGGATGTGATAGGGCTGCTCTGGGCCACCTCCAACGTGAGCTCTGCCCATGGGAGACACGCAGGGGTTGAGAGGCTCAGCCCTCCCCCAGTGACTTTGCTGCATGGGTTTGGTCCCATAGCAGACTGAGTGGGCTGCTCCACACCCGGATCAGCAGCGAGAACAGCTGCAGAACGAAAGGAGGTGCAAGAGCTTCAGGCATCGCTGGGACACGGGCAGGGAGTGCTCCCTTTCCAGCAGGGGTGGGGGGACATGCAGCTAGGGTGACCAGATGTCCCGATTTTATAGGGACAGTCCTGATTTTTGGGTCTTTTTCTTATGTAGGCTCCAATTAACCCCCACCCGTCCCGATTTTTCACACTTGCTGTCTGGTCACCCTACATGCATGACACAGGGTCCTGGGGGAACAGTCCCAGCCCAGTGGGTGGGACAGGGCCAATAGGGTGCTGGTGGCACAGATCTATGGCCAAGGAGGGGAAGGGACACAGCAGGGAATGCTCCATGCCAGTTGGTGAGGAGGACAGGGCACATGGCAGGGAGCAATTCTGTTTGGGAGGGGGAGGTAGAGGCATATCAACATGCTGCAGAAACACTCCTGATGTGACATTCGTGGCCTTTGCCCCCAACAGGCTCAGCGTCCAATGCCATCACCAGGCCACACAAACGGTCACATCATTCACATTACTGCATTTAAGAGAGCTCTCTAATCTCGCAAGTGGCGGAGCTGGGGCGTTCCCCTCCTGCAGGCTTAGCAGCTCTGCACAGAAGCCTCCCTCCATGGTCACTAGTTCTCCAGCCCCACTGATGAGGAGTTTAGCCTTCCAGCCCCCTAGTCCAGTGCAGGGCCCCCCAGACCTTCCACCAGGATAGGAGTTGCTGCCACTGCTCCGCAGCATCCTCCCTGCTCCCCACAGCTTCGCAATGGCTCAGCAGATCCGCCCTTTCCATTGTACGTGTCAGATTTCCACTCTACGGTCCCCTCAGTCAAACTGACGGTCGGGCAATTTTGTCATGAGCTATCGACGCGGCTACTGTGTAATTCAGAGCAGGGGCTGGGCTGTGTCCATTAGGTGTGAAGTGCCTCTGTGTGCATGGGACCTTGGCAATAAGGATGGAGTGAGAAGTGCTTTTCCTTTGCTGTTTTTGCCCTGGTTTCCTGCTGTGACCCACAATGATGGGGATTTAGCTGGGAGCGCATCTGACAGAATCGTATGCAGCGGCCTCCTTCCTGTGTGTCTGCATGTACGCCACTACGGGATTAGGTAGTTCTCCAGGCTTCACACACCCAGCACCAGGTCCAGGCGATGGCCAAAGAACCAGGAAGTTCATTGCCTGAGCCCTGAGGAGCCAATGGAGGGACATGCAATCCTCAGAACCTGGCCAGGTGCTTTCTCCTTCGGCCCCCAGGGTCCAGTGGCGGTTTCTAGGTTTGGCTCGCTTGTGTCACCTTGACTGGATTGTTGTGATTCAGGGCATTCTCAGAGATCCAACCATCAGCATGTGCTGTACGTGCACAATATCTGAGTTACAACAGGCCTCTTTATGGAGCCTTTGCAGAATTGCTGCCACCGAGCCCCGGAGCACACGGTTCCCAGGTAAACCGAACGAAGCTCTCCGTGCGTCTCATGGAGGAAGCCAAGAGAGGGCTAGCCCAAGGTCTCTCCTCACAAGTGGGGTTCATTCACTTCCCCACAGGCACATTTACATCCACAAGGACAGGGGGAAACAAAGAGTTAGCCCAGGCTGAATGTAGCTGCCAGCAGGAATGCAGCCCAGCCGGGGGATGGAGCGGACACAGCTCATGAGCATGGACAAGGGCACCCCGGGGCCAAACGAACCCCCACAACGAGGGCGAGGGCTGGACCTGTGCAATCACAGCAACAGCTGGGCCTCCTGCCTCCAGAGGCCAACGTCCCGAACATGCAGCGTGGCAGGAATAGGCAGCTCTGGCTGTGTGGTGAGCACAGCCCGACACTCGCTGAGTCCCCCTGCACAGGGCCAGAGCTGTGCAGGGCTTTCACATAAGCCACCATCTTCACAGGGGGGGGCAGGCCGCCTGGTGATTCATGCAAGTACAATGACCCCATGTTCCAAGCCTGTGGAGGTGGCCATTTCCTGAGTAATACCAGCTTGTTTAAACACTCCCATTCAAACTCCACAGCTGCACAACAAACCCAGAGCGTGCAGTGTGAGAAACCCTGCATTGTGCTCCCGAGCCGTGGGACAGATGGCAAACCACTTGGGCCTTGCTGCTCCTGGGGCGGGCAGAGCTCAAAGAGGCCGAACGCAGCAGGCAAGCAAGCCCCAGAGAAGGCAGCCAGAGGAAACCAGCCCAAAGCAGGAGGCTGAGACCGCTCAATCCAAGAGGGCACCAGGCTCTCCACGTCTGTGCACCAAAGTCCCACCTGGCTTCCTCCTTGCCTCCAAGCCACATTCCAGCCCAGGGGAAACCAGAATAAAAGCAATTCCTCTGTAGGCATGTGAAGCATGAGCTCTTCCTAAGAGCCACTCCCCAACCCTGTCCCAAATTGCAGGGGCACAGCCGCTGAGAGGGCACTGAAGGGCCCTTGCAGTCCCAGAGGGGACGTCCCTTCATCTGGGCTCTCTTGAGCTGACAGCTACGGCAGGTAACTCATGGAGACGTGGAGTGTCTGGAGAGGGCAGAAACTCCTGAGGGTCCAAGAGCTAGATTCACAGGTGTTAAGGCCAGCAGGGCTCGTTCTCACCAGCTAGTCTGGCCTCCGGCATATCCCAGGCTAGAGAATCCCCCACAGCAAGCCCTGCACAAACCCAATTAGAGCCACCTTCACAACTTCCTCTCGTCCGACCTGCACACTGCAGCCATAGAGCCTCGCCCACCCCGTAACAGATCCATTCGAAAGACGCCCTGGGATGGAGAACTTACCTCACAGCTCTGGGGTGGAGCCCTTGGCCCTTCCCTCAACTCCATCAGTAAGAAAATCCAACTGACGCCTCTCAACTCTCTCCTCAACTTCCTCAGCCACTGCCTCAAAGGCAGGAGCAGCATCCTGCCCTGCAGCCTTGGCTCCCCCACCTCCCCTTTGCCTCCCGTGTCTGCAGCTCCAGCATCCGCCTCACACCGAAACTCTCCTCCTCGGCCTGCGAATCTGCCTCTTGCCATCAGTGTGTGCATCAGTAACATCTCTGCCTCGTCAACTCTCGCCCTCTCTTTTCCTTTGCTTGCGTCTCGTCCACCCCCCACCCCTTCAGCTACTCTCCGTAAGGAGCTGGGGGGGCAGTTTATGAGAGAGATGCTATGCACGAGGAAGTTGCGTTGTGGGGTTATTGCCTTTCACAGCTGGGTCACACAACCTACTCTTTGGTACCACTGGGTGGGGAAGGAACACACATATGCTGTGCATGGAGGGGAATGTACCCGGTATTCACAGACATGCCCTCGCTCCAGCCCGAGTGTGAGTCACACTCTTCGCTCACCAAACCCCACTAGGCAGGGGAGCCACCGCAGGAATACTTTGCTGCTCTCTGGAATCCAAGCAGAGATGCCCTTGATGCGGCTGTGCCATCAACAGGAGGCCCTGCTAGTACCCAGGAACTGTGCCACAACATGGCAGCCACGGAAGGCACCTCCCGCAGAGAGGTGGTGGAGAAATGTCACTCATGCCTGGCTACACCTACACACACACACACACTCCCCCAAAGGGGGCTATACATTGCCTGCATCTTCCCCAAAACCTCTGTGGTTCGACACCAATCAGTCTATTATGGGTGGGAGGTGGCTCAAAGAGTGTGGATCTTGGGAAGGGTGCAGCCCACCATTCGTATCACACAGGGGCCCTGGGCCCATTTGGATGTGGAGAGGACACCCTCTGAATGCTGGGGTTCATGCTCTCCGCATGTTCCCAAGCACTTGTCAGGGAGAGGACACCCCTGAGATGCTGCTCTCTGAGTTCCCAGTGCCACGTGCTGGAGCGGAGCGCAGCATTTACCTCACACACCTTTTCCTGCGTCTCTGTCCAACAGGGAAAGCAGCAAGCTGAGGAATTTGGTGTTTTTTATTGTAAGGCCTCAAATCCAGCAGTGTGATAAATGCATCTGAGCTACAATTAGGAAGATATATAGCATCAGAATGCGAAGGTCTGGGCAGCGTGGTGAAACGCGGGCTCTCCAGAGCCCCAGCTATGTTTCCCATTATGTAACCCTGGTCATGGGCAGACAGCCAGACTCCAAATGAAAAAGAGACTCTGGCTTGGCACTGGTTCTATTTTCCTATCCTCATTCGGGGTCAGTGCAGTGTCATACAGCTGCAGAGAAAACTCCGGGGATTAAACCTGGGAAAGACTCCAAGACCAGGACCCGGGTTCAAGTACCAGCTGAAAGCAATAAACCAACTGCCACAGCTGGGCTGAGTTTAGACGTTCTCAAAGTCCCCTGACTCTGTCACTTATGGAGAACTAGGAATCATGAATGTGGAGAACACAGCATGAGCAGAGGCCTTGGGATGGGCAGGCCCACTGGCCTAGGCCCCAGGCTCGGGAACGAGCCTTGACAAGCCACCTCATCAGCCCAGGCCCCGGGATTAGCTAGGATGGGCTGCCGGGCTGCTGCTGACACTGCGTCTGGCTCCAGAATGAGCCGCCGCGCCAGTGCCGGGCCTGGCGTTGGCCTCGGGATGAGCCGCCGCGCCGGTGCCGGGCCTGGCCTTGGCCTCGGGATGAGCCGCCGCGCTGGTGCCGGGCCTGGCCTTGGCCTCGGGATGAGCCGCCGTGCTGGTGCCGGGCCTGGCCTTGGCCTCGGGATGAGCCGCCGTGCCAGTGCCGGGCCGGGCCTTGGCTGTGGGATGAGCTGCCGCGCCGGTGCTGGGCCTTGGCCCCAGAATGAGCCGCCGCGCCGGTGCTGGGCCTTGGCCCTGGGATGAGCCACCGCGCCGGTGCCGGGCCTGGCCTTGGCCCCGGGATGAGCCGCCATGCCGGTGCCGGGCGTGGCCTCGGGATGAGCCGCCGTGCCGGGCCTTGGTCCCAGGATGAGCCGCCGAGCTGGTGCCGGGTTGGGCCTTGGCCCCGGGATGAACCGCCGTGCCGGTGCCGGGCCTTGGCCCCAGGATGAGCTGCGGCGCCGGTGCCGGGCCTGGTCTTGGCCCCGGGATGAGCCGCCTTGGCCCCGGGATGAGCCGCCGCCCCGGTGCCGGGCCTTGGCCCCGGGATGAGCTGCTGTGTCACCACTGGCCCCAGCTCCAGCCCCGGGATGAGCCGTTGTGTTGGCGCTGCGCCTGGGCTTTTTGGAGACCCGGTGAGATTTGTAGAGAGACAGAGATTCACTGGATCCCCACAGCATGCTCCCACATTTCAATTTCTATTCAGTCCCTTTGCTCTGTTCCAATCCCCACAGGCGGCACTGAAGGGAATGGCGAAGTAGCTCTAGTCCCAACCCAGCTTCTCAGGACAAGGCCTGGCAGGGCCTATGGAGGGAGCAGAGTATTCCATGGAGGGAGCACTCACAGCTGTAGGGAGCGTTGAGTTTGGAACATTGCCCCTCCTCATCACCCAGCCCCAGAGTCAAGCTCTGCCCTTAGCGTTTACACATTCCCTCCCTCTCCAAGGTCACCCTACCCGTGGGTCCCAGGCCTGGCCAAAGGCATTCACTCATGCTCTGGCCCATGATTTACTTTTAGAACATCTGTAAATAGTTCTTGTCAAGGCCCCTGGACTTGATGGCTCTCCTGGTTAGCAAGCAGCCCCAGAACCAGAGCACAGGCGTGCGTCAGCACAAAGCAGGACTGCTAAGCCAGTCATCACGACTCCTGGCCAAGCTGCATGGGAGACATGCTGAGACTGGGGAAGTGAGGGGAGGAGGTCCCCTGGCAGGGCTGAGCTGGGTCTCCTGCCACCTCTTTTCTTCTTGCCTGGAGAGGTACATCTCCAGCAGGGGGCTCCATTTCTCATTGCTCAGACCGCTACAGCGCGGCCATGGCCTCCATCACACAGAGGTGCACACGAGTGGTGGGAAACAGGCGGAGAACTCTTGTGCTAAAAAAACATCTTGGTGCACCCCAAAAGTAACCCAGAGAAATGCCATGTAAACGACTGCTCACCACGTCTGAGGGGGCCTGTCAGCCAGTGGGCAATGGGGAAGAACAGGCTCTAGCCATTGCAGGGAAAGAATCTGAACAGTGGGAGGAGGGGCAGGCCAGGCACTGCATGAGGGAGCGAGGCAGGTGTAGCGGCTGGGCCTTCGGAGCCTGTGACGCTCGTTGACTCCCCAACTCTGGAGCTCTGAGCAGAGCAGTTGCTCAAAGTACATTATGGCCCATGCCCAGCTACTTCCTATCACCCAGGACCTGCATCTCCAGCTGCTCCCTGGCACTTGATGGAACCATGGGCCACAGTCTCTGACAGGGGCTGGGTTGTAGCCCTCACCTTCTCCCTGCACCTGCTCCTAACCCCGTCAGGGAGCTGCCTGGTTCCCGGCAGCCGGAGGCAGCTGAAGCAGATCTCAGTCTGCACCCCGAACAAGGGAGGAGGTGGCTCCTCCCTGGAACATGATGAGCGCTGGCTGCATGAACCCAATCAGAAATTCCATCTCGAAGCAAGCCCGCTGCCGACGGCTCAGCAGCTCCCTGCACAGGCAGCGCAAAGGGGGCTCTGGATTGGTGCAAGCACGCTCACATGACAGCCCCGAGTTTGAGTTCCTGCCCAAAGATGGGCAACAGTTCACATGAGCAGGCAACGGTCCCACATTGAGCAGCCGACAAACAGAAAACAGACTCCATCTCCACAAAATGAGGCCCAGCACTTCCTGTGTGAGATTTCCATTTCCTCAGCCAAATGAAAAAGAACTGGAGTGGAGGCAATAAAACAGGAGAGCGGGACTGGACCTGACGCATTGGAGCAGGGACCCATTAATGGTTAAGCCACTTTGCTGGATTACTCTTAATGCGCCTTCCCATCACCCTGGGCTCTGGCTCCTTTGGATTAACAATAAGACGTGATTTCAGGCTCTGGATCCAGAGTACCGGAGGCAGATGGAAAATCCTGCGGGAAAGCAGTTACGGAGCATGCTCAGACGCTGCTTCGCATACTCCATACTTGGCCCCTTCACATGATTTTCTGTCCAAAAATATGCAAATTGCCTAGTCCGCATTATGGACTAATGGTCTGGAATCAGCCAGCTTAGGAAATTAACCCTTTAGGAATGACTGGGGCAGAGGAAATTGCTTTCAAAGTAGGAGAAGAGGGTTCCAAGCACAGCGAGCTGCTCAAGGCCTTGCCCAGGCTGACGGGGGTTTGCCCAGCTCCTTCTCACAGGTGAAGAGAATACAAGCAGCAAGCTGGGAGCTGGCTCCAATCTCACAGACAAACAGCTGGCTGGCAAAGGCCCCGGGGAGATGCACCCCAGGAAATGGAGAGAGATTCCATGTGTAAGCTAGAAATCCGGCCCATCCTTCCCTGACACGGGGAGCTAGTCACAAGGGTTAATGCTGTGCCCTTGGGATGCCTGCCACCAACCTGAGCCTCATACACCCCACTTCCAGCCCTCAGCTCTCGCTGCTAGGAAAGATCCCTCTGTCACTAACCCCTTTCTCCACGCACAGGACACGGTCAGCGCCACGGAAACATCCCCTGCACAGCACAGGGCAGTGAGCGATACCCTCTGCTCAGGCAGGGGTGCTGGGAGACAGAGCACACCACGTCCAGGAGGGGCAGAAAGGGAATGAGGGGCACCGCAAGGAGCCCGCAGAGGTGGACACGCCTGGAAGAGCTCACATACTGTTTGGGCAGCTCGAGGGAGGTGGGAGGGGGGTTCCAGGTGTCCGAATGGCCGAGCATCCAGTCCGACCAGACTTTCACACTGGGGAGGAGCTCCTTCAGATCCGGGGGCAAGGCGGAGACCTTGATATCATCATCCTCCTCATCCTGCTCTGCTTCCTGGGGCCAAGCTGCAGAGACAAAGAGAAAAGCTGGGCCAGGCCCGCTGCAGTCCCCCATTCCTGAGGAAGACTGGCTGGCGGTGGGGGGCGGGGGGCAAAGGCCACTGAGTGCCTGACTCTGGAGGTGTACAGAGAGCGCTGCGTCCCCGGCGCAGCCACTGGCCCAAGGGAAGGGTGGGATGCAGCATCACTCGTGACCTGCTCAAGCCCACACAGCAAGTCAATGGCAGAGCCAGGAGCAGAACCCAGGAATCCTGACTTCCAGGAGTTGCCTGGAGGCACCAGAAAGCCTGTCATGTAGCAGGATGGGTGAAAAGACTATGGGTCATGGTGTCTCTCCAGCTCAGGCAGCCCCACACTGAAGTCCTGGAACTGCCTGGAGTCAAAGGGAGAGAGTGCCCAGGGATGGAGGAGGGGGGAATGGTCTGAAAACTAGGACAAAACCCAGAGGCCTCAAGAGACAAGAGGTGGTGTGTGATGGAGCAGGCAGTGAGCCAGGCCTAGGAAGCAGAGCTGGGCTAGGGCAGGGAGGACGTGAGCTAGCGTGACCCAGGAATCAACTGCAGCATAGTGTTGTTAGGCAGGCTACCAGACTACCCAGCACTGTGCAGACAGCTCCCATACCTCGCACGGACTCCTTCAGTAAGCTGGTGCAGCGCCTCACCAGGAGGGCGAACATGCAGAGTCCCAGCGCCGTGGCCTGTTCCTGGAGCACTGAGCGACAGTCCTCCGAGAGGCACTCTGAGGAGACAAGCAGAGAACATCAGCTTATGGTGGGGACAGCAGGCCAGAAACACTCGGGTGCCCCTCACCCTGAACCCACTCTGAGAGACACGGAGAATTCCTGCCTGGGCTGGGGGAGACTGCAGGGGGAAAGCCAAGCACCCAGCATGCTCCTCCCCCCGCCCCGCAGGAGAGGAGGAATCAGTCTGGCTCCAAACAGGGAAGTGGCCAGGCAGAGACTCCCCCAAGCTCCTGGCAGCCAGCACTGCTAAGCCAGCACTCAGGGCTCAGAAGCTCCCACTCAGACTTCCTAATTCCTCCTGTGAACGAAGGAGGGAGAATTCTGCTAGAAGGATAATTAGCTGCAGGTTAGATCTCCATCCCTGCTGACATGTTCACCTCAGAGCTGAGGACAGGGCTCCTCCAGTAGTTCACAAGTCACACAACAGCTCATCAAGAGGGATTAAATGAAGCTGTTACTCAAGTAGATGCCACATGACCACAACTCTTCCCAACAGAGCTGCCTCAGGGCAGAGCGAATCCCATGGGTGCGTCTATATGCAGTCAGAACCCACTTCTGAGGCTGTGAGAGCAGCAGGGAGCTGGCCGGGCACGGGTTACACTTGGCAGGGCAAGGCAGATGCTGCCCCACTCCCCAATCTAGTCAGTCATGGCAGGGGGCAGCTGGGGAACAGGCATTTTAGCATTTCATTACTGGCAACCTGTGTCCTAAAACGATTTCTCTGCCCCTTTTGGTGGCTTCACCTCCCCACCCCAGTCCCCACTGAGAAAGTGTAGAGAGGGCACAGACCAGGAAGCTGTCTGGTCAGGCGCCAGACTCAGCGGCAGGGGAGGTGAAGGCCCTGTCCAGAGGGAGAGGGGAGGAGGAGGGTGAAGGCCATTTTATTTTTCCGCATGGCTCCATGCTTAAGGCCAGGCCAGTCAGGCTGCAATAGCCCCGCTGCCTTAGCACACCGCTGGCTCACTCAGTCCCAGCTGTAGAGCCCACCCGCCTCTCTCAGCGCACCAAGGAAGAAGTGTGATGCAAAGCACCATGGAAGAACCTGGCACAAGCCAGGCAAGGCTTGTGTTACAGCCAATGCAAGCATGCAACACAGAGATACCAGGCAGGCGGTGCCAATGCCAGCCGAGAAAGTCACAGCAGAGGGGGCCAGTGACAGACACTCCTCTCCCCATTTGCTCTCTGAACACAGACGTTCTCCATGACTGACTGACTAAAACTGCATAATACTGCATCAGAAAAAGAGCAGGAACATTAAGCTGAACTTCCAAAGCCATGGCAGGCTGCAGATCTCAGCTAGGTGCAGGGGCCCTATCCCACAGATCCCATTCCTGCAGGGATAAGGGAAAGGCCGGGGCTGGGGAGGGCACAGACTGTGGATTTTCAGAGGAGATAAAATTATTTCAAAGAGGTGGGAAGAGGGGTAGGAAAAATCAAGAAAATGAGAAAAATTGAGAGGAAGGCCTGAAACCTTGAATTTGCCACATCTCACGTTCTAGGTAGATGCTAACGAGTTTAATACCTGGATGGGAGACCATCATTCAGGGGAGGCTGGCGGTTCAGTAGGGGCGCTCTTATCTGCAAGGCTGTGCTGAACCTTGCCCCAGCGTGACAGCAAGGGGTGCCAGCTTTTGGAGAAACATAAAATCTGAGGATGTGACCACTCTGGGACATTAAAGCTCACTCTTGTGAAACCTTTCCCACAATAAGAGTGAGCCCCAACGTCCTGACCATAGTCCTGTTCAAGAAACTTCATTCTGCTTCCCTGGAACTCATCCCCCATGTTTCAGTTAGATACTAGATTTTCCTTCACTTCTTGTCCTAAGATGTCCTCCCAGGAGGTCGCTGCATCTAAGTGGTGTGTGAGTCCCCTGTATGTACAGCCCCAAAAGCACTTTGGGATCCTCCCGGATGGAAGGCACTATGTAAACCTAAGAGATTAATATATTAAAGACAAAGGAAATGACCCTTTGAAAAGCTCTGGGCATTCCAACACACAGCCCTCAAGCTGGTATTTCTGGGACAATGCCCGAGGGGCTCTGGGCAGTTGTCTCCCGAGTCTGATTTACACTCACACCCCATGCCCCCCACCTGGAACTGCACTAACTCATCATCTAATGCAAGTCCTGCTCTTATACCATCCTGAAAACAAACACTGGGCTAGCCAAGGCTGGCCTTCGTAGTGCATGAGAGTCTTTGCAAATGCCAGAAGGCTGTAGTGGGTAGGATCATAAAGCCGCTAGGATGCAGTGCCCCCAATGACAAACAGCTATCTTCCCACTGCCCCCCAAAGAAAACACCAGCCAACCCTGCTTCCTATGAATGCACCAGTGCCGGAGTGGAGGGGGGGAGTGGGAGGGGAGGAAGAGAATCCCGAAAATTGGTGTGACCATCCAACATCTTGATAGATGAAAGGAGATGCAGCTGAGTCAGTCTGTGCGTGGTGCTTAGCAATGGTATGGGAAGAGAGCCCGATGCATGAGCGGCAGCCCTTCCCACAGTGGCTACAGGTCCACTCACCAGAAAGAGGTTGGAGCACACTCTGCTTCCTGGCTTGCCTGTGGGCCTCAGCCTGGGCTCTCTGCAGTGAACGTATCAGCCTTGACCCGGCTTGTGGGCAGGGTTCTCTCAGTTGCTAGTGGAAATTTTGAATTTCTTGAGACCTTGCTTGACCGTGTTGCTGTAGTGGATCTTTGGCCTTCCTCTGTGATGTGGGCAGTTCTTGAGTTGACCGTAGAGCACAGCCTTCGGCAGACGATCTTGAGGCATGCACTCCATGTGTCCCAGCCAGCGAGGCCTGTGAGCGTCCAGTGTAGTCTGCAGGCCGGTGCTCTCAAGGATCTCATTGTTAGTGATCCGCTGGTCCCAAGTAACGCCAAGGATTTTTTCTGAGACAGTGGAGGTGGAAGCTGTTCAATCTCCGCTCCTGCTTGGAGTACATGACCCAGCTTTCACAGCCATAGAGGGGGGCACAGATGACACAAGCCTGATAAACAGACACCTCCGTGTTCATGGTTAGCCACTTGTTGTTCCAAACACATGAGGTAAGTTTGCCAAAAATGACAGAAGCTTTCCCAATTCTAACATCAAGTTCCCTATCGAGGTTACGTGAGCTGGTGAGAACTGAGCTGTGATAGCAGAAGTGATCCATGTTATCCAGAACTTCATTATTGACATAGATTGTAGGTGGAATGTTGATTCCTTGCGACATGACAACTGTTTTCTTGATACTGATTACCGTGCCAAACTTGGTGCATGCATCAGAGAACTTGTTCTTCATGACCTGCAGTTCATCAGGTGAATGAGAGATGAATGCGGCGTCATCTGCGAAAAGCAGATCCTGAATGGTAAGCTTGATAATATGCCTTCTGCTCTGAAATCGTCTGATGTTAAACAAGCTGTCGTCCATCCTCCATTCAGTTGGTATGCCAGATAGATCATTTCCAAAGGTGTACTTAAGAAGAACAGAGAAGACGATGCCAAAGCTGGTGGGTGTGAAGATGCAGCCTGGCTTCATACCAGTATCAATACTTAACTCGGATGCTGTTTCATTTTCATACTGGATGGTTACCTTCATTTGTTTGTGGAATTCCCTGAATAGGGAGAGCCCCTTTTGAGCCAATTTTTAACCGGATCTTATAGATGCCATTCCTGCTAACCAAGTCAAAGGCCTTTCGTAGCTCAATGAATGCTAGACAGAGAAGTGCCTGTTGTTCACAGCTTTTTTCTGGCATCAAGAGCAATGTGAAGGACGTCAGTTGTGGAGCACCCACACTGTTGCTCTGAACCCACACTGGTTCTCAGGGTAGACTCTCTCAGCACCTGGCCGACCACGCTGAGCAGACACATCCCTCAAGAGCTGTTGCAGTCTGCTCTGTCGCCTTTATTTTGATATAGAGTAATTACCTTTGCATCTTTCAGATTCTGGGGTATGTGGCTTTCTTCCCAACAGGCGCAGATAAGTGCTTAGTTGTCCTCCCCCCTGAAAATGCACCACAATAAAATACATGTTGTGGCGAAGTGGGAAGTTTCTGTAACATTTTTATGAAGCCTGTATGTGCCTCAGTTTCCCTCTGTACTTTGCATTGTTACCCAGTGGAAGGAAAAGTGTTAAATCTGCTCTTGGGGCAGCGCAGGACATCAGGTGTGGGTGGCGCTTTGCTGTCTGGGCCACAGTAAGTAGGGTCGTTAAGGAACTGGCTGGAACCTGCTGAAAGCGACCCATGTCACTGCAGAATCCCAAAGAGACAAGGGCAGGGAGATTTTCTGCCCACCTTTCAGCAGGGAAGCTGAGCCCAGAGCCCAGCTTGAGAAGAAAGGACGGAGCCGTGACCAGCATGTGGGGGCTAAACTTAAGGGTGGGCTTCTGGAGAAAGCTGGCTGCTCTCCTGAGACTCACTAAGGAGATCAGAGAGACCGAGTCTGAAATGGTTCATGACAGTTTGGCTGGTGACTTGTGCTGGCTTAACCAGAATGGAGCATGTTTTAACCTTCATTTTTCTCTGCTAACCTGAGGTCTTCCAGTGCTGTGTTCCAGCCGACTTTAATAAACCCCACTGTGTTCTGAAAACGCTGTTTGAGTGTCCTGGCAAACACCGGCCCGGGGAGCATGGGCAGGTCTCCCACCAGACCAGGCGCCGGTCTCAGTTTGACTCGCTGGGCAGAGCTCAGTGGGACTCCTTGGGAGTCTGCCCCACCGAAGGGGCTCCTCTGAAAGTGGTTTACAACCGGGCTGGGGATCCGTGACACACGGAACCAACACAGCTGTGCTGAGAACTAAACGGTAACATTACCTAGCCCGGGAGAAGCAGCTCTGGCCATGTCCAGCTTCACACCAAGGCCTCAGCCACGCGCTCTAAGAAAAGCCCCGAGGCTCCCCAGGTGCATGTCTGGGGCTCTGGCTCCACTGGGGGAGAAGCAGTAGCTCCCCCATGAGACGGGGAAGAGGAAAAGCAGATGGAGAGAAGGGGGTGTGCAGCATGAGCCATCCCAGGTGAGCAGTATGGCCCTTCCTGCCCCAGCTCTCTCCAGCTTAGCACAGCAGGCTGGCCTCTGTCAGGAACCAGGCACATCCACACGCACACACGGACTCATGCCTGGTATACATGAGCCAAGTGTCCGCCTGCCTGGAGCAGGATACGAAGTGGCTCATGGTGCCGGCATAAGGAGGAATCAGGGAGCATTACACACATGAATTGAAGGGTTGTTCCACCTTCACTTCCAGCTCAGCTACAATGGGCCTGGTCTTCTCAGCATGGCAAGTAAACAGGACCCATGTGGCCCTGAGAATTCATGCACTGGAGCTCCTAAGCAGGCCAAGGACAGGAAGCTCCCCACCTCCCCCAGCCCCAGAGCAATCCAGACAGCCCAGCTCTGCAGGGAGAGGGGGATATTCAGGGGAGGTCAGGGTGTGTGGGGCTGCTCAAGAACCCTGTCCTTATATCAACACCCCTGCTGCCCAGGGTCACAGCCCTAGGGGTTTGATTCTAGAACAAAGAGGAAGCTCTGAAAATCAGGGGAAACTTTCTGCTCAGATGCTTTCATCCTTTGCTTCGGGATAGGGGAAGGCATAACGGGGACCTGCAGCTGCGTAGCAAAGATGCCACGGCTGCATGGCACAGCAGCGTGTGGGGGACACATCTCAAACAAAGGAGCCTAGCATGCAGTGGGAAATTAGCAAGTGAAGAGCGGAGCAGACGCAGAGTGCCCAGGAAGTGGAGGTTAATTAGGTAGAAGTTTGTCGAGTGCTTTGAAGCTGCAAAGTGCCGGGTGAGTGCTGAGTGTTAAGAAACCTCTGCACCTCCCCAGCATGGCCCCACACATCCAGCACAATGTGGTTGAACTGCCTTGGCTAAGAGAAAACTCCCTTTAGAGAAAGTGTTGCTGAAACGGATGTGCTGGGCTTTGCAGCCAATTGAGCCCAGGAGTCCCTCAGAGCTGCATAGTGGGCACTGCTGCTGTTAAGCAAGTACACCAAATTTCAACTCCCTGGAGGTCGAGACTTTCCTTCCTTGGGGCACAGGTAGAAATAAGGGGACCCCACTGCCTTGCTGTTCCTCCCAGTCAGAATGGCATTAGTATAAGTCAAGCTGGGCTACCACCAGCGTAGGTACAAAGCAAAGCAACAGAGGTAGGTCCTGACGGCTCCAGGATAAATCCTGTCAATGTCACAGATGCAGCTTCCCCTGAAACTCCTCCATGCCAAAGCCAGACGTGCTGCCTAACAAGCAGGGGATGTTGCTTCCTACCCTTCAGGCCTCACCAAATACTTTGCGCAGGGGGCACATCCAGTTGTCAGTCACAGCATCCAACTAGCCGATGCTGCCATTAGCTAAGGCTCCAATCTGTTCATCTGCTTTGCTCTAAATCCCAAATTAGGCTACACTCAGCTAAACCCACGTCCTCACAGGAGCAGAAAAGCCCCCTCCCACAGCATATTAACGTAGGTGGAAGTGTAGCCTCCCGTGTGGGATGGGGGGAGGATGCGCCCAAGAGGGGACCGACCAATCAACTCTGGAAAGTGAAAGACATTCCACAGACAAAATAATTGTCATTAGTCGTGTCCCAAAATGGTTAGAAACATGGCTCCTATGTGCCACCAACACCGAGCCAGGCCTGGGCTCCAACACACCTTCCAAAACTGGTGATGCCGAGGGAAATGAATGGGTACAAAGAGAGGGCAACTCTCAGCAGCAGCACGTGGCCCAACCTCAAGAGCCTGGCCCCAAGCCCATGACTCACTCCATTCTCAGCCTTTGCACTAAGCACACAGGGAAGATCAACAGCTGGCGCTGACCCTGCCTCCAATTCTGATAAACACCTTTCAAAAGAACTGCAAGCACCTGTGGGAGCCTGGCTTGCACCCCTCTGCGGACTCCCCTCTGCATCACGCCTCGGGACCCTCGGCTGGCGTGAGCTGAGCATTGATCCTTTATTACAGGTGGGGCTGGAGCATCACTTTTAGGAATGCCCAGCTCTTTCCATTATAAAATGCTGTTCTCAGTTGCTTATATTTTCCCCAAACTCTCCTGTTAGGGCTGAAATTTTCCATGCTGGGCATCTGCCTCAGGCTGCATTTTGTGTCAGTTCAGCCACTTCTGAGAACTAGGCTAGGGACAAATAACATTGTTTTGCTTCTAAACATTCTTACAACCTTTTCCTTGAACAGCTCCAGTGGCCCCAGGCAAGAGCAGGGGGAAGTGGAGTAGTCAGGGATGAGCCTTTTGTCAACCCCATGAAAATCTGCCCAAATGTGGCTAAATTATGAGCCTCTGAAATATCACAGGTCGGACATGCTCAGTAGAGACTTAGGTTTTAGCAGCTAAACTCTCTAAGAGTCCATCCTCACTGAGCATGCTCAAGCCTCTCACAGCTCCTAATGCTGTGTGCCATCCTCATGGAGCAGCAGAGCATGCTCTACCCCAGGGGAAGATTGCTCTGGGGTCTAGACACTGACCTGCAAGCAAGGAACCTGTTTCTCCTGTGCTCTCCATGACCCCCTGCTGGCACACAGGCAGTGGAGGAGGAAGCTGTCTTAACTGAATGCAGAGGGAACAAAAGATGGACAGGGGAAGGGTGGAGCAGAGAAAAGGAGCAGATTGGGACAAGGAGGCTGATGAGACTGGGATTGGAGGAGGGGAGAAACGGTGATTAGGAGTTGGGGGACTGGGACTGTCTGAGCAAGGAGCCTGGAAAAGGGATGCTAGAACTAGATGGACAAGGAGACTGGGCCTGGGGGCAGGTGAGGGATATAGGGAGGTATGACTGGGAGCCAGTTAGGGTGCACCGAGATTGGAGGAGGAGCTGGGGAGAGGGAGGGAGACTGGGGACTGGCTGGACAAATAGGCAAACCAGAAACCAGTGGGGGGAAGGAAGACAGATCTGACAAGGAGCTTGTGTGCTGAGAGAGACCTGGGACCAGCTGGGCAAAGATACTGGCACAAGGAGCCAAGGAGGGGGTGAGGTGGGAGAGAGAGAGCCCAGAAAAGGAGACTGGGACTGTGAGCCCGGCGAGTGGGGGAAGAAACAATTCAGATGAGGATCTGTAGGGGATTTAGATTGGCTAGACAAGGAGACTGGGACTAGGGGCAGAGGGGGTGGGGAGACTGGGACTGGGCAGGCAAAGGGAATGGGTTTGGGACATTAAGTGGAGAAGAGATAGGAATGGGACAGGACAAGAGTCAAGCTTGGGAGAACAGACAGAAGAGTCTGTGCCTAACAGAGCACACTCCCCTTCAGTGCCTGGAACGAGGCCCAAGATGACTGAATCTAACCACTCCTCTGCTGTCAGCAAACGTCTGTGAAAGCCACTGGCAGAGTGGCTCTCTCACCTCCCTCTAGCGTCGGGCCACACAGAGAATGACAATCTACTACTGCGATCATTCACTCCATTAGCTCAAGTGGCAAAGGACTGTGCCATGGATCAAAAGGTTCCAACCCTGCTGATGAGCAGGTGGGTGTCGATGTGATGCCACACAATGGAATAGCTTTTGTTTGCATTTTTTAAAAACCTATGAAATCACGCAAAAAGATACATTCAAAGATTATTTAGGTTGCAACATGAAGCTCTCAAAAGTTAGGAAAAGCCAGTTGTACAGTTGCTTTTGCAAGCTTAATTCAGCCTCCTTGTTCCTATGGATTATGGAAGTCTTTAATGGTATGATCACATACTACCTTTTACCCAGGACCTCTGCTTGCCTCAGTGCATAGCATGGCCTGCTCCAGGGCTGAATCGGGCTGTGTAGTAAAGGTGGCTGTTGTCTGTAGGGTATTTGTTACGTACGGCAGCGAGTGAGCAGTAAATGAGGGAGGGGACTGCAGGAAGAGATGTCTCATGGTTATAGCACCTGGATGTCACCCTGGTGGGAAAGTCACTGAAACCAGACTTGTCGCTGGTGGCCACGAATGGTGTGTTCCTCACCATTCTCTGGGTGCCCACCTTGAGACCGAGGGCTCTGGTGTGCAGAGATGCTGAGCACTCACAGCTGCACCTGAAACCATCAGAGCTGGGGGTAAGAACTCTAAAAAATCAGGTCCCCAGTGTCTCAAATTTGGCACCCAAAATGAGTGGAAACTTTGCACCTTAATCTGCGTGGCTCAGCTCGCTCTCTGTAAAATGGGAGAATACCATCCCTAGACCTCACAGGGGTGTCGTGAAGATAAATTACCGTCTGGGGAGCCCTCAGATACTGTAGATTCTGTATCCAAGGCAGGGTTTGAGTAGAGGACAGCTTGAATCCAGGGGCGCACACTGAACAACGAGGAAAAAACAAAATATGGAATAACTCCTCCTTAAGTGAACACCGTCCACCTTGTGCACGGAATCAGGCAGGGATCCTGTGTGAAAATAGTATGTGATCATGTAACTAACGACTGCACCATAATGTAGATGCACAAGAACAATGAATTAAGATTACGCAGGAAACCTTAATTCTGGCATTATTCTAACTTTTGAATGCTTGACTTTGCAACCTTAGTAATCTTCTTTTAACATAGTTTTGTGTGTAAGACTGAAATACACTAAGCTCCAGCAGGTCTCTCACAGTCCACTCCTAGTCCCTCTCCTGCAGCAGGGTGAGTGAGAGGGGGAGCTCTACATCCAGTATTAACAGCATTATTCCCTTCCCACAAACCAGTTTCCTTTACAAGAGTTTGCAAAACTGACTCCATCAGACAAGCAGCTGCAGCAGCGCCCCCTCTGAGCCATCTACCTGGGCTCTCGGCTATACTCCATGCTTAGGGCTAAAAAGTTTGTTCTGGCTTCCCCGTCAGGCAGGATCCAGCCCAAGTTTTCCGCAGCCATAAATCTACCTGGGTTTTTTTTGAGGGGGGGACCTTGTGTAAGTGGGAGAAATTTTTGTTTCTCTGAGAACATTATATTCATGGAAAACATAAACCAACTGTCGTCAAAGTCGTCTGAGCTCAGGAAATGGAGCGGCCGGGAGAAGGCTGCCATGTGGCCGGATGTTATGTATTTCTAATTAGTGCTATACATCTTTCAGCAGCGAGTGTCCTTTTGCTGGGAAACACAACGCGCTGCCCTTGTTATTGTAACTGTCAGAGAGTGCTTAAACAGATAATCTCCAGGAAAAGTGATAAACACATCCCCTCTCCCACCAGGGTGTGCAGGACGGCACTGCCAGATCTCCACTAGGGCAATGCAGCCAGCCACAGGAAATGGGAATGGGAAAAGAGCAGGCAATGGAAGGAACAGCCATATACTGGGGAAGTTCACCACGACTCCAGTGCCAACCTCCGGAGGAAATCCCGCAAGGGATGATCAAAGTAGAGGCACTACAGTGCACAACTAACACGCTCCATTGCCAGTCTCCTCCAGTAGGCAGTGCTGTAGGGCACAGGGCAGGAGAGCAGGGTGTGAGAACTCTCAGCTGGTCCAGTCCCAGCCTGTAGCAGGCAACAGTGTAAAGAAGCCCTGGTTACCCTGAAACTTGCAAGTGAGCAGCAACAGCGAACATGCTAATGCTTCCGGCCTTGTCAATCTTAATCAACAGGCCCCTGAGTCTCTAGCAGATAAAACACGATAGGCTGACTAGTGTTAGCACGGACTCAAGAGGACCAGATCCCTTTGATTCAGGCTGCTGTAGGACAACAGAGAGACAGTCTCCAGGTGGGCCTCTCCGAGCTGCTGCTCTGGTCGTAGGAGATCCTTCTGGGGGATGGATGCTGGGACAGGTGGCCTGTGGCTACCCTGGAACACAGAGAGCCGCAGTGATGTGCTCTGCTCCCAGGAAGCAGCACCTGACACCACCTCTTCCAAGTGACACTGCCCAGGGACCATGAGTGGAGACAAGCAAAGAGATCAGGTCTCCTGACGCACTGCTGAGGAGATGACACCATGACTGGCCAGGGGGCTACGGAGGCAGAGGAGGTTTGAGAGGGCAGTTTTGCTCAATCAGTTGAGCCAGGGGCCCTATAGCCGATGTGTCAGCAGCTCGAGCAGCAGCTGGGGAAAGCACAGACAAGACAACTGATTCACTCTGCTGCCCTGCAGGGAAGGAGACAGTGGCTGGTCACCTCCAAGCTGACACCACCTGGGAGCGATTTGTTTGCTCTCTTATCACTCAGACACAAGAGCCTTTTCTTCATGAGTCACTCCCCAGTCAGACAAAGTGCTGGCACAGCTCCTGAGCAGTCTTCCAGAATCTGTCTGTCTGCAGAAAGTGGGCAAGGAGAGGAGAGCACCACTGGGCTGACAGCTGATGCACTGGGCTCCCCACGGCAGCAGCTGGCGGCAGGAGAAGCTGGAGCCGACGCACAAACCAGACAGAACACAAAGCAACAACAAAAAGGAGAGAGAAATTCATGGACACAGGGCATTTCCCTGCTGCCCCTTCCAACTCCTCCCCCACCCGTTTCCCCTGTGGATAATGTGAGTCAGAGAGACTCACTACCTTGCCACAGAGAACATGCGAGTCACAGCCCCTCCACCCCCTTAAAGAACATGGGAATCTTCCTTACCAGCCTCCACCAATGTCCCCATCAATACAGTGGGAACCACGGGCACTCGCCCCTCCCCACACCAATTTACAAATTCCACAATGCACCAGTGCAACTCTCCTGGGTGGACACACCCTAACTTTGCACTGGCAGCCATGGAGCGTCCTACAGGGATCGCTCTCAAGACGTGAGCTGCACACAGCATACACCAACTGCAGAAGAGCTGAGCTCTGACTTCGGTGCCGAGATGGCTGCATCTCCTGCTAGACGGAGTTCAGACTGTACTAACAACACCACAGTGTGGGGCACTCACAACTGCCCTGTTCTAGTCTCCCAGTAGGGGATGTGCAGAAGCCCTGACTGAGCGGAGCTCCAGCTGCTGCAGCCCCAGCTCCCCCCGGCAGGGAGTACGCTAGGGCGAGGGGCAAGACCACTTAATATGGGGGGGAGCGCCTGGCTACTCTAATCCCAGCCGAGGTGGGTGGATGGACAGGCCCAGCAGGGCAGCTGGCTGATGCACAGCTGTGTACATCTGAGGGCAAGCATCCTTGGTGCATGCACTCTCCAGACAGCCACAGCCACTGAGGAGCCTCCAGCCCCCTTTGCTCTCTGCTGTCTAAAGGAGGGAGGAAGGAAGGCCTGTGAGGTGAGGAATGCTGGGGGCCTGGGGAGGATCAAGCAGCTCTCCCTGTGGAAGCCATTAGATATTCAACACTTCATTTGTTTCCAGCCATTGTGGAGTGCAGTGCTGGACTCCAGGACAGGAGGCTCTTCTCTGACGTAACCAGGAAGCAGCTGCAAAATTAAGGAATCCCTCATGACATCATAAAAAGGGTCAATGGTTTACGGGGAAAGTATAAAAATTAATGACCTATTCCCACATGGAGCCGCAAGCCTTCCCGAGCGCCACAGAGGAAGCTGTGCTCTCACTGACACAGAGGGACCTGCTCGCCCAGGACAGCCCGCGCCTGCTGCCCTCAGGACCTTTCTGCCACCCGCTCTCACTGCCCCAGGGCTGGAATTCACACTCCGGGATGGACCCTCCTGCCTGGCGAGTGTAAACCGGCTGAGCCAAAGCTTCCAAGGCTGCTGGACAACAGAGCTCCAGGGCGGGCGAGGAAACATTTATAAAGACAGTGTCAGTGAAAAGCAGAATGTGTTTTGGAGGCTGATCAGAAGCAATGCACCAAGGAACGCCACAGGAGAGAACCGATCTCTCCGGTTTCCTTGGGGAGGCAGAGCCATATGCATGAAGTGTTTCCCTAGGGCACACAACACCTCCATAGACAGCCCCAGAAGGGCAGCTGCTCCCGCAGGGCAGCTGTGAGAAGGGACACTGTGCTCTCTCCACAGGCAACTCTCCAATCCCAGAGAGAAGGAACTGACGCTCGCCTGGAGGGCAAGCAGAGAGCACTTCCACCCTGAAAAGGGAAAAGGACACTGGTTTAAAATTAACTCCAGCCTTTTCCAGGAAATATCTATGGGAAGAAGCAGCCGCTTTTAGAAAATGTTATTCTCAGAAATTTCCTGAAAAGACCCATCAGTCGAAACACGGACTCCGGCCATTTCCAGCTGCAGGGAGTAGCACTGCAGGGCTCCCTCCTGCCTGGGGTCACCAGCACAGCAGTCCACTGGCAGAGGCAGGCTCCTGGTCTGCACCCAGCAGCCCCGGCAAAGCGTGGGGGTAAACCAGTGATCTAAAAAATACGAAACATCGGACTTTTTATTTGATTAAAATGTTTTTCTTTTTAAAAATAAAACTGCTTAAAATGAAATCTGAATTGAATACAAAATACATTAAGCCCTAAACTTATTATAATCTCCGAAAACCTTTAAATAAAAAATAAATATGCTGAATCCATGAGATTCTACCAACATTCGGCGTCAAAGGCTGCTTTTCTGTATACAGAAAGAATCAGAGGAAAAAATCTAACTTTTGAGGTCAAGCTTTATAAATATGGCACAAAGGTCATGTATGGTATTAAGGTCTTAATCCCGTGGGGAATCCAGGGGTTGTGTTACTGAGTGCAAGAGACTGGTAAAGTCATCACAGGTGTTGAGACCCAGCCCTTGGCTCCATGAGACACCATCATGTATCTCATTAGGATTATCCACTGAGCCCATCTGGGTGGTCTGTTTTATAGCTTCTCCCCACCTGAGCTCTGACTGCTTCAGTTTTCAAATTATGAATATTTATGACTCCACCCATCAGTCACCATTTTCTAATATACTAAAAATGTACCATTAATAAGAATCTGAAATATTAATCTATACATTTGCTTAAATAACTGTATATAGATATAGTCACCCTCTGAGGCAGCAAAAAGTACCACCAAATTGAGTGTACCGGCTCTATTGAGTTGTAAATCAACATCTTTTTATGGTTCTATCAATCAATGAGAATGCACCTCTCTTTAGAAAATAACTGAAGTACAAATAGAAAAATTGATTAAAATCAATTATTTAAATCAAAGCTCTCCACTTGGTGATTGAAATCATGATTGAAATTGCTTGCTTTAAATCAGTCCCCCCTGCACCATTTCTAACCATGGCGTGCATCGCCACCATCCGCGTCAGCAGCATGTGACTCCATCTTAGAGATCGTGTGCAGCACAGCTCCTGCGAGCTTGACTGTTTAAAAGAGCCTGTCTGCACAAGGGCACCAAACTGTGCCAGCTGCAAGCATGCTGGCAAGCAGGCAAACGTGTCTGCTCCCACGCATGGACAAGACTGAAGGCACGCAGGCCTCATCCACACCGACAATGCCCAGGAAATCTCCCCCTGGTGGGAGCACTAGCGCAGAACGGTGACCGGTGATGTAACCACGATGTTGACTAGCCCGTCTCTAGAGAGGGTTAGATGGCGGTGTGGATACAGCATCAGCACTGGGCCAGAGTCTGCACAGAGCTCTCCCCATTGCTAGCTTTGGTTCAGCTGCCCCAGAAGCAGCCAGTGGGGGAAAAAGGCTGGTGAGGATGTACGTGCGATCCCATACCAGCTCGGGAGGGGTATGCTGCCATGGCACAGCACCTCAGCATATCACAGCAGGCACGGCAAGCTGCTACTCGCACCCCCCAGGAACTGCATGCGCCAACCATCATTGTGTCAGATGTTCTATACAATGGGGGGGGGGGGAGGTGTGAACAGGGTTCCCAAGCGATTCATGCCAGCCCGAAGCGAAGTTTTATCAGGACAATCCCAAGAAAGAAAAGGCAGCCCTTTCCCACCCTGCTGGAGCTGGGCATGTCTCTGGCAGCAAATGCCGACAACTCAAAACATGCTTCTCTGGTGTGAACCTTCGGGAGTGCTTGAAGCCCAGAGCAGAAGTTAATGAGAGAAAGTGTCTGCAGACTCAGATTCAGAGAAAGCAGCCTTTGATGGGGCAGGCAGAGTGAAATGAGGAGCTTCCGTTTCAACACACTCATTTGCTGATCTTCTTTTTATGGCTTCCTGAAGGATCAGCACACACCAGCTTGTCAGAGTTTGCAAAGAAACTGCCAAAAAGTAAAATGAATCCTATGCCCCACTGGAGAGGCAGCAACCCCATGGCTCCCATCCCATCCCCCACAGGCCTGGAACTCCCTCCCCACTGCAGGGCACCAAGCAGCCCCCCCTTTCCGAGGCCTGCCCAGCGCTCCCTTCTGCAACGCAGCCCTTAAACACTGCTGTTCCCTGCGAGTAAAGTGCTGCCACCCATCCACAGTGCTCGGACACTATGGTGATGGGGACAGGCCAGGCAGTGCTGGGAGTGATGCGTAGAGTTAAGGTTGCCTAACACTCTCTACTACAAGACCCTGCTTTCACTTGCTTAGAATTTTGCCAACCTTTAACCATTCGGGCTGAAATTCTCCAGGCCAGTGTCTCCTCCAGGTCGAATGTTGGAGTAAGCGTCAGGTAAAAAGGTTGGGCCGCTTCCCAGAACGAGTTTCGAAGGAAGGTCTGGCACTTCCATGCTTTGGAGCAGGAACTGGACATTTGGCAGGGGATCACGCTGGTGTCAGGGATGTTCTTTTTGCCAACCCCATGAAAACTCCCCCAGATCTGGCCAAGATACAACGCTCTGAACACTGCGGTTCATACATGTGCAGTGGAGGTTTCCCTTGTTGTACACAGTGTTGTTGTAGCCAGGACACAAGAGCGACAAGGTGGGTGAGGCGATCTCTTTTACCTGGAAAGCTTATATCCCCCCCCCAGTAGAGGTTTGGTAGAGGCTAGCAGCACTCGGTAGGGAAGGTTCCGTCTGCACTAAGCAGGCAGCGTCTGAGCACGATTCTTCCTGCAGTTGCATCTCGTGACTGCCAGGGATTGCTATGGCACCAGACTCTGAAAGCAGGGAGACTCTCTGGCGCTTTCAATTCCCCAATGATGGTGCCCAGGCAATCAGGAGAAGGAAGCTGCCTGATTTGCTTGACAGCAGTAAGGCGAGGAGAAGGGGTGGGGGCAGGGACAGACTAGAGGGTGCAGACTGGAAGAAGGGGAGACGGGCAGAGAGGGGCAGGGACAGATGGGGCAGGGTGGAGGAGATGGGGCACAATGACTGCAACTAAGTACGCTCCCTCCAAAACCTGGAACAGAACCTAGGATTCTTAAGTCCCAACATTCCCCTGCTGTCAGCACCGTAGCAAAGTGTGACATATTCCCCTATAGTGGCTGGTCCACGCAGAGGATAACAGCTCTTGCTATCAGTTACTCATTACTGATTTGTTGGAAGGTGTTCACTGGAGGACAAGGATTGGAGGAAAAGAAGGTGCCATGGTTAAGGCAGATAAATGACGCCTTGGAGAACCGGATTCTACCTCTGTCCCTGTCACAGAGTTCTTGTGTGATGCCGGGCAAGTCACCTAGACCAAACTTTTACAGGTGGTCACTAGTTATATGTTCCTCACTTTCTGGGTGTCCAATTTAAAACACTTGAGGCCACATTTTCAGAAGTGCTGGGCACTCCCAGTTGCAATTGAAGTCAATGGGAGTCATGCTTTGAACATATAAGGCAACGGTCCCCAATGGGGTTGAATTAAGGTTACATGGACAATCATAAAAATGCCATTTCTTAACTTCTGGATTCTCCACTTTGCAACCTTAACATTCTTTATTTAAAAAAAAAATGTATCAAGCCCCCTAACTAGACAGACAGACCCATGCCAAACCAAGGTGCTCTAAGACAGAACCCTTCTCTAGGTCTCCCAGTGAGTTTGTGCTAGCTGGTGATTTAGGGGGGCAGGGACCATGCCTCAGACAGTGCTGAGCATGCTAACAGCACTTAACAGTAGTTTATTTAGAAAATTCCTTTGCGAAGGAAAAGTGCCTGGAGTAACTTGACAAGAACAAAGAGTCAGGAGAAAGTGATCCCAGGATCTTCCCCTGCATCGTCGTCATGTCCATCACTAGGAGGCACTCGCTCATCACTCCTATGCCGACGCACTACAGCCCACTGCTCCAGGGCAGGTGCTCTGGAAGCTGCTCTTTGGACATGACACCTTACAGCAGTACACGGGGATGTGGCTGCGTGTGGAGGATGCAGCAGGGACTCACCAATCCTAGCACTTGTGATGAGCACAGGTAGTTTTCTGCTGTTCTGGGAATTTGGAAGGAACCCCACTCTGAACACCACCCCACAAAGGAGTCATCTCAGGTGTCCAGTGAGTGTGTCCCTAGTGGCAGGAGCAAACTGAGGTACAGACCCACAGCTTCCAGAGAGACTATTCCAGGACATTTACCATCTGCGCACAGGCATTATGTATGGAGTATGATCTCTGACAACCTAGATCATCTGGAGCCTTGGGTCCCAAAGCCGTGCACACAGAGCAACTGCTTCAGACCCTCTGGAGTGGGTCTTGGCCTGCAGTAACCTAAAAGAATTAATCTTTTCCACTTACTAGCATAATTATGACATTACAGTTCCATGTCAAATTCCTCTTTCCCCCGTGATTTCAGATGAGACTGGCACAGCTGTGAGGTTCCCCACCCCCAGTGCTCCGGTACCGTTCCTCACAACACCTCCTGCTGGGACAGGCTGCGACTGAAAGAGCTGGGAGCAGCCCCTCACAGCCAGAGTTCTTGTCTCATTCCCCACTGCGCCGCCTGCTGGGAATGGCTAAGTTCTGAGGGAGCTGGGAGCTCTCTAGAGCCAGTGTTGCTACGTTTCCTGCAGAGATTTGAAAACCTACTGTAGTTCCAAAGTGCGCTTCGATTTCACTGTGACCAGCAGCTCAGAGACTCACCGTTACTATACAGCCGAATAAAATATTTTTTCATAAATTTAACGCCAGCATGTCTGTGTTTGGAAACTTTGAAAATCCATGTTGTATGGTTTACTGCACTGGAAAAGGTGCCAACAGAGTTTCAAAGGAAGGGAAGTGTATAACTGTTTCCTTTCAAATGCATTTTCCAATGGGATCCATTGAGGGAAAAGGCTGGAACTAACTAAAACATGATTAAAAACTGTTATGAAAAGAGACAGAGAGATGGAAAAAGATAGACAAAATGTCCAATACACAGCCGAGAGGGAGGGAGGGAGCCAGGCAGAGAGAAAGGGGATATGAGCAGAAAGACACATTGGGTGGGGAAAACGGGGCGAGACAGAGTTTTATCTGGCAGTCCCCATTTGTGGTTTCATATTGTTGCAGATCAATTGATCAGGATTTCAGTGCTGCTGGCCCAGTGGCACAAGGCGAACCACAGAGTTGGCTGCAACTACAGCACTTGCGAACTGCTGACCTTCAGTTTTAAAACCAAAAATATTCTTTTGGAAACCGTTACACCAGGTTCCACCCCAGGCTGCCAAGCGAAAACAAGCACTACTAACCTGAAGTAACACCCTGCTCAGTCACCCCAAGCAGCAACCAGGACTAGTAAACTGAAGTAACACCCTGTTCTGAGTCACCCAGCACTACTAACCTAACATGACATAGTGTACAGGGGCTTGCCTCTTCCTTACTCCCTGACTGGATCAGTTCATTCACCAATCGCGGACACAAGCCACCGCGATTAATACACAGGATGCAGCCATCACAATCCCAGCCCCGGAATATCAAGTGGGGAGAAACCGTTCCAGCTCCACAGAGTAACACATGGCTAGAAACCCGGGGTTCTTGCAAATGTGAAACAAAACAAAATAAAACAAACACAATATCTAAAAAGTCTTGCTGCAGTGGAGGCTCCTGTCCCGCAGGGCTGGGCCCGGCTCCCTGCTCCGGGTATTGCCACCTGTCCCGCAGGGCTGGGCCCGGCTCCCTGCTCCGGGTATTGCCACCTGTCCTGCAGGGCTGGGCCCGGCTCCCTGCTCCAGGTATTGCCACCTGTCCCGCAGGGCTGGGCCCAGCTCCCTGCTCCGGGTATTGCCACCTGGCGCACAGGGCTGGGCCCGGCTCCCTGCTCCGGGTATTGCCACCTGTCCCGCAGGGCTGGGCCCGGCTCCCTGCTGCGGGTATTGCCACCTGTCCCGCAGGGCTGGGCCCGGCTCCCTGCTCTGGGTATTGCCACCTGTCCCGCAGGGCTGGGCCCGGCTCCCGGTATTGCCACCTGTCCCGCAGGGCTGGGCCCGGCTCCCTGCTCCGGGTATTGCCACCTGGCGCACAGTGTTGCAGCACGGCTCACTGAACTTTGGCCTGGTTGCCCCATCTCACAACAGGAGCAGCAACTGCAGGGTGAGTGCAGGATGGGCTCACTTTGCAAGCCCCCCTCCAAGCCTTCCACCTCCCCCGCCCCCAAGGCAGATCCAACCCCCCACGTAAATAAAATGGAGAATATGAAATTTCCAACAAATCCAATGAAAAGTTATACAAAACAAAAGAATTTCACTGTGCTCTCCCCATGGGCCAGCCTGAGACTCTCAGCCAAACACACGAGAGAGGGCCTGAATCACAGCCTGGCTCCAGAAAACCTGCTCCAAGCCTCTTTGCTGCTGCCCTCCAGCACAGAACCAAGCAGAAATGAAAGTACGGTGTGTGAAGTAACCAAGTGCCCTGGCAGGCCGCGAGGCAGCCAGGGTCACAGCCCAGCGCCAAGCCCTGGGACGTGACATTGGGAACAGAGACGGAGCTCGGGTCTGCAGACCAGAGCTCGGCTGCTTAGCCAGGCTTCAAAGAGCCAGGATGGGGGTGGGCAGAGCTTGGTGTGAGTCTGCAGAGCTCCAGGCCTGCAGTTCTTCGGGGTGTAGTAACCGTGGGCTGTAGCACACATGTCGAGGGATGAGGGGAAAAAATAAACAGACAGACAAAAGAATGAGGATGCTCTGCCAATTCCAATTGTGCAGCTTTTATTTTAAATGCTTATCAAGCTGAGAGAGAGCAGAGTTCTTGGAAAACAAGGTTTCCTTTCTTCCAATGCCAGCGCCAAACACCCTCAAGGACGGGTACAGCACAGGCGCTAGTAGCCTGCTGCACTCCCCACAGCAGAGCCATGCAGTCCCACCCGCCTGGGGAAGGAACAACCCTCGCAGCTCTGGTAAAAAGATCTCGGGGATTTCTGATTAATCTCCAACCTGGCTGGGTTCGAATTATGGCCAATTACCCACCAACACTTCTTGCTAATAAAATACATTTTTACAAGCCCTAATTACTGCTTTCGCTGAGCTGCTCTACAGGAAACTGAGGACTGCAGATCTCCAGACAGCAGCAGACAGCAATGCTAGGCACCCATGAGTACACCAGGCAAGTGACTCAGACGAGACAGGCTGCCAGGGAAAGAGGCCCTGCTGCCCTAGCTAGAGTTTGAGGGATACCAGTTCCTGAACTGGGGCCCTGGATTAGCATCACGCATAATGTTTTCTGTGGTCTCTCCGAGTTCCGCAGGCCTTGGTTACAGCACCAGCTGCCGGTGGCATCCAGGAAACCAGAGTGCTGGCCCCCACCTCTCCACTGGGCGTTTGGAGACTCTGGCCGGCAGGGACAGTCCAGCTTGGAAATGGTTGCACAGGAGTGGCCTCAATAACAAGCAGCAGCCAGCAGTGACTCTCGGACTCTGCCTACACTGCCGCTCATCCCAGAACCCTGAGTACAGACTGGGCAATGAATTCGCTCTAGGTCAGGCCACCCCGCACTCTGGGTGTTGGGTGGGAGAATGCAACTGCTCAGCTCAACTCTGACCTTCGGCTCTTTCCATTAGGGACACAGCTCAGTGAAGGGGACAGAATTAGATGCCATAAAAGCACATACAGAGAATTTCTTGGAACATATGAAGTTGACATTAGGGTAACTGGGCTACAAAACCAAGCTCCCAGGTAGATGTCAGTCTCCGATCAGTTACACACATCTGCTCTCCAATGCACCATGCCCTCAAAGGATTCCCTTGGAATGAACACTGAGAAGGCGCCATCAGGTGACTACAACCCACAGGCGGACCCTGCTGGTGTGGACGTTCTACAACGCACCAAGAAAGGGAAAACTGCTGCTATCTGTACAGTGCAAGCTAACTTTGGTACAGGGAACACCCTCAGTGGCAAGAAGACAGCAGCAAAACCACTGGACCACAGCACACTCCCAACCCACACATTCTTGGTCTGCTGGAGTCTTTCAAGTCAGCGCTGCCATGCAGGTATCCGGGCTCAGCTGGGGAAAACGTAGCTCCGCTAGATTGATTAATTTTTATTTCTTAACCAGGATTACTTTAATTTTCAAGGCCTAATGAAGTCCAGCTGTGATTGGAGGCAAAGCTGCAGTAGTAGAAAGGCAGACTCTGGGGCAAGCTTGAACAGCACTCAAAACACACACAAAGACCTATAAAAAGGATGCACTACAGCGGGATATTTTGGTCTTGACAATACTTCACTAAAAATACAACTTTGCTGATACATCACTGCAGAAATATTCTCAGGGTCCATTCAGGAATGGTTTAAAGCATTTATTTTTGTTTCCTTTTGCAATGGTCAGAGAGGAGGGAGAAAATAGAAACTCATTGATAAGAGGAAACGAGAGAGACATGAAAAATTGAAAACTACCTAAAAGCTCATGGAGAGGTTTATTTTATTAGTTCTTAATAAATATCTTGCAGATTTCCTCAGGAAATACACCAGATCACATGTAAAATAGTTTGATACTGATGTCAACTGCATCAACATATGAAATCTATTAGGGTGAAGCCACAGCAGGGTGATCAGCCTGCTGAAAAACTGCACGGCACTGAGGCAAGGGGGGAGCAGGGGGGAATCTCACGGCCCTTCCAAATTCTTCGAGAGGTAAAAAAGTCAGCCAAGACGCAGAGAGAGAGAAAAAAAGATCCCACATCCTGCTTTGTGCTGCCAGCAATGTGAAGTGCCCAGAGATTAATTCTATGTCTGGCCTGGAAATGTGACTTTAAAGCATTGGGGGGGGGGGGGGGGGGGGGGGGGGGGGGGGGGGGGGAGGAGAAAGGAAAGAGAAGGCCAGGCTAACAGGGCCTGGCACTGTGCCACTAACCCCCTCCCAAGCCATGTTTCAACGTAGACAGCAGTAAACCCCAACAGACAGCAGCTCCTCGCACTGCCAGGGCCTCGCACCAGCTGCAGTGCGTCTAGCTCTCTGTGCGCAGCCCCAAGTGCAGATGGGCTGAGAGCATCACTTCCGCTTTGCCTACTTTTAAAGACACAAGCACATGTGGCAGAATTCTTCCCCTCTCTGACATGGACCTTGTACATTTGGGGCCCCAGAGAAGGGTGAGGCCTGCTCCCAGCACCAACTGCGAGGTCTCATCAGCCCTTGGCTCCCTAGGACTCACTCTGAAGGGTTTATGCTGTTCCCAATGTACATTTGGCAGCAGGGGCCTCCTTTCTGCGTCGGTGCCATTATCTGGAGAGCAGGCTTTGCTTACGTAAGCCTCCCCGTCTCCTTTCTGGCTCAGGCAGAGACGCACCAGGAGTCCGCAGGGAGAGCATGCTGGGGAGTTCAGCACACTGAGCTCCCAGTAGGTATCTGAGTAAGGTTTAACAAAACTCCACGGCACAGCCACAACTACCAGGTGTGTGAGGACAGCCAGCAAACTGCATTTCTCTCACTGGTTTGCATGTCCACAGATTCCCTCTGGCTGTTGTGTTGCCATCCAACATGGCTTCCCCATCCCGCACACAGCATGGCTCTTAGTACGAAGGGCTGTGGAAACCTGCTGGCCCAAGCCAAAGCTCAGGGAGAATGATGAGGTCGGCAACACAAGGATGAAGGACACGGCAGGAGCTGCAGAAGGCTAGAGTGGGGTCAGAGCTTGGGCTGAGCCAGAAGCTCATGTGAGGGCTGCTCTAGCCACAGCATTACCACTTGGAGAGTCACTTATCCCCTTTCCATGGCACTTACTGGCTTTCCCTAGGTCATGTTAACAACAGTCTCCGGGAACCATGGAGTGTTGAACATGACTCTGCTCTCAGTGTAGACAGAGACTGTCGTGTTTAACACTGTCAGCAGGCTCAGGAGAAACTCTGCTTGGTTTAGAGAGGTTTACCCATGATCAACTAACAGCATTAAACACAATTTGTCCCAGTCTACACTGATTGCAAAGCTGGATTTAACATCATGTTAGCTAACATGATTCCTCAAGGTTTTCTTGTGAAGAGAAGCCCACAGAATCATCACAGGCAGAGCCAACACTGCCCTGCCACAGGACCAACCTGAACAGCACACATGGGCCCAGCTGGCCTCCTCACCAAATGTGATGGAAGTAGGGGAGAGAACAGGTAGGCAAGAGTCTCCTTGTTGTCCTGAGCTTGCTTAAGGAGCACCTTCCCTTCTCAGACACGTGGAAATATTCTGCTGTGCTCGCTTTCCGCCCTTGGTCCCAGGCAAGGACAAAGGCACTTTATACATCCCCGCCAGCACGGGCCTCACAGCACCTCCACAGTCTGCCAATGCTAGCCCTCCTTCGAGTACCGGGCATCTAGTTACCATGGGAACCGGTGCCTTACAAATGGAGGAAAAGACGAGAGAGAACGGAGTGGGATTGGGAGGTGAGCTGACACTGTCCGCTAGCCCACGGGAGACTGGGAAAGGCTACGCTCACAGAGCTGGGATGCTGTCTTGAGCCTGTGCAGGGCATGGTGACGCACTCTTAACGCTGGCGGGCCTTACACAGCAGCTTGGCAAACGTCATCAAGATCATTACCACATCGCAAAACATCGTAACGAGCCTAATTATACAATGTTCTCTAACACGGAATGAAATAAAAACATAGTAATTAACTCGCTGCTCCACAGAAACAGGAGGAAATCACAGGTGCAACACACTCAAGAGATATTTAGACTATGAAAAGTGAGAGGATTTCCTGTCAGGGTGCAAACAAATCCTGCATCACCTCCAGTCCTCACTCTCCCATTTCTCCACACACCCACACAGAGGGTGCAGCACCACATAACAGCTGCACTGATCCCAACTCTCTGGTCTCATAGTGCTGAGACTGAGGGATGCAGTGTCTGTCAGAGCTCAGAATTGCCTGCCTTTAGTTTCATTTTCCACAGCACATGCCCCTCACAGGGTGTCTCTGAAATGCCCATGGGTCTGCCAGCTCCAGAAAATACATCCCGAGGGAGGCATGTCCCACAGCCAGTCTGGGCTCAGTGTCACCCTACAGCAGAAAAGCGCTCTGAACAGACTCAAAGTGCCACGGGATTTGTCCTAACCTGCACACTCAGGCAGCGGAACCTGGGCTGCAAAGCAGAGTCTAGCTTTGTGATTACAAATCATTTCCCTCTGCTCGCTGCCCTGAAATGAGATCTAGGGCGCGCCCTCTCTCCTGAGCAAGGACTTGGAGAGCAGACAGTGAGGAAGTGCTTACATCACAGGCAGGCCTGACAGAAGCCCCCAAAGAGTTCACCTAATAAGACTGTCCAACAGGGACCTTTGCTGCACAGCCCCAGCTGGAGGGGAGGCCTGGAGAATCTGACAACGGCAGGCACTCGGCACACACTGGAAACCTCTTCCCTCCCTTCACAAAGTCCTGCTCCATGCGCTGCTTCTGAAGCCAAAGTCTAGATTTCAGAAACCTGAACTGCAAATGGAAATTCCCTGCAGCATGCTGATTACTGCATCTCCTGCTGGCACTGGTGGCAAGGGGGGAAAAGTCACATGACTTTCTGGACACATTACACTATGCAGTCTTGCATCAGAGGGTGGAAGTCAGAAGCCATGAGAATAATTCCAATTACGGTAAATAAATCCCCAGATATGTGACAATCTGCCTTTTAAACAGGAAACTGAGGGGAATAAGCAAAGGAAGACTTCGGTCTAAATATTGCTGTCACCAGCCACAAGAGCTCAGGAGAAGCTTCCTCAGAAAGCATGTTAGGACCACTGAAGCTTACCTGAACTTTGCTGATGTGTCTTGTGGCTGAGACCTACAGATTTCCCTCCCTGAAAGGGAAGGAGCTCCCAGCGTCCTGTCAAACCCCACCCTCACAGCTACCTGAGAGAGAGCAACCCCTAAAAGTCTACCAGCGCTTCCAGCCACGTCTGCATCCCTCAGGAGTCCAGCCCCACACTTACGGCTTTCACAGACGTTTCCTTCTCACAGCTCTGCCAATGCACCTCCATCCTGACCTCTCTGTTATTCCAGAACTAGGCTTCTCCTGAGCAGAAGGGGCCAGGCACACGGCCTATGGAAGTGGCAGGGGGGCTGTGGGTGCATATTTTCTCCTCAAGTGAACAGCACAGACACTAAGCAGATGTGTACAAAGGCCAAGGCACTGCTCGGATTGTAAATTCACTGGGACAGGGACCTTCTTCCTGTACCGTGCTTATCACGGTAGGGTCCTGGGTCCATGGCTGGGGCTGCTAGGTGCTGCTACTGTCTTCAATATTAGGCTGAGGATAAAGCCTAACCCCATGTGCAAGCAGCAATGCCCAGGTGCCCTTCAGTGCGTACTCTTCCCAACCCAATCTCCACAGCGAGCTCAGCACAGCTGTAGGTAGGGCGAGCAGTCCAAAACAGACTGAACTCTCTCCAATAAGCCCCCTTTCTCCTTTGGGCTAGGTCACAAGTCTGAGACGTTCCTGCCCCAGGCTTTGGGTTTGCAGCTCCTGGTCCAAGGACAGGGTCAAAGGAGAAGGGGAAATGTAATGCAGAGCTCTGAGAGTGTCATTTCAGGACCCCCCACACACACATACACACACACACTAAGGACAGTAATACCCAGTCAGCCTTAAAGGGAAACAGCACCGACCTACTCGAGAGGCATGTAAACCCTACCATGTTGGGAGACCCAGTTATAACATGGGCATCCCGGCTATGGGTAAAACACAGTAGAGATGTATCCAAGCTGGGCTTCCAGAGAACCCAGTCCTCTCCAAGCCTGGCCCGCCTGGCAGAATCTCTGCTCTGATTTTCCTCTTGCTCCAGGTGTTCTACTATGGAAAACACAGAGAACTGGCCAGCTGAGCTTTACCACAGAGAGGGGGAATTAGGAGAAAGGGCTGAGCTCCACTTCCCAGCCAGGCTGATCACACCGCTGCTTCTGCTAACTGGAGTCTGAGGTTTCACTAAGCTTCGTTTTAAACCTAATTTTAAAACTCTACCAAACCAAGGCTGCTGTCCACAGCAGTGTTTTATTTTTAAATTAGCTCGAATGCACCGGACCCCTTTGGGCTCAGCTCCCAGCACCTTCTGTGTGCTCCAATACGCACGATGTGGTTAGACCCTCATGAAAAGCCATTGAGATGCGGCTGCGCTAGATGAGCAGCAAGTATTTCCGGCTAAGCCTTTTTTCCGATGCTGCAGTTAGCTCATCAAGCAAAGCCTGATCCCATGCGGGAAACCAAGCGAGTGCTGAAGAGACACTCGGAGACGGGCCCCGCTCTGCCGCCAAGGGTAGACACTGCTCGCCTTTCCAACATCTCAAAGGTTATTTTAAGGGTTCACAGGTCTAGCTCGCAAGTCAGAGCATTTGCGGTCACTAAAGCGAAGCACACAGTGCGCTCAGCACAGAGCCGCACATCGGAGCAGGATGGCAGGGGAGCTGTCTGTCTGGTAACAGACTAAGTACATAATGAATTCAGTTGAGAATTACATGAGTGATGCCTCCTTCTCCAGCTGTGCACAGATGCTGAACATGCACCCTGGGGGCACAGATACTTTGCACTACCATACAGACTCCTTATCGGGTTATGTCTTTCAGTGGACCTGGCAGGAACTGGTGCAGAGAAGGCCTACGCACCAGACAGTTCTGCTGAGTGTTCGCTTGTCCCTTCACAAGACACACCCCTTTCCGCATGTCACAGCAGTGGCTAGAGGCTGTGCAATGATGGTTCTCCATGCTGCTCCAGAGGCACCCGGAGCACAGTTCCATGGTGTACAGGGGTGGGACGCTCCTCAGAACTGCACTCCCAGCCCCGTGCAGCACTGCCACACCAGTTCTGTTGTCCTCCAGGCCCTGTTTCTCCAGTGGGGGGAGGGAGGGAAGGAGGACCTTTGGGACCATATGGGAGAGTGGGCCCAGGGTTTGGCCCATGCGAGCCAAGCCCTAGCCACAAACCAGCGTGATTCTACATTAGGGACTGATTTCCTATAAGCTGCCCTAATGAACCTGTTCCCATACTCCAAAGCCACCTCGGTGGTGCGACTACCATCCAAACAGCAAGACCCCGAGTTAATGGTCAGCAGGTTCATCACCACACTGCACTGGCCTGTCTTCCTGTTCACGAGCCCAGCCAGCAGTACCCAGCCCTGGCTCTGCACTCCATTCCCACATATGCTGGAGATGCACATGTGGCAACCCCCTCCCTTTCAGTCCGAGTTCCTCACAAACTCGAAAGAACAAATGCAACAGGACTGTGAGTGCCAGAAGGCATCCAGGTGCTGCAGCCTGATGCCTCACACCCAGAGCCAGGCAAATTTGCTGGGATTTCCGGGAAGTGTCTCTAGGGTGCCCTCTGCTGAGCCCCCAGGTTGGTGTGCATTTGTGTGGAATGTAGACCCATCAGGGGAGAGGGGAAGTTATTCCGGTGGTGGCCTATGAATAACATCCAGTGATTTATAGGAAGTATAATCCAATAATACAGTAAAATAAAACAGTGTGTCTGAGATGGGTTTGATTCCAGGAATTATAAAACAAATTATTAAAGAGAGAGAGAAAGAAAAAAGCCCCAGAGAGGCCAGATTGGAGTAAATTGGGCACAGCTGGGCTGGGAAGGGGCTTCTCTCCCCAACGATATGCCCCTGCTACAAGCACGGCTTCAATTAGCCCTTTCAGAAACCAGAGTTTTATTTCCCCAAATTACAGAATTAAAAAAAATTAAATTCTTGGAGTGTCTGTGGTTTGGATAAAGGGATCCAAACTTCCTTGCGAGTCACATGTGCAGATGGCTACCAAACTGTTAAACATGGCCACCCCAAAAACGTCCTGCCCTTCCCTGGGAGCCCAGCACGGCCTCAAAGGTATCAGCAGCCACTGACAACTCACACTAGACAGGGGCGGCAACTGCACAAGCTGCAGCCTCAGATACACTCAGCGCCCATCCCTGCGTCCAGTTCTCTTCTTCCCATTCCAGGCCAGGGTCTGCCATAGCACTCCATGGCTCTGATATGAGGCAGCAGCTGGGGCAAACAGACCCTTCCTAACACCTCTTGCATGTGGGCGGCTGAGGGGCTGGATCACTGGTTAACGGGTCCATCAGGAGAAAAGACCCTGAGTGGGAGTCTTGGCTCCACCAGGAGTCAAGTGAGATTCTGTTAATGAAGCAATAGAACCAGTCCCAGTTTCACAGGGACAGGTAGCCTGACCCCAGCTCCGCTGCCCCTTTGCTAGCACCAGTCCAGCTCCCTCAGTAGGAACAGCGATGGGAGCCCTAGTGGGGAGGAGCCACACAGCCTAACTTTATTGAGAGCAGGTCTAATTGATACACAGCGGCAGCAGCTGGTAGGGAAGTTCGGAAAAGATTTTCTAGTACAGACAGGGGTCTTGAAGGCCTGGAAATCAACAGGAGCAAAAGGAAGGCTCATGAGCCAACTAACACTATGGGCAGCAGGTCCATTCTGCAGCAGGAGCCCCAGGGTCTCCGAATGAGTTCCCTCTCTGCCCTCGAGAGAGCGTAACTCCTGCTCTGAGCAGAGACCAGCAGGCTGCACCCTGACAGAGACCACACATGCAGGCCGCGCTCTCTCCAGTGACACACTGCCCAGCAGTGCAGAGGCTGTTGGGGAAGGCCGGTGAATGGAATCACTCGTGATTTACCACTCCCTTCAGTGACTGTGCTGATGATAATTAGGGAAAGGTTTTAAGGCCTCTCAGCCTCCCCCATACACACAAATGCTGATCACCACAACACCCCCTCTTGCCGCTGTCCGTGCAAGTGCAACACACAGAAGGTGACTCATACGCTGGGAAATGGAAACATGCATCTTCCCACCAGCCATCACTGCAGTAAGCTCCACTCAGCCCTCTGCCCACAGCAGCCCACACATCAGGGCATGGAGCCAACGCCTTAGCTATGCACTGGGCACTTGGCACCAATGCAGCAAACGCTCTTGCATACATTTAAAACTCCAGGCCCTTTGCTTTTCCTCAGCATCCAGCTCTCTGTACCTCTCAGTACCATGAAATCTGCTCCAAACTCACATGGGACATTGCCAGCATTCGACATATGCACACCCCGGAAATGTCAGGGATGTTCAGGCTGGCAACAAGCTCACTTTGACAATGGTATTTCTACCCCAGGAATGTGATCAGCAGCGTTCTAGGGTCTCAAACACGAGAGCCGAGCACAAGGCCCCCAACAAACCCTCTACTAGTGCCGAGTGTCAGGTGGGAACTGCAGCATCCTCCAATTCACAGGTGTCTCATGAACACCGTCACTGGTTCCAGGTACTCACTACTGAACCCCAAGCAGAGACCTGAGGCTGGGTGCAACAAGCACCTACTCACTTAGGAGAGAGGGACCCTTAAGAACATTTGGGCTTATTTCACACCCCGAGAGAAGAGAGAGCCTCAGCTCCCGCCCCGAGAGAAGAGAGAGCCTCAGCTCCCGCCCCGAGAGAAGAGAGAGCCTCAGCTCCCGCCCCTTGGAACGGGGGCTGCGGCAGCCAAAGCTGGCTGTGTGAGTGCAGGACGGGAGACAAGACACCTGGGTTTTAGTTGCAGCTCTGCCTCTGGCTTGCGGTATCACCTTGGCCAGGGCCCTTTCCTGCATCTGTAGCACAGGGATAAGGACACTGACCTGCCTCCCAGGGGGCCGAGAGGAGGCATTGGCTCATGTTTGTAAAGTGCTTTGAAGCTGGGAAAGAAACACTCCGTCTGGTTAGCTGGCATCTAGCAGAGGGGACAATGGTGCCTGGCTCATGAGCCCAACCTAAGCAGCAGCACTTGTGACTCCCACGGGGGCAGTTCCGTCTTAAGCCAGGAAGATGCCTGTGAAGCAGGCTGGGACGCAGAGGGAAGGTGAGTGTTTCCTAGCTCTCCAGCACACCAGTTCACCCAGTCAGCTCCGCAGTCAGGCACTACAAGGAGCCAGCTGCTCGCAGAGGAAAAGCTGAAATCACGAGCTTTCTGGGGCAGATTGTGTCTGTGAGAACCCAGTACTCTGGCCACGACTGCAGTGCACCATCCAAGCAAGAGAGGCCTCGCCCCCTTCCGAATCTAAACATCCAGCAGCTGGTGCTTTAAATGCCGGCTCTTCCTGCCCTGGGAGCGCAAGTCCAACCCCACTGTCATTCCGTACGGCTGCAAACAAACAGGCAACTGGGAATTCTTTGCAGAGCGCTTGAGGAAAGGGCACTCAACCCGGAGCCACCCTCAGGCTCAGGGAGAACCCTGGGTTTGGGGACAGCCACTTGGTCAATAGACTCGAGGCTATAAAGGTAGAGGAGACAACACACCTAGGCCAAGAGTGAATGGAGGAGGCGCAAGGAGAGAAGCAATGACACCCCACCTGGAAACACCTGCTATGTTTCCCAGCTGGCTCTGTCCAGCGTGAGCCTCCTTTCCTGGCCCTTCAGTTACCGCCTCCAGCAGCTACCTACAAACAGGCTCAGCAATGAGCTCGGCAGTCCCAGGCAGCCACTGGACTAGGCATGCTCCCCAGAGCTGTCCCTTTAATGCCACGGCTGATGCCTCTGGAGAGCAGCTGCCTTCAGGCCTGCCTCTAAGCGCCAGTGTAGGGCTCGGAGTGGGGCCAGAGACAGTGCTGGGAAAGCAGGTCAGGAAATCACTCGGCATCCATTCAGGCTCTAAGTGAGGTGTAACGGATCGCACATCCTCCTCCTCCACAACACTCTTATGCCCGACTCCAGGAAGACACCCCTAAGCTTTTCCCCACTCAGAACAGAGCAGCGCTTGGGCCCTGGGATCCTGGCCTCAGGACCCTTTCTACTGCCTTCCACACAGCAGGCATTCCAAGGCAGCTCTGCCTCCCCGAAGGCTGCTCGGTCAGTACCCCTCCCCTGCTCTTCTCCAGCAACATGGATTCAATCACTCGCCACACAGAGCCCCAGCCCCCGTGCTTGACAACGCTTGGTACCTTTGGGCTGGGAGTTGTACACGGCAAACATGTTGATAGCCATGAGCTGCAGCATGCGGGTGCTTCCGATGGGAGGGGGGCTGTGCTTCAGCAGCACCTGGAACTCCTTCAGGACCTCCTCTGTCACCGAAGGGAACGTCTCCATCCTGCAGACAGAAAGAGAACAGCAGGAATGCTCGCACCAAGGCCTCGGGGCACCACTCATCCATTTCAGGAGGGGACCGAGGGAGCCGCTCACAGCTCTTGCATGTCTGGGATAGCCACCCCACCCATCAGCTGCAGGGGAGCAGCAGCCCACGGAGCTGGCACAGACGGAATGGAGAAGTCAGCCTGACCCACACCCATGGAGTCGGGGGCAACGGACTTTGTAAACATCTGTTTGTGAGAGCCACTTCCTGCTGAGGAAAGTGCTCCCAGTGCGAGGGCTCTGTCATGCTGGCCCCAGCACCCTAGTCATATGGCGGGCAGTGAGGGTCCTCCACATTCCCCAGCATTGTCTCATCTGTGAGAGCCCCAGCTTGGCCACGGGAGAGGGATGTGGGGTCCCCAGCAGATTAACAGTCTCATTTAGATGCTGGTAGTCACTGTACGAAAACCAGTGTCAAAACCACAGCTGTTTCCTGAAACATACACAGCTACTATCACTCATCAAGAGGGACCAGCCACCAGACGCAATGCCACAGCTTTGAGCAAGGCGTCCTTTCGACACCAAAGGCCTCAGCAGTTACAGGCACCTTCATCCAAGGAAACCCGACACATTTATGCTGCTCTTCATTTAGTATCACTCTTTATATAGTCCCCAAAGGGTGCTAGCTATTTTACAGCCCTGAGTAAGACACATCCCTGCCTCCAAAGGATTCGCAAACTAATGGCAGACAGATATGTGGGGCAGACACATTCTTCCAGTCTCTGCTCAATCCATCAGCACTGCCTCTTCTCTGCTTCTTCAGGGGATGTCTACTAGAGGGTATTTCCATAGATTCCAAGGCCACTGTGACCATCTAGTCCAGGGGTCTCAAACCTGCGGCCCGCAGGGTTATTTCCTGTGGCCCGCCAAGCTCCCCTTCCCCTGCTCCCCCTCCCCTCAGCACACCACGTCCCCGCTCCTCTGCTTACTTCCAGGTGCTGTTTGGTGGCGCTTAGCGCTTTCCAGGAGGGAGGGGGGAGGAGCGGGGACGTGGTGCGCTGGGGGGGGGAGAAGAGGCAGAGCAGGGATTTGGGGAAGGGGTTGGAATGGGGACGGGGAAGGGGTGGGAAGAGGAGGGGCCTCATGGAAGGGGTGGAGTGGGGGGCAGGGCCAGGGCCAGGGTCAGCGGCAGGGGGGTGGGGGTGGGGTCAGTGATGCGGCCCTCGGGCCAATGTACTAGTCCTCATGTGGCCCTCCTGGTGATTCGAGTTTGAGATCCCTGATCTAGTCTGACACCAGAGAACTTCCCCACACTAATTCCTAGGGCAGTTCCTTTAGAAAAACATCCAATCTTGATTTAAAGATGGCCAGCGATGGAGAATCCACCACAACCCTTGGTCAATTGTTCCAGTAGTTAGTTACTCTCACCTTTAAAAATGTACACTTTATTTTCAATCTCAATTTCTCTACTTTCATCTTCCAACTATTGGATCGGGTTAGACCAGCGGGTTTCAACCCACGGGCTGCATATGGCCTGTCACGGAGTGTGGGGGAGTCCGGCCCTGCACCCCTCTTCCCCGGACTCACTGGGAGTCTCAGCCAGCCAGTAGAACAGAAGGTTTATTAGAGATGCCAGGAACACAGTCCAAACAGAGCTTGTCAGTACAACCAGGACCCCTCAGTCGGGCCCTTCCGGGGGGCAGGGAGCTTAGACCCCAGCTCGGGGCTCCCTGCATTTCACCCCACAGCTCCAAACAGGGGCAGGGAGGCCACACCCTGTCTGCCCCTTTCCCCTCCTCTCCGGCCAGTTCCAAACTGAAACTGTCCAGCCTCTCCTCCCCCTTTGTCTCCTTCCCGGGCCAACAGGTCACCTGATCCCTTTGTTCGAACACCTTCAGCTCCCACCTTTGCAGGGGAGGGGCCGGGGCCATCAGTTGCTAGGAGACCGAGTGTCGGCCCTTCTCTGTGTCCAGGCCCCTGCCCTAGGGCTCGGTAACACTCATGCACCCTTGTCCCACCACCTAGATACTCAAGCACTGCATAGGGAGACCGAGGCACCCACACAGTACTCAGGGAAAACATTAACAACAGTCCTAGTTCGTCACATCTCTCCCCCCTTCGAGACCGAACTGAGCGGGGTCACTTTAGCCAGTGACCTGGGGAAGTTCGAACCTGGTCACACCAGACCGTTACAGTTCGACGTCCTCCCTTAGGTCGGGTGTGCTTGATGGCACCCGCAGGCCGCATGTGGGAAGGTTTATGCGGCCCGTGCCCTTTTTCCATCCCAAAACTCCTGGGTTTCAAGCTGAGATCAGGTCTTCTCCCAGCGCTCCAGTCTGGAGGGCTGTAATTCGGGCTCTCTTGGTTAAGAGCCTCCCTCTTGATCTGGTCCCCTCTCTGACCACGTGTCTGTGTCACCAGCCGCTCAGCATCAGCCCCTTTTCCTGGATGCAGCCACGTCGGGGCGAGGTGGTGAATATACACCGTAAAGCGCCACCCAAATAGATCCGGCTGCTGCTTCTTAAGGGCCTGCCCCATGGCCAGGCATTCCCTCTCTATGGCCTGACCGTTCTGCCTCCAGGGCAGCAGCTCCTTGCTCAGATACCCGATGGGGGGTCTCCCCCCCTTCGCATAGGCCTGCATCAGCACCGCGCCCAGCCCTGTGTCTGAGGCTTCGGTGAACACTGTACAGGGCTTGGCCCGGTCTGGGTTTACTCGATCTATCGGCCCCTGGATTAGAGCCTCCTTCAGTGCACAGAGAGCCCTCTGGCCCTGCTCGGTCCAGACTGCCTCGTCTGGCTTCCCCTTCTTACCTAGCTCTGTGATGGGGGCAGCTAGGGAGCTAAAGGGGGGTACAAACCTCTGGTAGTACCCCGCCATCCCGCTAAAGGCCTGGACCTGTTTCTTGGTCTGGGGAACAGGCCAATCTCTGATCGCCTCCACCTTGGCCAGCCCTGGGCTGTTGAATGACTGGATCACCTCTAAAGCCAGCATGTCCTTGGCCTCTCTCTCCAGGTTCCGGGCTGTTTTCCCAGTTACTCTGAATGGGGGACACCTGCTGGGAGGATGGGCTCCCATCTCAGGGGAGAGATCCATCGGGGGGTCTTCCCTCTTCTCCTCCCAATCATCCCTTACCGGTTCTAGGGGTCCCCTTACTCTCCTCCCATACCACAGCTCGAAAGGGAAGCCCCCTGGTGATTCCTGGGGCACTTCCCTGTGCCATCGGTGGGGCAGGTACTTGTCCCAGTCCCGTGGATGCGGATTTATACAAGTCCTCAGCATCAGCCTCATGGTCCCCTGAAATCTCTCCACCAGCCCATTGGACTGAGGGTGATATGCAGAGGCCCAGATGGGCCAGACCCCACCTTTCTCCCACACGCCCCGGAGCAGGGCTGACATGACCTTGGATCCCTGGTCTGTAAGGACCTTGTTGGGGACCCCCACTTTATCCATAGCCACCTTCTGGAAAGGTTCCTCTCTGATGGGCAGGGACCTCCAGGGATCTTTTCCCTTACCCCGGGCCAGGTACAATAGCCGGTGATGATACTTCTGGGACCCCACCGGCTGCCTCCTGATTCCCCACAGTTCTACTTCCCCTTGGGAAGCCCATTCCCGGCACAGGAATCCCTTCTCCCACAGGGATCTGTCTCTGTAGTCTTCCCCAAGGGGGTTTGCAGCGCTGTGGCCAGCAAGCTCCCTCAGCTTCTCCAAGGCGGGATCCCTCTGCAGCTCACTGGCCAGGCCTGGGGTCACCGCCCCACTGAGCCCTGTCCCTGGTGGCTCCCTCCCTGCCGTGGAATCACTTCCCGGCAGCACCTCTGGACCAGGCCAGCCTGGTTGGCAGCCGTCCTGCCCTGCCTGTGTGTCCCCCCACTCAGCTGGGGTCTCCGCTCCCCCCGTGCTCAGTGCTGCCCAGGCTGTCCCTGTGGGGCCAGGCAGCGAGCTCGCTGCTTTGGTAACAGCATCAGAGCCAGCCTGAGCCCTCTCTCCATTGTGCAGGGGGGTGGGGAGCATCTCTCTGTCCCACCCCACCCTAGGGGTCTGGTTACAGGCAGGCAGGTAACTGGGGCCTGGCAGCTCCTCCCCCCTGCCAGCCAGGTCATTTGCATTTTCACTGACCATTTCCCTCTTAGCCAATTGGTTCCCTGAGTTCAAATTCAAATCCTTGGCCGTTACAGGGCCAGGGCCTGGATCCTGTCCCAAAGATACACAGTCACCCCCCAACAGCACCTCACAGCTGATATCCTGGAGAACCCCAACCACCAGCCAGCCCGGCCCCTCCTGGGTCTGCACAGGGATCTGGGCCATAGGTAGGGCGAATGGGTCCGTCCCTGGGACCCTCACCCAGGACACACAGCCCCTCAGCATCTGGTGGGGGTGATCCACCCGGGGCCTGACCACAGTTCTCTCTGTCCCGGGGTCTCGCCACCCCCAGAATGTCTCTCCATTGACCATCACCAGTTCATGCTGCTGCTGCTTCTCCTGTAGGTCTCTCTCGGGCTCTCGCTGTCTCTCACAGTCCTCTCACAGCTCTCTCGGACTCAGCTCCAGTTCCATCCATCTCCGATCCCCTGCTGGGGAACCCGATCGTGAAGACCCCCGTCTGGTTGGGGACCAGACTCTTGGGGATGCCAGGCTATCAGTCCAGCTGCTCCCAGATCCTGCTGTAGCCCCATTGGGGTCAGGAATCTGCTCCTTAGAATGGTCATCCTCCTCCAGCTGCACAATTAGCTGGGCTTTAGTGAACTTCCCAATGCGTATCCCTCTCCTTTTGCACAGGGTTACAATGCTTCTTTTAAGGAGAAAGCGATACGCCATCACTTCACTGCTCCCAAGTTGCTGTGGATTCGTAGGCCTGTGTGCTCTTAGCTCCCCACGGTTTCCAGGACGAACCCCAAGTGTGCCAGCCCTTCTCCAGGTCACCGCCTCTTTGCCAGGGTCGAGCTGCAGCTCCTCCGCCCCTGGGTCCACTCACGGCACCCCCAGGGGAACCCTGTCACTGCAAAAATCCTTCTCTCTCCCAGGGCCAAGCCACAGGCTCCTCCGCCCCTGGGACTGCTCACTGCAGCCCCCAGGGGGACCCCATCATTGCACAGTCCTTCTCGCTGGTCACACACTCCCAGGGGTTAAGCGTAGCTCCTCCGCTCCCCGAAACCGTTCCTCTGTGAGCCTTCAGCACGCCTGGTCCTCGTTAGCCCCCCTTCATTTTACTGCTCCCCAGTTACTTACTGCAGGAAGCGCCTTCCACGGGGTGCAGTACATCCCACCGCTGCCACCAGTTGTCACGGAGTGTGGGGGAGTCCGGCCCTGCACCCCTCTTCCCCGGATTCACTGGGAGTCTCAGCCAGCCAGTAGAACAGAAGGTTTATTAGAGATGCCAGGAACACAGTCCAAACAGAGCTTGTCAGTACAACCAGGACCCCTCAATCGGGCCCTTCCGGGGGGCAGGGAGCTTAGACCCCAGCTCGGGGCTCCCTGCATTTCACCCCACAGCTCCAAACAGGGGCAGGGAGGCCAGACCCTGTCTGCCCCTCTCCCCTCCTCTCCGGCCAGTTCCAAACTGAAACTGTCCAGCCTCTCCTCCCCCTTTGTCTCCTTCCCGGGCCAACAGGTCACCTGATCCCTTTGTTCGAACACCTTCAGCTCCCACCTTTGCAGGGGAGGGGCCGGGGCCATCAGTTGCTAGGAGACCGAGTGTCGGCCCTTCTCTGTGTCCAGGCCCCTGCCCTAGGGCTCGGTAACACTCATGCACCCTTGTCCCACCACCTAGATACTCAAGCACTGCATAGGGAAACTGAGGCACCCACACAGTACTCAGGGAAAACGTTAACAACAGTCCTAGTTCGTCACATGGCCCAATTAGCACACAGCTGTGGCCCAGCTGTGTGCTGAAAACATTCAAAATTTGCCGCTCTGGTCTGGCAGGGAACAGGGCTGGCTGAGGGGGAGACAGCCTATTGTAGACTGCACCTGTGCTCTTGCCAGCAGAGGGCTGGTAGTGCCATAGGGCAGGGCACAGGAGAGTGGGTCGGGTGGGGGGGGCTCTGGGAACTAAGGGTTTGCCCCAGGTTTTAGGTGGAGCTCCGCTACTGATCCCCCTTCTCGAGTCCTGGCTGCTGGCCCCGCCGGGGGCTCCACTCCTGGCCTGGTGCTGGGGGTCCCAGCTGCTGCCCGGCCCTGCGGGTCAGAGTCCGGGTCCCAGCTTTTGCCCAGCCCCACACTGTGGGATCTGGGGCGCAGCTCTTGCCCTGCGCCATGGGGTCCAGCTGCCTGGACTGCACACAGGGCTCCACACCTGGCCCTGCTCTGGGCAGGGGTGCTGGTGATAGGGCACTGTGGGCGTTTTAGGGTGGAGAGGGGCTGTGGTTCTCAACCTGCGCCCCACTTCACACATTGTGGGCCACATTAACCAGTTGAGAACCACTGGGTTAAACCTTTCTCTGCTAGACTGAAGAACCCATTAGTAAATATTTGTTCCCGGTGTAGGCACTTATAGACTGTAATCAAATCACCCATAACCTTCTTTCTGCTGAACTAAAGAGATTGAGCTCCTTGACTCTATCACTATACGGCAGTTTTCTAATCCTTTTAATCAGTCTCATGGCTCTTCTCTGACCCCTGTCCAATTTATCAGCAACCTTCTTGAACTTTGGGCACCAAAACTGGACATAGTATTCCACCAGCAGTCGCATCAGTACCAAACACAGAGGTAAAATAACCTCTCTGCTCCTTGAGATTCCCCTGTTTGTGCTTCCAAAAGCATCACATTAGCCCTTTTGGTGAAAACTTCACATGGGGAACTCATGTTCAGCTAATTATCCACCACGACTCCAAAATCTTTTTCAGTCACTGCTTCCTAGAGTCCCCCTTCCTGTAAGTATGGCCTACATTCTTTGGTCCTAGATGTGTACATTTACATTGAACCATACTGAAATGCATATTGTATGCTTGTGCCTAGTTTACCAAGCAATCCAGATCTTTCTGTATCAGTGACCTGTCCTCTTCATTGTTCACCATTCCCACAATTTTTTTGTCATCTGCAAACTTTATCAGTGATGATTTTATCTTTTCTCCTGCTCATTGATAAAAATGTTAAATAGCGTAGGGCCAAGAACTGATCCCTGAGGGACTCCATTAGAAACACACCTGGCTCAATGATGATGATTCCCTGTTTACAATTACATTTTCAGGCCTGTCAGTGAGCCAGCTTTTAATCCATTTAATACGGGCCAAGTTAATTATAGATATTTCTAGTTTTTTTAATCAAAATGTCATGTTGTACCAAGCCAAACCCCAGAGAGGAGTTTAAGTATATTACATCAACACTATTACCTTTATCAACCAAACTTGTAATCTCAGCAAAAAAAGATATCAAGTTAGTTTGATAGATCCTATTTTCCATAAACCCATGATGATCTGCATTAATTACATCACCCTCCTTTAATTCTTGATTAACTGACTCTTGTGTCACCGGCTCCATTATCTTCCCTGGGGTCAGTGTCGGGCTAACAGGCCTATAATGACCCAGGTCATCCCATTTACCCTTTTTAAATACTGGCCCAACATTCAGTTTCTTCCCGTCTCCTGGAACTTCCCCAGTGCTCCAGGACTTACTGAGAACCAACATTAATGGTCCAGTGAGCTCCTCAGCCAGCTCTTTTAAAGCTCTTGGATACACGTTATCTGAAACTGTTGACTTAAAAATGCCTAATTTCACTAGATTCTGTTAACATCCTCCAGAGATACTAGTGGACTGGAAAGAGTGTTACTCCCACCCTTACTGCTGAACTCCCCTAGCAAACCCCACACTGTTCTAGCAAGTGGTTCTGTCCTGGTGAAGAGCCAATGCCAGGGCAGTGTGCCAGGATGACCGCCAGTTCCAGTCAGTAGTGGCACAAGGCTCCAGTGTGCCCTTCCCGAGATGCAGAGGAAAGCTGAAATCCAGCCTGGGAAAAGCAGGGGCAGCCTCAGCGCTAGAGCAGTTGAGCGCAGGGACCTCCAGGACGTGCCCAGTTGTCGGCAAACGTAGTGATTTCCTTTATCCTCCCCCCCCACAGATTCAGACCTTGCAATGTGAGAAGGCTCCAGGCTGGATGAATGGGATGCTTCTGGTAACCCACAAGGACAATGTTGTTGGGCTTCCCCAACATCCTTTCAGGCTGGTTGGATTATCACTTGGGCCCTATCAAATTCATGGTCCATTTTGGTCAATTTCACAGTCATAGGATTTTAAAAATTGTAAATTTCATGATTTTAGCTATTTAAATCTGAAAATTCAGAGTGTTGTAATTGTAGGGGGTCCTGACCCAAAAAGGAGATGGGGGGAGGGGGGGTTGCGGTACTGCTACCCTTACTTCTGCGCTGCTGCTGCCAGCGGTGCTGCCTTCAGAGCTGGGCAGCAGGAGAGCGGTGGCTGCTGGCCGGGAGCCCAGCTCTGAAAGCAGAGCCACCGTCAGTGGCAGCGCAGAAGTAAGGATGGCATGGTACGGTATTGCCACCCTTACTTCTGCGCTGCTTCTGGCAGGGGGCCGGCTTCAGAGCTGGGTGCCTGGCCAACAGCCGCCGCTCTCCGGCCGCCCAGCTCTGAAGGCAGCACAGAAGTAAGGGTGGCAATACCGCGACCCCCCTAAAATAACCTTGCAACCCCCCTGCAACTTCCTTTTGGGTCAGGACCCCCAATTTGAGAAACACTGGTCTCCCCCATGGAATCTGTATAGTATAAAAGCACACAAAAAAACAGATTTCACGGGGGGAGACCAGATTTCATGGTCCGTGATGCATTTTTCATGGCCATGAATTTGGTAGGGCCCTAATCATCACAGATCCAACAACATCCTCCGAGTGCAATCCACTCTACTTTTAAAGGCTGCGCTTCACGGTGTCTTTTAAAACCCAGTGCGACCCAGCGGCAGGACAGCCCATGCCCTCCACACTGCCTGCAAAAGCAGCACAAAGCCATCCGCTGCATCAATTCCGTAGCCCTGCAGAATGGGGCTGGCCCCTTTCAGCACAGTCAAGCTGTTCCCCCTGGAAGAGGCAATGTTCCTGGTGTTTGGGAGCTGGGATTGTTCCTCAAGGCCTCCGGACTTTGATACAGTCTCATGTACCGTATACAACTCACCACAGAGCCAACATCCTGTGAGTGCAAACAAGGCCCAGACCTCAGCACAGCAAAGGGCCCCTTTGCAGGGTGGATTTCTCCCCCATTTGTTCCTTTCTTATGAAAGGAAATGAACGTTATTGTCATGTTTGGACTCTGGAAGGCTCGAAGGAGTGAAGGCTTCATCAACCCAGGCAGCTGTGCTTTGATACTCTAGCACATCTGGTAGCATGTGTGGTAAGCCCACTGAGCTCAGAGCCCAGCAGGTTAGCAGTGAAGTGGAAGTCTTCACTGAACTGCTTGCCTTTGGTCTTTAGTGGTAAGACATTCTAATTAATGCCACAAAACACGGCCTATGCCATCCACAATTTAATGATCGAAGCACAAACAGTAGGTCTGATCTATTTTTCCCCATTCACCTATTTTTAGCACAGAAGCTGTTTAGCACCACCAGCTGATTTCCCTTCCCGGGGCTTGATATTACTTTCAAGTTCCCTTAATAAGAACAGCCGGGAGAGAGTCTGTCATTAAACATACTTGGATTTTTTTAAATGGCTGTCCTGGGAAGTGACCTCCTAAAATGCTGCATCTTAATTTCATGAAAGTCTCAGGAGACAAATCTGCAAGCGATCACCACAACATCCCCATTAATCTATCCTGCTGGCAAGCGTTCAAACCATAACTCAGCCATGAGCACGGGCTCAGCAGAGCTCAGGACAGGCAGGTCCTTGGACACAATGCCCTCAGGCAGAGAAACACGATTCAGTTACTAAAAGTTCCATCTGCCCTTTTTTCTCCATCCAAGAGGACATCCAGTTCTTTGACTCCTCACTCCAGGCCAGCATGCTGCCCACATTCAGATAAACAGTGCCTCATGACACAGGCTGGAATTCACATTGTTAGCCACGAGCTGCTCAAAGGACTCACTCTCCAATGAACTGGCCAGAGTGGCTCATACTTTGCAAACTGAAAGACAACAGAAACTGCAGGGTACCTGTGGCTGCAAAGGCATGGTTTGATCAGCCAGCTTGGAATGTGAGCTCCTTGGGGCAGGAACGACATTGCCTGAGTCAAAAGAATTTGCTGGACCAGAAAGGACCATGAGCCAGTCAGGCCAGTGCGGGGTTCTTGGCCTGTAACAAGTCTCAGTCTGGTAGCTGGTAACAAACAGCCCTATCAGCGACTGCAGGAGCCAGGGGAACCCTGGTTACAATACCACCCTCTGCGCCACGGGGAGGCAAGAGAAGAGATGGAGCACGCTGCTGAGCAGGCAGCTCCCATACTGAAAGGTACATTACACGCAGAGCAACTCAGGGTGTTTGGATTGAGAAATAGGTCCCACCACAACACCAGACACAAGCACTTAGCACCACAGGCACCTGACAGTAACAGGCCCAGCTCAGATGACTCAGACACCAGGGGAAGACTGCCCTCATGCTCCCTGGGTCAGACGTGAATCCCCCAGGCTGGGATCTCAGCCCGGGCCTGATCAGACTCGCCGTTTCTCAAGGAGGGCCATCCATTATTTGACGCCCCTTTAGGACAGACATGCTAAGAGCACTGCTCCCACTGCCAGGGTAGCGCTTAACCAACAGCCTCCAGGGGAAGGAGCCGAAGCGACTAAGGGATAGCGCTTGTCTCACCATTTCTGGACAGCAGGTCTGCAGTCACAGGAATGCAAATTCCTCAAGAAAAAAACACCTGAACAGTCAGTGAGACCCGGAGAAGCCAGGAGAGCAGCCTCTCTGCTGGGTAAGGACCCGGTGGGCGAATCTGGGAACAGTCAGACAGAGGAGAGGACTGGGAGATCTGGGAAATGCAAGGCAGCTCCTGGGAGTTCCAGGGCCCACAGGGCGGGGCCAGGCCTACACTCCGTCCCAGGGTCCGACAGGACACAGCCTCGAGGTGGGTGAGAAGAGAAAAAGCCCAAACAATAACCAGCACAGGACTGGAGGGCGGCTAAGGAGAAGAACCAGGAGGCTAGGCCTGCAAGAATTCACACCCTGTGCCCTCAGTTACAAACACAGCCTAGTTGCTAACAATATTAAATTCCAAAAAGACTAGTAATGTAGGAAAATAAAATAAACATCCTGCACACTTACCCAATCCTGGTAAACAGCTTCCCATGGGCATGGAGAAAACTGAGGATGAACCTTTTGTTCAGCTGCATGGGAAAAAAAGAGGAGAAAACAATTAAACTCTCCCCGATTTCCTGTGAATTAAGAGAGTCCCTGGTGAGAGAATAACCTGGCCTGGATGTGAGGGGTGGGCACTGCAGATGGGAACCAAATGGATGTGCCCAAACTCTCACAAACACTGCACACAGGCACAGGGCAAGTGCCAAACAGCTGGAGCGTGAAGCCAGGATGAGCAGGCTGGATGGGTGCACAGCACCCTCTGCTGGCTACTGTGCTCATCTGCAGCGATCACAGCAACCAGCTTCTACTGGACAATATACATTAGCCAGCAATGGGCAGGTGATTTTACTGCATTGGGTGCATATTTATCCTGGACTCAGCTCAATGCTGGGAATCCTTGCGACACCAGAAGCAGTAACTGCTACAAAGCTGCTTCTGGTGCACTGCTCAAAACATCGCTACCACTTACCTGAATAAAGCCCTCACTCACATCCACTAGCCCCACCTGAAATGAGGTCCCCGCTGGTTTCTCTCTTCCCATACAAGGGGAATTTTGCTATGTCCAGGCATGAAAGATCTTTACCAGAGAGTCAGGGCAAACAAAGAAGAGGCTAGAGCAAGATAAATACAGTAAAAGCTGTGTTATCCGGCACTTTAACAACTGGAAAGCTCTAGAAACTGGCATTTCTGATAGGATTGCCAGGTATCCAGATCCGGGCGGCGCTCATCTCGGGCGGCGCCCCGCAAGTGGCGACATGTCCCTGGCTGTTCCTAGCCAGCACCCCCCATCCTCCCAACATGCTGGATAACAAAGCTTTTACTGTAACATGTTTATAGGCCTCTCTGATTCTGAGAGACCTAGGAGGGTATTTCTGGGAGGTGCCTGGGCTGTAGAAGAGACAGATTCCTTCCCTGGGCACTCCTCCTTCCATCCATCACCTGCTAGACAGGGAGCTACGTTTCTATGTCACTATGGAATTGTTTCAGAGGCAGCTCATGAGTTTACGAGTACAGACAATGAACTGATGGAATATACAGCAGTGTACTTGGTAGCCTTCACCTATGAGATAAGCTGTCAGCATCCATATCTTATGAACAGAGGGTCACAGCCAGCCTGGCTGTAAAACACTGGGAGAAAAACTTTGGGGTGGGCTAAACTCTACAGGGCTTAAACATAACCTGTTAGCTAAGTCTAGGCTCTTGCTTCCATCATTATACTGGCTTCTTCTTGAATTGCAATTTTTTGTTAAATAAACTTATACTTGTTTTCACTATAAACATATCTAAGTGCTATGTGCTAAGCGGAGCGGTGATTTTGAGGTGAAACTGGTAAAGTGACGTGTACTATTCCTTTGTGAGTAGTAGACCTGTGAATTCAGAAAGTGTCCTATGGATCTGGGCTGTCCACTCCCGGGAGATGCCCAGAGGGAGAGTGGGTGGAGCGTGCCTGCACCGAGACAGAGGAGCCTGTGTAAGCCGAGAGGCAGTGCTTGTGTTGCCCGTGGCTAGTGGAGTCAGGGATCCACAGCAGGCACAGGCAAGGCAGGTGGTAGCGAGATGCCTCACAACCCTGGTGCCTGCAGGAAGCGTCACAGGTAATTTCATCCTGCTGCTCTAAATTCTCTCTGCAACTTCATTTGGATATTGAACTTTTTCACTTCTCAAACTCTTTTGGACATTGCTGTGCATGGTTAAACAGTTATTGTGCTTCACCCAAGAAGTGGCTGCATTACAGTGCAGGATAAACGGACCTCTATATATGTCTTGCCCTTCTTACTCACAGTGAAGTTGTGAGGCTCATTTGCAAAGTCCTCAGATCCCAGGATGAAAAGGACTATAGAAGGACACAGCACTATTGTGGCATGAGACAAAGAAATCAATTCAAAATACTCGCCCCCGGGAGAACTGTCTGGAGAAGAGACACTGGCCAGGAAACCAGTAACAACCTGGACCCATTTGCAGGAGATGGCAGCTCTAACAAATCCCTAGCTCTTCTATAGCGCTTTCCTCCTTTCATTCTCAAAGCGCTGTACAAAGGAGGGGAGTCTCATTGTCCCTATTTTACAGATGGAGAAAACTGAGGCACAGGGAGTGAAGCAACTTGTCCAAGGTCGCCCAGCAAGCCAATGGCACAGCTAGGAATTAAACCCAGGTCTCCTGAGTCCCAGTCCAGTGCCCTATCCCCTAGGCTATAAAGACTCAGCTGCTAGCAGGGAACTGAATTTCTCCTAGTGTCCTGGCAGTGCTGAATAACCTGTACAAACGTGGAATGAGGGGGCTGCTCAGGAGGGTCACACCTTGCTGGGTATTTACCATGGTCCCAGCTCCGACACTAATTACCTCTCATCGTGTTTGCTTTATTCTCCGGCCTACACCCATTATTTTGGGGCTGTTCAATTAGGTATAATTAGGCTTGACCTGAATTCCCCCAGGACCCATGCAGGAGAGCAATGCCCTGCTGCAGCGTCGCTCCTGGGCCATGTGTGAGCTTAAACATAAAATCTGCTCGTAAAAAACCCTAGACCAATTCAACTGGCCCCTGCAGCCAGGGGCTCTCACTCACTCACTCGCTATTTTGCTGCATCCCCGAAGCACCCCTTGAGTTGAAACTTGATTTCACTTGCCACCATTTTATTAACTCTGCAGATGAAACCTGGGAGTGACTCGAGGAACACTGGGCCGGCAGGTTAAACAGCGACTGGCAGGCCAGAGCAGGAAGCAATGTTCAGTCAGGGCCCTAATTCATTGTTCCTGCCCAGCTTAAATATGACACAGCAAAGGCAGTCTCTCCATTGCCTCTCTGAGGGGAAGCAAAATCACTCTGGGGTGCTAAGACCAGAAAAGAGAGCACTTAAGCCAAGATAATTGGATGGCAGGAGTGTTACCGCTGGTGGCTACCCCAGCTTCCTGGGTTGAGCCTCCCAGCCCCTACCATGTGCCCTAGTTAAGGAAAGCCAATCACTGGAGTGGGTCTCACTGCCCAGCAGGTGGATGAACCCAGAGCACAAATGGGGGGCTGGGGCCCCGTCCTGCTTTCTTTGACTGCTGGAGGCATGGGAGAGGAATTTGCCACCTCCAAGATCGCTGAGAGGGGAAATAAGGACCAGGGCAACTGAGCTCCCTCCATCAACCTGCCCTTCCCCCTGCACGAGCCCACATGTGCCGATGTTCTCACTGCACCTCTCCCAGAGCTTGTTGGCAGGCTGCATGTGTGTGAGGAGAAGGGGCTGGGGTAGGACAGAAACTCTTTTTCTCCAGCCCCACTCCCACCCCACAGCCCCAAAGAATTCTCAGCCTCAGCCACTGCACCCATTTACTGGCAGTGGGGGAGTGGCAAAACTCCCCACCATGAGTGGAAAATGACACATGCACACCCTGGGGAAGCGTGTACCAGATTCTTCCCACACAGAATGAACCAGTCTTTTCGGAGGCAGGGGAGGGGGTAAACAGTATCCCAGCTCCACTCCCTTCAGCAGGGAGCACCAAGCTGCAGTCCAGGGCAATGCTGGCCCGCTCCCACCTGCAGCCCCAAAGAGCTGGATGGCTGCAGACAGAGTCCATGTGCTAAGGGGGAGCCATGTGGACATGGGGAATGTTTCTAGGAAGTGGAAGCCAGAACACCTCTGGGAAAACAGCATGTTTCACACTAACCAGCATCTGCAGCACCAGCCATCTGGCAGGCCTGGGCAGAGAAGAGCCTACGCGCCCTGTGCGGTAGCTGCACACATGGGCAGCACCTCTCTCACTTGTTTCAACACAACGTTTACCCCACAGCCCCAGCTTTTGATGAGCTAATCGCTTGCCACGGAGATGAAAGTTCCAGAGTTCAACCTAAGGCCACTGGCTGCTTTGACTGGGCTCCTCTCTGAATGACTCTTTCCCTTGTGACTCACCTGCCAGTCAGTCCCTGGGAGCCCTCCTGCTCATCCAGTCAAAAGCTGCTTCTCACAGCAATAGGGAACAGTGACTTCCACTGAGCAGCGCAGGGCTCTGGGGCTGGGGAAAGAGGAAGTCACATCACCTGCTGCACTCACGTGGGGGAGGGGAACACTTCCCCAAACCCAGGGTAATGAGCTTCTTACCCTAGGCAATGAACGCAGCCCAGGGCCCTGGGCAGAGGACAAGTGCAGTTAGCAGGGCTGGGAAAGGGCTCTCTTCCTTGTAACTTCCTCAAACCTTCCACCAGCCTCCAGTGCTGAAGGGCAGAAAGTGCCACAAGAGGCTTCTGCAAGGTGCTCTGAGGAGAGAAGGGCCGTGAGGACAGACACTTTATATGGCATGTGCCACCTCCAGATCAAAGGGAAGAACAAGTTCCCTGAACATACAAATTATTGCACTCTGCAGCGGGCTCCATCCATGGGTGAGCAGCCAGGTACTGTACCAGCCAAACAGAGTTCCTAGCAGCCCCCAGCCAGGTAACGGGGAAGTGGCACTGGGTTTGCAGCACACTCTGGGGAAGATGTAAGGAATGGCCTTCAGGGTAAGAATATAAGAATGACCACACTGAGTCAGACCAATGGTCCACCTAGCCCAGTATCCTGTCTCCGACAGTGCTCGGTGCTTCAGAGGGAATGAACAGAACAGGGCAATTTATCAAGTGATCCATCTCATCGTCCAGCCTCAGTTTCTGGCAGTCAAAGGTTTAGGGACACCCAGAGCATGGGTTGTGTCCCTGCCCAGCCTGGCTAATAGCCATTGATGGACCATCCTCCAGGAACTTTCCTAGTTCTTTTCTGAACCCAATTTTACTTTTGACCTTCACAGCATCCCCTGACAAGGAGTTCCACAGTCTGCCTGTGCATAGTGTGAAGAAGTAATTTCTTGTGTTTGTTTTAAACCTGCTGCCTATTCATTTCATTGGGTGACCCCTAGTTCATGTATTATGTGGAGGAGTAAACACTTCCTGATTCACTTTCTCCAAACCAGTCAAAATTTTATACACTTCTATCCTATTCCCCCATAGTTGTCTCTTTTCCAAGCTGAACAGTCCCAGTCTTTTTAATCTCTCCATGGAAGCTGGTCCCTAATCATTTTTGTTGCCCTCCTCTGTACCTTTGGCAATTCTAATATATCTTTTTTGAGATGGGGCGACAATAACTGCACGCAGTATTCAAGCTGTGGGCGTACCATGTATTTATATAGAGGCATTGTGATATTTTCTGTCTTATTAGCTGTGCCTTTCTTAATAGTTCCTAACACTCTCTTAGCTTTTTTGACTGCTGCTGCACATTGAGCAGATGTTTTCAGAGAACTATCCACAGTACCTCCAATAATGTTTTCCCATGTGCATTAGTTTGCATTTATCAACATTACATTTCATCTGCCATTTTGTTGCCTAGTTTTGTGAGGTTGCTTTGTAACTCTTTGCAGTCAGCTTTGGACTTAACTAGCTTGAGTCATTTTGTAGTCTGCAATCTTCGCCACCTCACTGTTTATACCTTTTTTCCCAGCTCATTTATGAATATGTTGAACAGCACAGGTCCCAGTACAGATCCTTGGGAGATCCTAGTATTTACCTCTCTCCACTGTGAAAACTGACAGTTTATTCCTATCCTTTTCCCCCCATCTTTTAACCAGTTACTGATCCATGACAGGACCTACCCTCTTATCCCATGACTGCTTACTTTGCTTAAGCCTTTGGCGAGTCAAAGACTCTGAAAGTCCAAGTACACTATATCCACTGGATCACACTTGTCTACATGTCTGTTGACACCCTGAAAAAATTCTAATGGAGTGGTGAGGTATGTTTTCCCTTTACAAAAGCCATGCTGACTCTTCTCCCAACAAATCGTATTCATATATGTGCCTGATAATTCTGTTCTTTACTACAGTTTTAACCAATTTGCCTGGTACTGAACTTAGGCTAACTGGCCTATAATTACCAGGATCACCTCTGGAGCCTTTAAAAAAAAATCAGTGTTACATTAGCTGTCTTCCAGTCATCTGGTACAGAGGCTGATTTAAGCGATATATTACATACCACAGTTAGGAGTTCTGCAATTTCATATCTGAGTTCCTTCAGAACTCTTGGGTGATACCATATGGTCCTGGTGACATCTTACTGTTTAACTGATCAATTTGTTCCAAAACGTCCTCTACTGACACCTCAATCTTGGACAGTTCCTCAGATCTGTCACCTAAAAAGAATGGCTCAGGTGTGGGAATCTCCCTCACATCCTCTACAGCGAGGACCAATGCAAATAATTCATTTAGTTTCTCTGCAACAGCCTTGTCTTTCTTGAGTGCTCCTTTAGCATCTCGATAGTCCAATGGCCCCACTGATTGTTTGGCAGATTTCCTGCTTCTGATGTACTTACAAAATATTTATTATTAGTTTTTGCTAATTGCTCTTCAATTTCTTTTTTGGCCTAATTATACTTTTACACTTGCCTTGCCAGAGTTTATGTTCCTTTCTATTTTCCTCAGTAGTATCTGACTTCCAATTTTTAAAAGATGACTTTTTGTTTCTAACCACCTCTTTTACTCTGTTTAGCCACGGTGGTATTTTTTGTGTGTCCTCTTACTGACTTTTTTTGTTTTTTGTTTGGGGTATACATATAGTTTGAGCCTCTATTGTGGTACTTTTAAAGAGTTTCCATGCAGCTTGCAGGCATTTCACTCTTGTGACTGTTCTTTTAATTTCCACTTAACTAGCCTCCTTATTTTTGTGTCGTTCCCCTTTTTGAAGTTAAATGCTACTGTGGTGGGTTTCCTTGGTATTTTCCCCCTACAAGGATGTTAAACTTAAATACTTTGTGGTCACTATTGCTGAGTGATTCAGCTATAGTTAACTCTTGGACCAGATCCTGTGCCTCACTTAGGACTAAATCAAGAACTGCCTCTCCTTTTGTGGGTTCCAGGACTAGCTGCGTCAAGAAGCAGTCATTAATGGTGCCTAGAAATTTTACCTCTGCATCCTATCCTGAGATGACATGTTCCCAGTCAATCTAAGGATAATTTAAATCCCCGATTATTACTGGGTTTTCTGGGTTTTGTAGCCTCTCTAATCTCCCTGAGCATTTCACAATCACCATCACTATCCTGGCCAGGTGGTCAGTAGTATATTCCTACTGCTAGACTCTTTATTATATGGAATTGCTATCCGTTGAGATTCTATGATACTGTTTACATTTTAGATTTTTGCTATGCAGTAAAACCTCAGAGTTACGAACACCTTGGGAATGGTGGTTGTTCCTAACTCTGAACAAAACGTTATGGTTGTTCTTTCAAAAGTTTACAATTGAACACTGACTTAATACAGCTTTGAAACTTTACTATGCAGAAGAAAAATGCTGCTTTTAACCATCTTAATTTAAATTAAACAAGCACAGAAACAGTTTCCTTACCTTGTGAAATCTTTTTTTTTAAACTTTCCTTTTTTTTTAGTAGTTTAAGTTTAACACAGTACTGTACTATATTTGCTGCTTCTTTTTTTTTTTGGTCTCTGCTCCTGCCTGATTGTGTACTTCTGGTTCCATATGAGGTGTGTGGTCGATCGGTCAATTTGTAACTCTAGTGTTCGGAACTGTGAGGTTCTACTGTATTTCACTCTATGCTTTATTTCACATGTAATGCCACTCCCTCCCGAATCCCTCAATGTGACCTACTCTGTCATTCCTATATATTTTGTACCTTGGAATTATCATGTCCTACTGATTATCATCACTCTACCAAGTAATGCCCATTATAACAACATCCATATTTAATACTAGGCACTCAAGTTCTCCCATCTTAGAATTTAAGCTTCTTGCAATTGTGTACAAGCACTTCTAAAATGTGTCAATATTTAGTTGTCTGCCTTACATGTGATGTAACTGAATGGGACTCTTTTTCATTTGACAGTTTCTCTTCAGTTCCTACCTGTACTTTATCAACTTCTATCCTTTCCTCTTCACTAGGATGCAAAATATCCCATTTAATAAATACTCCCCTAACGGCTGCATCTGTCCAAACCGTGTGCTCCGCCATACCTGTCGGCTTTCCCCCAGGCCTTAATTTAAAAACTCTATGAACTTTTTAATCTTACATGCCAGCAATCTGGTTCCATTTTGGTTTAGGTGGAGCCCATCCTTCCTGCATAGGCTCCTCCTTTCCCCTTTCACTCCTCCAAACACAATTGTTTCAGCCACACATTGAGACCCTGCAGTTCTGCCTGTCTGGCTGGCCCTATGGATGGAATTAGAAGCATTTCAGGGAATGCTACCATGGAGCAGAGGTTTAACAATTCAGTAGTGGGCATCCCAGAAACACTGGTGTCCAAAGAAGTTATGAGCATATAGTGAAGGTACCAGTTATAAAACCAAACCACCTAGTAAGGTAGAAGAGGGGGGACCTCTCACACAGCTAGTACCTGAATCTGAAAACAGCTCCTTCAGCTCTCTTGAGTCAGTATGTGAAGACAGACTAAACCCTCCCAGGCAGAGGCAACGCCACCAGACAAAGCTGCCTACTTCTGTCCATGCAGCATTCAGACATTGCATCACCAAGCAAGGGGACTTGTAGCATGGAAGGCATCTGCATTGATTAACAGCTGGACGAGGGGCTAAGGAAACCAGGAGCAGATAAAAGACATACTAGACAAGCCAGCTCAAATCACAGAGACAGCACAAAGAGAATGTGCAGGTGATGCTCAGAACCTCTACCAGACAGCCTAGTGCTGGTAGAGGCAAGGGAGGTGAGGGAATATTTGTTAATTGGACCAACGTCTGTTGGTGAACAAGACAAACTTTCAAGCTCCATAAAGCTCTTCTGCAGGTCAGGTGTGTGGAGCTCACAAGCTTGTCTCTTTCACCAACAGAAGTTGGTCCAATAAAGACATTACCTCACCCACCTTGTTTCAATTCGAGCTGGTAAGACAGTGTAAGTGAAGGTTCAACACAGTCTCGAGTCAGAAGAGGGGAGAAAAAGAACCAATTTCAAGGGACTTTGCGCTGCTCAAGAAACATCTCAAAACATGTCTCCCACCCAGCGCCACGACACAGGAAACGCCATCAAGGTGCACAAGAAAGGGAGTGGCAAGAACTGATGTGGGAACCAGAGGATCCAGCTCTCTACATGAGCAAAGATCCATCTGGCTTGCTGCAAGGAGCCCAAACGAGTGCAGAGCTCTGGCACCGGAGCGTCAGCCCCAGCTGTGAACAAGGCACCAAATAAGGGAAGGATACTGGCGCATCAGCTCCCAAGGAAAAACGGTTTCAAGTTAAAAATTGTTCCTTCAGATTTGGAACTAAATTTTGGTATCTGTTCTTTATCAAGCACAGCAAACTTTCCTCAACAGCAGCAAAGCTTCTGTGGAGCAGAAAGCAGCGTCAGAATCAAAATGGGCTGCAAGAGACAGGTCCATTAATCAAGGGACACCAGATCCAAGACTGCATGAAGAGAACAAATCACCGCCACTGGGAGGCTGTGAGCACAACAGGCAGCTCTCCTAGGTCTAGGGTGTCCTCAGTGGTGAGGGGCTTGGGCTGCAGACCCCTAAACTACACAGCTCAGCTCCAAACCATCACCCCATCTGTCCCACACACTTGGTGACTGGCGGGTTTACTGGTGACCAGCCACTAGCGGTGTCAGTCCTTTCTGAGGCACAGCTTCCTTGCTCATGAATTTGTGCAATAAGGTTCAGTGTTCCTTCAGCCAGGCACCAGCTGGGACAATACGACTTTGCCTGCTCAGGGGACACACTGCCAGGCCTTCCATCGCGCTCTGTAAGGTTCTATCCTCCAGGGGTGGTTTCTGCAGCATTTCAGCCCCTTTGCTAGAGCTGGCACCTTCATTCATTACAACAGTAACACCGAATCCACAGCACCTCCCAGGCACACCCAATCTGAGATCTCATCAAACTCCAAACTAAGCAGGGTCAGACCTGGACAGTGTTTGAAGGGGAGACTGCCAATGAAAATAATACAGCCCTTTGTATCTTCAGAACACTATACAAATGTTAACTTCCTAATCCTGGAAAAACCCAGGGAGCTGCAGGGTGCGGTGCTGGTCAAATAGTAGGAGGCGCTTTTCCCTTTTCCTACAGAAACCCTAGCAAGGTACTGGTGGGTACTGTGTTGTTAGAGGGGCTATCTTTCACAGGAGATAGAAAACCAAGGAATCTTTAAGATGACATGGCAATATATGCATTAACCATAGCATTGTGGCCAAATTCCAACATCTGGGTAATTATATTCTGACTAAATTCTCCTACAATATCGAATAGATACAGAACTCTCCTAAGTCACTCTGTAATGCTGTTTGCAGCTTCCATGTCCCACCTCAGAACTGGCTGCTTTTCAGTGTTGGTACAAGTGATTCCTGTGTGAAAAATGTATGTGCGTGCACACAGTTTATAAAGAACTTTGATTATTTGGGATAAGAAATTATACAGAAAAGTAAAATCCAATTTGCTGATGCTTGTGGTACCACTGTAAAGAGGCCCAGAGCGCTGGCGTTCCAAAGACTTGTGACACACACCTGTACCCCCTATGGCAAAGGGAACGTTGACACACTGACCCACCCCCACTGCTCTGGTGCTGCAGGAGGCTGAGGGATACTGGCTATGATTCTACAGCAAGTTCGACTGTTGTAAGAAATTACAAGTCAGCATCTCAGCAGAGGAAACAGAAACCCTTAGAGAAGCTCCAGTGAAACAGACAAGCCTTCCAATCCCCTTCTCAGGGCACCACCAGGTCCCATTGCAAGGCTGGTAAGATAATGAGCAAGGACTTTGTACACAGAGCATTTTAGTGAAATGACACCAGTGAGTGGAGACTCCATTGGCTCTTGCCAGTTCTGAACAACTAAATGTACCTGACCAATACATACACTGTACAATATTTATCAATGAAAACTGCATTACAGTACCCAATTTTCTCTTTCCCAGCACTGGCCACTCTAAAACATGCCAAAGATACTCCTCAGACAAGATGTCAGGTTAACGTTCAATGCAGAGTTCTCTACAAGTTGGTGCTGGTGCTGCAGGTTGTTTGGGTCACGTTCTGCTCTTCAATGCTGCATGTGGCTGCGCAGTACCGGATGGAATAGTGGGCACTGGCATCAGCAAGACAAGTGACCCAGGCAGACCCATTCTTTGTGCTGGGGGTGAGGGAGAGTCTGTGTGTTTAGTGTTGAAGTGGAAGGCAGGGTGCAGTACAACAGATTTCACAGCTTACTACTAAGCAAACACTACTTAAACCAACTGGTTTTCCCTCGCAGCGAGGAGGCTTCCCCCTTCCTGTAACTTAGCGAATCCACAGATACAAAAATTATCATTGATAGAACATTAATTCTGAGAAGCATGTGAGGGATGCATTTAATAGATTTTAAAATCAGAAGGGATAATTGCGATCATCTCATCTGAACTTCTAAATAAGCCAGGCCAAAGAACCTCACCCAGGTTCCTGCATCCAGCCTGTAACTTTGTGGTAGAGCTAGAGCAGAGCTTTCAGAAAGAGACATCCAAGTGATGGAGAATCCACCACAACCCCTGCTGAGCTGTTCCAATAGTTAAAAATGTGCACCTTATCTCCAGCTTGAATTTTTCTAGCTTCAGGCAGTTGGATCTTGTTATGCCTTTGCTAGGTTAAAAAGTCCTTTATAGTCAGACATCATCTCCCCGTGTCATGCTTACAGACTGTGACCAAGTCGCCATTCAGCCTTCTCTATAATAAGCTCAATAGATTGACCTGTTTGTTTGTGAGCTCTGTGCTGGACCTGCACTTCTTAGAACGATGAACCATTGCTATGTGGTGCTGTTCAACTGGCAAACCAACTTCTAACTGGGAGAAAACAAAGATGACTAATACTTAGTCCTGCCTTGAGTGCAGGGGACTGGACTAGAACCCCTCTCCAGGTTCCTGCCAGTCCTACGAGTCTATGATTCTATGAGATCTCCAAGGAAAGCCAATCGAGTGAAGGGGCCAATGAGCCATTTCCAAGGGTTGGCTGCCAGAATCCCCCCTCCTAGGTTATACCCCACTTGTTATGTGTCACAAAGAAGGAAGGGGAGAAAAGCCCAGGAGACAGGACTCTCTCTCATTCCTGCAATAGGATAAGAACCTCTCCAGAAAACAACAACATTGTGACATATAATTCTGATGATGTCAGGAGAGGTCAAGCTGTGAGGCTCACCTCTTCCTTGGATGTGAACTCGTCCAGGTAGCAGCACATTAGCAGTGTGGTGTGGAGCGGATTCAATTCAAAGACTGATGCCTCTGTGAAACCCAGGAGCATGCACTGGAATGTGTGTCATCTGAGATTCAAACAAGCTGTCAGGACGAAGTCTCTGGAAAACCAGGTTTCAGTCTGTCCTATTGTCACGGAGTGTGGGGGAGTCAGGTCCTGCACCCCTCTTCCCGGGATTCAATGTGACTCTCAGCCAGCCAGTAGAACAGAAGGTTTATTAGGGTTGTCAGGAAAGAGTCCAAACAGAGCTTGTAAGTAACACCAGGACCCCTCAGCTGGGGCCTTCTGGGGGGCAGGGAGCTTAGACCCCGGCTCTGGGGCTCCCTGCGTTTCACCACCCAGCTCCAAACTGACTAAAAAACCAGCCAAACCTCCAGCAGGCTCTTCCCCTCCCCCGGGGCCCCTCCTCTAGCCTTTTACCATTCTCCCAGCCAAAGGTGTCACCTCCCAACCCCCGTCCTGGCTCATGTTACAGCCTCAGGTAAAGTCTCGCATTCCCGATGCAGCCTTTCTCAATGCAGCCAGCCTCTCAGGTCAGATCCATCTCGCTCTCTACTCCGTCACACCTATCTGCTGAAAAGGTCTGAAACAGGACTATGTTAACACAAACCGGATACCTATTAGAGCACGCCACCAGGATCTACATGGGACAGTTAGAGCGCAATACATACGTCTGCTTTACAAATCATACTCCTCTAGTGTGCTTTGCAAGCCCCATTAGACAAGCTCTTAGACCAATGACAAAAATCATAAGAAGGATTGTTGAGCCTACAAGCACCTGCCCCATTCTGGGAAATCCACCAAACACTCTCCTGACACTCCACTTAGACCCCTCTGCCCTTGAGTCCCTTTCCCAGCACTGCTAATTACTACCATTACTAGGCCTAAACCGCAAACTCCCTCCTTCCACCCTCCAGAGTCCAGACCAGCACATTCACTCCGAAAGGATGGACTCGTGTAGCAGCAGGAGGTGGCTGGTTAGAATGAGGAGGGGGCTTTGGCCACACACAAATCCCTGGCTACTCAGCAATGACGGGAAAGAAATGAAGACACAGTGAGTCACAGGGAAGGGGGCTTTCAGGAAGACGGCATTTGCTTGTAAAGTCTAGCAAGGTCTTGTTAGAACTTTACCTACTCATCCAAGCCTTTCTGAGCATGGGGGATGTAAGAACCGCGGCTCACAAAAGCACCTTCCGCGGCACCATAATGTTCCAGATACCCACTAGCATCAGATGCCCATAGCTGGAAGGAAAGCACGTTACCCAATCTCTCCCTGTCATGCTGTGCTAGTCTCTACCTTGGTAAAAACAAACAAATCACCAACATGGTCTGAAAAATCGATACCAACTTCTGGAAATTCTTACTGGTAACTAAGCCCATGCTTTCTGGGTAATGACGAAAGGTCAAGTGGGCTGGAAAGCAACACGTGGGTTCCACTTGACATGCACGCACAGGATATATTGGTAATCAGGCCTGGTGAGCTGTGACAGGTAGCAGCAGCACATTGGGGAAGGCCCATGGAAGAGATCAAGAGCCCAGACCTGGGGAAATGGCGTTGATTCTGGGGGATCTCTAGTGCAGCTGAGACAGGAGCTCAATATTGTAAATATTATAAATAAAATAAATACAAATATTTTCAAACAAAAAGCATAACTAAAAAAAGAGAGTTCCGTGCAAGCCTGGGAAGCTGTGTAACTGGCAGGCTAGAGCTAGCTGCATGGCTTATGTCACGTCTCAAGCCCAGAGAGGCTAGGAATGTGGTTTTAGTGTTTAACCAGCCTCAACTGCAGCCTGGCACACTCTGCTTCCTCCCGAGAGAAGGCCTCTCTCTGTTAGAGGAAAGAAACCAACATCACAGCTCGAAACAAAACGGCTCGAGTAAAAATAAAGCCCAGGGTGGTTTGGTGACCGAGGTCATGTTAGGAGGCGGAGAATTTGCAGGCTGGGGGATGCACTCAGAGGTGCTCACGCTGCCAACCAAGAGAAAAATTACAGTGGGGAGATAGAGAAGAGAACTAACTCAAGTCCAGCAAGTAACAGGTTGAGAAGCCCCTTTCACACGCCACCTGCACTAGGCCTGCTCCCCAGCTCTTGACACATAGTTTGTAAACCGTTTCCTAAACACAAAGGAAAAAACCCCAGACCTTGACCTGACCTCCACAAGTGAGTAACCAAAACCCAACAGCTTCCTGCAAGCCTGTGGGGGTGGAGACAGGACTCTGCTTGGGGTGGGAGAGAAGAGAAATCAGGAAGCAGGTCTCTAGTGGGGTGGAGGGAAGAGAATTCAAGGAGTGTGCCACTGGTATAATGGGGAGGGGAGAGGAAACATTTTGGGAAGCTGGCCTTTGGTCTCCTGCTAGTACCCAGCATCCTCTCCCCAGAAATCTCTTCTCTCCTTCCCCACTGGAGCAGCACTTTGGAGTGTAATGCAACAAAGCAGCTGATACAATTCAATGTAACGCAGTAAGGACGACAGGGAGCAATTACTTCTATTTTCCTGCAAAAGCAGAACACAATGCATGGGTGACAGCAGGCTCCCAAGTCAGACATTAGGGAGCACATTATAAATCGAGCAATACACTTTGGGCAACCAGCACAGCCAGGAGTCACCCTTGCTGGAGATATTCAGAGCCAACGTGCAAAGGAGATAGATTTCCTGAACCACCAGAGACTCCTTCCCACTCAAATGTTCTAGTGCCTGCTACAAGGCCCTGCGGTCAGCTGGACCTGGTGCTGAGCTGTGGGGAGTATGACCCAGCGCTGGCTCATGCACTGTCAAAGAGCCAGGAGCCCCCCACATTAGGGGACGAACATTCCACCTCTCTGCAGCACCTCAGCGTACAACATGAACACAAGGGTCCATGGCTGTCAGGCTCTTGGGTAAGTGCCCGGGGCTTGGCTGGATTAACTGGTGACCTGCCCACCACTCTCAGTGCTTTTGGGTAGAGATGGAGCACAAGGCTGCAGGTGAACATCCTAGAAGGATTCAAAAGCATTAGCTCTGAGCTAACGGTTTCACTCAAGTGGCGAGTGCAGACACACTGGGCGACCTCTCCCCTTTCATAGAGCTGTGCTCCAAGAGAACAGTAGGGGGAGAATGCACAGAGCCTGCTGCATCAAAGGGTTTGTGCCTCAATTCCCGACTGCACTGTTTAAACTGGAAATAGAAGCCATGTCTGCCTCCAGATCTCGGCTCCCCAAACAAAAGGGTCACTCTTTGCCGAGGCTCCCCACCCGACCCCAGGAGGCAGTAAAACAGGGAGCCTTGCACTCCTGCCAGTAGGTATTATTCTTTCCCAGGCGGGCTCTTGTAAAAACCAGAACAGGCTGACTCTCATCAGAGCCCTGCACGTAACAGGAAAACGTACGAATAGCTTGAAGCCTAAGCTAGATGCCAGGGCACTCTCAGTGGCCCAGAGACTCTCCAAAGTCCGACGGACGCAGCATCAGAAAGCTGGGAACATTGTGCTTATGGCACCCTAAGTTCTCAGCCACGATCATTCTGCTCCTGAGGGTGACAGCCTCTACTGCTTCTGCACAGTCAGTACAGCCCCCTCCTTTAACGCCTGTCTTTGGCTGACCCCAAAACCCTAGGCCACCCAGCTAGCTCCATTTTGAACATGGCTGTCTGGGCTGCCCTCCTCCTGCCATCCCAAATCTCAGCCTATCTTTACTTTCCCCGCTGTCCAAAACACCAGGATTTCACAATTCTCTTTAGCGGCTTTGGAACCTCAGGCCTCCCCTATAACTGTTCTTTAGCCTCTGGGAACTGTGCAGGTGGAACAGAGTCACGCTAGCATGAGCACTATGACTGAGGAGACAAGTTCCCGTTAGTCTGACGAACTGTCAGAAAAGATGCGCTTCCCTACTGGAGCTCTCACCCAGGTGCCTCTGCGAAGGGACAGGGACAGGATTTTAATAACGTGCCATTTCAACTTCTGTCTGTCGCTTATTTCTAATTGTACGTAGAGGAAAAGAGCTACAGGAAACGCTGCAGATGTAACAACAGCTCCCTTCACACACAACGACTTCACTAGGCAAGGGAGCACTTCTCTGTGGTATAGCTGTATGTGCAATGACGTGTTCTTGGCTAATACGGTGCCAAGCACCCCAGAAACACAAAATGCTCCCAGAGAGAGCAGTGTGAGCGTGGACTGGATGGACTGACACACAGGTAAGAGCAGCTGAGTCACGCTGGCAGGTGAGAGTGAAGCAGAGTGAGCCGGGGCAGAGGAGTACTGCAAAGCTATTCAACTAGGCTGAGAGGAGATTTTATTCTACTTCTCTGTGAAATCTCAAAACCAGCCACAGAACCCCAGACTCGGAACAGACTTTAGGCTGAAATTAAACAGACAAGGAAACCAGCCATTCCCCTGCCGCCCCAGTCAGCACAGTCACCCAAGTGACCCAGCACCCAAGAGGAACAAGCACATGGAGAAGAAACAGCAAATAGAAGCCAGGGAAAACGGATGTGAAACACAGAGGAACTGACTGGGAAAGTGACCTTGCTCTCTGCTGATGAAAGCAGCATGTAGCCCAGGCAACCTACAGGACTCTTCAGTGCTCCTGGACAACCAGACAGCCAGAGTCACAGGAAGTGCCTCCTCCCACCTTTGATTACTATTATGGTTGCAGGGATGCATCTGGTGTCTAGACACCATGGTGATGGGAGGATTAGACAAGCAGTGGGTAGAAGAGAATCATTCAGAAAGGAAGAGCTGGTGAATGAAGAAAGATGAAAACGGTCAAAGATGTCCTGACACAAACAGAAACAACTTGTACCCAGCCATGAAGAGAGCCACAGAGAGACAAGCACAGTCTGGCAAGCTCCATGAGCCAGAAGAACCCAGACAGGGTTTCAGGAGGGAATGCTGGGACAACCCATCTGATCTCAACTGCCTTGCAAGGACAAAGGGGTGACATTGCATTTCCAGCTTCAGACCTGCAGTTCCCTGATCACCTAACAATGAGCAGATTTTCCAATCCAGCCCAGTACAAGGGAGACTTGGGGAAAGGTGGGGAGGCTAGAAGGGCCCAGAGCCCGTCTCCAGTCAAATTGTAGGTGATTGTGAGGGCACCGCACAGAGAGGTATCGCCTACAGATCTGACATGCAGCGCAATTCATGCTCTGTCAGCTACCCTCACCACCTCACCCAGCTCTGTCACACACCCTTCCCACTCTCACCACTAGCACTCACACCCACCACAGTCATTTAGAGAATTAACAGCAAAATCAAGGACATTATGCACAACGAGCTATGCTAATGCAGCATTAAGGCTGAGACATTAATCACCAAAAATGAAGACCCTCCGTAGGCATTTCCAATGTGCCCAATTACCTTAGTATCTTGGCACTGAATAGAAAGGGAAGAACCCCACTACATTTAGTCTGTAAGAAGGCATCTGCTCTCCTCATTCCTTTATGCAACTGCTGGTGGCATTCTGTAGCTTGTTTGCAGAAATGCGGCTGATTTGTTCTTTCAGTTGCTGCTGCTGAGGAGGAAGGCTTGTGTGAAGAGCTGCTTGCAATGAGCTTTGAACTCCAGTTCTAATAGTCCCACTAACTTTAACTTTGCCCCATTGCATTTATGTGCTACTGCAAAAGGGCCTATCATTACAAGGGCCCCCAATACTGGGCAAGGGACACACTAGTCAAGAAATAACTAGTATTGTGCAGGGGACAGAAAAGTCTTGTGGCCAGAGCACAGGACAGGGAATTAGGAGACCTGGATTCTGGTCTTAGCTTTGCCACAGGCTCTCTGTGTGGCCTAAACTTTTCATTGCTGTATGATACTGTCCTACCTCAGAAAGGGTATAAAAGGCTTAATTCCTTAGTGGCTGTAAAGCCTCACACATCCACAGAGAAGGACTAAGTATTATTTAATTATTACAATGCCTCTCTGCTCTAACTTTAGTTGCACCTATGGAGCATGTTGCATGATAATGTGAGGAACAGTCTACTGCGATGCATAACCAAAAGACAAGGCCACTGTGGGAACCTAAACTCTGCACTTCCTGACAGGGGTGATTAAAATCTCTGACTCTGAGTAACATTAACACTTTCTCAAGGAATTGAGAGAACTTGGACGGTTTGCTCCACTGGCTCACAGTGTGCTCACCAAGTATCCCATTTCAAACCCAGATACACACACAAGGCAAGTGCAGCCAGTGGCAGCAGGAAGCAGGGACCCCGCTCTTGGGCTCACTTTGTACTACTCAGCCGTGAAAAACCTAAAAAACAATGGAGCTGGACATTGGCTCAGCCACTTTCCTGCTTCCCTGAGTAGGAACATGCACCTGGCAATCCAGCCATCAGGAGGCCAGTGCAGGCTAGAGCAGTGGTTCTCAAACGTTTGTGCTGGTGACCCCTTTCACATAGCAAGCCTCTGAGTGCAACCCCCCCCCCAATAAATTAAAAACACTTTTTACTATATTTAACACCACTAGAAATGCTGGAGGCAAAGAAGGGTTTGGGGTGGAGGCTGACCTGAGAGGTCCCGACCCCCAGTTTGAGAATCCCTGGGGTAGTGTCAATGCTACACATTTCCAGGAGACTTCAGTGCAGCTAGAGAAAGAAAGACAAGGAGAGCTAAACCCCAAGAGACTGCATGCACAAAAAAAGCTCCTCAAACTAAAAGGCAGTATTATAACCCAGGAACGGTTTAGCCCTCTGTGATACAACCCAAGGCAACAGGATGCCCTCAGCATGCAGGGCTCCACGCCAGCAGAGAAAGGAGCCAGCGGCAGAGGGCTGCATTTGCTGAGCTCTGCTGCCCCCTGGACGATGTGATGTGGTAAATAGGGGCAGAAGAAACCGCACCAAACCTCCAACTAGTCGTTTATACAGCGCTACAGGCAAATTACAGGACTGCACTTCACTCTTCTTGGTGATAATGATAATCAGCTTAGTAATTTGTCCTTCTCCAGCCTTTTTCATCTCATGGTCTCAGCCAAAGGGCTTTACTAACCCAATGGCCAGCCCCTTCTGAGGCTGGTGTCATTATCCCCATTCTCCAGAATGGGAAAGGAAGGCACAGAGAGGGAAGTGACTGGCCCAAGGCACGCACGGAGGGAGCGCAAAGCTGAGCAGAGTCCCCTGCTCAATAACACCATAGAGAACACACGTCCGTGCTAACAGTTCCTGGGGATGATGGCCTCTGTCCACAGAACACACACTCAGCATATGGCCTCTCCGCTGAGCATGCCAACAAGGGTTCAACGGCAGGGACTTTATGATGCAGACAACAAGATAGCAGGGAACAGACTCAGGACAACCATTTTCAGTCACCATTGCCTTGGGCTGGAGTTGAAATAGCACCTAGATGAGAAAAGTTCAGGAATTGGAATTTCTTCCCCAATTCCCTGAGCCATATATAACAGAACCGCTATTTTACAGTATTACACTCAATCCTGGAGTGAGGGGACTTTGCCAGCTCCCTATCCTGCTCTTGTCCAGAAATTAAACACCGCTTCCCCACAGATTGGGAGCATGGGGTTCACCGTGTAGGTGCCTCATGTATGCATGGTCCCAAGCGCACCAGTCAGCACAGAGGAGAGAGCACTGCTCAGCTCCGACCTTTCCTAGTGCTAAAGCTGGTGCGGAAGGCAACGAAACAGTTTGGGGGAAGGATAGCTCAGTGGTTTGAGCATTGGCCTGCTAAACCCAGGGTTGTGAGTTCAATCCTTGAGGGGACCATTTGGGAATCTGGGGCAAAAATTGGGGATTGGTCCTGCTTTGAGCAGGGGGTTGGACTAGATGACCTACTAAGGTCCCTTCCAACCCTGATATTCTATGATTCTATGAAACAGTTTAGATTAGTCTATAAAAGAGCATCCAAAATCCTGGCACATGTTCCCCATGGACAGCAGTTGCCTCTCCGCCCCTCCAGTGAACTTGTGCTCCTGCTTCATGTGATCAAGGCTGCGGTTCTCTTAGGTCAGCATTGCCTTACTCTTCTCTGTGCTTGGCACAACCTCATTAGGAGGAGAAACAGCACCACATAGTGGCAAGCCAGAGCACTCCTCAACCCTTTTAGTCACTATGCTAGTGGAAAAGGCGGGAGCTTAGGGAAAACATGAATGAGGGTGACAACAGAGGAAAGAATGAAGGAGCAAAAATAGAAGAGCTTCATGCACTGATCCTGGTGTAAGATGTTCTTGCCTTCTTAGCTCTCCTCACTTTCACTTCTGTATCTCTGGCAGCAGCAGAAAACACGGGCCGTCACTATATCAGTGGGGTGGGAAATGCCATTCCCAGGCCTTGTGTTTCAAGCACATGCATCAATCCAAGTCTTAACAAGAAAAACAGGCCCCCAATCTGTGCTGACATTGCCAGCGAGCTGCATAGCAACGCCATAAACAGAATGAGGCTTCAATATTCTTAGTGCAGCTGAAGACAACAAACTAGTTCTAACAATGAAACAATCTTTGTGGAGCTCCGGGCCTTGCCCTATGTGAAGAGCGTGTCTCCCACCCCTAGTCAGGTATCCTCCTATCAGCTGTCTCCAGACAGGCTGCTTAGAGTTCTCATGCAAGGTCTCCTGCATGCAAGATATGCCAAGGCAATGTTTGTATTCCTAGAGAAAGGCAAAGCACAAGCAGGTGTCCTCCTAACAACTGGCTTGTTCAGCTTACACATTCATGGGCCATATCTGACTAATCGAGTTAATTCAGAGTCACCCTTGCTAGGGACACAGATGGGACCTGTGAGGGATGCCTTTGGTTTATTCTTTCCCTTGCAGGAGGAAAGGAAAGTATCTGGCTTCCAGCACAACAAACAACACACATACGACACCAACAATAGACGTTCAATCCCTGGCTTTCACCCTCCCTGAGCACGACTCTGACCAGGTGGCTCTAGGGAAAATGTCCCATTTCCAGGAAAAGTCCCAAAGGCTGGAGGATCACCAGCAATCCACAGCTCCTCAGCTGCCAACCTCCCCATTTCCCATCGCTCTGGGCCACTTAAAGCCTCTCAGTGGAATCTTTTTGCTGCCTCTTCCATCTGTCTCTTTACAATTCCACGAGCAGCAACATGACCACATGTTACCAACGAATAGGTGATAACAACATGCCTTAAATACAAGCAGCACAAGGTCACCAGCTCCTTAGCCTGGCCCAGGCACTGCTGGCATAGGAGAAGCCAAAACACTGAAATATTTAGCAACAAGCAAGCAAAATAGATGCAGTGTCATTCAACTGCATTCCAAACATATGACACCAACGTCAACAGCAGTGTTCCACAGTACTCACATCACTAGGGCTGAGGTTCCCAAGACCATTGTCCTGCTCAGATTCCCTGCCGGATTCATGGCCATGGGAGCAGCGGGGGTGGGAGGGATGAATCCAGATCTCCAGCCGAGTGGCGTCATCTCCGACTTGTCGGAATGTGGACTTCTTGCCCTTCCCCCATCGGCTGGGGCTCAGTTCCTGCACCTGATGCTGCTTCTGTTCCACCTGCTCAGCCTGTGCAGACAAGACACAGAGATTCAGAAACCTCTGGGATCGTGGCTCGGGAAAAGTAAGTCGTCATTTCATTTACCGGGAAAAGAATCTGTCAGAAGCCAGCTGTTTCCCCAGCTTGCAAAGCACAGCAGCTAGCTGCCTGGTCTGTTGTTTGACTGCTGGTGTTTAGTAACCTCAGCGCTGGTGAAAGATGCTAGATTGAGTGCCCTGGAGTTTGAAAGACTTTATCTAGCCACAAAACACCTACACAGCATGAGCAGTGCACTGCCAACCTGTCACATCTCTGATCTGGAGCGTCCACCTCTAAGGACAGGAGAGGAGGGGAGCTCAGTCTCCATGGCCCTTCTGAACACTTGACTTATTTGACAAAACTAGCGTGCCAAGTAGTATGGTGGTGACTGTGATAAGGTGGATGCCTGTCTCACTAGGAACTGGAACAACTTTCAGTCACTGCTTAGCTAAGGTGCCCTTTAACTAGTGACCCAGAGATGAAAAAGCTCCAGAGCTCATCAGTGATCTCTTGAACCACTAACCTCTCTTTGGAGAGAACCAGGAAAAGAAGCTTCACTTTGGTAACTGAGTCTCCTTTCCACCCTTTCTCAGAACTATGCAAGAGTCAAATCCAGACCCTATAGCCATTTGACAACCCCCCCGCCCTCCATCTTAAGAACATAAAAATGGCCCTACTGTGTCAGACCAAAGGTCCATCTAGCCCAGTATCCTGTCGACTGACAGTGGCCAATGCCAGGTGCCCCAGAGGGAATGAACAGAACAGGGAATCATCAAGTGATCCGTCTCCTGTCGCCCATCCCCAGCTTCTGGCAAACAGAGGCTAGGGTCACCATTCCTGCCCATCCCGGCTAACAGCCATTGATGGACCTATCCTCCATGAATTTATCTAGTTCTTTTTTTAACCCTGTTATGGTCTTGGCCTTCACAACATCCTCTGGCAAGGAGTTCCACAGGTTGACTGAGTTGTGTGAAGAAATACTTCCTTTTATTTGTTTTAAACCTGCTGCCTATTAATTTCATTTGGTGACCCCTAGTTCTTGTGTTATGAGAAGTAGTAAATAACACTTCCTTATATACTTTCTCTATACCAGTCATGATTTTATAGACCTCAATCATATCTCCCCTTAGCCATCTCTTTTCCAAGCTGAAAAGTCCCAGTCTTATTAATCTTTCCTTATACGGAAGCTGTTCCATATCCCTAATCATTTTTGTTGCCCTTTTCTTAACCTTTTCCAAGTCCAATATATCTTTTTTGAGATCGGGCGACCACATCTGCACACAGTATTCAAGATGTGGGCGTACCATGGATTTATAAAGACGCAACATGATATTTTCTGTCCTATTATCTAACCCTTTCTTAATTATTCCCATCATTCTATTTGCTTTTTTGACTGCCGCTGCACACTGTGTGGATGTTTTCAGAGAACTATCCACAACGACTCCAAGATCTCTTTCTTGAGTGGTAACAGCTAATTTAGACCCCACCATTTTATATGTATAGTTGGGATTATGCTTTCCAATGTGCATTATTTTGCATTTATCAACATTACATTTCATCTGCCATTTTGTTGCCCAGTCCCCCAGTTTTGAGAGATCCTTTTGTAGCTCTTCGCAGTCTGCCTGGGTCTTAACTATCTTTAGTAATTTTGTATCCTCTGCAAATTTTGCCACCTCACTGTTTACCCCTTTTCCCAGCTCATTTATGAATAAGTTGACTAGGACTGGTCTCAGTACAGGCTCCTGGGGGACACCACTATTTACCTCTCTCCCTTCTGAGAACTGACCATTTACACCTACCCTTTGTTTCCTCTCTTTTAACCCGTTACCGATCCATGAGAGCACCTACAGCATATGCCAGTGCAAGAGCAATACACCCCTGGCACTCGGCAGGAAGCACCTGCAGTATCTGCCAGCCCAGCTCCAGTACATGGCAGGAGGCACCATCATGGAGGGAGCAGCAGCACCTGCAGCATCAGGCAGCCCCGCACCAAGACTCACCTTGCGTTTTGTCTCTTCAAAGAGGCTCATGAGACTCTCCTTGGCTGTGAGGATGGGGTTGCTGGCAGCCAGGCTGCGCATGTAATAGTACACAGCATCCAGCTTCCTCCTCTGCAGAAACACAACCAGAGACATGCCCCAGGTCACTCTGGAGCATGCAGTATGAGCCCAACCCCAGGCCACTCATCACCCAGTACCTCTTGGCACACCCACAAGTGCAGATTGTCATTCACAGCTAAAAACAGAGCAGCCACGTCCTGCTTCCAGATGCCATGGGGCCTTGGACTCTCCCCAGGAGAACACATTTACCTGCAGCCACCAGCACCAAGTCCAAGCCTCAGTGCACCTTGGGGAGTGCAGGTAAAACATCAGACCAAAGGCCCCAGGCCCAGTGAACCTGGCACTGAAATGGGCCAGTTTAGTTGGTGACCATAGAGAGTATCGACTGAAAGCCCCAACCTCCCTCTGCAAGTCTGTCTGTCTATGGGATTTGCTTTCCCCTCCATTCCCATTGTATCTAAGCACCTCACAATCCTCTCCACGGCCCTGAGGTAGGGAAATGCTCTTCTACCCATCTTACAGACCAAGGCCCAGAGAGACTAACGGACTTGCCCAGGGTCACACAGAAACTCTGGGGTGGAGCTGGGAACTGAACCCAAGACTCCAAGCCCCAGGCTAATGCCCTAACTACTGGACTATCCTTCCTGCCAGCATCTCCTTTACTGCAGCGGGGATCAGGGCTGTTTGGTGGGTCATTATTAAAGGGTGCCCCAAAAGGCTTTGTACCAGCCAAGACCTACTCAGGATTGAGAGTTTCTCCTGAAAATTGACAGCCACACAGACACCCACAGAACAGCAGAGACTCAGCAGCACTGCAGGAGTCAGGGTGGTCCATCAGCAGTTGTCAGGGAAACATCTCCGAACCCTGCTCTGTGTGACAGAGGAAGCAATTTTCAGCTATTCTGTTTTAACATGGCATTTTTCAGAGCTCATGCATTTCAGCAGATGTTTGGTCACCGATCCCTACGCTCTGACCTGACACTTGCACTGTCTGCCGTCAAATACACCCTTTCCAAAGGCCTCCCTTCCCAGAAGGATTAACAAGCCAGACAGCAGAACCACCTCACCGGCAAAACCTACCCCAACTGCAGCCCTAAGAAACTGCATGCCAACGTCCCCAATGAACACGCTGCCCTGTGTCTTTCCCCAGCCCACAGCCACCTGGCTCAGGACAGGACTGTTTAGAATGTGAGCTCACTAGGACAGGGACTGTGTCCTCCGGGGTGGAATCAGGCAGGACAAAGGGTAGCCAGCCAGCCACCTTCACAAACTAAACTCTAGCAGACCCTTGCAGGGTACAGAAACATGGCACATGTGGCTAAAAAGGTTCCTTTGGTTAGAACTATGGGCACCAAATTCAGACTTACACCATAAACTCTGAAAACACAGCATGCAACTGAGCTGTAACTACCCCAGGCCCAAGAGCTGCAGACAGGCCAAGGACTAGAGCTCCCGCTGCCCAGATCCGACTACATGTTCCTTTCACCTGCAGTGCCCTCATCATTCATAGCACGGCCCCATCATTTGGTGGCAAGCATGGTGCAGGTGCTCCCCCACATACAGCCACCTCCCCAGGAAGGACCTCCTCCATCAGCCAAGAAACCACACCGCTTCTAGTCCCACATGCCCAAAGAGGCTCTTACCGTGTAGATGGCCAGCAGAGCCAACTGATTGTATGGACGGCCATTTTTGGGGGCAATGTGCTGAGCCTTCAGATACCAACTGAGTGGGGAGAAAGAGACACAGCAGGTGACTGGCAAGACACTGCAGAGACCCAGACCAGTATTAACAACACAGAGAATCCTCCCTTCATCTGGGGCCCCTTTCATCGCTGGCACATCCAAAGAGGGCTGGCACTCTGCCCAAGTGGCAAGGGCTTGCGAGTGCATGGCAGCCAGCACATCTGCTACAGCCCCGCTGAGAGCTGTAGTCTCCAGACGGGCACACGATGGAGAGGGGCCGGCAAAAGAAGCGTTGTGTGACTGCCTGCTGCAGATTAGGACGAGGAATGCTCCTTGCTCACTTGGAAGAAGATGAGGGAAGTGTCTCCCAGGAGGGTAGGAGGGAGCCAGGTAAGGCTACCCAGTGGAAGCTGAAAAGGACTCTACTGGCTGGGACCACGTGTTTTGCATTATTTCGTTCATTTTGAATCCTTTTGTGATGGTAAAGCTACCCCGGAGGAAAGGGCCTAGCCTGAGTGGTAGGTTGCCCTTTATCTGCTCATCAGTGTGTACCAGTCTATTCCACATGCCTCTGTCCCAGGGAGAGGGCTGGTCAGATGGCAGTGAGCCTCCTATTCCCCTCCCTCACCCCACGCAGAAGAGTTCCACAAGAACACCAGGCAGAAGGTTTCCAAAACAGTCAGAAAGCTGCAGTGGCTAAGCTAGTTCCCCTGCTCTGCACATTGTCCCTTATAGACAAGCCCTGCTATGCTTTAGGGCTCTATTCCCTCACTATCTGCAGTGCACGCTGGGCTTTGCCTTGCCTACAGCCCTGATCAGAAGAGGGCATTTATCACAGGCAAAAATAGAGTGACAAGAAGCAACAAGTGCCACCAAATCGTGCTGCAGCCAGAACGCATGGATAGATGTGAGAACCTCCACTGGTGAGAAGCGGTCAGCAGTAAGTTCAGGAGAAACCAAGCCTGCCCCAGTCTGCACCGCCATCACAGCACAGCTTCCACATTAACACTCCCTGACGGCGAGCAGAATCCATCAGCCAAACAAGCGTGCTTCGCAGGGTGGCAGATTAGTCTGTCCAACGTCCCCTGCATCCTTTCATCTTGTTGGACAGTAATCAAATCGGAAGCATGGAAGGTCTGCATTGGCCACAGGCATAACTGGGTGTGAAATGAGGTGATGCCCCTGGAGCTAGGTACAGTAAGAACTCTGCTTAGGGCTGAGCGGGAGGGTACGGTACCTGCGTGCTTTCCCATAGTTTGCTGTGTCGTTCGCTTGCTCCCTGTACCTGCAAATGTCCCCTTGGCAAATCATACACCTCTGGGCACTGATCAGCGCGTACTTCACCTTGAAAAGAAACATTCAATACATGCTATGGAAACTCTGCGGCCATTGCTCATCTGTAGGCATGCAGCACACAAGGACTCCACACGCCACCAGGAAGACGGGGGTTGCTGTTTAGCTGGAGTTCTTGTGAAAGGTGCTGCAAGAAAGACTTATTTTCTCATGGCACATGTTCAGCATGTGCAGCAACAGCAAAGCTCCCCTCCCCACTCCCATCTCCCCTCCATAAACGTGCCCTACCCTTGCCTGGAGGAGTCAGGGGAGTGCAGGCTCCATGGCTCATTCAGGCCTTGGGCTCTCTGCTGAGACTGTCTATCAGGGGATGGTTGTGATGTGGACACCTACCCATTAGGAAATGGAGATGGGCAGAGAACACCACTTGCTAGGTGACCCCATTCATGCTCCACTGCCCAGGGTTGACATGCTACTAGGTCGCATAGAAGTGGCACTGCTGTTCTCTCTCCCCCATCATTGACTTGGCCTCAAAATAGATACAAAGAGGATGTTCAATAAACGAGGCACTGATCATGGTTCTTTCTAACACCTACTCCCTCTTCCAGCCCTGGTCTGAGTGCTGGGGCAGGACAAAATTCTTCACCTTTGCAAAGAAACATGACACCAATAAACACATTGGAGCTGTTTATCTCTGGGTTATCAGAACAACTGAGCAACTACTCCGGAGAACATGCTGTCATCGATATAAAGAGCCCCCCACCTCTTGATGATGCCATGATAGAGTTTTCATCCGAGAGGGCTCAAAGCTCTCATGTGAAATACCAAGGACAACATGTCCTGGAAGGGACGCCTACTCACCATCTTGCGCAAGGGCTTGCTGCGAATGGCCATCCCATCCATATAATCCTCCAGTTTGAACTGGTATGACACCTGCAGCTTCTGAAGCAAACTGTCAAAGAAAATAGCGCCCTGCAACAAACAAGCAGACAAACGTGATATGCTCACAGCCAGCACTGCTGGGTGGAAGGCAGAAGAGAGCCCACTCCCTGGGGAGTTGTTTCTTTTTTTTTAAAAACTTTACCTTCTTCTAGGATCTGTCATCCAGGGATCTAAAAGCATTTAACAATGACATCTTTGGGAGGCAGATTATCTCACTGTACAGGTAGGGAAACTAAGGCCTTATCTCCACCAGAAAGGTGCAGTGGTTTAATTAAAGGTGATTTAAACCAATTTAATTCAATCAGTAGAAAACTCTGTGAATGCTCTTATTTAGTTCCGTTTAAACTAGGCTTATTTTGGTTTATTTTAAACTAATTCCTAACTGACTTAAACCAAAACAAATCAAGCCTGGTTTAAACCATAATAAACAAGAGGGTCCACACAGCTGTTGCACCAGTTTAACTACATCCATTTAAAATCACAGCTCCAGGTTACCTCTACGCTACACAGCACTGGTGCCAGCATGTAGTGTACTTGTAGCTTCATGTCAGAGTGAAAAGCAGGCTGAGTCCACACTGCAGTGTGTAGCTACATGAACCAGTGAAATGCTCTGGAAGAGGAGAGACAGTGGGAAAAGACTGCAGCAACACACCCCTGCCAGAGCCTTTCCCTGCTGCTGGAGACTTTTCAGATTGCAGGGACAGGCTTCAGCAGCAGAAAGCCACCACAGCCTTTCCCCAGGGCCGGGAAGGGCTCCATGGGGGGTAGCTGGCAGGGCCTTTCCCCAGGGCCGGGAAGGGCTCCATGAGGGGTAGCTGGCAGGGCCTTTCCCCAGGGCCGGGAAGGGCTCCATGAGGGGTAGCTGGCAGGGCCTTTCCCCAGGGCCGGGAAGGGCTCCATGAGGGGTAGCTGGCAGCGCCTTTCCCCAGGGCCGGGAAGGGCTCCATGAGGGGTGTCACGGAGTATAAGGGGAGTCCGGCCCTGCACCCCTCTTCCCCAGATTCACTGGGAGTCTCAGCCAGCCAGTAGAACAGAAGGTTTATTAGAGATGCCAGGAACACAGCCCAACCAGAGCTTGTCAGTACATCCAGGACCCCTCAGTCGGGTCCTTCCGGGGGGCAGGGAGCTTAGACCCCAGCCTGGGGCTCCCTGCATTTCGCCCCGCAGCTCCAAACGGGGCAGGGAGGCCAGACCCCTGTCTGCCTCTCTCCCCTCTTCTCCGGCCAGCCCCAAACTGAAACCAAAAAACCAAACCCTCCAGCAGCCTCTCTTCCCCTCCCCCGGGGCCCCTCCTCTAGCCTGTTACCATTCTCCCAGCCAAAGGTGTCACCTCCCAACCCCCGTCCTGGCTCATGTTACAGCCTCAGGTAAAGTCTCGCATTTCCAATGCAGCCTGTCCCAATGCAGCCAGCCTCTCAGGTCAGATCCATCTCGCTCTCTACTCCGTCACATCGGGTAGCTGGCAGGGCCTTTCCCCAGGGCCGGGAAGGGCTCCATGAGGGGTAGCTGGCAGGGCCTTTCCCCAGGGCCGGGAAGGGCTCCATGAGGGGTAGCTGGCAGGGCCTTTCCCCAGGGCCGGGAAGGGCTCCATGAGGGGTAGCTGGCAGGGCCTTTCCCCAGGACCGGGAAGGGCTCCATGAGGGGGAGCTGGCAGCGCCTTTCCCCAGGGCCGGGAAGGGCTCCATGAGGGGGAGCTGGCAGAGCCTTTCCCCAGGGCCGGGAAGGGCTCCATGAGGGGGAGCTGGCAGCGCCTTTCCCCAGGGCCGGGAAGGGCTCCATGAGGGGGAGCTGGCAGGGCCTTTCCCCAGGGCCGGGAAGGGCTGTAGCAGCTGTGAGGCATGGACAGGCCTCGGAAGTGGGGAGCTGCTGCCTCCCCCCACCAGAGCCTTTTCCCGCTCCCAGTCTTTTCCTGTAGCAGGGCAAGGCCTTAGCAGCCGTATAGAGTATGTAGTCGAGTACATACCCAGACTCTTCAGGCATGGCTTTACGTGTCTATGCTGTGTCTCACCGGCTACACTGCTACGTATACCTGTGCTAGTGGGTTATATGCGTATGTACACGACACACCACTGAAAGAAGCCTGCAGTGTAGACGTACCCTTAGTTAACCCGGTGCAAGTTTCTCATGTGGACAAGTCCTGAAGAAGAGACGTGATCTCCCAGGGTCATGCAGAACTGGACCAGAATGTAGGTGTGCTGACTCACCACAGCCCTGCTCTAACAACTAGAAAGCACTTCCTCCCAAAGGTCTAGCCAGCCTCAAACAGGTGTTTCTCTTCTTACCTCATCGAGGAGCTGAAGCAGTTTGTTCCGAATCTCCTGCGCGTCCTCCCCTAGCGGATCTTTGAGGAGCTGACGGAATTTCTCAATCACCTGATAGAAGGCGTTCTTCCAGAGCAGCTGATCCACATTCTGGTTATCGGAGAACTCAATATCCATGAGGACGCATCGTTCATACAGCTGCAGCATCTCCGCTCTAGAAGGAGACACAGTCAACGGCTGACACAACAGCAACTAAACGGCTCTGCCCCAGTGTGCTAGGTTGAGCGCAGACTCAGAGCTGCCAGGGAACATTTGCTGAACTGCCTGCTACTTCCCCATCCAACACAAGAATGAGATGCCAGCAACCTCTCACTGTTCCATTAGACAGCAGACGAATCCCCTCACCAGCACACTCCTGCAGAGAGATCTGAACAGCTGCCGCCACACACTTCTCCCAGTGCAGGAGGGCGAGTGTGAAAGGAGCCTCTCTCTGTTCCTTCTGGCATGTGGGAGAGAGAGAGTGCTCCTGCCACACCTCACTGCTGGGATCTCCCAGCCAGGAGTGAATCTTGGTACTGAGAGGGGAATGTACAGACTTTCAATGACAATCCAATTCACAGAAGCCCTTCCTCCACTGCTGCCTTAGCCCCCAAACACCTGTTCATTCTGAGCACTAACTTTAGCTGTTCAGGCCAGGGAAAGCGATAGCTAGAGGGCAGGGAAAGTCCTACCATGGAAAGAAGGGTGCATCAATCTCCCCTCCTCCCAACCAAAAATAAGTCACAAATTCATGACAAACACAGAGACTTTATTCCCTTTGTCTCTATCCCCCCCCCTACACACACACACACTTCATTTCTCTGTGATTAACTGCATCTGGGAATGCTACACCTCCCCAATTAGACCACAAAAAGGGGGGGGGGGGGAGATGAGAGAGAGACTCACTGCCATAGCTTCCCCCCATAACTCTCCACTGGCCAGGGCAGAACTGTTCCCTGCATTATGGTCTCTAGAGCGTCGACCATTCCAGCTGTAAATGACTCCACAGCTCTTGGGAGATGATCCCGCGGTCAGGAAGGTTGCTCTGACATTCAGTCTACATTTCCTTTGCCCACTGTCAGCCCACTGCTCCAATTTTACCTTGCTTGACCACCTTAGCTAATTCTGTTCCTTTACTAGGTGTACACAGCTCACAAGAACTACAATATATACTGAGCTGTTTTCACCTCTCCTCACAAACAAGTTCCTCCAGTCCCGTCATTGTCAAAATCTATAAACAGTAACAAAAGCCAGCGAGTAAGAGACCAAGGAGGCAGAAAAAGCAGGGTCTCCCCCTGGACACAGACCCCTCCACATGCCCCACAGAGTACAGGCTAGAGAAGCTGTGGTTCTTGGCTATCGTTAGTTTTTACAGACTAACCCAAAGCACTTCCATATAGCCCTCTGAACCACAAAACAGCAGTAACCTTCAGACCAACAGTCCATTTCCCTCCCCTCCCGAGACTGGTAAACATGAAGCTACAACACTTCAGCCAAGTCAGGGAAGCCTGACAACATACAGGTAAAGGGGTTCCCAGGGAGAATGCCTTTGGAAACACTCAGCTGGAAGAATGCGACAGAGTGATCCACGCCATCTCTTCTCCTTGGCCTAGGACTCCCAATCAGATCCTGCTCTGAGCCGCCACATTCCCAGGAGACCCATGCACAGCCATTCTCCTTGACACATGACCCTCTGATAGCCTACGTAAGCAATCTGTGAAGCACACTGTAACTTGCCATCACACTTCGATTGGCCTGTGCAGACTGGACTACCATCAAATGTTTGATGTAGTCTTTTCTGCACACAAGTGAGCTGTAGTGCTGGGGTGCTTGGCCCAGAAATATGCACATATTACCACTAGCATCTTCAGGCTGTTTGACAACAGATAAGATGCTGCTGCAACTGCTGTCTCAAGGGTGGCCCTTTAAGATGTCCTGGAATATCTAGTGCTCTCTGCAGTAAAACACAGCAAAGTCCTGTCACCTCCCTCCATGGAGCTTGGATTGTGAGACTTCAAAAAACAGGTAACAGGTCTAGAAATTAATTCACCTGCTGAACCTGCTGCTGCCATCTAGGAAAACAAGTCACCAGAAAAGCCCTGGAAACAAGGAGGTCACTGCGTGAACATGGAAGCTGAAGAGCAGGAGCTGTTCCTGTCATCAAGCTAACGACACACAAGGGTGACAATTTCATTTCTTCCTCACTGGTGGCAGCGTCAGGCCATTCCCACTGGAGGGCACAGAGTTTAACAGTGTCAGCAGTGAGAGGAAAAACTACAGGCATTATTACATCATTATACAAAAAAAATAATAAATGGAGATATGCCAATCTCCTAGAACTGGAAGGACCTTTCAAGGCCATCGAGTCCAGTCCCCTGCCTTCACTAGCAGGACCAAGTACTGTCCCCTGACAGATTTTTTGCCCCAGATCCCTAAATGGCCCCCTCAAGGATTGAACTCACAACCCTGGGTTTAGCAGGCCAATGCTCAAACCACTGAGCTATCCCTCCCCCCCAAAACAGCACCAGAACCCCCCAGAAACAATACCAGATGTGTGGTCCCGGCCCGGAGACGCTCACAATCGAACAGACAGTCAATGAATATAACAGACTGTCTTGTGGATCTGACTTGGAATGCAAAGCCTGCTGGACAGAAACCAGGGACATAGTCGCCTTACCAGAATGGCTGAGAGCATGTAAGCACAGCAGGGCTTGCAGTCTCTGAGTTCCCAGCCACCACCAGGCCAGGAGCCCCACGCTTCTCCTCTCCACATAGCAATGAGATTCTCTAACTAAAAGATGCTGAGACTTCGCCGCCAGCCCAGAGAGCTGCTGCCTTTCCAACATCAGGCCACCTACTCATTTATTTACAAGGCTGCTTCTGCACAGCCAGTGGAACCAAAGGTTCTCCCTGGGGTTTCTTCACTCAGTTACACACAAACCCTTTAGCACAACTGCAGACACGGCTTGTCACAAGCTAGGCAGCCACGCCCCCCGGCATGTAGCTGGGCCGTGGCCTGACCACCAGCCCCTCTCAAGGAATTGCCCAAGGACAGATCAAACATTTGAGGGTGGTATTTGTGCAAACATTTACGCAGTGGGGATGATGCTGTAGCTCATTCCCTCACCCGGCCTGACACACCATAGCCCAAAGTGAAAGCTTCAAACCTCAGCTGTGCCATCTTCTCAAGACCCTCAGGGCTGATGCGGTCTCTGGAAAGCAGGTTGCTGAGCTGCTGCTCCTGGTTCCCAGCCTCTCGAAGGAGTTTGCTGAGTTCCTGCTGCTGTATGTTCCTCATCTGCTGCTCCATCTCAGGACTCAAAGGGGTAGAGGGGACGGGGCTGCAGATATACTGCCCTGACTGGCCTGGATATCCGGGGTAGTAAGCTCCTGGGTAAACACTGTTATTGGGGCCCATCTGATATTGCAAAGAGTATCCTCCATAGGGATACTGAGGACCTTGGCCTTTTGGACTGGGATAATAATAGGGGTTGTCCGAGTTCTGAAATTTGTAGTAGGAGGCCTGGGACTGGCGTGCATCCCCCCAGGAAGTAGGGCTCACTTCATCGTCGGTGTCTAGAAAATGAAGCTGTGAGGTCTGGCTCTTCAGAGCAGGTTTTTGGTCCGGGTTGTTTGGATCCCACAACCTGCGCATGGTGCCTCCACGGCCCCTGCCTCTGGGCCCCTTGTTGCCACCACTACCAAGCAGGAGCCTGGGCCCAGACTGAGTGGATTCGGGAGAGCCTGCAGCACTGGCAGAGAGGTCTGTGTTGGCAGGCAGGATGAGAATCCCACGGCCTCTCCCTTGAGGCTCCCTGCCCTTCACCTCCACAGCCTCTATGGAGTCACTTACATTAAAAGCCTTTGGAGGCTTTTTCTTGTCTGTCTGCGCCACACAGGTGTCTCTGTTCAAGGTTTTGCTGTCGAAGGAGACGCGTACGGCTCCCTTGACCTCCTTCCCATTGCTGCTCCACTCACTCTCACTTTTAGAAGCTCTGCTCTGCTCTGGGTACTTTCTCTCTGAATTTCTGCTGGCGCCATAAGCTTCTGTCTCCCCAATTTTGTCATCTTCCAGAGAGTCAGTGGAGGAAGCAGAGAGCTGTTTTTTAGAACGGCTTCTCTCTTTGGCCCACTCCTGTCGCTTCTTTCCCCCTTCAGCCAGTGGGGCTCCATCTGTGCTGTTGTTGCTCCCTGCTGAGCTTGTGCTACAGGTGCGGTATCGGCTCCTCCGTTTGTCAGAGCGGGAGTATCGCTTTGTAGATCCCAGCTTCCCCTGGATCAAGTCATCCCTTGATTTCCTGACCCTGTCAGCCCGCTCTACCCGCCTTCCTTTTTCTCCCCTTGTGGTTTTCACTCCCTCACTAGTCAGGCTTCCCTCCCTCTCCTCTTTGTTCAGTTTAGTTCTGCTGCTGTTGCTGCCTTTCCCAATGGCCTTTTCAGTTTCTTCATCTCCTTCAACTCTCAGCTGCTCCATCTTACTGACGATTTCGTCATTGGCTGGCTGGCTGGCTGCCTCCTTGGCAACAGTCTGCAGGCGTTTCCCAGGCTGATAGATCTGCTGGTCTGGCTTCTTGGTTCTCCTGATGATCCTGGGACACCAGTCATCCAGGACAGAGTGTTTATTCAAATTCTCTTGGCTCTGAAAAACAGCTTTACTTTCCATCTCTCCATTTCCATGGGAGGGACCATTCTGCTTCTGGCTGTCACCTTTGCTGAGATCTCCAGTGACCTGAGATCCCCATCCAGTAACAGCAGGGTCTTTGTCGCTAGCAGTTTCATCCTTGGATTCCTCAGATCTGGTCCCTTCATACCCTGAGGCTTCCTGTTTTAATAGTGAGTGTTTGTTCCTAAGCCGGGAGAGACCAGGCTTGTAGAATTCAAGGTCTGGACGCCGGTTATCTTTACGATGCCTGGGCTCCTTCAGTTCCTTCATGTTCTCTGTAAAGAAGAGATAAAGAGGCGGGGGTTATTCCAGTTATGGAACAGCAAAGCGGGATAAGAGTTAGAGACACAGAAACATTAGAGAAATGAGAAGTGTCTTTAATGGTCTCAGGGTGGCTCCAAGAGGGGCAGAAGTTTTAAAACTGAGACTATCAGAGCTGAAGTTCTTTATCTGGGTATTATGTGAAATCACACAGAGCAGGGGTGAGAAATGCAGGAGCAGGAGGCAGAGAAGAAATCTATGATTCTGAGCCTATGGCCTTATTTTAGGATACATATTATTATTATTTGTTAAGCACCTCCAATGTAACCCTCACTGTACAGAACACATGTACAAAACAGCCCTAGCCTCAAGCAGCTTACAAGCTAAGAAACAGACAAGATGCACTGGGAGACTCAGAGCAGAGTGCAAGCTAAGGGGTTTGTTGCTGCCGTTTTCCTGATTTCACTCTCTGCTCCCCTGATCTGCCTGTTGGTGGTGCATGAGCCTTCTTCCCCTCTGCAGCTCTTGCCATTTGGAACAGCTCCCTGCACCTTCCCTGCCTCACTTCCATACATCTCATTTCAACTCAGCACTGAAGACTTCTTTTCTCCCGGGCCCACAGCTCGTTAAATTTCTCTCTCTGTAAAGATATTAATACTAGAAGTACTTAAAATAACACAGTTGGCATGAAAAAGATCATGTAAAATAATGTCTTCACAAGCAGCAGCATTATACATTATTCTTATTAAATCTGTATCTTTGGCTGAGGTTTTACACCATATTATAGAATGGTTTCTACTTCATACCAACTGAAAACCACCACTAAGATGGCCTCAGTAGTACCTAGCAGAGGGAAATCACTCAAAGCAAGAACACACCTCCCTCTGAAGAAAACATACTGGAGATTATAGATCCTCTCTCACTAATCTACTCCCAGCAGCCTAACCAATTCATTGACAGTAACAAACAAAGGCACCTCAGAGGCAGTTCTGAGGTTTCTGTCATTAGAACACTGGATAAACTGCATCCATGACGACAGAGCACTGATGGGAGAAGCTTCTGAAATGGGAGTGGTGAGGGTGGACTTTTTCCGAAGACACTTGTCCTCTAGATAGTTGGGCACAGTTTGTTTAGCTGCATGAAACTTGATTTTAGAATTTCAGCTTCCCCAGTTTCTCGTTGGAGGATTTCATACTCCACACAACTTAACAGAAGTAGCTTGATTGCTGTGACACCACCATAAAACCATGTGGTATTAAATAACCAAACAGTGCTGTCAGAGAAACCAGAGATAAATGAGGATGTCAAGGTAGTAGCTGCACTTCTAGATCAGTCTCAAATGAATCTCGCTGACACCCTGACTAATAATTTGATAGATAGGAAGAGATGCAGCAGTCCTGATTCTCATTATTTTAACTCTGACAGCCGCAATGCCTCGGATAACTGACAGGAAACTACAGCATATAATCATAATCAACAAGTAGCTAGTGCAGCTTTCTATGCTGTGGGAGCCCACTGTCAAATCTCCATCACAAGCAGCCTGGAATAAAAAACAATTTGGCATCTGTGCAGCCAACATTCATAGTCTCAAAGCTCCACTCTGCTCACAATAGTTCAGAGCAAAGAGAGTTAATCATTTCTGTAACAGACACACACTTGCCTTGCTGATCACAATCAGTCAAGAAATTCAGAGGGAAATGACTAACAACAAAACATTTGTATACAGCACTTTTCATCAGTAGATCCCAAAGTGCTTTACAGAGGAGTGAAACTACAGACAATTTTTCAGATGCTTTGGACATTACAGGCTACACAGAAAGCATCTGCCAAGACAGAATCATTCAAGTCCTGCTACACCCACTACCTGACAATAGCAAAAGGCAAGAATAGTTGCAGGGCATCCTGAAAGCAGTGCTGATGGGATGGATTGCCTTTAGTAATCCTTTGCATTTATCTAGCAGTTTTCATTTTCAAAGCACTGTAAAAACCTTAATTAATTAACTCTGACAACCCACTCCCTCTTCACCTGTCCCCATGAGTCAGGTAAGACCTATCCCCATTTTGCAGATGGGGAAGCAAATGGCAGAGAGGGTGACTGGAATTCTTGGCATTCGTTCATTTTATCTGCAGTGCTATACTCAGAGACCTCTGGGAATGAGTACTTGGGAACACTGTGATCTAGTGGGAAGCTGCTGAGATAATGGGCAGCCATGCAGCAAAATGAAATGGATGATGAACCACACCAGCAATGAAATGGAGACCAGCAGCGATGAGTACAACATAAGAACCCAGGCCAAGAGCTTTGCAGAACCTAACTGGTCACCACTGGCCAGCAGCACAGCCTAAGCAAGCTCTGCACTTGGAAGTGAGCAGAAGGAACGTAAGAGGATGCAAATATACCTCTGCTGGGACATGCAGCTTTCAGAATACCATACACGAATTACTGACTTTAACTTCTCATGAACACAGTGTTTCTCAAACAGGGAGTGCAGAGACTCTTACAGGCAAGTTGTGCAGCTACTTCTGGCCCAATAATGATAGCATCTATCAGTTTTCACATACTTAGGGCTAGCTGCAGCCCAGTACAGACTCTCTTCAGCATGTACAGAGGTTTTCTGGACTTGAGCATCAAGTAAACTCAAGACCCCTCTCTGTGCCCTACATATTTCAATGCGGGGTGTTCCTTTGGTACAAACTGAACTCCGACAACGGAGAGGTGTCCCTCACATAGGATGACAAAACCAAACTGCAAAGAGAACTGGAGAAGTTAGAGCACAGAGAGCTGCACACAAGGAGGAGAGATTCAGTCCAGTAGCCCTGCAGTGGAAATAAACAACTCAGACCCAGAACAAGGCTCTGCACCCAGCACAGTAAGGACACTTTATTTGAGAGGATGCGATCCACATAAAATCACGTCTGCCACAAAACTGTTTATTGTTGTTACACGGAGCACCTCACACTCCTAAAACAGAAAGTGGGTGTGTGGGGGGGGGGGGGGGGCGGGGATTCTTCTGTATTTCCCGTTTGTTTACTGGGTACATATTGGGCAGTTCCCGTGTGGAGTCAGTTCGTCCCCCCCGGTTTGGCTGGCTCGGTGTCAGACCCAAATCCACACCGACAGGTGACTGCGAAGGCCCCACACTTGGCAGGCGGCCCGGGGGACTCGGGGGCACTTGTAACGCGGTGCTAGAAACGGGCTGGACTCAAGGTCAGGCCACCCCTGGGGGCCGGCCCGGCGGGGCTTCCCCAGGGCTGCCGAGCTCCAGGGAAGCCCCGGGGCTCGGGCTGGGCTCGGGGCACACGCGACTCAAACGGCTCTAGCGTGAGCACAGTGCGGGGCAGGCGAGCTCGGGCGGCGGCGCCCGGGGACCGGCAAGCGGCGGGGCCCAGCCCGGGGCTCTACTGGGGGAGGGGAGGGGCCCAGCCCGCCGGGCCCTGGAGTCTCACCTCGGCCCCCGCCCCCCGGGGCCCTCCCCAGCGCCGCCAGGCTCCCCCTCAGCTCCGCGGCCGAGATGCGCACCCGCTCCAGCTCCGCCGCCATCTTCACTCCCGCCCCGCCCCCTACGGCCCCACTCCCGAGGGAGGGGGCGGACGGGAGCCGGGCGGGCCCAAATTCTCCGCTCCTAACGCGCATGCGCCAATTCGAACGGCTCCGGCCGCCCCAGCGCAGACGCGCCGCCCGGACACGCCCCCTCCGCCCACGTGCCGCGGCACGGAACCAGCCCGCCGCGGGGATTGGCTGACGGGGGTTCGGAGGTCCCACTTCCTCCCCGCGCGGCTGCTGACAGCGTTCCGGGCCCCGGAACTCTCCTGCCGCTAAGGAGCGGAGCGGGGGGAGGGGCAGCCCTACGGCCCTGGCTGCTAACGCCCAGCACAGCTTAGCCCGCACGGAGACTGGCCGGCGGCTGTGGCCCCCGTGCACCAGCTCCGCTGTTCCGCAGGGCTTGGACTCCCCCAGCACTAGTGAGCACAGGAGCCGGGCCGGGATAACGCCTGAGAGCCCCGCTGTAGCACTAGAGCTGAAAGGGGGGCAGGTTCCTATCACCATCGCACAGCTGTTCCCACTCCTTAAAACACTAGTGGGGATCCTCCCCACAGTGATCTGAACAAGCCCGTCACTCCCGCAAAAACACCACGGGAAACCGCCTCTTGCCCGGGCGGGGGCCACTGCAAACAGTGTCTTACGCACTTACACTGCACTGTAGTGTGAGTTATCACAGAGGCTGCTGAGCACCCCTCTGCCCCATACCTGCGGTTTCAGTCTTTATCCAGGACGTGGGGAAGGGCACTCACAGCACGGTGCACAATAACCTAGGAGCAGTATTTCTCTTCCAGGTCCACAAACAGAAATATTTACTTATAATCGTAATAGGTAAAAAAAAAAGAGGGGGGGGTGGGGGGGAGAGAAATAGTGGGACATACCACTCAGCAAGTGGATGTATCTGTTGAAAGGTAACCCTGCGACACCCCCCCTGCATACAAGCCCTCGCAGGAGCTTGCTTCTTTCACTCCATACAGAGAACACACACTGCTCTGGAGCTGGCTCAGGCACTAGTGCACAGCTGCAGGCTGTGAGCTGCTGTGACAACCAAACAGCAAAATTGCCTTCATGGACTTTCCTTTTACATTTCAAATTTGGCAAGTGTTTAAAACTTAGCCCTGCCCTGTGTTTTGGGCCCAAAACAGTGTCCAGACACATCTAAGGCAACATTGATTCAGAGTGGAGCATTGGGACCCTCTCTGCTCTTCAGCACTCCTTCCATGATTTAGAGCCTGGTGAGGCAGGCTCTCTCCAGCAGTAGGATGTTTCCAGCCTCTCTCTTCCCCTCCTCAGCTTTCGGAACATGTCCTCTCCATACTGCATCTCACTGGCGGATGTTGAAGGTACACAGTCAAGTCTCCATGGCCTTATCCACCTCACCCTCATTCTAACCAGTTCCAGCCTAGACAAGTTAGCCGGCCACAGACTCTTCAAGTGTGAGTTCTTCCAGAAGACTGTCTCCTTTAAGGTAAAGCTGACACATTAATGGCACACAGTGCAAGCGGAGAAGCAGTGCATGACCCACCCTCCAGCCTAGCTCTGCTATCTCAGAGGAAATGGTACAGGGTCTGACCGGGGCTTGGATTGGAGAAGCAATAGCTCAAATACAAGAGTGCGCACCATTAGCATCAGTACAAAGGGAGAATCGTTGATTTCAACACTTAAATGCTGCAGAACACACTGTATGAATCCAATGGCAGATTGGCTCTCAGGCCCTGCCAGCTTTGGACACAATTCAAGTCTAGTCCCAGAGCAATAGGAACTAGAAATTACCACTCCTCTATCCACAGGAAACAAGGTTGGTGGCCCCTGTCCATAAGAGTGTATGCCGCTGAACCCTGCAATGCAGATGACAGCTATAGATCAAAGGTAACGGGAACCCCACCCTCCACCCCCCGGACACCATAGCAGACAGTGTTAAAACCAGCGAACACCTGGCCTATCATTAAGGATTTGGTGGATGATGTGCTGACAGTCACAGAGGAGGAGATTCAGGTAAACATTAACTCCAAGCACCCTCTTGCTCTAACAGCCCAGCCCTCTGGCACAGGCCAGGTGCCTCCATTCACACATCTTGTCCTCCCTCCATCACCTTGCCCTTCCACGCTGAAGCATAATGAAGGAGTAGTGATCCTCTTCAAAGGAGGATCGCTCTCTGCCATGCAGGCTGAGAGCTGGCTGGGCCTCCTCCATTTCCTCCCATGGTATTCTTCAGCTCCACAGCAGCAGCATTGGGCATGAGCAGCCCCGGCTGCCTGTCACTTTAGGGGTGCAGTAATTTAGGGTCCCAGCCTTTTCCCATAATTGTATCAACAGATGCCCACAACTGTGGCCTATGCCTCCCCAAAGCATTGCCCACAAGCTCCATGAAAAGGGATGTTTCATGCTCAGTCCCTCACTTTAAGCACTTTAAGGCTTAGAACAATATTTACCAGCACAGTAACTGCTCTTCTCTCTGCCCCAACAGCAAGCAACACAGCTGGTGTGGGAGAGGATGAAGCTGCTTATTGAACCAACAGCTGGAGTGGGAGTGGCTGCTGTGCTCTCTGAGCAGTTTCGCTCAGTCTCCCAGGAAGTGAAGAACCTTTGCATTGTGCTGTGTGGAGGAAACATAGCCCTAGGCTCCCTGGCCTGGCTCAGACCACCTGGCAAAGAGGCAAATGGAAACTGATCAGCTTTTCGAGCCACTGCTACCAGGAGCGAGAAACTGAGCTGTTTCTTAGAACCTGGTGCTGTGTTTGCACAGTGGGGCCTCTGGGAGTTACTGTAATAATAAAAAACACTCCATGAGCAAAAGGACTGTGATTTCTAAGGAAACCTTGTAATCTCAAGGAGCAGCTGGTACTGCTCTTAACCTGGTATAGGTGGGTGGAGCCAAAGAGCTGGTCTCTCAGCCTCCCAAAGGCAGGGGGTTGAAATGCAGCTAGCCCCCTGCCTGGGGCCCAAGCCCATGCTGCTTAGAGAGATCACTTTTGTGTTCAGCCAGCAGGAGACTGTGGTAAAGTCTGACCCTGTGCTCTCATGGGACAAGACTCCCTCCTGCCCACAGACTAAGTTAGACAAACACAGTTTATTGGGGAGGAGTCAACCCCGCATTTGTAAAGAGAAGTCATGCCTCACCAATCTATTCGAATTCTTTGAAGGTGTACTTGGTTTTTCAGAAAGCCTTTGACAAGGTCCCACACCAAAAGCTCTTAAGGAAACTAAGTAGTCATGGGTAAGAGGGAAGGTCCTCTCATGGTTTAATAACTGGTTCAAGATAGGAAACAAAGGGTAGGAATAAATAGTCAGTTTTCATAATGCAGAGAGAATATCTAATAATGATCTGGAAAAGGGAGCGAACAGTAAAATTGCAAAGTATGTAGAGGATACAAAATTATTCAATAATTAAGAGTCCCAGGGGGCTCTCAGGAACTGGCAGAAAATTCAACATTGATAAGTGCGAAGTGATGCACATTGGCAAAAATAATCCCAACTGTTGAGCTTAGAAAAGAGAGGACAGTCTATAATCATGAATGAAGTGGGAAAAGTGTTATTGACCCTTTTGCACAATACGAAAACCAGTACCAATGAAATTACTAGGCATCAGGTTTAATACAAACAAGGGGAAGTACTTTTTCCACATAATGGCAAGTTAAACTGTGGAACTCATTGCCATGGGATGTTGATGGCCAAAAGTATAACTGGGTTCAGTGAAGAACGAGATAAAGGATAGGCCCATCAATGGCTATTAGCCAAGATGGTCAGAGATGCAACCCCATGCCCAAGGCAACCCTAAACTTCTGACTGTCGGAAGGGAAGACAGGTGGATCACTCCAACCTACAGTTCTGTACACTCCCCCTGAAGCTCTGGTACTGACCATTGTTGGAGACAGGATGCTGGGCTAGATGGACCATTGGTCTGACCCCATATGGCAGCCTATGTTTTTATGTTCTCAAGTTACACACAAATGGCAGGAGAGGGGGCGAAACACAGAATCCTTCGTGCAGCTTCAGGAGCTTCTAGCCTGGCTGGAGGGAATGAACAAAGCCTGCAGGCCCAATGTGCACAATACCCAGTGCACAATAACTCGATCCACACGCCCCCTGCAAGGAAGCTGGGCACTTGGACTTTAATTGAAGAGAAGATACATTTGCCATTGAAATAAACTGACATTGGAGGCCAGGTTGTGAGCCAGATCTAATGCTGCAGCAGCCACTCTAAATGCTGGACACAAACCCCAGGAAAGGCACAGCACTAACAGGTCCAGGGCAGTTCTCCCTACTTCTCACGAGGCTTGGAACAGCCAAGCACCCACATGGGGTCAGGAGGTGCGAACCACAGCAGCCATGCTAGGCCTGGAGGGTTATTCCATCTCCACCTCCTGCACAGGGAGCTGCTGTTCGTTTCTCACCCACGGCACCGGCTCCGGCACATGCGGGTCATAAGTCCATTTAGGGAAGACGCGCTTGTACAGATTCAGCAGCACCGTGTCCTGGGATTTCAGCTGCCCATCAAAATGACACTTCATGTGACCATGAGTCCCTGGGCAAAGAAAGCAACAGAAGTGGTTAGCTGCATCTTGCCAGTTCCTCTTCCCCAGCCCAGAAAAGAGCAGTGTTTGAGCAGGGATGCAGGGACAGTGAGTGTAGCCCAACACCTTGAGAGGAAAGCAATGTAACGCTGCACGTCAAAGCCAGCCTACCTAGCGGCTCTGTGATGTGTCCTCTGCGGCCCCACTTGGTTCTCAGCTCCACCGGCTTAAACCACAGCACATCCTCTGCAGATCAAAGACAAGAGACACGTGAGAAACAGGCCAACATGGTCTCCCACACCCCAGCGCCCTGCCACATAGCTAGCAAACCAGGCAGGAGTCAGGCTGTTTGAGCTACTATCCAGAGCAGCTGTGAGTATGGTGAACAGCTGCACAGTGACCAAAGAGCTATAGTGTGCATTGACCTATAGGCATGGCCTGAAGAAACACAATCACTGCTGCATGGATGGGTATGCTCAGAACACGAGAGCCTCTCTGCAGGGCAAGGGACGCGTGCTGAGCTATCTGGGTCACGTCAACACGTATGTCAGAATGTTCACACTGAGCCCAGCTCTGAACTTCCAGGTCTCAAAGGCTCCAGTTATTGGAAATCATGACAGACCTTCCTATGGAACCGCAGGGTCTCCAGAGGCACACAGGACCCGCTGCACCATCCCCCCCCACACGCATATACACGCACACCATGTACCTCTGTTAAAGAACATGTACCGCACTACAGCCGTCTTGGTGAAGATTTTGAAAGGGTGACCACTGAGCACCAGCCGCTTGATGATGATTCTGTCTGGATCCACTGAGAGCAGGAAGCCTGTGGCCATGAGGTCATGCATTCCTGTGGAGCAGAGCTGACATGAACACCACTGCTCAGTGGGTCCTAGAGCAGGGCAGTCCCCACCGCAAGAATAAGGACAGGGCCATTACTTCAGAGATTGAGGGAGAGGAGATGGGCAAGTTAACCCTCTCAGAGCCCCTGACAGATGATTAAGGCACGACAGATGCATGGCAGTATTGGAGAATGGAACCCAGATCCATCAGTGGAAGCTGGAAACCTCTGCTGCTAGGCTTAGCTTTTATTTCTCATTCAGTCACCCCCTCAGCACGCACTGACTTACCATTACTCCTTTGTTTAAACAGTAGCACCGAGGCGGGGGGGAAAGTGATGGGAGCATAAACAGTCACCACCAGGGCTGCATCAGGCCGCAGGAAACGCTCCAACTTGTGCTTATCAGCTAGAAGAGAGAAAGCACCAAGTAAAACTCTGTTACCAGCCAGTGCCCTGCAGGGGAGCTCCAGAACCCAACACCAACACAATGCACACTAATTCGGACATCAACACATTACTCAGGGAACACTCTTCAGGTCCGGCCCCTCCCTCCTTCTGCTCAGCCTTGGGAGCAACCTCAGCAGCACAGGGTTGTGGGTCACACGCAGCCCCCCTCCCTCCACGATCACAATAGGCTGTTGAGAGCCAACCCCTTGGAAAAGGAGATCACCAATTGAAACTATAGAGCCTCGCTCAATCCCGAACAAGGACGAGCCCTACCAGTACCACTTCCTCACTGTCCCAGGGAAAATATAATATATATAAAATATAAATGGAGATATGCCAATCTCCTAGAACTGGAAGGACCTCTCAAGGTCATCGAGTCCAGTCCCCTGCCTTCACTAGCAGGACCAAGTACTGTCCCGACAGATTTTTTTTGCCCCAGATCCCTAAATGGCCCCCTCAAGGATTGAACTCACAACCCTGGGTTTAGTAGGCCAATGCTCAAACCACTGAGCTATCCCTCCCCCCGAAAACCACATGCTGCCCAGGCCAATCCACCCCCCTCCAACGAATGAACTCAATTCCTTTCCCCTTGAAGCCCAACAGCCAAGATATGCAAGTCTTCAGAGTCCCTTCAGCCATCCCAGGTTTCCTACCAGAGACCCAAGCCAGCAGGGGGGCTGCACCGAAAGGGAGCAAAGGGCCCCACCCTCTATATGCAGTTTGTCCACCAGTGGGTCCTACACCCACCTGAGCTATGCTGGGAGTACAGAGGGGAGGCGCGGAAGCGCCTGAACCCACAGTGGAAGATCAACTCCTCTTTGGCTTTCACTGTCTCGTTGTTGCCCAGGTGCCGCCTCACCACAAAGTTCAGCACAGACATCTGCAGAGAGAGGGAGAAGAGCAATGCTGAAGGACCGAGCTCACCTGGAACTGCAGGGTTGCGAGGCTGAAAGCCATGGATGATACAGAACAGCGCCGCAAGCCAGATGCCTTCAATGTCTCAACAGCTCACAGCCCTGGGGCTACAGTCAAAGGGCTGCCAGAGAATCCCCATCCCCACCAGAGAAGCCTCAGAGCCATAAAGGGTTCATCAGCAAAACTTCCGCCCGGTTCAGACATTCTGGCTTACACCATCCTGGCCATCTCCATGCTATTCTGATGTGACCCCCAGGACCTGCAGAACCAGCTTCAGCTCCAACCAGCACAAGAAGTTGTGAACTGGATTCCTTGTACACTCAGCAAAGGCCCCAGGAAGGCCAGGAGAACGCCAGCCAGTATCAGCCAGAGGGGAAAGCTGCGTGCAAGAGGCACAGTGGCTTTCCAGCTCTTCTGGGTGATGGCAGGTTACAACCTGTGGCATACTCACCTTCTGCTCATGGGGAAGCAGTGAGAATAGGACCAGAGGCAGCCCCAGCCTGAAACTCTCCATCACGGACATAGGAACACTACAGATGTGAAGCGTAACGTACCAGCCAACCTGTCGAGAGAGGACAGAGACAACAGTTAATGCAGGTTCCCAGCTGTCGAGGTATGAAGGAGCAAGATGGAGCATGCATGTGAGGAGTTGCCTGGGCGCACAGGCAAACAGGACACCAGGACTACCTGGGATTTATCTACAACACAGAAACAGGCGTAGCCAGCAACCAGTAGTCCAGCAACTTCACTACCAAACCTCGCCTGCCGAGAGCGAGGGGAAACAGCAGGGAAGGAGGAGAGATGGACAATATGGGGGAAGATAAATTAGCCAAGGAAAGGCAGATACCGCAGCCCCTTCAGTTTCCTCGTTCTCTATCTGCCGGAAGACATGCTTCCTGGTTCTGGAAAAGTCCTGGAACTGGAAGATCCTGGCATAGTCCCTGGGGAGATTCTCTTTGGGATCCCAAGGAGATGTCCGGAAACTCTTGAGCCCCCTGTACTTCTGGAACCTGGAGGACAGCGTTTCAGAGACTTTACTCAACAAATCCTATAGCAGTTAGCAAGCAAACCCCCTTGCCCCCTGTGACGACATCTGCATTATACCTTTACAGGGACTTACACCACACTGGGTCTCACAGAGAGCAAGGGGGAATTCATCCTACTCATAGGAGAGATCTGAGCACGGAGAGTCAGGAACACCCTGATGCCATCAGCCCCCAAATGAGCCACACAGAAGGGGACTGTCACTGCACCAGCCCACTGGATCAGACAGGCACAGGTGAAGGGTCTAGTTTGATGCAGCCACCCACATGGGTTCTCGCTACAGGAAAACCCCACCAGTTTCACTGAGCAAACTAGAGCATGCTCAGTCCCATTTCCCCATTGCACACTGCTGGTCTCAAAGCCAGGACAACTCCAGGGAGAGTCACTAGCAGATTCGCTCCTTCCATCCTGGTATGAGGTTCCTTACCGGACTCTGGCAGGCAAGTTGCGGGGGGTGTCCACCTCATCTGGGAACATTTGATCCAATCTCTCCTGCTTGTACTTCTCCAACATCTGCTCCTCATCTTCATCCAGCTTCTCGTCGTATAGGTCATCCCGAGCAGACTCTGCTACAGTCACGGTCTCACATTCCTCCTCTACAAGCTCCTCCTCCTCACTGCTTTCCCCAACCTGACAGACAGAATATACTGCTCTTGATGTGCAGAGTCCACAGGCAAGTGTATTACACACACACTCCAGACAACACTGCAGGGGCTGCATGCATCTTGCACAATGCAGAGTACAGCCCCCGCTGGAGTTTAGATAAGAGGGTAGCTAACTACGACAGAGGGGGTATACAAAGGAGCATGTGCCTGCATCAGACTTTACCCCCTTTGAAATGTGGACACCAGCCTAGCTGTATGTTGTGCCTTTACACTGCCTGTCTGGGTGTGGAAAAAACAGACAGACAGTTTGCAGGGCAGCAAGCACACTAGTACTTGGACACAATCTACAATATCAACCTCTTGTTACCTGGGAAGCCTCTTCCATCAAATCTTCGTCCTCCATGTTATCCTCCTCCTCCTCCTCACTGCCATCCTCTCCATCATCCACAATCCACGCAGCCTGGTAGTTGGATGTTCCCTTGGGGACCTTCACCACCTTCCTCCTTTCCTTCAGGGACTCTGTCAGATTCCCAGAGTGGTTAGTACTGCATAGGCCTCCCCCACCTCTTTACCTACAGTAATGCCAGACATGGCACTAGGCTACTCCCTCTAGTTCCCCTTTACAGCTGTGCGGACAGCTGTGCGGAAGAGCAAGTTACATGAAAACGTGGAGGGATTTACAGCAATGTATCTTCCCTGTACAGAAATCAGTAACCAGAATCCAGACACTGTTCACGCATCGCTGGGATTTCACCATTCATCATCACTAATGCCAGGATTGGAGAGCACGGCTCACTCCCTCACACAGCAGTTAGGAATAACCCTGTGCTATACGGCCATCAGCAGACAGATGCTCAGGATCCATGACATGTCCTCCAATGATCTGGCCACCCCAAATTCAGAGTCAAACTGGAGAAGGTATGCAGCCCAATGGTCAGAAGAAGAGGCTGGAAATAGGAGTCAAGAGGGGCCTGGGTTCAAAGTTAGATACCAGTCCCAGCCTTAAACTTCTCAGCTAGAGCTCGTAAAAAGTAAAAACTTCACCAATAATCTAAGGAAAGCTAGAGAAATATTGCCAGCACTGACCTTCTGCCTCTTTCAGCTCCTCCTCAGTGGGCCAGGTCTGTTCCCCCTCCATGGGGTCAGGAATCACCTCTGATTGCAAAGACTCCTGTCTTCTAGGATCTGCCTTCATCAGGACCTTAATGACTTCCTCCATCTCAACAGCACCGATTACAGAATCATCCTAGCAGACAAAGTCATTAAGTGAGAACCCACCCAATTCAAGCTGCACATCGCAGTTTGTAGCAAAGGACTAGCCCCTCCACAACCTCTCCTTACCCAAAGTACTCACACCTCCATTGTAAACACTGTGCTCTGTCCAAAGAGCTTCTCTGAGAGGGCAAAGCTTTACAGTCTGCCTTGAACCAACCTGACTGCATGACCACAGGTGCTGACTGTTGGGAGCGAAGGCATATTTAGGCCTGACAGAAGCCGACTGTGGCTTTTCATAGTCTGTTCTGATAACATTTAACATAAGCATGAGAACTGCACATGTGTAAAAAATTGAAGAGTAATCATGTTTGTGAGAAGAAGAAAAGCTAAAGTAACTAAAAAAAATAAAGACGAGTTTGAACTAACACAAAACCTGCACTGATGGGGGAGAGGAGTTAACATGGAAATGAAAGACTAATAACCTATGTATAAGAGAAGATAACAAAAAGTTATAAATAAGTGTGTGTAACAAAGGGAGTTTAAAGCTGTACTGTCCAGTGCTGGAGGAAACTGTGAGGAGATTGTCCCGATGAACTACCTATTTGTGAGTCACTGATCACTACTTGCTGAGTGTTCTGCCTTCAGAAAGATTTATTAGCCCCATCTGCTGTGTAAGTGAATCTTAATCCAACACTGAATTCTAGATAACATTGGTTCAAAGACTCTGCAGCTTCAAAACGATTACCAGGGACCAGATAACTCTCAGTGGGCCACTCAGAGTCCAGAACACCATCCTACCTGTATTTCCATGTCCTGGCCCTTCCTCTGCTGGTCTTTAGCCACTCTGGGGTTTAGAGAGAAAGGGTCTGGAGGGGCATCAACTTGACTCATCTGGAAGTCTCCATGTCCTACAATATGCAGCAGGCTGTTTACATTGAGGGTCCGTCCCCGAACGAAGCCAGATACCTTCAGGGTCCCCACCAAGTCACTATCGTGGCTGGGCATAAACTCAGCATCTTGAACAAGCAAATAGGCCCGTCTGTCACGGAAAGCAAGGTGCCGCTGCTTCTGAGCAGCAAGATGCCTCAGCAACAACAAAGACTCTTGCTCAGTGTTCAGGGGGAAGAGTTTGGCCTCCGGGAAGCGCTTCTCAATGGCTTTGCCCAATTTCTTCTTAGCATCTGTCTGTTTCTTCTGTGGGAGATCAGCAACTCCATGGACAGCAACGGCTAGCAGACAGCAAAGAGAACAGCAGAGTTAACAGTCAAAACTCAAAAAGCTTCTGTTGACCACAGCCAAGAAATAATGAGACAGATGAACATTAAGATTTTCAGAACCAGAAGCGATCAAGCTTGCAATACATTCACACTGTATGTTAAGAGAGAAGCTTCACCCACTCAGAAAAAAAAAACCCACGACATTCAGTCACCTTACAAACTGGGAGGAGGGCAATCTATGCTGAGAAAGCACTTGCTGGGGCAGGGATCATCAGCATTAGCCACACACGATGTACATCAGAACAGCCATACTGGGTCAGACCAATGGTCCATCTAGCCCAGTATCCTGTCTTCTGACAGTGGCCAATGCCAGGTGCCCCAGAGGGAATGAACAGAACAGGTAATCATCAAGTGATCCATCCCCTGTCACCCATTCCCAGTTTCTGGCAAACAGAGGCTAAGGACATCATCCCTGCCCATCCTGGCTAATAGCCACTGATGGACCTATCCTCCATGAATTTATCTAGTTCTTTTTTGAACCCTGTTATATTCTTGGCTTTCACAACATCCCCTGGCAAGGAGTTCCACGGTTGACTGTGTATTGTGTGAAGAAATACTTCATTTTGTTTGTTTTAAACCTGCTGCCTGTTAATTTCATTTGGTGACCCCTAGTTCTTGTGTTATGAGGAGTAAATAACACTTCCTTATTTACTTTCTCCACACCAATCATCATTTCATAGACCTCAATCATATCCCTGCCTTAGCCATCTCTTTTCCAAGCTGAAAAGTCCCTATCTTATTACTCTCTCCTCATATGGCAGCTGTTCCATATCCCTAATCATTACTGTTGCCCTTTTCTGAACCTTTTCCAATTCCAGTATATCTTTTTTGAGATGGGATGACCACATCTGCCTGCAGTATTGCGCTCCAATCCCCGGGGGTACCCTCTGCTTTTTAATTCACGTACCATAGCTGGGGAGCCCCTGTGCAAAGAGGCAAGAGAGGCAGTAATCTCCAGTGCTGTCCCAGCCATCGAGCGGATCCAGTACAAACAGCAGGGTATCAGCTGCTTTTGCCAGGTCTAACACAGCATGAAGATTCCCTAGAAACACAGTATCAGAATATGACAGAACGAGGCACTGATGAGTTTCAGCAGAACACAGTAGAATACCAAGAGCCGGCACAAGCCCTCCTATTCCTTCAGGGTTTCCTTACCCGTGTGTGGCGTCACAAAGCGCCATCGCTGTTTAAATCGGGGGCAGAGCAGCACAAAACCCTCTGCTCTCTCGCTCTTATGCACAAGGGCAGATTCGTCACTCTGAAGCAACCTCAAGACGTCGTGGGTGACCACCCCAGCGTGCAGCGGGACCACCACCACCAGGTGAGGCGGCCCATCTTTGCTGCCCAAGCTTCGCTTTTCTGCCAGCACCTGGGAACAGAAACAGCGGACAATAAAACTGCCCCGGCCCACACCGCCGCTGGGGCGGGCGGCTCCGGGACCCACCCCGTGTTACACCCCGCCCAGGACAGAGGCTCCGCTCCCGGGGACGCGGCCCGCCGTCACACCCCGCAGCCCGCCCCGCTCGCTCACCGCCTCCTTGCGCTGCCTGCGGAGCTGCAGGGCCTGGTGCCTCCGGTCCGGCTTGGTCAGGTCCCGCCGCCGGCGGCTCAGGGTCTTGGCGGGGACGCGGCCTAGTGGGGAGAGAGCGGCGGTTAGCGCGGGGCCCGCGGCCGGGCAGGGCGGTAACCGCGGGCCCCGGCCGGGTCTCACCTCCCGCCCGGCGCTGAGCGCCTCCGCGCGGCTTCCGCCCCTTGTGCGGCTTGTTCTGCTGCTTCAGGGCCCCGGCCCGGTGCGCGGCCCCCGCGCCAGCCGCCATCTTGCCTCCCAGCACTTCCGCTTCCAGGGCAGCGCACGTGCGTCACCCGGAAATGGCAGGTTCACTTCCGGTCTGCTGCCGGCGGAGGATGCTGGGAGTGGCGCGGGTTCCGGGGAGCTCGCTCGGGAGAACCAGCAACCGAACCGCCGAGCGGCCGGCGCCGGCTCGGGCAGGGCGGAACCGGGCCGCCGGTCACGGCGGGCAGCGCTCTGGAGCCCCCGGCTCGCTAGTCTGGATCCGCCGGAGACAGACGCGCTCAGCGCCCCCCAGCCGAGTGAATCCCCGCACGACGGGGGCGCGCTCGTGGGAGCCCCCACACAGCTGTCGCGCGGGGCCCTGGCTGGAGATGAGCATGGCCTGCCCCCCCCCCGCTCAGAGCCGGGGGTCAGACTCCCTGGGCAGCGGCAGATGTTACGCACCGTTTTCCACATGGAGCCCGAGCCCAAGGGCCGGATAATGCAGCACGGCAGCCGGGGACACAGATACAACCCTGCCCTGACCCAAAGAGCAGGGAAAACTGCGCTGCTGAGGTTAGCTCAGTCCCCACTCCCCTTCTTGGGAGAGCAGAGTCAGGCCCCCTGCCAACATGGCCAAGTGTCTGGCTCACGCACCCCCGGCACAAATACACAGACAGGGATGCAAACACCTGACTGTGCTTGTATCACACCTATGGAGCCCACCTTGCTCCTGGCCCCATGTGTGTGCATGGGAGAGATGGAGGAGTGTGGTGAGGCAGGGCAGGAGTGTCCATCTCTTCTGGAAAAGTCACTGGTGTTAGGCACCATCTGTGGCTGACGGTAAGTTGTTTGGCACCTTCACTCTAGTGTGGGGGCAGCAAGCCCTGTGGGCAGGGGAAATACACAGGAGAAGTCATACGGATAGTCGCGCTGCCATCCACCCAGGGATGAAGCTCCTTCCCAACAAGGCCTGGAGTGATCAATATCCACCTCTGGGCCATGGTGACCTGGCCTGCGAGGGAGCTCCAGGCTTCACATGGGCAGCAACAGACTGGAGAGTTCCAGTCCAGGTGCCAGCTGTAGTGGAATCCAAGGAAAGCCCCTTATGCCTGCTGCATCTATGACAGGAAACTTTGATGGCTCTGTAGAGTCTCTGGTTCTTAGCCACAGCTGTGCATGTGGGCCTGGCAGCCATGACACAGTGCCCCCCGCCCCCCCTCTGCCTATCCCATCTGACATTACTTTCCTCTTTCACTTCAGAAGTGCACGCCCTGGTCTCAGTACCCAGAAACACAACCATCCAGCAGAGGTTCCCATGTGTTACCCACCCTTGGATTTTATTCTCTTAGCCTAGGCCAAGGCTCTGCATTCGAAAGGGGACAGATGAGTCTTACTGGAAACACCAAGCAGCTGCCTCTAGTTTCTGTGGAACTCAAACAAGATAGTCATTATTTCCAGAGATGACTCCTCACCCCTAAAGCAAACAAGGAGCCGAAGACTGTGAGGTGCACAGAGGGGAGGGTAAAGAGATTTGGCCACTCGTACAAGGGGGAGTAGACATGGAGAGTTATCAGAGGCTGGAGGGAGAGACATTTCCTTGGCAGGGGGAGGGATAGCTCAGTGGTTTGAGCATTGGCCTGCTAAACCCAGGGTTGTGAGTTCAATCCTTGAGGGGGCCATTTGGGGATCTGGGGCAAAAATCTGTCGGGACAGTATTTGGTCCTGCTAGTGAAGGCAGGGGACTGGACTTGATGACCTTTCAAGGTCCTTCCCGTTCTATGAGATAGGCATATCTCCATATATTATTATTATTATAGCACTTACCACCTTGGAACAGACACCAGACATGGAACTGCTCAGAATCCAGACCTCACAAGGGGCATGAAACAGAGTACGAGGCGAGGGGGTGTGGACATGACCCAGGACACCCCTGACAATCCTAACTTCTGATTGGATGAAGATGAGCCCGATAAACCTTTTCTGGCCTGGCCAGCAAATCCTGGCCCCCCACACACTGCAAGTTGCTGGAGAGTGTCTCAGAATTGCCTGTCCACAGACAAAGGCAGAAAACCCCAATGGAAAGAATAACTCCCCTGCCTCTCACCCAGCAGGCTCCATGGATGGGGGTCTCACATTCAGTGCAGGGAGTCCTGGGGACGCAACATTGCCCCAAGGAGAATGGAACACTCAGACCACTTGTTAGGGACCTTCCCTCCCTGATGGGGACAGCATGGGCTCTTGGGAAATCATTCACCCTATTGTTTATTAGAGGATACAAGAGAAAAAACAAGCCACACCCCATATCTCCACATCTGAAGGGAGGGGCCACCTCTGCTCTTTAAATATAGATGCAGCCACAGACTGAAACACATTTTCTTCCATCAGGTGTAACTAACCCGGGCAAAGGAGCCTAGGGGCAGGAGTGATGCTCAGGCAATGGAGTGCTGATGCTTCCCACCAGCCCCTCCTCCGAAGAAATGGGGAAGACAGACGTTTGTGGTAGGGGAGGGGAGTATTCCCCACCCCCAGACAACAACCCCTACAACCCAGCCAGATTAGTCCCTGGGAGCATTTCAAGGAGAGGAGCCTTAAATCCCCCAGCAACTGTCTCTAACCCTCTCACCAAACAAGGCCATACTGGCCTTACAGCTGAATAGAAGCGGCAGCCTATTCCCTATACAAACTACAAGGAAAGCAATGACTCACCTGCCCCTTCTGTGGCTGGCCCTGGGGATCCGGGTGCTCTCCCCTTGAGGGTGTCTGCTCACCCTTACGCCCAGCTCCCCAAAGCATTTTACCAGCTTGCTCTGGTCATGGTGAGAGGAAGCAGGTCTGTGGTTTCACAGTACTTTGGGCACCTGGCACCAGCCCTGGCGCTGTGGGGAAATTCAGCCATTGGACTGAAGTGGGGCTGGGCTTTCTGGTTTGTTGGGTTCAGCTTCTGCAAACTCTGCCTGTAGAGCACTGGTTTGAATGGGCAGGAGTCTCGTTTGTGATCCAAGCACAGTTCATCAATGGCTGGCAGCTTGTTCCTCAAGTTCAGAAACTAAGGATTTGGGGATGCCACAGAAAAGGGCATATTCTTCCCTGCCTTTTAAATGTACATTCCATCTCAGAGGCAGACATTTCCTTTTGTCACAGGGCAGGACCTAGCCACAAAGCATCTTTAAAGTGTCGCTCTGCTTAGAAAAGTGGGTGTCTACTTATGAAAATGGCTCTTCAATTCTCAGCAGTTCTCGGGTGCAGCAGGGCCAGGGCAATTCATCCTAGTGACAAAGTGTTAACTGATTGTCACTCCTGCTAGTTCATGGTGCCAATACAGCCCTCAGAGCAGATTCCAGTCCTGCCTGTGTATCAGCAACAACATTGCTTGCAAAGCTGCAAGTCTCTCAAGGAATAGTTAACTCATGGGTCACATTACTACAAGATTTCATAGAGGCCAGTTGCTTAGTGGGATTCAAAGGATGAGACATTCACCTAGCTAATGAGCACAGCCACGGTTTCATAGGCAGGATGCCCCATTTGTAAGATGGCCATAAACCCTCCTTTCACTCTCCAGCAGGGGCTAGGAAAACTGCCCCGAGGGACATGTTATTCCATAACCACCTTCTGCTGGATTTTTTGCATCTTCCTTTGAAGAGCTGGTACTGGCTGGTGTCAGAGGCAGGACATTGGGCTAGATGGAGCCCATGTCTAGTCCAGTTTAGTGATTCCAACCTTCCTAAGGCAACAGGTATCCCCTGAGGCCAAGAACTCCAGCCATTTGGAAACCCCGTTTCGGCTTCTGCACATGGATATTAGCAGGTGAATTCAAACCATCTACTGCAAGCTGGCTCATCAGTGCTGTGGCCAGTCTAGACCCCTTTCCTGGAAGCCTCTCTGCTTCTGCACAAAGATGAACAAGCCCTTCCCAATAACCTGGCTTCCTTCGGGGTAGCACAGTACCGACCCAAGCACGTCATCCCGCTGGGGCCTTGCACAGGATTGTCAAATGAATGTTCCACCTACCTCACATCCTACAGAACAAGGCTGTTCCTGGGGGCTGTCAGAACAGTGCGGAGAAGAAATGGCTTTTTATTTGCTTAGATCTAAAGTTACGGACTATTCCCCTCTGCACAAATAGAAGTTCATTTCCTGGTCAGAGCCCCACTAAACTGGGGAGTGCAGAAGGCAAGCCCAATTTGCATGGAGAAAGGAAGACAGGACAAGACTAATCACCCAGGGAAGCAATTAGCCGTTGATCTTTGAATATTCTGCATATACACCCTCTGCTTTCACTTTGCTTACTCATGGTAGGTCAGGGAAGGAGCCTAGCTACCGAAGTTACCAGCTGCAGGCTTAATACAAGTGTCTTGGGGGTCAGTGTCGCATCAAAAGCCTAACTGTGCCCCAGACTCCTGCAGGTCCAACTCCAGGTTCTCAGAGCTGTTCAGACCCCACTCCCAACATGCAGAAAGACAACCTCTGGCTTCATGGCGTGTGGGACCCCAACTGCTATACTCCAGCACCCGCAAACACCCACCTACATCCAACCTGAATTAGGAGCAGCCCCTGCTTTGCTCAGCTGTGCAGCCTGGGGAGTCTCAAGCCCACTCACCGGGGAATAAAGCTCTGAACCAGACCGTGACCTTTCTGCACTGCCTGTCAGGCACCTGCTGGGGGCAGGCAGGCTACAGACCAGTTTCTATCTTCCACTAACTCCCAGAGGGGAACTTTCCTGTCCAAGCAGGAGTTGCTAATGCAGGACAGAAACCAGCGCACTGCCCCTGTGGTGCGTGATGCTGTCACAACTCCGCAGGGAAGGGGCTGTCAGCAGCAGCCATGGAGCTGCATATTTCCAAAGCTAGGTAGAGTGTGTGGACTGCAGAGGGGGAGGAGCTCCCTCCTAGTGACCTTTAACTCGGCTGTGCTGACCACGACTGCCGCTGCCTTCTCAGAGCACAAAAAGTGCTGACAGACTCTGCTCTGCACGTGCCCACGCACAATGCCGTTCACCCTTTGCACCCATTGGCAGCAATTCCCAGAGCCTGGCAAGCAACACTGCTCCCAATGGTGCGCTCCACACAGTGGCTAACAGGCTTCTCCAGCAGGCGTCTGCTAAACCCAGTGAAGCATTCCAGGGGTGGCAGCGCCTCACTGACACAGCACAGCCAGATCACACCTCCTCAGGCACAGAGATTTGAGCTGATGGAGCTTTGCCACGAGACCAATGCCTTGGTGCACAAAGGAAGATGGGCTACAACTAGAAGGGCCAGTTTATTACAGAGAAACCTCACACCCCAGAGAATTCAAACACATTTGGAAAGGGCCCAGCTCTGCTGAGTGGGCCCATCTTCCACAGCAGCACAGTTCTAACCCCCCCGAGCTCGGGCACCAGCCAGCGCCAGGGGGAAGAAAGGATCCACTAATACAGCTTATGATGCTTACAAATAGCTTGAAAGAGCCAGTGTTAAAGTTCAAAAACTCTCCTTTAGCAATGGTTAAAACAAAATGGTTTAAAATTTTGAAAAAGTTCCATATCCCTGGCTGCAGCAGGGTGGGAAGCAGAGGTCTGCACTGCACGACTGTTCTCCTGGGTACAATGCTTAGACTGCTCTACCAGTGAAGGCCAGAGGGAGGCGTCTTCTCATCTTTGTTGCTTTCCAATGAAAAGGGTGGGATTCGGACATCAAAGTGGGAGCCATCAGGCCTCTCAAACCGAAAAGTCCCCCTGCAAAACAAAGTCAGAGTCCAGACTGAGACCAATGCATCACCACGCCCCCTCACAGTGCAGCAATGGAATGGCATCTCCTGGAGGAGGCATCAACCCTTCTGCACTCTGCTGCTGCGGGGGCCTGCCTTTGCAGGATCCTCCCACCGGCAGGAAGGCATCTCCGGGCCACGTGACTCACTTATGGGCTCATAAGCAGCAGGGGTTCCTGGAGTCAATCTGAGACTCACTCTACAGCCTTGTTTATGCGAACGTGCACCCTCCTTTCGTTGCCTTGTCCACCCCCCGTTGCGTCCTGTCAGAAGCCCGGACTGAGCTCTCTGGGACACAGACTGTCCTAATATCCAACTGGGGACCCTGCATGACCACAGTAGTGAATGTTTCTTACCACATGTGACCACTGGATGCCTGTAGCGAGACATGGCTGCTGTACTGAAATGCTGGCTGCTCTTTGGACAAGACTGGCTCCTGCGGACACAGAGACCCCGCTGCATCAGACAGGCCCCCTCAGATTTCTCCACAGCCGGCCAGCAGCAGACTCGCTTTGCAACAAAATCAGCAGATCTCCCCAGGCTTCAAAATGCTGCTTAGCAATTGCTCCTCTTCCACTTCTTGCCATCACCACCCCCATAATAAAGGCCACACCTAATAAGTAGCACCAGCATGACACCGTATTTCAGTTCCCCCCATAGTCAGATGATTGGAAGACTGAACTAGAACAACCCTCTGCTGATCAGACTTGCACGTTCTGCTGGGCTCCTTCCTGCACACAATTCTGGGGCAATTCTGCAGGACTGAGCACCTGCATAAAGCCCGCCCCCACGCCCCACCCCAGGCAGAAAAAGGCAGGGAACCAAAGGGAGGCTGTGGGGGGAGGGGGAATAACCATTGGCACAGTTTTGGGGGGAACTGAGAGGTGAGGCATGGGAGGCACACAGGGTTACGTGCCCCTGCCCCACCCCCATTTCTGCATGCACAGAGCTGCCCAGCTGAAAGAGGCTGTGGCTCTGCTGAATGCTGCCTCCTGGGTCCTAGTGCCAGTTGTGCTCCCCTTCTGTGCAACAGTGGGGGGGGGGGGGCGGAAGAGGTCATGGGGAAAGAAGGGGGGTGGAATCAGGCAGGGGAAGGGGAATGTGGGAGCGAGGCACAGATGCTGGAACTAGCAGTGGGGGCTTCAAGGTGATCTCCCACCTCAATGCACCCAGTGGCTTGTGCTCCCCACTGCCATGCTGGAGCCACATTTATTTATTGAGAAATAAAATTTGCAGAATTTTAAAATATTGTGCGCAGAATTTTTTGGTGCAGAATTCCCTCAGGAGTAACAGACGACCTGCAAGAACCTGTGCACATGACCCTTTCACAGCGCACACTTACTGGAAGTGCCCATTAAGCCGCATACTGATAAATCAACCCAGGGTGAGTGCCCCAAACGGAGGCTGTGCCTGAGGACAGCTATCGGGCAATACTTACCCTTCCCACAACTCCTCGGCCCCGGACAGTTTCCAGGGTACCAGACAAACTAAATATCCTCCAGTGCCGTTCTCGCAGTTGTACCACCTCATTGTCAAGGTTCTCCAAGCGGATACAGTAACGCCACTAGAGAGGCAAGAGACAGTCATCAGGAGCTGAAGCCAGCCACCAATAGGCGAAGTATCAGATCCACTTGCTGATGCCACAAGCAAAGAGTCACCAACCAAGAGCCACGTCCCTCAGAACCCATCATGATCAATCTGTCCATAGCTATGGTGGGGCTTCCAGCACCCCACAGCAAAGAAATGCCCTCCTTAGGCTGTTTTACTGAAGCACAAGGCACTTACCCAATAGACATGGGAATTCTGGGCTTCCTGTCAAAAGAAATGAACTAGTTTAATAGATGGCCTTCAGCTCAGCACCGACGCCCACCCCTTCAGCTCAGCACAAGCACACGGACTTGGCAGTGCCAACTGACACGGCAGCACAGACTGGCGCTCTCCAAATGCACCCATGAGCTAGTCCCTCATTCCCAGGGTAGCACTGGCCTGAGCATCTATGTAACTGTGACCGAAGAGCTCCAGGGATCCACCAGTGACTGGTGCCCATGTTAATTAGACTCTCTGTGCTGTCAGAGGACGCCCAATCCACATGCTGTTGGTTAACAAATGGGATACATACCAGTTCGGCTCTCCAGAAGCTTAGCTTCCAGCAGGGCCTACCCGTGTTGTGGTCCAAAGCTGCCTTACAATCCTACTGGTCCTAGAGGCACGGTTTATTTTGAAACTGACCTGTATGTGTAAATCCCCAGCTCTCCACCCCAGGAGACAGCTGGCTAAGACCCAGACCTACCCTCATGCCCATGTAGAAGGGGATGACGGTGACTCGGATATTCTCGGTGGTTTCTCGGTGCACATCAGACAGCTCTAACCAGGGATGATTCTTTTCCTGCCACGCACACAGCGTGTCCCTTGCTACAAAAGGCGGAACTGTAGGGAGTGGAAAGAGGTGACAGTTTATCAAAGTAGCTATAGATAAGCTACTGAACTCCCGCCTCTCAGACAGAGCAGCAGCTTTTACATGGTTACAGAGGTCTGTCTAAGAATGCTTCTGCTAGAACAAAGCCTCTCACTCACCCCAGCATGGGTGATGCACTGCACCTAAGACAATGAGCTGCAGATGCCCGTCTTTCCTTATGAAGGTGCCTTATAGCAGCACAGAGCTCTGTAAAGACTCTCTCTAGGGCAAGGCTGGAGGGGCATGCAGTTACCTTTTGTCTGGTCGTACATAAGAAACCTCTCAAAGAGCTCATGCTGGATTGGCACCTGATCGGTGGAGCTGTAGGGAAGGATGTCTTCATGGCTTACGTAGTCTAGACCTAGAGAAGAAGCCCACATCAGCCATTAAATGCCATCAGCAAAGGGAGATTCACAGGAGGCATATTAGCAGGGCAATAAATTACACTAATGAGCAGTAAAGAAAGAGGGCCTGGCAGAGGAAATCTAAACTAGCAAAACTATCCTCAACCTGCGGGACACTCCCTGGCAATAATTCTTCACGTCTCGCTTTACCACCTTCTTCAAAAGGGAGACATACTTCTCCCCACATAAAGCCAATTCTCTTCTTGAGCCACTAGTGGCTGCAGAAGTGATTATACTATCACACAAGGACCTCAGGTAGAGAACACAACAGAAGGAGAAACAGAGATTCAGCAGCCCTAGAAATAAAGGAGGAGAAAGAAATACAGGGTGTAGGATCTGAGTACATCTGTTAAGTAGAGAGAGTGGGGTTTGGGATCAAAGCATCTGAGCAACAGTCAAAGCTCCCTCACTCGCCTAGCCACTGACTCCAGTTGAACACACCTCTTCCACGTATCTGAACAGTGCTGTGCAGGTCAGTCACTCTACTGGTCTCCAAGAGCCTACAAACTGCACCTAGAACAAGGCATTCCAGGGGTAGATCTACGTACTGCTGTTACTAGACTATGCTAGCAATGGGATCTCTCATGGTCCTTCTAGCCTGATCTCATGAGAATCTGCACTCTCCAGAAAGCTTAAGAGCAGCTATTTACTCACCTGGTATGGCATAGAGGGCTCGACTGTCGTCATGATTCGCCAGGAACGTCACTGCTTCCGTCTGTGACCTCTGAGACTGAAAATAAGGGGGATTTAGCACTTCAAATGGACAATACAGTGGGCCAACAGCAGTTTTACTATTCTTCTCTCAAGGTTGTACATTTATTTTTATTTAATCAGTTCAGCTCAGAACAAATATTTCTCTTGTTTTAATCTCCTAGAGGAAATCACAATTCAAACACCAACTAAAAAGAAAATTTTGTTGCTTCCTATTGCCTTCACCTAACCTGTGTTATACAAACATCACAGAACCCATACTCCTACACGGGCAAGAAGTTAACCAATTTGACCTACTCAGAAGAGTTAAACATTTCTTATGATCTTTCTTAGCAGAATGATGACCTGGTAAAACAAAACCAGTCAGTCACCCCTGTTCCAAACATTCCCACCAAGGAGGAAAATCATTAACCGCGCCCTCCCAGCCTTTCATTACAGCTGTGGTCTGCATCTAAGGAATTAACAGACGAGGTAGAGCTTTAGGTGTCAAGAATAAGGTTATCAGACACTTACTATATGTGGGCAATCACGAGCATCTATTAGCACCTGATAATAGGTATGAGTTTTGCCTTTGACTTCTTTGGATCCATGACCTGCTGCACTCTCACTCCTAAGCAGAAAGACAAATTCTGAGCACAAGAGCTCCTATCATTAGCCTACACCCTACTAATATGATTACACCCACCAGCAGCAAGTTGATACGTAGAGCGGGAATAAGTTTTGTCATACAGCAGGTTGCATCTCTGATATTATGGATAAAGTACAAACAGTTGCTACCGGCAATAAGTTCATTCTTAAAGGAAAAGGGGGTTCTGAATACACTTCAGGATCTCCAATCACTCCATTGCAGTCAATGTGAGATTCACACCACCCACACATACAGCAATAAACGATGTGAGATGCCAAATATATATATCACACACATACACACGTCAGTGGCATGATAGCCCCCATTTACAGAGACTGAGACGTGTCTCACTATTCAGTCAGGCTTCTTATCTGGGTTAATGCTTTCACTCCACCCTTATTTTCAATGTGTTCACTCCTCAGTCCAATCCATGTCCCACAAGACTCGCTTGCGGGGTTCACCAGCTGCATGGAGTAGAAGTGAAAGACAAGGAGGCTCCATCTCTGAGAAGGCTGAACTGAACCTAGCTTGCCAAGACTGGAGCCAAGGCCAACCAGTTCAAATCACCAGGGACCTATACAGCAACCTACACCTAAATCCACAGAAGTTTCTTTCGTTAACATACAATTCCACCACCCACTTGTTTTCTAAAGTACACACACCATTCCCTGAAACCTTCCTCCCATCTTTTAACTTAGTCTAAATTAATACCAAAAGAGTGTCTCTTATTATGAGCCGATCTCTCCCAGTTTGGTGCTCACATAAAAGTCACTTGAGGCTTTGCCTCACTCGTTCCTAAAACCCCAGTGACCCTGACTAGGAAGAACAGTAAAAGGCTTAAATATAACAGCATGGGAGCAAATGAACAAATGTAAATCCTTACTTTTCTGGAACAGGAGAAGCAACATCCCGATCATACAACCTGGCTTGCCAGGGAAACAGCACTATTCCTCGGTATCCAAACACACTGTGAAGAAACAGCTGAAAGGGGGAATCATAAACTTCAGTCCTGTGCAAATCACAGCCAAGAGATTAAAACCCATTCCCCCCCCCCCCCCCCAAAAAAAAAAGGGCTAACAACCTCACACTTCTAAAGCGGCAGCATTTTATTTTTATTATGCAGGGAGAAGTAGCAAGATTTGGACAGAACCTGGATTGATGGGGCAGGGGAGAAGAAGAATCTAAGACATGCTCCATTTTATGGATCTGGTAACAGAGAGGAGAGTGGTGACAAAGCATGAGGGAATGGAGAAGGCTTGGGATGAGAGATAACGGGGAATGCAGCTTTAGCCACATTAAGTTTAAATTGACAACTAAATGCCCAGGAGATGCTGGAGACACAGGCAGATCTGTGGGCTTGGATGGAGTGAGGCCTTTCAGGAATGGAGAAAGATTTGTGAGGCCTCTGCACAGAGATAGCAGATTCTAGCAGTTATTTCACACCTTCAGGAATTCTCTCCCTTGCTGCTGAAAGGAGACAATACTTGGGAAATGAGCAGAGCAAAACAAGCCGGCACTAACCATCATTTCACCTTCTAGAGCAGGGGTGGGCAAACTACTGCCTGCGGGCCGGACCCAGCCCGCCAGCCGTTTTAAGCCAGTCTTTAAGCTCCTGCTGGTAAGTGGGGCCTGGGGCTTGCCCCGCTCCGGCACTCGAGCCAGGGAGCAGGGTCGGGGGCTGCACCACGCAGCTCCTGGAAGCCACGGCATGGCCCCGCTCTGGTGCTCCAATGGGAGCTGCAGGGGCAGTGCCTGTGGACGGGGTAGCATGCAGAGCTTCCTGGCTGTGCCTCCGTGTAGGAGCCAGAGAAGGGACATGCCGCTGCTTCCGGGAGCGTCCTGAGGTAAGCGCCACCTGCACCCCTGAGCCTCTCCCCACGTCCCAACCCCCTGCTCAGATCCCCCTCCTGTCCTCCGAACCCCTCATCCCCCAGCACCTCAGTCCCCTGCCCGCACCCTGAACCTCTCCCCACGTCCCAACCCCCTGCTCGGATCCCCCTCCTGTCCTCCGAACCCCTCATCCCCCAGCACCTCAGTCCCCTGCCCGCACCCTGAACCTCTCCCCACGTCCCAACCCCCTGCTCGGATCCCCCTCCTGTCCTCCGAACCCCTCATCCCCCAGCACCTCAGTCCCCTGCCCGCACCCTGAACTCCTCATTTCTGGCCCCACCCCAGAGCCCTCCCCCTACACACCCCCAATTCCTGAGCATTCAAGACCCGACATACAATGTCTATCCCAGCTGCGGCCTGGGGCCAGACGCTTTGCCCGCCCCAGCTCCAGCGTCTTACAGCTTGGCTGCGCTCCGGGCCCCGGGGGCGCTCGGGGCACCCACCTGGCCCGTCTCGTACTTGCCCTGCGGCTTCGGCACCTCGAACACGCCCACGGTCTCCAGCACTTTGCCTTCAGCCCGGTTCCTGCGGGAGAAACCGCACAGCGCGCTCAGGCCGGGCGGGGGGAGGGGGCGGGGCCGCCCCAGAGCCCGGCTCCCGCCCCAGAGCCCGGCTCCCGCCCCCTGGCCCTGGCCCCCGCCCCCTGGCCCCCGGCCTCACCGGGACGAGAGGTGGCGGCGCGGGGGCAGCTGCAAGGCCCCGGGGCCGCCCGCACACAGCGCCCGGAGGCCGCGGCTCGGAGCCTCCCTGAGCGGCAGGGCCCGGACCCGGCACCGGCTCAGAGCCGCCGCCAGGTAGCGCCGCGCCGCGCAGCCCGACATCCCGCCGGCCGAGCCGGGGACAACGGCAGGGCCTAGCTCTGATACCGCCACCGGCCCACAATGCAGCGCGCGCGGCCACCCCCGCCTGTTATGCAACGTCCGCCTTCCCAGCGCCCTTTGCGAGCGAGCGGCGCGGGAGGGGCGCCCCCCCGGCGAGGCCCGCTCTCTATGGTGGATCGGAGATGCCTTGGGAACGGCCTGTGATCATGTGAGCGCCCGTCTGGCCAAGATGGCGTCCTCCATCGTGGCGGGGGAGCGGCTGGTGCGGGCGGCGGCCTCCTCCAGCGGGGAGCTCGGGCGGCTTCCCCGCGAGCTGCGGGCGGAGCTGGAGGCCGCTTTGGGGGCCCGGGCCGCCGGGCGCGGCCCCCTCGTTCCCTTCAGCCTGCTCCGGAAGCTGCAGGCCGCCCTGCGCCAGGCAGGTGAGCGGCGCCGGCCGGGGCGTGGGCTGAGACTGAGCGTTCGCCGGGCCCCTTTCCGGCCCCCAGGCGGTCTGTGGCTCGGCCTTGAACTCTCCGGACGGAGCCTGCAGCCAGGGCCGGCGCTGGGGGCCACTTCCCCCCAAGATCTTCTAGGGGGCCCCAAATTGTCAGCAAGGCCAAAACACGCACCGTTATCCCCTGCTCAGCAGCGGGTCGGTAGCGTCACCCTTTACATAAATCCATGCAACATACTGACACCGCAGCCACATTTTGCCTTTGCAAACTACTTAACTTAACGTAATGAAAACAGTTTTGTTTAAAAATAGTGGGGGTTTTAAACTCTGTTTTACACACACACGCACAGAGTGTGTGTGTGCAGAGTGTGTGTGTGTGTGTCAGTGTCAGTGTGTCATTTCCATGTTGCATCCTTGATGTTACCAGCTAGAGATCCAGAGAATGACCTGGATGTTACATTTCACTGCTTTGCCTACATTTCTAAACTGAAAGGATTTAGAGGAACTCTTTGTGTTATAGGTTCTCCTGTGTATCTCCATGAGCTACTGGAAGGCAGCGAGATTTATCTCCCTGAAGTGGAGAAACCTCCAAGGGTATGTAACAAACATGGGATAAATGCTAGTTACAGCTATGGTTAGTACACTGTTTCCATCTCTTAGCTAGGGACACTAAAACTAAATGTTTTTCCTGTGCCAAGAAATGTACAGAATAAACTAATGGCACCTCAGCTCTCATTGCAGTTTCTCTTGTTTATTAATTGTCTTTAGAACCCAGAGCTGGTGGCCCGTCTGGAGAAGATAAAGGCTAAGCTAGCCAATGAGGAATACAAGCGGATAACAAGAAACATCAACTGCCAGGTCTGAAGAAAGGCAGGGAAGATACAAGATCAAAATAAACCTGGACAGTTTGTTCTCCACCAGTTATACAAGTTTACCATACCCTATGGAACCACCATAAATGTTAAAGTAATAATTGACTCAGCACAGCTCTTCGGTGGCAATGCCCAGAGATGAATTTGCGGTCCTGGGCTCTTTGGTTTGGTAGCTCAGAGGCAAAAGCAACTCAGTTCTGTGAGGAGAGCATTTCATATCGCTTTCCCATGACCCTGACTGGCCTATCCAAGAGTATCATTGTTGGGCTCCAGAGTCCCTCACCGGGAGTGAGGATTGGTGCAGCACGAGGCCTTTGAAGGGAGAAATAGAGAAGTGCTGGACGCCTTCCCCCTCAAACAGGGCTGCCAAATCTGAATTGTAAACAAGGGAACCTGAGCCATCAGCGTGGTACCCACAAGCCTGTTGATCAAATATAGTTCTAGTCTCAGTGGGGCAGCAGTGCGGGATGCTCTACTTGAATTGTCTCCACTATGGAATTGACACCTAGGGTGGAATAAGGTTTGTATAACCCTGTTCTTCTCCTCGTAGGAACTGAACCGGTACGGGACTCTAGCTGATTTGGGAAGGCAAGGTGAGTTTTATCACACTGCCTGTTTCTTCCTGTGTTATGCCCAGCAGGCAGAAGGCAATTGATTTAATTTTCACAATTGGCTATCTACTCGTCCTCAAAGACAAAGCAGCCCCACCCCTCTCTGATTAGCAGGCTGTGTTTCACTAGGTGGGTTTAATTTGAAATAAAGGACGGTCCCTATTTATACATTAAATAACTACAGGGGATGTCAGAGTTTGAAGGACTTTGAAAAAGTCTAAAGAAGAGAGAGTCTGACCAGTGAAACTTTCTGTTTCCAGCTTGCTTCTCTCTGGCTCATGCTGTCCCCTTGCTGCAGTTTGCAGGCCCAGCAATGTAGGCAGAGGGTGAATTTGTTAGTGTTTTAAATCAAAATTGCTTCTTCAGAAGAGGCGGGTTTATTCTTGAGGATTTTTCCATCTGAACAATGGGCAAGGTACTATAGCTCACCGCAAGCCCTCTTACGTTGCATGCTAATGACAAACAGCTTTTATCTGCAAATGCTTTTGCTGACATCTCTCCTCCCTCCCTTCCATCCCCAGTTAGGTCCATGAAAGCCGTGGTCATCACCATATTCAACTTCATTGTCACAGTGGTGGCTGCATTTGCCTGCACATACCTAGGCAGCCAGTACATCTTCACAGAAATGGCAGCGGTGAGTGTGAGCTGGAACTTCCCAGTTTCCATGTTTGTTTTTTCCATCCTGAACCTCCTTTGGCGTGTTCACAGCACATTGGAAGGAACTGGCAGGAATGCTCCAGCAGCGTCACTTAAACCTCCTTTATTTCTTGTCCCCCCAGCGTGTGCTGTCGGCTGTGATCGTGGCCTCAGTGGTGGGCTTGGCTGAACTGTATGTGATGGTCCGGACCATGGAAGGGGAGCTTGGAGGATTGTAGTCAGGAGGCTTTCACTTAGACTGTGATCCTTACGCTGGAGGTCTTTTCTTCCCCTGTGGGTTATTAATTTGTCCACAGGTATGTTTGGCTTTGGTCCATTGAGTCCCTGTGGCTACTGCAGTTTCCTCACACCATGTCCCTTATGCCTGCCACGTTTGAAATGAATCACCAGATGCACTGAATGGGGACCTTGTGGCATGGAACAGAAGAGTCAGCAGCAATGGGAGTTTTCAAATCCATGAATGGCACAGGAAGAAGTGAGGGGCTTATTGCTTCCACATCTTCTAGCTCTCACGTTGCTGTCCCTTGTTCAAAATAAATGGGTTGTGTGTGCATTAGAATGACCTTCCTCCTGCCCCAAGCTGAGTCCTAGGGCGGCGATGAGCCTGGGGTGTCTCTGCCCTCTTTATCCCAAACCCGGCTCCGTTGCATCTACAGAAGCCATTACTCTGGGTTTCTTTCATGCTCTTCACATTCCTGCCTGGTGCACGAGCCAGGCTGCTTTAGGGTAGAGCAGTTTGTGCAGGGCACAAGCACTGCCTGCTCTTGACTGAAGCAGTGGGTGCCTGACCCAGGCCCTGTGCTCATGGCCGTGCGTTTTCTCCCTCATGCAGACAGCTGCTCCCCAGGAGAACGAGGGCACCTAAGCCCACCCTGGGAAATTTCCTCACTCAAAGGTGTTGCAGCCAGTGCAGGGAATTCTTTCTGTTAAGATGAGGTCTAACAGAGAAACTGACCGCAGCACTAAACATTTATGATATCTTAGATACAAGTGATTATGACTTATGTGCAGTCCGAATAAAGTCTAGACCAGTAATATAGATACGTATGCTACTTTAATAAGGCCGGTTTCACAAAGCTGATAACAGTTGACCCAAATAAGCTGGGAGGGATGATCTAAGCAGAAAAATTTAAATTATCATTGGGAAACATTTAAGAACACCTTACTAGATGCCCAGAAAGATGCAAGCAAGGAAGAAGGACGTACTGGTTAAAAACTGACTTTGTTTAGAGGGGAAAGGAAGGCAGCTATAAAAAAAATGTGTAACAAATGAAAGAAAGGGGGGAGTAGATAGGGACAAGTCACAAGTTGGAAATTATAGAAAATGTATAAGGGAAGCAAATGGACACGAGAAATCGATAGCCAGCAGAATTAAGAAGGAGTTTTAAAAATATATTCGGAACAAAAGCAATCGTGACAATGGAATTGGTCCATTACTAGCTGGAAATGGTAGAGTCATCAGAAAAGGCAGAAGTGTTCAATAAATATCTCTGTTCTGTATTTAGGGAAAGACAGGTTATATCATCTCATCATATGGTTACAACTCCAGTCCACTAGTATCTCTGGAGGATGTTAACAGAAGCTAGTGAAGTTAGGCTGGCTGAGGAGCTCACTGGACCATGAATGTTGGTTCTCAGTAAGTCCTGGAGCGCTGGGAAAGTTCCAGGAGACCGGAAGAAAGCTCCTGTTGTGCCCATATTTTAAAAGGGTGAACAGGATGCCCATGTCATTAGAGGCCTGTCAGCCCAACACTGAACCTAGGGAAGATAATGGAGCCGATGATACAGGATTCAATTAATAACTAATTAAAGGAGTGTAATGTCATTAATGCAAATCATCATGGGTTTCTGGAAAAGAGATGCTGTCAAACTAACTAGTATCTCATTGAAAAAATATCTGGCTGATAAAGGACATAATGTACTTGGACTTTCAGAAAGCCTTTGACAAGGTCCCTCACCAAAGGCTCTTAAGCAAACTAAGCAGTGATGGGACAAGAGGGAAGGTTCTCTCCTGGGTCAGTAACTGGTTCAAAAATAGGAAACAGAGTAGGAATAAATGGTTAGTTTTCACAATGGAAAAAGGTAATCCATGGCTATACTGGGACCAGGGCTTGTCAGCATATTTATAAGTGACCTGGAAAACTCTGTGAACAGTGAGGTGGTTATCTGCAGATGTTTCCATCTTGAGTAGTTCAGTGTCAAGTCCAAAGCAGACTGTGAAGAGTTACAAAGGGATCTTACTAAACTGGGCGACTGGGCAACAAAATGGCAGATGAAATTCAATGATGATAAATGCAAAGTAATGCACATTGGAAAAAATAGTCCCAACTATGCATATAAAATGATGGGTTTTAAATTACCTATTACCACTTAAGAAAGATCTTGGAGTCATTGTGGATAGTTCTCTGAAAACATCTCGTCAATATGCAGCAGCAGACAAAAAAGCTAACAATGTTAGAAACCATTAGGAAAGGAATAGATGATATCACAATGCCACTATATAAATCCATGGTACTCCCACACCTTAAATAATGCATGCCGTTCTGGTTGCCCCCTCTCAAGATATATTAATTGGCAAAGGGACAGAGCTTGGCAACAAGAATGACTAGGGGTATGGAACAACTTCCATATGAGGAGAGATTAAAAAGACTAGGAATGTTCATCTAGAAAAGAGATGACTAACTGGGGGAAGGGATATGATAGAGGTCTATAAAATCACGACTGGTGTGGAGAAAGTGAATAAGGAAGTTTTATCTACCCTTTTACATAATACAAGATCCAGGCTCACCCAATGAAATTAACAGGCAGCAGGTTTAAAACAAACAAAAGGAAGTATTTCTTCGCACGATGCACAGTCAACCTGTAGAACTCATTGCCAGGGGATGTTGTGAATGCCAAAAGTATAAGACTGATCCTTCATGAACTTGTCTAATTCTATCAATGGCCATTAGCCAAAATGGGCAGGGACACAACCCCCTAAATTGGGTGCCCCTAAACTGCCAGGTGCTGGGACTGGAGAGCAGGGGATAGATCACTCAAAATTGCCCTGTTCTGCTCCTTGCATCTGGCACTGGCCACTGTCCGACACAGGCTACTGGGCTAGATGGACCATTGGTCTGACTCATGGGCCTGTCCTAGACTACGGAATGTTGTTTCACCTATTTTCCTGTGTCTCCAATGTGAATTGAGCCAGGTCAAACCTCAGAGAACAACAAAAAGTACATCTTCATCAAAGGTAAACAAAGCCATTGAGATAAAGGAGGGGGCGGGAAGAGAGACTGATTAACAGTCACAACTGGGGTGGAGCCTGCACCCCCAGGAAGCCTTCCTGGCTCTTGAAATGGAGATCATAGATTTTGGAAAATAGAAGCAGAAACAAAACCATTTTGGCATCCATCACAGTGGGGACACGAGGCCAGAGCTCTCAATCTGAGAAAGGGGGATCCTTCAGCCAAGGGGCTTACAGGGTCTGGGAATTCTCTATGGTGAGAAACCTGCTTAGACAAAGATTGTAAATTGCTGACATTCCGAAGCGTGTTTTACTTGTAACCAACCTGTGTTTTCTATTATTCTCTCTTAAACCTACCTTCTTTGTTAATAACTTTGTCCTTGTGTTACTACAAAGTCATGCCAGGGCCGGCCAGGGAAGTGAAGTGTGGATCTTCAGCTGAACCACCAGGCTGGAGAGCACTTTGTCTCTTTGGAGGCAGCAAACGTAACTTCTGGGGGGGGTCCAGCGAGAGGGACCAGACACTGCAATGGAGACCTTTTGGGGGCGACTCAGAGCACGAAGGGCTGCTGGTGTCCCCCTGCAAGGCTGGTGGAAGCCAGGATGAGGCCACTGTGCTGTGAACATGCTGCTGGTGTCGGGGCTCGGAGTCAAACCTGCACAGCACAGATGCACCCAGGCTTCCAGGGCAGGCAGAGAGACAGCCCCTTACTGGTCCGGGTGAAACCCCAGAGACACATGCGGGAGTGCTAAATAATGAAGAGGACAAGTCACTGATTCAGAGTGATCTAGATCACTTGGTAAACTGGGTGCAAGCAAACACTGTTATAATGAGGCTAAATGTAAATGTACACATTGGGAACAAAGACAGTGGGCTGTACTTACAGGCTGGGGGACTCTCGAAAGGATTTGGGAGTCGTGGCATGGGGGATACTCAGCTGAACATGAGCTCCCACTGTGATGCTGTGGCTAAAGGAGCTAATGCGACCCTGGGATGTATAAACAGGGGAACCTTAAGTAAGAGTAGAGAGGTTATTTTACCTCTGTATGGCACTGATGTAACCGCTGCTGGAATCCTGTGCCCTGTTCTGATGCCCACAACTCAAGAAGGATGTTGATAGAGTGGAGAGGGGTCAGAGAAGAGCCACAAGAATGATTAAAGGATTAGAAAACCTGCCATAGAGTGACAGAGCTCGAGCTATTGAGATTAACAAAGAGAAGGTTCACAGTCTGTAAGTATCTACATAGGGAACAAGTATTTAACAATGGGCTCGTCAGTCTAGCAGAGAAAGTTCTAACCTGATCCAGTCGTTGGAAGTTGAAGTGAGACAACTCCATACTGGAAATAAGGTAAATTTCCAATTGTGAGAGTAATTAACCATTGGAACAACTTAGACTCAGACTTTAAGGCCCGAAGGCAGCAGCGTGATCATCTAGTCTGACCTGCACACCCCAGGCCACAGAACCTCACCCACCCACTCCTGGAACAGACCCGAACCTCTGGCTGTGTTACTGACATCTTCAAATCATGATTTACAAGCGTTCAAGTTACAGAGAATCCACCATTTACTCTAGTTCAACCCAGCAAGTGACCCGTGCCCCATGCTGCACAGGAAAGTGAAACTCCTCGCCCCCAAGGGTCTCCGCTAACCTGATCTGGGTGAAAAATCCTTCCCACCCCCAATGATGGCGAACAGTTAGACCCTGAGCACGTCATCCAGAGAACGCTCTGTAGTAACTTGGAGCCCTCCCCATGTAGTGCCCCGTCTCTGGCCACTGGGGATATTTGCTACTAACACTCCTAGATGGGCCACGTGCCATTGTAGGCAGTCCCATCAGACCAGCCTAGCTCGGTCTGGAAGCCAGTTAGGGTTTTTGCCCCCACTGCCCCCCTTGGAAGGCTGCTCCAGAACTTCACTCCTCTGATGGTTAGAAACCTTCATCTAATTTCAAGCCTACATTTGTTGATGGCCAGTTTATATCCATGTGTTCTTGTGTCCACATTGGCACTTAACTTAGATAACTCCTCTCCCTCCCTGGTATTTATCCCTCTGATGTATTTATAGAGAGCAATGATAGCTCCCCTCAGCCTCCGTTTGCTCAGGCTAAACCAGCCAAGCTCCCCGAGTCTCCTCTCTTAAAGTAGGGTTTCCATTCCTCAGATCATCCTTCTTTCTGCACCTCTTCCAGTTTGAATTCGTCTTAAACATGGGAGACCAGAGCTGCGCACCCTGTTCCAGATGAGGTCTCCCCAGTGCCTAGTATAATGGCAATAACCCCTCCCTGTCTCTCCTGGGAATACCTGGCCTGACACATCCTAGGACTGCATTAGCCTTTTTCACAGCCGCATCACATGGCTTTCATCCTGTGATCAGCCAACACCCGCAGGCCTTGCACCTGCTCCAAGGGGCGTGGGGGAGTCTCCATCACTGACAAGCCTTAACTCAAGATGATGTTTTTCTAACAGCTCTGCTCTAGGAATTATTTGGGGCAGTTCTCTGGCCCGTGCTATCCAGGGGGTCAGCTTTCATGATCACCATGGCCCCGCCTGGCCTTGGAATCTGAGCTCCCCTCACCTCTGGGGGCTCTGTTCAGCCCCACTTCCTGGCAGTGGAGGGGGGCTAATGCAGCATGTGCCACAGGGGCAGAGACGCCTCCCTTGCTTTGTCATTCCACCATCCCCGTGGGGAGCGAGCGGAGCCACCTCAACCCTGTAACCAGGAAAAAGGGCAAGCGCCTTAGAATCCAAGCCCAGGGGGTTCTGCCATGCCCAGCAATACAACAAATGCTGTTGTAACTGCTGGCTCTGGGGCGATGGTAATACTGGGTTTGCCTCTAAGCACCTCTTGAGCAGCTGTTTGCATCTCTCCAACTGCTTGGATCCTCACCCAGCCCAGTCAATACAAACCCTGCGTCTATAAAAGGCATGTGACCTATTGCTGTGCACTCCCAAGCCAGAGGCAGTGACTGAGCGGGGTGCTGGATCTCAGACTCCCTCTTACCCTGGTCTAGGGAAGATTCACCCAGATTCTCACCCCCCCTTTGCCTAAATCCACCATAAGTAGAACCTGACTTCAGGGTGAGCCGCCCTCCTGCTTCCATCTGTCCCACCGCAGAGGTGCACTTACCTTCTTAGCATCCGATTCAGCTGGGGCCTCAGTTTCTCCATTGGTTGGGTGGTTTCGTTCTCCGGCTGACCCCAGATCGCCCCCTCCCAGGCTAATCCGAGACAATCCACAAGGAGGAAAATCAAACTCCCTGAGCTACAGCTCGCGCTCGGGGGCTGGACAAACCCCCAGTAATTCACCACTCTGAGCAGGGCTGGCGCCACGATGGCCCTTGACCCCCTTCCCCTTGGAGAGAGGCGAGGCGAGCTGAGCCCGCCCCTGGTCACCACCTTGGCAGAGCACATACCCGCAAATCCTAACCACCTCCCTGACCTGCCCAGCCTGAGGGAAATGGGCCTTCTTATACCCAGCATGCTTTGCGAGCAGCTTACAGGTCCCAGAATCCCTCGGTGTTTGGCAAAGAACAAGTCACAGGAGCAAGCTGAACTCTGACCCTTCTAACTCCTGCCCCCCCGCCACAGCCACTGTGTCACGGGGGGGCCCCGGCTTCTATTTCAGGTGGATCTTTGGGGGTTTCTTCTCCTGCCTTTACAAAAGCACCTAGAATTGCAAGTGCAGCTCTGGAAGCGGATCCCCTCCCTCACTGCGACTTCCCAGCCCCACGTTTGAAAGTCACCACCACTGGACAGAGGCCTCAGTAGTGTGACTTGGTGGGAAGCAAGGCAGGGCCAGGTGCCAACTGCGTCGGTTCCTGGGAGCTGGATCCTGTGTCAGGGGATGTGATGGGCTTTGGGAGATTTGAAATGACAAATTAAGCTTTTGAAAGGTGACTTGCCAGGCAGCTGGGCGGTGAAACCCCTGTAAGATCCCAACTCAGTGCAAACACGGCGCCAGAGATGCTCAGCGTAGAGAAGAATCACGTCCTCGTTCTCTTAGGGTGCAGGATCATTCCCATCAACTTCAACAGTGCAGGACCCAGTCCTCAGCTGCCAAGCTGTGAGTCCAGGGTTCTGTGTGTCCCCAGCACCACAAACACGTAAGCCCAGTAAGACATTCAGCTCAGAGACCAGCGATGCCACCCACTGCTGCAGGAGAGACAACTACTGGTGTCTGGCGGAGCGGCTTGCAATCCTGGCTGCTCCGCGTAAGGGCCCCAGCTCCTGGAATCCGGGGATTAGGGAGAATCCCGGCTGCCACTGAAAGCAAAGCTAAGTGGAGTCTCTAGCCCTCGCAGGTGCAAAGCTTGAAAACGTGACCCAAGTGCTCCCCGAAGACTCAGAAACCCAACCCAAAGACGGTTGGGGAGGGGCTGGCAGAAACAGCCGCCCTGCACCCAGAGATCAGACACAGCAGGGCCCTGCGGCGATACAGGGTGTCAGAGAGTCTGGTGGCCCCTCTCCCCATGCTCCCCTCTGCAGTTACTGGCAGGCAAAGAGAAGGGGGCTCCCAGGCACAAGCCCCCATGCGGGGAACTTCTGCTGCAGCAGGGGGGGCTGGAAGGGAACCTGCCCTGCAGGCCGCGCTGCACACAGCAGGCTGGATTTACGGCTGAGCATGGGGAACCAGCACCTGCCCTACTGGGGCAGGCCTGAGCCGTGACACCATCTCCCCAGTGCTGGGGGTCCTCCCCCTCCACTGCAGCTCCCGGAGGCCCAGCTTGGCCAGGGAGGGGCTAGCAGGTGGGCAGCGTGCCAGGAGCTAACAATGTTGATTAATGTTCTGATGTCTGCTAAGCCCCTTCTGAAAACACGCTTTAATATTTCGGAGATGTGCAAATCTAGTCTGTAACCTGGAAATGTTACATGGCGCCAGGATTAGGCAATGTAGATAAAGTCCATGGCGGCCCGGCCACAATCATTTGCAAATACAGCCTGAGATTAAGGTATTTTTTTGAAAGATTAGTTGGCATTACCGCTGATTGTGATATGCAGGAGTGCTGAGCCCCGCGTCGCCAGCCCGCTGCACAGACCTGCATTTAGGATATTGGATGCTATTGCAAAGATCTTAAGGAGTCAGTGCAATAATACTTCCGATCTAATGAAACGAGGGCGCTAAGCTGGGGAGGGGGCGCGGCCCCACGTTTATTATTGGTACCGAATTGCTTTGGAAGCGCACACCCAAGAAAGCCAAGATCCAGAGGTCACCCCCTCCCCGCACACACCCCAGGGGCAGAGCCTCCCTCCAGATTAACTCAGCCAGGTACCACCGCAGGGGTGGAGACACGTAACCCCACGTGTCCTGGGGCAGCCCAGAGACCCCAGGGCCCAGCTGTTATTCAGGCTGGCGTTTGTTCCAGTTCCCAGGGGTTCTGGAGTGGGGGTGGGGAGCCTGGTGGAGGGGAGCCGACAGAGCTAAGGGCCGTCTCCAGGTGGGCAGCTGCTCCTCCCATGGCAGCCTGGCCTCGGCAGCTGGGTTTGCCCCCATGTCCGTGGGCAGCAGTTTCCCGCTGGCACCGCGGGTCCCAATGCCCGGCCCAGAGCCCTGCAGCAGCCGGCCGGGCCGGGGCCAGGCCTAGGCCTCGCCCAGGTTGGTGACAATGGCGGCGTTGTAGATGAGGTCGGAGATGTACCCGAGGGAGGTCTGCGCAGGGAACACGTCCCAGTAGGAGAGCCCCTCGCCCGCCGTGGGCTCCGTTCCCTGCGCCCCTGCCTGGCCGGGGGCGGCCCCAGGCCACTGGGCTCCCGCCTGGCTGCAGGGGGGCTGGCAGCTGGGCTCCCCCAGGAGCTGCCCCTGGAAGGCGGAGACCAGGCCGGGCAGCGCTGGGCCCGGGCACTGGGGCAGGAGGGAGCTGCCCTGGGGCGGCGGGGCGCAGGCGGGGGGCGGTTTGCTGGCCAGAGCCCTCCGGCCTCTCGGCTGCTCCAGCTTCCCGCTCTTGATCCTCCGGGCGCGGCGGTTCTGGAACCAGACCTGGGGAGAGAAGGGCCGTGAGGGACTCGCCTGCCCCGGGCCCCCCCCGCCCCACGGCGGCGCCCCCCGACGGAGCCCCAGGGGCTCCCCCACCCCCGCCCCGGCTCACCTGGATCTTGGCCTCGGGTAGCCGGGTGAGCTCGGCCAGGCGCTCGCGGGTGCCGATGTCGGGGTAGGGCAGCGCGGCGAACACCCGCTCCAGCTCGCCCAGCTGCCCCCGGCTGAACGTGGTTCGCTTCCTCCGCCGGGGCCCCGCGGGGCAGCGCCCGGCGTCCCGCTCCGGCTTCGGGCGGCTCCCTGCGGGCGGGGAGACAGAGCTCAGCCCCCGGCGCCGCTCCCCTCCCCGGCCCCCGGGACCCTCCCCCCGGCTGCCCCTGTCCCGGCCCCCGGGACCTTCCCCCTGGCCCCGCTCCCCGCTCCGGTCCCCCGGGACCTTCCCCCCGGCCCCGCTCCCCGCCCGGGGCCTCGGGACCCTCCCCCCGGCCCTGGCCCCGCTCCGGGATCGTTCCCCCGGCCCTAGGCTGCCCCTGTCCCGGGACCCTCCCACAGGCCCCACCCCGGCCCCCCGAGCGTCCCCCGGCCCCGGACTCGCTCCCCGCCCCTGACCCCCGGGACCCTCCCCCCGGCCCCCGCTCCCCGCCCCGCTCCGGGATCCTTCCCCCCCCCCCCCCCCCAGTGGCGGCGCTCTCTGCTCTGGGCACCGACCTGCTCGGGGCTCGGGCCGGCGGGCCAGGGGGGTGCCCCGGGCGGGCGGCGGGCAGCGGCTGGGGTTCCCGTCGGGGAAGAAGAGGCGCGGGCTGAGGAAGCGGCGCGGGCCGGGTGCGGGGCCAGCGCCGCTCATTCTCCTGCCGGGGTCCCTGCGCCCCTTTCGGTCCCGTCCCGCGGCTCAGCGCGGCCGCCCGGCGGCTCCCCGGGCCTTTTATCCCCCGCTCCGCTCCCCCTCCCCGGCCGCCGCTCCCAGGGGTCTGGGACCGCCCAGGGCTTTGATCCCGCCGCTGTCACCCGCGGGCTGCCCGCCCCAGCCCAGCCGCGCCCGTCGGGGGATCCCAGCCCCGCCCCGCGCCCCAGCCCCGTCCGGCGGAGATCCCAGTCAGCCCGGTCCATCCCCGCTACCCCAGAGCCCCAGGCCCGCCCAACCCAGCCTCCCAGAGCCCCATTCCCAGTCAGCCCGGCCCCTCCAGCCCCACCCTGTCCCAGTTGCTGAGGAAGGGAGGGCCCAGCCCAGCCCAGCCCAGGCACTGAGCAGCGGCCTCCCGTCCCCGAGCCCAGGGTAACTAACCAGGGCGCCGCCTTCCCCCGTGAGACCCGGGCCGGTTGCAGGTTTGGCGTTTAAAGGGCTGCGCTGGGACCCAGCAGGAGGGAGGCTCACAGCAATGGCTGGCCCCAGGGAGAGCCGGCAGAGCATGGGGCCACACGCTGAAAGCTGAGAACCGACCCAAATCCTGACTCTGAGCCGCCCTTTGCTCTGGGCCGTCCCTTCGGGTCGGCTCCTCACCCACCAGGTCCCATCGAATTCCTTGCTGGGGGCGGCCAGGGCTGGCCCCGGTTCCCCACACAGGATATTCCCGTCCCTACGGGGCCACCTGTCAGCGTCTGCCCAGGGCCATGCTCCGGGCCAGCCCCCTGCGCTCGCGTTCCAGGCGTCTCGGGGGGAAATCCTGCCCAGCGGCACCAGCAGCTCCTCTCCCACTGCCCGGGAGGCTGAGGGGCTCCCCTGAGGCGCGGTGGTGTCAGCGGGGGTTGGCTGCCCTGAACGCCGCAGGCCCGTCTGCACCGGAACCGCGAGACCTGCGGCTGCTGGACTGTTTGGGGAATTGATTTCCCAGGGAATAAATAGCATGTGCTCCTCCTGCCCGGCTGCCCGCTGCAAGGGGCGGTGCCCCCCCCGTGCCATCCACGGCCAGCACCAGGGCGTGACACTGGAGTAGCCTCCCCCAGGGCCCTGTGACCCGGGACTGAAGGAAACACCAGAGCTAACTCCAGCCGGGGGGTGCAGGGGTGTGGATGGGACTCACCCTCTACTGTGCTGCTCTCGGTTTGCAGCGCCCATGGGTAGCCCGGGCATGGCCAGCCCAGCTCCTGGCGCAGGGACAGAGGGGCTGGAAGGCGGATTCAGTGTGAGGCGCAGAGAGGGGAAGGGGAGAAAGGGGTCAGTGGGGCCAAGGCTCCTGGTGGAAGTGCCAGCAGAGGTGTGCAGACATGAGGGGCGCGCCCTGCCCCCCCGGGGCAGAGACAGACACCGGGCCCGGGGGGGCAGGGTTCGGGCTTGTTCCTCTCAGCTGTGTGGGGAGGCCGCCCCGGGACACCCGGCCTCGCTGCGGCAGACAGGACGCTGCGCTGCCAATGTGCCGTGTGCAGGGCCCCTCGTGGCAGGGAGGGTCCAGTGAGTCGTGGCCCCGTCCTGGCTGACGTGCTGCCCCTGCTGCTTGCCTGGGGGCTGCCCTGCGCCAGGCCCCGGTGCTGCGTTTCCTCCAGCCCTGATCAGCCGCTCGCGAGGTGCCTGCAGCCACTCGCCTCTCCCTGCTGAGCGGGGCTCAGAGCTGCCTGGGCCCTGCCCTCTTCTCGCTGGGTCCCCCTGAAAGGGGCTGGCTTGGGCCAGCGTCCAGCAGCAGGTGGACTCAGACTCTGGCCCCCTTCTCCCTCCAGCTCCTCCTCAGCTGGCCACTTCCCAAGCCAGGGGAGACAGGCCTGGGGGAGGGGCTAGCTGCCCAAGCTGGAGCCGGTGAATATTTAACCGGTTAACTGGCACTTGTTTTGCTTGGGCAGCTCTGGGCTGGCTGGGGGTGGTTCTGGCTGGAGAAGCGGGCGGCTGGGCAGCCGAAGCGCTGCAGATTTCACCCCGCCGAGGAGAGCTGGGGGATGGAGCCGGAGCAGGAGCAGGGGCCCAAGGAGGCCGCAGGAGCCAAGCCGCGACATCGAGCCGCGCAGTAAGCCAGAGAGTCACGGGAGCTAGTGGGGAGGCCACCCCATCTCTCTGGGGCCACCGAGGGGCTAAGAGTGGTTAGGGCACCCAATCCAAGCACGGAGAAAGGATCACAGGCTCCTTCAGCCTGCGGGGGGCGGCCCTGGAGTCTCCTATTCCTCCACACCTGGTGCAAGGGTTCCATTCCCTCTGGCGGTGGAAGGGTTAACCACATACCTGGGCAGCTGCGTCTGGCACATCAGACCTCAGCATGGGCCATGCCAATGCTGCCGCTGGCGAGGGGCTGTGGGGCACTGGAGCCCAAAGCCTGAGTGGCTGCAGGGCCCCATAAGCCAGCTCCCGGCCCCCCATGGCTCTCGGGGCTGCCCCAGTCCCTGCTCCCCACCCTGCTTGTTTTCCCCAGGAGCCCAGCAGGCAACCAGGAGGATCCCCCGGACAGGAAGGAAACACGTTTCCGGGTGGTGGTCAGGTGAGGGGGCAGGGACGGGCCTGGTGGAGCGGGGGGGGGGCACAGACCAGGGGTCGGGAGTGGGGGGGGGGTCACACAGGATGTAGGTGCTAAGGGAGGCAGAGCAGCAATCCGCCCGCCCAGCACGAGGGGCCCAGACGAGAGAGGAGGCGAGGGAGGCGGCGGGGGCCGAGGGGTGCATGAGCCGAGGCCGGGTTTAGGGCCTGGCACGGGGACCAGGAGGGTGCCGCATGGTGAACGATGCCGTCCCCTTTGGCTAGGGTTCGGCCCCTGACCTGCCCGGAGCGCCGCAGAGGGGACCAGCCCGTGGTGCACTGCCTTGGCCACGACACTGTCTACGTGAGTGCCCTGCCCTGGCGAGGCCAACGCTCAGCCCTGGCCTGAGGGGGCCCGAGCCTGAGCCAGCTCTTCTCTCCCGGTGCAGGTGAATGCGGCCGGGCGGGAGGCGGCCTTCAGGGTAAGTGCCGTGTTCGGTGCCGGCACCTCCCAGGAAGGGGTGTTCGAAGGCAGCGGGTTGAAGCGACTCGTAGATCTGGCAGCGAATGGGTGAGGCAACCCTGAGTGGAGACAAGCTCCCCTCCCCCATCCATAACCCCCCCAGCCATGCACTTGCTGCCCCTCCCCCCTTCCCCTCCCCCATCCATAACCCCCCCAGCCATGCACTTGCTGCCCCTCCCCCCTTCCCCTCCCCATCCATAACCCCCCCAACCATGCACTTGCTGCCCCTCCCCCCTTCCCCTCCCCCATCCATAACCCCCCCAGCCATGCACTTGCTGCCCCTCCCCTCCCCTCCCCCCGTAACCCCCCAGCCATGCACTTGCTGCCCCCCCTCCCTTCCCCTCCCCCCGTAACCCCCCAGCCATGCACTTGCTGCCCCTCCCCTCCCCCCCCCGTAACCTCCCCAGCCATGCACTTGCTTCCCCTCCCCTCCCCCCGTAACCCCCCAGCCATGCACTTGCTGCCCCTCCCCTCCCCCCGTAACCCCCCCAGCCTGCTCACCCCACTGTGGCCTCCTTCCCAGCAGCCAGCTGCAGCTCTCTACCTACTCTCGCCTGCACAGACTCACCTCCAGGCACAAGCCCCCACCCGCCCCCACCCACTCCCATCTGTGCCTCCCTCCCGTCCCCAGGAACTACCAGCACCATCCTCCTCACACCAGTGCGTGCCCCCGGCCGTGCACCGTCACCTCCACGCGCTCTCAGGCACCAGCTTGGGCCAGTGCAGGTCACAGGCCACCCAGCTGTTCCTACCCCAGCGCGTCGGCATTACCTGGCTCCGCCACGAGAGGGCGCCTTGCACCCGCCAAGGAAGGGGCAGGTGCTCAGCTCAGCGGCTCTTCTGCCCCCTCCCCCAGGTTCTCCTGCACGGCCTTTGCCTTTGGACAGACAGGCTCTGGCAAGACCTACAGCTTAATGGGCCCCTTAGCCCAGGTGAGAGACCTCGTCGGGGGAGGGGGGGTGAGCAGATCCTTCACTCAGAACCTTACTGCACCTCCTGGATACAGCAGCCCTGGCCTCTCCCAGCAGGGGGCGCTGTGTGGCAGGGGCGGGGCGCTAGCTGTCGGGGGAGCTCCCGGCTACTCCAGTCCTGGCCTCTCCCAGCAGGGGGCACTGTGGGGAGGGGGGCAGGGCGCTGGCTGTGGGGGGAGCTCCCCCCTACCCCAACCCTGGCCTCTCCCAGCAGGGGGCTCTGTGGGGTGGGGGGTGGGGCGCTGGCTGTGGGGGGAGCTTCCCCCTATGCCAGCCCCGGCCTCTCCCAGCAGGGGGCGCTGTGGGCAGGGGGGCAGGATGCTGGCTGTGGGGGGAGCTCCCCCCTACCCAAGTCCCAGCCTCTCCCAGCAGGGGGCGCTGTGGGGAGAAGGGCGGGGCGCTAGCTGTCGGGGGAGCTCCCGGCTACTCCAGCCCTGGCCTCTCCCAGCAGGGGGCACTGTGGGGAGAAGGGCGGGGCGCTGGCTGTGGGGGGAGCTCCCCCCTACCCCAACCCTGGCCTCTCCCAGCAGGGGGCGCTGTGGGGAGGGGGGCAGGGCGCTGGCTGTGGGGGGAGGTCCCGGCTACTCCAGTCCCAGCCTCTCCCAGCAGGGGGCGCTGTGGGGAGCTCCCCCCTACCCCAGCCCTGGGCTCTCCCAGCAGGGGGCGCTGTGGGGAGAAGGGCGGGGCGCTGGCTGTGGCGTGAGCTCCCCCCTACCCCAGCCCTGGGCTCTCCCAGCAGGGGGCGCTGTGGGGAGCTCCCCCCTACCCCAGCCCTGGGCTCTCCCAGCAGGGGGTGCTGTGGGGAGCGGGGCAGGGCGCTGGCGGGGGTGGTTCTCAGTTTCCTGCTTGCAGGGGGTGGAAGCTCAGGGCACCCTGCCATTGGCCTTGCGAGACGTCTCCCCTCTCTGCAGAGCGAGGGGCAGCCGGCGACTCCCGGCCTCGTGGGGCTGATGCAAAGGGCCTTTGTGTGTCTCCTGGAGCAGACACAGTGCTACCGCCCCGGCCTCCGGCTCAGCGCCTCCTACGTGGAGATACACAACGAGCAGGTAGGGCTGCAGTCCCTGGCAGGGCTGGCGGATGGGCACCAGACAGACCTGTCCCTGCCCCCCATTACCTCTGCCACAGCCCTTCCCGCTGGCTCCCCTGCATCTTCCTGGCTTTCTGGGCTCCATTCCCACCTGCCCCGGCGCCTCTCCTCTGTCCAGGTGAGAGACCTGCTGAGCCCAGGGCCGCCCCGGCCCCTGCCTGTGCGATGGAGCAAATCCAGGGGCTTCTACATCGAGAACCTGCTCACCGTGGAGTTTGGGAACCTGGCGGCCATCCTGGACCTGCTGCAGGAAGGTACCGCACGGGGCGTCTCCAGCCTCGCAGGGCGTTGGGGAGGGGCACAGGCGGGACCCCCGGTGAGTGGAGACCCCAGGGCTCCACCGGCCATGGGCAATGAGCCCAGTGCACAAGGGGCCCCTGGTGGCCAGGTGGGGAGTGAATTCCCTTGTGCTGCTCAGCGAGCAGGCCTGGGCCGGAGGGTTCTGCCTCCGCCAGGGCATCACTCTGGCCTAGGCCACCAGCTGTTTCCTGAGGCAGGACACTGGGAGCCGCCTGCGCTGGCCTAGCCCAGCCGCCGAGGGAAGAGGCTCCAGCCCCGTTCCTGGAGCTGCAGCGGGGCCCCCCCCGGAACGAGCTCAGGGCCCCGGGCGCGCAGGTTCTGCAGGGGGGTGAGGCCCAGCACCAGGGGGTCAGGGGCTGTTTAACCTGAGCTGCCGGCACCTCCTGCCCCCAGGCACCCGAAGGCGGCGGAGCGCCGCGCACGCACTGAACGGCCACTCGAGCCGCAGCCACGCCCTGCTGACCATCCGCATCCGCCGCACGGCTGTGAGTCCCGCGGGCCTGGGGGCCACGACAGATCCCACCCTGCTGCGTTCAGCCTGTGGGAGGGTCCTAGGGGCACACGGCCAGTGGGCACTGGCCTGAATGGCTCTGATTTGCTGCTTCCCCCTCTGGGGGCAGCTCCAGGCCAAGGGGGGCACAGTGGGGAGCTCTGGGGCAGACTCCATCATGGGGAGCCCTTGGAATATTTGGCGGTCAAAGCCCTTGCCCTGGTTCAGCTGCTGGGGGCAGGGGCGGGGAGGGGGCTGCTCTGGGCTGACACCTGCCTGAGCCGGTCTGGTGGGCTGGCTAGGGCCTGCACTGGAGACCCCAGGATTTCCAATGCGGGGGGCTGGGAGAGTCCCTGAAGGCCCACGGAGCAGGACACCTGAGGACTACAGTCCCTCCCCTTCCCCGCAGATGGGCCCAGAGCCCAGCTCCAGCCCGCAAGGCGCGCTCTGCTTCGTGGACCTGGCCGGCAGCGAGAGGGTGAAGGACACCGGCTCGGCTGGGGAGTGCTTAGTGGAGGCCAGCAACATCAACCGCAGTCTCCTGGCTCTGGGTAAGGCCCCTGCAGCCGGGCCAGAGAGAGGGGCTAGGCTACGGACACACCCAGCTGTCTGCAGGCTCGGAAGGGCTTGAGGCTGGTCCGGGTGCTCATTGCCTGGAGCAGCGCCACCTGAGAGCCAAGGCGAGTGTGACGGCCTGTCCCCCCCGCAGGGCACTGCATCTCTCTGCTGGTGGACCCCAGACGGAGGCAGAGTCACATCCCGTACAGGGACAGCAAGCTCACCCGGCTGCTGGCGGAGTCCCTGGGCGGAGCCGGGATCACACTCATGGTAGGCACTGGGCCCCCTCTGCACTCGGGGAAGGGCTGGGTGAGGGCCTGGAGGTGCCGCCCCACACGTGCAGAGCTGGGACGGGAGCAGAGGCAGTGACCTGTCCGTCACACTGCAAGGCTGTGGCCCCCCCAGGGCTCTGGGATTAGCCTAGGGCCGTGGGGAGAGACTCACCGGAGCCCTCTCTGCCGAGGGCCCCACTGGGAGCTGCTCCTCAGCCTCGTCCCTCATCCGGCAGGTCGCCTGCATCTCCCCGTCCTCGCGCTGCCTCCCGGAGACACTGCGCACGCTGCGCTTCGCCAGCAGGGCCAGGAAGGTCACCACCAAGCCTGTGGCACACAGGGTAAGGCCAGAGGGGTCTGAGCACAAGGCCGGTCACATGGGGTCAGACCCGGAGCCCAGTGTCCTGTCTCTGACAGCAGCCAGGGCCAGATGCTTCAGAGGGAATGAACAGACCAGGGCGACTAGAGCGTGATCCGGCCACCGGCCAGTCCCAGCTTCTGGCAGGCGGCGGTTTAGGGACACCACAGCAGGCGGTTACGTCCCTGCCCAGCCCGGCTAACAGCCGTTGAGGGATGCAGCCTCCAGGAACTCGCCTCGCTCTGTTCTGAACCCAGTTAGACTCTTGGCCTTCACAACGTCCGAACACCTGAGTTCGCGGCATCCCAGGGTGGGGCCCTTGTGGCCAGGGCCCCCTCCCTGAGCTGTGGGAGCCCCTCCCCTCTAAGCCTCCTGCCTTTGATTTCCCAGGTCTCCCGGGAGAAGCTGCTGCGAAGTTTGGAGCAAGAAATCCAGGCCCTGCGGGAGGAAAACCTCTCCCTGCGCCAGCAGCTGCGTCTGCCCAGGATAGTGGGCGAGAGCCCGGCCCCCACACGTGCGTGCAGCTGTGGGGGGGCAGGGCTGGGGGTTACAGGGCTCTAGGGATGCCCTGGGGAGTATGTGACCTGCCTCCCCAGGCCCTAGCCCGAGTGCAGATGCAGCGGCTGGGCTCCAGGTGTCACCCTTCTCCTCTCCTTGCAGAGCTGCCCTTGTGCCAGGGAGAGAGCCGGGCCCCCGGGCAGAGCGGGGCCCCGAGGAGAGCACCCGGCTCAGCCAGGCGCAGCCTCTGTGGCCTCCTGCAGGAGTTTGTGCTGGAGACCGAGCAGCTGGGCGTGCAGGGGTACGCTCGGTGTGTGTGTGTGTGTGGGGGGGGGGCTTGGCATGCGCTGGGCGTGCAAGGGTACGCTCGGTGTGTGCGGGGGGGGCACTCGGCGTGTGCTGAGCGTGCAGGGGAGCTGGGCGTGCAGGGGTACACTCGGTGTGTGCGGGGGGGGCACTCGGCGTGTGCTGAGCGTGCAGGGGAGCTGGGCGTGCAGGGGTACGCTCGGTGTGTGAGGGGGGGCACTCGGCGTGCACTGGGCGTGCAGAGGGATGCTTGGCAAGCACTGGGCGGGGGGCTCCCTGCTGGACATGGCAGAGCCCAGACCCGTCCCTGAGGCCATGCGTGGGTGACCCATGGGCCCTGGGCCCCGTCCCAGGCCTGCCAGAACAGCCATGCTCAGGGACCGCCTCGGACGGGTGTTGCAGGAATTCCTGCTCCAGGCAGCGTCTCAGCCAACCGCAGGCCACACCCGGCCCCTGGAGCTGCTGGCTGGGTGAGTGCCCTGCCCGTCACTGTGCCCCCCAGTCCCACCCTGCCAGGTCTCTCCCCAGCCCGGCTGCGTGGCTGCTGGCTCGTGCCTTGCTGGGCACCGTGGCAGGGGTGGCCCAGCTCCTCAGGCATGTTGAGATGCCTGGGGCTGCCCCACTCCCACTTGTCTTGTTTACGTTCCAGGCACCTGGAGCCCCCCCCGGCCTTCAGCAGCTGGGGCCAGGCCCGACGCGCCCCCGAAGCTGCCCCCGGCTCCTGCAGCATCCAGGCCCCGCCCGGCCCCGGCGCAGCCCCGTGCAGCCACGTGAGTCTCCTCGTCCTGTCTGACTTGGCGCCCGAGGCCCTGGCATGGCCTGCATGCTGGCCTGCCGGCCCATGGCCTGGTTCTGGCTCTGCCCGGGGGAATCTGGCTGGAAGCCGCCCCTGTCTGACAGGAGCTGTGGGGCCGGGCTCAGCCCAAGGGGCAGAGAACGGGTGGGCCATGGAGCCTGAACTCCCGTCTCCCTTCCAGCGGGACACTGAGTCCAGCTTCCACCCTGGCCCTGGCGCCCCCAGCACACACAGGGCGCTCTGCCGGCTGGACGCCTGAGCCCTGTCCCCGCCCGTGCTCTCTCCTCTTGCAGACACTGGCTCCTGTCCATGCCTGCCGCTGCCCCCACGGCTGTGCTGTCCTGCCAGCCCAGGCCGCCCCCTGCCTGCACTCCCAGGTACGGGCCACCCCCCTGCAAGGCAGGCTGGGATCAGGAGGGGGAAGCTTTCAGCCTAAGGGCTCTGCTTGTCCTTCCAGCTGCTGATGGAGCTGCCGCCCTGGGAGGTGCCCACTGCCGAGAGCAGTTCCAGGTTCCAGGGGGCTCAGCCCTGGCCCCAGCCGCACCCTGTGGCTCCCTGGCTGCTCTGTGGGGAAAGGTGAGAGTCAGCAGCCTGGGCCCAGGAGTGAGGCCAGCCGTGGGGCTGTGCAGCCAGGAGCACAGGCTCCCAGGGCAGGGGCTCAGGGCACGTCGGCAGGTGACCCAGGGACAGGGTGGGGGCCAGTGGAGTGGGGCAGCCGGGGCCAGATTTGATGCGGGCTGGGCCCCAGGCTCACTGCACATGCAGCCTCCTGGGCTCCATCAGGCCTGGCCCCGGTACTCAGCACATAGGGTGACCAGACGTCCCGATTTTATCGGGACCGTCCCAATTTTCGACCATTTGTCCCGCGTCCCGACCGATGGCTGGTCGGGACGCCTTTTGTCCCGATTTTCCGGATTCCGAAGTTTTTTTTTTTTGCTCAACAAGTTCGGTTGAGCGTTTTTTTTTTTTTTTGTGGGAAGTCCCGATTTTCGGGTCTTCCCATCTGGTCACCCTATCAGCACAGCCCTTGCTTGCGCTGCAGGAAGAGCTCCGCTGGCCAGTGTCTGCTCCTGAGAGACGCCCGGCTGCAGGGCCCTGAGCCTGTCCCCGGCCTGGAAGGGCAGGTCGCGCCGTCAGCCCCTCCCCTGCCAGGGCAGCCAGGCAGCAGCACAGGGTGCCAAGGTGAGCAGATGAGGTTTCCCTACTGGATCGCCGCCCATGCAAGCTGGAGGGGCAGGACCGGGGGGTCCCCTCGACCATGCAGCTACTGTGAGCCTGGGAAGGGAGAAGCCTTTCCCAGCATGCTTTGCACAAGCGAGACTAAGGGGAATGTGGGGCAGAGGCTCCCTGGAAGTCGTCTCCATGGAGCTGAATCAGCGGGAGGGGAGCTCCTTAGCTTTGGGTAGGGTGACCAGATATCCCGATTTTATAGGGACAGTCCTGACTTTTGGGTCTTTTTCTTATATAGGCTCCTATTACCTCCCACCCCCTGTCCCGATTTTTCACATTTGCTGACTGGTCACCCTAGCTTTGGGGCCCATCCCAGAATCGTATCCCTTCCCCCAGCTCTGGTTCCCGACCCCCCCCTTGCAGCCAGAGGGGAGGGGCAGGGCCGGCTTTAAGCCGATTCCCCGGCATTTGTTTTGTTTTCTCCTCCGAGTTTTGGTGGCGGGAGGTTTTTTTGCTCCGACAAAGTGGGCGGGGCCCTGCACCCGCTAAAGCCGGCCCTGGGGAGGGGGTTGAGCCCAGGGCGGGGCTGGCACGAATCGCTCCTGTCCTTTGCAGCCGGCACAGGCGCTGACCCCGAGCTGCGGCTGGACTCGCTGCGGGAGCAGCCCCGATTCTACAGCCTGTGGAAGCAGGGCTCCGGCTGCACGAGAGACGCCCAGGACGGACCCTGAGCATGTGCCCCACACCCAGGGACCCAGTGATCTATTAACCCTCTCAGTGCCGTGGAGGAGCGCCCCATGCCCTGGTGCACGGCCAGGACACAGGGCCCAGGCCCCTGCAACTCTGGGGAGGCAGCTGGGGCCTTGCCGGGGCGTGGCCTGCACAGCCCTGCCCACGAAGCTCCCGCTGCCCCAGACAGAGGCGATCCCGGGCTGACAGAGCTCCCTGTTTATTTGGCTTTAGCTGCTGGGGCTCTGGCGGGACGGCGGTAGCCCGTCCCCTCGGGGGCTCCTCTCCCGCTCACGGGCAGCCCAGCCAGTACTGCGCGATGGGGCGGGGGTAGCGAGGGCGCACGGAGTCCACGCGCTTGCTGCGCAGGTTCAGGCGATAGTACTTGTCTGCGGGAGAGAAGGGCGTGACCGTCAGTCCCCCGGGGAACAGGGCTCCCCTCACCCCCCCCAACACAGCTCAGAGCAGCAGGAGCTGAACGGGCCCTGCTGGCCTCCCCTGGCCTCCCACCACGCGTAGGGACAGCCCTGCCCAAGGCTTTGGCCAGAGTCCGGGCCCCGCCAGGGCAGCCTGACTCCCGTTTCCAGGCCCAGCCTGCCCCTCTGCGAGGATCCCCCTGGCCCGGGTCCCAGCCTGCTCCGGCTCGCACCGCTCCACAAGTCAGGCCGAGCAGAACCGCAGGGCCCTGGGAGAGGGTGGCCATAAGGGGGCTGGGGGGGTCGCATGGCAAAGCTGAAGCCAAGTCCTGCTGGAGGCAGGTCAGGTCAGTGTGAGAGCAGCTGGGGTGAGCTGATGGTGCTGGGACCCACCTGCCACGAAGAAGTAGACACTCTGGATGGGCTGGCACCGGGAGCCCCCGGGCAGCCAGTCAGGGTCCATGTCCGAGGAGTCGGACTCATCCTGCAGCCAGTCCCAGAAGGTGTGAGCTGCTGGCCGCCGGCTCCTGTACCTCTTGCGCTGCCGGCGGGATTTCCTCCTTCGAGCCCAGCTGCTAGCCCTGGAGGAGACGTAGATCCTGCCGGCCATGGCCGCATCCAGGTGGCTCGGCACCCCCTTCCAGTCTCTGCTGATGGACCGTGGCCCACTGGCCCGACCTGGCAGAACAGCACAGAGGACGGGCTAGCAGCATCGCTGCCCGGGGTGCGGAGTCCCAGCGCAGGCAGAGGCTCACCCGGCGGGGAGGCAGCCCCTGCCCGACCTTGCCGCAGGCAGCGTCAGGGAGTGGGGTCCCCAGGGCCTCCAGGACAGGGAAGGAAAGGAGCTGGCGGGGGGAGCAGAGTCGCCCCAATCCCCAGGACAGGGCAAGAAGCAGGCTGGGAGGAGAGCCGTGATGGCAGGACCCAGCCTGGAGCCTAACCTTGTTTCCCACCCCGTTCCCCTCCTCCCCAGCTTTCTGTTCGCCTTGCACAGCCCCGCAGCATTGGCTCCAGTTAAAACAGACAGCACCTGGTACCTGATTCTGTCCTATGTTGGGGGACAGGGGGTGCCGCGCCTGGGGGGGAGCAGGGGTGCAGTGTGCGTGGTGCAGGCTGGGGACATGGGTTGTGGTGTGCAGGTGTTTTGGGGCTGGGGGGTGCAGCAGGTGGGGGTGCACTCTGCATGTGGCTGGGTGCTGTCACTCCCTTCCAGGCTCCCAAGGCCCTTGGGCCTGTGAATCTGGCCTCTTGCACGTGTTGGGTGGAGCTGGTACCACCAAGGAGCATTGGGGTCTAGCATACCCCAGAGCCGGATCAGGGGCCCTCAACCTGCCTGTCCTGTTTAGCGCCTGACCTCCCAACCTGCGTCACTTCCTCTCTGCATGGCCCGACTCCAAAGCCCCTAGCAGCTCACACGTGCTAGGGGTGTGTCCCATGGCCTCTGGCTCCCCCCTGGCCCCAGCCCTCTGCTCTGCCCGAGCCCATAATCTGGGCCGTTCCCCCCCTTACTGCGCGTGGAGCCCCCGAAGAGCAGTTGGAAGAGGTCCTCCCAGCTCTCGCCCTGCATGAACGTGTAGTGGTCGAACACCAGCGACGGGGACGACACCTCGCAGTCCTGCCGGCTGGGCTGGTTGGCAAAGTCGTACGCCCAGTAATGCCTGTCTGGAAACGAGACATGGAGCCTGTCGGGCTGGAGAGATGCCATCCTCCCAGGCACAGGCTCCTCGCCAGGGCAGGGCTTCCCCCGGCACTGGGACTGGCTGGCAGGACAAGGCAGCTCCGCTCAGCATAGCCAGGGGCTCGGCCTAGCCAGTGCTGATTGCTGTGTTATACGTTGGCGCTGGAGGCAGGGGAGCGGCGAGACGCCCGGCTTGCCTTTCAATACAACACAGCTGGCGGGAAATGCTGGGCGCCAGGGCCGAGTGCAGCGAGCAGCCCAGACACCCCCCGGCTCCCGGCGAAACCACCTTCATTAGTGTCTAAATCCCTCATTTCTAGCCACTCTCCTGAGTTCTGGGTGCCTGGAGCTGGCAGCGCCAACTTCACCCACCGCCTGGGTACGCAGGCGAGGGCCCGGCTGCTGCTGTGCCCCATGGGCCCTGTGCCTGAGCAGCCAGGCGGGGACGGCCCAGCGCTGTCGGACGGCACGGCCGCGGAGAACAGCAGGGCGAGTGGGCAAAGGGCCGCAGTGAGCTGAGGCTCAGCACCAGCTGAGGGCACTGCCCGTGGGTGGGGACCATGCCCCAGGGGCACCGGGCGGGGGGGGCACAGCTGGGAAAGCAGCTCATTTACCTTTAAAGAAATAGACCCGCTCCTGGCCGAGGTAGCTGTGCGCGGGGAGGGCGAAGGCTGCGTCGATGTCATCGGGGATGTCCTGGAAGCCGTCCGAGATATTGCGGGGGTAGTCGGGGTCCAGGGCACCGTCCTCGAAGCGCCAGTACTGACTGCCCTTGGGAGACAGCCACAAGGCAGGGTCAGCTGGGGGCGCTGTGGCTGGGCGGAGCCTGCCGGGGGCCCAGGCAGCACGTCCCCCCTGGAGAGCAGGATTCAAGAGCCACAAAGACTCTGGGCCGTGAACCCATATCCCTGAGCCTGTCCGCCCGTTAGCGCTCTCCATGTCCGACACACCAATGGGGCTGCCCGGCGCACGCCCACGGGCTCTTGGCAAACTCCCAGGTCACTGACCAGGGCCATCAGCTGTGTGCCTGGCCCGTCAGCTCTGCCCCTGCCGCCCTCCTGCGAAGGGGCACAGGCCAGGGGGACGAGGCCTCAGAGCTCCTCAGCCTGGCTCTGGAGCGGGGCCTCCCAAAGGAGCAGGCAGCAGCCGGCGGGGGTGGCCCCGTGACGTGACGGGTGTCGCGGCAGCGAGTGGCGCTCACGGGTCAGGCCCTGCGTCGGCCGCACAGGCAGGACGTCAGTCCAATCCCGGCCCGCGGCCCCCACCTGGAAGATGTAGGTCTTGCCCTGACAGTTAATGCGTGTAAAGGCGGCGTCGACGGGCCCCTCGATGCCCCAGACATCGCGGATGAGTTTGGGGTAGCCGGGCCTCACGCTCTTCTCGTCCAGTTCATAGACGTATTTCCCTGAGCGAGACGGGAGACAGGAGCCGTGAGGGGGCAGCTCCCACCACCCCCACGAAGTCTCCCCCGTTTTGTTTCCAGTCGTGTCTTCCTGCCCCGAGTGCACACACTGAAAGGCTGGCTAGCTGCAGGGAGCCTCTCCCCATGCCCAGGACAGCCATGGCAATGCAAGCGACCCAGGGCTCTGCCCTGCCGGCGCAGCCGTTCTGCCTGTGTGGGGGACTCAGCTCCAAGGCCCGTCAGTCCAGGCTGCCAGGGGCCCAGCCAGTGCCAGCTGTGATGGTGGGTTTAATGGCACAGACATCTCTGGGAGCTGGGCTGAGACCCACCTTCCCCCGCCAAGCATCTGGCGATGGGAGTGACCCGCGATGGAAGCGAGTCCGTGCCCTGGACAGGGAAGCCCGTGTGGCCCTTTCCCATGCTCTGAGCCAGCCCCCACCCAGCGCCCACGGGCAGCACTCGCCCGCCAGTACCTCGGAAGGCGTAGAGAGAACCGTTCTTCAGGTCCGTGAATGCATCAAAGGGCTTCCCGCTGCACAGCTCCGGCCTCTCCTCCTCCTCCCCCGGCTGCTGCTCCTCCTCCCCCGGCTGCTGCTCCTCCTCCCCCGGCTGCTCCTCCTCCTTCCCTGGCTGCTCCTGCTCCTCCCCCGGCTGCTCCTGCTCCTTCCCCGGCTGCTCCTGCTCCAGCTCTTCCAGCCCAGTGGGGACCAGCACGGGGGCATCGCTGCCTGGCACTGTGACCGAAGCGCTAGTGGCAGCAGTGACTGGGTCTGGGGATGTGGTTGGGGGGTCAGTCCCTGTGTCCGGGATCTCTGTGGTTTCACCCCAGGTAGTGTTGGTGCTGTAGTCCACGTAGTCGTCCTCGGGGAACGCAAACATGTCCCCGCGGGTCACTGCGCACAGGGCAAGAGAGGCTCAGCGTGATGCAGTCAGCAGCCGGGAGCCCCGACGCTGTGCTGGGGCTCTGACTGGCTGGGCCAGAGGTGACGTGCTGCCAGCGTGGGGAGGGTCCCTGCTACACTCCCATCCCCTGACTCAGTCTCTAGCCCCCCAGACTCCCTGCCCCTTGGAAATCACAAGGGCCCCTCAGCGAAGGGGCTCAGCAGCAGCCGGCCTCCTCCTGGGACGTCCCACTGACCACAGCAGGTGCTGGCGGGGCGCTCGCTGACCCCGGGCACATCGCCACATGCAAGGCTGCCCCTCGTGCAGCCGCAGGGACCCGGGGCCTTGCTTGTGACTGCTCCCTGGCGAGGGGCAGGGCCGGGGGCTGCCGAGGGGCAGGTACCTTTCGGCTTGCAGACGCTGGTGTAGTCACTGCAGCAGCTCTGGTAGTACACACACAGGACGTCGCACTGGCACTTCCTCTGGGCATTGAAACCATCCTCGCAATGGCCCACACACGACTCTGAAACAGCCAGCCGGGAAGTAACCACAGCAACCCCGCCACCCCCACCAGGGAATGAGCCGCGGCCGGCGGCTCCCCACACCAGCCCCACCTGCTAGCGATGGCTGGCTGCTGGGGCAAACAGGACAGGGCTATTTCAGCCCCGCCAGACAGGCCAGCCCTGCGCACTGCACCGGGATTTCACCCCTCCTGGCCGCGCTGCTCCTCACGCCCCAGGACTTGCTGAGTGAGGGTGTCTGGCTGCGGTGTGACTGGAGACCTGCCTGTGGGGAGAGGTCAGCAGCTCCTGGCTGCTCCTTTAAAGATCCTGTCCACAGACCAGGCTGCCTGGCACCCGGCCAGAACCCCAGCAGGATCCTGGGGAACTCGGCGGCTGCTTTCTCCTGGCCTCCTTGGCCAGTTGGAGACCTCGATAGCCCCAGGACTCGACAGCCCAGCCCCCCCCAAGCCCGACAGACCCATTTGCTCTCTCCCAAACGCTGGCTGCAAGCGGGAGGTAGGGAACACTTTGACTGGACTGCCCAGCAGGGAGCCCAGCCGAGGGGACAGCCGAGACTCACCTTCAGCTGCAAGAGCCCCACAGAGCAAACCCAGCATCAGCGCTGGGACCAGCAGCCTCATGGCGTGCGGCTCGTCCGACGGCTCAGGCAGGCTGAGGCTGCTGCTGGAGCTGGGCTGCAGCCTCCCGTCCCAGGAACTCGCTGTTTGCTCAGCCTGCCCCTCTCCAGGGAGAAAACAAACAGTCAGAAGGTCCAAAAAGCAAAAGAACAAGAGGTGAGTGACTCCCCCGGCCTCTCCCCGCGCAGGCCGCGCAGGAATCTGAAGGCCTTTGCACAGGCACTGCCTGCTGGGACCCTGCTCGGGGGGCTGACGCTCCATAGCAGGGCCAAACTAAACCTGTGTGCACCAAGCTGGTCGCAGTGTCAAATCCTGCCGGCTAGAGCCAGGTTTGAAACCCACTGGCTGGCGTGGGCCTGGGAGTCTTTTCCAAACACCTCGGCAGCCCACAATAAGGAGCTGGCTAGCGAGTCTCTCCTTGGCGCTAGCTGGGCAGGAGATGCGAGGCCTTTCCAGACATAGTTTAAGGCCAGAAAGGCCCACCAGACCATCCAGTCTGACCCCTGTGTCCCAGGGCACCAGCTCCACCCAGCACCGCACCCTAAACCCAACAACCGAGACCAAGTCCAGCCCACAGGAGATGGAGTTAAAACGCTGTTCGAGGTTCCAAGTGTTACCAACTCGCGAGTCACGTGTGCCTGACAATATTAAACCCCAGCTCCTGTGGTGAAGGTGACGTGAGAATCTCAGCTTCCATTTTATAGCCAGGAACTGTCTAGCCCTCACTTTTGCAGCAAAAAGTCTGAAAATCATAGACTGGTAGGACTGGGAGGGACCTCGAGAGGTCATCTAGTCCCCAGCACTCAAGGCAGGATGAAGTATTATCTAGACCATCCCTGACAGGCGTTTGTCCAACCTGCTCTTAAGAATCCCCAATGAGGGAGATTCCACAACCTCCCTAGGCAATTTATTCCAGTGCTTAACCACCCTGACAGTTGGGAAGTTTTTCCTAATGTCCAACCTAAACCCCGCTTGCTGCAATTCAAGCCCATTGCTTCTTGTGCTATCCTCAGAGGTTAAGAAAAACAATTTTTCTCCCTCCTCCTTGTAACAACCTTTTATGTACTTGAACACTGTTCTCATGTCCCCTCTCAGTCTTCTCTTCTCCAGACTAAACAAACTCAATCTTTCCTCATAGGTCATGTTTTCTAGACCTTTAATCATTTTTTTTGCTCTTCTCTGGACTCTCTCTAATTTGTCCACATCTTTCCTGAAATATAGCGCCCAGAACAGGACACAATACTCCAGTTGAGGCCTAGTCAGTGCACAGTAGAGTGGAAGAATGACTTCTTGTGTCTTGCTTACAACACTCCTGCTAACACATCCCAGGATGACATTTGCTTTTTTTGCACCAGTGTTACACTATTGACTCATATTTAGCTTGTGATCCACTATGACCCCCAGATCCCTTTCCGCAGTGCTCCTTCCTAGGCAGTCATTTCCCATTTTGTGTGTGTATAACTGATTGTTCCTTCCTAAATGGAGCACTTTGCATTTGTCCTTATTGAATTTCATCCTCTTTACTTCAGACCATTTCTCCAGTTTGTCCAGATCATTTTGTATTATAATCCTATCCTCCAAAGCACTTGCAACCCCTCTCGGCTTGGTATCGTCCGCAAACTTTATAAATGAACTCTCTATCCATTATCTTAATCATTGATGAAGATATTGAACAGAACCGGACCCAGAACTGATCCCTGCGGGACTCCACTCATTATGTCGTTCCAGCATGACTGTGAACCACTGATAACTTCTCTACAGTTTTCCAACCAGTTGTGCACCCTCCTTATAGTAGCTCCAGCTAGGCTGCATTTCCCTAGTTTGTTTATGAGAAGGTCATGCGAGGCAGTATCAAAAGTTTTACTAAAGTCAAAATATACCACGTCTACTACTTCCCCCCATCCACAAGGCTTGTTACCCTGTGAAAGAAAGCTACCAGGTTGGTTTGACAAAATTTGTTCTTCACAAATCCATGTTGCTTATCACCTTATTATCTTCTAGATGTTTGCATACTGATTGCTTAATTATTTGCTCCATTATCTTTCCGGGTACAGAAGTTAAGCTGACTGGTTTGTAATTCCCTGGGTTGTCCTTATTTCCCTTTTTATAGACGGGCACTAGATTTGCCCTTTTCCAGTCTTCTGGAATCTCTCCCGTCTTCCATGACTTCTCAAAGATAATTGCTAGTGGCTCAGATATCTCCTCAGTCAGCTCCTTGAGTATTCTAGGATGCATTTCATCAGGCTCTGGTGATTTGAAGACCTCTAACTTGTCTAAGTAATTTTTAACTTGTTCTTTCCCTATTTAAGTCTCTTCTGATCCTAGTGACCCACAAAGGCTCAGAGAGAAAATGGCCAGAACCCAGCGTTTGGGATTTTTGAGCCAATCTCATGATTTGTTGGGCTGGACTCACGATTTGTGACCACCTGAGGCTGGCGATGTTAACACGAGCCCCCAAGACATGCAGGGATGGCTCTGCGCTTTAGGATCTGAGTGAAGCTATTTCCCTGTGTATCAGCAGCTGCAAGGAAAGTGACCAACAAACCACCCGGCCCTCCGGAGTGGTGGGGGGCTGAAGCCAGGGGCCAGCGAGCAGCCTGGCTGCATCATGCAGAGTCTGGGCCCTTTGCTCACTTTCTCTGTGTTCTCCAGTTCATTGTGTTCACAGAGCTCTGTGTATTCTGCTCCCAGAATTCTCCTTTCATCAGATCCTCTTGTTACTAATTAACAAGAATTTGGCTCTTCCTCCTGACAACTCCCAGCCATCGGGGGCAAGGAGCAATGTTCCGGGACCCACCTGGGCTCAGCCTGCACACGCTGCCAAGGCCCAGTCTGAGAAAGGGGCAGCGTCCCATTGCAAAGCAGGGCCCGGCTGCTCTGCCCGCTGTGGGCATCTCACATCGCTACAGCAGAGAGACACTGCACACTTTGCGCCCGAGCTGCTGGGATTGGAGAGACTGGGGACTGGTCTGTGTGCGCTGCTATCTGCCCTTGCAGGAATCATGTTTGTTTGTCAGCCTTATCACCCCTTCTGTAGGCTGGGAGACAGAGACAAGGTTACCCGGGAGCTCTCAGAACTGCCCCAGCCTCCCGGCCTGCACTAGGACCGCAGACAGCAGGGATTGCTGAAGGCTTTCTCCACCAGACGAATGGGGTTAGCAAGGCCCTAGGGACAGGGCAGTGAAAGGCAGGCTGGTATGGATAGGGTTTGCCAGTTATCTTTTAGTTCAGTGATAAAGGCTTATTATCTTCCTATACATTCACATGGTTTAAAACTGATATGATAAAAACGAGAAAAGGTTTAGAAAACCTGACCTGAGGAAAGGTCAAAAACCGGGGCACTTTAGTCTTGAAAAAAGACGAGGGTGGGGGGACCTGATAACAATCTTCACATATGTTCAGGGCTGTTATAAGAGGACAGTGATCGATCGTTCTCTGTGTCCACTGAAGGTAGAACAAGAAGTAATGGGCTTAATCTGCAGCAGGGGAGACTGAGGTCAGATATCAGCAAAACTCTCTGACGCTAAGGGGAGTTAAGCACTCCCAAGGGAGGCCGGGGGATCCCCACCACCGGAGGTTTTTAAGACCAGGTTGGACAAACACGGGTCAGGGCTGCTCTAGGTTTACTTGGTCCTGCCTCAGTGCCGGGGCTGGACTAGCCGACCTCCCGAGGTCCCTTACAGCCCCGCATGTCTGATTCCCTGAGTCGGTGTCTCCCCCTTGGGTAGACGAGCCGGACTGAAGGTTGATACATTGTTGCAAGTAGAATTCTAGCCTGAGCCCGTCTCGCGAAGCCTGGCCCCCGAGCTGTGGGGCTGGCCGGGGCTGGCAAGGCAGGTTGCAGGTGCCGAGCCCTGCCCAGGAGAGAGCGTTGTCTGGGCTGGAATCGATGGTCAGCGGGATTAGAGCCGAACGGGGCTTTGTAATTCCTCTCCAAGGGGCAGAGCCAAAGGCAGCCCCGGCCCTGTCGTTAGCGACGCCCATTTCCCGAGCAAAGCAAACCGCAGGCTCTCCAGCCACCCAGGGTGATGCACGTGGAACCCGCAGCAGGGATCTAAGCAAAGGCACGAGGCTGCTGCCTCCCCACCGGCTGCATGGACACTGCACACAGCAATCAACCGCACTCGCTAAGCGGGCTCCCTCCTCTTTTGGGCTGCAGGCCCATCACCCTGAGGCCTTGGCTACACTTGCAGATGTACAGCGCTGTGAGTTAAACCCGTCTCCGTACAGCTGAGTAGGGAAAGCGCTGCAGCCTGTCCACACTGGCAGCTGCCAGCGCAGTAAGGTGGCTACATTTGAGGCATTTGCAGCTGTATTGGGAGCGGTGCATTATGGGCATTCAAGAGCTGCAACGTGCTTTTCAAATGGAGGGGGTGAGGGGGACTTTGACAGGGAGCGTTTTTGGAGAGAGAGTGGGTTTTTGGAATCTCCACAGAGTGTCAGCTCATTATTTCCACACCTCCACATCCCCTGCCTCTCTCTCAATCACTGAAAGCAAACAGCAGGGGCTTTGTTTGTTTTTAAAGAGCAGATAAAAGAGAGGAAACGGAGCCTTCCCCCTCCCCCCCGCCGTTCTTCTCCCCCCCCCCCCTCTGTCCAAGGCATTCCTAACGGAGCCCCTCCCCTCTTTCCCACCCTCTGCCTGCAAAAAGTAGCTGTGTTTGTAAAGCTGTGTTTGTAGCAGCTCCAGGGAGCTCTGAACTCCAACCCGGAAGTGCCGTTTCAAAACAAAGCAGCTTCCGGAGATCAGTAACTGCGCTGTTCCTCGGCTACACTGAAAGACCAGCGTTCCACCCACTTCGCAACAGTTGCTATTCCTCTCGGGGAGGTGGAGTACATGCAGCGCTGTATCTGAGGAGATACAGCGTTGCACGTGCCTTGCAAGTGTAGCCAGTTAATGAGTTACAGCGCTGCCGGCAGTTTTATTGCGCTGTAACTTGTAAGTGTAGCCAAGGCCTGAGCAGGAAGAGCTGACGAAATGCCCTGCACACAGGAGCTGATCAGCGAGGACAGGGGCAGGGGGCAGCCCGGAGACCTGGCTGTCAGACTGCGTAGGGCCAAGCGTGACTGGCCAGACTAAGGGTCTGAGCTCGAGCCTCTCCCAGCGGGAGAGCGCATGGGGCGTAGGTGGAAGCTGAGGTCACATCCAGAGCCCCAGCCTGCTGCTGTCACAACCCCCCAAGAAAGAAAACAAGAATTCTGGGCTTGGCAGGGAAAGCAAAAGGTTAATCGTTTACCTGGCTAGCACGCCCCTGCGGACGGGGACACACACACACACACACACCCACACACCAGGGACATGCACACACACCAGCTAGGGCCCCCCCCCCCCCCGGCCACACAAACGCGGCTAGTTGCAGTTTCCGCCACACAAACGCGACCTTCTTGGCTACTGCTCAGGACTTGCTGCCTACTTGGTCCCGGGGTTGCGAATTCAGAAGGGTGGGGTTTTGTGGTCGAAAACAAAGTTGTGAACTGGGAGCAGCAGGTTCGCCTGTCGGTACACCTCCACCCCTGCACATCGCTCTATAACGCGCCAGCAAAGAGCTGCTGGGACCTGGGCCTGTGGTGTCAGGAGACACGGGGCCTGTGGTGGCAGGAGAGCTGGGCAGGGGCTGCTTCCTGGGGGCTTTGTGGGGGCTTCAGAGGAGAGCGGGAAAGGCAAGTGTGCTCTGTTGCCTCCTGCTCTGCCCAGGCCCACTGTCAGGCAGGAGTCAGGGGCAGCCCCCGAGCCCCACTCCCTCCCATGAGCCCTGCCCCACTGATCGCATATGGTAGAGTTTATGGGGTGAGACCCACTGGCCAGCACCCTCAGCACCTCGGCCTGCTGGACCCCCCTCCGGCCTCTCAGCCTGGGGCTGGGCAGGGCTCGGAGGTGGCTGCAATGCTGGGCCAAAGGAGACTTGGGGGGAGGAATGAGCTTTCTGCCCCCAGGGCCTGAGAGAGAGGAGATGGTAGGGCTGTGGGAAGGGGTCTCAGGACAGGTGGCGAGAGAAGGGAGTGGTCTGAGGGGGATACAGGTGGGGGACCTGGGGCTCAGGGTGGATCAGGCTGGGGGGGCTCAGAGGGGGGATCAGCTGGAGGTGCAGGGGGGATCAGACTGGGGGGGAAGAGGGGGGTCAGGGTGGATCAGCTGGAGGGACTCAGGGGGGATCAGCTGAGGGGGACAGGGGGGGATCAGCTGAGGGGGCAGAGGGGGGGATCAGGGGGGATCAGCTGGGGAGGCAGAGGGGGGGTTCTGGGTGAGGAGAGCCTGAAGGGAAGGCTGCCATCCCTGCTCAGTGGATTGCCAGAGCATCTCTGGCGGCAGCAGCGAGGGAGGGGGGAGGATGTTGTTGTCATGGGGACAGATCCTCCTTGCAGGGGCGGGACCTGCGATGGGTGACATCACCCCCAGGGGACCTGGGAGGATGCCGACCCGACAGCAGGCGGAGCCTGGACGGGTCTGGGGCAGGCAGCAGCTGCCAGTCACTCACCTGGTCCTGAGAGCTCTGCATCCCGGCAGCAGCAACAGCATCCGGGTGTGGGCGAGAGAAAGAGCTGGCACACGCCGAGCACTGCAGCTGGTACCCAGCCGGCTCCACCCCTCCTCCTCCTGCCCCCAGCCTCCACCCGCTTTGTTCTCCATCCCTCCCACCTCCCCCAGCTCCTCTCTGCTGCTCTCGCCCCTCCGAGGGCACCAGGCCGCGCAGCCGCTGGCCTGCCCAGGGACCCCTGCACAGCGCTTTGCAGCTAACTTGGTGCCCTCGGGACGAGTCCCGGGCCCAGGCTCCCGGGCCCCAGCTGTGGAGGCCGAGCTGGGATGCTGCTCTAGGGGCTGCCCATGGTTCTCACCCTGCTCGTCTCCATCTATAAACTGTGCCGGTTTGTTGCCATGTCCAGTTCGGAGCGGCTGTCGGTGCCCGAGGACGTGAGCCATGCGTGCTTGTGGTCAGGGCTGGGGGCTGCCCGCAACCACCGCGAAGTGTCCCCTGGCGTGAGCACGGATGTCCAGGTGGCTCTGGATCGGATCCTCCCTGAGCTGCACCTGGCCATTTCCTCCATGAAGCAGGCAGCCGCCCCCGAGGCTCTCAGGAAGGGGATCGCAGAGATCTTCCAGCTAGTGGAGGAAGCCTGGGTGATGCCCACCCTGGGGAGAGATGTGGCCAAAGCTCTGTGTGATGTGATCCGCCTGGAGGGGGGCCTGGACCTGCTGCTGAACCTGCTCCAGGCAACAGAGCTGGAAACCAAGTGCCAGGCAAGCAAACTCCTGGAGCAGATCCTGGTGGCAGAAAACAGGTGAGTCTGCAAAGGGCACACACCCAGCAGAGCCCCCCCCGAGCCCCGCCAGCAGAGCCCTCCTCCCCCTGCAGAGCCCAACCCCCAGAACACCTCCACAGAGCCCCCCATCACATCCCCCACAGAGCCCTCCTCCCCCCAGCGCCCCCCAGCAGAGCCCTCCTCCCCCCGCAGAGCCCAACCCCCTCCCGCAGAGCCCTCCCCCCAGAACACCTCCACAGAGCCCCCCATCACATCCCCCACAGAGCCCTCCTCCCCCCAGCGCCCCCCCAGCAGAGCCCTCCTCCCCCCAGCGCCCTCCAGCAGAGCCCTCCTCCCCCCGCAGAGCCCTCCCCCCAGAACACCTCCACAGAGCCCCCCATCACATCCCCCACAGAGCCCTACTCCCCCCAGCACCCCCCCAGCAGAGCCCTCCTCCCCCCAGCACCCCCCCAGCAGAGCCCTCCTCCCCCCGCAGAGCCCAATCCCCTCCCGCAGAGCCCTCCCCACAGAACACCTCCACAGAGCCCCCCATCACATCCCCCACAGAGCCCTCCTCCCCCCAGCGCCCCCCAGCAGAGCCCTCCTCCCCCCGCAGAGCCCAACCCCCTCCCGCAGAGCCCTCCCCCCAGAACACCTCCACAGAGCCCCCCATCACATCCCCCACAGAGCCCTCCTCCCCCCAGCGCCCCCCCAGCAGAGCCCTCCTCCCCCCGCAGAGCCCAACCCCCTCCCACAGAGCCCTCCCCCTGCACACACCCAGCAGAGACACATGCCCGATAACAGACCCACAGCCCGGCCCCCAGACGTCCCCCACCCACTGCACACACAGAGCACAGAGATCCCCAGCACTTCCCCTGCCCCCACCCCCACCCCAGAGCAGGAACATCCCACACAGAGACCCCCCCCAGCACAGACATCAGCCACCAAACACACACTCCACAGACCCCCACCCACGGTACAGAGACACCCCAAAACACCCGAGAGACCCCCACCCACGGAGACACTGCCTCCCTCACACACAGACCACAGCCTATGCTCATACCCACACTGCTTCTGCACACAGCCGAGGCAGATGCCCCCCTGGCCTCCCCCCCATTTCACGCACCCAGCTGCCCAAGGTTCCTGCCCCCCCGCCCCATTCTGTTGCGGACTGTGATGAGCTCCGGCCTGCCGGCTCCCGGGGCAGGGCATGGACTCATTCCCACACGCGGTGATTCCAGCAGCATGTTCTGTGGGTGGGTCACACGTTTGGGGGCTTTGTCACACCTGGCGTCCCCTGCTCAGGCCTCAGCAGGTGAGGGGGACGTACCCTTAGGAGCCAGCTGGTCATGCCTAGGGCCCCCCGCTTGCCCACTGTGCTCGGTGCTGCACTGAGAGGGATGGGCCCGTGTATTTGACCAGAAGGCCCTAATGGCCGGGGAGGTGGCAGCCATGAAAACGGGGCTGAGGCAAAGTCCAAGGGCCTCCCTGCCTGGGTCAGAGCTCTGGCTGGGTGGTGTGGTCGGTAACAGAGGCCATGCAAGCCTCCCACTCCCTGAGCTCCCCGAGCAAAGCGCCTCTGCCCCTCAGTGAGACGCTCCCTAGCACGGCGAGTGGAGCACTTCCTCCAGGAGGCAGGAGGGTCTCGGCAGGGCTGAGCTTGGGAATTAGACTCTTCTGCTGGCCTGGCAGACAAGCCGTTAGTGGTAACTGTATATTCTCCAGCAAGGGATGGGAGCATGTGTGTGCATAGGATCCAGGACAGCTTGGATTTTCCCTTCTCTGAGCGTGTGCATTCAGATCTCTGCCAGCTCCTTGGGCTGGCGCTGTGTTGTCCCCTGCACGTCCACTGCATCACCAGAGGATCATGCGTTCATTGGGACGAGTCACCCTAACGAGTGACGCTTCTACTCCCGTGGACACTGTGGCTGTCGGAGCTACAGGTCCAATGCTCAGAACACGTCCCAGGCTCAGCTAACTGGGTCTCGCAGTTCTCAGCCCTCTTAGGAAGTAGGCAGGGAGACGAGGAGTTTTGCTCCCGACATCCGTAGGAACCGGCTCAGGCACCTCTTGTACGGTCCATGCACGTACTTGGGTTGGGTCTGAGAGCTCCAGCCCTCCGACCTGCCCTCCGCACTCAGTCCCACGGGTCTGCCCGCTCACTCATTTGCTGAGCAGAGGTTTCTGGAGCAGGCAGCACCAGGGCGGGTTAGTGCCTGGCTGAGTTTTCCCACTGTCCTCTCTCTTGCTGCAGCGTTTGTATCTGCCTCTCTCTGGGCTGGGCTGTGAGATCATCTCCCGCAGGGTGCGTCTCATCACAGCCAGTCACCTTGGCCAGCCAGCACATCCCAGTGGCTGCGCCACACACTGACGGCAGCGTCTCCTGCACCAGAGAGCCGCTCTCCTTGTCCCCAGGACACTGAGTGGCTGGGGCTGGGGCGGTCGGTTCTAAGCCCCGACTCCCTGCGAGTTCAGTGTGTTCTTCGCCCAAGCCCCGGTGTCAGTGCTGCAGACGACAGGGCCGTGGGCTGGCAGCAGAACCGTAACTAGGAATTTCTGTGCCCGAGGCAGGGCGCAGAAATTCCTCGGGGCTCTTACCCTCCGCCGAATTGCCGCCGAAGCCACGGCACCGGGGGACCTCCCACAGGTAAGCGAAAGCGGCTTCGGCGGCAGGGCAGAAGTGCTGCTACCTGCCGCCGAAGCCGCTTCCGCTGACCTGCGGGAGGTCCCCCGGTGCCGCGGCTTCGGCGGCAATTCAGCGGGGGGGGGGGGGGGGCCTCCTGCACGCACACCGGCGGACCACCCGCAGGTAAGCTGGGGCGGGGGAGGACAGGCACGCCCCTGGCAGCAGGCTTTTACGCCCCTGCTAGCAGTGCGCCCCGAGGCGAGTGCCTCACTCGCCTCACCCTCGTTACGGCCCTGGGTGGCAGCTTCACCTGGATTCAGCCCTTCTACCCCGAACTCTAGCAGTTCCCTCCTGACTGCTTCATTGGCCTTTCTGCCCCATCTGTGCGCTAGGCTGTGGGATTCCCTTCCAATTATCCCCACATCCTTTCCCTGACCCCTGTGCCGGCTGCCCAGACTCCCAAGCCTGGTTCCTTGCTCCCACATTGGACTGTATCTGCTCTCACCTGCTCTGGAAAACGCAAACCTAGGGTCTTGGACCCTGCGTGGAGGAGGCCGAGGCCGAAAGACTCTGCAATCTGACCTGAACGTCTTGTTTGAATGTTTCCTGCAAACCTGACAATCACGTCGACTATCCCATCAGCCCCACGGGGCAGCTCACTCCAGCTTGGACGTTTTCATCCACAATTCCCCTTCCTTTCCTGGTCCCAGCCCCCATTCTGCCTCCTCTTCCAGGACTCAATGCCTGAGCCATTGTGCTCCGCATGGACCCTGCTCCAGTGCTGTTCGATTGGCCGCACCCTCACAACTCCTGCCTGCCAGGGCTGCCCTGTCTCCAGGCACCAGCAGGTAGTGGAGACTGACTGCCTTGAATGTGCAGCTGCGCTCACGCAGCGCTCCCACCAATGCGGGTCTGCACAGCTGGGTGTCCAAAGCGGCTGACCCCGCCGGTGAGGACTCGCTGTTCTGGGACAGGAACGGAGGTAGAAGGATTCATGCTTAGAAAGTGAATGCACGAGGCAGGTTCTTTGCACACACATCCGTGTGTGAGCGTAGTGGGACTCCCGCTGCTGCCCAGCTGTAACGTACACAGGAGCAGGAGGCATTTCTGAGGGCAAGGTCCCCTCTGCAAACGCTGCTTGGTGCATGTCTGGATCAGCACGGACTGCAGCTGGCCCTGCTGTGGAGTGTGTACAGCCTATTCTGCCCCCTCCACTGAGCCCCGCGGTAACAGCGGGGCCCAGAGGCAATGAGGTTAATTAGCAGAATGCATTAGGATGTCATTACCATGGGAGGAAACGTCAGCACAGAGAGTCAGCCCCTCGGTTCCTGGCAGAGGGAGCGGCCGTTTGGCCCCGCTGTCTGACTCCGCCAGAACCACACGTCCTGCATCCGGGCCGGGAGACGAGTCTGTTCCCCGCCAGCCCCCTTGCTGCAGCCTAGCGGGCTGTGCTCTGCCCCTAGCAAATGCAGTGGAGACCGAGAGTGTCCTTGGGCCCCAGAGCCCCATGGGGGTGACACCAAGGTACCCCTCCTCCCCCCCAGTGTTCCCAGGCTGAACCCGGGGATGTTCACAGGGCACTGTGGTCACCCTGGCTGAGATGCAGCACTGCAAACGAAATCCAGGTTCTCAACCTGCTTCCTGCCATGGCCACACAAGCTGCCAGTTGCCGCAGCTCCTACCCAGAATCCTTTGCAACTGTTCCCACTCTGCAACAAGCTCAGGATGACAGCGCCCTGCCCTAGCCAGAGATTCGGAGAATCCCCTCGCCCCTGGGGAGCCTGGAGACTGCGTGGAAGGGCCTGGACTCTGGGCCCCAGCCCCAGGCCGAGGCTGATTTCCAGAGCTCTCTCAGCTGATTGCTGTCACATTTAGCCCAAGGTCGCTGTGAGCAGCACAGAGCGCAGGAGTTCCCAGAAACACCCATCTCACCTGCACTGATGGAGAGAGGGGCTGCCTGGGTTGCATCCCTCTAATGTAGCAGGCAGAGTTGCTGTCTGCCTGCAGGGACTTTGCTGACCCTCCAGCCCACCAGCGCCCGCTCCGGTGCTCCTACTCCACCTGCATTCCGCATTAGCCTATTGATGGCGTGGTGCCGAGGCTGTGCTGCCCACCACACACCCCATGGTCACAGCCTGGCCAGACACCGCTCTGCTGGGCGGGGACCCCACCACTTGTCCAGGAGCTGTGTGGAGCCCTGGCACTCTTTCTAGCGCTGAGTCTCTAGGGCTCACTCCCAGCTTTCGGTCTCTTGTCTGAGCCCTTCCTTAGGATGAGGGACGCCATGGAGAACAAAGCGGCTCTTTAGTACCAGCCCTGTACGTATCTAGCCACTCTGGAGGGGCAGGGATCCCGGCAGCCTGTCGACATGGGAGACAGCATCCTGCCATCTGGGCCCCTTGGAGCATTCCACTGTCCCTCCTGGGGCAAATACCAGTCTCTTAGTGCCAAGTCAACATCGATGGGTTCAGTCTCGGGTTGCCCTGGCACTGCCATTCTCTTTGCTTTCACCCCTGCTCTCTTTCTCCCAGGGACCGGATTGCCCGGGTCGGGCTGGGGGTGATCCTGAATCTGACCAAGGAGCGAGACAGCCCCCAGGTGGCACGCAGCCTCTCAGGGATCCTGGAGCACATGTTCAAACACACTGAGGAGACCTGTTTCCAGCTCATTTCCGACGGGGGCCTGGACGCCATCCTCTACTGGTGCCGCTGGACCGACCTCATTGTACTGCGCCACTGTGCCATGGCCCTGGCCAACTGCGCCATGTACGGCGGGCAAGCCAACCAGCGGCTGATGATCGAGAAGAACACGGCCGAGTGGCTCTTCCCACTGGTGTTCTCCAAAGATGACGAGCTGATCCGCCTGCACGCCTGCCTGGCCATCACGGTGCTGGCCACCAACAAAGAGATCGAGAAAGAGGTGGAGCGGTCGGGAACCCTGGCGCTGGTGGAGCCCTTCATTGCCTCTCTGGACCCGGAGCGGTTTGCGTGCGACTTGCTGGACAGCAGTGACAACAGCCAGGGAAGGACAGCAAAGGACCTGCAGCACCTGGTGCCCTTGCTGGACAGCTCGCGGCTGGAGGCGCAGTGCATCGCCCTCTTCTACCTGTGCACGGAGGCCGCCATCAAAGCCAGGCAGAAGAAAACCAAGGTACGGCTGGGTTTGGGGGGGCTGGGTTACCTGAGACAAGTAGATGTGGGAGGAGGCAGGGCACTGAGGTTGCATCCAAGCAGCTCTGCAGCCTCTGGGAAATGGGGCATCGCTTGCTCCCCCCGTGCGCTCCCAGTTCTGCCTAGTCGGGTGCTGTGGTAGTCCTGAAATGCCCACGTGCCAGGACTGCATAGCACGACCCCGCGGGAAGGCACTCGGGGACACAAGGATGTGATGGGTCCTGCTCTTCTGTGGCCAGATTTTCAGTGAAATCGGGGCTGCCCAGAGCCTGAAGAGGATAGTGTGTTACTCCACCAACACCACCGCCTCATCGCTGGCCAAGAAGGCACTGCGCATGATGGGCGAGGAGGTGCCTCGACGGATCCTGCCCACCGTCTCCAGCTGGAAACCCATCGAGGTGCAGACGTGGCTGCAACAGACTGGATTCAACAAATACTGCCAGAGCTTCCTGGTAGGGCGTGCTTGCGGGGAAAGGCCCTTTGGTGGGAACACACAAAGAACCCACTGTGACGGGTTCGGTCACAGGGACCCCCCTTGGGACTGTCACCTGACGTGCTGAAATTACCCTTGAGCCCGTTTTCCCTGATGGCCTGGGACTCCAGAACCTGCCTTGTTGAGCCAGACACGCTAGCCTGCTGCAGCACAGACCCAGGTCTGGTCCACACCCCCAAAGCTGCAGGTCTAACCGAAAACTGCTCAGCAGGTCACCTCTCTCCAGCACCCAGACACCCGGCTCCCAATGGGATCCAAACCCCACATAAATCCGATTTACTCTGTATAACGCTTATACAGGGTAAAGTCATAAATTGTCCGCCCTCTAGAACACTGATAGCGAGATATGCACAGCTGTGTGCTCCCCCAGGTACTAATCACTTACTCTGGGTTTACTTATAAACAACAGTGATTTCATTAAGTATAAAGAGTCGGATTTAAGTGGTTTCAAGAATTAACAGACAGTAGAAAGTAAGTTACCAAGCAAAATAAAACAAAACATGCAAGTCTAAGCCTAATACATTAAGAAACTGAATACTGGTAAATCTCACCCTCAGAGATGTTCCAATAAGCTTCTTTCACAGATTGATGAAGTGGGTTCTAACCCACGAAAGCTTATGCTGAAATAAATTTGTTAGTCTCAAGGGTGCCACAAGTAATCCTGTTCTTTTTTCACAGACTAGACTCCTTCTTAGTCTGGGCCCAATCCTTTCCCCTGGTACAGTCCTTGTTCCAGCTCAGGTGGTAACTAGGGGTTTTCTCATGACTACAGCCCCCTTTGTTCTGTTCCACTCCCTTTTATAGCTTTGGGACAAAGCGGGAATCTTTTGTCTCTCTGGGTCCCCCCCACTCCAAATGGAAAGGCACCAGGTTTAAGATGGATTCCAGTACCAGGTGACATGGTCACATGTCCTGTGTGACCCCAAGCCTTCATTCTTTCCAGCCTGACTCACAGGAACACAGGAAGGCTTTCAAGTAAACAGAGCCATTTACAACTAATTGTTCTAGTTAATGGGAGCCATCAAGATCCTAAGCCACCATCAATGGCCCACACTTTGCATAATTACAATAGGACCTTAGAGTTATACTTCATATTTCTAGTTTTAGATACAGAATGATACATTCATACAAATAGGATGACCACGCTCAGTAGATTATAAGCTTTGTGATGATACCTTACAAGAGACCTTTTGCATAAAGCATATTCCAGTTACATTATATTTACACTCATAAGCATATTTCCATACAGCGTATGGACTGCAATATCACGCCCACCCTGTAACCGTTTGTAATAAGGAACCCTAGACGGGACTAGGCCAGTGTCTTGTCTCACCAGTGTGTCAAGCCCCAGAGCAGGAGGCCAGCCCTCCATCCGCACGCACTACCGTTCCAGGGGAGAATCCCTGTCTGGGGCAACAAGCCACCATGTGTCACGTCTCACCCAGACCCGACAGCCAGAGCACGTTGGCATCGCAGGAACGGGAGTCTGGCGGGAGAGGCTGTCAACGAGCAGTCCCATCTCTGGATGGCAAAGAGAATGGCTTAGGGCACCGGAGCTGCCCCGTGAGCCCCCATGTGGGCTGCCCACCATACACTGCATGACCATCTCATCCATGTCCCCAGGCTGAGCCTCCTCCCTGGCTCAGGCTCCCTGTGCATTGTGCAGCAGCCTTGGTGGGCAGCTCTGACATCTCCTCTCTTGGCAGGAGCATGAGGTGGACGGGGACTTGCTGCTGCGACTGACGGAGACGGATCTGCGGGAAGATCTGGGGATGGCCTCTAGCATCATCCGGAAGAGGTAGGACCCTTGTGTCCCAGAGGCAGCACTGGGCGCGCCGGCCTCTCTCACAGCAGAGACAAGCGGGAGAGTCCAGGGCAAAGCCCTTCGCCTCTCCCCTCCCTTCCCTGCTGTGACAGGAGCACCACAGGCCTCTGACCTCACACTAGGAGAGGCCTGGGCTCTTGGGGCCCTGTGCCCCCGTGACTCCATCCTGCTGCCGGGGGAGTTCTCACAGGGTGGCCAGTGCCACAGGAGTGGCTGGATGGGTGGGGAGGGGCTCTCCTTAGCACAGGAACTGGGATGGGGCTCGGTGTGCTACTCAGAAAGCTGCAGACTGACCCTGGATTCTGCTCCCCTGGCTGCAGCTCCTGCCCCTTCGCGTCTCAATGCAGAGATCTTCCACTAGTCAATCAACTGCCTGTCTGTCCGTCTCTCTCATGCACCCTTCACCACAGCACCTGGGCGCTCTCTCCTCTTCCCGAGTCCCTGCCTGACCCCGAGCCCCATCAAATCCTTCTCCCCCGGTGCTTACATCCGTTGCCTTGCCAGGTTTTTCCGGGCGCTGACGGAGCTGAAGACATATGCAAATTACTCCACCTGCGACCGCAGCAACCTGGCCGACTGGCTGGGCAGCGTTGACCCCAAGTTCCGCCAGTACACGTACAACCTGGTGACTTGTGGCATCGACCGCAACTTCCTGCACCGCGTGACGGAGGAGCAGCTGCAGGAGGACTGCCGCATCAACGTGGGCTTCCACCGCGTGCGCATTCTCTCTGCCGCCAGGGGTAAGGCCCTGCTCCCTAGACCCGGCCAGGGCTGGTCAGATCACCGGGTCGGGGGCCGGATGGGACCAATCTGGCTGCCGGGTGACCGTTCAGAGATCACCATTAACTCTTCGCTGCTTTCCACTCTCGTATCTAGAAATGCTTCACTCTCCCCTGCCGTGCAGCGGCTGCAAATCCACCTCCGAGGGGCCCGACGTGTTTATCAGCTACCGACGGAGCACTGGCTCCCAGCTGGCCAGGTGAGTGCCGAGGGGATCGCCCCACCGGACCCACTCCAGGGGAAGGCGCAACGGGCCCCGTTCTGCGTCACGGTGCTGATGGCTTAGGAATGACCCAGGCTCCCTCTGCGGACAGCGGTGCAGGCTGCAGCCCCACTGGGCAGAGCAGCAGCGGAGGGGACACTGCCTGAAGGCTCAGTGAGAGCAGAGCAGATTGGAAGGGGAATTCAGTCCCCGAACCCCATCCTGCTTCCCTGTTGATGCTGACTTGCACCGTCCTCATTCGACACCTCCGGTGGCCCAGTCAGAGGCAAGGCTTAAAGCCTCCCTCCCTGTTAGTTCTGGGACAGCCTGGGCAGGCCTGAGCCAGCAGCACCGGTCTGGAGGGCTGCAGCTGGCTCCATGGAAGCCTGTTCTCTGCTCCTCTATCTCACGGTGCCCCCGGCTGAGAGGACAAGGGCAGGGTGCCCCAGGAGGTGCCCTGATGGTGCCTCTCTTGCCCCAGCCTGCTGAAGGTCCATCTGCAGCTGCATGGCTTCAGTGTGTTCATAGATGTGGAGAAGCTGGAGGCGGGGAAGTTCGAGGACAAGCTGATCCAGAGCGTGATGAGCGCCCGCAACTTCGTGCTGGTTCTCTCGCCAAACACGCTGGATAAGTGCATGGGGGACCCTGACCGCAAGGACTGGGTGCACAAGGTGAGAACCCCCGGGCAGGAGCTCAGAGGAGTGGGGGGCTGGAGATGGCTCTGGCTCCCACGCGGGAGCCATGGGCTAAGCTCTGGACTTTCCCCGCAGGAAATCGTGACAGCCCTGAGCTGCGGGAAGAACGTCATCCCTGTGGCTGACCATTTTGAGTGGCCTGATCCACAGGATCTTCCTGAGGACATGAGGGCTGTCCTGAAATTTAACGGCATCAAGTAAGTGCAGGCGGGGCCCTGTCCCAGCCGTGCTCTGGGTGGCTGCTGACTTGGGAGGAGCGCGGGCAGCGCGATGCAGTCTTGGGGCGGTGAGGGTGAGAGAGCAGATGCAGGCCGCTGAGCGTCACCAGTTCAGGGCAGGGGGTGCCGGCCTCTCTGCAGCTGGGACCCATCTCATCTGGGAGGTGGAATTCTCTTCTCCTGGTCTCCCTTGAAATAATTCTCCTCCCTCCTTGGCGTTTTGGCCCCTCACATCTTGTGTCTCCTGTTGTCCTTCAGCCAAGCAGGGCAGACTGAGCTCCATCCACCCCTCCTCCCGACCCAATCGCTCCAGCTCCTTCCTTGCTCCTGACGTTCTTCGCTGAGCTCTGCTTGCCCCTAGTGCAGGATCCCGGACGTGGTGCCCAGCCCCCGGGGCCCCTTGGCACTTTGAATGGCATCCCCGGAGGGGCGGTGGGGTCTGTACCATGCACGTGGCCCAGGCTTCCCAGGGTTGAGAGGCACCTCACTACCGCGGGGCCAGAGCATGAGGGAGCCTTTTCTGTGCCACTGGGGTCTGACAGTGCCCGTGGCCTGGACACACTGAACAGCATCGGGGGGGATGGGAGGTGTCTGACGGTGCCCGTGGCCTGGCGCATCGAGCTCACCTGCAGACTTTTGAGTCCATCGAGCAGGGTGTGATAGTCCGTTTTCTCCCTCGGATGCAGATGGTCCCATGAGTACCAGGAGGCCACAATTGAGAAGATTATCCGCTTCCTCCAGGGCCGCTCATCCCGGGATTCTTCAGCTGGCTCAGAGAACAGCCTGGAGTGTGCAGCCCCCCTCGGGCAGACCTACAACCAGGCGGTGCCGCCCCATATCCTCTAGGGCAGTGTTGTTCAACCAGGGACCGGCTTGCTGCTTTCCTGAACTGCATCTGGGAGATCTCCGGGCCCGGCGGCTGAGAAACACGGTGCTAGGGATTTCCCAGAAGAGCTCTCCCCAAGTGGGGTTAAATCCTTCCCGTTAGAGCTTCCTGCTTCCAGGGCTGCCCCCGGGGCCTATCCCTGAGGGACCTGGCCCACTTCCTTGGCTCAGCCAGTGCAAGGGGAAGGGCCCTTGGCGAGGACTCTCCAATTACCCTCCCATCCTAGAATTCAGCCCCGGCACCGACAGGGACGTTCTCCCCTTGAGAGCAATGACCACTTCCTATCTGCCTCCTACAGCTGAGCCTGTGGGGGACGGACAAGAGGGTCTGTCCCAATGCCCGTTCCCCTTCCCTCGCCATGACGCCCACTCCTCTGACTGCCCCAGCCTGCAGAGAAAGTGATGGAGAGCACAGACCCCACCCAGGCATGGGGGGAGGGGGCAGGGGTTTGCAGCCCAGCCCAGAGATGCGTGCAGGAAGGAGGGGAGCTGCAGGGTGGGAGGGGGAGGAAGGGGCAGTGGAGAGGAAGTGGCCCATGAGTAAGGCTACGATTTAGTCACGGGTATTTTTAGTAAGTCACGGACAGGTCAGGGGCAATAACCTAAAAGTCACAGCCCGTGACCCGTCCATGACGTTTACTAAAACACCCGGTGCTGAGGGGGGAAGGGGGCTCCAGCAGTCGCTGCTGCTCCGGGGAGTGGGGGTCGGCCTGGGGCCCTGCCGCCGCTGCTCTGGGCAGTGCCTGGGGATGCCCGAGCCTAGGCCAGCGTTGCCGGTCCTAGGGCCACCCCAGCTGCTTGGGCGGCCCTGGGCTCAGCCGCACCAGCCGCTGCAGCTGTGGAAGTCCCGGAGAGTCACAGAATCCGTGTCTTCCGTGAAAGACTCGCAGCCTTACCCATGAGCTGTGTATTCACGAGGACTTCACAAGGGAGCACCCTGCAGCCGGCACAGGCTGCCCTGCACACTCCGGCTCAGGTGGCTACCACAGCCTGCACTTACAGCCCTGTAGGGTGCCTGGGCAGCAGCTCAGGGAGAGGCCAAATGAAAGCAAAGCCCCGGAGCCATCCCCTTGTTTTATGTCAGGTCCTTACAACCTGCCTGGGTGGAGACCTCCCCTCCCTCCTCCTGGCCTCTCACCACATGGTGCCCTTCACCGTCAGGCCCGGGGAGCCTTTTGCTTCTAGCTCAGGTAGGAATCTTTCCCGGGGCCTTTGCAAAGTGCATTTTGTTTTTAGCACCTGATCTCTCAGTTCTTGCCACTCTGGTGCCATTAAGGTGCTGTCAGGCCCGCGTGTGCAGGGCACAAGGGCCAGGGCTGACTGCACGGGGCCCAGAGAGCGCGCTGCTGGGCGGGGCGTGGAAGGACGTTAGCTGCTGTATTGTACCTGGGGGATCATTATACACCGGCAAGGCACTGGGCTGTGGCTGTGCTTTATTCCTCCGTCTCTGGTCTTCACTCCAGATTTGTCACGGCACCTGCTCCTCTCCGAGGGAGCTTGCTGGCGTGTAGCCCAGTGGGGCTGGGTGAGCTTCCCTCGGAGCTCGGCTGTGCCTAGGCTCCAGCGTTAAGTGAAGGGCCATTTCCCCCGGCCATATCCTTTGCACATTCAAAATCAGCCAGCAGCTACTCAGCCCAAAGGGGATTGGGGATGGGGGCAGAGGCCATTGGCGAGGCAGACGGGGGTTTCCTGGGTGTGAGGACGGGCTGATAGCAGGACCTTGCAAGATGTGGGGCCAGGCACAGCTGGCCCATACACCCTGGGCCCTGTTCACGGGGGTGGAAGTGGGCTCAGCAGCCTGTACTGTGGCCGGAGCTCAAACACGGGGCTTGTTTGCTTTACTTTTGCCCTTTTCTGTGGGTGCACAGAGAAGCCTGATGCCAGACAGCCAATGCTAGATGGTCTCAGCTCGCTGTGCTGACACACAGTTTGGGTTCTCATCCCACCCTGCCCGAGAACCTCTGATCTTTGGCTGCGGCTGGAAGCGGCTCTTAACAGGCCCCTTTCTGACGCAGGAACTGGCCAGGGGGTTTTCTTGGAGGAGATTTCGTCACCTCCAAAGGGGTCCCCATGCTCCAGGCTGAAGCTGGCTACTTGTGGCCACGCCAGGCAGAGCCCTGTCCTAGGAAAAGGAAGGTCATTGACCTGTTGAGCAGTGACAGCATGCTCCCCCCTGCACACCCAGCAAGACAGGCTTCCAGCTGCAGGTGACAGACGCACAATGTGCCCGGATGGCCAACAGAGGGCGCTCCTCAGGTACCAGACATCACTCCTCGTCCCCATGTCCGTGCGTCTCACTGCAGCTCTCCTGCCTGTTCTTTCCTGCTTCCATTCACCGCAGAGCGCGCCGCAACCGCTTCCAGCCCGCGTGGCATCAGGCGCCCCGCAGGGTAAACACACAGGTGCGTCTGCACAGCACTGTGTGTACGGGGACCGCAGGCAGCCTGAAGGGCAGGAGCCTCCCACCCGAGTGCTGAACGGGCTGCTTAGGCCCAGCAATGCCGCGGTGCAGTGACATCCACCGAGCCGCTCTGCCCACAAGCCGGCAGGCTCCAGCCACACGAGACGGGTCCAAAGAAACGGATGCGGTGAAGGAGCATTTACCAAGTATTCATTATTCATGAGTGGAGATGACGGGTTCCTGAATCATGAATTGCTTTCAATTAGAGGCACTGGGGTCGAGCGAGTGACGCACGGGCCAGCAGCGGGTGGGGAGGCGCAGCAATGCGATCAGCGACAAAGAGCCATAGGCCCAGGGACCCGGCTTGCCTAGGCTCTGCTCCCTCCGGCCTGCCCCTCCCTGCCACCCAGGCCTAGAGGGTGGGGATAGCCCAGCTCAGGTCACTTTGGGACTGGAATGGAGATTCCAACCCCAGCAGCATTGCAGGCCCCACTCAGGCCATCTGATCCCGAGAGTCTCCTCCTCGTGCGGTGAATGAAGGGACGCTGCACTGGCCCAGAGGCACCTGCGTGGATTTTAGGTCGAGGGCACTATTGTTCTTCAGGGCCAGCCAAACTTGTCCTTCGGGAAGGCACGAACCACCAGGCTGTAGGAAATGCCAGCTAGTACAGGATGCTGCAGTACGTCTCCTCAGCACCATTGGCTATTGTGAGCCCATCCGGCCTGTCCTCCACCCTTTACACTGGCTTCCCATAGCCAAGAGAGTGAAGGACAAGGACCTGTAAAGGTCTAAGGCACGGGGTGAGCGCCTGGCCAACAACTCCACCTCTCGGGCACAGTGGAACGTCCTGCCATGAGGATAAAGCTGGTCAGTGTGGGAGACAGAGCTTGCTGGGGGGCTGGTCTGAGACTGTGCACAAACTCCCCCGGGAGCTAAGGACCAGCCCAAACTCCCAATCCCAGCACCAGAGGCACTGCTCCCACCTGCCTTCTCGAACACAAAGAGCAGCATAGACATAGCGAGGGGGGAACCTACCAAACCATTCCACTGCCCACATATCCTCTCCTGGAACGAGGATGAGAGAATGGCTAGCCATGTTGCTTAATGCATGAGTAGAAGGTGCTCAGGTACTAGGGTGCTGAGGGCAATACAAGAACCTGTATAATACAGGATAGAAAGGCTCCCAGCCTCCCTTTTACCCTGGCCCTGGATGTCCCGGGCTGGGCTTGGGATTAATGGGAGCATGGCGCTCATTGTATTCGAAGGACACCCACACCTGCTGCTCACAGACACGCCATGGTAGGTCGTGCATTGGCCCCATGCTTGAGGATCTGGGGGGGGTGAGCCTAGAAACACTTGTTTAAACAAAACGAGCTGTTCTTCTTCCAGAAATCCTATTGGATTCTTCCGTTATACACACTGGGTGACTGACACAAGGCCAGCACGGTGGGAGCAGTGAAACTGAACTGTATAGACACTGCCAGCTGGTGACATTGGCCAGGAAAACGGACTTGCAGCCCAGTGGGATCAGCTAGGATTTAGTGGCCTGGTGCTGCATTGAGGAATTCAGATACAAATTCATCCACAAACCTGAACTCCTGGCATGCCCTGTTTGCAGGGAAAGTCAGTGTTAGCCCTAAGATCGGAGATGCCCAGGCAGCCCCAGCACTGAGCTTTACACTGACATTCATACAATGGGCCCAGTGGGATCAGATCAGGCTCCTAAAGCATCCGACAACTGCTCTACTTCTCCCATTTTCCCCTCACATACCTTCCTGCTCCATGTACCTGCTCTCCCCATTCCCCGCCTGAGCAGGGGCTAAACGAGCGCTTGTGTTGATTTGGCAAATACTGCCTGTAAATATAAAATGCAGTAACAGAATCAGAGCTGCTGTGAGCTTCACCCCAGTGGCCAGGAAAAGGTTAACCTAGTATGTAGTTGCTGCTAGCAAGTCTCAGGGGATCATCTCTAATCTTTATGGCTCCAGCCTCTTTGATGAGCTCATTCTACACCTGGCATCAGATTATTTGCTGCTGCTTTTCACTCCAAAGTCTTCAACCCAAGAGAGAAAAGCAGGAGACTAATGGAGAGAGATAAGCGGGGAAAGAAGTCTGGACAAACTGGAGAGAGTCCACAGGACAGCAACACAAACGATAAAAGGTTTAGAAAACCTGACGTATGAGGAAACATTTAAAAAATGTTTAGTCTTGTGTAAGAAGACAGTCTTCTGTGTTAATGGCTGTTATCAAGAGGAAGGTATTATAAAGAGGCTGTGTTAATGGCTGTTATCAAGAGGATGGTATTATAAAGAGGATGTGTTAAGGGCTGTTATCAAGAGGATGGGTTCGCTGGGTTCACTGAAGGTAGGACAAGAAGTAAGGGGCTTAATCTGCAGGAAGGGAGCGTTAGGTCCGATATTAGGAACAGCTTTCTAACTGTAAGGATAGTTATGTTTTGGAATGTGTTGCCACTGTAGGATCCCCATCCCTGGAAGTGTTTAGAAACAGGCACCTGTCACACATGGTCGAGGTTTACTTGGTCCTGCCTCAGCAGCCGCTCAAGGTTCCTTCCCCCCTTACATTTTTATGATTCTATAAAACAGCTCTGCTGCCAAGGCCAGCCTTTATGGGCCATGAGCGGGACTAGGGACTTGCTATTCTGGGAATGAGCAATCTTGTCCTTGTGGTGAAGCTGATTACAGAACAGCACAGGGCCCTGGAGTTTATCAGCAGTGCCCCTTAGTTACTGTACAGATCATATATTCAAGGGGAAACAAGTTGAACAGCTGTGAAGGCTTTGAACACGTGGCCTGGGGAGCGGTGGCACTACCCCAGCAGGGGACAGCTGAGCAAGTGACAGCGTGAAGACATGATGGCGGGAAGCAGAGCAGCAGTCAGCTCGCTGGCAGAAGATTACGTCCCACAGAACATGATTTCCCCCTGCAAACGCAGCCCCCTGCTCTGCTCCCCCGTCCAGCTCAGCCTAGTGATAGGATGAGATTGGTCCGGACTCTGCCATTCACTTATTCTGTGGCCTTGGGAAGTCACTTAATCCAGTTACTGAACTTAGGTGCCCACAGTTATGGATGTGGGGACAGGTTTAGCTTTAACCCGTCGACCTCAGGCTTCTAGCCTGCACTGCCCACCTTTGCAAAGAACTTTGAAATCCTGGGCTGTAGGGCACTAGAAGGGCCCAGTGTTACTTGCCTTGGCACGTCCCCATCAGCGCAGCTTCTCCTCTGTGGCACACACTGCACTGCAGCTGACGCCAACACCCGTCTGAGAACAGCCGAGCTCCACGGGACGTGTGTGCACTGCCATCAGTGCTTCCATGGATGGGCTCTGCAGCTAGCCAGGCAGGGAGAATGTCCCCCCAGGCTCACGCACACTCCCGGGAAGACGTGTTTCTCACTCTCAGCATTGCTGCAAGAGCCTGGCCTGAGCAGTAATGTGCCGAACAAGGCTGTTCTCCTGATGCAGATGGGGGCCTTGGGCCGGTCTCCCTCCCTCTACAATCTATTCAGCCAGTGCTGGGCTTCCTCTACTTCCGCTCTGCCCTTCAGGGGCCGTCTCCTCTGGGAGGGAGAGGTGCATTTGGTTTCTTTTTCCATACTAATGGCTTATTGACCACTCAACAAGGTAGAGCTCAGTGGGGAATTTGCTCCCTGGCATCACCCTCAGCCCCTCAGCAGGAGAGCACATTCCCCCATGGGCCACCCAGCATGGCCTGTTAGGTCTCCCTCCTCTGTCACCTGCAAATGGGCATCAACAGCATCTCTTTCTACTCCTTTATTTTTAAAATTGCTTGTGTTTTCCCAGACAGGCCGAGCCAGCAGGACCATGAGGAGCTATCCCTGCTGGCTGATTAAAGCCACGATTTCCAGCTACTTGGAACTTTAAATAATCAAGAACCTTAGAGATCTCTCACGCTCATTGGTCAAATCTTCCCAGCAGAATAAGCAGCAGCTTTCTGACCGGCTTGCTCAGCCATACGAGTCATTTTCTTTTGGTGAATCAGTGCTTAGCCTTGGGGGGTGGAGGGGGGGGGGTGGCGAGATCAGGAAGCATCCGTAAAGTGACCATATTCGGGTGTCGTGTCCGAGATTTCTATCCACCTAAGAGAGAATGGACAGCATCAGAGAATGGACAGCATCTGCCTGCACAAAGCAAGGGCTTTAACATCTCAAGGGATCAGAGAGGAAATGGCCCTGCACAAGGCCAGCAGTTAAAGTGCTTCTCCTGTAAACCCCACCCCGGCCTGCCTCCCAGAGCCACCAGCACTGACAAGCTCGAAAGCAGCCTCACCACTCTTAAGAACATAAGAATGGCCATACTGGGTCAGACCAAAGGTCCATCCAGCCCAGTATCCTGTCCACCGACAGTGGCCAATGCCAGGCGACCCGGAGTGAGTAGACCCAACAGGTAATGATCAAGTGATCTCTCTCCTGTCATCCATCACCCCCCTCTGACAAACAGAGGCTAAGGACACCATTCCTTACCCATTCTGGCTAATAGTCATTAATGGACTTAACCTCCATGAATTTTATTTGTTTTAAACCTGCTGCCCACTAATTTCATTGGATGGCCCCTAGTTCTTTTATTATGAGAACAAGTAAATAACTTTTCCTTATTCACTTCCTCCACACCACTCAGAATTGTATATACCTCTATCATATCCCCCCTTAGTCTCCTCTTTTCCAAGCTGAAAAGTCCTAGCCTCTTTAATCTCTTGCTTTAACTAGCAGGGCAATTGAAGGAAGACAAGCTGTTGAGGGTGCTCAAACTCTTCCCTACAGCAGCTGCTGAAGGAAGCAGTGAAAGAGCAATATTGCGCCGAAGCGCCCAGCTCCCCGCCTCTCCCCGCAGGCAGCGCTCTGTGGATTGGTGCTGAGCTCTGGGACAGCTCAGGGCGATAGAAAGCAAGGAAAAGAAACGATCATGTTTGAATGGAATGACAGCTAGTGGCTAGTGCCAGCACAGTGCAGGCAGGCGCCACAGGAGCGTTACACATGTGCCTCAGTCCTGACCTGGCGTACCCCCTGCCGTTCCACTCCCAGGCCCCACACATTCAGCTCTTGAAACGCAACTCAGTTCTGAGCCGTTTCCACCCCTGAACCATCCACACTCTCATTGAGTGCAGGGTGTGTGTGGGGGGGAGGGTGTTGCAATGTGGACACATAGTGAGTAGGAAGAATCCCAATGACATCAGTTTACTTGTGAGCCAAGAGAGAATTTGGGCAGAGGTTTCCCCAGTTAAGAAACTTGGGCATCTGCCTACTGTGGCACCAAACTCCTTCCAATTAGCAGCATTTAGAACAAGTCTTGGAAAGGCCTGTCACAAGCCAGTGTCCTGCAAGAGACACGCCAGTAACTACAGAGCCACATACAAAGGCTTTTAGACGGAGTTATTAGACCAGGATCTTAGTTACCCAATAAGAGCAGCTGGAACGAGCAGAATTATTGCCCCAAAGAGAAAGGGGAATCCCTTCATGAAGTGCAGGCTTGCAGGGTAGAGAGAGTTGAACACTCCTGTGGCCACAAGTGCGCAGAGACCTTCCACGCAGGCAACAGAGGCAAAAAGAGCACCTGGAAGGACACCAAGGTCAGAGCTTAGCAATGAGGCTCCCCTTTTGGCCACCCTTAGACTGAACACACCTGACCATCTTGGTGCCTTTCAATAGGGCAATCTGGACCTTACTAAAACATTTCCACTCAGATCAGGAGGTGGCCCTTTTTCTCTGCAGTGCAGGTGCCAAGGGCTGAGGCAGGCATGATGGGTGAAGTTCAGCCCGAGTGTAAGTAGGATAATTCTACTGTCCTCCATGAGTTGCACTCACCACAGAGCTGAATTTGGACACTAAATCAGACGGACTGTGAATCCCACGAGGCAGAAACTAGCTAAATGTAAGTGCCAAGCACATTTTATCACTCAATAAATATTAAACACAGCAGAGATGCTGCAGGTTTAGTTTTAGAACCTTGGATCAGATTTACAATAGCTTCACTCCAAGAGCTGCTTGGAGGAACCAGCGCTTTCCTTTAATCCCTGGGAAGCTCTTTCTGGGCTGCACTGCACTAAGCCCCTCCTCCCCCCTCTCCTGACTCTGCAGTGGCATTTCCAGCCAGGCCCATGTAGAGGAGGCAGAGAGGCCCGGCTCTCCGCAGTGTTACAGAGGAGGGTAACCCTACGTCCTGTGGTCACATCCTTTAGTAGCGCTGAGTTCTTCCCAGTGTTGCCACCCTGGGTTACTAGTGTTTCCAGAGTTTATTTTTCAACCTGTTCTAACTCCTGTTCCCATGAAAGGTTTCGAGACCAGGGGGAGGTCATCAGTGACCCAGCTCCAAGCTTTAACCTGATGCTTTTCACTTTGACGACATCTTCCCCTGCACATTCTAGTCCCAAGTAGGTTCACTGTATTGCCTAGAAAAACTGCCCACAATGCTGCAGAATGACTGTCCTACACAGGCTGGGGATGTGTGCATGTGCCGGGGGAGGGATCAGAAGAGCGCTGAGTCTCCCTGCCGGGAGAGGCTGAGGCACACTCCTCGGGTTGTTTGGTTTTAATGGGTCACACGGACATCACTAGGTTGGATGTTTCAGGGCCTGCGGTGGGTTACACTGGTTGATCACTTACCCTGATCTTTCTCATCCACCAGTTTGGACAGCTTTGCCCGGATCACTGGAGTGGCTGCCATTGAAAGAAACAGGATGCCATAACCTGTGAGCGAGAAATAAAAGACACCCAGGAGGTTTCCTTACCTGTGCAATAACACTGCTAGCTTAAAACAAAACCACCCCACAAATAAAGCACTTGTAGCTGCCAGGGAGACTGCCATCCTCCTGCCCATTAGCCCATGTGCGCTCTTCAGCCCGCCTCCTTCTAGGGCCCCTTTGAGGGTAGCTTAAGATACCTTGTTTGTGTGGCTTTTGGTTGGTCTACAACTGTCTGTAGTGACTCCCTCTAGCTGCAGCACCACCACCTGGTGGTGACAGTAAATACAAGGTGTGTCAGGCCGGTGATCTCAGCAATTTTGGTATGTGGATACTTTGGAGACGTCTCCTCTGCCTTTCTGTCTTTCCAAGAGGATGCCATCCTCGCCTCCTCTCCTCACTCCTCTGGCAATTTTTAAGCTAGGACACTGTGCTACCTGGATATAGGGATTCAGCATCACCTGTGAACATCAGTGATGTTGTAGAAGCAAGAGAAATCACAACCAGGCCCGAGATGTTGGAGAGCAATCCTAACTCTGCTACCCAGGTGTCTTCAAGGCACAGCTGCAGCGCCCGCAGCCCTGCCAGGCTGCTCAGGTAAGTCAGGTAACTAGCCGCTGAGCCATAGCCAATCAGATCAGAGCCCCAGCAGAGAGGGGGGCTGAGCTCGTATAGGACAAAGATGTCCCTGGCTCCAAAGTGGATGGTGACAATGAGAAAGAAAATCAGAGAGTAGAGAGCGAGCTTCTGCCTGGATCTCTGGTGCCCTGGGGCTGCATACAGCCGGTACACAGACACATAGTGACTGACGGTGAACAGCTTGGCCGGTTTCCTCTCCTTCACCGATTCCTGGAGACAAAGGGCAGCATAGAGGGCCGTAGCAAGGCTGGCAGCAAACACGAGCCAGAAGGGATTGATGTAGCCCTGAGCTTTGAGCCACTGCCCTCCGATGACGCTGGCCAGCATGCCCGCCACGCCAAGGCACGCCTCCAGGATGGCTACACGGAAGGTACGGGAGCGCTGGTCACTGATATCAGCCACGTAGGCAAAGCAGCTGGCCAGGATCAGGTTGTAGTCCCCCATGAGGCCGCAAAGGATGCGCCCAAGCAAGAAGTAGCCAACATGCAGCCTCAGGTACATGACAAGGAGATAGACGGCAGCCTGCAAGGCCATGCCCAGGGCAGGCAGGATGAGTGCTGGGCGCCGACCCACGCTGTCACTCCACGGCCCAAAGAGAGTCACCGAGAAGAGACCCACGAAGAAGCCGGCCAAGTTGATGTAGAGGCTCCAATGGGAGGCCAAGGTCTCCACTTCCTGAGGCACAAGGACAGACACAGGCAGGTGAGGCCCCGGATGGCACAACATCTGTCCACCAAGGTCTATGTACCATGCCCATGGCCTGGGGGTCTGGGCCCAGGCCTGCAGACTGGCCTGGAGGTGCTGTAGTCTCCCAATGCCCAGCTTCCTCCCCGCCAGTGGTTCCCCCAGGAATTGAAATTAGGGGGGGGGGGGTCGAATTTATGGGGGGGTGGTCACTAAATTGGCATGTAACTAGTTCACAAATCTGGGGGGGTTGGGGAAATTCAGAGGGGTGCACACCCCCCTAGGGGGGTTGTGGGGAAATCACTGCCCGCTCGGCCTGGCTCCGGGCACAAGGGGGTTGTGGGGCAGCCATGAACCGTGTGTGCTGGGGCCACCACAAGCCAGGGTAGGCAGCAGCCCCAGCACCCCCCGACAGCATCGCGCTACTGTCCCGCGCCGCTCGCCCACCTGCTGCCGGGGGTCCCCCGCGCCGCCCCGCGCCCCTCGCCCACCTGCTGCCGGGGGTCCCCCGCGCCGCCCCGCGCCCCTCGCCCACCTGCTGCCGGGGGTCTCCCGCGCCGCCCCGGGTCCCCCGCGCCGCCCCGCCCACCTGCTGCCGGGGGTCCCCCGCGCCGCCCCGCCCACCTGCTGCCGGGGGTCTCCCGCACCGCCCCGCCCACCTGCTGCCGGGGGTCCCCCGCGCCGCTCGCGTTGCCGCAGCCGGGCGAGCCGCTGGGCGCGGAGCCGTTGTAGCCGAGCTCGGCCCCGAGCCGCTCCCACAGGTACTGGGTGCAGAGCGGGCCCTGCAGGCCCAGCGCCAGGGTGCCCAGGAAGAGAAGCGGCTCCACCGCGGGGGCGGCCCGGGGGCAGCGCGCGGGGCCCGGGCTGTCGGCCATAGCGGGGCCCGGCGGAGCGCGGCGCGCCGCCCGCCCAGGCAGAGGCAGGAGGCGGAGGGGAGGCAGGCCCCGCCCGGAGGGGACGGCGGAGGGCCGCGGCTGCCAGGCGCCTCCCCGCCAGGCCCCCCAGCCGGAGCCGCCTCTGCTGGCCGACGGGGAGCGCGGAGCAGCATCCATGGGGGGAGCGCGGGGCTGCCCCGCGGGCTGCGGACAGAGAGCCCCTAGGCTCCGGGCAAGGCGCCCAGCCCTGCCCCGCCCCTCCACTAACCCCCGGGCCATGCCTAGGATCTGCCCTTGCCCGCCTGCCTTTAACCCCGGTCCCCTCGGCTCGGCTCTGCCCGGCTCTGCCCTCCCTACCCATGTGCGCAGCTTCCACTTTAGTTCATTCCCCTTTTGGGGAGCGAGGCCGTACAGCGACTGGGGGCCAGGAGTCACTGCCTTGACCCCTTCTCAAAACTCCCTCTGCTTTGGAAAAGTTACGAAGTAGCCAAAGGGGAACAACAGAAAAGTGAAACTAACAACCCCTTAACCCTTAGACATTCATTCTGTTGCATTCAGTGGCAGGAGAAGGGGTGAAAACAGCTGTCAGCATTTCTGGTTTTGTCAAAGAAGGAACACACAAGTTTTGCTGAAAACAAAAGCTTTGCAAAAGTCTTGAGTTTTGAAAAGGGCTGTTTTTAAATGGGGGGGAAAGTTGTAAAGAATAAATTGCATTCAGCTCTAATTATCTCTTTCTCTAGGATCGTATATGGCAGCCAGCACAGTGCTAGGTGAGCTCTTCCAGTCAAGGTAGGATTCCAGTTCCACAGGGGTAGAGCCTGCAGAGCAGGGATGAAATTTCAAAAGCACCTAAGACAGGTCCAGACCCATAAAAGCATTTCAGTAGAAATTAGGGGCCTAAATACCTTTGTAGATCTGGGCCCCTCTGATTTTGGAATCTGAGGGGAAAGGGGAATGTTGTAAGCGATCAAATCAAGGAACTGTTCTTGGTAGTAAAGGTAAGCACATGTGCAAGTGTTCTGAGGATCAGGGCCTAATTTACATTCTGTTACACATTATGTTGGAATTGGTACTGTCTCTTTTTTGGGCAACAAATACTTACATTTATGCCATGAAACTTCCTCCCTACTTTCTCCTTCCTATTAGTTCATAAGCTAGTTTTGATGAACACAGGTTCAAAATAAAAAACAAAAGCCTGTTATAGATTTTCTTACAAATCGAGGGCCTAAATTAGTGATCAACACGAGAAATCCAAGTGACTTCAGTGTGTTTCTAACCATTTGCAGGACTGTGCCCTGTCTGGTGATGAACTAATTAATCTTCAATGACTTAATGAATCAACAAGAAGTGAATTTGCATAGTTTTATTGATGAAAAAGTTAAGATTTTATCTTGGCCAGGTTTATGATTAATCTTCAACAAGCTGATGATGAAATGTTTGACACTGAATGAGTTTGTTACAGGCTAGCTATCAGATTAATGACCATGACAATAAAAAAATCTGTTTCAGCAATTTTACCACAAATGATATAATTGTGTTTGCTTATGAAGACTTTCTGTATTTCATGTACTTCTTGGTGGCAAAAATAATGTATGTTGCAAAGCTAAGGAGATGGAACTTTAAACATTCACATTTTTCTATTTCTTATAAACAGAATCACAGAACTTACTTTTGTGTCACCACATAGCATTCAACCACATTCACGTTAGTGACTGGTGAATACATTTAAGATAAACTGACAATTTATTAAAATGTTTTCCCCTTAAGGTTTTCTCCCCTCTCAAAGAACAGCTGTAAAAGGAAGTTATAGTTAGTAACTGAAATAAACAAAAGTCTGGAGAGTCAGACTGTTGTTAAGATTATTCAGGAATAATTGCAATTCAGATATAATAAGCTCGGATTCCCTCCGAGACCTTTTCCATTTGGCTTATTCCAAACACCTTGTCTAGTACTGGGAGAACATGTCATTCCAAAACATTCAGTCTGACTCTGGATTTTGTCACTCAGGCTCCTTTTTTGGCATACAGCAAAGCTACGCTGAGTTGATCAGACTCAAGCATAGGGAGTGGGTATAGGGCATTGCACTCACCCAAAGTTACACGTAAGATAACCTCTTCCTTTATATGTTACATTGCATTTGCTGTACATTACACCACACAGTTTTGGATTGGCTTGGTTACTTTGCAGGAACCAATCCCATACAGTGTGCTCTGTCCATGTGGAACCTGATCTTTATATTCCAGGTTTATCTTGTCCATAGTCCCTAGCATCAAGCTGTTGCTTCTTGTCTAGCTAGCACAGAAATCCTGGACTCCCAGCATACTGTTTGTCAAGCCCCTATTTACAACTTAAACTTCCATTCATCTTCCCAATTATGCCCACTAAGAAATAAAGCCAAGTTACTTATGTCAAGCCAGGCCTACATAATATATGAAATTATTTTTAAAGGCTGAATATAACTTAGCAACTTTAACTTGTGGCAGTTTTCAGCTGAGTTACTTTCAGATTTGAGGATATTTAAATAACATTCATCTTCCCTCCAGCCTGGCTGCATCTGAAAATATTTAAACCTGTTTACCTGGAGAATGGTGTATTTCAGGAAAGTAAAAAATGCTGGGTCCTTGAAAGCTGAGGAAAGCTCAATTCAAAGCAATGTACTGTCTGTGTGTAGACTCTTGCATAGTGCACATATAAATTCACTGGAATGGCTACCCCAAGGTGGGTAACATCTCCTCGCAAGTCTGCATAGCAATTCACAATGCAGGAGGAAGACAAGTCATTTTTGAGGCTGTCTGTCCCTCAGAAGAGCATGTTGCTGGGTCCTTTGCTATCATCTGACATTTCAGACTCTGGCCTTTAGATAAGCATTGGAGTGAGCTGTTCTGCTCTCTAGTTTATGTAACTGGGCCAGATCCTCAGCTGGTGTAAACTGTTGTTGCTCCACTCAAGTCAATGAATATATGCCAATTGGCACCAGCTGAGAATCTGGCCCACTGTATTCCTTCCCCTCCATCCCCCCATAGGGTCTCACTGGTGCTGCTGAATGCTGATCCCCTCAACTACAGGTCAAAACCCCCAGGCCCTAGACTAGAGCTAGGGCAAGGCCCTGTTGTCCTTCACTTCAGGGGGATGACATTATTGCTGGAGATGTTAATCTTCAAAAAGAGCCTGAGATTTAGAATTCTTGTATGTGTTTGCACAGTATTTTTGTAGTTCAGCAACTAGAATGGAGAGGAAGGCAAGGAAGAGTCTATCCTGAGCCTCCAGCGGATATACAGAAATAGTAGGTTATCCTTCTTTTGAGGGAGAATAATGTTTGTGTCTCTACCCGTGCTGTTGCTTTCCCCAGGAAGCATATGCAGCTTTTACCCACTAACCACAAGCTCTGGATGGAGAGAGCTGCAGGATCCTAATTCCACTATTGCCAAATGGCACCACCAACTCACCTCTCAGCAGGCAGACACCCATGTACGGCACCTCATCTCAGCCAGAAGAATTGTGGGAGCTTTGGTGGCAATAAGGTGGAAATGGAGCTTTCAGGGATGTGTGGCTATGGAGGAAGAAGAAGAATTTGTAAGCTGAGGTCTTTTTGCACTGTCATTTCTGTCCCAGAGAGAGGCCTGCATCTGAGAGCTGACCTTCCCACTAGCCACAGAGAGCTGGGAATAAAACTCCCTTTTGGAGTCTGATTGCAAACTTAGGAAATAAAAGAGAAATTACTTTGCCATTGGTTAGTCTCCTGGTTTATAATACTTAAAAAAATAAAATAAAACGCCCCTCTTCCCTACCACCAATGCACTCAGATACTGTACAATGGGGGTTCTCAACCTTTTTCTTTCTGAGGCCCCCCCGCCAAATATGCTATACAAATTCCACGGCCCACCTGTGCCACAATAACTGGTTTTCTGCATATAAAAGACGGGGCTGGCATTAAGGGGTAGCAAGCAGGGCAACTGCTGGCACATGATGGCATATATCACATTGGTAGATGGGCAGGTGAACGAGCCCCTGATGGTGTGGCTGATGTGGTTAGGTCCTATGATGGTATCACTTGCACATCTACCAATATGATATGTGCCAGCAATGCCCCTCTGCCATGTACATTGGCCAAACCGGACAATCTCTATGCAAAAGAATAAATGGACACAAATCAGACGTCAAGAATTATCACATTCAAAAACCAGTCTGAGAACACTTCAACCTCCCTGGACACTCAATAACAGACTTCAAAGTGGCAATTCTTCAACAAAAAAGCTTCAAAAACAGACTCTGGTTCCCAGCCGCCCCGGAGAGGGGCGAGCCTCTCTGGACACCACAGTGGGCGGAGCCGGCGAATCCTGCGCCCGCCCCTCAGAGGTCAAGGCGCACAGGGCCGGCTCCAGGCACCAGCCGACCAAGCACATGCTTGGGGTGGCACCTTGCAAGGGGCGGCGCTTGGTTTTTTTTTTTCCTTCGGCGGCAGCGCTCGGGGTTTTGGTTTTTTTACTTCGGTGGCGGTGCAGGGCTCGGAGGAGGGGGGGTTGTTTTGGCGGCTCGGGGGAGGGGAGGGAGGTTGTTTCAGCGGGGCAGCTCGGGGGAGGGGTGTGTGTTTCAGCGGGGCGGCTTGGGAGAGGGGAGGGGGGTTGTTTCGGCGGGGCAGTGCGGGGCTCAGGAGAGGGGGTTGTTTCAGTGGGGCGACGCGGGGCTGGGGGAGTTATTTCGGCAGCATGGGGCTCGGGGGACGGGGATTGTTTCAGTTCGGGGCTTGGGGGGTTGTTTTGGCGGGGCGGCGCGGGGCTCGGGAGAGGGGAGGGGGGGTTGTTTCAGCGGGGCGACGCGGGGCTGGACGCCACCCTGACCCCGGTACCCGTAGAGGGGGAGGTTGGAAGTAGCCCGGGGGCGGCCGACCCAAGTCTTGCTGCAACACTTCCGGAGCCGATGTCAGTGTGTTGCGGCCAGGATCCCCACTGACACAGCAGCGGGTTTTCTGCCGCTGCTAGGGCCCCGGACTGGGACGCAGTGGAGTGGGTGGGCCTGCGTCCCCCCTGCCACCCAACGGGCAGGTGGCCGTCTCCCCCTCTCCCAGGTCCTCCGGAGCCAGGGCCTGGGCTTGCCACAACCGCTACTGTTTGCTCAGCCCCTGCCTGAGGGCCTGAACCCTGACTGTTTGTTGCCCCGCCCTGACCCAGGGCCTGGGCTTATTAATGAACTATTTGCTCAGCCCTTGCCTGAGGGCCTTAGCCATTGATGGTTTGTTGCCCCGCCCTGACCCAGTGTCCGGGCTTGCTAACAGCGAATTGTTTGCTCGGCTCCTCTCTAGGAGGGCCTGAGCTGCTGACTGACTACTGCACAACCAAGCTAATTCCCCGACACACCTGACTGAACTAGCGGGGAGGTCTGGTTCCCAGCCGCCTTGGAGGGGGGGCCAAAACCCCTACAGCCTCCAATGAGAAACTATAGACCTGGAATTAATTTACAAGCTGGACACCATCAAATTAGGCCTGAATAAAGACTGGAAGTGGATGGGTCACTACAGGAACTAAAAAAAACCCCCAAAACTAATTTCCCCATGCTAATTTGCCCCATTGTTACTCACACCTTCTTGTTAACTGTTTGAAATGAGCCACCCTGATTACCACTACAGAAGTGATTTTTCATCCTGTTGATAATAGCCCACTTCAATTGAATTGTCTTGACCCCCCACTTGGTAAGGTGACTCCCATCTTTTCGTGGACTGTTTTATATATCTTCCTACTGTATTTTCCACTCCATGCATCTGATGAAGTGGGTTTTAGCCCACGAAAGCGTATGCCCAAATAAATGTGCTAGTCTCTAAGGTGCCACAAGGCCTCCTCGTTGTTTTTGCTGCTACAGACTAACACAGCTCCCCTCTGACACCTGTCTCCCAGACAGTGTCCAGGAGTGGTGATTACACGATGTGCAGTCATTAAAGCAGAGCTCCTGCAGCTGTATTTCACTTCAAGTGCAAGTTCATGAATCAATGACTGATTTCTAGAGCTTGTTTCTCTCCTTGGCCTGCTGCACTGACAGACAGCGCCTTGTGTATCCACCGGAATGCACTGCCCCTCATCGACTGCAGGGCATTGTGGACAGGCCAAGAACTGCCCTGACGGGGATGTTGGGCCTGTAGGACCTAGTGCTCCTGCTCCCAGAGCGCTAGGGCTGTAATTCCATCTCTGATGGGGTGAGGGTTTCTTGTCGTTTGAATTTTAACCTGGTGGTTTTTGCTGTCACAAAAAACCCTGGATGGAATCCCAGCTGCCTTAGTGTTTGAGGGAGAGGCCATACTTTCCATACAGACTTTCCTGAACTCCAGCTGGAGTATTACATACATGGATATGCGCCCTAATCATTTGAAGTATTTTATTAAAACAAAATTCTGAACGGACTGTAGAAGAAGGGTTCTCACCTTCTGTAGGATTTCCCCCATTCAGGGACTGACATTTTATGATGAAAGATAGGAACGTTCGCTGTCTTTGTCCATTCAGATTGACTGCTAGCAGAAAAGTGAGCACATCTGTTTTGCTGTAGGATATTTGAATGTGCTCATGACCACCCTTCCCTTTGTAGTGACATGAGACTGGTTGGGAATGGGCCACAAGGAGTTAATTCTCCGCAGAATTTATCAAGCATCAGAAAGATTTCCCTTAGAAAGTTCCTGGTCTGTCCTTCCTTCTCTGCCCCCTCCTTTCTTTGTTCTCTTTTCCCTTTCACTCTGCTCACGGTTCTAAAAACAACACCCTACCTGCCAAGGTCAAGGTTTAATGTTTCAGAGCCTTTATATAGTGCCCATGAACAGACCTGTGCACCTTTCAGCACTGGGCTAGTTCCAGCACCATGACTGCTGTGTGGGGAGTGATTGTGACCCACAGGAATTACCTGATTGCTTTGCTAGTACCTTTTCTGCTTCTTCCTCTCCCGCTGCTCATTCCTACCCAGGTAAGAACTCTTAACTGCACTACGAGACTCCGAGTTATTTGGAGAGCACCAAGCGGGAACCCCAGGTCCCTTCCCTGATTCACTTCCATTGTTTCTGAGCTGGACAGTTACCTTTCCAGCTAAGTCCCCTTAGACCACTGATGGGGCACCTGGAATACTACAGCAACGAGGACCTCGCTGGATAGACAGACTTGTAGGTCTATCATGAAAATGTGTCACTGAATTACAGTAAAAATTTAACTTGCTTCAGATGATGGCCCTGATTCAACAAAGCATTTTTGCACGTGCTTAAAGTCCATACCTATGTGCCTAACCTTAAGCACATGCTTAAATGCCTCCTGAGTTGAGGCTTATATATGCTCAACTTTTAACTTCCCTCCTGATTTTCTCAAAAAATTCCTTTTCTCCTATTTTTCAACTGTTGTCTTGAGACAGAGGAAACTGTCAGGATTTTTTGTTTTATAAGTCAACAGGACAAGGCGTTTCTGAGCTATGGGACAAAAATAAGGGGTGTTTCACTTTTTAAAAAGTTTTGGAACTTTTTTTCTTTTGGAAAATTGTTTTTAAAGAATGATTTGGTTTAGAATCTTCAAAAGTCCTGGGGGACATTTAGTGTTTATGATTACTTATGACAAAGTTAAGTTCAAATCTTGGAATTAGTCACTATAGACTTTTAAATTCTGATCATGCCAAGATATTCCAGAGGACTTTAAAAACTTTGCCAAAAGTCTGTTAAAGTTTAGAAGTTCTGCTAGCAGAGTGCAGCCCACACAGTATGTAAACTCTGTCAAATAAGCCACACTGGTTCGGGGAGGCTACAAACTCTGCTGGCAGGATTTGATTTGGATACTCTTTTGTCTTGTGTTTCAGTTACACCTATAATATAGCACAATATAGTATCTCTAGCAGAAAAAATATAAACATCAACATCCTTTTCACATAATTACACACACAAAAAATGTGAAAACAAATTGGAGAATTGTTCTGAATTCAACAAAATGAAATTCAATAAAGACAAGTGCGGAGTACTTCACTTAGGAATCAAATGCACAACTACAAAATGGGGAATAACTGGCTAGGTGGGTGGTAGTACTGCTGAAAACCATCTGGGGTTATAGTGGATCAGAAATTGAATACAAGTCAGCAATGTGATGCAGTTGCAAAAAAGGCTAATATTCTGGGGTGTATCAGCAGGAGCGTTCTATGTAAGTCGAGGGAGGTAATTGTCCCATCGTACTTAGCTGGAGTACTGTGTCCAATTTTGAGCACCACCCTTTAGGAAAGATGTGAACAAACTAGAGAGAGTCCACAGGAGAGCAACAAAAATGATAAAAGGTTTAGAAACCCTGATCAATTTGGAAAGATTAAAAATGCTGGGCATACAGTAACTCCTCACTTAAAGTCGTCCCGGTTAACGTTGTTTCGTTGTTACATTGCTGATCAATTAGGGAACAATCTCGTTTAAAGTTGTGAAATGCTCCCTTCTAACGTTGTTTGAAGGCTATCAATTGCGGCAGTCCCAGCCTCCCGTCTCCCAGTTCCAACCTCTCCCTCGGTTCCTAGTCTCAGGCTCATCTCCACCCCAGGCTCTTCTTTTCCCAGCTACTCCCAGTTTCTCTCTTCCCTACTCCTCCCCACCCCCCCCCGACCAGTCCCACTAGACTCCTTGTCCCAGTCTAATCCTTGCCCTCCCCCACTTCTGGCTTGTGTTCTCCTTACATTCGAATCAGAGGATTTCCTCCTCCATGCTTCATTGGTGCCAGCAATTGAGTCGTTGAGAGCACAAAAGACAGAGATTCCTGGCTTGCGGTTCCAGTGCCCAGCCTGGAGCAGCCTTTACAGGAAAGTCTGGTTTGGCACCTCTAGCCCAGTCTGCTCAGAACTAGGAGCTGTGAGAGACTCGAGGGTGGTATCTTCTTTGATTTTTAGCAACTAAAATCTCTGAAGTCTCTACTTAGCATGTGGGAACTGCAATTTTACAAAGGTTTATAACTGGGCCAAATTTGGATTTTCAAGGGACAGCACAAGGCACACCCCTGAGACAAATACCAAGTTTCAGCTTCCTGCTCCAAAGCAGAGGGAGCGGGGTGTGTGTGTGTGCTAGAGCTGTTCAAAAATGGTCTCAAGAATTTTTTTTAACATGGACAAAAAATGTATTTTTCCCTAGCCTTGTTCTCAGAAATGGCTGACTCGTTTTGGCTGAAATTTTACATAAAACTTCAGCCTGATGCCATCAGCTGGCATGTAAAATTTCAGCCCGAATGGTTAAAGTTTGGCAAAGTTATGAGCAACTGAAAACAGGGTCTTATAATGGGATGTGGTGCACAAGCTTAATAGTAGCAGGTGCCACCAGTCTGCCTATAATAATATATTTAAATACTTTCTTTAAAAAGTTAAAGAAATTCACAGACAAAACACTGTGTATAGAGAGTCTGGCTCTAATTTAATACCATTACATGGAGATAACGTTATTAGATGTTGCAATGATCAAAATAAAGTAAATGCGTGAAAGTGTAAAAACTCAAAGGTCCGGATATGGAAGCATCCTGACCTCTAACTCGGTCAACATCATTCCGCTCCCTGTCCACCAGCACTCTCTTTCCTCAGCCACCAACCTGCACCAACGCCAATATGGACCCTAAGCTATCAATTCCATCTGGTAAAATACAATAATGATATAAAGAACCAGAGCACTTCAGTTATCTGTACACTGGCGTTATGAGATTCTACCCTAGCTCACCAGAAATCCCAGCAGCTACTATACTGTAGATACAGATCTCCCCAGCACATATGGGGCACTGCCCCAAATAGACACAGACCACTGTTAAAGATTTACGCCTTATTTCTAATTTGAATTTGTCTGGCTTCAGCTTCCAGCCACTGGTTCTTGTTCTGCCTTTCTCTGCTAGACTGAAGAGCCCTTTAGTAGTATTCCTTACGTCATCCAATCCTAAAACCGAACTTCGCTCTCCTTGATAATCTGTACCTTATCCCCTGATAACCAGAAACTTCTATGCTTAAACTCTGTCCCATTATTTTTATTTTTAACATTATCTTAATAAAATTTTTAAATCTGTTAGTTTCTCCCCATGAAAGTATTGACGAACTGTAATCAAGACACCTCTCAATCTTTGTTTTGATCAACTAAGAGCTTGATCTCTTTAAGTCTCTCCCTGTGTAAGGCATTTTCTCCATCCCTCAAATCATTTTTATGGCTCTTTTCTGCCCCTCTCTGATTAAAGTTTTTGGATGTCCAATCTGAGACACCTTAATGGAGCCTGATTTTCAGAAGACAGGCACTCAGCTGTCTCTGAAAATCATGCCCCTTGAACATCTCACCCAAAATCTCGTCACTTTGAAAATGTTGGTCAAAGAGCCCAGTCTGAATCTTTTACTCTCCAAAATATGGACTCAGTGGAATATCCCACATACATGTAATCCTCTGACATGATTCAGGTGCCTCTGCAGAGAGCAGGTAGTCAGGATACAGGCAGATGAGAGTTCAAGATGTGAGGAACCTTAACTTTCAACGATGTATATATAATTGTGGTATTTTAATACTTTCTTTTTCTTATTAGTATTACAGTAATAGCTATTTACAACCTCAACTAACTGAATAATGGTTTTGTCAGCAAGTATTTTGTAGGTCTGATTTCTCGGTCATTTGCATGCCAAGATTTTTGATTGTTATTATTTGCATTGCAGTGGCACTCAAAGGCCCCAGTTAGGTTCTGGGCCCATTGTGCTAGACACTGTATAAATACAGACAAAGCAGTGCTCCCTGCAGTCTGGGGGATCCCCACTCTGGGACCGTATAAGCCACAAACATGTAGAAGTATAACGGAAAGAAGACACAGAATACATAACTACGTAAACGTTTTTCTAACAGGGTAAAGTGAAGCAGCGAGAAAAGTAGTTACTGAAATTAAATGGGACTTAACTCAGATAACTGCTTATGTGGCTGGGGAGTGGGATCCAGAACTTTTCACAACTACATCCCAGCTTCAAACCCAGCCAAAGTTGGCAGTGCCTGGAAGTAACCATTTTATCAGGTCTTTGGTATCTCTTGTGGAAAGATTTGGTGAATCTCAATTCAGTGTCCCCAAGGGCACCAACTGGCATCTATCTGCAGTTCAGCAGAGGCCAGGGACTGACTAGGCCATGGAGAGAGACAGAATATTTCTGACCCTCCAAGTCTAAACGTGGCCTTTACAGGTTAAGATTGGGCACACTGCTGGGCCATATGGGAGAAGCTTGCACTCTTACATTGGCCCAGCAGTGCATCTTCAGTGTACAGGGCTGTCAAGCCGACACCTTACACTAAAAGGGAAAACAAAACAAAAAACCAAGGGGAAGGGGCAGAGATGTCTGATCCCTCACAATTAACCAGCATACCTTCTTAGTAATTAACTTGCCCCATTGGGAGATATGGATGGGGCCCTGAGATAAACTGTTGCGTGAACAAGGGTAAAAAAACCAGAATGATAAAGGCTTTGTTTAAAGCCAAAGGAAGGAGAAATTGACAAAGATAAAAAGACAAATAATCAACACCACACAGAAACCCAGCCATTGAGCCGAGTCTGATGCCTCGAGCTTCACTAGACCATCTAATCTGATAACTAGCTTTGACTTCGAAGGAGGGTGTAAACTTTCACCTCTCCGTCTGTCTCTTACACACGTCTCAAAGGATTATATCCTGAATGCCAGCCTGGTGGTCACGGGGTCTCCTGGAGCATGAACAGGATTTGGAGCAGTAGCAGGATGTGCAAGATCTGGAGTGGAGGGTGTGTGAATGGAGAAAGAAGTAGCTCTGTCCTGGGGGATAACTGATGGCCCTGCTGGTTGCCAATTGCACTGATATCCCTTTTCCAGGCCTCCAGACAGTTTATATTTTTCATTTTTATAAATCCCAATGGAGTAGGATGTGGGGGAATGTTCTGAGGAGAGAGTCTAAACCAAGGCCTATAATCACTGAATTCTTCACCGTCCCTGGGTCGGAGCTGTACAATGTGAAATGTTATTGGCCCCCCTATACGCCCCCTTTCCTCTCACTATGTTCCTGACAAGCTTTACTGGAGGTGACCCTGTGCAGGTGGAATGTGCCAGCATCCCAGGACTTGCCAGGGATTCTCACTGACAGCTTTGCCAAGAGACCCCCGTGGCTTCTCACAGGAACACTAAATGGGAGCGATGGATTAATCAACACTGGGAAACTCCAATTAACGTTCGGCTTGATGGAATATTTAACTAGGGAACTTCACTTTTTAAAGTTTCTGTGGTTGCCACTGAATATGGTGGGCCAAAATCCATCCTTTCCTCTCCTCAAAAATCCCTCTCTTCCCCCCATGCCTGTTGCTGAAACCCTTATCCAGGACCTGGTAATCGCTACCTAAAGTACTGCAACTTCCTACTCTCCGGCCTACTCAATCTCACCTTTCATCCTTCCACCACACAAGCTCTCCATCTCTTTCCATGCCATAGTCATGCTTGCCTCTTGCTTTCCTGGGCCTTCGTGGGTCTGTCCGTGCCAGCTTCTCAGCTCTTGTCTAGTGCTATTCCTTCACTTGGACCCTGTGCTCAGACCATTCTGTCCCACTCCCTTTAGAGCATTCTCCAGAAGATCTCTGGGCTGACTCCCATACTACCAGATAATCTCAATCCTATCTCCTTGATTCCAGATTCCACATAACTCTTTCCTCCTTCAAATCCCTCTGCAAACTCCCTGCTAGTCATACTTTCCAGCATTGACCCACACTTCTGTTCCAGTTGCAGAATGAGGGAGATGTAAGCCAACTCCCCTCAGTCCCCAGCACAAGGCTGATTCCTTCGGCCTCAGGCACCATTGTGTTACCACCTGAGGAACTACACCGAAATAAATGCAGGCATGTTGTCATAAAAACTGAAGTAACGCACTGGTAAATCAGACCCCTTGTCTGGAGAGGGCACCCTGCAGCCCATAGTCCCTTCCTCTCTGCATTATCCCACCCCGAGGAAAGAATCCCCATGCAACCTGCTATTTCAGATCACCCTGAGGTCTTGAATCGTCTTCCAGAGCAGAAGTAAGCCAAAGTCCCCTGGCGAAAGGGTAGGGTACAAACATTGGGATTGTTTCACCGTGGGGAAGGAAGAAGCTTTTGGATAATTTTGTGACTTGCAAAGGGCATTTTACAACAATACAAAATAAAAAAAGAAATCCCAGTGATTAGGAACTGAAGTTGAACTGTGATTATAGTTTGTCAATTAGCCTGTGCAAAGGCTGTGGCTAGCTGTGAAAAATCAAATGAAAAGGAAACATATGATGATTTACAATGCTAGAAATCAAGGCTGCGGAAGCCAATCAGAGTTTATCTGGGCCACTGCATGAAACACGCCGGGAGAAAAGTGAACTGGACCAATGACTAACTGAGTTGTTCAATCATTCAAAGACAGAAGTAAATCAGGGAGAAGTTGCTACCATCAGCAAAATCAAGGAGTCAGAACTGCCAGCCTCTTATCTGGGCAGGGTTCAAAGTCATTGATTGATTTCTTGTTCTGTGTATACGTTTTGCTTTTCCCTATAAAGGCTCTTCCACAAGGTCACCGTATATGGCTGCCCCCTTATTTCTATCCCAGATCTCTGACAAGGTCACTGAATGCTTTGACCTTTTCTCCATGACAGGAGGCAGATAACTGGGATCTGTTCCCCTTCTCTACCTGGGGCACAGTTGGGAAAAAGAGGCTAGAAGCAGGCCTCTGACTGAATGCCTAGTAAGAGGGTATGAATAAGTCTCGGTCAGCTGTGCATTGTGCTCTGATCGTGTGCGCTCTCTTTCAGGAAGCCCGATGTGGTTATGTTATCATCCTGATGGCGCTGTTCTGGTGTTTGGAAGTCCTGCCATTGGGTGTTACTGCCCTCTTTCCTGTCGTGCTATTCCCGCTGATGAACATCATGGATTCAACTAAAGTAAGAGATCTGGGTCTTACCTATGTATGTGTCCATCAATCTCTCTGTCTCGGTGTGTCTGGGTGTCTCTCATCTGGTCCGTCTGCAGGGACAGGATGGCTCCAACATGCAGTGTTGAAGAGGAGGAAACTGCATGACTGGCACCCAGAGAGAAGGCTCACAAAACAAAGAATTTCTCTGCCCACCTGGAATGAATGCTGGGTCCGGCTCCGGAAGTGAAACCAAAGGAAAATTATTAGCAGTATGGGATGCATGTAGCCTGCATAACTGTCTCTGACCCTCCTTCAGCAAATGTTCTCTCTCTGACTGTTTTCTCTCCTCTGTTTTCTGTTACAGGTCTGTATGGAGTATCTGAAGGACACCAACATGCTCTTCATCGGGGGGCTGATGGTGGCCATTGCTGTTGAACACTGGAACCTACACAAGCGCATCGCCCTGCGGGTCTTGTTAATCGTTGGGGTCAGACCAGCCCTGTGAGTGAGAACCTCAGAAGTGTGTGTGTGGGGCAGGGGTGGGCTTTGTCAGTGAGAAGACCAGATTCCACCCAGGGAAGGAGTTTGGAAATCTTTTCGTTCCTGATTCAGGAAAGCACCAAAGTACATGCTGACGTTCATCATTTAAGAGCTTTCTTGATTCGCGCCCTTTGTTTGCATTTGGTTCTCTTCTCGTTTCAGCCAGAAGGGTATGTGGGGCTTGGAAATCTCCTGTGTGAAGTGTGATATGAGTCATGAACTCCTGTGTTCTCCGATATGGACTGCAGCCAGCTCTCTTTTTCCCCCCTTTCTATATATTGGCTGGAAGGACTGATTAATCGGAAATATTTAATATTATGTAGCTAAATGACAGTGAGAAAGGGAACATCATAACCAGAACCATAGAAAAGCACTGTGTGATTACAAACCTGGAGTGGGGACTGGGGTATCTGTGTTTAAAGATTAGAAAACCAGGGGCAATTTGGTTTTGAAATGATAATTGTAAGGCAAAATTACAGAGGTCTATAAAATATACAGAGAAAGCTATATGATCCTATCTACTTTGTCCCTACCACAAGAACAAGGGAACATTTGAGGGCGTTATAAGACAATAGGATAAAAATAAATAAAACCCAAAACACTTTTGTACACAATTTGTAATTAACTTGTGTATCTCATTGCTGTAAAATAATGTAGTAAGATCCAAAGGAGGACTAGACTTTTATATGAATCAGAACAGAATCTGCAGTGATAAGAGGTGGGATAAATTACAAAGATTATTGATCCTCAAACTTAAGAGTGTTAACTGATCACTATCTGGTCTCAAAAATAAATTCTTTCCCAGGCGACAGAGTTATACGATTAGCTGTCCCCCCCGGCCACTATCATCCCAATTTCAGATCTGCTCAGCTGGGCAAACTTCATCTCATCTTGTGTTAAGGGCCCTCTGCCCATGCATGGCCTTGGTACCATTCTGTAAGGATGATCTGCGTGGGATGTACTGTACATTACAAGCCAAAAGCTTTGTGCTGCTATTCTCCCCTAGTGCTAATGGCAGGCACTGTACTTCGGTTCCTAACAAAGAGAGCTCTCTGTCCACGGAGATCCACCACTGGAAAGGCTCACCCTGGCCGTGCCCTGTACCCCAGCCCAGGACACATTAGCTAGTCAACAGCTAATTAAAGCATTTCTCCAGAGGAACAGGAGCTGACAGAACAGTCTTTATACCACAATAAAATCTACACAGAATTCTAGCCACAGCATGGAATGGTCTTCAGAGCCTGTCAAACACTGCCTCTCCTCCTCGTTTCTCTCCATCCTCTCCTAGGCTCCCTCTTGTTCCCTGCCTTTCATCCTCCCTCCTCCCCTGAGAAGAATCCTGGGCTAGTGGTGAATTTACATGCAAACAAAATCCAGGCCATTAAGTGATTGAGAGAATTGAAGACAATTTTGTTCTTCTTTGTGCTCGGGGGGGGGGGGGGTGGGGGTGGGGGGGAGAGAAATGGAATAATGGAGCACTGTGAGGGAAGACTGTGTGCCCTTGACTTCTGAAGTGAGCGTCACATCAGTCCTCTTCATTGCAGGCTGATTATGGGCTTCATGTCTGTCACTGCTTTCCTGTCCATGTGGATCAGCAACACTGCCACCACTGCCATGATGATACCAATAGCCCAAGCTGTACTGCAGCAGCTGAACAGGCCGGAGCAGGACACCAGCCCAGTTGGGCATGTGGCTGAGAGCATCAACAAAGCCTTCGAGCTGCAGGAGGTGCCAGAGAAATCAAATGCTTCTCAAGAGACACAAAAACAAGGTGCGTAGCTGTAGGTGTTTTCTTCTTTAGGGTAATGGAGGATATGCAGGTGCCTTCTCCATCTCCACCTTAAGTGCTTCTGGACTCAACATTCATCCCTGCTTCTAAATTTTAACTTCTTAAGGGAGGAAGATGTCTGGCATCCAGACTATATCAGAGAAGATTTCTGATATGAGAGAACTCTTTTATCTAGCAAAAAAAGGTAGAACAAACCCACTGGACTGAAGCTGAAGTCAGAAAAATTCAAACCGGAAATAAGGTGCAAATTTAAAGTGAGGGTAATTAATCACTGGAGTAACTTTCAGAGGGAGGTATCAAATTCTCCATCACTTGGATTCCCTAAATCAAGTTGGTTGTCTTTCTAAAAATATACTGTACCTCAACCACAAATTATTGGGGCTTGATACATGGATGGCAGCGTGCAGTTCTCTGGCCTGTTTCATGAAGGAGGTCAGGTTGGAAGATCACGATGGGTACTTTGGATCATGATGGATCACTACTGGCCTTAAAATCTATGAATTTGTGAACAGGCAGCTCCCTTTCTTTATCAGCTTTCCTCTTCTTTTCTGACCCCTTGATTCTACTCAAGTGTCCTTGAATTTGAATCACAAGCTTTTCTTAATCAGGTCCTGATGTGGGATGAGCTGCCTGTTCTCCAGTTGCCTGTGTTCCTGAATGTGTTTTCTTCTCCCACTTCCTCCCCCAAGTTCAGACATTGTTGATTCCAGTTACTAGTGTTTGCCTGGTGTAGCCACGTGGTGTTATCACACACTCACATTTTGTGTATTATTCCAATTTTCTCAAAAACCCTCTTTTCATGGGATTTTGTATCAATGCAAACATTAAACGGGACAGAGTCTCAGGGAACTGCCAAAATCTGCCCTGAAATGACCATGTCTCAATGCCATTCCTCACCTTGGGATAGCCTCCTGTTTCCTAAACTGGAAATACTGTGTTGTGCAGACACAACAACCTTCCCCATTCCTGGGTAGCCCAGCTTGTGCAACTCTTCTCTTGTTCCTGCCTCTGCACCCAGATAATGGACATGTGCTGACAGTGGAGGAAGAGGAGAAACTGAAAGATGTGAAGCAGCTGGAAGAGGAGAAGCACCAGACATTTTGCAAGGGAATGAGCCTCTCTGTTTGTTATGCGGCCAGTATTGGAGGGATTGCAACTCTGACTGGCACTAGCCCCAACCTGGTGATGAAGGGACAGATGGATGAGTGAGTACAGAGGGGTTTGGGACTGCTGCACCCCTAGCATTGCTGTCTGTTAGTAGTAACCTGGGGCTGGGGCTAAGCTGCAGCCAATGCAGAGAAGGAAAAAGTAAATTGGACACCATTCTGAGGAAGGGAGAACCAGGACACGCTTGTTTTTGGTCTGGCCCCACAGCCCCCTCTCCTCTCTGGGCCCAGGGCCGTAACTAGGGCGAGGCCATTGAGGCACTCGCCTCGGGGCGCACTGCTGCCAGGGGTGCCCCGTCCTCCCCCGCCACTGAAGCCACCCCCGCTTACCTGCGGGAGGTCCTCCGGCGTCTTTGCAGAAGGCCCCCTCCGCCAAATTCCCGCCGAAGCCGCGGGACTGGAGGAACTCCTGCAGGCAAGTGGCTTCGGCGGAGGGTATTAATAGCAGCCGCCGAAGCCGCTTCCACTTGCCTGCAGGAGGTCCTCCGGTCCCGCAGCTTCGGCGGCAATTCGGCGGAGGGTAAGCCCCTAATAACTTCTGCCTCCCTGCCTAGGGCGCAGAAATTCCTAGTTACGGCTCTGTCTGGGCCACAGTTTATGAGGCAGAAATGAGTGCCGTTGTAGTGGTGACATCTGTTTATACTTCCAGGCTCTTTCCTGCCAATAACAATGTGGTGAACTTCGCTTCCTGGTTCATGTTTGCTTTCCCTACCTCGTTACTGTTGCTGGCTGTCTCCTGGATTTGGCTCCAAATAATGTTCTTGGGATTTGAGTAAGTACTTTACACTCATTGAAACAAATATAAATTAATGCTTCTGCCATGGGTCCTGTCACAGTTTCAGAGTAACTATACCTGTATTCCCTGCTCTGTGATCTGCTCCAGGAGTTCCCAGTCGCGTTTCAGGTCTCCAGCCGTCACCTGTTTCTGGGTAGGAATCCTTGTCCAACTCCCTTCCGACCAGGGGTTTTAAGATTGCACACTCCCTGATCTACACTGTGATATCCCTAGCAAGCCTAAAGGTTAGCGCTGGGGCTTTGCTTTCTCTCCAAGTCTATGGCCAGTTATAAGTTACCGCTCAGTTCCTTCTAAGGAAGCATATTTATTCTGAATGTAAAAGCATTGCAGAGAACGCATATAAATACACTAAAAGAAACTACTTGCATGGTAAAAAGCTTACCAGAGGTCACTCCCAACTTCAACAAGGGGGCCATTGCTTCAAACCCCACAGCAGGAGTTTCCCTGTGTTTACATGTTCATAACAGTTTTTAGATCCGGAACCAGCACCCAGACTGAGCAGATCAGCCGTTTCTTTACCCAGCTGGGACCTTTGATCTCCAGTCTCCAGGAACTGGTAATCACCCACCAGTCACCCTCTCCTTTGGACATAGCTTCTGCATAATCCGAGAAGCTGTACTATCCGCTCCCCAAGGATTCCTCAGGAAATCCACTTACCCAGCAGGCAGGAACTGCAGAGAAACAGTCAAACAAAAAAGAGTCCCATTCAATTCTATCATATGAAGGCAGACAACTAAATAGTGACATATTTTAAGTGCTTGTATACAAATGCTAGAAGTCTAAATACTAAGCTGGGTGAACTTGAGGGCCTGGTATTAAATGAGGATATTGATATAACAGGCATCACAGAAACTTGGTGGAACAATGACAATCAATGGGAGACGGTAATACCAAGGTACAAAATGTGGTCACAGTCATGGGGGAGTGGCCCTACATGTGAAAGAAAATATAGAGTCAAATATAGTAAAAATCTTAAATGGAGAACCATAATATCTCCATGGAAAGAAATGCCATGCTTGAATAATAAGTGTATAGCAGAAGGAATATACTACTGACTCCCTGACCAGGATGGTGATGGTGACTGTGAAATGCTCAGGGAGATTAGAGAGGCTACAAAAAAAGAAAACCCAAATATAATGAACGATTTCAACTGTCCCCATATTGACTACATATATATCACCTCAGAACAGGATGCAGAGATAAACTTTTTAGACATCATTAATGACTGCTTCTTGGAGCAGCTAGTCCTGGAATCTACAGGGGGAGAAGCAGTTCTTGACTCAGTCCTAAGTGGAGCACAGGATCTGGTTCAAGAGGTAATTATAGCTGAATTGATAAGTAATAGCGGCCACAATGTAGTTAAATTTAACATCCTTGGGGTGGGGGTGGGGGGGAATACCAAAGAAACTCACCACAGTAGCATTTAACTTAAAAAAGGGGAACAAAAATGAGGAAAGTAGTTGAAAGGAAATTAAAAGGAACAGTCACAAGAGTGAAATGCCTGCAAGCTGCATGGAAACTCTTTGAAAACACCATACTAGAAGCTCAAACTAAATGTATACCTCGAATAAAAATTAGAAGAAAAAAAAATAGTAAGAACAAAAAATTGCCACCATGCCTAAAGAGCAGAGTGAAAGAGGCAGTTAGAGGCAAAAAGGTATCCTTTACAAATTGGAAGTCAAATCCTACTGAGGAAAACAGAAAGGAACATAAACTTTGTCAAGTCAAGTGTAAAAACATAATTAGGCAGGCCAAAAAAGAATTGAAAGAGCAGAGAAAGAGACACAAAAACAAACAGCTAAATTTTTAAGTACAGTAGAAGCAGGAAGCCTGCCAAACAATCAGTGGGGGCACTGGAAGATCAAGGTACTAAAGGAGCACTCAAGGAAGACAAAACCATTGCAGAGAAGCTAAATGAATTCTTTGCATCAGTCTTCACTGCAGAGATTGTGATGGAGATTCCCACACCTGAGCCATTCTCTTTAGGTGACAAATCTGAGGAACTGCCCCAGATTGAGGTGTCAATAAAGGAGTTTTTGGAACAAATTGATAAATTAAACCAGGGGTCTCAAACTCAAATTACCACGAGGGCCGCATGAGGACTAGTGCATTGGCCCGAGGGCCGCATCACTGACTCCGCCCCTTCACTGCCCCACCCCACCCCTTCCATTAGGCCCTGCCCCTTCTCCGCCCCTTCTCCACCTCCTCCCCTGTGCGCACGGCTTCCTGCTCCTCCCCCCTCCCTCCCAGAAACCGTGAAGCTCTTCCCATGCGGCCCATGGAGCTCTTCCCTGCGGCCTGCCGGGCTCCCCACGCCCCCACTTTAAAAAAAAAATAATAATAATTTTTTTTTACCCCTAGGCAGTTCCCGCCGCCAGAACAACTGTCTGGGGGTAAAATAATAATTTTTTTTTAAAGGGCGGGGGGGGGCCCCCGCGGGGAGCCCGGCGGGCTGCAGGGAAGAGCTCCATGGGCTGTTTGAGACCCCTGAATTAAACAGTAAGAAGTCACCAGGACCAGATAGTATCACCCAAGAGTTCTGAAGGAACTCAGAGATGAAACTGGAGAACTCCTAACTGTGGTATGTAACCTAGCGCTTAAATCAGCCTCTGTACCAGATTTTTAAACAGTGATTTTTAAAAAAGGCTCCAGAGCTGCTCCTGGCAATTATAGACCAATAAGCCTAACTTCAGTACCAGGTAACTATAATAAAGAACAGAATGATCAGACACATAGACGAATAAGATATGTGGGGGAAGAGTCAACACAGCTTTGGTGACACATGATTTCCCTTTACAAATCGATTCAAATTCTTTCAGGGTTTCAACAAGCATATGGACAAGGGTGATTCAGTGGATATAGTGTCCTTGGATTTTCAGAAAGCATTTGACAAGGTCGCACACTAAAAGCTTTTACGCAAAGTGAGCAGTCATGAGATAAGAGGGAAGGTCCTCTCATGGATCAGTAACTGGTTAAAAGCTAGGAAACAAAGAGTAGGAATAAATGGTCCGTTTTCACAATGGAAAGAGGTAAATAGTGGTGTCCCTCAGGGGTCTGTACTGGGACCAGTGCTGTTCAACATATTCATAAATGATCTAGGAAAAGGGGTGAACTGGGAGGTGGACAAAGTTTGCAGATGACACTAAATTACTCAAGACAGTTAAGCCAAAGATGATTGTGAAAAGTTTCAAAGGGATCTCACAAAACTGGATGACTAGGCAACACACCAGCAGATGAAATTCAGTGTCGATAACGGCAAAATAATGCACATTGGAAAACATAATCCTAACTATACATACCAAATTATAGGGTCTAAATTAGCTGATACCTCTCAAGAAAACTATCCACGATGACCCCGAGATCTCTATCTGAAAACGTGCTCAGTGTGCAGCAGCAGTCAAAAAAACTAAGAGCATGTTAGAAACCATTAGGAAAGGGATAGATAATAAGACGGAAAATATCATAATGCCACTCTATAAATCCTTGGTACACCCACACCTTGGTACTCCATGCAGTTCTGGTTGCCCCACCTCGAAAAAGATACATTAGTGTAACCCTTCTGCCAGTCAGAGTTGGCAGCAACAAGGGCCGGGTTCCGTATCTAGGGGTTCCATTCCAATAACACAATGCAAAAACCGGCTCGAGCCCCCACCCAGTGACCTGGGACAAATATATATCACCCCCCCTGGGCGCCTCTAAGAGGCAGTACTTCCCCTCTCGCAAGCACAGAGTCTGAGTGTAGAAAAACCTTTTAATGACAGAGAGAAACAATGCGGCCTTTTGCTGGGGAAACACCACATCTAGGATTTGTAAACCAAACTGTGAGCAATGACCCACCCCAGCAAATTGGCCATGTCCTTTCCCTTTGGTTCTTGAGTCCATCAACCCCAAAAATCACCCAAAGTCCCAAAAGTCCAACAACCCAAAAGTCCAGACCCAGAGTTCAAAAGTTCATCTGCAGAGTGTTACACCCCCTCCAGTCTGGGTAGAAATGGGGAGGGGAGAGGTAAGGGGCACCTTACGTGGCTCGAAGCTGACTGCCCCGTCCCTTCATGGTGCTTCGCTCGGCTCTGCTCTGCTCTGCCAGCCATCCCACGAGTCACTCTGTTCAGCCGTCCCGCAAGCCGCTCCGCCAGCAGCTCCGCTCCGTCAGCCGGCCTGCAAGCCGCTCCGGCTGTCCCGCCAACTGCTCCGCTCCGCCAGCAGCTCCGCTCCGTCAGCCGTCCTGCAAGCCACTCCGGCTGTCCCGCCAACTGCTCCGCTCCGCCAGCAGCTCCGCTCCGGCTGTCCCGCCAACTGTCCCGCTCCACCAGCAGCTCCGCTCCGTCAGCCGGCCTGCAAGCCGCTCCGGCTGTCCCGCCAACTGCTCCGCTCCGCCAGCAGCTCCGCTCCGGCTGTCCCGCCAACTGTCCCGCTCCACCAGCAGCTCCGCTCCGTCAGCCGGCCTGCAAGCCACTCCGGCTGTCCCGCCAACTGTCCCGCTCCGCCAGCAGCTCCGCTCCACCAGTCGCTCAGCAATAGATCTTCTGGCTCCCCCACTACTTAACACAGTGCTCAGTGATTTCAGCTCATAACAATTTCAGCTTGTAGTTAGGGGAGCCTTCGTGCTCATTTGCACACTTAGTCCAGAGTAATTCCAACTCAGCAGCCTGTGAATAGACTCCTAAGGAACTCAAAATTAGCTCTAATATTCCACAGTGGAGAGAGAGAAGGAGGTGCAATTGACATTTAGGACCCTCAGAAGAGGCCCATGCCACCAGATACAAATACCTGTCCCCAACCTCTCTCAATTCACTGGGTTTTGGAATCCATGTCCCTCGCCTAGCAAGTGTTGCTTAGCTAAGGGCGAGTCCCTTCCTCATAACAAAAGCCCACTGTCCTTGATTCACATAATCAGGGTAACAACACTTTAGTCTTCCTGCCCCAATAACAGAGAAACTGGGGCTCCCACAGCAGTCAAGGTGACCATTTGGGCAAGCGGTCCATCATGCTTTGCAGGGTGGGTGTGTCCATGCAAACAAGATTAGCCCCTGACATCCCTTTCCACAACTCACCACCAGATGTCAGGGTAGAGCTCATCCTGACTCTGCTTACATTAGAATTGAAAAAGGTGACAAACAAGGGCAACAAAAACGAATCGGGGTATGGAATAGATTCCATATGAGAGAATAAAAAGACTGGGACTGTTCAGCTTAGAAAAACAACGACTAACGGGGGATATGATAGAGGCCTATAGAATCATGGCTGGTGTGGAGAAAGTCAATAAGGAAGTGTTATTTACTCCTTCTCATAACACAAGAACCAGGGGTCACTGAATGAAATTAATAAGCAGCAGGTGTAAAACAAACACAAGAAAGTATTTCTTCACACAATGTACAGTCACCCTGTGGAACTCATTGCCAGGAGATGTGAAGGCCAAAAGTATAACTGAGTTAAAAAAACAACTAGATACGTTCATGGAGGCTAGGCCCATCAAATCACTATTCGTTTTTGTGTGGTTTTGGCACTCTGACTTTGCAGACTTTGGATGTCAATTCAGCATGTTCTTTGAAATGCTGCAGATACCCAGGGAATTGCTATGACATCTGCTTCTCTGTTTTTTTCTAGCTTTCGGAAGAATTTTGGTTGCGGAGCTAATGCGACTGTGAAGGCAAAGCAGAAAATGGCTTACGGGATTATCAAGGATGAGCACAAGAAGCTGGGCCCCATGAGATTTTCAGAGATATCTGTCACAGTCCTCTTCTTATTATTGGTGGTGCTTTGGTTTACCAGAGACCCTGGATTCATGCCAGGCTGGGCAACTACTGTCTTCAACAAGAATGGCAAAAGGTATCATTGCTTTTCCCATCCCCGCCAAACAGCAGCCAAACACTGAACAGTAGAGATCCAGTATGGGCGTGCGGGAGAGAATCCTGCCCTCTCACCTCCTCAAGCTACATTGGCTCTTTGTTCCCATCTGGATAAATCCTGCGTAGTCTGTGGCCTAGCCTTTCAGCAGTCCCATGTCAAATCCAGATATAAAATATTGCCCCAGACTGTGCTGCCCTAGCTCCTTCAATACCCCCGCCAAACATACTAGACTCATTTCTGGATCAATCTCTTGCAGTTATGTGACTGATGCCACAGTTGTCATCTTCATTTCACTTTTGATGTTCATAATCCCTTCAGAGATCCCCACCTATCTGTGTTGTAACAGGGCTCAGCAAGTGCAACAAGGTAAGAACTAGCTCAGTACATCAGAAAATCACAATAGGACACAGGAAGTTTCCCTGCATCTTGGATTTACAAAGGGAATTTCAAACACTGAACAATTCCAAGGAGCCACAGGACAGTGCTGGGGATGTGTCTTCAGAGCTGTTTGGGGTTTCCTGCAGGACAGAAATTACATGCTTTCCACTGTGCAGTTCGCTGATCACAGAATGATTCCATTTCTGGTATGTGAATTAAATGAGACACTGCCCAGCAAAGGGCATTATATGCATGTATCATAACTGCTGAAGCTGGAGAGTCGAGGAGACATAAGATTTCCTGGGGGGATACTTAGCAGCTCTGAGGATATGTTCCCACACATCTAGTCCGTTCTTCCACCTTCTGGGGGTCAGGGCGAGTTCCCTATGACCTACTCTCTAGTGTTTTCTCTAGTCTAGTTTAAAAAGTTTGAAGTGATGAAGCTTCCATCACTTCCTCTAGGCAATGGCCTCCCCAGGAATTGAAATTAGAGGGGGGGTGTTCGAATTTACTGGGGGGGGGTGTCACTAAATTGGCATGTAACTAGTTCACAAAACTGGGGGGGGGGGTGTTGGGGAAATTCAGGGGCGGTGTAGGGAAATCACTGCCTCTAGGAGACAATCCCATAGTCTAGTAGATCTCACTGATCGGAAGTTTTCCCCCTACCCCACCCCGTGTTGCTCCAGCTCTCCACTCCCAAGAGGAAATGCAAGAGGTGGGGCGTCTCACAGGCATCAGACACTGGTAGTGTTGCTGTGTCTTGCTCCAAACTCTCAGCTGCACTAGGTGCGTGGAGCCGAGGGAAGGGTGATATTGTGGGCACTGCTGCTGTTTGTCAGGGGAGCAGTGTGCACTGGAGCAACTAAAGGAACAGCTGGACCAATGCCCACAAAGCTGCTGCAGCTCACACTTTCCCCTTGTCCTTGGGAGTGGAGTGCAGAGATGCTCCCCTGGACGTGCTCTCCAGCCCTGTGGCTCACAGATTGGTTCTGGATTTTAGATAGCACAAGGCAGATTCCAGTGCTCCCTGCTCTCTTGGACTGGAAGACGGTTAATCAGAAGATGCCCTGGAACATTGTGATTTTGCTGGGAGGTGGCTTTGCCCTGGCCAAAGGCAGTGAGGTAACTTCATTTGTCTGCTTACTGGAAACATTTGTTTAACTGGACAAGGTTTTATTTTGTCCCTTTATTTTTTTGCACCTTGTGGAACACCAGAGGGCACTCCAGTAGCACCAAATCCCATTCTCTCAGCTGCGCACAGGCGAGCAGGGGACTCATGCGGGAAGGGCCAAACATCAAATAATGCAATTCAATGATGATTTATTGGCATGACAAGCTGCCCAAGTGTTGCCAAAGTGTGAGGCGGCACTGGCAGGCAAGATCTGCCATGATGGGATTCCAAACGATTTCAGGCTTCTTTACTGTTCAGTGCTGTATCTATGCAATGCAGCATTGCCACCTAGTAGCCAGCTGGGCTAAAGGCCACCTCATGCAGACACCTCCCATTAAACAGAAGTTGTGCAGCAGATGTGACTTGCATCCCCATATACATTTGTTAGCAAGTGTGGCTGTGAAATGGAATAGAAAAGAACAAAAGGAAGATGGTAGAACACAGTGCAGAGTCTAAGTCAGAAGGCTTTTTCACTGTGATTAGGAGAACATTATGAGTAGCAATATATGGAACTGATGGGCCAAACATGGACAACTTGTTCCTCTCTCACCTTAGATTTGGAAACCAAATGTTGGAAATTGATTTAGAACAATGAGATACTGAATTGAACTGAACGTAAGAAAGCACCATTTCTAACAAATAGTCATTTGTTTTGTTGTATCAACTAGACGCCCCAGTCAGGGATTAGGACCCTATTTTGCTAGGCATAACACACACCGATAACAAAAAGATGTTCATATAACACAAGAGACAGTGGGTGGCTACACCAAACAGATGGTGCAGTGAAGCACAAGGAAACAGCGAGAGGATTATGATTAGTGTAGTAAAGCAATGGTCGCAGCACACCAACAGCCCGGTTATTGTTGAGTTTTGTAGGCATTGCAGCACGGATGAGTTTTAAGGAGAGATCTGAAGGAGGATAATGTAGTACTGTGCAGATTTTAATGGGGAACTACCCTCTTACATCAGAAGTGGCATAGGAGAAACCGTTTATGGAACAATCTGATGAATAGGAAATAAAAGACTCGCACCACTGGTGGTCCAGAGGAAGTGGTTGATGGCTCCATGCTGTGTAAGAGATAATAAATAAAGCAGGGATAGGCCATGAAGGACGTCATAGGCAAAGACAAGTTGTTTGTGTTTGATGTGGTGTGTGACGGTGTTCCCCATAAAACTTTATGGGGAGATGCTTATAGATGTATATATGTAACTAAAATATGTTTTATGCTACATGTGCCATGTAACATATCTCTGTGAAAGTTATGACCTACTGAATTTACTCCTCCTGTTTGTATGCATGTATCATTGTTGTAGTTGGAGTTATGAAGATTGGTTTTATATTTGCTGGTTTTGTACATAGCCTTTGTAAGTGCATGGGATCATCTTTGGAGCAAAGAATGCCTGTTAAATGCGAGCACTTGACAGACAAAAGACGTTGCAGACCCCAATCCACATTGGGGCCGGGTCTGGAATGCAACTGGTTAGACTGGTTAGGGCGCATGGGCAGGTGACTTGCCCATGTGATCCCAAAACTCCAGGGCAACTGGATCCTACGAGGGAGAGGAAGAAAGGCTATAAAAGCCCTTGCAAGACCCTTCCATTTTTGTCTTCAGCTGGCTAAAGGGAGAGGCTCTCACACCCCCCTCGTGTCTTTGTCCTTTGTTCAGTTTCCCTCAGGAATGTCTTTGGGGGGGTGGAGAGCCTCTCCCTTTAGCCAGCTGAAGACAAAAATGGAAGGGTCTTGCAAGGGCTTTTATAGCCTTTCTTCCTCTCCCTCGTAGGATCCAGTTGCCCTGGAGTTTTGGGATCACATGGGCAAGTCACCTGCCCATGCGCCCTAACCAGTCTAACCAGTTGCATTCCAGACCCGGCCCCAATGTGGATTGGGGTCTGCAACGTCTTTTGTCTGTCAAGTGCTCGCATTTAACAGGCATTCTTTGCTCCAAAGATGATCCCATGCACTTACAAAGGCTATGTACAAAACCAGCAAATATAAAACCAATCTTCATAACTCCAACTACAACAATGATACATGCATACAAACAGGAGGAGTAAATTCAGTAGGTCATAACTTTCACAGAGATATGTTACATGGCACATGTAGCATAAAACATATTTTAGTTACATATATACATCTATAAGCATCTCCCCATAAAGTTTTATGGGGAACACCGTCACATGGTGGAAAAGAGGGAGCCAGTGGAAGGCTGCAAAGAGTGAGAGGATGTGGTCAGGAAGATCATCTTTGTGGAAGTGCTTTTAATGGATTTGGAGGGGCAAGGTGGCACTTGTCAAAACCAGAGAGGAGGAGCTCATAGTAGTCAAGATGTGAGATGAGAATGCGTGAAAGTTTTAGCTGTGTGGACAAAGGAAAGGCTGGATCACAGAGACGTTATTCAGGAAGAAGCAGCAAGATATAGTCACATGGCCAGGGTGTGTGAGTCTACAGAGACAGCTAAGTCAAAACTGATGTCCAACTTACAGGCCTGAGTAACAGGGCGGATGCTGGTATTGTTCACAGTCACTGAGAAAGGAAGGAGGAGGGATCAGAAGGAGTAAGAACTCCATTTTGACTATGTTGCATTGAAGTTCGCAGCTGGACACTCACAAGGGCCTGTCAGAAAGATGGGCTGAGATTGTTGTTTGGACAGGAGACAGGTCCAAGTAGTGATCACGTACAACTAATGCCCTGCACAGTGTAATGGGAAAGAACCCCTTTATACCAAGAAAGGACAATACAGTATTCTTTCCCTCTCAGTGGCTTTAGGATGAAAAAAGTGTGCGTGTCTTATTCATTCCCTTGAGTTCTGTTGCCTGTGAATAAAGACTAGTTGCTTTTCTTCAGAGAGCAGCCTTTGAGTGAGGCAGTGGGATTATGTTTACTGAGTGTAGCTCAGTTATGGCACTTGCCCAAGGATATGTCCACTGTGCTAACCGACCTCCCTCCATCCCTCTCTTTCAGGAATCTGGTTTGTCTGTATGGTTAGGTAGCAAACTGACCCCTTTGCAGAATATCTCCCCTCCTGCTATTGCATTGCTGTTATGTCTCCTGGTTGCCACTTTCACCGAATGCACCAGTAATGTGGCTACCACCACCCTCTTCCTTCCTATACTGGCTTCCATGGTAAGTGCCACCTTTTCAGATTGCTTCTACGGGAAAAGTAACAGAACCTTCAATCATGTTCTAAGTACAAACCTACTCAGTTACTCAGCGACAGGCTCATGCCCTTGATCACGTGATAAGGTTTAGGATATAGATATATTACATACAGGCGAGTCACATCTTAGGCGCATTTAACATGCGTGAATTCAGCTTTGCACGGTCGGCAAAACCAGAAAAAAAAAGAAAAATAACTATTTAAAAGCTGAATCGGTACTGTGGGTGATTCCGTCCGCCATTCAGCTCAATGGCGTTTCACTATACGCGGTTTTTCGCTTTACGCGCGAACCGCGGAACGGAACCCCCGCGTAAAATGAGACTTGCCTGTATATTATTTCTAAAATAATGTGTGCAGGTGAAAATAACAGGACTGATAGGCCAGGCAACTGAAGTCCTTTTATTCACAGCGAAGGCAACGGCAGTGTTAACTTCCCCATACCACCACATCTATGTGCCTCATCGTGACCTTCCAGGATCACCTCTAGGGGTGACAGCATAGACCAGTCTCCACGGTCCATTCAAACCTTTGCAGCTCCACTGAGAGTGGCTATAAGGAGACCACTAGTGCCAACTGTGGGGGAAGTTTTATGATGAGAAAATCTGGCCCCAGCAGGAACTGGAGTAAGAATCACCAGATTTATTTTGCATAAGACACTGAACAGTATGACTAACCTGTAATTCTTTACTGAAGAGAGCCAAATTCCCCCTTAGCCAGCCACTGCCCCTCAGAGCTTGGGGGCTCTCTCTTTCAAGTGGTGCATTTACTTAGCTCTTGACATCTGACTTTGATGACTTTTTTCCTTTGTTTACTGATTCTGGAATGACTGTGATAATTGTGATTAATAATTTATATTACAGTAGTGTGCTGATCACAAGGAGCTCTTGCTTCCTGAGCACAATGGGAGTGACTGGAAGCTTCTGAAGCAGGATGGAAAGTGTCCCGGAGTGTCTGGGAAAGGGAAGGGTGGGGCATGTGTCACGGCTAAACACAACCGATTCTTCTGGCCCAGACTGCCAATGAACTTTGCTGGTATTAAAACCGTCTCTCTCCTTCTCACCTCCTGCACAGGCTCAAGCCATCTGCCTCAATCCGCTCTATGTCATGCTGCCATGCACACTCTCAGCATCATTGGCATTCATGCTCCCAGTGGCTACTCCTCCCAATGCCATTGCCTTCTCCTATGGACAGCTCAAGGTTATCGACATGGTGAGCAGCAGGGCACCCCTCCAATTTCAGTTACACTGTTCTTTACCTTTCTCCTTTTGTCTTAGTTTTTCCTTGACAAGGTATGACAGAACGGATTGTACCTGGCTAAAATCAAATGGAATAAAGAGCATAGACCTGTGCATTAACATAGGTCACTGGGACCCTGAAGTACACTCTGAGCCATATGAACAAGAGCTGCTATTGAGCTCTATGAAAACAGTCAGACACACTGCAAGGAGAGTTTCTTAGGGTGCTCCAACAGCAATTGCTGGGAAATGGACATGTGTAGCTGTGCAGATAAACTAAATACAAACTGGTGATGGCAGAAGGGTTCCTATCATACTGCTCTTCTGCACAATGTTTGTCTCTGCTAGTTCCTCAGTGCATTCCACCATGGCTGGACTTCCCCTTCTCATGATAGCACAGAAAGAGGAGGGCATCTTTATAATAGACATACAAGGGCAGCAGCATTGCCCTCCCAAAGTGAACATCAGATCTAGACGCCAAATCAAGAAAGTTCTGCGTAAGTGTGTGGCTAGGATTCCAGGTCTTCTGAAAAGACTTAGCCCTATCCAAATAAATACTCAAAGTCTTCTTAACAGCTAGGATATGGAGCCCAGTTTACTCTGATGTGAATGGGGTTTTGGAAAGAAAACCAGATTAATAGTCTGGGTGATTTAGCATCAGCTACAGGCAAAACCAGTGGTATTGAAATTAAGCATCGTGGGTTTAATTTATGACAGACGAAAGGCCCAGAGCTGCATAAAGGGGCTCTAAAATTCCCAGAGCAAGCTGGGGGAGAATTGCCCCCGGTGCAGGAACTGAGGAGCACAGACACAGACTGTACTGTGAGGATCCCTCATGAGACCCGCTATGGGGGCATGCTGGTAGGGCTGGGAGAGGTATGCTGGAGGAGAGGCCGCAGCACATAGCATACACAGCTCCACAGCATATGCAGGGGCCACTCCAGCCTCCAGAGCAGCTCACAATGGGGAAGGCACAAAGGTGGCATAAAGTCATCTCAGGCCTCCCTCCCCCTAGGCTGAGAACCGTGTGGTTTGCCTCGAAGAGGCTCCACTCAGAATCGGATCCCTTGATTCCTATTTGTTTTGCCCTGCACACTGCTTCAAGAATCAAGGGATCCCAAATTTACAACCCCTTCCCCACTGGGCCTCTATATCCCCAGCACAATGCCGAGCCATTCCACCCAGATGGAGGTGGCTGCCCAGCCTGGGTGCCAGAATATGGATCTACAGATCAAGCCACAAAAGCCACCCACACAAACTCCCTACTCCTGATCAGCAGAGAGGAAAGAAAAAACAGACTTATTTCAACTAATGACATGGTTTCTTTACCATTCTAGGCTAAAGCTGGGAGTGTTCTCAACGTCTTGGGTGTCCTGACAATCATGTTAGCCATAAACACCTGGGGCTACCCCTTGTTCGATTTGAGTCACTTTCCAGTATGGGCAAACAGCACGTCAGCAGCTTCCTGTTAAATAATACGGATGGACAATGGAACCAATAGCTGTCTGATGGAGCAGGATTGTTCACTCTGACCAGCAGCACCATCTACTCAAGCTTTGGTGATGTACTGGACCAGACACAACATCTAGAAACAAAGTCACCTGGATGTTAACAGCAACACAGTTACTGTATCTGACTCTTATGCTGTAGGCAAAAGATATAGCCTTGTGCTGTGCAACCCTTGCTGGGGTCCCCAGGTTACCTCTCTCTTGAGAACCAGTGGGAAATTTTCCCCAGTATCAGGCACATCCATCGGCTCTCAGATTTTGCCTGCAAATTCAGTGTTTGTTTTGAGTGTGCAAGGAGATGAAAGGAAGTGTGACAGAGAAGTGTATGTATGAGGTGGAGGGAGACATTTGCACCTGATGTGTACGCAACTGTGTGTATTTGAAACCTCTGTAAGTACAGACCTCTGTGTGTATGTGTGCTTGGGCATGGTGAACATAAACAATGGTAAGTATGATCTGCAAGCACTCCGGCAATGTATGGATTGTAACAGTTATGGACAAATCAAAACACTATCTAGCCCATTCTATTTCTCTGTAATTTATTTATTTAAAATTCATTCTGTAGGTGAAGTTCATAAGAGCTTCTGAAAGTAAGAGGCTGTTTTCACTAGAACATCAATCCTATGACTATTTATGGAGGCTCAAAAATGGTGCAAGGGGAGTCTATTTTTTTGTCAAGGTCCAAATTTGTTGGTCAAGGTATAGTCAAGATCCAAACTCCAGAGAAAATTTTAAAAAACCCAATAATGATAATAAGTACATCAAATTCTTTTGGGGTCCATTAAAAAGTGTTTGGCAGTCCGGATTTGGCCCACAGTCTGCCTATTGACTACCCCTGCTGTAACAACATGACATGAACTCTAGCATTCTCCTGAGAATGGGAAAATTCTTGTTTTCTAAAGTATTGGTTGAATTAAAGAATTTGTATGCAAATCCTACATTCTGGCTAGTTTTTCAATCTTTCTGTTGTCATCTTGCACGTGTCAGCTCCCCAAACCCTTGCTCCCCTCCCCACAGCAGAGCCAGCATAACCAACATTTCTTTTAACACCAAGGAAACAATTATGGAATATCCCTTGGTTTTCAGATTTCAGGTCAAATTGCACAAGTAGGAACATAAGCATGCAGTGACTTTCAGTGAGACTTACCACATTCCAAAGGGGAAGATTTTTAAAGATGCTTAGGCACCTAACAATGCACATAGACACTTGGTGGAATTTTCAAAAGCACCTAAACAGGTTATATGCCTAACAGCCATTGAAACTGAAATCAATGAGAGTTTAGCATCTAACCTACTTAGATGCCTTTGAAAATTCCATCAGGTGCTTATGTGCGTCTCTAAGCATCGAAATACCTTTGAAAGCCTGGCCCAAAGTCATATAGGCACTTCTGAAAACATTACCTTTCATCTCTCTATTTACCATGTCCACGAGAGAGCAGATGGACAGTACTAGTTATCTCTGCGACGAGGGGAGTATATCATAATCACCATGGCCATTAGTAGGGATATGCAGAATATTATCTGCAATATAATTGCAGAGAGAGACCATTGTCTCATACAGAAGCCATACCTAATACGGGCAAGAGCACAGAGAAATGGAAATTCAGGATGTGTTTTGAAAGGCCACTTCCTTGCCTGTCTTTGGGAAAATCAGGCTACAGGTTCACAGAACACTCCTGATGTATTTGCATAAAATCAACCTTGTCCAGGAATTCCTGCACCACACACTCCAGAGCACACCCGTCCCCCCACTCCCACCCCTCCAGGTTTGATTCTAATCACCCAGCTGGTAAAACAAGTATCAGTCTACAGGTATACAATGTGCCAGCTGGAGAGCAGGTACCACTACAACTGTAGGCTAGAAAAGGTTTATCCTGCTCTGCTAATGACCTGCCATTTCATTTGTGTGCAGTGTTAGAAGTCAGCTGACCTGACCCATCTGGCAGGATTCAGATTTACACAAACAAATATTTGATGCCACCTGCCAAGATCCCTGCAGTCTCCACAGGTACGGTTTTGCTCACACATTTACTTCTGTAGTCCTGTGTGAGATGACTACAATAGCCAATGCCTTATTCAGAGAAGGAATCTTCTCCTCCTCCTTCAAATATGCAGTAATTCTACCCATACTGAAGAAACCCACTCTATACACGGATTCTAGTCATGCACCATCCTGTATCAAACCTTCCATTCCTGAGCAAGTTCATAGAGAAGCTAGTCAAAGGCCAACAGCAAGCTCATATAATTGAAGGCTATGTCATAGACCCAGGAGAATCTGGATTCAACCCAGGACATGAGTTGGAAACAGCTTCAGTGGCACTGATGGATGGTTTCCTGTTACCTATGGATGGAGGGTAGACATCTATTCTCTCCCTTCTGCACCTCTCTGCAATATTCAGCCAATACACTCTCAACCAATTGTCTCACCTAAGAGAAGCGGCAGCGCTCCAGGGGAATGTGATAAAATGCCGTAGGTCTTTCCTGGAGGGGGACACAAAGAGGACTGATGAGAAACGGCACCTCTCTCACCGGACAGTCCCGCAAGGATTCGCCCTCCGGTTGTATTCGGCACATACATGCAGCTTCTAGATGAAACAGTAACCCAACATGGGCCTAAATGTCAGCCAGGGCTGGCTCTAGGATTTTTGCCGCCCCAAGCAAAAACAATTTTGGCCGCCCCCCTCCCACCCCCCGTTTTTTCCTCCCCCCCACCCCGCCCCAACTCTGCTCCTTCCCCAAATCCCCAGCCCTGCCTCCTCCCCCCAGGCTCTCAAGCCTGGGAGGGAGAGGGAGAAGCGGAGCGCGAGCCGCTGCCGCTGGGGATCTCCCCCTCCCTCCCGGGCTCTCAAGCCTGGGAGGGAGGGGGAGCAGCAGCGCGCAAATCAGCTGTCGCGGCGTGCGAGCAAGGCGGAGGTGAGCTAGGGCGGCCAGGGCACATTTGTAGGGGTGGCATGGCCGGCGCCAGAATGCCGCCCCTAGAAATGTGCCGCCCCAAGCACCAGCTTGTTTTGCTGGTGCCTAGAGCCGGCCCTGGTGTCAGCAATATGTAGATAACTCAAATGACACACATCTCTACTTATCCTTCACGATGTACAACTCTACAATTACCCCCAGGATGGTTCAGTGCTTGGAGAAGATCAGCTCATAGATGAAGAACAGCTGGTTGAAGCTGAATCCAAGTAAAAGGTGGTGGTGGTGGGCAGAGGAAAGCACTTTGTGGCGTTTGCTGCTACAGTACCGCCTCCTCTGGTTAAGATACACACCCATAATTGGTGTGCTCCTGGCTTCCTTGTGGATGCTAAGCATCTTCCACATGTAGTAACACTTTCTGCCATCTCTTGTTGGCTAGAACATTCTGTCCTATCCCGGCGGATGATGACTTGGTTTTAGTTATACATGCCTTTGTCACCTCTTGTCTGGATGACAGCGATCACACCTGGGCACAAAGCCATCAATCCTCAGGAAACTCCAACTAGAACAGAACACATCTCCTCAGCAACATAGGCTGCTGTGAACACATCAAGCCTGTCCTCCAGGCTTTATGCTGGCTTCCCATAGAATACTGAGTCAAGTTCAAGGCTTCAGTCCCTACCTGCAAGGTGCTCAATGGTGTGGGATCAGCATATTAAAAAGATTGCTTAAGGCTCCAGGATGAGGGCTATGAGCGACATCTCTACTCCTCAGTCGCAACGGCACTCTGTACCACAAAGGTAAAGCCCGTGTGTGCACCAGACAGAGCTTTCTCATGGGCTGGTCCAAGACTGCGGAGCAAACGTCTACAATAGGTATGTGGCTGGGAACCCTGAGGGGCCATATTTTGAGATGAAATTGGTGACTGAAGGCCTTCTGCCAGACAGCATGGTGGTGAAAGACAGGGGATCCACCCAGGAAAAATTGAGAATCCAAGTGATCTTATTATCTGGAGGTGGCTTTGATGTTGGTGCCTATTTATCTCTCCACCCTATGAATTTTATCCTGAGACATGACTCCAACTCCTCTGAATGTTTCTTCTCTCCCGCTTATTAGCATCATGATTAGAAGACTAAAGGTATGTATATACTGCAACAACAAAACCCCACATCAGCGAGTCTCAGAGTCTGGGTCATCTGATTCACGGGGCTCGCACTACGGGGCTAAAAATAGCGCTGTAGATGTTCTAGCTTGGGCTGGAGCCCGGGCTCTGAAACCCGGCAATGGGGGAGGCCAGAACTCAGGCTCCAGCCTGAGCAGCAGTGTCTACACTGCTAATGCTGGCCCCATAGCATGAACCTGAGTCAGCTGAGCTGGGCTCTGAGACTCACTTTTTTCTCAATATAGATGTATCCCTTGATGAAGAGGTGTGTTCTATGTGTGCATCGAAAAGCGGCAGGTCTCACTGTCATTCTGAATATTAATGGAGGGAGTTCCCTCCCGGAGACCAGGTGCCACAACAGCTCAGGTTCCTGCTCCTGTCAGTCTCATCCCTTGTGTTGACAGCTCCTAAGGGCTTTAAAAATTATGACCAGGATCTTGAATTTGATTGGGTACGGAACCAGCATAATAGCTAGAAGACAGGGATGAAAGGTTTGCATTTTCCTTTCCCATAGAATAGTCAGGCAGCTGTTTTCTGTGCCAATGGAGCTTTTTCAGAGCTAAACCATTCACCTTCCCTCCCTGTGTTTACACCTATCAAATATTATCTATGTAATCTTAGTATGGGATTTGCACTACACTCAGCACCGTGGAATCTGAGTGCCTACCAGAATAAAAAAGCCAAACACATGGTTTATCACAGACCTGTATTCCCTCTTTGCTCTTCACTTCCAGGAACAGGAGGGTGTGTGGGTTTGTTTGTTTGGTATTTTTCTTCTCAGTTCTTACAGATGGTTTTCATATCCCTCTAAACTGCTGTATAGCTAAGCTATACATATTTAATTCTTATAGTAAGTCCCATTAAACCTGTCCTTCCAGCCCCTTAAATCCTCCATATGATTCTCTGACTTCTTTCCTTCATGTCTACATCTTTAAGGTGCTGAGTTGTTCAAAAGTAAATGCAGGAGTGCAGGTGCAGTCTCCTCACCAGTACTAAGACAGTTCTTGAGGTCATTAGAGGAAGAAGAAAGATGCAGCATGGGATGCCCATGGGCAAGTGGGGTAATGTGCATTCCCAGTGTCATCAGCACAAGAGTACCCATGATCAGCATCCCCTAGGAAATGGCTCCAGCAGAAGCTGCAGGACCAGGGACACTGAGGGGGTCAGACATCCCAAAAGGGACCATCGATCTTCTGAAACCTACTGAAACCTGGGCACTGCTGATGAAACATTCACAGTGATACTACAAAGCGAGGGGGAGAGTGGTCAAAGGGCAAAGTTCAGACCTGTATTTGTCCCAGAGAGATCTAAGAACTGATTCCAACCTGAACTGGTGGGTGTGTTGGCAGCATGTACATGCAGGGCACTTTTATTGCCCAGGGTGTGGCTAAGGGCAGAGCAGATTGAGGTACAGCTGAGTGCAATGCACCTGTGCAAAAAACCTATAACACACCACCAACCCCGCCCTCCCAATGTTCTGTCCCAAGCAGGTGGCAAGTGTTTCTAAGCCACACTGTTACTGCGGTCACTCTCAAGGGGCGGCTCCCCTTCGTGTCTCCACTGCTATTGCCCTCAAGGGGTGGCTCTGACTTCCCTACCCTGTGATCAAATTTCACAATCTTTCCTGAAACTGTCAGCTCAGCACCTGCTGCAGAGCCGGGTGATTCACAAAGCTGCTCTCTGGCTCAGAGCTGACACTGAATTTGCTTTGCATACGAGTGGTAAGTGCTATATTTGTTAATGAGGGGACGGCTGCCTGCATGTCTGGCTGGCTGGCTAAAAAGCAAGGGCACTGCAAAACTACCAAATACAGGTTTCCCACAGCACATGCCAATGAGTAAGTGGGTGACTCGCAGTCAACTCCTCCATATCCCCCTAGAGTTATAATGCTGAGCCTTGCTGTGCCCAGACACACACCTACCCATGGAGCTACAGGCACACACATGTATACACACAAAAGAATCTGAAGGATTTGCTCTGACACACACACATCCATTGTACAGGAAAACACCAGGAAATATGATGGGCACTATGCCAACTAATAAAACAGTACAAATAACTTACATTTCTAGAGTGCATTTAATCATAAAGGATCCAAAAGCACTTTTGAAGGGATATGCAAACGGTGCACAGGAATCACTTCACCAGCGCTGAAATTCTGCCATGTCAGGGATAGACTGCAATAGCAATTCTAGAATACAAAGCCATACTACACTAGAGTTTGGAAGAGGGGAAGTGCAATCCTATAGCATCCTGCAGAACGACATTACCTAGAACCTCAGCCAGTCACAGATATGCTTTTTTATCACATCCTCGGATCCTGTGGTGTGGTGTGTTCTATCGAAGCTATATGAACTGGAAACCCAGCTGTGCCCTAAACTTCTCACTCACAAACAGATACCTCTTGAGGGAGGGGCAGGGAATTCACTACAGTCCCCAGAGATGTATCCCAATGTTGATTCTCCCTCCCCCAGAGGGAGGGAAGTGAAGAGAACTGGGTTTGTGCAGGCAGGGAGCTGGTGAGTTTTTAGCCTGGTTTAGCAGGGTGCTGAAACAATTTTTATTGTAGGGGTGCTGATGATGGAAACAATGAAAACTATGCATTTGGTGTTTGTTATTATTACTTCAAGCCAGGGGGTGCTGCACACCCCCAGCACTCCTGTGTTCAGGCTGTATACTGCATGGTGAGTCACTGCAATATTATATGTTGTATTATTGTCCCATTCCTACAGGACAAGAACACCCCACCCCACACACACACACACCACCATCACAATAGGTCCCTTTCCTAGCAGAGCGTATGGAGAGGGATTTCCCCTCTCCTTCCTGGAGGTGGTCCTGCCAGGGCACAGGTGAGGCACCCAGGCAGCGGTGGGAAGCTTGCATTTTCTTGGCTTGCTTTACCTGTTCTGGGGATAAAGAGCTTCAGGTTCCGTGGCTGTCAGTTTGGCAGCAGAGTATGCTCGTTCAATGTTTTTTGAAACCAAAAGTGATTTTAAATATCTGTGCTGAGGAATAACAGAGCTTGGAGGTTGGGGAGGGAGAGGAAGAGAATCAGTAATGCCGGGAACTTGGGAAATCTGAAACTTCAACTCATCAAAGAATTTCAGAGACCTGGAATCCTTTCCAACATGGAACCAATAAAATGACTTACACTGTGATTCATTCAACTTTATGACTTGAGTTAATAATGGCCAAGGTGCCAAAGCCTGGAAATAAAGTGGTTGGCATGCACTAATCACTAGGTGTCCAAAGGAACAACTACCTAATGAACCTTAATCACTACTGCCGATGTTGGGCATTTTCTCTTATTAAACACATTTATTGTTATTTATCCATTAATCATATTATAAGACTTTGGAAATGTAAAGTTCAGCTGCTAATCAGAGACCATGGACGGATTCATGTCTAATGTGCCATCTAGTGGCTAGAGATAGTTCTCCTAATGCACGTTCTTGAGCGGAGCTATTTGTCATCTAGAGATTTTGGTGCCAATTTTCACCCGAAAACATCCTTGAAGAGCCAGTTGGAAAACACATGAGATGAAGAAAAGTTTAACTGGTAGTATTTGGCAGAGGAGCTGCATTGCAAAACTTCTGCTTAATTAAAAATATAATAATAATTCAGCTGAATAAGAACTGAGTCAAAGCCTGAAAGAGAAACTAAATAGACACAAAACTGAAGTTGTGTGTCCCACTATGCTCTGTGTCTGAGCTCAGACTTGTAGGGTAGTGTTACTGGAGTTCCCTTGGTTTCCCTCACTCAATGCCCAGTCTAAACCAAGCAGAGACCCCAGATGTCCATCCCCAAATGAACCAAGCGGCTTTCACCAATGATCACGTGCCCCAAACTGGTTAGGCAACAACCTTTCCCTTTCAACTCTGATCTGGAACAACTAGACTGGTTTGGTTCATACCAATATCAACATGCAGCCAAAATCTCATGAATCTCAGACTTTACGTGGTGTTTTGCTTCTTCAATAAAGCAAAGTGAGAAGTAGTTAAAAATGTCTATAATTAGGCTCCATATTAAGATGGACCCTCACAGATGATGTCAAAGGAACAAGCTGTGTGCAAACACAACATGAATACACCTCCAGTGCAGACTGCTGTCAGAGCAGCAGCTCTCCTGTTGTCTATCAAGTGGGCCCTGGGCAGATAGTAATGGTTGTGCTCATGTCACTGTTGGGATTCTAAAGAGAAAGCCAAGTTTCCCCCTGTGCCGCAGGATTGTCCTGATGAGACTTGCCAGAAAATTCAGAAGGATTTGCTTTATTTGTAAAATGTCTGTCCCCTGAAGCAAGTTTGGATTTTCTTCCTTGTTCTGCCTCTGGCAATATCATTCCTGCCACATGAAATATACAATCATAAATCATTTGCCTGTATTGCAGATACCACAGTTGTACAAAGCAGGCTACCTTGCACCTGTGCTCTTCCTTTCACTTCTTTCTGCAGAGCTGATCAAAGGGCTTTGTGATACCAAGAGCAACCTCTGCTACTGAAAAGGCAGCACAACCCCAAGAGATACCACCTCTTCCACTTGACATGGTCTGTGTAATTTCAAATCTTTATCATCCAGGTCAGATTACAATTGTAACATCTCTGATACTTGTTCATATGACGCTCAGGGGCTGGATGGCTCAGGGGATCCTGCAGGCTGAGACTGGGGTAGAAAGCTTTTCTCCTCTCATTTGCTGTGGAAGTCATTACTTATCTGATGGCCATTCAGTGCTGTGTGTGAAGTGAATTAGAAATCTCAGCCCAACTCTTGGTAGACAGGTATCCATACTAAAAATACCCACCACAACTAGAAGTAATTGTCTGGTGGACAGTCTCCACAGAGAGGCCAGATATTGAATGGATCATGGAACCTGAACTCCTCTCTCTTGCTTAGAAGTGGTGCTTCCATGTCAGGGAAGAGGCACACTGAAGGGAAGTATGGAAAAAATTGCTTTGGCAGAGCACATGCTGTACCTGTTCAGGGAACAGAGAGAGAACTTCAGCCTTGAAGGCTGTTAATCCAGTACTTTTCATCAGAGCTAAATTCAAGTGTCTAGCTGCGCTTCTGCTTTCAGTACATCCAGAAATATGCCAATGTGGCACCATCAGGTCAAAACAATCTGCAGTGGGAGTAGCAGGTTTGTAGATGGCATGTAGCATGACCAATATAGAAGGTGGGTTCTGTGATATATTCAGAAAAGACTGAGGTATACCGCAGCCAAAGGGGCAAGTTCTGTATGCCACCCCATCCCTGGAAACAGCAGTCCTTTCCCTGCATGCACATGGGGTATGTGGAAGTACAGGAGTTCATGGTCGTGCTTCTATACTTTGGCAGAAATCCTCTGAAGGAAAGCATGCAGATTATTACCCTAGAAGTGAAATCTCTGGTCCTGTTTACTCTGTAAGCACACACCTGTATCTCATAAATACGAGATCGCTGATGGGGGTAGGGGCAGGGACTAACATCGTTAGTTTCCTCCACACCAGGTGCATTCAAGTATGGAATATCTTTCCAGCCACTATTTTGGATCAGTGCCACTTTTGGCCCACTGTACCTGCTGAACAGCCCCTGCAGGGAATGACTCCAGAACATGCCTGTGCTCCTTGCTCCAGCAAGATCGGTTCTTGGAGCCCTGACGGGTGCATACATAAGTCAGTCAAATCCTGACACCTCTCAGCCCAGCTGCAGCTCCTTCAAGACACAAGACGACATGGCACTAAATCTTGTGCTAAGAATTTTGCCCATTTTTCTTCCTCTTCCCATCCCTCCAAGATGTAGCATTTAATTTCCTGGTGCTGTCAGTGTGTTTGCAATTTCTACAGATCATAAAACGTGGCATCAAGAAAGTGCACTGCTGTCTCACACTGAAGCCACATCATGAAGCATACAGGTGAGAAGAGTAGAGGGCATCCTACATAAAGTAAGCTTCGTGTCTCAAATACTTAGCCTCATGGGATACTAACCAGGCCTATAACATCCAGAAAGGTGATGAGCCTGACTGGCCGTAACATTCCTTAAAGAGTGGTTTGGTTTCTCCTGCATGTGATTCTGGACAAATATGTAACAGGCAAAGAGGAACCCACATAAAAAGGCTAAATTTCCCACAGAAACAAAATTCTATTTCCCATGTGTTTCTTCTTAAACGGACGGCAAGTTGCTTTAAAGAACATTCTGATGATAGAAAAATGTTGTAAATGTCTCTTGTGACAAAGACAATTGTAATAAGTGCAAAAGCAGGCCCGAGTGATATGAGTTGCAGGAGACAGGGCACACTGGTGTCCACAGACAGGGCTGTGCTGATTTCCTGACTATTTCTTTTGAAGTCACATCTTTTCTTTGGTAACAGTGCCAGATAACGTGATGCAACATTTACTGGAGCAGAGCATGTAGTGAGAAGCAGTCTGAGCAGGTATGTTTTACCACATAGACTATGATACAAAAAGGGCACAGCCCACTTCATCAGCTCTCCTGGGACAGGCTTTTAAAAATAGTCTTATTGAAGGGAAAGACTAGAACAAACAAAGAAATATAGTTGTGTCTTCATTATGCTTCAGAGCAAGCAGGAAGTTAAGTCTTGTGATACATTTTATTTTAATCTTTTGTTCGTGGCTAAATGACATTTTGCGACTGTTTAGAGAAAAAGCACTAGAAGAATAAAACTGGAGGTGACAGATTGTAGTGACGGGCTGGAATTGAATTGTGTTGCACAGAATGGATGGAATGGGATTGCTTTAGTTTAGACTGTATGAAGTGGGTGTAATTATATATTATTTGGTGAGCTCTGACATTGTGCTCAGCACTGTACAAGATATAGAGGAAAGCAAAGTCTCTGCTTTCTGAAGTTTACATCTTCGTTGGGAGATGACTGTATGAGACAGCATGAGAGTGAACTGATTACACACAAATCGGAGGAAAATACTTCTATTTATTGGATTTTATTTAGATTTTAATTTGTCATGTAAGAAATATTTGCATGTGCAGCAGTTGTAAAAGAACTGCACCACCACCAAGTATGGCACCACCTGCCAGGCTAATAACAATAATTACATATGTAATAAATTGTTCATTGGGAAGGTAACAAATTGTCAGAGCCTTTGAAAGTCACATTGGCCCAAGGCAATTCACCACAGACACATTCACCAGTGATGAGAAAATAATGGCAATGGAAGGACAAGAGCAGTTTTCAGGACCTGAAACGCTCATGACTGATCAGAAAACATTAAAACTCAGGACATTCGATGTGACATCTCCCCACCTGCACAATGATCTGGAGAGAAGCCTGCTTGAGAGAGAATCTCTCATCTGATAAATCCTAATTTTCCTTCTCCTTAGGTCTACATGTTTGCACCATTTTACATTCTAAACACAGCGTAAGCTGCAGATTCTTTGATGCATGATTGGCAGTTAGATAGCTGGAGCTGGATGCACAGAACTTGGAGAACATTTAGAGGTGGGAAGACCCAGCAGATTTAAGCTGAAGTTTTCAATGTGCAGATCTGCTTATCTGGATTTCAGCCACATGTTTCACACCAAAGTTGGCAGAAAGGGTGAATCAGTCTTATTCCCATGAAACCCTAGCAGGCTGTACTCTGAATGGACTGGAGGGTTTGGAGGAATATGTAAGCACAGAAACACCTACTTAAGAAGCTGAAACAAACTTTATTGGAATAAATGTGAAACATTCACTTACAATAACTTCTTCTGGTGCCTCCTTAAATCTCCTCTACTTCCTACACAACACTCATCCCAACCTTGATCTGCACTGAACCCCTTTTGGATTGGGTTCTTCTGACCATCCTGCATCTCACTCAAGTCAGCTCTTCTGCCCCACCTAAGTTTCTCACCAGAGCACGCTGCTGGTCTGCTAGACAGGAGCTACAATGAACAGCTCTGCCCAGTCTGGAACTCTACTATCCATTTTAACTCTGAACAAAACACACAATTTCACATTGTTTTAAACATGCTCCTAGGAAAGGACTCTCACTGTACATAAACAAACGTCAATACTGGAAATATGGCCTCATTCTTTCATGGCCCTGCAGGCACTTAGCCCCGCCCTTCCCTGCATCCCTAACACGTCATTTTCAGTGTCTGAAATTGAAAAGCAAATCCAGGAATTTGTGAGTGCAAAATACTTGCCTCAGTCCCATCCCTTTTCCTCCCTCCTCGGGAAGAGCTGCAGACGCTCAAAATCATGGGCATAGGAAGCTGTTTGCTCTGAATCCTGAGCCGGTTCTCTGCTCCCAGGCAGCAGAAGAGAGAAGAAAATCAAGTCAGAAGTGCTACATAAGCAGTTCTTCCTGAGGCCACTGGTGAGCTCACAGTCCCAGTAAGTCATCTAGGAGGGGCCCATGCGAGGCAGGAGCCTGCTTTTGTTCTTTGCTTTGTATTGGCAAGGGAGTGATATTGCTGTGGTTCAACACTCTACATATTTACATGATTCACTCCTTGTTTCACTGAACCATTTTCTAGTTTCTAAAATAATACCTGCTGGGATTTTCCCAACTACTGTCTGCCCAAGTTTAAGGTATTATGTTCTCCACTGCAGAAAGGGAAGACAAAAGATGGGAATTCAAGGAAGAGTTGAAAATTCTGCGATGAGATGATGGAGACCCCCTGACTGATTTCTGGCTATATCAGTATCCAGCCTCAGACATCAGAAAAAACGGTTACTCACCTTTTTGTAACTGTTGTTCTTCGAGATGTGTTGCTTGTATCTATTCCAGTTAGGTGTGTGCGCGCGCCATGTGCACGGCTGTCGGAAACTTTTCCCTAGCAACTACCGGTAGGGCTGGCTGTGGAGCCCCCTGGAGTGGCGCCGATATGGCGCTCTATATACGACCCTGCCGGCCCGACTCCCCTTCAGTTCCTTCTTGCCGACTACTCCGACAGATCGGAAGGTGGTGGTGGTGGGGGGGGGGGGGCGGGGGATGGAATAGATACGAGCAACACATCTCGAAGAACAGTTACAAAAAGGTGAGTAACCGTTTTTTCTTCTTCGAGTGCTTGCTCATATCAATTCCAGTTAGGGGACTTCCAAGCCCTACCTAGGAGGGAGGATCGGAGTCAAGGTATTGCAGAGCGAAGAACCGCTCTGCCGAAGGCCGCGTCGTCCTGAGATTGGTGAATGATGGCGTAGTGCAACGTAAAGGTGTGCACTGAAGATCACATAGCAGCCCTGCAGAGCTCCTGAAGAGGTACGTGGGCCAGGAAGGCTGCCGACGAGGCTTGCGCCCTCGTGGAGTGAGCCGTAAGAGCAGGCGGAGGAACCTTCGCCAAGTCATAACAAGCGCAAATACACGCCGTGATCCAGGATGATATCCGCTGAGAAGATACTGGCAAGCCTTTCATCTGCTCTGCTAAAGCGACGAACAACTGGGTTGTTTTGCGGAAAGGGTTCGTTCGGTTTATATAAAAGGCGAGCGCCCTTCTAACATCCAGTGAATGCAGCTGCCTCTCACGAGGGCTACCATGTGGCTTCGGGTAGAAAACTGGAAGAAAGATGTCCTAGCTAACATGAAAGCGGGACACAACTTTGGGAAGAAAGGCCAGGTGAGGTCTAAGCTGCACCTTGTCCTTATGAAAAATCGTGTACGGAGGCTCAGACATGAGGGCCCCCAGCTCAGACACGCGCCATGCTGAGGTGATGGTCACCAAAAAAGCAACCTTTCAAGAAAGGTAGAGGCGTGAACAGGAAGTTAACGGTTTGAAGGGAGGACCCATGAGGTGAGAAAAAACTAAAGTAAGGTCCTGGGCCAGAATGAGGGGCTTCATCGGTGGATGAATCTTTTCTAAACCTTTCAACATCCCACGATGGGGTGCGCAAACACTGAGTGCCCGGAAACGCCGAGATGAAAAGCCGATATAGCCGCGAGATGGACCTTGAGAGAACCGAATGCCAGTTGCTGGGCTTTCAAGTGCAGGAGGTAATCCAGTATACACGAGATTGAAGCCAGGAGTGGAAGCACTTGCCTTTAGGCACACCATATAGAAAACCTCTTACATTTCGCTTTGTAAGTGGCCCTGGTAGACGGCTTGCGGCTTTCCAGAAGCACCTGCTTCACTGGGTCCGAACAGGCGAGCTCTGCCTGGTTCCACCACGGCTCTTCCAGGCCATGAGGTGGAGTGACTGAAGGTCCGGGTGAAGGAGGCGACCGTGATTCTGTGAGATGAGGTCGGGAACGAGAGGTAGACGAGAGGCCAAGCTGGAGCCACCAGTATGACGTCTGCCCTGTCCCTGCGGACCTTGAGCAGCACCCTGTGGATGAGTGGAAAAGGTGGGAAGGCATATAGCAGTTGACCGGACCACAGAATGAGAAACGCATCTGTGATTGAGCCCGGGCTGTGGCCCCGGAAGGAGCAGAAGGTTGGACACTTCCTGTTGGCCCGCGTGGCAAACAGGTCGAGTTGGGGAAATCCCCAACTGCGGAAGATTGAGTGGATGATGTACGGACGAATCGACCACTCGTGCGTAAGGAAATGTCTGCTCAGGCTGATCGCCAGCATGTTCTGAATGTGCAGCAGGTATGAAGCTTGGAGAAGGATGGAGGGGGCTAGGCAAAATTCCCACTGCAGGAGGGCTTCCTGACAGAGAGGAGACGATCGGGCACCGCCTTGCCTGTTTATATAAAACATGGCCGTGGTATTGTCCATGAGCACCGCTACACAGTGACCCTGCAAGCGGGGCAGAAACACTTGGCATGCAAGGCGGACCACCCTGAGCTCTTTGATGTTGATATGCAGAGCCAGTTCCTCTACCTGCCATAAGCTCTGAGTTGTCAGGCTTCCGAGATGCGCTCCCCAACCCAGCGCAGACGTGTCTGTTACCAGAGTCAAGGTGGCTGGGGAGGGTGGAAAGGGACCCCGGCGCTCACCATGCAGGGGTCGAGCCACCATCGCAGGGAATCGAGGGTATGCCTTGGAACGGTCAGCACCATGTCCAGACTGTCGCAGCCCGGGCGATACATGGACGCGAGCCACGCTTGCAGAGGCCTGAGTCGCAGTCTGGCATGCTGCACCACATAGGTCAAATGTGCCCCTGTGGCCCCTAGGCGAGTGGCGTTCAGGGAGTCTCTGCGGGCTGCACCCGCCCCCAGCACCAGCTCCGCAGCTCCCAATGGGCTAATGTACCGTGGCCAATGGGAGCTGCGGGGGCGGCACCTGCAGCAACAGGCAGTATGCACCACACAGAGCAGCCTGGCCCCTCTGCCTAGGGGCCGGACATGCCGGCCACCTCTGGGAGCAGAGCAGCACGGAGCCAGGGCAGGCAGGGATCCTGCCTTAGCCCTGCTGCACCGTCAACCAGGAGCCACCTGAGGTAAACGCCTCCCAGCTGGACCCTGCACCCCTACGCCCTCCTGTACTCCAATCCCCTGCCTCAGCCATGAGCCCTCTCCCCACTCCAAACCCCCAGGGACCCCACAAAATCTAATAGCCCCGGGCCCACAGGAGAGTTAATCCAGCCCTGCCGGTGGCAGTATGGCCTAGTGGCTAGAGCACTGGACTGGGACTCAAGAGACCAAAGTTCTGTTCTCAACTTTGTCACTGATCTGCTGGGGGACCTTGCGCAGGTCACGTCCCTTCTCTGTGCCTCAGTTTTCCCATCTGTATAATGGTGATAATGATCCTGACCTCCTTTGCAAAGTGCTTTGAGAGCTACTGATGAAAGAGCTCTCTGAGAGTTAGATATGGTTAGCAGTAGTATTATTGAAGGGCAATTGGCAGGTTTGTACACTTTCCAAAAAAGAATCTAGAAGGCCCTGTGAGCTAAGTACTGCATTCTTATGCTTGGGTCCCACATCAGAGACTTGAAGCAGGCTTTCTGAATCTTTGAAAAGGATTTGAATGCAAGTGTGAAATGTGTTTACATATCTTACAGCCTGAGAAGTAACACTTTACATTTCCTGCAAGTTTATTTGATCTGCACACAGAGCAGTGTCACATGTCACTCACAGGCAAATCCTGGTGCCAGCTCAGTCACAACACAGGAAAGGATGCTTCAGCATTCATTACAGAACAGTTACAATTGTCAGCAAAGAGAAGAGAATATGAAAATTGTCCAAGGTGCATAGACTACTTACCATAATCCTGGCTCATTCAACACACTGAGAAAGCACCTCAAAATTTAAGACAATGTAAAATAAAAAGAGCAGATATCAAGATTCAGAAGCAACAATCTGAATCAGAGCATGAGTGATCATTTCATTGTTTATGGCCTAGTGTCACATGATCAAATCAGCATAACACACTCAAAATCATTAATGTGACATGACAAGATTTGGAGGAGTCACCTGGTGTAAAGGTCTCACCTCTAGTTACAAATGTTCTTAAAATGCCCACAATCCCTCAGGTCCTTTAAACGAAAATGATCTTAATTAACGTCTCACAAAGAACCAGAACACACCGGTGTGTTCATCAGAACGTCACCGGGTCTGAGCTCTAGAAGGAGCCGTGTAAAAAGAGGCCAGAGGGATGGGGGGAGGGAGAGAGAGGGTAAGTTCCCTGTTCTTTCCCCTCCAATACCAATATCTAAGTTCCAGGTCACATGAGTCAGACCAAACGCTTCTCATTTCATTAACCTGTTATGTCTCTTGATTTTGGCCACAATCTCCCATATTCATGATTTTCTCAAAGAATCTTTTTATTTACCCACCTGCTGTGCGCTGGATGCTGATGTGTGGCAGACTCTCTCCTTTTCTGTGCTATATCATCCCAGCTCCTTCATCCCCTGCTCGGAGTCTCCCATGCTATGCATGTAGCAAGACAGCTACGAATGGAGGAGCCACAAGACAGAGCAAACAAAAGACAGCCCAGCTTGCCTAGCTACCACTTATCCAGCAGCTTCAGGTTAGGAAAGTTCTTCTCCGTTGTTGACACTGTAATGGAGAAGAGAGGGGAAATTATGAGAAGCTCCTTTAAAATTGCAATCAGGTGGGGAAGGGAGAAGTTGCCAAGTATTTCCAGCTCTGCAGTATCACAGTGGTGTGGGAAGACAGAAAGCTGATGACACCTCATAAGACTTCACAACATGATTTTAAAGTGTCCTTCTGAACACATCTTTGACCTTAACAGTTACCAACTTCAAGAGTAGAAAATATTCCTCCTTGAGTAAAGCTGGAAGGGCCAACAGCTCCTGGAGCTATACTGGACCTGGCTATGGAATATGCTAATGAACCACTGCAATGGCTCTAGCAGACCCAAGGTCACAGTGTTAGGAAAAACTAACCTATGCCAACCATGACAAATTCTCTCAGCCACACATCCCAGGCTACACACAAGCAGCAGGCAGAAAAAAATAGTGTTAAATGACATGGTGACATTAACATGTGTCTGGCTCACCTGGCAGAGCTTCATCTAGAGCAGAAGGGCACCAGTTCAAGTCCAATATCAGGCCTTGGGCTCATCCCTAACACTAAAACAACGGAGACAAGGTAGGTGAGATAATATCTTTTATTGGACCAACTCCTGTTAGAGAGACAAGCATTTGAGCTTACACAGAATTCTTCTTCAGCTGTGTAAGCTTGAAAGCTTGTCTCTCTCACCAACAGACGTTGGTCCAATTAAAGATATTACCTCCCCCACCTTGCCTCTCTAATATCCTGGGACCGACACAGCTACAAGAGCACTGCATACTAAAACAACAGAGCAGTATTTGTTGGGAGGGGCTGTTGAACTGCTGGAGGGGCTGTTCCTTAGAGGAGATATTAACTCAGCAGTCAGGAAGTGATAGTTGATATTGAACAGTTTGGAGTAGTTTTGTACATTGTTTAATCTTACATTGAAACGGCTGGATATTGCAATCAACAGAGAGAAAATTCTACAGATCTCAACAGCAGAACCCTGTTATCTGAGTGCCAGATTTGAAACCTACATTCCAGGTCAGCCCCTTTCAAGACTCCCACAGAATATTACGACTCTCATATTTTCCTGAGGGTGTGAAAAACCAGAGGGCAAAAGAGAGAAACCCTTTGTCAGAGAGAAGGGCTAGAATTGTAGCAAGGTTACAACTTGGAAGTTTCAAACTGTCAAATAAATGAACTTGAAATTGTTTCTGAGGGACCAAAATGGGCTGCAGTGTATGTAGGTTAATCCAAGGTGTGTATTCCCTAGGGATATCTCAGAAGATAAAGAGCAAGCCCTGACTACTATTTAAAGGCAGTACAGCAGACGGTTAAGTTACACCCAGGTGTGTCTTCCCTGAGGTGATCCCAGGGGAGGGATCCCAGGCCGCTTTTCCTATTGAAAGGTTGCAGACTAGCTGGTTGGGTTATGTCTGTAGTAATTTTGTAACCATATTGTCTAAATGTTATGATACAAAAATGATTAAAACAAAATCTACAAAGCTGCTCATAATGAGTAGCAGAAACACTGCGGCCACCGCTGCAAACCAAAGTATAACACACCACATCAAACACTGTTCCCAGGCACATCATGACCAGCAGATGATTGAACCTTTTTTTAATTTTTTTATTTTATAAATGGAGATATGTCAATCTCCTAGAACTGGAAGGACCTTGAAAGGTCATCGAGTCTAGTCCCCTGCTTTCACTAGCAGGACCAAGTACTGTCCCCTGACAGATTTTTGCCCCGATCCCCCCCTCAAGGATTGAACTCACAACCCTGAGTTTAGCAGGCCAATGCTCAAACCACTGAGCTATCCCTCCCCCCTAACCTGGCCTCTGGTGGGCCACAAAGGGAACAAGTTCCAAAGGGGGGATCCTCCACTGAGAGAATAATGGCCAATCTTAAATGCCATGGTAGGATTCCAGTCAGGTGACAAGTGGTCTCTCAAGTAGTGGGGCCTAAGACCATTCAAGGCTTTAAAGTCTGTCATAAACACCTTGAATTGCACCCACAGAGCCAGTGCAAAGCTCTGAGCACAGGTTTTAAATTCTCATTGCAGCATGCCCCACTCAGAAGAGCACTAGATGAAGACTCCACTAGATGAAGACTCTGGTACAGGGGACAAATTGGAAAAAAGAAAAGATCTTGGTCTTGATACTCCTCCAGATTCCACCCTTGAGATGCCCAAATGAGAAGCCACTGAGTAGATAGTGCATGCTTTCTGGGCTTCTTGGGATTGGCTCCTTCTTGAAAGCAGAAAAAGTAAGTGTTGTTACTCTTCTAAGTGCTACCCCCCTCATAGAACCAAACTGAGACACCACTCTCCGTAGATTGTGCAGATTTTCTTCACTTCCCTCTCTTTTCTTTTCCAAAACATCCTGACCAACAGTGACATTGTTAACAGTGTTGACATTTTAATAATCCTCACTGGACCCCTGAGTTAATGCCTCACTAAAACAAAAAGGGGAAGTTCATATTTCTCAAAGCTATTTTTTCAGAGTCAGCCAAACATCACTACATTAGTTATATTTGGTTCACAATATAAAGGTTTTCTTTGCAAACATGAAGGCTAAAGATTTTCTTTTTTCAAAATGGAAACTTAGATTCTGGAGCACAAGCTGGCAGCTTGGAAGAAGTGCCAGTACACTGAATAACTGCTTACCACCTCAATTCATACCCTGCCCTGGAGGAGTCCAACGGGATAGCTCAAAATTCAGTTCATTACAGTAGTCTAGTCTGGATGTAACAAAAGCTGTAGATGATTGTATAAGGTCAGCATTAGAAAGGAAAGGTCATCACTGTTTGGCCACAGATTAAAAAAAAGGACTGATGCTACCTGGGAATCCAGGAACAGTAATGGATCCAATAAGAACATCTTGGTGAAAGTGGGCATATACCATCAAACAATATTGCAGACACTGTCTCAGCCCATTCCTCTCATTGTTCCCTCCACCCCACCCCACCCCACCCCACCCCGAGCAAGCACTATTTCTCCCTCATCTAGGTTAACTCACAACCAGTTCACTTTCCTCCAAATCCCCACCGTAATCAGAAACTGGGAAATAATGAGACTCTAGGATCTGGGTTCAATGAAACAGCTGTAGTGTGCAGCCCAAAACAGATCACAATCCCCCCAACAGATTTACATACATAACCTTGAGGGATGTTAAATGTGAGAGCCATTGAGTAGGGAAAGCAATTATCCAGTACTATCTTCTGAGATCTTTCAGACAGGAAGGAGCAAATCCATGGAGATCCACACTCACTACCTTCACAAGATCCTGTAGATCAGTGGTTCTCAATCTTTCCAGACTACTGTACCCCTTTCATGAGCCTCGCCATCCTGGGCTGAGGGCTGAGGCCTGAGCCCAACGTCCAGGGTTGAAGTATGTAACTTAGCCTCATGGGGTCCCCTGTGGCATGGGGCCCCAGGCTATTGCTCTGCTTGCCACCCCTTAACACCAGCCCTGCACTTGCAACCCCCCCATAACCCATCCCATGACCCCCAGGTTGAGAAACACTGATCTAGATGAATTGATGTACCCCCTGGAAGACCTCTGCGTACAGGTACCCCTGGTTGAGACCTGTAGATGAACTCACAAAACTCTGAGGTTAATAGTGTCAAAAGTTGCTGCTAGATCTAATAAAACCAGCATGGATAACTTTCCCTTGTCTACTGCGAGGAAATTATTAACTATAGATAATAATTAATAAGTAGTTAATAATATAGATAATAGTTAATAATAACAGCTCCTATTCCCTACCCCCTGCTTTTTAGGAGAATTAGATAGAAAATATTTATTAAGTTATCTCTAATTTGTATGATTCTATGATTAACATTACAGGGGACAAACACTGCACCCTAATTTGACTATCACTTTGCCGTCCATAGAAAGAGTTTCTGCTTTATCAAAATATCAGGATCTTGTTCAGGATCTCACCATAACAGTGGGACATAAATGTGGGTTGTTTCTGCTGTTTTGTAGAATGATGATAATTATATTTAGCATTTATACAGGGCTTTTCACCTTCAAAGTGTGTTACAAACATTAATCAATCCTCACCTCACCCTGTGGGGTAGGGAAGTATTATTACAGTAGCGTGATCAGGTTTTTCTAGGGGACTCTAGAGTGTGTATGAGCCAGGTAAGGGAAGCGTATACAAACATGTACTTCTATACCTGCACATATATATCCACACCCTCCTATACACATCGGTACAAACAAATGCACACACAGAAACCCCTGCACACCCACACAAATACACATACTTGCAGCTCAGTCCTACTTTTTATGCTTGTGGTGCTGAAGGTTTTTGGTAAGGAAAATTCCCTTGAGAACACTTGCCTTGTGGTGAGTTTCTTGGATTGAAACGGTACAGTGTGTTGACATTATTCCACAGTGGAGCCACAGTACTTTCCCATGATGAAACATCAGACTGAACAAAAGTATGAGACCCTATTTCTGACAACTGAATGCTTGCCAGTAGTAAGGTGACATCCAACTTAAGAAAACATGTTTTTAATCAACCTACTTAGGGTTAGGCAGGGTTGGCCTTATCATGAGGCGAACTGAGGCAGCCGCCTCAGGTGCCAGACTGGGGGCGGGGGGTGGGGTGGGGGGCGCCACTAGGACCCAGTGTGTAGAAAATTGTGTCTGCTGCTGGTGCATATGTATTCTCTCTGCTCTAGATGCATAGAGATGGTGGAGTGCTGTGCTGGAGGAAGGAGGGCACAAGAGACCTTTCAAAGTTTTGGCCCAAGCGAGGGGACATGGGGGTGTCATTTGAGCTCCTCGCCTCAGGTGCCAAAATGTTGTGGGCCAGCCCTGGGTTAGAGGTTTCAAAAGCAAAGGAAGAGGTGGGCATTTCAAACTGAAAGAAAAGTAAAGAGGCGGAGGGGGAAAATTGCTATCTCCAGACCGTCAGAGTTCAATACCTGCCCAACTTCTCTCAAGAATTACCAAGAGTCTCTGCAGAACGGGGGAAAAAACCTGCAGCTTAGTCATTTTTGTATTCTTATTAAATGCAGGATTGCCTCAGGCTAAGAGGAGCTGATATCATAATTATTGGCTTGCCTAGCCAGCTGCCTTCCCTCACCTGATGTAAGATCAGATCTTTCCAGCCTTTGGGAGTCTCGGCACTGCTGAGCCTCCACTCTCTCCTACAAGGCTGTTTGCATGACCTAATCCCATCCTGAAGCAGCAGCACGCTGTTTTGCTTCAGTAGAAAGGTAAGAGGAAACCTCTGTTAACTTCATACAGCTTTTTAGAATTCACCCGTGAAAGCCAAAGGGAAGGGGTGCAGAACTCTCTCATCTTGGCTCTTCTATTTAATCGGTAGTCTCTGAGGCTAACTCTGAAGAACTCCGGGCTGAGTCGGGTGGAAGGTCAGCATTTATATCCCTTTCCCCTCCGGCTCAGTCTAGGCTCTTGTCAGCTCTGAATGGGGAGCATTAAGAGGGGGGAAAAGTCAAGTAGACACCAGGTAAGCTCAGAGTTCTATTTTTCTTTTACTGGGAACAAGGAGTGTTGGTGGCTGTTTAAGGGAAATAGTGACATACAAACAAGCCCTTAGCTGTCCTTGGCGTCTGTGCCAACTCCTAAATTGCCAACTGCTGCACTGTTACAGGGAAAATCCAGGGGGATTTACCATTACTTGAAAAGTAATCATAAATATTAATATTTAAAGGACAGAATATGGGAAGCATTCACAAGAAAATAAAATGGGTAACTCTCATGCCTTGTAGTATTAGAATGAGATTTATTTAAATTACATCTCCAATGGTAAGTCAAAAACCAGGAAAGCAAAATGTTTTGAAGCAAATATTGTGACCCCTGTTTTGGTTTAAGTATCACTGGTTTTGCCTTTTGTATTTTGCAATTTTTGGGTGGTAGCTGTGAACTTGTTCTCAGATTTGCTGCTGCACTGAAAGGTGTCATGCCTAGAATGGGATTCATTCAGACACACAGACTTCAGGATGGACACCTTAGATTAATTGAGAAAAATTACTTATATGATGGCTGCAGGTTGAAAGTTTTTTCTGTTTCTCTAAAGCACATATTAAATATGTAGCTGTCTAATCTATCCCTCAATTTCAGACTATCACAAAGAGAACCATTTGTGTTATAAAGGAGAGTAGTTATCAAACGTATCTGTAACAACCAGCCATCAGTCATCTCTGACCCTCCTAAGTGACAGACGTGACATCAGATTAAAACTTGTTTGAAACAGAATTTACTGTACAAACACTTTGGTTTGATTTATCCTAATCACACATTTTCTAATCTGAATATTGGTATAAACTGGGATGAACTGGGTCAAACTCTGTTTTATTTTTAATTTACTAAGAGTGTGAAAGAGAAAAAAGTACTTAACTATCTGGAGTAGAAATGCTCAGGCAGCTCTTAGGGTGTAAGTTTGTGCACCTTGCTCTCAACCATCTGGTGAACTGTACAAACAGGTGCTTCCAGGTGCCATGTGAGTCAATAGCTACCTCACTTTCATTTACTTTACATCCAGATGACATGAGGTGGGCATGGGCAGGATTAATTAACATGCTCCATGTGGTGCATTAATGTGAAGAAAGAGGTATTAGAACCTTGTAATATCAGTGTCTATACCGATCCATAGCTGATAATGTATAGCGTGCAATGGTGCTAGTTTGTACAATGAGCACAAATCATTGTACATACACCTAGAGTAACACCACGTTGCTAGACAGATAACCAGATCCACATACTTTTTACTTAGCTAGCAGCCAGTTGAATGCACAGAAGAGTATATGCAGGTGCCCAGATACCACGGTGATGGGCACGGTATAAGAACCTGAACAGAACAGATTAAAACACTGAATCATTATTGTAAAACACAGGGCTGAAGGAAGAAAACAGGGGACAGGAGACAACTAGATAAGGCAATGTCTCTCAGTTCCATTCATTACAGTCCCAGGTTTTCTCCAAGATAATATGGTTGCTGTTCAGATACACCCCAATATTTAGGAGGAGACAAATTGAGAGGAAGCCCCAGGAAGGGACATATTATACTATTTTGAAACAGCTAGTGTGAAAACAGATACAAGAAAATATAATAGTTTAAGACTCCTAGAAATCAAAGATTATCAAGAAACCTTGTGCTGTGAACCTGGGAGAGCGACTGGAGAAGGGGTTTGACATAGGACAACTTTCAAGAACAACTCCTATAACCCAGCTCTCACAGGTTGTTACGAGGCAGAGACAGGGAGACAAGCAATGCTGCAGGGCTCAGTCACACAGAAAACTTTGAAACAGAACCCCTCACATGGTAAACAAGATAATGAAGGCTACACCCATCTTAGAACCCATTCACTGAGAGAGCCTCTGAGAGTTGGGACATCTGTAACCGTAGGGTTCAAGGTGACTACAGCCAGACCTTTAATATTAAGGGCTTCAAGTTCTGAACAGCACATATGATTCTCATGTGGTGTCTGTCTGAGCTCCATAGGTAATGGAAGTCAGGAAGGCTCCTGTTTGGGAGAGGAGCACAGATGAAATAGTGCTTGACATTTAGCATTTGAGTGAGAGCCACAAAAATAGCAAAAGGAGGCAACTTCTCAGCAGGTAGGAATTTACTCTTTTGTGGCCATGTTCTGAGCTGTTAACCAGAGACCCTGAGTCTCATGGTTTGGGTTAAACACCCCTCCCTCATCTCTTGAAACTTGCAAAGAATTACCTTGAAATACAGAGAGATTAATTATGGAGATAATGCAGATTAAATTAGTGGTATGACTAAAGCCCTCCTGTGACATACCTACCTTTAGGCATACCCAGGCCACATCTTCCAAGGTGTTTCCATTATATAGTTAATGTGTATAAAGCAAACTGTCAGTTCTCACAAGCTAAGCAGGCTTGAAAAGGGTCAGAGTACTTGGATGGGAAATAGGGTGACCAGATATCCTGATTTTATAGGGACAGTCCCATTTTGGGGGGCTTTTTCTTATATAGGCTCCTATTACTCCCCATCCCCTCTCCCGATTTTTTACACTTGCTGTCTGGTCACCCTAATGGGAAATCACCAGTAAACAACTATAAGCACATGGCTGCTGGAGGAAGTGATGCTGATGATTCAGTAGGTGGTACTCTTTCCTCTGAATCAGGCTGGAACCAATACCCTAGTATGGTGCTCAGGGGCACTGCCCTGCTTACATAGCATAGCAGATTTAAAACAAAGGTGTTGATCAGTTGTGATTATTAAAGATACAATGACACTTTTCATAAGAAGAATTAACCATGGTCAATTTTAAAGTCAGGTCATCTATCTTGTCTGCTTTCCCAGTCATGATGTGCTGCTCTTCAACTCCCCTCCTCACTAGCCTCCCCTTACCCACACCAACAAAGCTTCTTGTCTTTGACTAAAGGGCCTTGTACAACTTAGCCCACCTACCTCTTTGCTCTCACCTCTGTTTGTTCCCCTCTTGCACTGCCCAAGCTGCATGACTAAGCATCCCCGTCACCTCTTTCACACTGTCAGTAGCTTCCTCCATGTTTCCCTCTAAGCCTAGAACCCCTGATGTGACTCAGTCTACCAGGCCCTCTAGCTACCTGAAAACACAGTCTTCCCCAAGAAACTTGTACACACTAGGTCTCCCTTGAATCAGCATTTACAGAAATACAAATGTTACTAAGATATATAAAACCTTTCTCTACCCTGTTTCCATTGAGAATGTAAGCCTTTGAGAGCAAGGACCATGTCTACTTACCTGCCCAGAATGCACCCAACACACCTTTTGCAGTATATAAAGAATTGGAATAAAATAATATGAATGTAAATATGTTCCATTTACCTACATTTCCTAAGCAGAGCTGAATACTGCATTCTTCACTTCCTGTCTCAAAATGTTGTTGAATATTGCTGAGTGCTGTTACAGTGGTTGGGAAAGTGATCCCCGTATAGCCCTTGATGAGGTTTAATTAATGTATGTAAAACATTTTAAGTTGCTTGGATGAGACAAGACTCTTGCAGTGCAAAGTGTTATTATCCTTCTGGCAGTGAAGTGCCCAAAAATGAACACAGCATACTAGGGTGAGGTCTCAGCAGAGCCTTGTAATGAAGCTTAACATGCTGTCATTTCGATCCAGTTTCCCTCCATACTGCTGCCTCACCAGCTCGTCACAGTCTCTCAAAGGAGCCCAGCTAGTGTCAGCTTACTACTTCCACACTTACCCCTTGCTTTCCTCCTGGAATGGGGTAAATATCCCTGCCCTGAAAACTCTAGCTGCTGGTTCAGCAGGTCTGCCAGGGCAGGTCCCTGCAACATTCCCCTCTCTGGGCAAATGGTCGGATGCCAGAAATATTAGACAGGAACCTGTTCTTCCAGGAATGTAAGTAATCCATTGAAAGAAATCATTTACTATTGTCCCAGCTGGGCTAATTAAACTGCTAGGCACTGACCTCCATCCATGAACAAGACTTCCAGAAAGGAACAGTGCAAACACCAGAGGAGAGAGGGAGTCTCATGGTTCCTCAATCAAAATCTTTCTCTCCCATGCTGGGCTGACAACCCCATACCATTCTCTGAGGTCAAATCACTACAAGAAGTTTTCCCCTATGGACAAAGAGCTCCCCCAGACTCAGGACTCTCTTCAACAAGGGCATACAACTAGGGGAAGTAATTTACTCTAGAGTTAGGGAGAGTTAAGCCCTGTTATCACTATCATAAAAATAACTCACTCTCAAAATAAGATTTATCTTGACAACTCTTGTTTTTCCAAGAGGTTAGAAAAACATATCTGAGGAAGTGTGCAAATTTCTCTGCTGTTTCCTGTGATTTAACTTAACTGTATTAAAAATGAAGCATAACCATGTTATTGCAAGTTAAACTCATTCTATTACTGTAATAGTGTCCATACTTTCCCATTGGGAAACAGGGCACATGTGCTCTTTAATGCATAAAATCATGTAGTATCCCAGCATTCCTCACACTCTGACTTGGCATTTCCCAATTAGCTATCTACTGTAATTTAAGGCCATTAATCAATGGAATATATACCCTAGTTCCCCCTTTAGGAATATAGGAGCAGTGGGCTAGGGTTCTTTGGAATGCTGAGCAGCTGGAGAGCTGCTGAACTGGCAGAGGGGAGAGTCACTCTGAAGTCAATTACCCAGATACTTGTGTTTTGGTGATGTCCAAGAAATATTGTCTTCTGATCTCTTTGTGAGAGCCTTTCAAATGATTGCAACAGCAGCTTAAATACTAAGGCCATCATTTTCAAAAATATCCTGTCATGTTGGAAGCCCAATTTGGAACAGGTTGGGCCTAATCTTCAGGGGTGTTGAGCACTAACATCTCTTATTTAAGTTAACTAGAGTCAAAGGAGCTCAGTACTTCTGAAAATCAGGCCCAAAAGTGTCTTAAAGTTGGGCACAGAAAATTAAAGCACCCAAAATCAGTAGCTACTTTTGAAAATGTGGGTTAAAGGTTAAAATAGATGTAACCCATTTATTAGTAGTAGTATCATAGCACCTAGGAGCCCAAGCTATGGACCAGGCCCCCATTGTGCTAGGCATTGTACAACCACAATCTCTGCCTCAAAGAGTTTACAATCGAAATATAAGCTCAGAGACAACAGCTAGATACAGGTAGAAGGGGGAACACAAGGAAACAATGAGGCAGTGTTGGTCAGCATGACAGGCAAAGGTCTCAGCACATCTTGCTTTCCCCATAAAATTCTTTTTCGTTTGTTTCTTTAGTGGGGGGATAGAAGCAAAGTCTGAGTGGGACAAATTTGAAAATACCTATCACATGGAACACAGCAGCCTTCGTTATGAATGTGTAGGAGTTATGGGATTCCAGGACAAGTGCTTGGGATCTTTGTGTGGTTTTAACCTAGTAATAGCATGGCTAAGGTCATGTCTATGCTCTGGGCACTAAAGTAGCATATATTGTAGTAGAGACGCTTCCTACATTGGTGGAAGGGGTTTTTCCTTTGATGTAGGTAATCTACTTCCCCAAGTGGTGGTAGCTAGGTTAACAGACTAGTCTTCTGTTGTCCTAGTTGCATCTACACCAGAGGTTTGCTCAGTTAAACTACAGCACTCAGGGGTTATGTAGGGCTTTTCTACACAGGGAGTGAAGTTAATGCACATAAACTGAAGCACATGAAATCCTTGGCATTAAGCTACAGCACACTAAGACCACTTTCCTTCTGAATGAGACTGTCTACACCATGTTTAACGTGCTTTAGCTTATGTGCATTAACTTCACACCTTTAGTTAATTTGTGTAACTTTTCTGAGTGTCCCTGTGTAGACAAGCCCAGAACAAGTCTACATGACACCATACAGCAGATAAGATATGCCAAACAAGAATACAGCCCTTGCTCCAAAGAGTTTGCTATCTACAGGCATGAGTCACACAATGCAGAGCAAAGGAAGAGATATGATACCAGAGGAACAAACAAAGAGTAGCAGAGTGTAGAAGGGAAGGACTGTCCAGTGGCTAGGCCACTAAGCTGGGACTTCAGAGGGCTGGATTCAATTCCCTGCTCCAACAGCGACATCCTTTATGACCTTGGGCAAGTCCCTTAGCCTCTCTGTAAAATGGGGATACTAGTACTCCCTACCTCACAGGGAAGTTGTGTGGATACATACGTTGAAGATTTAAAGGTGCTCAGATATGACAGTGATAGGGGCCAGAGAAGTACACTGGATGCCAAATTTCTGCTTGGTTCTGCAGCGAGTGGGGCAGCATCAGGAAGCCGGCCTACAGCTTCCTGAAGCTCTGCCCATCTGCAGCACAGAAAACGCACCTTGCTTTAACCTCCACTAGCTAACAACAATATGCAACTTTCTCCTTGGCCCCAATGCCTGCTCGGCCAGGGACTCCCTTATGCCGGGGAAATCCTCAGCAAGGAAAATCAAGCCAGATTCCACCCCCTATGTGCCATGAGAGTGGGCTGAGAATCTGTAGCTGGAAGGCTTCACAGAAAAAGTGGGTTTTAAGAAGGTATTAGAAGTGGGGTGAAGTTCAGAATGTGGGAAAGCAACCAAAGGAGCATTCAGGAGAGAGGATTAAAAGTGTGAAGAGTGAAATCGGGTGTAGGCTGAAATAAACACTGGATTTGGAGCGGAGTGAGCTGCTTGAATTTAACATTGTAGTATTGGCAGTTGCAGTGTTCAGAAATCATGAGAGTTTGAAAAATGAATAAATGTGGGGTTCTTTTAATTTTCCTTCTGTTTTTTTTAAAATCATTTTGGGTTCAGGTTTCAAGCTTTCCTCCACAAGTATGGGGGCTAGAAGCATGCTTTATTTTTAAAACGAATACGGAGTTTGGCACTTATTTACATAATTCCAGGAGCTGGGGGCTTTTTTTTGAAAAACGTGACATTGTGCGAGACTTAAGGTAAAATGGTGAGAGCTGGTCACACAGCGCTTTGGAAGAAAAGAAAACAGGAAAGGCCTCAAGAAGGACTAGTGGTTAGAGAGAAACAATGTGGGATATTCCAGGGCAGAAACAGGTTTCCATTTCCTTCAGGCTAATTAAGCAAATCAGAGTGGATGTATTAATTGGAATAGGAAGCACATGTGACATATTTAGGGTTCAAGCAGGCACCAATGTTTTCATAATACAGGTGGGCTTAGGTTTCTCCTGCAGGAGTTAATTCAGTTCTTTATATTTTTAAGCTTTATGCTCCCTCTAGTTTTCCATTTCTTTCTGCCTTCTTTCCCCCCATTTTTGCCAGCTCTGCCACACCACAAGTCAGAAAGAATGTACTGAGCAATACGAGATAGTCAGCCAGCTAGTCACTTAGCCAATCCCATCACATAGCCTGAAAGAATAGCCTGGATTTTTGGCCTGACAATAAAATGCACGTCTCTCAAACCATAACCGGTGGGCACCATACATTAAAGTTCTGAGTTCTAACGAGAGAAACATTAAATCAAAGGGTATTTATCCCTGAATTGAAACAGGAAAGTCTAAAATAAAACCAGTTACTAAACCCACTTGCTCATGGCAGGGCATTGTTCTGCAAATGAAAACTGAACACCTGAGTAATCCCTCTGCTCAGGATCCTACTTTGATTGACATCTTAATAAATAAGTACTTAGGCCAGGCTTCAGCTTTCATTTCCTTATTTCTGATGTAAAATCTTTTCTTTTTTGAAATGGTGCACCGCATTGTGCTCCAAAGGGAAGATAAACTAGTTTTGGTTTACCTCAGCAATACTCACCTCCCGTCTGTCCTGCAGACAAATCGTTCATTTCCCAGGAGATCTGCACAGTATCCAAACCCTAAACAATACCTGACCTTTTGGCTTCAACAAACAGAAAATGGTCAAATCAACAAGAACTGTAAAATGCATGTCTGTACGGGAATTACCAGAAAATTACTCCCCTCCACCCCCAATTCTCTTTGGTGTCTTTTGGGGCAGTAGTTAACTCTGGTATAGGATGCACACAGGATCATAGCGCCAAAGCTGTGGTTTAGAGTTCATGTTTCCATTAGAAAATCAGCTACTCCACATGTAAGTCCCCTGTTTGAATTCTGCAGGGCTTCCAGCACAGAGCACCTTTTACAATTTTGTAAAACAATTGTTAAAATGAGTGTAATTGGAATATTAATTCTAGAAATGGGCATGGGTAACATCTGATGCTTTTGTGACCATCTTGAATTAACATCTCAAATAAACGAATGAACAAATCAACTACACTAATATTAACCCATCCAACCAAAACAATTTACATCTATTTAGCTCCTGTGCTGTGGAGCCTTTTAATATTTTGAAAATGTGGAGAAACAGTAATTTATAAAGTAACTGCTGAAGATACATATGTTGCTGCTCACTTTGGTGTCCATAATACCATTACTTCATATCCTTTCAAATGGTGTTGGTTACTTTGGACTCAATAGATGAGCTATTTATACAGTTATGAGACTAGGTCCAAATGAGCTCACCTTTCTCACCAGTGAGCCCCTGCTACAGAACACCTTTTGGTTTACAAAACGAAAATAAGAAAGAAAAACTTGTAGCACCTTAGAGCACCTTGTAACAAATTTATTTCAGCATAAGCTTTCGTGGGTTAGTACCCACTTCATCGGATGCATGGAATGAAACATACAGTAGACAGATATTTATACAGTCAGAGAAACATGATAAGGTGGAGGTGCATAGACCTTTGGTTTACAGTTACTCCTTGCTCTACAAAAAAATCCTGTTCTTTTTGCTCCATTTCCTTATTCCTATGTATTTTTTGCATTTATTTATTAAGGCTGGGCTATTTGAGGAGGTGTAATTTATACTACAACTACATTAGGAGGATTTCCTGGTATAGCTATGCCAACAAACTATTATAGTGTAGACAAGTCCTTATATTTCTTTCCCTTCAATTCCCCACTGATGTTTAGACTCCCTTAGGGCCTGTCTAAACACAAACTGTCACTGTCACTGAAATAAATCAATTGGTTTTAATTCACATCTTTTGTAATTATGGTCCAAGCCTGAACAGACACTCATATCAGATTAAGAGTGTTCCACTTTGATTTATTGTTTTTCCAATATAGGCTAAATTGAAATAGAATTTTTAATCTAAAATAAGAGTGTCTATACACAATTTTTCATCAAAATAACAAAAGCTGTAAACTAAAATCAAGAATGTCCTTATAGTAAGGAGCCAAAATCAGAGGCGATCTGTGGGTTAGGTTCCCACACACAATCTATGTCTATGAGAGTTTGGTGTAATTTACACACTAAGGTGCTGAAAGATGAAAGAAGCTGTAAATTCAAGTAGCCTGTTCCCTATTTTAACATATAGCTTTTGTCTCCTCGGTGTGTAAATTACAGCAACCTAAACTCCCTGGCCTGGTCTAGAGCAGAGTTTTTGGTCCTGCTGTAACTCAAGTTAATTGATTTCCACTTTACTCAAGTAGATTAACAGAATAGAAAATGCTAATCTAGACTCTCAACAAACATTTGCTCCAGGAACAAATGTTTACTGGGCATTTAGATTAGCATTTACAGTTGTGTTGTTTATTTTTCTATTTCCATTCTCAATTTGTTGTCTCTTCCTCATCTGTGTCCTAGTTGCATTTGGGCCCAAAGGAAACAAATCTCAAGGTCCAGCCAAACCCAGATGAAGAGGCTACTTTTGGAATTTAATGTTATTCTAACTGTGAGCTGTGATTAGGAGAGCACAGAATGGGATGTAGTGAAGAGAATTTCTGAAGACTTCCTCTAAAATATCAGATGTTATTGTTCTGATGATTTCAGAGTATTTTAACACTTTGGAATTAAAAATTAAAACAAATGAAGACTTTTCAGTCATTAAAAAAAAGTTGAAATTTGAATGTACTGCAGTCCTTACCTTATCCCCAAGTAAATCCCTTGTTAGGTTTTAGAGTTTTACTCCCTTCACAATAAGGATTGTTGTGAATCAGATGAATTTATTTCCCAGGAAAGGCTAAATATAGACATAGATCATGAATCATGGGGACATACAAACATGCTCTGACCAATACACCAACCACTTTGGAAAGGTAGGAGTTGGAGCCTAGCCTTAGAAGCAGTAAATCTTTATTGAATTATTTACTGGTACCATACTACACTTTTTTCTCTAGGGCAGATTATTGTTGAGAGTCGGGTATGTGTATGGCATAGTGAAAAAAGGTGCAAGTTTGTAGAGGAGTGGTTTATACCACATTTTCATGAATTAGGATGGGGATGCAAGAGTGTAACACTTTTTCCTACCAAACTATGCTAATGTGTAATTATAACCATAAAAAATTTCGCTTAGGTGCCTAAGCAGAGAAAAGCAGCCAGACGGGTGGCCAGTGATCTAGTTCCTAGTGTGAAGTATTACTAGAAACAGCAATGGTGTTTGTCATTGTTCAATAATTTCCAAATCAAACGTTCTCCCACATTAAAATATTTTTTTTCTAGCTGCCCGCCCTGCAAACTCAGACTGGAATCAGAAAGTCAAAGAGGATGCACATCATCTCCAGTAACGTTCTGCAGCCAAATCATGGCCTCAGTGAAACATGTGCAACCCTATTGTCTTCGGATTATAAACTAGATTCATAGATTCAAAAGCCAGAAGGGACCACTGTGATCATCTAGTCTGACTTCCTGTGTAGCACAGGCCACAGAACTTCCCCAAAATAATTCCTAGAGCAGAGCTTTTAGAAAAACCTCCAATCTCGATTTAAAACTTAAGTATCAGAGGGGTAGCCGTGTTAGTCTGGATCTGTAGAAGCGACAAAGGGTCCTGTGGCACCTTATAGACTAACAGAGTCTCTGTTAGTCTATAAGGTGCCACAGGACCCTTTGTCGATTTAAAACTTGTCAGTGATGGAGAATCCACCATGACCCTTGGGAAATTGTTCTGCTGGTTAACTCCACCTTTGTAACTCCATGGGCTTTATTGTTTACACTGGGGTAAGAGATTGGCCCTGTAACTGGACCTTTGTAAGCAATTCTGTTGACAATGCACAGGAGCAGGTTTGGCTCCACAGAAGTAAAAATAGTGCAAAATGGTTTTATCACTAAAATCAGCTTATAGTTCTCTGAATATACCTAGGGAGATCTGCTGAGCAGGAAAGTACCATTTCTACATAGACACTTTTCAGAGTAGAATCATGCTTTGGAAAGGGAGCATTCATAGAGTAAAATTGGAAGGAAAGAGAATCGTAACAAAAACTTTCCCTGAAATTTTCTGTTCTCCCTTTGCTAATCCTGCACAGTACTGAGCACTCCATCCCCGATCCAGCAAAGCATGTACTTTGCTAGATTGGGTACAGAATAATCAGCATCTTGTTGGATAGAATTGAGCCCAGGGAGAGCAATTCAAGTTTTGCCATATGCCACTTACTTTAAGAGACTTGTTTAATTGGGTCATTTTTTTGTCTCTGGTGGTCGGCTCTGATGCTGGTTGGAGAGTAGCACTAAGCATTATCTTGTTCTATTGCTCCAGGCACCTGACTCCCTACTTCTCCCCAACAGAAGCAGAGACTCTTTACTCAGAGGCATCTGCAATGTTCTCAAGTTTGGGGAGATTGTTCCTTTCTGGATTAGATACCTGTATCTCTTGTGTAATGATGTATTTGTGCATACGACAGGCTCACCACCAGAAGGAATTTTTTAGTGGCGAGAGAGCTCTCTCTTTCCTAAAATCACTGGGGCCTGTCTATAAATGAGAAGAGTTGGGGAATGGCATTCATAGTGGGACAATCGGAGACTCCTCCTGAAACATGAGCTGACTGCGAACTCTCTGAATCCCATAGGGTTATATTTGTATTTCTTTTGAAGAAAATGTTGCATCATGAAAAGGTATTTTTAATTACCCTTACTGTGGCACTGGGAGAGGGGACTCTATTGATAACTGAGACTACAAATACCGTAGTAAAAGTCACCCATGAGGAATCAACTAATAGATGGCCTGGCTACACAGCAAACAGAAAGGGGATCCATGGGGACAGTGTGGGGCTCTGAAATTCACTGTACAGGTCACTCTGGCAAGCAGACCCATCCTTTTGGGCATACAGTCAACCAGTCAAGGTGGGAGTATTTATTTGATTATTTTAGACATTCTTAAGAAGGCTGAAATATCTCCAAGCCTGGAACAGACAGAGATGGCACTTGCACTTCTGTAAGCTTGAAAGTCTTCATTTATTCCTTGGGTGTGAGTGTGATTGAGAGGGGGTGGGAAATATTTTTACTGAGGTCTGAGTACATTTTACCTGTCTGCTGTGTAATGGCTACTCTTCCTGGTCTTTATATTTGCCCCTGGGCTTGCTTTCTAGAACGCTACTTGGCACAGGGGTTCATAGAGAGAAGGTACAAAATGAAGGGCAGTTAATGTCTCGCGAATGGTGATTGTATGGTATTGTTGATAGAGCAGTCAAAAGCGTGCCTGCTGCCTCCCCACAGAGCACCCAGGCAAAGAAGATGGGAGTAGGGTCTGTGCTGTCAGAGCCTTGTTTTTAACCCTTGTCTGTTTGCCACTTATTATTATTTAGGATTTAGGGTTTTTTCAAACCCATGTTTATTTGATCTCACTCCTTCTCTTTCTCTCATCAGCACAATGTGGACACTCGATGAGAGTTGAAAGAACTCCTAGCATGTATGTTATAATATCTTTCTCCTTCTGAAAATGAAATTTTAGCTTTGGGAATAGAAAGGGCCTTGTTAATAGTTGGGGTTATTCTTCCACATAAATTGGTGCCCTCCATGGCACCTGTTCCTCCACCTTTGGTGCTTTGTGTGAGATTTTTCCATGCATCTCTAGGGATAAGCGATAGAAGCTTATATCCCTCCAAACCCCATGGTGTGCTTCTGGGAGACAGTTGGATTAATTACTAGTTGCTAAATGGATGCTGAAAGGCATTTGATCTTGGGAAGTCGAAGTAAGTATTTAAGGGTCACCTTTTTTCAAGGGCTTGATCAACAGAAAGTAGAAATTTGAGCCAGAATCTCTTCAGTTCTAACCACATGCAATTCCTTGTCTACACTGAGGATTTCAGCCTCCAGTGGCCAGCCAACAGTGCAAAACTCTTGTAAAAACAGGTAAAACCACCTGTGTAAATCGCAGCTTATAGCAGCTTTGCATGTCCACACTTGAAACTAGTAATGGTGAAGCTACACCAACGGCTGCAATAGGGGCAAATCCCAAATGTAGACAAGGCCTTGAAGACAGCATCTTAATGAGGACAAGAACTAATGCTCAAAAAAAAATAATCTCAGAGGTTTAGCAACCACTGGAACTTGAGAACTTGTCTGGGGGAAATTCAGTGTCTACGTCTCTGCTGGCTTCTCCCCTTCTTAGTGAACACGTCACCGCTCAGTGAATCAGTTGCCCACGTTTTTTACATACTCAACTTATAACCATACCAATAAAATTCCCAAATCCATTCCCTAGATCAAATAAAGGTAATTACAGAGCTCACTGTGGGCGATTCCCAGTGGGAGGGTGGGAGTGGCCAAGGGTGGGGCTGGAAGGTGAATGCTGTACATGCACAACAGAGAAAATAGGAATGTACCACACCCATCATAAAACATGCTGTCACAGTCAGCAACAGAAATCATTAGGGTGGATCTTTATACACACCTTTCTCATAAAGAAAGAAAGAAAGATGGCACAAGATCCCAAGATGAACTCACAAGCCACAGGGAGCTGAGCGTGACTCACTCACTGTGGGAGAGGAGAAAACTGGAGAGGATTATGAGACTGCTGAAGGAGCAACGTCTTCATGTTTTCTGTGAGAGCCCTTCCCCTATGGGATGGACTGGGTACATCATATTGCATATTCTCATAGAGAATTCATTGGCTATGTCTCATAGTACACATTCGCAGCACCTCAATAGAAGACACATCAGGTGTGTGACCATACTCTCTAGCTCCCAGCCCATTCCGCGTTACCCTGTACATCCATCTCAGCCTCGTCACAGGACCAAGGCCTCTTCCCCACTGCATTTCTCCTTCCATCTTAATTGCTTTCAGCCCCACCAGATACAATGGCTTCTTAGCACTGCTTCTGTCCATTGATTCTTGTCAGTCACAAGATAGTGCTGATGTCTCTTCAGTGTTTCTCCTGCCCATACAATGCCACTCCCAGCCACACTGCAGGGAGAAGTATTGCTTCTGTCCCACTGGCTGGAGAATTCAGTCAGATTCATGCTAGTGAAGATGCAACGTTGTTATCTCAATCTGGTTTGCACTGTTTAAACCTGCCAGCTGAGATGGTTATCCGGGGAATGGCTACACTTCAGCCGGAAGTTTGCCTACCAGCTCAGACAGACTGAGAGGTGGTAGCTGTGCTTGAGCTAATGTACTAATAATAGCAATGGGCACATTGCAGCAGGAGTGGTGCAAGGGCTAGTCACCCAAGTATGGATCCAGGGGCTCAAATGGGCTTGTACTTGGGCAGTTAAATCATGTTACCCCCCCACGTCTGCACTGTTATTTTTAATGCACTAGCTCGAGCAGAGACAGCGTGCGTCTGTCTACCCGGACTGGGAGACATGCTCCCAGCTGTAGGGTAAACATACCCGCTAAGGGAAACATTCAAAGATTCTCTGTCTATTCAGAGTTGGGTCTGATAGCATGGTCAAATCTATGGTATAAAGTAATGAAATCTCACATGGCTCACACTGAAACCAGCACAAATCTGTGCATCTCCAGAATAGGAGGGTGTTGAGCAATGGATGGGGATTTCAAAAATACATGTATTTAAGAACATAAGAATGGCCATACTGGGTCAGACCAATGGTACATCTAGCCCAGTATCCTGTCTTCTAACAGTGACCAATGCCAGATGCTTCAGGGGGAATGAACAGAACAGGTAATCATCAAGTGATCCATTCCCTGTAATCATTCCCAGCTTCTGGCAAACAGAGGCTAGGGACACTTCAGAGCATGGTTTTGCATCTCTGTCCATCTTGGCTAATAGCCATTGACAGACCTGTCCTCCATGAACTTATGTAGTTCTTTTTTGAACCCTGTTACAATCTTGGCCTTCACAACATCCTCTGGCAAAGAGTTCCACGGGTTGACTGTGCGTTGTGTAAAGAAATACTTCCTTTTGTTTGTTTTAATCCTGCTGCCTATTAATTCATTTGGTGACCCCTAGTTCTTGTGTTATGAGGAGGAGTAAATAACAGTTCTTTATTTACTTTCTCCACACCAGTCATGATTTTATAGACCTCTATCATATCCCCCCTTACTCGTTTTTTGTCCAAGCTGAAAACTCGCTCTTATTAATATCTCCTCATATGGAAGCTGTTCCATACCCATAATCACGCTTGTTGGCCTTTTCTGTGCCTTTTCCAATTCCAAATATCTTTTCTGAGATTGGGTGAACAGATCTGCACACAGTATTCAAGATGTGGGCATACCATGGATTTATATAGAGGCAATATATTTTCTCTATCTTATTTAAAAGTGTGAATAAAAAAAATTTACATTATAACACTACTTGATAGCACTTTAATGAAGGCTGCAAATCAATTCAAATCATAACCCTTTATTCATAAAATCATACTTTTTCAATATATTCACATTTTATTGAAATTTTCCATGTGTTGTGTCTGCTCTAAAATAAAATTTTCCTCAAAAAATTTGACCAAAATTTGTTCCTTTATCTTTTTTTAGTTTTGGGTGAATGAAAAATAAATCCTTTTCCTATATAAAAATAAATAGATAAAAATGAACAGCTTTTTGAACAGTACTATAGAAAAAATGGTTTTAAACTTGGCATGAACAAAGCCCTCACTGAGGACTAGTGCCTATACTTGGCTTGGGGAAAAAATTAACAAAATTGTGGGCATTTTAAAATTGCATACTAAGCATGCGCAGTAAAAAAATGGCCTTAAGTCTAAAGATGTGCAATTGCACAAGGAAGTTTTGCACATGTGGGCACACAGTTAAGTACGCACTGATTGGTTTAAGAGATTTACAAGTTGTACTGGTGAAACTGGCAGTACACGACATGCTGAAAAACTGTTTTTTCCCTTTCTTTGCTTACCTTCCCAAACTATTTTAAAAAACCCTACAAAACGAAAGGCAAAAAAATTGCACCAGTACGAAGTTCAAGTTGCTCAGTCAAAATTATAAAAAGGTAAAAGGAGATTGATTTTTGGTTTTGCTGAATTTACATTAGGTGAAGCACAGAGCAGGGGCCATCCAAAAGCCAGTTGTTAACATAATGAATAAAGAAATAAATACCTACCACTTATGCAGTGCTTTTCATAAATAGATCGCAAAGCTCCCTGATTCTCTGCCGGGCCCCGTTAAAGGTTCGAGCAGTCCAGGGGCTCCTCTAACCAATGTTAATCATCCTCAGAGCACTGCTGGAGTGCAGTATGCTCCAGAAACTCCTCCTCCCTGTACTCCCCCTCCCTTGACATGCCCCCTACTCTGGGGTGCTACAGGGAGCTATGCTGGCTCTGCATCTATTAGGGACTCCTTCACATCAATAGAATTGACCAGTCCACCTCTAGAAATGTGAAGCTAAAGTTCTGACACCATTGTTTCCTCACCTACATTGAACATAGCTCTGGATAAACAAGTGGCTTAATATAGGACATTAAATACATGCCAGAAAATGTACAGGATATGCATTGTAGCCAAGTAAACAATGCTGCTGCAACCCTAAGATTGCCATTTCTTGGATTTGGGAGAAACACACATATATTTGCTAATATTTACGGCTTATATAGTTAAATACTGTGTTCATTACAATAACCACAATCTTTTAATCATGTTGCACAGAGTATGTTCTACATCTCAGAGCAGTGCATTTTCTGAAACATAACAAACAAATGCCAAAGAGCTATATTGTCACAGGGATAGCTAAGTCATTGGTGATAAACGTTTAACAAAACCTGCTGGGAAGGCTGAGGTGTTTGGGAGCAGGAAATAAACTTCAGGCACAAGAAATAAAAAGTCAATAGTCTGATGAATCAAAGAAGTTGCAAAGTTCTGCTATTTCCCTCCCATTGCAAAGAACACTGAGTTGAAAACTGATTTTAAAAAAAATGTATCAGCATACGTTCTAGAATACTATAAAGGGGGAAAAGGGGTGGGGGAGAGAGAGAGGACCAAAAAGAGAGAGAAATGGGTTGGGGAGGACTTGGGGATTGAAGCTCTGTTCAGGAATGCATTGCCTGATGGGTGCTTTGCAAAGTCTATGTGGCCCAGATATGGATGACCCTGATGAGAGGAGAGACTAGGAGGCAATCACATGGGGTGCGAGTGGTTTTGGATTAGAAAGAGTGACAGAGGAAAACCCACAAAAGGTGCAAGGAGTCTAATATGGTGAATGGAATATAAATGGAAATGGAAGCAGGAATCAGTCTATGAAGGACTGGGTCTAATTTCTGCACAGCTTGCAAAATTTGAAGTCTCCTGTCACTGAAGAATTTTTAAAAAATCTAAGGAAATTCCCAGGAAAAATCTTCATTACCTGAAAATATCACTTACTTAAGCCACACAAAAACACAAAACACAAATGTTAGAAAGCCAGAAAATTCCAAGTTAAGTTTCTGCTTTACAAAAAAACCACACACACTCATAGCTAAAAACATTCAAAAATATGCAGATGTAGCTGGGGTTCACCAAACAAACTCAACTTGGCCATTGTAACACCACCCTAAGAACAACTAAAAACTGTGATACCTTATCCATCCATCATATAGGTTTTTCATCAGGGACCACAAAAATGGTCCTTAATTAACCTCTGTGATGGATGGGTAAAAAGTGCATCCGCATTTTTGATTAGGCTCTGGGTGCTGCTACAGGGCTAGGATTAAGGGGGCTTGTGTAACTGCATTTTCCCACTTTTAATTATTTTTATATATATATATTTTGTACCGTGTAACCTTGACTTGAAATTTCTAAGCTAACGTGTGTTGAGAAAAATACAAGATACTCTTACTTTTTTGTTTTGTCTGCAATAATAGATTCTTTCAACTCCCCCCCCCCCCCCCCCCCCAACTCCCCGGTTCATGAAATATTGTGTCTCAGAACAGAGTCGTTATTAGTTTCAGAATTACTCACTTAGGCTTTGGTAGTATTTGGGAACAGTAAAGTTCTGGCACAACTCGTGAACATCACCAAACCTCAAACATCCAGCAAACTTCATGAGGTTAGACTTCACCTCAGTACATTTTGTGAAAATGAGAGAGATGCTAAACTGTGTGAATCTGTGAACTTGGTTCAATGACAGCGCGAATCAGAGATGTAGAAAATGGCTGAGCAGGTAAACCGGGCCCCTGTAGTTCTAAACTTTTGGAGATATTGTGCCTGCTTACGAGAGCTAGTCTGAAGGAATAATTCCCTGAATACACACATAGGTGGATGTGGGAAGCAAAACCAGATTAAGACAATCTATACCCTTAGGCCCACCAACGTGGGGCTCCCCCTGACCCCACCCCTGCACTATGGTCTCCCATCCCACTTGAAGCGGTAGTGGCAAGGCCCCTTTACTCCCAGAGGGACAGTGGAGTGCTCCCATATGACCTCAGGAGTGGCGGCAGGCCCCCTCTACCTGGGAAGCAGCAGAGGAGTACCCTTTCCATCCCAGAGACAGCTGTAGTAGCAGGGGGATTCCCAGTACTTCTCCCAGCAACTGGGGTGTATCAGCTTGGGTGTGGGGCTGGGCCTGCTGCAGTCTTCTCTTCCCACTACACACAAAGTCTCTTGGGGATGGGGTTGGCGAGTCCCTCTCCCCAAGCAGTGAGTCCTGATGAGCTGGTGGGGGAAATGCACACCTGTCAGAGCTGTGGCTTCAGGCTGGCTGCAGACTCTGGCCGAAATCCCTCCCTCCATCTCTGACACTCAGGTCAGGTTTTCAAATTCTCTTTGCAACCATGACAGCTAAAAACATACTTTTTAAAAATGAAAGCTGAGTTTCTGATGTGATCACATAACTCCCGTTGCTGGGGCCCTAGCCCTGCATCTATCTATAGTGCCTGTGTTTTAATCTATCCCTAGTGAGGAGCAATTGTGTTCAGCATATTAAACAATTAACTGCCTTTCTGTGGAGTACAGAGTGGGCGAGCAGACTGGAATGGAATGTCCTGCAGCTACCTCTTCAAACACATTTTAAAAACAGATTTAGAACAAATGCACAAGATTCTGGATGTAGTTTGTTGGACAGGTAGTTGTGATGTATTTTGGGAAAGTTGAACCTGTAGTACATGAAAAACCTGTGGTGAAAACTTCTCTCTTTCTAAGTAGGAAAGTGTCTTCTCAACAGGGATTTGATATTTTAATAACTCCCAGCCTATGTTCCAGTACAGAGGGAGCATGGATGGGGTGAAAAGGAGACTGATTGCTTTTGTTTCCACTGGTTATTAGGACACAGTGCCCAGACCTGCATATAGAAAGCACTTACTGACAAACAGCCAATATTTTCATTTTTTCCAATGATCAAAGTATTTTTCTACAACAGTAAACTTTGAAAATAATAATAAAAAACAAATTCCGGAAGGGAGTTCTAATGGTAGATGCAACTGACTTCAGCACCAAGAAGTGAGTTTTTGGTAAGGCTTTTAGGAAGAACTGGGTGTATAGGGCTTTGGGTGGAGTGGGTAGTTTCTGTTGCTAAGCTTACTGGCTGGTATGCTGGCTGCACAAAATAATAAGAACTGATATATTTACCGATTATAAACTGAATTACTGTCAGGGTGCCTAGACCTCTTGTATAGGCTGGTTTTTGGACCTTAAATCTGAAGAATATTATAAATAATCAAACATATCACGCGTGTCTATATACATACATAGCACTCATGTCTATATACATACATACACACACATGGAATCCATGATGGCATAACATATCCATGATGGTGTAGTTTTGGATGGCTGCACTACTCACAATAGTTGAAGCCATGAAATAAGTTATACTGATCAACTCAAATGAGAGAACTATTGATAGATGCAATATGAAATAGCATTTTCTAATGCTTTGCCTAGTCTACTTTTAAAAGGCCCAAGCAACAGGACTCCCACCAGTCCCTTAAGGATTATCCCACACAGTTCAATAATTTTCATTATTCCTACTTATATTCCCAGATGCCATTCTAAATAATTCTCCTCTCTCACTGGAGTTTGCTCCCTTCATATTCTCACAGGGCATTTCTCAGGTCCCTTCTCAGGGTTTGTCTACACGATGGTGATCATGTGCACTGCAAGCAGTGATTTCTAAAGGCTCTTGCACATTAACTGGTCCATGTAGCCCCTGCTGGTTCATCCTAAATGTCCCCTAGTGCGATTTAATGTATGTTAAAGTGCACTAGGAACATTTAGGGCACATTATGGTCTACATGAACCAATTAATGCACAACACATTAGTGCACTTTAGAAATCATAACTCATTAGTGCGCATTAACCCACTGTTCAGACAAGTCCTTAGTCACTGCCTAGACAACCTGCATGTATTTAGCTCCTTCAAATCTTTCCTCATATAGCAATTCCTCCAGCCTTCTAGTCATTTTAATTGCTCTATATTGAACTTTCTCAAATTTGCTAATGTCTTTCTGGCATTGAGGTGTCCAGAGTTCAGTGCAATGTTCATAAGAACGGCCATACTGAGTCAGACCAATGGCCCATCTAACCCAGAGGTCCCCAAACTGTAGGGTGCACCCCTTAGGGGGCACAGAACATTCAGAGGAGCGCGGCAGCCTTGGTTCCCAGCCATGGCCCCCTTACCCCATCCACCACCCTAGAGCTGCGGTCCCGCTCCCGGCTCAGGGGGTGTGACCCTGAAACGTTTGGGTACCACTGATCTAACGCAGCATCCTGTCGTTTGATAGTGGCCAATGCCGGATACTTCAGAGGGAATGAACAGAACAGGCAATCATCTAGTGATCCATCCCCTGTCGTCCACTACCAGCTTCTTGCAAACAGAGGCTATGGATACTCAGAGCACGGGGTTGCATTCCTGACCAATTTAGCTAATAGCCATTGATGGACCTATACTCCCGGAACTTATCTAGTTCTTTTTTGAACTTGTTATAGTTTTTGCCTTCACAACATCCCCTGGCAATGAGTTCCACAGGTTGACTGTGCGTTCCAGGTGTGGTCTTATCAAAATTACATAGATAGAGTCTCCCTGCCCTATGGCATTGGAAATTCATGGCTAATCTAGTGTAATTACCCTTAGGTCTCTGTCAGCATTACTACTCTCCAGCTTTCTTCCTCCTGTTTGAGATTATTTTTCTAAAATTAATCTTGTTTTGTTATTGCCCCACCATAATCATGTGTCTAAGTTCCTTCCTAATGTTTGCTTCTAGTGTTATCTGTGCAAATAATTAATCACTAATGAAGATATTAAATGAAACTGTGCTGATCTCCAAACCCTGAAGCACCCCACTAAACGACACCCCTATTTGATAAATTACCATTTCTCATTACTCTTTGTTTATGGTCCCTCAGTTATCAATTCACATGCAAGGCTCAAATCTAAGCCTATATGAAGTGATCCTGTAGCTGGATCTGCTCAGGCAGACCTCTGGAGCCATGTGGAACCCCAGTGACTTCAACTACCTGCATATAAACTGGTCAAATGGCACAAGGTTTACATCAGCAATTTCTTGATACCTTAAGTAATTGCTTTTTGGAACAACTAACGTATGAGGAGATGCTATTCTCAACTTAGTCCTAAATAACATACTTGTTGAAATAACTTTTGTATCTATAGTTTCTAGCCACTAACTACCTGTAATAGTGGCCCCAGTAAAATTAAGTTCAACACTCTCAGGGGATGAATCATACCAAAAACTAGCACAGTGACACTAAACTTTAAAAACAGGAGGTGTTTTTTTTAAATGAAGACTTGTCAAAATGGTCTAAAGTGAGGAAAATAAAATCCTTAGAGACAGCATGAAAGCTACGCAAGTGTACTATAACTGAGTCCCAGAAGCAACAGATACCTCTAAACAGAAAAGGAAGCAGGGAGGCAATGAGAAACTGGCATGGTTAAATGGCAAGTTTTGTTTGTGCAAACATGTACACATAATTCTACACCATTGACATCTGAAAATATGCCTCTTCCAATGTTTTCTTAAAAATAGAGAGAACTTTAGTAAGATGGATGTCATGCAGGGTGACCAGATAGCAAGTTTGAAAAATCTGGACACTTTTTTTTCCAGGGGAGTGGGGGGAAGAAACGAGGGGGGGTGGGGATATAGTTGACAATATAAGATAAAGCCCCTAATATCAAGACATCTGGTCTCCCTAATGTCATGGGGCAACAAGTTCCACAACTCAGGGCCCACCACAGCAAAGTACAATCATCAGCCAATCTGAGACACTATCCTTTAAAATTCAGTAATGTTGGAGTATAGATTTGTCTGGACAGGAGGACTTAAGAAGGAAGTCTTTCATACAACCTGGCCCTGCTCTCTTCAAAGTTTTAAAAAGCTCTGATTCTTGCTGAAACTCTTTCTATTTCTGAAGGTCTCCTATATAGTGATACACTACTTGGAAGAGACATAGACATGGGAGGCTTTGGTACCAAAATCAGGGTTGCCTCTGAAATGCTAGAAATTTGGGAATGATGAGAGGAAAATATGTCACTCTAAATATCCAGCTGGAAAAGTGGAAATCTAAAATTCCATGGCCCTTCTGAGCACTTGCCTATAAAAGGCTGCTAGAAAATATCCCAGATAGTTGTCTCTTTACTGAGAGGTATCAGTGTGAGTTGGAGAGGAAAAAGATGATTTAGTGCTTTGGGGAGGGGGAGAAGAAAGAAGCAGATCACAAAAGCTGGTGTCAAGCTAGGATCAGTACGCTCCTTAAGGCAAGCTGCATGAAGAATGAATTACGAATTGGTGAACATCCAAACACACCTTCCTCTCATGAAAGCTGATCCCAGCCCCAAGGGATACAGAAGGCATTTACAGTAGCACCCAGCATTCAGCACATCTCTGAGTGCTCAGACGGCCCGGTGCCGAGCTCTGGTGAAGTGTGTCGCCGGCAGAGTGTCCTCCAATATCCAGGAAAGACACAAAAACAAGGATTGTTTCAACTATGGCTTGGTGCCAGTGGCTTCAGTCATGCAGAGCTAATAGATCAGCTGCTGCTGCCCTGCTTACCCAAACACTCAGCTGAGGTTACAGTTTCTCGCTTTATTTTATTTATTTTTTTAAAGATAATTATCTTATCATGGGAGCCTGGGACTGTCATGCAACATTTACAAAAGCAGAAATAACATGGGATTTGGAGAAATGATTTCAGCTACTCCTAAGGGAATAAGATACGTTTTTTTAAATCAAAGGGTCATTGTTTTCCGTGACAAGTTCGCTCTACCTCTAGGGAGTTCATATCCTTCCGAGTCCCCTCTCTCCCAAGAGCAGCCGTGTCATGTTTATTATACAGTCAAGCCTGCTTATTGTCACTTCCACTGAATACAATTTTCCCCCTCTTAAATGGGATTTTCCAATAAATGAAAAGCCAAACCAACTAGGTAGAAGATTTTTTCCCCTCAGTCCTTTATGGATAAAGAATGATGTCTGTCCCCTCAGTACCCATTTTCAAAAATCATAGAAATAACCTTAGAACAAAGAAAAACTACATCAAAGGCGTACTATATCAAAGATGCACTGATTTTATAGTTTGCATTTAGTGTACCTCAAATCTGTTCATACACAGAACCAGTAGTTAATGAAAAACTCATTTGTTCTGAGTGCTTCGGCCAACATATAGTATTGTTTGAGACAGGAGAAGTGTTTTACAATTGACTATATATAGAAAAATGTTTGACAGTTGATATTTAACAGGCATATAAGTATGACGTTCATACAAAATAGTTTAATTTAGTGCAGAGAATATGCTTTCAAATTAATATGATATTCCATTAATTACATTTTCTTAAGTGGGCTTGATCATATTCTGAAAATCTGATTTTAATACAAGTCCTTAAAGGCAGTTAACTTAACTAATCTCTAGCACACAACAAGTGAGGGAATGGGGAAAGCATGTGATCTGCACACACACATCTTTTCTTGACATGCAGCAGGGAGGGAAGATACTTTGTGTATATTTTTGGGGGCGTTTCAAATGCAAAGGCAGATAAGGAGACAAAGGCTACATATCTACCCTACGTGCTAGGGGCGCGATTCCCAGCTCGCGTAGACATACTCATGCAAACTCTCACTGAGCGCTAAAAATATGAGTATACTCAGGGTAGCATGGGCAGTGGCAAGAGGCAGCACAGATTAGCTATGCCAAGTACATGCCCATAGGGTTCAGGCAGGTTTGTACTTGGCACAGCTAGCCTGCACTGCCACCCTCCACTGCTTGTGCTACCCTGGTTACACTACCGTAGTGGGCTAGCTCGGTGACAGCTAGCACGGATATGTCTTCGTGAGCTGGGAATCACGCCTCTAGCTCAACTGGTTTGACAGTGTATTGTTACTAGGGTTGCTTCTAGTTCAATACTCACTTCCACTGCTCAGAGGAGACTGATTCTAGTCTTAAAATCACAGGCAGGCTGTTCCTTTCATGCCAATCTCCAGGCAATCTGCCTGTGGATTTTGTTTTGCTAAGACTGGTAAAATGTGGCTGCAAGTAAAGACATTATATTGGAAAGATCAAACAGTTAGTTTTCCTTATCCACATTGTACTAACTCCCCACATAATCCAAATTTATTCATTACCACTTTCAGAATGGCAAGCCAATTAGGGTGACCAGATGTCCCGATTTTATAGGGACAGTCCTGATTTTTGGGCCTTTTTCTTATATTGCCTCCTATTACACCCCCCCCCCCACTCCCATCCCGATTTTTCACACTTGCTGTCTGGGCACCCTAAAACCCATTAGATGGCTTTCAAATAACTAGAGCCTGAATGTCCTGTTTCAGGTAGGACCTTTCCTGACCCATGGCAGGAACTCGATTGTAACACTTCTGAACACAGAGCCTATGGCAGACAGAAAAAGAAGCTGAGGTTTGGATGTTATTTACTAGTGACCCTCAGACAAAGCTCTTCTCTGACTTGCTCATTTCAGTTACATCTCATCAAATTGACTTCTTGGAATCAAGTTACTTAAGAGTCTGTCAAATTACTTCTTAAAACACAGCATCACCAGGTCTTTAGTGTAGCTGGACCAGCGCTTCTAATCAGATTCTGAATTTTTGGTCCACAAAATGAGGTATTTGTTCAAAATTCAAGTTTACAGCCCAGGTCAGCCACCAAGTGAGGAATGAATATTGAGAACAGGGCTGCCAGTGCTGAACATCTACAAATATGCCTGATATGTTCAAGTTGTCAGCATTTCCCATCTGCTCTTTTCATCATGAGTGTCAATAATTAGAAGCTCCCTCCATGTCAGCCTCCAGATAAGCTGCTAAGAGATGATCCTGGGCCCAAGACATTTCTGAACTTCAGCTAACATCACTTGTTCCTGATCTAGTAGAGGTCTCACACCTGATTTCCATTCCCAGTGTATTTTATTCCCTTGGGCAATGCACATTTCAGCCGACCTACTCATCATGAAATAGAGTTTGTTCTTTGAACTATAAAGGCAAAAGAAAAGGTTCACATATTAAAATGATATATCGTTTTTAACTAAACCTAATAAACCCTGCAGTTATTTACCTAACGGCCATTTAAACATGTAGCAAAACTCCACTGGTTAACTCTTTATAGTAAAGATAGGGTTTTAAATTTGTACATCTGGAATCCAACTTCCGTAGTTCCAACACAGCTCAGACATGACAGGATCTCTCTGTAGGGCAGCACATTCAGCACAAGGTCGGTGATATACAGGATAAGCCATCACTATTACTGCCTGAGAGACTCACAGTGAGGTCACAAAGAGAAAGACCCATGAGAGCCCATAGCACAAAACGAGACATTAGAAGATGAAACTTGCATCTCTTAACACAAAGCAATAGTATCAGAAATGTCCCAGATCAAAGGTTAGGGGCAGAGAGGAAGATGTGAGTGATGACACTACACAGCATTAAGTGATGCTGGATACTTACACATCTCAGCTACATGTAATGATGTAAGGCAGAAGTCAAAAGGTCATGTGCCTTTAACCAACGAAAAAGTGGAAGTATAAGTATACGACACCTCCCAATCTAAGCAGTGAAGAGATAAACCTTCCCTGCCCAGAATAGTGTGGGTTCATCTGCATAAGAGCCTCTCAACAAAGCAGTCTTATTATCCTCAGATAACACCCCCCAAGCAGTATAGTTTCAACAGTACAAGCCTAATCCTCCATCGAAGAGCAGTGCACTCCACTGCAAGCCAGCACAGCTATCAGACCGCTCCCCAGAGCTCTAGATACACCTTTATAACACCGCTCCCTATCCAGAAAGCAATGGGAAATGCCAGTGTGCTGCTACTTCTGTAGAGTTTTTGGTGAACAGGGTGACTAGACTGGATATCTGCAGTTGGAATCTTCCCCAGAGAATCAGGTGATTTATTTCACAATTCCGATTTTAGAAATACTCACAATCTGAAGGAGAGGAACATTGGTCAGGCAGGTATGCAAATGGTGAAGCCAAAGAGCTTTGTTTGGGAAAAGAAAGGCTGTCCGTTTAGAGTAGACATCTTTTTAAAGCAGCTATACACTGATATTCATTGTGGTTTGGTTCCATTACAACAGGATTTCTACCTGGCTGGGACTTGGTAATGGTTTCATTGCTTGAAGATCAACCTAATATTAAGTTCTCTTCTTCTGACACTCTGGAAAGTGACCAACAAGACAACCTCATGCAGACACAAGGGGACCCAAGCTCCCCAGCTCAGCAAACTGTGAGTAAGACATGCAATCTCTTTTCTCCTTTCCAACAAGGACAAGCCCAGCTACAGTGCTTAACAGTTGGTGTACTGGGACTCAGATTTGTCCATCCAAAGAAATAACACAATAATAAATGCAGAAATCTTTATGGTAACAGAAGGTACCAAGAATGCTGAATTGGTGTACAAGAGCAAACATTTAAATTATATTTCTTAAGTGTCAAAAACATGGTGCTGAATTGTAAGCCCTATGGTAACTCTTCTACTGGATTCTCAGTACTCAAGTACAAAAACAGGCAACTTACCTCTAATATGAATCATAGTTATTTTACAACCAGTGGTGTTTTTAAAATGATTTTTATACTGTTTCTTTACAGAACCATAGAAATGAGAGATTCAAAGGATTAGCCCATCTTGTTCATCCCCTGCCAATGGAGGATATCACCAAGTGCTTCAGACTTGGTTGTGACTTTAAGTCATGAACTGAAAGAAATTCTCTGGCTCTTACTGCTCACATATTCAACCTGTCAGCTTGCTACAAAAAGAATGCTATAATGTTATAGCTGATGATTTTGGCATGTCTGTGTCCATCACCTGGTTTGGTGCATTGCATTCAACTACAGTGAAAGGAAATATCATGATTCAATCATGAAAATTCCAGGTGGTGGATTAACAGTATAGTTGTCCAAACAGCTTGGCACAACTACCTCTATGATTTTATAATACTTCTTGGTGAAACAAAAATGGCCTACCTGCAGACATGTTTCGCTTGATTGAAGAATGAAAAGGGAAGGACAGTTATAAAATAATATTAAAATTGGTTTTCATTCATCCATTAAGCCAAAAATGGCCTAGGGTTGGATTTGCTTTGTGGATGGGTCCCTGAATGAACAGAATTTCTCTGTGAAAACCAGATTAGCACTGACTGCTGCTGTTTAGTAGCAGGAAATGCTCAAATTGGCATCACGCATCAGGATACATCAGCTTCCCCTTAACATCTCAATACAGTAGCTTATTGAACTAAATGAATACTCTTGATTGTCACAGCAGCAATGGGTGTTAGTGCGACTAATTCATTCAAATTGGATGTGTACGGTATTTAGAAAAATTAAAAACTAGGACCCTTGACAAACAAATTCTTATGTAAATTAGTGATCACTGAAACATTACAGGTTTTTTATGACATGCCACAAGTTCTTCAAGGTTCCGCTCTCTGCAGGGAACGCTATATTTTCATGCAGATTTCTCTGAAGGATCTTTCTGAATCTGCAAGTCCCTCCCTGAATATGCTTCAGTAGCTCAGTGTTCACTGTATATTGAAAGTACCAGCTCTTGGAGTTCAATGGTCTTTAAATGTATGTAAATTTTGCCTTGCAGGATAATCCCAGTTTCAGTTGCCAGTCATATGATCCAGACAGCAGGACAGAAAGAAAGAGTTCAGAATCTTCTCACAGCCCAAGCCCCTCTTCTCCAACCCAGGATCAAATCCATGGGCGATTTCCTGCCAACCAAGGAATTCACTCTGGCAAGTGCAAATTTAAAGTCTCTCCCAACGCTGAGAAATTCAGAAGGTATAGCTATGAGGAAAGCACTGCAGGAAACTATGGCAGGTTCCTCAAGTGCAGCAGGAACCCCTTCCATCCTTATAAGAGGGAGTTCAGTGAAGATGTCTTCCAAGAAACTCATCCAGCCATCACATTGGATAGTAATTCCTTCAAAAATGCAAGAAGCGTTGAGGGTTTTGAAGAGCTACCAGGATCTACAGGCACTGGAGAGTCAGAGTCCTTTCCCACACATATTCAGAACATTTCCACAGAACCAACATGGTGCAACAATCTCCAGTACAACCCCACAGGCCAAGATCACAGTTCCCAAGTCATGGTGAGTTACCATACTACAGAGGGCTATCATCAGGGTCCTCAACTACTTTTGGGAATAATTCCTGTTATCCATGGCATAACTGTACCAACAATTAGTCTTTCAAGGTTGCTGGCAAGAGTTCATAACAGACATCTGTACTACTTTTGTTGCAGTTCCCCATGCAACTCCCTTTCCTCAACTAAAATTAATTCTCAGAAGTCCATCAAAATGATTTCCCTATAAACCCAATATGTGGACCTGAAATACTCAACTTTCCTGACAACTAAGATTCAGGTAGACCTAATTGAGTGGTGGCTCCCATTTAGTTGGCATGCTAACATGGAAAATTGTACTGCTATATGGCATTCAGAAGGCATGTTCACAATTTGTAATGTTTCATTTCAATACTATAGGCAGCAATAAACAGGCTTCAGGACAATCTAAGATCATATTACTATAAGGAGATTTGGGCTGTTTATATTTCATGCATGTTTTACTTAATTTGAGATTAATAAAAGAGTAAATATAAGGAAAGGCATAAAGTCTGTAAACGCCTTTAAATTGCAACTCTTTGAAATCCATTATTTCAATTAAGAGCAGGTTTCCTACCTACATTTCTTCCATTGTTCATCAAAAAAGAAAGTTTGAAGGCAGAACCTTAGTGACAATGAAAAGACGGTTACCTACCTTTCGTAACCGTTGTTCTTCGAGATGTGTGGTTCATGTCCATTCCAATAGGTGTGTGCACGCACTGCGTGCACGATCATCGGAAGGTTTTACCCTAGCGGTACCCGGACGGTTGGCTGTGGAGCCCCCTGGAGTGGCACCTTTGTGGTGGTGTATATAGGGCCCTGCCGACCCGCCGCCTGCTCAGTTCCTTCTTACGGCCAATGACAATCGTTGGAGCAACTGGTCTCTTGCTTTGCAAGTGTTTCTTACCGTTTTTCCGTGTAGATAGTTATTACTTTTCACTAGCTCCTTAGTCAGTTTTATTAGTTAGTACGTTTAAGTTGGGGGGTTCCCCCCCGATATTTTCCCCGTCGCCGGGCATGCTGTGGCCCCAGGGGTTCAAGCCGTGTGATAGGTGCAGTAAGCCTGTGCCCAGTGGGGAGCCGCATGCTACTTGTTTAAAGTGCCTGGGAGAGGGTCCTTTGCAAGACAAGTGCACCATTTGCAGAGGTTTCAAGCCCAGAACTAAGAGGGAGAGAGACTATCGCCTCAAGCTGCTCTGGATGGAGTCTGCTCTCCTGCCCCAACTGGCTTAAGAGCTGGCACTGGCAGCCTCGGTGCACAGCACACCTGCCTCAGTGCAGGACATCTTGGCACCAAGGAAGCAGTTGCATGAGGAGCATCAGCACCACTCCCTCGTGCGGAAGGCCGGCTCATCAATGCGGCACCGTTCACAATCCCCGGCCAGAGTCAAGTCTCCTCCAAGCAACCCCCCAGCTCAAAGCTGAACTTTTGAAGGTGCACCAGGGGACGGAGCACCAGCCCAAATTCCAGATCCTTGCCCTCCCTTTGTGAATCATCTGTCTCACTTCTGCCATGCCTGGGCCCAGATTACTTCAGATTGCTGGGTCCTGAGCACGGTACGGGTGGGATATTTTATCCAATTTTGTGCCCTCCCACCTTCCCCGTCCCGCTTCAGGGACCCCTCTCACGAGCAATGCCTGCTACAGGAGGTGCAATCATTCCTCACGCTGGGGGCAACAGAGGAAGTTCCTCGGGAGTTCAGAGGCAGGGGATTCTACTCTCGATATTTCCTCATCTCCAAGGCCAAGGGTGGGCTCAGATTCATATTGCTTCTGACTTACCTGAATATGCTGGTGAAAATAAGATGTGCATGTGACCTTTTAATAATGACTTTTGATTGTTTTTAATTTGCAGTTCTCTCTTGTAAACTTGGAAATTACATTTCCATACTTGTTCTCAGTCTGGCTATTCTTCTTATGCTGCTGAAGCAAAAGTGTAGTTCCCTTTTCTCACTTATACACTACAGTAGAACATCAGAGTTCCGAACTGACTGGTCAACCACATACCTCATTTGGAACTGGAAGTATACAATCAGGCGGCAGCAGAGAAAAAAAAGAGTAAATACAATACAGTACTGTTAAATGTAAACTACTAAAAATAAATGGAAAGTTTTAAAAAATTGACAAGTTATGGAAACTGTTTCTGTGCTTGTTTCATTTAAATTAAGATGGTTAAAAGCAGCATTTCTCTTCTGCATAGTAAAGTTTCAAAGCTATATTAAATCAATGTTCAGTTATAAACTTTTGAAAGAACGACCATAACATTTAGTTCAGAGTTATGAACAACCTCCATTCCCGAGGTGTTCGTAACTCTGAAGTTCTATTGTATATGCATTCCTTGGAATGGTGCTAAGTGGTTAAAAGACACTGCAAAGCCAGTAGGAGAACACACACATTTTTTATATATAACACACAAAAAACAGTGATTATTTTTAAAGCAATGTAGCAGATTTAAAAGAAGATATTTAGAATACTGAGGTTGCCCTGTCAGTTTGCATCGGTTGGTAGGGAGCTCAAATCTGTGGTTTCATCAAGTTGCCAGGATCATTTACAGAATGCCAGCTCTGTGATTATTAGAAATTATCCCACTTACTCACATATTATGTGTTTTAGCTATTGATCAAATCTGTCCATCAGTCTTTATAACATAACTATATAATTGAAAGGAAAATGGAGGTTGAGCTTCTCTCTTTTTCTGAGGTAATCTCCCTAAACGTATTGCTGCTCTCTCTTCAGTTTTCACTAGTACTGGATTTTGCTGATCTGTTGTTACTGCTGGAAGGATAGCCAAGGATTCTGAATATTCTTACCATGGCAGCATCCCTGAGGCAAGTCTGTAGGATGCTGGCAGCACACTACGTGTGTGGAATTCTAGACAGAAAGATGGGCAGAAGGGGAGAGACCTAAGCTGCTAAAGCCTGACCAACCTACCTGCCTTTCCTGGCATTTCTAGAGATGGCTCCTATTCTACAACTGGGTTTTCGATAGCAATCAAGCTAGCTGATGCAGTCAGTCTAGTTTGATTTTCCTCTGTAACCTGTTTCTCCATATATTTTGATTCCCAGCTCTCCCTCCAGCGTTGTGCATTCCTTCTATTGACAATCCGGGGGAGGGCTAAAGGAGTGAGAGAGAGGCAGAAAGAGCTAAGGAGTGTGGGTTATTCTGGTCGGTGAAGAAAATAGAACAAACAGAAATTATCATTTTCTGGATTTTTCATATTTGTGTTAGAGGATTTTAACAACCGCCCCTTTCTTTCTAAATAGCAACTGTACAAAAATCAGTAAGAGGATGTTCCTTCTAACAGCTCCAGCAGATTAAATACATTCCCGTTAATACTTCTTGTTTGAGTAGAAATAATGAGTCCAAGAAAGGCAGAGAAAACAGCCAAAGACAAACTGGAGACAGTAACTGAAAGGCTCAATGTATTTACATGTCTGTCATTTTCTGTAATAACTCCTTATTTGAATATATTTCAGCGGGATTCAGAGGTCAAGCTTAAGACACCTCCACTGGAAGGGCAGCCCAGTCTGTACTGTTACCAGCCTCCAGTGCAGCAAATGTACTGCCCCTCACACCCATTTCACCAGGTATGTGCAATGTGTGGACAACTGAATCAACTGAATGTCCTACAATGTACTGGTCTGGTGAGTCTGACTATAACACACAAGAACTGGGTGAACAGTATCAACTAATTCTGCACTTGCTGGGAAGTTCCTACATGAATAGTCTCATGTTGCTTATGAAAAAACTGTCAAGGAGAAATAGAGATACATGAATTTTAAACATGGTTACAGAAAAAATAACCTATAAAAATGTTATGGTATTGCTTATTTATTCTCTTACAATGACTCCTAGAGAAAACTGGTTGTTAACAAGTTAAAAGATTTTACATTTGTAACTACCAGCTCCATCTAAACCCAGGAAACCCACTGTACTCTGACAGTTGCAACAAAAATAAAATATATTTAATGTACCCTCAAACAAAAATACACATAGAAAAATATTTTAAAAACCTGTGTAAAGTCCACCCGGCTTTACACAGCCAAGTGCTTCTATAGCTACAAATCACCTTATCTGTACTTGATTGCCATAAACCATTTATTTTGCAGCTTTCTCACTATTATAGTGTACACCTCCTAAGATTTGCAGAAGGGGAGCCTACCTCCTGCAGAATTTAGGAGGTGCACAGATGTAGGACACCCCTTGAGAACCTTAGATGATTCATTGGAGGTCTTCTGAACTTCTAGCCACTGTGAGACTTTGTGCTCTGAACACCCACAGCAGGTCTCGGGAGGCTCATGGACCCCTGACATAGGCATTAGGAAGCTCGTGGCCCACTGACCCCTATAAGTCCTGTGTTAGCATGTTCTTGGGGAGCATCCCACACCCCCATAAAACATGAGAGGGGCTATGGGTGTCCCCACCCCAGCCACATCCCCACAAGCCTTGAGAAGTTCATCAGTGCATCAACACCCCTTAGCAAGCTCTGTGGGAAGGAATAAACCTATTAAGGTGTGGTAGGAGGTGGTCAGGGTTGGCACCTGTGAGATTCCGAAGGCTTAGGTTGGGAGAGGGTTTAGTGAGCCTCCTGAGGAACACAGGCTTGCAGATAGCAAATCTATGAAACCAGGTGTTCCTATTACTATTACCCTGGTCTTCCCTCTGCCTCCACTCCCTCCATTATGTTCTGTACCTACCTATTACCCTTTGTAGTTAATTAGATGATAAGATCTTCGGGACAGAGACTGTCATTTACTGCGTGTTTGTACAACACCCCGCACAATGGGGCTCCAGTTCTGGCTGGGGTCTCTGGGCACTACCAAAATTCTATTAATTAACAATGTGGAGGCTTGTCCTCTCCTACAGACCTCTGGGGGTCCACAGGACTGGGGCAATCCCACCATATCTTTTCCCCACCCCTCCCCAAGACACCTGCTCTCTGCAGCCCCCAACTGCCACACCCTACAGACATCCTGTAGTGCAGGAGCTGAATACCTTTCCAACAGACCTTAGGAAATGTGCAGGAGGTAAATATATACTGGGAGGATTTGGATAACAGAAGCCTAGGGACAGACGAAATAGAGAGCAGGGGTTTTCCTTCTACCCTGGCTATGTATGAGAAACCTGGCTAGGGCACAGTGTCACTCCCTGGCATGCTGCTGTGTTTCACTGGAGCCACCAACTAGCCAAAATTAGCTCCTCAGTTCCCAACAAGCTAAGTTGATATTACAATTTTAAATCTTAATATCTTTTAAAATAATTTTCTCTTTGGTTCTCCGAACTTCTTTCAACCTGAAGAGTTCAGTTAACCATAATTTCTCTATGTAACTTCTTTTTTTAAGCTATAAAGTGGCAAAAAAGCATTACATTATTTTGTTAATTCTCACCAACAGCTCTTTTTTGGTTTCATAATTCATGAGACCTTTGCCTGATTAACCTCAAATTTAGTAGAAAAATTGCACCATCCACTGGTAGTCCGAGTCTACCAGTGTTGAAGTGAACATTCCTTTTTTGTGGATCTGAGAGGAGTGAGTCCAGAACCAGACTTAAATGAAAGCAACCATGAAGCAGCTATACAGACAGTAAAATCAGATTTCAGCCTGCTGCCATGGGTCCATTCTGCCTCCACATCATATAAATATACAGCCATACACTGCATGGAACTTTACACGAAATACCATTTTGGCTGCTAATTAATCTGTACGTTCTTTTCATGTTCTTTATTCCCTATGAAGGCAGACACCCCATCCCTTTCCACTGTTGACTTGATGCCAATATTGTTACTACATGTTGGCATTAACTGGATTAAAAAAAAACTAGTGTAACCTCTGAAACACAGAAGGGAGTAGCTGGGCAAGACACAACAAGCACTACATGAAAGGAAGTCTCCATCCACCTGTAGGCTGGCACTGTGACAAACCTCTCACATGTAGCAGGTTGCTACTATAATTGTCAGCATTTGCCCTTTTTATGTTAATATGATAAAGGTAATGGCAATATCTGCTAGTGCCCAGGGATGAAAATGACAGGTATGAGCAGCTGAGGCTGCAAAAGGTCGAATTACTGTCCAGCACCAGACACTAAGGTGCGAGAGCTGCATATGATACAAAGTTTGGGAGAAATAGTATCGTAATGGAATGCTGTCAGCCTTCAGCACAGCAAAACCACCACCAAAGCTTTACCCTGCAACCCTTATCTGGAGCAAAGCAATTTGGCTTACTAAAAACGAAACAAGCGTATGGGACCTTTAGCCAGACAGGAGGCTGTCCAAGGCATGCCTCACATCTCAATACAGAGGTGAGAGGTCAGCTCCCTCATTAATGTTGCCAGTCAGATAAAATGGTCTCCCCTTCCCCTTTAATGGGCACAAGGTAGAAAGAGAGTCATAAGGAAACACCTTCTTATTGACCTGAAAGTAACAGCAGACATGCAGCATTTACTGAAGTCACCCATCCACCATAAAACATGGACACCTTTCGTGCCAGTTACGCCATGTAATAACCAGTACAAGCCCATCATACCGGACCCTTCCCCAGCCTCCAGACCCTCAAGAAGGAGCAATGAAACCAAGAAAACAGAAATAATCTTTAAAAACACAAAGTTCTTGCCTCTGGTAATGACATCACAGTCATTTCCATCTCAGTCGCCTTTCCTTCCAAAGAGCCACTGAAACCAATAAAATCAAAATTACTGTATAAACGCCCTGTTCTCTACCCTGGTAACAACTTTGAACCCAGGAGGACAAGTCAGACAGCCTTTGGAGATGTAACTTATGGTAGTTCCGAGGGCTGCATCTTTGCCCAGTATGTAGGTTACTGGAGCAGGACACAGAAAAGCTGAGAAGCTCTCCATGTTCTGTTTCTTTCACTCTTGTTTGTCACTGTTGCAAACAAGTTAATATTTTCAGTATGGTATATTATATGGTTCTGGAGTGATTGCACCTGGAATACTGCATTCAACTCTGGGCTCCTCAGAACAGAAAAGATACTGGCCAACAGGAGGAAATTCAGAGAAAAGCAACTCAAGTTACTAGGAAACTGGAGGAATTGAACCATTAAAAGTATAGCTTGAGGGGATACGATACCTATTGGCAAATATTTGAAGTGTGTAAACAAGAAGCAAGGGAAATTATTGGTTCAAGGAGATATTAATTAGTAATGATAGGGTAAAATTAAGGAAAGAGAAATATAAGCTAAATATTAAGAAAAATTTCCTGACAGTGAGAGCTGTTAAACTGTAGAATAATCTCCCAAGGGAAGCAGTTAAAACCTCATAGCATGGGACTTTTGAAAGGAGACAAGATAAAGCGTTAAAAGGTGTGCAATTGAGAATACTCCTGCAGGTACTGCACAATAGACTAGATGGGACCTATTAATGGCAGTTTGTTTTCCCATCTCCAATTTGTGTAATTTTGTTACAACAATATCATCAAAATAGGACGGCCGTTGATTCAGTTATTTACAATGCTTGGATTGGCGAGAATTCAAGTCTCAAAAAGAAGCTCAGTTTCTTGTTCCTAGGCTGCTAGGGACTGGATAGAATGAATTGCCTCACGTTTCTCTCAGGCCAGTGGAAGAAGATGCTTTGCTTATTTTAGGATTTATTTGTTTTCATGTGTACTCTGACACCACTCATCCTTTAGAAGTTGCATTATCATGTCTAAATTTAGTCAGCAAGCAAGGAAGGCTTTGTTGTGCTTACTCCTACGGCGCAGAATGATTTTGCCCCATTGGGCTTCTGCCTTAGTTTATCTCATCTTCACTTTTAAAAAACATTCCTTCTTGTCCCCAGAGGTTTTTTTAGTAACTTTAATCTTTTGTCTTATTTTAGAGTTTTAGTCTTTCATGGTGTATTTTACTGTTTGAAGTATTTCATGCTGTTTTGGTTTTTTTTAAATCTAGTAATTAATGCAATATTTTATTTATCTGTGTAGTGCCATATTGGGGTGATGGAAGATATCCTCAGAAATATGTTTATTGCTACTATTAATAAAGACAGTTTCTGGGAGTTTCTTGCTTCTTTTGCTTTTAAGTCAATTAACTTGTCTTTTATCATGCTGTCAGTATTCCTCAGGAGGCAGTTATCCTGTAACCTATATTACCTCATCACACTATCCTTACCAGAGAATCGCTCCTCAAGGGAGTCAAGAATCCCAGCAACCTCTGTTTCCTAAACCCATCTACTCCTACAGGTAACTACCTGGTTTTTTTCCAAGTCTAAAAGTTAGGGGAACCACGCTATTTAGACACAGCCTGCGCCCCCAATACAGAATTTGCAACATAGTGCTTGCTCCCTTTGGTCTGAAACTTATGAATCATGAAATGTCCTAGATTCTGGAGCAACAATAGAGGGTAAGTCATATGGAAAGGAGCTCACAAACATTTCACACACTTTTGAGCACGTAAATAAAAAACTGCAGTGTGTGTGTGTGCACATACACACTCTTCAGTTTTAATATATAAAATATATTTGATGTGCCATCCACATAAAATCAATAGCAATAGCAAAGACCCTAGTGGGAACTCTTCTCCAGAGAACAGTTTAGCAAAATAAACTACTACAAGTTAACCTCAAGTTTAAGCCCTTTGTCATTGTCAGTCTGACATTCCCCACGGAGTCTTTAGCAGCCTACACATTTGAGCTCAGTGTTAACAAATACATGCAGTGGCAAGACCCACCAAACTAAGTTTGAAAACCTTGGACCTGAATCCTACATTTCATTACACTGGTTTTACACTGATGTAACTCAACTGAAGTCAGACCCTTTATGTGTAGAGCAACAGTTACAGCTGAAATCCTTACACAACATAACAGATAGGCAGGGAATTACTTGTAACAGCCTCATGTAGCCTTTAGGAATCACCAGGACTCATCTTATTACAGTGAAGATCAAACAAAGGAGTTGCACATGTTGTAAAGTTCCGTCTTTTTTTCTGCTTCCCAAGAAACCAAATAATACAGGCTGAAATGTGAAGCTATCAGTAAAGGTCATTGTTTCTTCTTTGTTCCCAAAGCATCCTGATCTTCATGGCGCTCAAAAACAGTAAAACAGGGAGTCTCCCGGTCAGTGAGATTTACAATTTCATGACGGAACACTTTCCTTACTTTAAGGTGAGCTCATCATTTTAAAAATTGCTTTCAATACCTTTCTGCTTCCCCCTTCCTTGAGATCTGCCTGTCAGCACAGCGTAAGAGACCAGATCCATTCTACTGAAACCAGTGACAGTATACGTTTCCTAGCCCTTTGGTTTTCAAACTGGGGGGGTGGGGAGGTGGGATGAAACAAGGCGTAAACATGTTGTAAGTCTGCTTACACGCTGTAAGTGCTGCATGTCTGCTATTATTACTCTGGGGGCCACAAGCAGCACAGAGCAGAGACACTTCCAACTCAGCTGCATCTTGCAGGCCACCACAGGCCCCATTTAGTGAAACCATTAGGAGGCTGTAGCCACCACTTCACTGTGCTCAGGGAGGGGGCTCTGCTCAAGTTCAGGTCACATAGGCAGCCTTGAAGCAACTGCACTGCAGGGGAGCCAGATTTGGTGCGTGTCTGGTAGGTCTTGTTGTAGACTGTAGCTTCATGCTGTTGGAAAGCGGCAGAGCCTCCCTGGGAGCTGCAAAATGGTCTCACTGGAGCAGCAGATAAGAAGGGAAGGCAGCTGGGCACCTGGTAATCACTCCTGACAGGGGTGTGCATGTGGGAAAAGGAGGACAATGAACTAGGGATGCCCCTGCCTCCCTACTTCCTGCAGGCACTCAGCACCCACCCACCCACACCCTGCCTCTGCTAGACACCCAGCACCCGCAAGCCCCTGCATCTTCCCATGCAACTCAACTCCTGCCTCCCTCTCTCCCCAGCATTGCCAGTTTAGATGTCTGGGCTATCGCTCTCCTGTCTTCTATGGCAGATCGGAGGGGGCGCATAGGACATGACTCTCCGAAGGGGGATACAGCCCAAAAAAAAATGTTTGGAACCTAGTCTGCCTAGTCCATGAGTCTAGTGTGTACTCAACACACTGCCCTAGGCCTATGCAGACGGGATGAGTGTTGTACAGGCGCAGCGGTTCTCAAACTGTGGATCAGGACCCCAAAGTGGGTTGCGACTGCGTTTTAATGAAGTTGCTAGGGCTGGCATTAGACCTGCTGTCATGGCACTAGTCCAGAGCAGTAGCAACAAAAGACTGTCAATCCCCATCAGCATCTTTATAATAGAGTTTAATGCCACATGCACTCTTATTTTATACTATGTCATGTCACAAGGGACTCAGATATTTGGCCAAAAACAAATGGGAAATTAAACAACACGACAGTGACCTGGAAAAGTGTTTTGTTTTTTTAAGGCAAGTCACAAGGAATCTAAAAGTTAGACAAAATATGCTACTCCAAATCAAGGAGTAATTCAGAGTCTTGAATTTGTTCTCTAATAAAATGACAGTCACCTTCCCCTTATTTTTAACACCAGGTACATGAACAGGCACATGAATGAATAGCATGCTAAACTATTCATAGATTCTAGGGCTGGAAGGGACCTCGAGAGGTCATCGAGTCCAGCCCCCTGCCCTCATGGCAGGACCAATTACTGTCTAGACCATCCCTGATAGACATTTATCTAACCTACTCTTAAATATCTCCAGAGACGGAGATTCCACAACCGCCCTGGGCAGTTTATTCCAGTGTTTAACCACCCTGACAGTTAGGAACTTTTTCCTAATGTCCAACCTAAACCTCCCTTGCTGCAGTTTAAGCCCATTGCTTCTTGTTCTATCCTCAGATGCTAAGATGAACAAGTTTTCTCCCTCCTCCTTATGACACCCTTTTAGATACCTGAAGACCGCTATCATGTCCCCTCTCAGTCTTCTCTTTTCCAAACTAAACAAACCCAATTCCTTCAGCCTTCCTTCATAGGTCTCGTTCTCTAGATCCTTAATCATTCTTGTTGCTCTTCTCTGGACCCTCTCCAATTTCTCCACATCTTTCTTGAAATGCGGTGCCCAGAACTGGACACAATACTCCAATTGAGGCCTAACCAGCGCAGAGTAGAGCGGAAGAATGACTTCTCGTGTCTTGCTCACCACACACCTGTTAATGCAGCCCAGAATCAAGTTTGCTTTTTTTGCAACAGCATCACACTGTTGACTCATATTTAGCTTGTGGTCCACTATAACCCCTAGATCTCTTTCTGCTGTACTCCTTCCTAGACAGTCTCCTCCCATTCTGTACGTGTGAAACTGATTGTTCCTACCTAAGTGGAGCACTTTGCATTTGTCCTTATTAAACTTCATCCTGTTTACCTCTGACCATTTCTCCAATTTGTCTAGATCATTTTGAATTATGACCCTATCCTCCAAAGCAGTTGCAATCCCTCCCAGTTTGGTATGATGTCTTGTGGCACAATGCACAAATTATGTGATCTAAAAGCCAAGTATTGCATCTTTATTTGAGGACTATATTATTTTCTAGTAGAATAAATTCAATACATTTCAAATCAAAAAGTGAGTTTATTAGAAACATATTAAAATATACATTTTATAAACATAACCATAAACACTCCTGTATTTATTCACTAGTTACTGAAGTTACAATGCCTTATGCTTCACACCAGATTAATAAAAGAAGCTGCTCCAGACTCAATGCCGCTATTGCTAACATAAATACATAGAATTCTTAGGAGTGGGAGAACCTTGCTCCACTAAGTCCCTCTTCCTGTTCCTGCCCCTTGAATGTGTTCCTGATACAGTGTAAAATAGCAGTGAAACATCCATCCTTTCCCTAAACACAGTTTTCTGCATATATTCCACTACAACCTTTGAGCATCAATTCTCCACTCCAGTAACAGTCAGAGAGAAGATGGCATTTCTGATACCTTTCCCTCCCATTCATGACTCCACAGGATGTCAACTCCCTGGAGTGTGAACAGTTATTTTCTCGTATCCTTGTGTCCCCCCACTTAAATCACTTAAATCCACAATGAGAATGAGGTTCTCCTCCTCCGCTCGATCCAAGTGTGCTATAAATAGAATGACAGAGGGTACTGCTGGGACAATCACACATTTTGCAAGAAGAATCTTTTTGCACATTAGTTTTATAGTCAACTAAATTCCATAATTTCATCCCAAACATCCTTAAAATAACCACAGAAAACGAAAGAACTGTATCTTTTACTTTTGGGCAATCAACCCTAGCTCTATCTAATCTATACAATTACCAGAGTCATCCACCATACGATAGGTTACTGCCCTATGAGCTACTTGCTCTCTTTGGAAGTCTTCATCAAGATCCTTGTGGCGTAGTTCCCTTTATCCTCAGCAGTCAGGCAAAAATAGTTGTTTTTTCTATCAAAAATCACTCAGTAGTTACCAGAACATGGAGCCAAGGGGTGGGGAAGCAATTACAGTTGGGGAGAAACCATATAGTTCAAATGCACATGGGATCTTGCTGGGAGACATTAGATGACACAAGCCCAGTCAAATTAACTTCTACTCACTGCCACAGCAAATGCAATTTCTATGATGCAACAGTCTCATTTCTAGTTGAAACAGAACAATCCAACTCCTACGTCCTAAAAAACATCCACACAGCTAAAGTGGAATTGCTCTTTGAAGTACCTCTCCCTTCTCTTGAGAGCCAGATTTAAAGAGAAAGAGTTTTGCAAGATCATAAAACTCTTTAAACTTCAAGAGGCGGTCAGGATCAATGGGTCTGTGCAGAGTAACACTAGTTTATGTATATATAAATTGGAGATAAAAATATCGCCAGTAGTCTGAGAGGTTAGAAAAGTTTGTGATCTGATGGGACCATAACACAAGGTATTTTCCCTCTCTTAAATTCCACACTCCTTCCCACCATACTGCTCAGTGTGAGACAGGAGCCAGTTAGTTACCAGGTTTCAACTGTAGAACAGCAGCTTTGGTGATCAAAGCTCATTAATACGGGACAAGAAAAGTCTTAACTTAAAAAAACAGTTACCAGAGAAGATGCATTGTTAACACATTGTTGGATCATTCAGACAACTGAACTGGGTAAAGTGTTGGATTTTCCTTGACAAGCATCTTTGAGATCTTGATGTCAGAACCAATTCATCACCTGGCATCACTCTTCAGAACTGGTCCTCTTACTAATACTTTTTTGTTTTAGATGTTCCTAAAACTATTTCAAAGCATGTGCCCCACCCTTTCTGAAAACCTCTGGGAAGCATATGCCACTCCTCACTTTCTCTACTGCTGAGCAGAAACATTAATTATCCTTACTAGGTAGGGACAGGGCAGACATATAATCTTTCATTTATACGGCTAGAAATAAAATCTCATGTTCTGCTTTTTAAAAAGCTATATCATTCACTATCAAGTATACACTGGACGTAAGGGGAACATCTTTATTGTTTATATTTGGAATTGGTTAGCATCAACTTAAAGATGACTTGCAAAGGGGAACAAAATTGAGTTCCTGCCCCTATTTGCTGCTTTGTGGTGGATAAAGACGGCCCAATTTTTCTGCTTGTTTTTTAACATTAGAATTAAAGTCCTCACTCACCCTGAAGACTCTGATGACTGATGAACTAATACAATGGCGATGTCACATGAGCCAAGAAAGTGAAAGTTGAGCTATTAAGAGGGGAGTGGATTTTTTTCAGATTGGTTAACACACTGTTTTTTTATTTTTGTTAACATCTATGTAACCTCTATCACTAATTAATATTCTGAATAAGCCCTTGTTAAAGCCCTTGTTAAAGATCCAACACCCTCACCCATTCAATTAAGGTGTCAAGGATACTCAGTAAATAATCCTTATATCACTCAGTTGTCCTCCAACAAAGCTAAGGAAAACCAAATTTTAGATTCCTGATACAAGCAGAATTAAAAAAACCAAAACTAACAACCCTCCTCCCCCAAAATCTTTCAGGCCTTCATTATACATCATAAGGAAAAAATTGGGCATGAGCACAATTTTTAAAAATTCCTTTGCCGGTCATCTTTAATACTAGGCAGATGTCACAAAACCCACCAAATAAGCAGGACGGCTTTCTGTGTGAAAAACATCCGTTTGTGAGATTTGAGAATCTAGAGGGAACTTAATTTGTATCAACAAAAAGTTTTAAAAAGGTTAAAATTAAGGCAAAGATTTTTTTTCTTACACTCCTTCTCTCTCTCTCATAGATAAGTCTTTCAACTTACCCTGAGCAACTTATATGAAGCATATTCTGAACATGGATCAGCCAGGGCATATGCACAAGTGTGCACATCTGGCATAGAAGGGTTTCATTTTCAAACTCTGATACTCAGAGGATGAGTCAATGAAAAAGGTTATCCATAGTTGTTGCACAGAAAATGGCTTCATGTCTACCAGCATTAATAATAGTAATAATCCTCCTTTATAATATGTTGAGTGCAAAGCCTGTTTTCAACATCAGTTTCTTGTTTCCGCTCCACAAACACAGAACTTTTGGGGAAAGGATCATTTGAGTTGCTAGCTGACAGGCATATGTGAAGCTGCATGTTATTTACTTTGTATTGGTTCTATAGTGACAGAGGAAAAAGGCTGAGGACAGAGGAGCCACGGGGCTAATGGCTGCATCTATCATCTTACAGTTGAATGTCTCAGGTTGAGTTCCACCATTATGCATTGAGCACCTTTTTTTAGATTATGCCCAACTGGCAATGAGCTAATATAGGTTTTGGCTCCTGTGCAGCAAATAAAGCAGATAGCATTATCATGTAGTACCTACCAAGCCAACAGTGGGAAAGTAACACATATCAGAGATTGGCATCAAAAGCATCCTACGTCAATGGCCCATGCAAATAAATACTACTGCTTTAGAAAGCAGTAGATGAATACTGATGCCGCACAGGTAAGTTACTATGTTCCCTTGCTAGGTGAAGGAGAGCGAGAGGTGATTCAGGACTGTAGGAATAAGGATGCAGAGATGAATCCAAAATGAACAGAAGTGGTTTAGAGAAGTATGAGTGATGCTTAATGGGTGGGTTATATACAAATTTTAAATAACTGTTGAATCCAGGCGTTCAAAAACCAGTGGTATAATAAAACTAACAAACAAAAGCAAAACTTTTACAGAGTAAAAGATAATAGTGCTAATTAGTTCCAATAACCATATTCCAGATCAATTACCAATTAAATAGCTCTCAACGAAGTTTTACTGTGTATATCCCTCATGGAAATATGGAACGATTCCCCCTAAAACAACACTTTTTCACAGCTGATATCAAGTAACAAAGACAAAACAAAAACTGATTTCTGGGATGACTAACTCGCCAACATGAAAAACTCTGGCCTGGCAAAGGAAGATGAATCCACTTCTCTTTTCAAGCTTCAGTTCTAAATAGACAGTGATGAAAAAAATCCAGTATGTGAAATTATACCTGTAAGTAAAATCAATGTCAGATAGAAATGTTTCTTCTTGTTTTGCATTTCTAGGCCTATACAATGGAGAAAAATCTTGCTTCTACTGTAGGTTTTTTCCTTCTACTCTTAGTCTTTGTGATTAAGTGCAGAATTTTCCCTCAGGGCAAGGAGGGAACGATATTTATCTCCCTGATCAGAGAGTGCTTGAATAAAAATGAAGGGGGGGGGGGTTATTTTATTGAAGCAATTATATGTATTGTTCAATCTAAGAACCTCCCAATTTCAACAATTGGCTTAAAAATAAAGGTGAAAAAAAGACAGCAGTCAGGTGTGGAAACTGTTTTGCCTCATCTGGAAGACTTCTGACTCAGCCTAATAGTTATACAATTTGCTAACACGCAAAATTACACCCACAGTAACATGCTAAGTCCTATTTGATGTCTATTGTGACACTCAGGTGAAGTCCAAGTAATGTGTAGCCATTTGGTTATTTGCTTGAATTTTTTCTAGATGTTCTGAAGTAGACTAAAGATACACCTTCTTTGTATAGTTAATTCTTCTTTTGATTTTTGTGAGCTCACTACTGAATGATCCAGTGGCTACTCCTGTGCAAAAACTGCTAGTTGGAACTTGGTGACTGTCCCATAAACTTCCTTGCATCTTAAAATGTCATGTTTTTCCATCACTGCTAACCTCTGGCATATTGTCCTTGTAATCCAAAAAGAAGCAGCAACACAACTATTATCAGCCAAAATCTCTACCTAAATATGGATTTCAAAAGCACTTTGAAACATTAAACAAAATGAAGGGCAAACTTATTTGTCAGTGCTAGGTACTGCCATGTGAAAAATCATGGGTTTATTATGGTCTCAGCCTTTTGATCTGGCATGCAGTCTTACTGCTTTGAGCTATGAACTTGCAACTCTCATAAACAAGAGCTGGTCATTACTAGGAGAAGCAGACCAAAAAAAAAAAAAAAAAGTGTGTGTGTGAACTGAGGGTGCTGCAGGAAGTGATAATAGTGATTATGGGCCTAACTGAAAGTCCACTGGAGGTCTTTCCATTGACTTCAATGGTCTTTGGAACATACCCTCAACATGTGACATTATTCTCTGTGAATCAGTACCGAACCAATGCCCCATTTATAAGTAGCACTGAGCATCTCTTGGATGAGTAAAGGATGTTGTGCTTCTAGAAGGAAGGCCTTTTGGGTAAAAGAGAGGTTCCGTCTGACCGTATGTGATCATTAAAGATCCAACAGTACTTTTCATCCATTGTAAAATACTGGACATTATCATGTAACTACTCTTCATAAAAAAATCAGCTTGAGAATGGGAATGAGTAATCATAAGTTTCTACTCTTGAAAAGTTCCTATCAGAAAAATGCTCCTGACAGTGAGTTCTACATAAGATTGTGGAACAAATTCTTAAGGGAAGTGGTGAAAGAATCATTGCTGGGATCTTTGAAAACTAAACTGGTCAAAGCAAAAGCAAATACATGCCTGGAAACAATCTTGTGAAGGTCCCTTTGAAAAATGAATAGATCTGAACTAATGGCCCTTTTCCAGCTCTAATTTCTTTGTCCAGACTCTCTTTCAAACCACTGTGTGTTGGCATTTCTTTACCTTCATACACAAAGCCATCCTTTCAGCAGAGAACTGGAGACACCGTAGAGACATATTTGGGAATCTATCTTCCAGTTCACTTCTTAGTTTGAATTTGCTTTTCCAGACAGCTCCAGATGGTTGGAAGAACTCTGTACGCCATAACTTATCCTTGAACAAATGCTTTGAGAAAGTTGAAAACAAGTCAGGTGGCTCTTCTCGGAAAGGCTGTTTGTGGGCACTGAATCCAGCCAAAATTGATAAGATGCAGGAAGAGCTTCAGAAATGGAAGCGGAAAGATCCAGTTGCTGTGAGGAAGAGTATGGCAAAGCCAGGTTAGTAATATGCTAGTGCATTAGTTCTCAAACAGTGATCCACAGAACCCTTCTTAGCAGCAGACAGTATAAATATTTTGAGAATCAAGCAATAAAGGAGGATGTGGGTGCTGGGAAGGGACATGATCCATGTCCAAGGCCTCTTGCTTATTAAATGGTTGCCAGCACAGAAATGTAGGATTAGGGCTAGAGTAACAGCTGTTTTTGCTGAGAGACTTCCAAATATTCATAATGCTACAGATCAAAAGGCACCCTGGAGCTTAGATGTGTATTCCCTATCATTTCAGTGAAAGATGTATCTCCCTTGACATCTGTCTAATCTTTGATATAAAAGAGACAGAATTAAGCACTGAGGAATAAAACTTGGGGTTATTTAGCATCCAACTACCCCATCTTTAAATTTAAAAAAAAGTAGTACTTTATGAAATACTCACTTAAGATTGATGGGTACTCCCTGGGTCTGTTTCTCCACACTAGGTACCAATTTCATTGCTGTTTTAAGGTTGGCATTTTTCTCTCGTGTTCATTTTCTGAGAAACACTAAAATTCCAGTTGCAACCTAGACAGACCCACAAGCTCAATGTTGGGTAGGCATTAACAGCACTACATCAAATTTAATTTAGTTTTGTTCTGTTTTTGTCTTTTAGAAGAACTTGACACATTGATAGGAGATAAGGCTGAAAAACTAAGATCTTCAACCGTATCCTGCAATCCAACTGGTGTGGCAAGTTCAACAGTTACCAGACAGATGTCAGTCCAGCCCCATTCTCTGTCTGAGTCATCCCTGTCGTCTAATATCCAACAGCCTTTACACACTATTCACACAACAGGACCTCTACGTGCCAAGAACCCACTACCAAGTTTGCTTGGGGGACACCAAACTCCATGTTACACATCACCACAGGTTTTCCCTCAGATCTCACCTACCTTAATGCAACAATCACCTGGTATCCCTCAGAGCATCTTCCCTTCTGCAGATACTCAAATTGAACTCAGAGCACAACCTAGCACCACCCAAGACTCACCCCTGCCAGCCCAGACCCCTCCCATACATGGTATGAAGATGTTGACAGAGCACTCCACAGCCAGGACAATGCAGGACACACTCATGCAAGACGCAGACATGAGTAATGATATTGATGCTCTTAACCCTTCCCTGATAGACTTTGATCTCCAAGGTAAGTGCCTGATATTCCATTAAATGTTTATTTGCTATTTGTACACTTATGATATCAAGACCTAACCATAGAAGAAATCTCCTTTCCTCCTTGCATGCATGAAAAAGCAATGACTAGACAAGTGAGCATTAGTTCTTTTCTTGGGCTACTTGTCCTTTCCACAGCCAGAGACGAGCAGTTCACTAGGATTCATTATCTCATGCAGTATAGAATTTAATATTACTTATAGAGAATGTTACCCTGCAAAATCTGCCGTCCCTAAATACTGTAATGCAATATGTCATATTTCTTAAGTAAAAAGTATCCCATAGTTATTAGATGAATGTCAGATACAATATCACATGAGAACAAGAAAACACGTTTTTATTTGAGTGCATGGTACATAATTTTTGGTTGCATTCACCATTATTGTTCAATCCTCTTCCAGTTTTTTGCAAAAAAAAAAAAAAAAAAATATGCAACTTACTCCTTAAGCAATTTACTACAGATGTTTGGATGATCACTTCACTGACCTCCTACACTTGGTAAATCTTGCTGAAATTATTGGGTACTGCAGACATGAAAGCTCCTGTTCTCAGCCAAACAAATCTTCCTTTGACTAGATATAGTGCTCAAGGCCCAAATCACCCTTCCACTGCAAAAATAATAATCAGTGAAAGAGCCAAAGTTAGGTGAAAAATCTATAACTTAGAGGCTGTAGAGCTGGATCATGCCATAGAAGAGTAGGGTTTGCCCAGCTACAGGGGACAATAAGCATATCAAACATCCTCACGGAAATACAACAAAAACAGAGTACAGCAGTAGAAACGGAAGAGGCACAGTGCAAGCCTGTGGATCCAATAGGGTTGAGTGCACATCATTATCACAGCAAGGCACTGGTGCAAAATATTGTTCCAGCTCCATTGACAACAAGATCTAAGGCAACAGGGAACAATGGTATCAGAAGCTGCCAGACCATCTCCAAATGGTCAAAAAACCTGTAACGTATAGATTTCTCCATTACTTACTGATGACTAAACAGGTGGATTTTTAAGTGCACCATTCTGCACATTTCCAAATACAAAATTCAACAGTTCATTCCTCTCTTGGCTCTTCATCCTTTCTAAATACCTTATTTTGTGTATGCACATATTTGTGTTCCCTGCACTCTGTACCTTTGATCCTCCCCCCCCACCCTCCCCGGCCTGATGCTACCAAGCACCAGCCCTGCAGTTGCAGATTTTTCAGCCATTCCATCTTAAATTACTTCCCTTTCTCTACTCTATGACCTTTTTTATTCTACAAAATGATCTGGCCTTGGGTTTGGGGTTCACTGTCTAATAAGTAATAAATGGGACTTGTTAAGTTGTCAAACATCTCACAAACTTAAGGCAAATTCTGTCTTCATTTACACAGAGTATGTCAAACTTATTCTAGGAAGAGGGCTAAATTATATTTCACATTATGATGCATAAACCGTGGTTACAAATTTAAGGAGATATGCTCCCCCATATCCACACAAAGTCTCCCAGTTAGTGTCACCTTTGCGTTCTGCATCATTCAGTGAGAAACGGCAGTGTACACTTTTAGGACAAGCAGCATTTCTGATCTTTGCTTATTTGACCATTTATACATGCAGTTACTTGATTTGACCACATAACTGCAGTAACTCCATGTGCAGATTAAGCACACAATTGTGCACCAACATTATTTGAAAGTCTGTCCCACTGCAGTTTTGTCTACACTGAGCTGAGGGAATGATTTCCACCCATGCTAGCTCTTCCCATCACTCACCAGGCTGCAGCTACACTCAATTTTAAGGGCCTAGCTACACTTACGAGGTTGCAGACAGTGGCACAGCTGCACTGCTGTAGCACTTCAGTGCAGATGCTACCTAAACCAATGAGAGGGCTTCTCCCATTGGCATAGGTAATCCACCTCCCATTGGCATAACATTGTCTACAGGTCAGTAGAACTACATCGTCGCTCAAGGATGTGGTTTTCCACACCCCAAGCAACAGAGTTATATCAACAAAAGCTGCTAGCATAGATTAAGCCTTAGTTCCATCAGAGCTAATGTATGTCTCCTCAAGCTAGGAATCACACCCCCAATCTTAAAGGGTAGACATACTCAAAGCATCATCATTAGTTGAAAAATCCACACCCTGCTGAGACGAATGGGGGGCAGTTTGCACTTTTAAAAGCTGTTGCTTCGTTCAGTTGAAAATTCATCAGTTCACATTTTCAAAGGCATGTTCACGACAATATGGGCTAGAAATGAGTTTTAAATGAAAGTATACATGCCGTTGAATGTGAATTTGTCAGCTGATGATGTAAAACAGTTCTTGCTGTCTGTTTTATCTCACAAGTGCTCAGCAGTAGACATGATGCACCAAGAGTGCATTCACTAGTATCTCTTACATAAAAAAAACAAAAGCAAACACAAACACACACACACACACGAAAGCTGAAGACTACAGTGTGTTGGTTTTGTTTTTTGTTATAGGAAATCTTTGGGAAGAACTGAAAGATGACAGCCTGGCTGTGGATCCCTTGGTTCTCATTTCAACATCCCCAATATCCTCTCAGTGCTTCCCTTCTCACTATCAGATGGATAGTAACAGCAGCAGCAGCAATAACCTCACCACCCAGAATAACACTCCACATAGCAGCTTACCTGACTTACAACTCACTACTCTTTACTCTGCCTTTATGGAATTGGATACAGTATCCACAGCCTACTTGAATAATTCTGGATCCAAGCCTATAGCATTAGTGTGAACCACAAAACAATCCAGTTACATTATTTTTTCCCCAATACAGTCTTAACAGTCACACTGTTTTACTTACTCTTAGCACCTTCAGGTAAAATAAATCAGAACTGTGTCCATTTAAACTATCTTTTTTCCCCAGAATTGGTCTGCAGGAAATTCAAGACTGCTCTACTACTATTGATAGCGTATTTTTTTTAATGTTGAAAAAAATATGGCTCACTAGCTTAAAGACAAAGTGATGTTGACCAATACAGCCATTAATAGCTTAATCAAGCCAACCATCTTTTGTATTTTCATAAACCAAATGAGCACTGGAGAAAAGAAACAACTGTCAAATATTTTTATGAAAGGTACTTACAACTTAATGCGTAAGTCAAGGCATACAGAAATAAAATCTTCTCCAAACACTTTCCTGACGTTAGTGATGTCCACAACTTCTGCTGCAGACGACTACAGAAAATGCACATATTAAAAACATTTTCACAACCTCCTCAAAAGAAAGTTTGGAATTTGGCTGACACACATATACTGCAAACTATGCAAAAATTATGAGATGATTAGCCTCCTGACAAAAAAACCCCAAAAAGACATAAATATACTGTTAGCGGGTTTTAGTCCACAAAAGCTTACGCCCAAATAAATATGGTAGTCTCTAAGGTGCCACAAGGACTCCTCTCATTTTTGTAGCGGGAAGTTTCACACATTTTACTGTTTAGAAAGAAATCAAAACCTTTTTTTTTAAATAAAACCAACAATTTAGTAAAATTTTTACGTGGCTGGAAAATTATTCATATTTAGTCCCTATTTTTATCTAGATGGGCTGAGGAGGAGGTGGAGGTTTTACACAACCTTTGAATCAAGATGTTGACGAACAAACAGAGAACCAGCCCCTATATTTTTGTGAAGTACCTTTTTATTGGATACTTTCTATTAAAATAGGATTTGAAATGCTTATTAAAAGTATGGTGTCAAGAACTTTTCAAATCATTTCAAATGAGATAGAAATTATATTTTAAAATAGCTAGACCTTATTCTGGAAGAGGAAAAACAGAGCATCAGAAAATACCAGGGAATAATTTTTGTATGTAGAGGAAGGGTCTGAACAGAATACCAAATCATAATCCTTTTTGGATAACTATTTTTCTGACATAGTGTCCATAGTAAGTGAAACCACTTTTGCCTCATGGAACAACACACTTATTTTCAAATTAAGTGCTATTTAAATTTTTCATCTGGATGGTCTAGTGCAGTGGTTTTCAACCTTTTTTCATTTGCGGACCCTTAAAAAATGTCAAATGGAGGTGCACATCCCTTTGGAAATCTTAGACACAGTCTGCAGACCCCCACAGGTCCACAGACCCCAGGTTGAAAACCCCTGACTCCAAAGCCTTCCTAAAGAGACTCTTTATGGGCCTATCAGGGAGTCCACAGGTTTGACTGACATGCCTCTTATTCTACCTACTCACAGACAAAGTGAGCAGAGTGAGAAATACAGGAGAGCTTGCCAACCTGCCCAACATACAAGGCAGAATGGGGAGTGCTAGGTAAATGTACCAGAGCTGGCAGGATGCCTTCTTGACCATCCAAACAAGGATAATAGGAGAAAAACTGCAGGGTTCGTTACTCCTTTGTTAATGGCTGGCAGGAAATAGGGGTGTGAGGGAAAGAAAAACTGTTGCACCTAAAGGAGTTGCAGAAAGCCCCACAATTTATTCTGTGCCTATGTCTTAACATTGTATTGTGATGTCTGCACCATGAGGTTTCATCAATGTGAAGTCAGGGCCAGCCACTTTAATGCAACAAACCTAATCTCATCACAATGTGAGAACTTCTCTCCAGAATTATATTGTGGCTCTCTGATATTCTGTTGGATTCTAATGGAGCTTCTTTACATCTTACTAGAAATGCATTATACCAAATAGTATTGGCTCTTAGCACAAATTATGATAGATTGTTTATACTCAGAAAGATCTATGTTGCAGCACTTTTTGTGCATTCCTTTCAACAGTTTTTGCATTCAAATTCACTGCACTAATAAACTGAAATTAAGTTTTGCGGGAAAAGTTATAACTTGTATTAAAAGATGCTGGAATGTCACCCTATTTGTGCTCACAGCATCAGGGGAAAAAGAACTGGAAGTATTTTCTGCTTAGAGAGGCATTGCCAAATAGTTTAGGTTCAAAATTTGACCTACTTAATTCTGGAGCTCTCCAGATTTCTAAATTAAGTCGCCAATCCTGCAAACACTTAAGCACATGTGTAACTTTACTAATGCAAGCAGTCCTGTGACATTAATGGGGCTACTCACTTAAATAAAGTTATATACATGCTTTTGAGTTTGCAGGATTAAGGCCTAGAGTTTTCTGGACTTTGATTAATCTGTCCTGTTATTCTCCCCTTCCAGGGTTAAATTAGGCCAAAACGTAATTTAGGTAAGAAAATTACACGGTCTTGAAGCTGCCAAATCCAAATCTTTAAAGGTGATACATTATTCTAAATATCCATTTGAAAAACATACATTACTATATCCATCAATTTAAAAATTCACACACACACATAATTGTGATGCTCTTGTGCTCCTTCTGCAGTTTCTACAGTAGTATTTAGCTAACACAATTCCTTGAGTTGTGCTAACATCACTGATAATAGTGGCAGAAAAACAAATAATCATCATGAAACTGAGCAGGCCAGGGGAGAGAAATCCATATTTGCCTAAATTAAAAGGTTAACTGTTGTAGAAAGACATTTTATTTTCAAACTTCTAACAGATTTAGAAACCATGGAAAATTCAGAAACGACAGTTATTCACTTTCTTAGTTTACCTAATACAGAATAAACCAGAATACAGTTAAGCATGAATTCAGTTTTTAAATACCTGTTTAATTTCCTGGGTCCTGGCAATTCATAGTTAGAAATTTTGCTGAATGTAACTGAGCAAATACGCATGCAACTGTTCCATTTATCTTTTGAGGGCAGGAGGAGATGCAGACTCAATTACATTTTGAGAGCAAAGACAATGGCTCAATAAAGGGCATGTTTAAAATAAAGTTTATTTAGCAAATAATGTTACTTTTCAGTATTAAATTTGAAATAATATATTATACATATATTTATCAAATAAAAATCATATAGGCCTTGAACTTACCAAAAGATCAGCTTGCTCAGATCCTTGTGTCTGTATGGTGTCCCATTTACTTCAATGGGACACTGCAAAGCTGTGCCAGTGCAAAACACTGTAGGATTAAGACCATAAATCCTGATCCTGCAAAGCATTTAATAATCATGTGTGTAATTTAGCTCAAATGAATAAATCACACGTTTTAATAGCGTTTCATGATCAAAGCCTAAGCATCTGAGGGGCCAAACTTGTATACTTACTAGTTGGTGTAGGCTGAGATTTTCAAATGGACCTAGGGGAGTTAGATGCACAAATCCCACTGACTTTCAATAAGAGTTGGGTGCCTAACTTCTTTAGGCCTCTTTGAAAATTCCAGCGGTAATGTTCACTACTTCATTTGAGGTCAATGGGATTATGGCCAGCAAAAAGTACTACACAGGTGTTTGCTAGATCAGGTACTACAAAACTAACAATCTTTCCAATATTTTACATTTTACAGAGGTTTTTTCCCAAGATAATACATAATAAAGTAACAAAAAGAACAAACAACAGAGGTACTAAAAGTATAGCCCTGTCATTCTGCATAGGAACAAGACAAATTGTAATAAAAATTTATTTGTGATTTAAAAAATGCCAAAAAACACTGCATATGAAAAAGATTTTTTGTTTAAAAATGATAAATTAGTTAAGGGCAGCAGTGGCTGGAAATTGCCAGCAGTGCATTAAATATCAACTATAAAGGCTCCAAAATCAATTATAGTAAAGATTTAAAAACAGAAAAACTAAGTTCAATTTCAGTGTTAAACTTTTCAACATGTGGGCACAACAATTCACTCACACATTGTGAACTGTTAGATTTGGATTTAATGGGCCAAATCCTCCTCTCAAATGCACAATGTATTAAGTCCATGTGGCTATTGTGCTTGTTGCTGCAATATATTCAGTAGTCTTCTTGTATGTCTAGCAGTATTCCATACTTTCTGGGTGATAGAATAAATTTTCCAAAGAATGAATAGGTATATTAAAAGCAAAAGAAAAAACAGCTTATTGTTTTATGTTTTCCTTGTACATTTTTGTGTAATGACTACTTTGATGCATTATGACCGCACTAAAGTAAGTTATCTTTGCTATAATCTGTTTATATAAAAATATTTATTGTAAGCACCTTAATGTTTTATCCAATGTATTTCAGTGTTAAAGTGGTTGGATATTATGCAAAATTCCAATTGATTATATGTTTTTTCTCATATTATAAAGAATAATGTTGGGGGGGGGGGAAAGACTGCAAACTATTAACTAATTTGAAATTGACCACTCTTCCAAATTGTGACTTGTTTTTTTCTAACATAACATATATTTTGTTTCAGTTCAGAGTTTGTGACTCTGGTAGCTGGGAAAGTTCCATTGACATGGGATTCTCTCATCACACACCGATACTATATACCAGAAACGTAGAGCAATTATTAAAAAAAAAAGTTTTAAAAAAATCAGAGAAGGTATAGTTCCCACCTCAGTACTATTTGGTTTTATTTTATTGTTTTTACCTCCGATATGATGCAGCTCAGTATAAGCAGACTCTCTTTTCTTCAAACGCTTAATAACAGAACCACAGCTTATGATGTGCCATATGTGGACTTAAGATTTTCCAAAGGTGGCAATTCTACTTTAGTGTCTTCTGTAAAGAAATTTTCTAGGAAATTAAAGAGAGGCAGGGTTGGGGGACAATATAAATTATATATTTTCCCCTGCCCATAGCTAGTGGTGTTTGCTCACTAGTCAACCTGGACCAAATGTATTTTGTAGATACTAATTTTTTAGGGGGAAAAAGAGTAGTCTCCTAGAAATCTAAGTGTAGTTAGCATCACAAATACCTGACTAGAAAACAAAAGGACTTGCTCATGGTTTCCTTCTCCAATGGTATGACTAGGAAGCATTTGAATGTAAACGTTTAGTATGTTTTTAAAATGGTCTCTTTTAAATGCCTGATTTAAACTTCATAATCTCCCTAAATGCCAATTTATTTTGGTGCTAATAACGTTTTTCCAATTTCTTAATTTTTCAACATTCTCTGAACTTTTAACTTTACAAGAATTATGGCTAAAGGAGGCTGTCACCCACACATTTCCCTTTTTTTATTTGTAAAACTACAATCTCATTTGAGGAACAGTCACTTGTTTTATTGTCACTATCCACCTTTCAGGATATTTTCAATTAACAGTCTTTGCATCTCACTCAAATACCTGTGCTATATATAAACCACAATATCTGGTCAACATATATTATGGAAACAGACAAAAATTTTAAACTGGCAAATTAATGTCATTTTATGCATCTTGAACATTTCTCTCTGTACACAATCCTTGACACTCAAAAGCATAATCGGTCTGTAGGTGCTTTCAAAAACTACCAACCAAATCCCACCACATGAGCAGTTGATTCAATTAATCAATATTAAGGTTTCCATTTTTTTGTAATACTTGAATGTTATTTTATACCTGTGCTCAAACACTTGTACTTAGCTACTGCATACCAAAAATAATAAATACTATTAAATGAGTGGTTGCTTACTTTCTGACAATTCCTAGCCTAGGACAAATAAAAAGAAGCTGTTTACAAGCTCAAGAGGGAAACAGACCGTTTGTCTTTTCCCTGCTTCCCTCAACTCAGTAATAGAATTGGAAGATTGAAGAAGTTCTACACTGAACTAATGGATTCTTCTGTTAAGGCAGCTAAAATGCACACAATCTGAACCTAGATATTTCTTGCCATATGGAAAAAGAGGGAGGAGTATTTGCCTATGTGAAGAGTGATAACTGTGGCAAGATACACAAATAGTTCTGACTCACAATTAATCAAAATCAACAGGAATGAGAACAATGTCAAGGCATTTTAAAGTGTGACCTTATTTTCCCCTATAGTTTTATAAAATCTCTAAATTCTCCTGCAAAATGTAATGTTTAAATTGTTGAGTGGATCACTCAGGTGATATAATAAGCAATGGGATAAAGATTCTCAATACTGACCAAAAGTTACCACCAGTTATTGATGGCTTATGTGAAATGAGGTGGACTTAGCCTCATACACAGCACATTGTGTAGTTCAAAAAATTACTGCAATCTGTGCAACATTCTGTGTGTGTAATAAATATTGCTTTGAACAGTGGTTACTGAATATGTACTGTAGCCACTTTTTAAACCTCAACAATTTAGCTATTTTAACAAAATGTCAAGAAGTATTAATGATTATTATAGATTAACGGGAAGCAAAATTTCGCATTTTAAATCTAAACTACTTTTGAGTTGCTTGCAAAAACAAATTCAAACCCACAATATTTTATTAGACACAAAATAAATAAAAAACTTATTATTAAGAGTATAACCACTTACATTACTTCATTTTGTTGGGTACTATAAATGCTTGGGATTCAATGTGATATCAGCTAAAGGGGTTAAAGAGAAAAGATGTTTTAATTAAATACATTTTCAAGTGTATATTTCTTCCATAATGAATGTTAGCATGGGGCCAGGCTTTGAAGGAGATGAAACTATGTTCTCTTCAAATAAAGATCCCCTTCTTTAAGGCTTTGGTCTCTGATTAGAAAAGGAATGGGAAGGAATTTTATAATGCCACAGTCTGTTTTGTCATACATTTAGTACCTTACTCCAAAAGCAATAGCACTGACTTCAGTGGGACGAGTTGCCTATTAAGGTACTACTTATGAGTAAGGCCCTATATTAGAATCTGGCCCTATATTGACAACGGGAGAACTTTCTTTGGCCCTTTGACCTATTGTCAGCTAAGTGAAGAATATTTTTTGTATATATTTTTATTACTATTTCTTTTTTATTATTATTATTGAGTGCTGTTTACTTTCTCACTCACATGCTTTCCTGTATTAGTAAATACATACTTGCACCAAATATTTACACTTGGATAATACGCTTCACATACAGCATCCATAAAATTGACACATCTGAACATATATGCTGCATATAGGATGATACACTTATGGTAACGTAAAACCTCTTCAGAAAATAATCTTAGTTTAGATATTCCCCTAGGTCTGCAATCAGTAAAATTTATACTGGCATTTCTTCCACTGATGTAGGTGCATCAGTGCACACTCCTAACATACAACTGGTTTACACTGATGTAACGTGATTTGTGCAATACAATGTAGCCTAGGGTAAATTCCATGAGTTCAAATTCTGCACTGGTGTAAACAGCATCTATTCTAGGTGTTTGTGTTGTTAGTTGAAAACCTGATATGGCTAAGGCCTAACAGTTTGAATTCTCCCACTAATAATAGGAGATTTACATAAATAACTCCTTGTGGCATTAATGGGAGAATGAGATGGTCAGTTTAAGTTCCCCCTGTATTGATAAAACACTACTTTTAGCTGTCCTAAAACTACAATGAAAGAATGAGCTAACTTACACTGAACAAATTTGGGAAACCAGGCCAAATATCCTTGCACTGTACAGCATAGGAATACAATACAATATTATACACAAATCAAAATAAATTCCCTCCCATTAAAAACAGCTAAACTTCTGAAAATCTGCAGCAATAATTTTGATGCAAAGTTTATGTTTTGTGCACCCATCTTTCCCAGGTTAGGAGACAATTTAACTTTTTTTTCCTTCTTGATACTAATTCTTCTTTATTCTTATTCTAATGGTCCTTGGATGGGGTTCTGTGGGTTTAGAACCTGTCCTTTTTGTAGTATCTCCACTTTGTTTCTCTTAGCTAATTCAGCAACTGCCTCTCTGACCATGTTTCGTCTGGTCCTTTCTTCTCTACAAGCTCCAAAATGGCACTGGAGAAATCCAGATTTGCAAACAGGCTGTGTTTGTATTGATAACTAGTTGATGGATTTGCATATTGTTTAGTCCTTGACTCCTTGTGGACATTTTTTCAGAGGTAGTTCCCTCATCCTTATTCCTCTTCATTCCTGTGCCAGTGCTGAAAGACTATGTGTATCACTAAATGATATCACTATATCACTAAGTTTTCTCAAGCTGTTGTGGTACTAAATGAAAAAGTAATTGATTATTCAATTTTTTAATGAAATCATAGCTTCTGCTGGTATAGGGAGTAAGAAATCAAGCTAGGACGCAACCTAGGGAATTTCAGCATGGCAGTGTAGAGGATTAGCAAGATAGGTCAGACTACCCAGAACTCTGAATTTTTACTGGAATGTACTGTTTGTTATATGAAGTGGAATATTTTTTCCCCCAACACGCTCATCAAGAAATTCACTGCAGTGTTTACTTTTCTCAGTGGGCATAACATAGATGGGGTGAATGCTCCCTTTATGTAGCCAGGCGTGTTTATATTCAAACTGATCCAGCTTCAGCTAAAAGAAAATAAGAACGAAATACCTGTGGCACCTTAGAGACTAACAAATGTATTTCAGCATAAGCTTTCGTGGACGCAAAAGCTTCAGCTAGTCATAGTGTCGCATATTTTAACTGCCCCTCCCCCAAAACACCTGTATTTTCTGCTTGGCGTCTTTAAGTATAACTTATTGAAAGCCAGGTACAGGCAAGAGAGGACAAGAGATCACCTCCTTCCTGTTACCGAAATATCGGGTCCGCCTAGCTGAGAGCCAATAACAGCCAGACAGGGATAAGGAAAGAAAGTTACTTTATTCTGCAGAATAAGGGAAGTCTGTGCCAAGTGACAGGACTCCAATTAACACAGAAATTACAGGTCTTTTATACACACTTAGACAAAGCCCTGGTGTGTTAACATTTGATTGGTGCATGCTAGACCTTGAATGTCTGCTATCTGGTCAGTAAAAACTGGTATAGAAATAACTATTTTAACTGAGAAACACTATTCTTGTGTAGGCGAAGGACAACTGTAAAAATGCAAGTCTTGTTTAGGCGAGGCAGCTACTTCCACCTAGTGGCCTCTGGTTGCCTTGGCTGCTGGCTGTTAAGGGGGTTCACCGTAGCTTATGACTTTTACATTCCTGCAGAACTGAACTGCATGAATCGTGCCCCCGCTAAAATCATTAGAGTCGCTTCTAAACGATGCGATTAAAGCTCAGCGAAGGCTGCCCGGCCCCTCCTTCCCCCCGCGCTCCACGTTTGAGTCTTCGGCTGCACGTGGGTCAGCGCTGCGCTTTCCCGGCCCGTCACGGGGGCAGGAACTGACGTGAGAGCGAGTCTCCGCGAACCGCCGGAGCCTGGAAGCGAGGGCTTAAGCCCAGCCGCAGTAACACTGGCACATGGCGGGCACGGCCTGCCACCAGAGCTGGCAAACCAAGCGCGCCAACGGGCCCGGCCCGCGCCTTTCCTCGGGGAGGCGCCAGGACGGCGGCCGGGAAGGGCCCCGCCCAGCTCGCGAAGCCCCGCTGAGGGGGGCGGGTGGCAGCACACCCCTCACCCCCGCGGGCTGCTTTCACCGTTGTTTCGCCCGCAGCTGGGGGGCCTCGGGGCCGCTCGCCGCGCTCAGGGCCAGGCATCCGCACCCCGTCCCCTAATTCCAGGGGCTTCAGCATCCCCCGCCAGCTGGCCGCGGCGACCCCGCACTTGCCACACACCGGCGCCTCCCAGACTGGGCGGGGGGGGAAGCGTTCAGGCAGCGCTGCCCCCTCACAGCCGGGCTCGCTCACATCGCCCCGCCCTCACCTCTCTCCGCGGGAGGAGCAGCCGCTCCTCAGGCTCAGCGCGCGAACTTCGCCCGCTGGGGCCAGCCCCCGCACGCTGCTCTCTGATTGGCTGCCCAGCTCCTCGCGCTTCCACGCCCCCCGCGCGCGGCCCAGTCGCCGTTGGGATTTGAATAAAAGCGCGGGAAAGGCGGTTGGCCGGCGCTTCGCTCGTACAGGAGACTCGCATGACGACGGTGAGGGATTTTAGCCAAGCGGCTGCAAAGCCTCCCTCCCTGCCCAGGGCGAGTGGCCCTCCACAAACTCCCCTTGAAAGCTGGCACAAGCCCAGCCCACCATGAAGCCCTTGCTGCGCCCCCAGCGCTGCACATGGGTCCCTCTGGAATCGTGTTGGGTTTTAACTCCTTGTATACCTCCCCCGAGCGAGGTATGGGGGCGGTGCAGACTGCTGATCTGACCCGAACCAGCTGCCATGCCAATGGGCCCAGCCTGCTAGCAGGATGCGTGCGGCCTTGGCGAGCTAGAGGGGCTCACCCTGGTAGTTGCTATAGCTTTGTACAGGATGGTTGCTGTTAATGCTTTTTAAATCCGTTTTAAAAATTAAAATAATCTTAGGGTTTATAATGGTCCCTGTTGCCTTTGAAAAGCACTGCTAGCGAGCGCGGGATGCTCTCCTGTACTGCCGATGGTACGCCTGAGGGCATTCTGCGCCAAAACAGTAACAATTCTGCACATTTTATTTGTTAAATAAGTGTGGAGGCTCCACCATGGCATGGGGGAGCGCAGGCCACTGGCTGCACAGAGGTGGGAGATCACTGTGCAGCGCCGCCGGGACATGGACTCAGCACAGTGAGGCTGCACCCAATGCTGACAGAGCACAAGGACCAGGCCTGCCCCAGAAACACTCCAGGGCCCTGCTCCTCCATGCCAGGTGCACCAGGTGTGGGCAGGCAGGCTCAGCCCAGCTGGATCCAAGTGTGGAGTGGCTTAGTGTCGGGATCCAGGTGTGAGTTGAGAGGGTTTTGTGTGGGGCAATCTGGGTGCGGGTGACTCAGTGGGGGATCCAAGTGCGGGGGGCATCTGGATGCACAGGGGCCCGTTGGGGGGTTCTGGGTGCAACAGTAATGGGACTCTGCAAGGAGGACCAGGGGAAGGTGGTTGGGGCTCAGCAGGGAGAATGAAATAAAGGAATTAGAAGCATTGATAGGAAAAAGCACATACACTACTATCCTGAAAGTGCCTGCTCAACCCAGGGTTGTGAGTTCAATCCTTGAGGGGGCCATTTAGGGATCTGGGGCAAAAATCTGTCAGGGGACAGTACTTGGTCCTGCTAGTGAAGGCAGGGGACTGGACTTGACCTTTCGCGGTCCTTCTAGTTCTATGAGATAGTCATTTAATGACAGACAGCACTGAGAGCTCCCCCACCTGGACATTCAAGAGGCTACGGTGTTTTAGGTCTAACCATACTTGGCCAATGTGCTCTTAAGCAGGGCCTGCCCCAGGCACCAGCTTTCCAAGCTGGTGCTTGGGGCAGCAGTCCATGTCCCACGGCAGCAATTCGGCGGCAGCTCCACCGCTCTGCCTGCCGTGGCGACAATTCGCCGGCAGCTCTGCTGTTCCCACCGCAGCGGCAATTTGCCGGCAGCTCCTTGTGGTTGCCAAATTGGTAGAGCCGCCCCTGCTCTTAAGCTTCCCTTGGTCTGAGTAGATTGTAGCATGGTCTCTTTCCTTGGTACCTCTGGTATGCTTCCTGGGCATAGGCTTTCTGTCTATTACCCTTCATGTCTATTACCCTTCATGGAAATGGAACCTTGCAGCCCAGCTGTTCTATGCCCCAAGCAAGGACCAGTGCTGACTCCCCAATAACTTAAACACACCCTTTTCTCAGTGCCCCATCCTTGTGGACACTCTAGGTTAACAGTTCACACCTTCAGGGGCACATGATAGTTGAAGCAAACAGACACACAGACGTTGGAAGGGTTCCAAAACCAAATAACTTTTTACTGTAGCTGCCATAAGACATATACTGATCTAGACAAAATAAACACCTACACACATTTTCCTGCCTCGGTTTCCTCATCACTATTGAGCATTCTTTAGGCTTAGGTCAGAATCCTCTAGGGCAGGCCTGCACAACTCGTAAAGCAGTGAGGGCCACATTACTCCAAAGAAAAAAGCCGAGGGCCGGATGCGAGGAAAGTTGTTGAGCAAAAAAAAAAATTATTTTTTTTAGCCATCCTCCTGCGGGCTGCATGTTGTGCAGGCCTGCTCTAGGGAGTCCAATTTCCACCCCCCTGCACATGACTTCTCTGAATCATGGAATATCTCTCTCTCTATCCTGTGCAGCCAGTTTTCTTCTTCCTCAGCTGGGTCACATAGTTAAAGGCCCCACTATTACAGAAGCAGGTTCCTCTCTCTCCTGTCCAAGCTTCCTTAATCTCTGTGAGTACTTCTTCATTGTCCCCTCTCCCCCCCATTTCCCCAATCTCTGAGGCTTTGTTGCCTTTTACACTAAGCATTAACACCTGATCTTGGTTCTGCTTCTGGAGAAATTCCACTGCTCCAAATTTCCTCCCCGCTCTGCAAATTTGGTCTGACTGGTTCCCCCTAGGCTTCAGCCATGTCATTATCCTAAGGCAGGGGTGCCCAACCTCTGGCCCATAGGCCGTACATGGCCTCTACCAGAGCATTTCATAAAGCCCACCACAGCCTGCTTCAACACAATATACTAATGGCCAATTCATTAGTATTTTGTCATGTTTATATCATTTTAGTTTACACAAGGAAGGTATGTAGAATGTTTGGCGCACACAAGGTTGTGCTAAGGTTTATGTGGCCTTCCTGTCTGGGTAATAAGGTTGGGCACCATTGTCCTAAGGTGCTCCATAAGTGTTTAATGACCCTTCATTGTCCATGGTCTGGAAGAGAGACAGCCCATGACAGCAGATGGTTGACTCCGCAGATACTAAGGCTTTGTCTACACTGTGCACCTTACAACAATGTGGCTGTGCCGCTGCAGCTGCGCCATTGTAAAGTGCACTGTATAGCCACTCTATCACCAGGAGAGAGCTCTCCCGGCAACAAAATAAAACCACCTCCAACGAGGGGCAGTGGCTTTGTCGCTGGGAGCGTGACTCCTGCTGATGAAGCGCTGTTCACACCAGTGCTTTTCGTCACTAAAATTTTTGTTATTCAGGGGTGTCAGTCAGTCCTAGAACCAATCCTATTCAACTTATTCATAAATGATCTGGAGAAAGGGGTAAACAGTGAGATAGCAAAGTTTGCAGATGATACTAAACTGCTCAAGATAGTTAAGACCAAAGCAGACTGTGAAGGACTTCAAAAAGATCTCACAAAACTAAGTGATTGGGCAACAAAATGGCAAATGAAATTTAATGTGGATAAATGTAAAGTAATGCACATTGGAAAAAATAACCCCAACTATACATAAAATATAATGGGGGCTAATTTAGCTACAACTAATCAGGAAAAAGATCTTGGAGTCATTGTGGATAGTTCTCTGAAGACATCCATGCAGTGTGCAGCGGCAGACAAAAAAAGCAAACAGGATGTTAGGAATCATTAAAAAAGGGATAGAGAATAAGATGGAGAATATTTTATTGCCCTTATATAAATCCATGGTACGCCCACATCTTGAATACTGCATACAGGTGTGGTCTCCTCATCTCAAAAAAGATATACTGGCATTAGAAAAGGTTCAGAGAAGTGCAACTAAAATGATTAGGGGTTTGGAATGGGTCCCATATGAGGAGAGATTAAAGAGGCTAGGACTTTTCAGCTTGGAAAAGAGGAGACTAAGGGAGGATATGATAGAGGTATATAAAATCATGAGTGGTGTGGAGGAAGTGAATAAGGAAAAGTTATTTACTTGTTCCCATAATATAAGAACTAGAGAGCACCAAATGAAATTAATGGGCAGTGGGTTTAAAACAAATAAAAGGAAGTTCTTCTTCACACAGCGCATAGTCAACCTGTGGAACTCCTTGCCTGAGGAGGTTGTGAAGGCTAGAACTATAACAGTTTAAAAGAGAACTAGATAAATTCATGGAGGTTAAGTCCATTAGTGCCTATTAGCCGGGATGGGTAAGGAATGGTGTCCCTAGCCTCTTGTTTGGCAGGAGAGAGATCACTTGATCCTTACCTGTGTTGAGAGCAGTTAGCATGAGTGCCCCCTTGTAGACTCCATTTTGGTGTCCCTGCTGCCTTCACTAGTACTGAGCACAGCATGTAATACAGGGAAGGCCGGAGGCCCCAGGGGCGGGAAATAGCTGGACTCAGCATAAAGATAAGGGGAATAATAGACACAAGAATTAGCTGCTGTTGCAAGGCCGAGCAAGTTACAAACTCTGCATGCTTACGCAGGAGGGGTGGCTCTGCAGAACTGGTAACAGAATACGGGGAAAGTCTGTTAATTGGCTATAACACTGCATGTGCGCAATTAATGCCCCTCACTGAACGTATATAAACTCTGTACACCCCCCCTTCGGGGTCCTGCCTTTGCTTAGCAAGGTGGCACCACGCTCGAGCGTAATAAAGCCTGTTAACTTTGTAATGCTCTGCAGTTTGATTTTTCTTTGGTTGCCTCAGCCTAGAACGAACTGTACGTGTCCTAGCAGGAATAATTCGTAACAGTTTTGGCGACCACGAAGGGACTCTAGGCTCGCCCTTACAAGCGAGACTGCACTCCTCCCCTTGGACAGCTCCAGCCGGCACTGGGTGAGTTCACCTTCGAGAACTCCGAGGAGTGGGAGTGTGGGCCGTCGCATAGGCGATAAGGTGGCATATTAGGATTTTGGTAGCCCCAATATGGGCTCAGGGCAGAGTGTAAGTAGGGGGACCCCTTTGGCTAAAATTCTCGAGAATTGGAAAACTGTTTCTGGTACCCATGGGTTAGGTAAAAAGAGAGCTGTGATTTTGTGTAAAGTCGAGTGGCCAGCGCTGACTATTCAGACGCCCTTTGAATGGCCACCCGACGAAACTTTTGGACAGGATAAATTAACCTGTCTTAGGCAACAGCTGGAGGACCTGCATCCAGCTCTAATGGATTATTGGTATGTATGGGATGATTGGGCATATACCCGAGATAAGGGGCGCCCCTCGACTCCGGGCTCTGGTACCAGATCTAAGGTTTGTATGCTGCTTGCGGATTCCGCTCCGCCCTATGCTGCTTTCCCTCCTCTGTCTCTTCCCCCTTAGTGAGAATAGTTTGTTTATTGTTTATTGGTGAGAGTGAAGGCTTTGTCTTCCACAAATTTGGTGTAGGATTTAAAAAGCATCCGGATACCTCCCTATTTCAAACTACTTTGTTAATCCCCTTGGCTTATTTATATCCCCAATTAGTTAAGGCTGAAAGGAAGGAAAGGAACAGGTTAATTTGAAAAGGCAGCTTGGCTTAGAGATAAGGAGAAAGCTGCTTTGCGTTCAAGGTCAAGAAGTGACACAGACCATGCCAAGAAAAAAAAAAAAAAAAAACACAAAAAAACAAGACAAAACCCACCACAGTTGAGAGGTTGTAGAAATGGAAAACACAGACGAAACAGTGAAAGCGGGAGCCAAGCTTTGCGACCCTGGAACCGGTGTGGTTTGGGGAAGCTGAAAAAGCCACAGACAGCTGGCCTAGACTGGAATACCGAGCGAAGGTCTCTGAAAGGGACGCCCCAAGAGACCTGAGGCTGTAAATAACCCTCTCAAGAGCAGAAGCAAGTTGAAGATTTGCGCAACATACCTCTGGTTAATTTAAGCACAGAATAATCTCTCATTCATCTCCCTTTTGTTTCTCTTATCCCCGGGTCTGGCCAGCCCGGGCAGCGTGTCTGTGAGTATAAAAGTGGGTTAGGGTTTAAGCACTAATGCTTTTTCTTCCTTTGAGTGATGAGGGAATGTTCTCAACGCTCCCTGTTGTTTATTATTTATTAATGAAGTTTTAAAATTTAGTCACATGGTGTGTCTTCACCTCCGCCCCTGCGATCCTGCGGTCTTAGCCTGATCAACTAAGATCTAGATTGGTAACAAAATTCTGTCACAGTTTTGGTGGAAAATTGGGTAGTGGGGGAAGCCCTGCAGAGGCGCACCATCTGTTTGTTTTGCCCTTGTTATTTCATGTTCGCTTAGTTTGGTATTGTTAGCATTATATGTTGAGGATTGCATGATTAAAGGTGTGCCCTCTCTCAGCCATAGTAGGTCTAAAACCCGGAAAGGGGTTTAGCATTCCTCTCTCCACCCCGGTCGACGGGGAAGGGTGCAGCTGCGGACTCGGGAACACTGCAGTTGTGGGTGATGGCATCAATGGTGGATTCTAGACCGGACGTGCGGGCATTAGGGAGCGCAGACACAGTAGTCTGGCTGCCTGGTTAGCAAGCCTCACAGGGAGGACTCAGGCGGCCCTTGTGAGTGAGAATGTTTAAGAGAAGAGACCAGGAAGAGTGGGGGCTAATTGAGAAGCTCACTCTCCTGGCTGAAGTGATAGTGGAACAAGATAGCGAAAAAAGCAGGATCGGGCCCAGGCAGACAACAGACAGAAATATTGGAAAAACAGGTTGGAAACTTTGAGGGTATTGTAAATTACAGGCATGGGAAATTTAAATCCCTAAAACAATAATTGAAATGGTAAAATTTAAGTTGATTAAGTGTCAGTTTGAAAAATAAGCACGTGATTTAAGGAAAGAGAGTGAAAAGTTAACTCTGTGGTTGCTGGAGGGAATTTAGCAGTTGAACTTTGTAAAAACGCTAAAAGAAAAAGAAGCAGAAGTTAAAAGTAAAAGGCAGTCAAAATTCTGGTAAAGGTTAATTGTGTCCCTTTTAAGTAACAATCTTTAAGCTGAGGATAGCTTTGGATCCAGAAGCAAGCCAAAAAGCATCTGTGTTAATGTAAATGACCTAGCTGATAAAGGTAAAGGTTACTAAAACCTGGTCTGCCTATGAAACAAACACAGGAACAATGGGGGTAATTCCTCTGTTTTGCCTGCAATCAACAAGGGTATTTGTATATAAAAAAAATATTTTAAGCAATGACTAATGGCCCCAGAAGGGGTAGACATATGGTCTTTTTGTCTTTCGGAAAATCAAAGAAAGCTGATGCCAGCTGAAAAGCAATCAATACCATGCATTTACTGGCACAATAGGAATTATGTTTTGTGTTTTATGTCCTGTCTTGTCTTGTGGCCGAAATTGTTGTGTTTAATATTTTCATAGGACAGTCTAGTTCAAAATCAAATAGCAGGGTTAAATCAAAATGTAGATACTTTTTATTCAACTTGGAATATAAAATGTTTTAGATAATATCAGGACATATGGTATACTAAAGTCTAATACACACGCTAAAGTAAGAAAAAGAAATTCATTGGCCGGATCTTTTAATTAAAAAATTGTTGTCAAAATTGCACACCAATAAACTTTGAAAGCAATAACATGAAAGGTTAACCCACTCCCCATATTGCACATGGAATCGTTCTGGCTACCTCAGATCTCTAGCCAAAGGGCTGGAAAGGGAGGAAAACTATTGGACACCAGAGGTTGTACTGAGTGGACTCCTCAAAAGTGGGTTTGTTTGTCCTGGCTTGTTGCTCCAAAGCTCTGCAATAAAGTCATTTTATTAGACAGGTGTCTGTGGTATATATTAAATAATAAAACTACAGTGCTGTATAATGGGTAATGTATATGTGTTTATTTTTCAACAAAAGTGTGAGTGAAGAGTGAAGGTTTCCTTTGTAGGTTACAAAAAGCCGAGAAGAAAAGACGAAAAAAACAGAACGAGTTAATTGTAACTAAAAAGCTCAGTCACAAAAAAAAAAAAAAAAAAAAAAAAAAAAAGACTCAGGCCTCAGCCAAGGACACTGCTCACGGCTAAGACCTGACTGGCGGCCAAGAAGAGGGGGGGCTTGAGTGTGCCCAAGCAGCTGTAGAATATACAAATCACTGCCAGGCATTAATGAGATGTGTTTGGCAGGAGAGAGATCACTTGATCCTTACCTGTTAGGTTCACTCCCTCTGGGGCACCTGGCATTGGCCACTGTTGGTAGACAGGCTACTGGACTGGATGGACCTTTGGTCTGACCTAGTACGGCCATTCTTATGTATTTTTTTGCACCCCTGAGGAACAAAAGTTTTACCAGCCAAATGCCAGTGTAGACAAAGCCTAAGACATTCAACAACTAGTATTCATACGTTGTACATAGGGAGATGTCTCCTCCCCCAAATTGTCACACAGTGGTAAAGTTTAAATAAATAAATAAATGTATGTTGGTAATCTTGGCAGTGCCCCTTTAATAAGTAACATGGACCTAATAAGCAATATACTTTAAAATGTCAGAGCATGTTATCTGGTATAATGCATAGAGATGACTCTTTTTAGTCATCAGAGAAGCTTCAGACAACTTTCAGAGTTGACTTAATTTGATCTACCGCTACTGTATTTTACTATTATTCCTATATTTTAATTTCTTTGAATGCAGGAAAAGCTTCTGTTACTTATTTGCGTATTACATAGATTTGAATTAGGAGTTAAATTAATAAATTAGGCTCCCAGCCACATGTGAGAATTTTGTTTAATTGTACATTTTTGCCTGTCAGAAAGGGATAGACAGAGGAACTGTGTGTTAATGTTCATTGTCTGTCTCCCACATAAACTGTTTATGCTGTCCATGAAGGAATTAAAAATAAATCTTAGCACTTGCACAGATGTTTACATTTTCAAAGTGTTGTATATATCTACTAATCCTCCCATTGCTACTGTGAGGTAGCTAAATAAAGAAGAGGGGAAGATTACTGCCACAACTTTGGCAAATGTTAGTAATGAGATGATAGGCCTGTGCGTAAGTTAGGCTGTTTCCACAGTACGAACCTTACAGCGACACCCCTGTATCGCTGTAGTTGCACCACTGTAAGGTCTCCTGTGTAGCCGTTCTATGCCAGCAGGAGAGAGCTCTCCCACCAGCATAATTAAACTACCCCCAACGAACAGCAGTAGCTATGTCAGTGGAAGACACTTTCCCGCCAACATGCACTGTCCACACCGGTGCTTTTGTTGGTAAAATTTATGTCAGTCAGGGGTGTTTTTTCCCACCCCTGACCGACAAAAGTTTTACCAACAAAAAGTGCTAGTGTAGACAAAGCCTTAGTAACTAGACTGAATTTTCAGGCATATCTTTCCAAATTCTGTATGAAATTTAATAAACTTGAGGTAATACCAATTATGGCTCTCTTAACTGCAGAGTTAATTCGAATGAACACTGCTTTGGCTCTGTCTGCCCTTTGAACTGGGGTGTGATTCCCAGCTCAGCATACTTGTGCTGGCTCTCATCAAGCTAGCCTACTAAAAATGGAGTAGCCACAGCAGTATGAGTGGCTGGAGGGGGCTGGCAACCCCAAGTACATACCTAGTGTGTCTGATGGGCATGCACTAGTCCCTTTTGCCACTTACACTGCTGTGGCTACACTATTATTACAATGTTAATTCAATGAGAGCTAGCACAAATGTCTCCTCAAGCTGGGAAATCACACCCTCGGTTTAAAGTGTAGACATACTCTGAGTGAGAGCAGCCACACTGCAAAACAACGGAGATGCACGGAGTGATAGAATTAGGAGCACAGAGAGATTGTTAGCAGCTGGTACCCTAAAGCTCACATGAGCACGATTTAAGCCAGCCAACTCAAGTTAAAAGCACCACCACACATTTTTTGTATGTGTTTTTGTGGATGGATGGGACTTGAGTTAGAGTTAACTATGTACATAGCTTTTTGGAAAGAGGGGCTGCAAGGCAGTCTTCTGCTTTCAGGAGATGAATTCCTTTATCATCAAGTACTTTGGGCTAGTCTACACTAGAAGCGCTATAGTGGCACAGCTGCACCCAAGCAAGCGCGTCTGCTGAAGATGCTTTCTGCCGATGGGAGAGAGCTCTCTTGTTGCTCAGGGGGTGGTTTTTCACACCTCTGAGTGACATAAGTTATACCACCATAACATGTAGTGCAGACAAGCCCTTAGGTTTATGCCTCTCGCTCCAGTTGACTCAGCTGAAATTCAATTATACTGCCATAAATACAAGAGCATGTGAACACATGGAAGTATTTCATCACTTGGCTGGGTTGTATTAGCTGTTTGAACATGAATACACTGTCCTGAACTAACTACTACCAAATCAGAGTCCAGAGAAGTTATTTTCAGTTGCTGCTTGGTGCATTTCAATTCAAATAGCTGGATAGAAAAAATACAATACTAGAATTCTTGTATTTAGAATGGGAGGCAATACTTCAGAGTTTGGAATTCTATTAGCAAGCAGCCCAACTGCTCACAAATGTTTTGGTCAATCTCCAGGAGCATTGGAATACGCTAAATCAGGGGGCTGTATCCATTTAAATTAAAAAGAGGACTTTAAGAGTTTGCCTATATTACGGAGTCTCGGAGTCCAGGTCAGCTTACTCTGGTTCACAGGGCTATAAAATGTCAGTGTAGATGTTTGGGCTCAGACCTGCAGCCTGAGCTCAAACATTACGCTACAATTGTAGAGTCAAAATATTATTTCTTTTTCAAACAGTAAATAAGCCCGCTCCAATACCCTTGGACAGGAACCACCTCATTGCTATTACCAGTCACTTTTTGTGTGGCCTCCCACCACTTTCCCTATAAAATCAGAATTACAAACAGCATTATAACCACACTCAGATTTGGCTGTCTACCAATAAACACAACACTGGAGTTACAGTAACATGTATTCATGCAGTGCTGTCCTGCTCTCCCTGCATGCTCCATTCTTATAAGGAGATTGTAACTGATAAGCCTAACATTTCAAGAAAGGAGCCAGTAATGATAGGATTCTGGAAATAGACATCCTGTATTCTTGTAACAGTTAGGATTTGGCAATGGGGTGACCTAGCCTACAGAGATTAATAGATTCCACTCTGTTTTAGAGCAGAGTTCTCAACCTTTTCCTTTCTGAGCCCCCCCATGCAATAAAAACTCCACAGCCCACCTGTGCCACAACTGTTTTTCTGCATATCCAGAAGATTAAAAGCCAGAGCCAGTGTTAGCAGGTAGCAAGCATGGCAATTGCCCGGGGCCTCAAGCCCCATGAGGCTAAATTGCTCGGGCTTTGGCTTCAGCCCACTACCCTTGGCCCCAGCGAGTCTAACACCAGCCCTGCTCTCTAGTTTATTTTGGTGGACCCTCTAAAGCCTGCTTGCCACGTGAGTTTAGTCCTCTAAAACAGTGAGAAACCTACCATCCTCATGGAGCAAAATATTTTGGACTTGACCACCTTGACCCTTTAATTTGCAAGGTGAGTTACTATGAAATTTCACTGCCCCCATATATTTGCTGGAACTAGGAAAAATACAGCTATGCATTTAGAGTGCATTTATATGCAGATGATTATCAGAAAAAAGTTGAACTGTAAAATTAGATATTTTTGTACAGGAAGTTCAGAAATGTTGTTTCCTCCACCCTGCTCTTCCTCAAATCAAAATGCAGCTGGTACACAACATGAAACAGGAAGGAAGAGAAAATCAGTTATGAAGTACTCCAAGCTTCAGAAGACCAACAGCAGCAGAAGCAGGAAAGCAGGGGTCACTATAAAAATGGACACACTTCCCTGCAGTTGCTAAATAAATTACTTTCATAAAATGACAGAATTGATTAAGGACAAAACTTGGTTTTGGGAAGTGTATTTTGTAGAGGGAGGGAGAGGTTTTGCCTTAAGAGTTCTGTGTGTGATTCATTTAGTCTCACCTAACTAATTCAACATTTAGAAGTACAGTATGCATAGTTTAGCCCTTAAATATACTGTGTATTATAACTTGTCCAAAACTCTTGTTTTAAAGACTGACAGGTTTCTGAAATGCACCACCTCACAGCTATTAGAAATAATTTACATGTGTATTGTTTCCCTGTGCTGCACAGAAAGTGGCTGAAGATAGAAAGTACTGGGACCACTGACAGCACAGAGCATGAAGGAATTCTGCAATCTATATTCCAAGTATCAAAGTCTCATATTAATTAGTTTGTTCTGAGTTCCAGTATGCAAATTCTGTTCTCATGCTATACAGTGCTTATCTAGTTAAGACTTCCTCAGTTGCTCTGACAAATTAAAATGTACTGCAGCTGCCAGATATTCAAACAAAAATGGATTGTTTTAGCCTAACTGCGCCAAGCAATACACAACTTCACTGAGGTTTAGCCACCATTTCGTGAGCAACCCTTTGTTTGCACTAGTCCCAATAATGCTAGGATTAACATAGCTAGAAATGCCAAGAACTGAAATTAGATTATCCCTCATATTAGATAGGTTCAAGACTGGTGCCACACATCCACATACTTGCTACTTCAATTTCAGTTCATAGAACCTAGACAGCCATTACAGCTGTACACTAAATTCAGAATTTGATTCTACATGGTAAGTGTTGCAGATTGATGCAATAGAAAGGGAAGCTCCCAGTTCTGTACAATACCCTCAGAATAATCTATGCCTCAAAATACGCCCACCAACCTGATGCCCGAGTCATTTTCCAGGTTAGTGGTTTATGGAGATTACTACCCTCTTTTCAGTTACCATATTTTATTTCAAGTTTCTTCAGTCTTTTCTGTAATTTAAATATTTAATCTTATTTAAAATGCATTTGTATTGCCATACCACTATTTTTGTCTTCAGATCTCTAACCAAATGCTTGGAAACTAAAATATTTTTCTCCAAATATTTTGAAAACGAATGCAGTCATGCAACTACAAGTTTCAAAGTTCTTTTAAAAAAGTCAGTTTAAAAGTAACTTCAGTTACAACATGTGCAACAAAAGTCCCCTTGCCAATTTTTGAGGTTTTATATTTTAAAAAAATGTCTTCCCTCTTGTTTAGGAGAGCCACTTAAATAACTGTTTGTAAAGTAGTCAAATGTAGGAAAAATGTTTAATTTATAGTAATCTTAGATATAATTTGTAACTATATTATGTAAAAGAAAATAAATTTGTCTGTCCCTTCCAAAAACCACCCCCCCCCAAACAGACCAAAAACCAGGCAAACTACAGAAGAAGTTTTTTGCTATTTTAAACCACACACATACATGACCTAGCTTTTTCCTCACCAGACAGTTGATCATTCAAATCTTATTTGACACATTTTGCCTTTATTTCCTTTATCGTTCTTACTAATTGATAACATTAGTCCGTACTTGGATGTATGTTCCTCAAAACCCCTCCTCTTTTCTATGCATTGTGAAATGAATAAGATTCAGTGCCAGTGGAAACCCTGTTATAAGAAGTGTTTGTTGTGTGGTGAAGTAGAAGGGTTTGTTTATAGTGTATGAGTGTCTGATCTACTTCCCTTTGTATAAACTGTACACATTAATAGGCAAATAATGAGATCCCCAGGTTAATTCTAAGGCTTGAGGATTTAATACAAGGACTAAATATTGAAGCAATGTTGTAATGTTTTGAAATAATCAGTTTTTAAAAGCCAGTGTCTTTACCTATGTTACTATACTATCACCATCTGAGATTATTAAAACACAGTTTTTAATTTATTTTCCGTATTCTTCTGTGCTTTGTTATGCTTCCATCATTAGTTTAATTTTCTGGTAGTTATAGAAGACTTACAGAAGACTGGGCTGCAAATACTGTAACGGAATGTTTAAATTCGAACAAGACCCAGCTCTTCGATAAAATGTTTCTAGTGGACAATTTTCTGTAAAACAACACACTTCCATGCTAAAGTGGAATAATATATTAATCATACAAAATGCCAACCAACGTTCAATGCAAAGAACCAAACCCCCATTTTTAGGATCAATAATTTACTTTTATTTTTTTTTTAAACATTTCACAGTTTGTTACAGGAAACAGAATACTTGCTAATGAAAGATACACATTTTAACAGTGTTTCCAAAATAATGGAAATATTTGAGAATATTCCCTAACCTGTAAATACTGATGACTGGACTGGCAATATTAAATAGTTTTGAGTGAGTGTATGCACTCACTATTTGGACTCCTTGTGTTAATTACTTTTAACTTCTACACACAGACCCCCTATAGGGAGACCTTTAAAATCATATTCTAATTTTCTTTATTCTGAATTATTCTCATCCTTCTCTTCCCTCTCCCCCCGCCGGCCCATTTCAGCCTCTGCAAACAAATAAAGCAAATTAAGTGCTCAAACCAATGCCAGTCAGGTGGATTGACTGCCAGGGTTTATATTCTCCATGGCAACTTGCTCCCTTTCCCTCAATTCCAGAAGGAAAAACAATCCTAATTCTTCCAACCCCAGGTTCTCTGCATGGCAGTGCAATGTGTTTCCACTAAGTGAACTACAGTGGATGTTCTTACTGCAAACTGAAGTTAGACAACAAGATACAAACATTTATAAAATAAACTTGATAAAAATGTTGCTAACATTATCCCAATGGAATTATGCCTAGATTTTTACTTTCCTTCCACCAAAAATATATTTTTATTTTATAAATACATATTTTAATACAGACAATCCAATCTGATTTTATGCAAAAAAGTCACATTCAGATAGGTATTCTCAGTGTAGCATTAAAGTAAAAGCAGACATTACAGTAGGCATTAGCACAGTGATTCTAGGGAAGTGTTCACTAAATCATATAAATGGATCTACAAACAGACAGTACCATCTGTTTAGACTATGCCATGATTCAGAAGATAATGCATCTGGCATTTCATGCCAAGCATATCACTCTTGTGTTTGCATGTTGATCTAGAGCTGTCAGAGAATTTAAGTATAAATCTGATTTTAAAATTAAAATATTTATGTAAACTTCACTAGTACTTACATTTGGGGTTCAGAAAAACAATTACTAACAGAAGCTATGAGCTAAGGTTTTCATTTAACAGAAAAACATTTAAAGCTGTCAGGACCTTACAGTTCTTAGCCCCAGTTAACGAAAATCTACTATGTAGTTTCTCAGTTCCACTTCTGTTTCTTTCAAGTGGCAGCACTGGTTCCTGGAATCCAGCTCCTAGTCAGACCTGGTTACCTGGAGCTATTTGCCAACTCAGCTTCTCACAGAGATTACAGATATTTATTAACAGGTTAGCTTTACAATACATATGAGGCATGGAGGTTGAATGTGAGGAGCATCAACTAAATCATAGGTGCTGTTCCAACAAAACAAACAGTTCCTTCCCCTCAAGCATTCACAATCTAAGAGGATAGTTCAATGGACACCCCTAGACATGCACACCCTTCAACATAGTATTTTATAATAGTACAGGGTGTTCAAACTTTACAACCAAGGGCAGCACTGGCCACTTCCCTGAGCCCAAGGGTTGCATCTAACCGGCATAAAATGGAGCATATTGCACTTGCTTTCTTCTTTAACAAAGGTTTGACCCATAGAGAGCAGGTTTTGACACAGTGCTCCACCCTTGATGCAACTGAGTAGGCAGTTTGGATTAAGATGAAGCATTGCATGTTGGGACTTCTAGCCTGTATCTCTATTAAAGATATGTGCAGCTGCAGGTTGCACTTTTGCTACTCTGTAAGAGCATTTTCAATGTGACCCAAATGGCTGACAGACAAGCCAAGCAGTTCCATCTTCCTGATCTGCTCATATAACAAGACTTTATTACAAAAGAGACTGTGAGCAAGAACATGAACATAACATCTTGTTTTTAATCTCGAAATGAAGAGACTGCTCAATCAGGCTCAAAAATCCTCCCAGTCAACGATAATGGAATAGTCAATTAATGCACAAACCATCTTACTGCATAAAGGACATATACTATATCTGCAGGAATCTTATCTTTATGAGCATTGGTCCAAGGCCAGAGCACGTAAAAATGTATTGGTCTTGAAAGCATTTGTCCTGTTCTAACAATATGTTTCTAGTCTAGCAATCTGTGAAATATTGGACCATAGAGTATAGGTGTTAATTTATTTTTGCTGTTGAATTATCTATTTGAAAACCTCTCTATATTTAGAAAGAACTTAAATTATAAAGACCTAGAAAAGAGAAATTCCAATATTTTGTCCACTTAGAATAACTAAATTGAAATATAATTTATTTCCTTACTTCAAGAAGAGTTATGTCAGTGCAGGTCTGACTAGATGATTATGAGGGTCCCTTCTGGTCTTAAAGTCTATGAATGTTAGCAACAGCAGGAACTCCAACAGCATCAAACTTCACTTAAGCAAACCACAGTGCAGGTAAAATATTAACGTGTTTCCAGAGAGTACTAAGGGTTTTACAAAGTTAATTCAAACAAGTGAGAAAAGACATGATAAATATATTAGTAATAAGGAACATCTAATCTCTAAAAGCTGGTCATCTTGATTACCCTCTTGCTCTTTTATCTCACTTCAGTTCCAACATGTAATAGCCAGTGGCTTACAAATCAATAACGTTAGAGATAATCTTTTATACCATTGCAAACTAGGGTCCCACACTCTCAAATGGTACTGTCATACATGTAATTCTCAATACAGTGGCTATTAAAATCATATGTGGGGCTGGGGAAGAGGGTGCAAGAGGGTAATTAGAACATCCCAATTTTAAGGTGTACTGTCTTGGCTTGACCCGCTGGGTGTAAAGTGAATGCAATACCCATCTGGAAAGCTAGGATTTCAGAGCCTGGACACAAAGGTAAACCCAGCATGGATTAATATTCAATACAGAGTAACAGCTACATGGAAATAACTAAGAGCCTTCTGGGAACAATGAATGAAAAATGTTTTAATTGCAATTCTACCTTTTGCCAAAAATAAGGTACCAATTTTTAAAAAGTCATGGGCCTGATTCTAGAAGGGTGCCAAGTGCTTTTAATTCCCATTCAAACCAATGGTAGTTGAAGACACTCAGCATCTTATACGTATTTGGTTTTAAAATGGTCTCTTATAGCCAGTTTCTTTCATGTGTAACTCTGCTCCTTCATATCTCAAAAAAGTGACCCATCTTAAGATCAGAGGAAACAGTAGAAGTTTGTTACAAAATAAGCCCCAGAAGAAGGAAAACATTAATAATTTCCTCATAAAATGGCACTAAATCTATGAATGTATTAGAAAAGCTCCTATGAGATTTGTCATGTGTATTTCACAGATATCATGTGCAGTATGATTCAATGGATGTTGCATCAATATTACACAGCATATTTCTGCATGAGCAGCTAGAGTAGAAATGGAACCTGTTCATTATACAAGGCCTTTCTTTTTCTTTTTATATTAATCTTAGATTATTTAAAAGTTGGAAACAATTTATGACAGCATACAATTCTCTAGATGAAAAACTGTTTGCAACTACAGAATGACAGTTACAGTGGACCGTAAAATTCTGTCTTCATAACACTTCTAGAGAAAGCTTCATACTTGTCTAAAGAGTTCATAACTGTATCACAGGCTGTCTAGTAATATTAGCACTGAGTTTTTTCCACATTTGATTTTTTAAAAGAATAACTTATAAAGCAGCCATTGAAAACCCAAAGCAAAAAGATGATCAAAGTAATTTACTCCATTAAATGGCTGAAAAAAATTCTCCTCTATTAAAGGATATCAGTATTTTTATTTATAGGACTGGGCAAACTAACTAGCTATTAAACATTTCTACATAAATCATGACTGGGGTTTTTTCTAGCCTGAAAATATAACCCCCCTCAATATGGGTCATGATCACAGTTTGCCAAACTAGTCCCAGAACCCGGTCATGAATATTTCATTCTTTTTTATGCTTAACCTCCCACTTGCAATAAAATGCAGTGTACCAAGCAGCTCATTCTGTAACTTATTCCACTTCTTGGAACAAAGTACCTTTTCTCCAGCTTCTTGTTCCTAAAATTTGATAAAAGCAGGCAAACCCACAGCATATTTTGTTTAGCCACTTCCCATTTCAAAAGATATAACATCTTAATCCTATAATCAACTAACACTTCAAAGGAATCTTTAAAAACAGCAACAAGAGGTAGCACAAAAGTGTGAAAAGGAGCTGGGGACTAATGAATTTGAGTGTTTCCCAAATGGCTTGTTACAACATCACATATCAAGAGGATCCTTGAGATGACAACCCAACATATGAAAACATGGACTAAAAGGTGACATGGAACTGACAGCAGTGGACTGAGATGTTATAAGATGGTCACATTTTAACTCACTGCCCCTGGAACATGTATGTCTGGCAATGCTGAGCAGGCACACTTGCTGTATGTAGCTGTTATAATTATTAAGCACAAAAGAGGTTCATATGGACAATGAATGAGTGATGGAAGATATTAGTACAGGGGAAAGCATATGGAGTAATGGCTAAAAACACTACTGTCTCAAAATAACTAATTTTTTTTATATATTAATACATATTGACTATTTCAAAAGCTGTTCAATATTTCCATGAGTTTGGAAAGTCTCTTGATTTGCAAGACAGTTTAACAGCCCTGATACAAAAAAACAAAACAAAAATTTAACTTGTCCAACTTTTTTTGTAAACTATTTTTCATTTTCTGATGATTCATTGTGCTATGATATATGGCTGACCAGACTAACAAAAATAATTGGGAAAACTCCTTGTAACCATCTTAAAATGGACAAGTCAGCCCTGGGCTGATTTTGCAGTTAGATACAGTACAAAGAAGTGGTGATGACAGGTCTCACCTGGGTAGTATTTGCTGTTTTGCTATAGCAGAGAACTGTGTACACACACTTTGGCTACAGTTCATTTTTTAAACTACAAATAATCTGTGCTGTGTCCCAACCTGCTGCAGTTGCCTCCGAAAACAATCAACTGTCAAACGTAAAAAACAAGCCAACTGAGTACAAACAGTGACCCTAATAGTATTATCACAATCCCACTGATGGCAGCTCTCTCAGAGAAGGCCTCCCTTTTCAGATGATGGATGGCTACATTTGGAATGGTTTGCAATTTTCTTGGTTGATTAGGCTGTGACTGGAGGAAAGGTGTTAGTAACAACTGGAAATGGTATTTAAAAAAATTATTACAATCACACATGTCTGAGGCTAACGTATAATGTTCCATTTAACTCACAGAATTAGACATGAAGAAAACGTATTTATAGAAATCGCTAAAAACTGCAGAGCTTAATTTTTCTGATACCAGTGAACCACATTTTTTGAGTGAGGGCTTCGTGACCATAAGTCGCCTGCAAACAAAAGGAAGAAAGCTTTCATCCTTTGCTTCTGTTCATTTGGAACCCTTTCATTGATTTTCATCTATTCTAATGTACAGTTCAGCAGATTGTCTCTGATTTATTAGCTTGCTTTTGCCTCTCCCCTCCACTTCCCTGCTCCAAAGAGCAGCATACTATGAGAAACTTGTGCAAAACAGTTCTTAAACTCCTTATGCGGGACTGGAAGTGGAGCCATCATTTTGGCTAACCTGTGATGTACACTGACCGTAGATGCAGTGTCAAACTTACCGTCTCTGAGGAATGAATAGCTGGCCCCAAAAATTTTTGGCCAAAACACACACACGACCATAAAATGCTTCAAATTCAGACAAAAGAAAAACCAGAAAGTCCATTCACTCTAATCACCTTGGACAAATGAAACTACTTTCCTCTTACAGCCCTACTGAAGCATCTTGTCTCAGTACACTTCTCTATACAGGCAGCTAAAGAAGAAATTAAATTCAGGGAAGAAAAGCTTACATCAGGTATAGGCTGAACATTAACTGCCTGATAATGCCAAGCTAAACTAAAAACATATCTACTTCTTGACTGGATGATTCAGCAAAGAAGACAGAAGCAGAAATGAAAGAGGACAACGCTTGTGGGGACTTGCAGATGCTCAATAAGAGGTTGAAAAAAAGGGCAGTTGAAGACAGACCCGTCATTGAATTACTGTGCTTCAGTGTGAGTTTCATTGTTTCCAAGATATCTTACAGGAAAAGTTATGTGGAGGTAAAACATGTGCTGAGTTACAGGTTTAGAGAGGCGCGCTCTCTCTAAAATCACACTTACATTTTGCTTCTCGGGATGAAAGAGACACTTTTAGGTGGATGTACAGATGAAGTTAGGATTAAAACTGCCCTTTGAAGCATTCATAAACAGAATCAGATAAAGATATGCATCTCTGTATTTGCATTAGGCTTCTGCCTGTTCACAGGCTCTCCCACCCCACATTCTAAGAGCAATTGTGCAAAGAGATGCTTAATAATGAAAACATGGATCTAGAGAATTTGGGCACAGAATTCCTGGATCGATATTAACTGGATGATGTAACAGGACATTTTTACACAGAGCTATTTAAATAGCCTCAGACTCTGGTGACCAAAGATCTCTCATTGGAATGGAACTGTGTTTAGAGTTCTTGAAGGACTGGGTTCTGCTTCAAAGCTCAGGGAGGATGAAAGACTTCAACAAGTTTAGTCATGAAACTCCTACTACAGCAAAGAGTCCTTGGTTCATGGACCTGTGTTCAGCTGACCTTGGAAGTCAACTGCAGGAAGGTGGTAGCATCCCTGACAATTTCTACAGGAAAGGAAAGGCCAGCACAGCTCTACTGTCCACTCAGTACTCATGGTCCTCCACTGTATGAATAATCTGCCTTGTTGTGCATCACCAGCTTGTTGTCTACAAAGTAGAAACTGTCCGACTGTGTCTCATAGGGGTGAAGGATCATCTCTCGAACTGCAAAAGAAGATGCACATTGGTAAATTTTTGTTTTTACCTCACACAATCGATAGACTGTAAATCTGGTGCTTTCTTCAGCAGTTATACCAGGATATGTAAAGATACAGTTTACATGGTTGTTCTGGTCACAACTAATGGCCATCCCAAAGCAAGTGACCATGAGAAATTGTTCTGTCTAGGTACTTAACTGCTCCCGCATTCCCCTCCATAGTATCTAAGCACCTCATGCGTAGGGCACTGAGAAAAATCAAGGATTTGTTAAAGAAAGTTCACGGCAGTGTCATGGGTACAGTAGTGATTTTCATGAGATGTATGGAATAGTGTCAGCAGAAGGTCACTGCTACATTCCTTTGTATAAAACCGGCCACTGAGTCCCTCGTGAATTGCTGCGATTTATTCTGGCGGCTGCAAACTATTATCTTCCTCTCTCCTACCTGGTGCCCACCCATCCGCTCAGCTGGCTCACCTGCAGACGGTTTTCTGGAACATGAGCAGCCACAGCCTCAGCAGGGAGGTGAAGTGTGCACCAGCTGCCAAGTCCCCCCAAACCGCTGCAATTTCCCCATCAGCAGGCACTGGTCTCATGCTCAGTGTGACTTGTAGCGCACAGTAGTACCACTGCAGAACACAAGTTTGGGGGGATTCAGTGGCTGGTGTGTGTTTCCAGCTCCCCACTCAGGCCGCTCATGTTCCAAGCAGTGGCCTTGTATAAAACCACCTAACAAGTGTGCAGCAGATGAGCCAGATTAGTGCTCTCCCACCCACCAGGCAGAAGAAAGGGAGAAAAAAGTCTGCAGCCGCCAGAATAAATCAAAGCAGTTCGGAGGGGAAGCGATTTAGCAGACGGTTTTACACAAGGCAGCACTGCAACTGCTGCTCCGAAATGAGGCTGCCACACACCATGAGCGGCACCAAGCATAACACTGCATACACAGAGGCCCCCTCTCTGCTGTGGAAAAATCGCAGTACTGGACTACTTTTGTGATTTCTGCACAGTCCATGAAATTGTATTTTCTCAGGGCCCTATTCATGAGCTTCTCCTTGCAACACTTCTGTGAGATGGGAAGTATCATCTCCATTTTACTAATGGGCAACTGAAGCACAAAAAAGCTAAGTGATTTGCCCAAGATCACACATGAAGTCTGTGATAGGGCAGGAAGTGAACCATGATCTCCTGGGTTCCAATCTAGTGCTTTAACCATAAAGCCTTCCTTTCTAAGCACAAGGTTTAAAAGGGAGCCGGGAGTGAAGGGGGCAGAGGGGCGCTACGCTCAAAAAGTGACAAGGGAAATGCCATTCTTACTCAGAATCTGCTTCCTGTGATCACATCTGACACTCTAAAGTTGATACCATTGCACAGGCAATACAGAAATCTCTTCATATTAAGGTTCCACTTATAAACTGTTTAATAAATGATTAATAGATGTTTTAATAAATGGGTAATCAATTATTAGTGTCCAACAGGTTGTTATAATCACCTAGAAACACTTTCCACTGATGTGCTTATAACTACCTACATAACATACTACTCAGGCCTGTTACATGCTTATAACATCTATTAATCATTTGACCCTGGCACAGGCTGTTTATAACTTAAATTAATATAGCGTGACCAATACATCTACGGAAGAGTGAGCACTCTCTCTACTGATCATTGTCAGCTATGGTAAATTCTGAGTGCAGAACCTTATCTCTGAAAAAGAGGTAGAAAAAAAAATACAGCTCACTTTTTGAGTCCTAGGTAGTTTGCAGAGCTGGCATTTAGGCAGAAAAACTCAAAACTTGGCACATTTGACATGACTGTTGTCGAAAGAATAAACATGAAGCTACAACACACACACACCCTGCCCCAGAGTTACTCTCTGCTGATAGCCAAGGCCCCAGGGACCTGGGCCAAATCATTTACATATAATGTGCGATTTCTACAGCTCAGATGCACTAAGTTATACAGCAATGTTAATTAATTACAACATCACTTAGGTCTTCACAGTTTGATGGAAATAATTCTAAAAATGCACCACAACATGAAATGTTGTAGCCGCATCAATCCCACAATATTAGAGACACAAGATGGGTGAAGTAATATTTTTCACTGGACCAATTTCTGTTGGTAAGAGACAAGCACAGCCAATTCAGCGGTGGTTGTACATCTGGCACAAGAATGTGATTTCTCTATTAACACAGATGCTTCCAAGTGGTTTTTGTACTCTCCCATTCCCACTTAACAATAAATACATGACTCCATCCCAAATGGAGCTATCCAAAATACCTCCGTTTATCATCCCTCCCTGGCAACCCACTGACTGGGAGAACTTACTGAGATCCTCCGAGAGCTGTGGGAATTCATAGATGTGTTCACAAGTGTTTTTACTGCTGGGGATGCAGAACCCAAATTCAAAATCAAAGCTCTTGAGCAGCTGATCCCGGAAGTAGTGCCTCTCAATCATGCGGAAGTTATTAATGGGCTTGTCCCCAACTGTAAACTCTACCCTGCAATGGAGAAGAAAGGCAGATTGAAACAGGGAGTTTTGTTCCAGGCCAAAAGTTTGCTGCTCACCACACACAACTGAGTCCTTTTAAACAATGCTGAAAATCTTTAAGCAACTGCTCCTAAAACATGCTTGTATAAAGGCACACAATGTGATGGTACAAATCAGCCAGGAAACAAAGCAATCAGGATTACACAATGCACACAACTATTTTTCCTGCACAAAAGTGAAATACAAGTGTGAATTTCACCAGTTTAAAATCACCATCAGTAGAGGAAAAGCTGCTCAAACATACTGCATAAACAGCTGAACATTCAGCACAGCTTCCTTGGCAGAGGTGGACTTTTTCAAAAGTGATTTTAATTAGGGCTGTCAAGCGATTAAAAAAATGAATCGCAATTAATCGCACTGTTAAACAATAATAGAATACCATTTATTTAAATATTTGTGATGTTTTCTACATTTTCAAATAGTCTTATTTCAATAACAACACAGAATACAAAGTGTACAGTGCTCACTTAATATTTATTTTTGGTACGTATTTGCACTGTAAAAAACACAAATGAAATATTAGGTGAATTGAAAAATACTATGAGTACTGTAGCGCAATCTCTTTATCATGGAAGTTGAACATACAAATGTAGAATTATGTACAAAAAAACTTGCAGGCTCTAAAATTTTGCATTTTATTTTTGAATGCAAGTCCACTCAGTCCTACCTCTTGTTTAGCCAATCGCTCAGACAAACAAGTTTGTTTACATTAGCAGGAGATAATACTGCCTGCTTCTTGTTTACAATGTCACCTGAAAGTGAGAACAGGTATTCTCATGGCATTGTAGCCGGCATCACAAGACATTTACGTGCCAGATGCACTAAAGATTCACATGTTCCTTCATGCTTCAACCACCAATCCAGAAGACATGAGTCCATGCTGATGATGGGTTCTGCTCGATAACTATCCAAAGCTGTGCGGACCGATGCATGTTCATTTTCATGATCTGAGTCAGATACCACCAACCGAAGGCGGATTTTCTTTTTTTGGTGGTTCGGGTTCTGTAGTTTCTGCATTGGAGTGTTGTTCTTTTAAGACTTCTGAAAGCATGCGCCACACCTCGTCCCTCTCAGATTTTGGAAGGCACTTTAGATTTTTAAACCTTGGGTCAAGTGCTGTAGCTATCTTTAGAAATCTCACATTGGTACCTTCTTTGCATTTTGTAAAATCTGCAGTGAAAGTGTTCTTAAAATGAACATGTGCTGGGTCATCATCCGAGACTGCTATCACATGAAATATATGACAGAATGTGGGTAAAATAGAGCAGGAGACATACAATTCTCTCCCAAGGAGTTCACTCACAAATTTAATTAACACTTATTTTTTTAATGAGTGTCATCAGCATGAAGCATGTCCTCTGGAATAGTGGCCGAAGCACAAAGGGGCATACAAATGTTTAGCATATCTGGCACGTAAATACCTTGCAATGCCAGCTACAAAAGTGCCATGCGAATACCTGTTCTCACATTCTGGTGACATTGTAAATAAGAAGAGGGCACCATTATCTCCTGTAAATGTAAACAAACTTGTTTGTCTTAGCAATTGGCTGAACAAGAAGTAGGCCTGAGTGGACTGGTAGGCTCTGAAGTTTTACATTGTTTTGGTTTTGAGTGCAGTTATGTAAGAAAAAAAATAAATCTACATTTGTAAGTTGCACTTTCATGAGAAAGATTGCACTACAGTACTTGTATGAGGTGAACTGAAAAATACTATTTTATCATTTTTACAGTACAAATATTTGTAAGCAAAAATAATATATACACTTTGATTTCAGTTACAACACAGAATACAGTATATATGAAAATGTAGAAAAACATCCAAAATATTTAATAAATTTCAATTGGTATTCTATTATTTAACAGAGCAATTAAAACTGCAATTAATTGTGATTAATTTTTTTTTAGTTAATGGCATGAGTTAACTGCGATTAATCAACAGCCAGCCCTAATTTTAATACTTGTTAATGGCGCTAGATGAAGAGCTCTAAACAAGAAACTGATGTCCTCGGTCTACAAAACAATCCCAGAAGAGAGAGAAGCAGGACAAGCTTCTGATCAAGGCTCACCACTGTGCTTCTATCCTAACCAGGTGGCATGACCACTTGGGTTTAGAAGGAAATTATTCATGTAGGCGCAGCTGTAAGCAACATTGTACTAAGGGTAAAATGTGCCAATCAGATAACATGTCCCCACCCCAAATGAAAGAGAATATTTATTGCTTCAACGGAGTAGCAGGCAATAGGATGAAGAGGCTGGCATGCAACTTTGATTCTTTGTCCCAAACAGTAAGGATGTGGATTCCCAACCAAAGCACAGCATTGGGGGTGCTTGTTTTAAGACTCTAGAGCCAGAAACCTTCACTTTGTTCCTAAACATTCTGCCTACCAGTTCTCGTTCTTTAAAATTCAACCTTTAATTAGGATTTAATCAGACACCCTAAGAGCAGCAAAATGCTGTTTGTCTTCTTTAAAAGTCAGACTAATGCAAACCTCTTATTAGGAATAGCCCTGCTTTGAAACTGAAACAGTTTCCCAAATTCCAGTCTGACATGAATCCAAACTAGTGACTTCTACACACCTGAAAAATGGGATTGGTACTGAAACAGCAGCTGATGTTTATTTAATTAAAGTATTGTGGATGTGATACTGTAACACTGATGGGCATGAAGCACTTACTCTGCTGAACTAATTTATATGTAAGTGAATGTGGAGAAAAGATACAGCCTGATCCAATATCCTGCCGCCAATCTCAGAGGAGAGCAAAAAGGAGCCTCCCTCCCAACCTAGAAGGGAAGGTGTGGGCATCTCAGCCAAAACTTGAACCTCTCTACCCACAACACTCTACCCTAGATATATTGCTACCTGTAAGGGAAGGACACATTTAGAGCGAGCTAGGCTCAGCGGGAATAAATTAACAAACAAATTCCCTGAACCAGTTAGTTTTTTCATGTTTCAGGATATACCTCCCCTCCCCTCCATATTTGCACATCTGCATTTTACAATTTAAAAGTCAGTGGCAATATTCTTTGACTAAAGTTTTACAGAAAAATCTGTTTTACTGGTGCTGCACTTTAGCATCATTTATTGACATGCACCAGGTACTACCAGACACACCAAAGGTAATGCAATGGTGCAAATTTTGATGTGCTTTAAGTGTTCACATTGTAATTCATGATTCCATTCACATCCGTGGAGTGATGCTGGTGATGAGGGAGGCTGCAGAGCTCTCTTTCAAAATCTGAGCAACTGGGACAGCAACTGCAAAGCCACACTTCTCCGAAGAGCAGCTGGGATACCTGCGTGTAGCCTGTTGGTTCTGCACCGCCGCATGAGACCCTAGCATTAGTCTCTTGGCCCCCATTTCTTGATACGGTACAAGCACTGGGCAGGTTGAATGTTCAAACCTCAAGGTGTTAGGAGATCCTCTTCACAATCAACAAAAAGCCCCTACTAAACTGACTTGGGTTGCAAACCTATCTGGTACCTACAGCAAACTAAAGACACTTTCACCCCAACCAGTAAGAGTGCAACCGATTTCAGTACTAGAAAGAGCAGCACAATACCCCAGGTACTTACGTGGCTCCAACTTGCCGAAGTCTGAGGAAAGCTGGAGTGAACTGATAGCGTACAAACCGTCCAGCATTAGGGTCAACATCCTTTTTATCACCATGTTCACGTTCTGGAATGGCACAAATCAAATCATCATCATTGTGGACTGAGAAACAGGAACCTAAGGAGAGCACCTTTAACTGGTACCTTGAAGTCCTCCCTCCCCCTCAGAGAGCCTCCATTCCTGATACTGCCTGTCTCCCCAGTTTGAAGGCCCAGCCAAAGACTGCATCAGGTGTTTGTGGACAAGTCAGGCAAACTCAGGCACTGAGAAGTTAATTATCTGCAGACAGTGGCTACTGTTTACTTACCTACCAGGGGTCCTGTGCTGTGTATTGTCTGTAAAGAGCTTGGAGATCCTCAGGTGGAAGGTAATATAAAAGTACAGTGTTACACATCTACCCCAAACAGTTCCCGGTCACTGATGCTATGTCAGTTAATCTATTTGCTTGTTTGTATCCCTAACAAGTATGAATACGTCCAGAAAACTAAAGACAGATCTACCACCTGTCTGCTTCTTGAGGGAAATGTAGTGATAGAGATAGCACAGTCCAACTTTGCAGCAGCAATTTCTTTGTGAAGGAATCAAGTGAGTTGGGGCAGTAGAGAATGTGGTGGGCCTCTCTCTGGATCTCCTCAACACAGTCTCATTTTATTTTGGTTCTTCAGAGCTGATTTGACCATGTGGCTATCACTGTCCACAAATCAGTGTGGGGCTGCAGTGCTGCTTGAGAGCTGCCCTTGCCTGCAGGTACCGCCCCACGCAGCTCCCATTGGCCAGGAATGGGGAACCGTGGCCAATGGGAGCTTCGATGGTGGTACCTGCAGGTGAGGGCAGTGCGCGGTAGAGCTGTCTGCCCCACCCCACCTCAAGGAGCCACTGCCGGACATGCTGGCCACTTCCGGGAGCAGTGTGGGGCCAGAGCAGGCAGGGAGCCTGCCTTAGCCCCAGTGCACGCCGCTGCCACCTCAGAGCCACTTGAGGTAAGCGGCACCGGGCTGGAGCCCCACCCCGAACCCCCTGCCCTGCGTCCCCTCCTGCACTCCACAGCCCCTCCCACACCCCAATCCCTTGCCCCAACCCTATTTTCATGGCCCTGCATACAATTTCCCCACCCAGATGTGACCCTCAGGCCAAAAAGTTTGCCCACCCCTGGCTTAGAGGCCCAACTTCGATAGGAAGATAACATTTTTTTAAGTGATTAGATTTCAAGTTGACAGTCTCTGCTATTTGGGAAGTGCTTGGAGTGAAAGGGGCCAGAGAAAGGCAATAAGAAGAGAAGTGTAAAGTGGCATCTGTTTATTAGTGACACGGGTCTCTGCACTCACCTGAGGCAGGTGGTTTGGTGATTTCAAACAGTACTGTGCCAGACTCCATGTCTCGGATTTTAAACCTGGTGAAATCTATCTTGTACACGTTTTCCTCAGGAGTGCACAAATAATCTGTGGAAGGAAAGCAAATTCAGTAAGGAAAGGGTGTGTGGCATTGGCTTGGACTTCAGACTGTTCTCTGGGATCACAACCAGCAGTGGGGGTGGCCAAATGCACCCCAAAAAACCCTTTAATACAGAGCTGCAGCCTACAGAGACTACAATTCCCAGCGTGCAGTGCTCCATGTTGATCCAAATGGAAAGATGAAAAGATGGAAAAATGCCTTCTCCCAAGGAATGGAGGAGTCATTAACATGCCCTGACGCTGGCCCTCCACCTTCTGGATCTCTTTTCTTCCAGGACACTGAAAAGCAGTCAGCGTTCGATCAAGCTCTGGCCTTTTCAGTTTAAGAAGTTCTGCCTGTTTGTTTTTTTTAAACTCCCTCTGGCAGAATGCAAGTGCTAAGCAGCTTTGCAGGCACTAAGCCGACTTCACCTCAACAGAACAAGTATTCCCAAGACACAATACTGCCTCCCCGCTCCATTCACACTAGTCCGGGGGGTTACCTTTTCCTCAGCACTCATGGAAGCTAATAGCAACCTGCCTGCAGCTATTTTTAACTAGAAGTGGATCTTGACTAGACCGTGGTCTGCTAATGGGGCCCTTTCCTGAGTCAACCACTGCTAAGTTCTGTGCCTGAACACCACTCTTTTCAACCCTGGACTTGCTTTGTCTTGGGACCAATTCCAATTCCCTGTCACTAGACAGCACTTTACCTTTGTGCACGGTGCGGGAGGGGAGATCAGTGGTCCTTGTGGTTACTCTCCATGTTACAGAGGCACAGAGTAAAAGCAGCTCTGAAAACCTATTTTATGCTGGCAAAATTAAAATTAATTTGGACCGCCAATATACGTAAGTGAATTTAGCTTGCAAATGCATGAGTGAAGAATAGTGTGTGGGGCATTTCTGAGAGACCTGCTCCCCAAACTGAGGAGCGTGGAGGAATGTTCTCCGCCCCCAGGCCAGCTCCACCTCCTCCTCCATCCCCAGGTCTGCCTCCAGCCCAAGCTCCTCTGCTGAGCTAACTGTGCAGTAATGGCGTGGAGGGCACAGACAGATTCCATTACCGGTAAGGGGCAGGAGGGAGTGATAGGAAAAAATTGGGCACCACTGCTCTGAGGTTTGAACACAAATGGAATCTAGAATTCCTGAGTTCTAATTTTAGCTCATCCTCTGCCACCAACTCCTACACTATGGCCATGGGTCAATCACTTAATGGCTATGCCTGATTCCCCACTGCTAAAATTGGGATCATACCCACTTCCCAAGGGTGTGGTAAGTGTCAGTTAGCTAAGGACTTGTCTACACTTACATCAGGAGGTCTAGGTTGGATATTAGGAAAAACTCTTTCACTAGGAGGGTGGTGAAGCACTGGAATGGGTTACCTAGGGAGGTGGTGGAATCTCCTTCCTTAGTGGTTTTTAGGGCCCGGCTTGACAAAGTCCTGGCTGGGATGATTTAGTTGGGGTTGGTCCTGCTTTGAGCAGGGGGTTGGACTAGAACCTCCTGAGGTCTCCTCCAGCCCTAGGATTCCATGAGTGCTGCAGCTGCGCACTAGTGCATAGTGGAGACTACACCTATGCCGACGGGAGAGCGTCTCCCGTTGGCACTGGTACTCCATCTCCCAGAGAAGTGATACCTATGTCGACGGGAGAAGCCCTCCCATTGACATACCGCTGTCTACACCGGAGGTTAGTTCTGTATAAGTATGTCGCACAAGGGAGTGGACATAGTTATACCGACATAAGTTTGTAGTGTAGTGTAGACCAAGCCTAACACATGCGAGGGAATTACTGTAGGTTCCAGATAGGAGGAGCGTGCTTTAGAGGAAGCACAAATGAAGTGCTTATGCTAACTATGGTGTTGGGCAAATCCTTGGATAGAAAGTCACCCGTGTGATTCAAGACTGCCCCAGTACATTAAGAATGTGTCTTAAATCCTACATATTGTGACTAGCAGGACAGAGAAAAAGATATCCTATGATCGCTGCACAACAAACTGTACCAGGAGCCAGACCGCAAAGCCCTCAGGCTGGGATTTGCAATCACAGGAACCAGATCCCAGCCCTCTAGAGCAGAGACAAAGACATGTGTTTGATCATTATCATGTTACTAGCCTGTACTGTGCATTTAATCTGAGGTTTTGCGTGACTGTTTTCAGCTGTTGTGTTACTACTGAAAGTTAACTGCACATCCCGTGCCTTTCCTCTTCCAGGAGCCTCTTTGCAGATGCCCTTAACCGGAGAACTGTTTTGAGCACTCACCAGCATAAAGAACAGAAGCATTAGACTTACCCTCCACAGTGCCCTCACCAGCAGCCAGTGAAAGTTCATAGGAAATGGAGTCGGTTAGGGATGTTGTTAAGCACAAAGCTTTCTGTTGGCATGTGGCAGTGACATTTCCCTCTCAGGGTATCAGCACAGAACAAGCAGAAACACTAACAGCAGCTCTTTGATTGTTGGTTTGGCCAAAATAATTTGCTTCCTATCCGAGACCTGTGCAGAAGCTCAACTATGTCAGTCACCGCTGGTTATCACAAGTCTAGCTGAAGCCCATTACTGAGGGAAGAAACCTATTAAAGCAAAGCATTCTTTCAGCTGCATAAAACCCTCCATTTCCTGGTGACGCTTGAGGCAGAGAGAGCCCAGGCATTTAAAGCAACACTCGCTCTGGACTCCAACAAGACAACCCTAAACTTGCGTACGGGGAATGTGTCATGTGACGACACATGAGGGTTAAGGGTCAGCGCAGGGCCAGGCCAAACTGTTAGCAAGGCTGACCTGGCTGGAACAGTCTAGGATAATTACATAAGTTAATTTGTGCCCCATAGGCACAAATTAGTATCACTTCTGGAGGCTACTGCTTCCCCTGCTGCCCACTATCAAAGGCTGTGCACCTAACTGCAGAGAGAGGCAGCTGCTTCTGAAAGGTGTCCAGACAAACGAACTACCTGGTAACAGCCTGGAGGGGGTGTGGTGTGCATCTCTGCAAGTCATGTTTGTCCAGAAGTTAATAATTAACTGTTTTTCTTCTGCAGAATTCTTCCCCAGCTAGCACCATGGTAACAGTTATCCCCATCCTAGGCAGCAGTGGTTGCTATAGTAACAGTGTCAGCGGATCATCCAAAGGAGAGAGCAGAGCTATGGGCAAAGAGCTACAGAGAAGGCAGAGTGCTGGCCAATCTGTCTCTCTGACATTGAAAAATCTTCACCACCTTTTCCAGCTCTGCTGGGGGACGTCTTTGAAACATCCTCATCTTTACCAGTACTCTGGTACCTAGCTGGACCACCCCCAAGCAGTTAGCTGCCAGGGGGAAGGTGGGATTTGGTGCAATTAGTAACAGCTTTCCTGCCCTGTCCCATAGAATGGCATTGCCCAGTCTCCTAGCAGGGGGGGCGGGGGACACACGCTTGACGTGGTATCAACCCAACTCCTCTCAGAGTCTGTTCTGAGATATTTGCTTCCTCCAAGTCCTGTTTACGAACAGGTTCTTTCCCAGCAGCTCCCACTATTAACGATGGAGACACTTGCTAACTGCCAGCCACCCCTGCACAAACACTGCCTCCTCTCCCAAGGCCCGCTGTACTGAAGAGCCACCTAGGACATTATATAAGAAATGTCTTGGCCGAGCAGGAATCCAGCACCTCATGTAAACCACTGGTGAGACCCTTCCCTGACCCACAGACCTTCTTTACAAATAAATATTTCTACAGAACCAGCAGCTCTTCCACAGCCTGCAGCCAGGGTGCCTGAGCTTCGCTCCCCTGCAAGCAGACATGCCAGAAGGCAGAGGTCCTATCTAACTAGCCTAAGACAGAGCAGGTTACAGAGGTAGAACTGGAGACTACAGGCTCCAACCTGGCCGGCTCCACCATCACCAGATGGCTGCACCTCCACGTTGAAGGGGGAGAAATGGCCACAGGCAACTTTGCAGAGCACTGTACGTTGGATTTGGCCTACACTCGGACACTCAAGCTGTACGGTGCTGGCTCTGAGTCATCTACAGAACATCGTCTCCTTCCTACTTATTAGTCACTTCTATCAGCTCCACCTCAACCTGTGTGGCTCCACAGGGGGAAGCATCACAAACTGACCAGAATCAGCCACTTCCATTTACAGACAGTGAGAGAAACACCTGCAGTCTCACCGCCGAGCACTGTCCATAGGTCAAGGCCGAAGGACCACGGCTAGACCCATGCTCCGAGTACAAGGCCACGCAGTAGAACCGGAGGCAGCCCAGGGGACCAACAGTGCTGTCATCGCCACTAGGACCACAGCTCAACCCCGGCAGCATGGTTCAAACTGGCCGGAGCCCGGTGGGAGAGGAAGAGCCACTCCTCCGGGGAGCAGAATGAAGTAAGCACGTCCCCAAGCCCCACGTCTGAGGATGAGGGTAAAATGATCAAACTGCACCAGAAGGGGCTAAGCCCAAAACAACAGGTGGCAGGGTGAAGGGACGCCAGCAGGCCAGGCAGCCCCACATGGAGGTCTTGTAAGAATAAGCTTTATATAAACACAGGTAAAACTGAAAAATGTTTCTCATTCATGACTTTGCCTCTGCAGAGCCCCCGTAAGGGCGAGACACATGGCCTCGGAAAGACAGGGCAGGAACACAGGGCATTCTTCAGCTGGCAATCCACATGATCTCAGGGTCTTCACAAACAGAGTCCCATCTCGTCAGAGAAGAGCCCAGATCCAGGAATTCTTCACACAGCTCCTCACAAACTTCAGAGCCAAAATATTTAATGGGAGGCTTCAGTGCCCCCACCAAAATAAAAGTTTTTGACTCCTTAAAGACAGTTGCCTGTGTATCCCGTCCCGTCCCTGGCATGGTCCATTATTTGGAATAGGACAGGGCAATACATGTGCCAGGAGCACCTTCTGCCCAAATCCAAAGGGGGAAATCCCTGGTAGCCTCAGCACTTCCATGGGATTTCATCTGAGGTCAAGTGCTGACACAACAGGAGGCCATGGCTGGCTATCAGGAGAAGATGGCCGTTTTCACACGAAGTCCTAGGGAATCAGCCCACAACTCTGAGCATTTGCATGTGCACACAGCACAAGAACCTGCACACTGCAACTCGAGGGTTGCAGACATAGAATCATAGAATATCAGGGTTGGAAGAGACCTTAGGAGGTCATCTAGTCCAACCCCCGACCAATCCCCAATTGGCCCCCTCAAGGATTGAACTCATAACCCTGGGTTTAGCAGGCCAATGCTAAAATCACTGAGTTATCCCTCCCCAGCCAGGAAATACTAGAGTTAAGGCCCCAGCAGCAGTGATAGGTTGGCCATGTTGCAGATCCTACCTGTTTTGTAGGATGCATTTTATGACCCCAATATACTGAGCTGCATATTTAACAAGAGAAGACTCAGACGCTGCATATGTGCAGCATAGCTGGGCTAATGCTGCTCACTGCACTGCCATTCTAACGGTACCCACTTAACATCGCATTAGCAGGGTTTTGCACCTAAACTCCTAGCTTTCAAATCCTGAGCTTGTCAGCTTGCGAGGCTTACAGATCTCCAGGCCGTCACCTGCAGAATCCGCAAGCGCCTTTCTCTACATTATACAAGCCCTGCTGGCTTCATAACCAGTAGATAAGCTCAACGCCACAAAATGATAATGGTTTCGAAATAAATGCCGGTCGGTCGGGTAACAGACAGGAGGGGACTGCTCATGCATCAAGCTGACTGGTGTCTTTACACAAGATGAGAGCTTCCAGTCTTATCTGCAAGACAATTCAGTCAGTCTTTGCTAATGTCACAGAGGGCTTGATACACAAGATAGCCCAGCCACCATCAAACTTCCTGCAAGCTCCTCTCTTTCCTTTTACAAAGTAGCAAATAAATCAATCACCAAGAGAGAAGTTCAGAGACTTTTGCCGGCCTCCCCCCTTCCCCTGGGAGCAGGGCAGGACTGAAAAATTGCTTTCTGCCTTGCTTAGGAAACGCCCGCAGAGGACGAGCGCTACAGTCTGTAACACAGACCCTGGTGTAAAGTCAGATGTCAGACATCATTAATGCTGAGAGAGCTCTTGCATCTTTGAGAAGGGAAGCAAACCAATCCCTCTAACCTGAACGAAGGGTGTCTGGTGCCACTGCCCCTCCCTGCCCCAATCCCCCCCCCTCGAGGCCCCAGTTATAAAATCCTGCACAGGTCACAAGGGAGTAATATTAAATGTGGGGATCTCTTCTTGATCTCATGCAAGTGTTTGTCTTGATTGTCGGTTGGTTCCCTCTGCACTGAGGAGACGTGCAGACAGCAATAGCAGCTGCTGCTCAACAGCTCAACCAGAGTTGCTCAATCGCTGGCTCCCTCTGGAAGAGGAAGGGAGAAGCACAAAGCACTTGTGAACCAGAGCTCACCTCTGCAGAAGATGCTAGAAGAGGGTGTTCTGCAGGAAAGCCCCAGGCTGCATGGGAGTCAGCGGCAATAGAGGCAGCATCAACTTGTGTCTCTAATGCTGCTCTGCTCATCTGCCAGCAGTTCTGATGTGCAGCTTTGCCTGTATCCAGAAAACCCGCAGAGCAGCATGAGATTTCAGGGCCAGGGTGCAAACCTTGGTCGGTGGAAGGAGATAAGCCAGGTTCACAATGGCAGTTCAATGAAGCACATACCCATTGTGAAGCCAAGCAGGGCACAGCTTCTGCGTCCCCACTCAGCCACAGCGCTGCAGCAAGCAGAGGAGAGGGACACGTCACTGCCCATCCCAAAGAAGTGAACTTGTTACTCCTTCCCCCCCTCACCAGCAGACACTGTCTGGCTCGGGGAACCACCCAAGTGGGACTTGGAACCCTTGCGAGCCTGAAGCGAGGGCACAGAAGGAGAGCATGTTGTTTTCCTATTTCTTCATAAAGACTCAATTCCCCAAACGGTGCACGTGCAAGAGTGGTGACACGCCTCATTGCACCGAGACAATGATGGCCTCCTGCTACCCGCTGAGCAGGGCCACCATCAGCACGCACGCCTAGGCCACAGGTGCAGAAAAAAAGGTGGCTGAGGATAGTGCACACAGGACAGGCTGCCTGGCATGTCGGCACATCCCAGTGACTGGCGCTAGAGAAGCCGTAGAGACCCAAGGGGCGCGCCTGGCTCTGGAGGGAGCTCAGTTGGCCGGGCGGTAGGTGGAGAAGCACTGGTCAAACCTAGGCTTTACACACCGAGACCCATGCTGTCAGTGAGATGGTCCATGGGGGAGGTGGGACGGGGAGCCCTACAAACCACCCTCAGGCAGCCTAAACTTGAATGTCCCCTCTCCCATGGGCGAGCTGAGGATGGGAACTCCAGGGAGGGGGCTTGGATGGAACGACCCCTGGCAGAAGCAACAAAGCAGGAAAAGAGAAATAAGCAGGTGGCTGGAGCATCTGCTTGGGAATGCTGCCGGTTCCCAGGTGGTCCCGTCAAAGGCGCAGCCTCGTCTCCATCAGAATGCACCTGTCTCACTGCCACAGCCAGGCCCAGGTTCCTCCTACACCATAGCAGCTAAGAACAAAATGGCAATAGACAAGTTAGTACATGCAGCTACGGGAGCACTGCCTGTCCTCACCTCCCCTGGGCAATGGCAGCCTTGCTCCTGTTCTCATTTCAAGAGACACGCTGAGAGCCCCGAGGGCACTTCTACATTCTCTAGAGATTTGTTCCTTTAGTAACTACCCATTTTAGTCAAGTGGGTGCCATAAATTAGCATGAAAGGCCTGGGCTCCCATGTGCAGCCTACTGTGCTGGTGAGAGCATTTCCTCCAGCACGCACTGCTTCTGGGCTGGCCAGTTCTCAATGGGAGAGGGATGGGATTACACAGCATTCGGTGCCAACAGTCGTGGAGAGAGAGCAGAGAACCAACCTGGGACTGCAAAATACTCCCATAAAGCCCTGCAGATCACCAGAGCACACCAGCAGACCGCCTCTATTCCCAGCCCGGTGACAGGCCAAACTGGACTTCAGCATCACCTGGCCACAGCACCCTTTATTGGGGAAAGCTTCAAGGAATTAATGGGGGATTGGGTTCGGGGGGGGGTGTTCCCTGCAACCTCCCCATTAAGATCAGGGCTCCACAGCCCCATTAATTTACAGTGCCCTCCATGGGGGTAAAGGGAAAATCCTCTAGCCCCAACAACACTTATTTATAGGCATCTCATTATTAGAGCATCTGAGCCCAGCTTTGGCAGATTTTATTCTAAGCCTTTAATTGTCCAGGGGTGGGGGAGGGGAAGAAGCAGAGCACCCAAAGGAGGAAGATCTTGGCATCTGAGAAGGGCCCTTGGCCATACAGACAAGGGAGGCAGCAGCACTCACCTGGGGTGAGCATGTCTTGCCAGCAGGAGCTGGAACAGGGAATGGAGAAGAGGCAAGAGCCCCCCGGGTAGCACATGGCTGTTTCCTAACATGCTTTAAGAAACCAGGTCAGAGGCTATTTTGAAACCTGCTCCCGAGAGGTAAGCCAGGTGTAAGACGCAAACACTGACGCTGAACTGCTAGGAGCTGGCGATTAGGAGATTATCATATTGGAGATTGTCAGGAGGAGGGGGGCAAACATAGCACAGACCACTGAACATGCAGGCTGGTGACACAGGGAAAGGCACCTTCTGTCTCCCCAGCCCAGAAAACCCCTCTGCGGGAAGGGGGTGACTCAGAGCACCGGGGCATTACTCCTGGCATCCAGAGCAATGCAGCAAAAGGAAGAACAAAGACGACTCACCAGATACAGCAACATTAAAACCCCCTAGAGAAGAGGGCAGGGGAGACCAAGCAGCAGGATCCTAACAAAGCACTGGAGCAAAATAGCAGGTCCCGGTGGTTCCAAGCCTCTTGTTCTGTGCTGGGCTGAAGGCTGCCCTGCCACTTGACTCCTCTTGAGTTTATCGTCTTGTAGACATGTGCGCAAACACTGCCCTGTATGGATCTCTCACAGGACCTCCGCCCCACCGCACGCCCATAGCAGCCCAGGGAGGGGCGTGTCTCAGTCCCACATGGGGAGGGGAGTGTGAGGGAAGAGTAGGGGAAAGGAGGCTTTTGAGAGGAAGGGGAAGCAGTGATGTGTCCCAGCTAGCACCATGGTAAGGAGGTGGCATTGTGGTTTCCAAGGGGGCCCAAATCCTCACCCCGGCTCTATCAGAGCAGAGCAGCTCCTGCAGGCTTCCTGTGGCTGCATGTTCCGTACACTCTTGGGCCTGCACTCCTCTCTGGGGTTTGTCTCAGCCCTTAGAACGGCAGCGCAAGAGGCCCCCACTCTGTAAAGGGCTTTGCCGGCCTTACAGCTACATCTCTTGGCCTGTGGACACACCAGGACATGCCGGTCTCACCTACACTGGTTTCGATGGAGGCCACGAAGATGTGGATTGTGACATTTCTAGTCCAATCATGTAAGCAGCAAGGCCTTGCCCAGGCAGTGTGCTAGTGCGCACCAGGTGGGGTGAACCGGGCCTAGGGCAGGTTTTGTGGGGGAGACGCGCTGGTGCGCACTAACACACACTAGTCTGTCAGCCTGGAGGCCTTTTTGTTTAGACTAAGTCCATTTTTCTGTCTTCCTTTTGCACCGTTTCCCATCCTCATTTTCATGGTGATAACTGTAGAAAGTGAGTAAACATTCCTCAGCTAAGTTCCCAGGCAGGGTGAAATTGTCGGTCTCATTATGACCCCGCTACCAAAGAAGTGCTGGGGAGTTGGTTTGCCAAATAGTGCCGGAGTCCAACCCATGAACCCCCTCGGCAAGAATGGAACTAACGGCACCCTGCCTAGATACACATTAGCCCCTGCAAACTGTGTATCCACCAGGCTTCATTATTCCCAGCATGCCTGAGCACAGCAGAGCTAGGGTGTCCCCCACAGACATGGACACCTTTCTGGGCAGGCAGCATGGGAAGGGCAGTGCCCTCCTGACGCCTTGTCCAACCCAGGCTGTGTTCCCAGAGCGGGTGTCGGCCCTAGATTTACAGAGGGACATTTCTTCCCCTCCAGCTGCGCCTGTAATTAACTGCAATCTGAAATTAGCTTTGCCCTCTCCCCGGTAATCCCACACTAATCAGGCTGTAAGGTTTCCTCTTGTTGTGAGTGTGGATGTAAAAGCAAGTGACAAATCCTGCTAATAGCAAAGCAAATGCTACACTCGCCTTCTGTTTAATCCATCTGGAGCAATGCCAGAGGGGAGCTCGTGGAGGAGACAGGGCTTTAGTAACAGCACCCCGGCATTTTTCACACAGCCAGCCCTTGCCAGCTCTGGTGCAGGTCAAGGCAATGGAACCTGGGGAGAGTTTCACATTAAGAGGACACAACACACCCAGGATAGCTTGGACAGCATCTTCCCCCCTTAAGCTTATTAGGGGCAGGGAAACATTGAGAAGACAGGCCAGCTGGCTTTCCTGGCTTCCTGCAGACCTCAGCAGACAGAAGGAGCTTCCAGGAATTGGAAGCAAGTGTTCCTTTGCCACAGGGTTCACCTCTCACCACAGCCAGCCAGCTGCCCTGAGCCATCTAAAAGATTTACCAGTGTCCCCTTTGGGAGCAGAGACCTCCTTCCACCCACTTGTGGTTCCATAACAGAGCTCCCCAGTGCACTCACGGACAGCTCAGCGCTAAGCCAGTTTTTAATGTCAGTGGCTGGGTATTACTGTGGCAATTGCTGAGTAACCAGCCCGGACGTTGGAGACAGCAGCTGTTCTTCTTACATAAAACCACAGCATTTTAGACATCGAGTTCTGCCAGCTCCACTACGCCAGCCCCTTCCTGGGGGGCGTTTCAGTGCCAGTCCAAAGGGCACTCAAGCCCGAGGGCTTGGAAGAGCAGCACCTTGCATCCTGCAGTCAGAGTCACGTTTTTCCCAACCCAGGGGCTAGAGATTGAGTTCAAAACACCCAAAAAGAGCAGCCTGCTTCCCACCCCCAGCATCACAGGACATTAACCCTCAGGGCCCTGGAGAACTGGCTCTTCCAGCCTTTGTCATGGCTAGCAAATTTCACAAGTGCTTCAGGAAACCTGGCTAGTCTCTGCACAAAGCAGAGTGGCCAGGGGATGAGAGAAATACACGGAGAACAAGACGGGGCATCGCTGGCACTGAGATCACAGAATACCAGACATGTCGCCTAGACTAACGCATGTGTCACTGCAGCATCTCAGCACCTAAGCCAGTCTAGCCCGTGCTGGGCCTGGACCCATAGAACCAGGTGAGCAGAACACTGCTTAGCCTTGCTCTGCCCTAACCGGGATCCCTCAGCACAGCAGACGAATGGAAGGCCCGTTCTTGGACCGGATTAACCTCAGGCTAGTCACTCTGGTAATGGCTCTGTTCCAGGTGAAAGGCTGATGCTCGTTCACACCAATAGAAAGAAGCCTCTGAAGCGCTCCAGATGAGGAGGCACTTCAATCATCAAAGGGTTTCACTTATAAAAGCCTGTGCAGCCTCTTGCTATAGCCAGGGGTCACCATCTCCACAACCCTGCACTAGGACCAGCGCACCTTGGGCCTCACCACTGGCTAGGAGCAACGAGAAGAAACTAAACTGCAAAGCACTGAAGGCGCCGTAGCCCGAGGTACCTTTGTAGCAGCATGTGCTGTGATGAGTCAGATCCCGGAGACACCACCCAGCAGACGGAGCTTCACCAGGTGACTCCACAGAGTGCAAAGCAGCTCCAAGAGCGACACTTTGGGGGAAGGACGGAAGGGATGAGAGCACAAGTCATTGCAGCGCCAGGGAAGTGTGGCTGAATCTTGTCCCACAGCCTGGAAAGGCAAAAGCCCCAAGCAACCTTACTGCTGCAGTAACCAGGCTTTCCAGCAGCAAGAAGGGGCTTTGCACATTCCCTCCCAGGGCTGAGCTGGTGTAATGCGCGAAGAGTAGGGTTGGTGAAAGACCAGTGCGGGCCTAGGGGAGCTTAACTTGAGAACAGATAGGACAGGAAACAACTGTGAGCATTTGCATTTCACACTTACCCTCAGAGTGCAAGGCTGGGAACCCTTGTGCTGTGAGGGGACCGGGGGAAGCAGCCGGGCACAGGGAGAATACACCCTCTCTACACACCTATGCATGGTGCCGAGGTGGGGAACGTGGACATGGCTCACAGCGCAGCAGGGTCCTGGCACGTGGACACCGTGCGGATGGCTGGGGAACATTCTGCAAAAGTCAAGCTCCCAAGGACCTGCTCAAGAAGCGTCAAGGCCATCGAAGGAGGCAACTAAATGGTTTGTTTCTGGGACTGCTGTCCGTAGTTAGAGAAGGTAGCTACAAGTCTGGGCTCATCATCCTGTTCCCAGCTTGATATGCAACCTTGGGCAACTAATTTAACCTTCCCAACATCGCACTAGGCTGTGAGATCTGGGAGAGAAGAATGCTTTACACGCGCCAATCCACAGTGGGAAGGATCATTTATGTTAGTGTCAGACTGTGATATATATAGAATCATAGAATCTCAGGGTTGGAAGGGACCTCAGGAGGTCACCTAGTCCAACCCCTGCTCAAAGCAGGACCAACCCCAACTAAATCACGTGTATTCCCGTCAAAACTCTACACGGGAGAGCACGCATGGGCATGTCAACCAGATACACCCAGACTCGGCTACCCAGCACCAGCCGGTCACAAAATATTTTAAATGCTTGTTTAAACACCGGCACGCTTATCTGGAGCAACTACACTGGTGTTAGCCAAACCACACAAACAACGTACTTCATCCTCTGTGGCACGGCTGCTCTAGCCATGGGACACGAGAGCCGTGTCCTCCGTGCACAGCGTGAGAGGCCGGAAAGTCACCCACAGCACTCCACCCAAGTATCTTAGCTGGGAACTGGGGAGGAATCTTTCTCCCAGTGCCACAGAGTGTTAAGAGCCACTCCTCAGAGGAGCCTCGAGACCCCCTAATGCTCCTCCCGCAAGAGCAGAGGATCTGGGAAGAACCTGGCCTTGCCCCTACCGTCCAGGGAGCACTCACAGGGGATACACGCCCCCTGCACAGCCGCCCAAACCCGATTTCCCCAGAGCCAGTGACATCACTCAGGGGCTGTTTTAGCGCCGAAGCTCCTGTTCCAAACGCCAGGCTTAGCATGGAGGACCAGAAGTAAAGTGGCAGATTCCTGAAATTACAATTTACAACCGAGAATCAAGTGACTGTGAGAAATGACTGTTTTCAGTTCTTGCAAAGAGAGTGAAGCCCACCTGAGCTGGGAAACAGCCTCCAGCAATGCCCTCATGAGCCCCACTGTGTCCCCCCGTTCTAGGTACAGGTGTGGCCTAGTCCTGCTCCTAGTGGTTCTGCATTATAAAACCACTCGCACATTGGCACTAGCTGGCCCCAGTGAGGCAGAGTCAGCAGAGGCCAAGGAGACCGAACCCCCAAGTCCCATCACAACATGCTTGCGACGCGCTGATGGAGAGCACAACAGCCTGTTCCTCGCAGAGAAAATGTCAGTCAGCAGGGCTAATAATTCAGAACCTTTCACCAGCTCTAATGGGGGCCTTGCAAATCTGTTGCCAGTTACTAGCCTCTGAAGAGTTGGCTCCCCCTTGAACCCACATGGTTCAAGGGGAGACCTGGAAGCACTCCCCTCCCCAGAGGCCCCTGCTAGAGACCTGCAGCTCCATGGACCCTCCTGGTGCATGGAGGAACAGAAGCTGGGACAGCAGAGACTCTCTTCCACAGCCACGACCTGCCCCTCCTCTTGCAGCAGAGACCCACCTGGGGCGTGAGGGCTCCCAGCAAAGCCAGCTGTGTGGGAGAGGAGGGTTTAGGCACAGACTATTTATGATAGAATTACTATAAAATGATTCAGCAGGCTCAGAAAACCCCACCTGAATCTATTTTAAGAGACAGTCCTGGGTTAGAAGCTCAGCAAACGTGTTTCTGTTTCAGCTCCTGCCCCTCTTCCCCACCCCAAGCCAAGTGGAAGATGGGGCAGCCACTCCAGCTGCCCCCATCCAGTGACCTGTCATGCCTACGCTTTTCTGCCACTATAGCAAGTGGCAGAAGTGTCCCTAGCCTCGGACTAGCAAGGCCCCCGATTCCACCGCCAGGCACGCTGGTGAGAGGTACCGCGGCCACTCAGCAGCACCCAGGGCACGTCGTCACCCACAGGGGAGGGAAAATGGGGGGCTGGGGCCCCACAGGGGGAGAGGAGATGGGGGGCAGGGGCCCCTCTCCAAGAGCAAGCCAGGGCTCCACGGTGGGAAGATAGGGGGGCTGGGCCCCCACAGGGGGAGGGAAGATGGGGGGCTGGGGCCCCTATCCAAGGGCAGGCTGGGACCCCATGGGTGGAAGGAAGATGGGGGGCTGGGGCCCCATGGCGGGAGGGAAGACAGGGGCTGGGGCCCCACTCCAAGGGCAGGCTGGGGCCCCACGGGGAGAGGGAAATGGGGGCCGGGGGTCCCTCTCCAAGGGCAGGCCGGGGCCCCACGGCGGGAGGGAAGTTGGGGGGCCGGGGCCGCACGGGGAGAGAGAAATGGGGGCCCGGGGTCTCTCTCCAAGGGCAGGCCGGGGCCCCACGGGCGGAAGGAAGTTGGGGGGCCGGGGCCCCATGGCGGGAGGGAAGTTGGGGGGGCCGGGGCCCCATGGGGAGAGGGAAATGGGGGCCGGGGCCCCTCTCCAAGGGCAGGCCGGGGCCCCACGGCGGGACACGGGGCCTCTCTCCCGCACTCACCGCCCGTGATTTTCTGCAGCCCCAGCACGTCCTCGGGGCCGATGAGCGGCTTCCGCGGCAGCTCCTCCTCGGGGCCCGCGGCCGCCGCCCCGCCGCCCTTCTTCACCCGCATGGCGGCGGCCCCGCCGCTGCCCCGCCGGCCGGAGCGAGTGTCGGCGCGGAGAGCGGGCTGGCTCATCCCCCGCCCGCGGCCTGGCTCGGCGCCTTTGCCGGCAGAGCCCCCGCGCTGCCGCCGGCTGCGGCCCGGCCGCCTGGCTCCGCCCGCGCCGGGGAGGGGCCGCCCCGCCCAGCGCCGGGACCGCGGGCCAGTCCCGCCGGCTCCTCCCGCACGGCGCGGGGGAGGGTTTGCCTCCGCCCCGACCCCCCTCCGAGCGGGGCTGCTGCGGGCCGGGGAGGCCCAGGCCCAGCCGTGGGGCTCTGTGACCCTCACCCCCCCTCCCCGCCAGGGCCTGGCCCTGCCCTTCACCCTACATCAGCTGGGTTTCGGCCCCCAGGCTGTGGGGTCTGCACCCAGCCCTGGCCCCATTCTGTCTCCCACCAACGCCCTGGGAAACCAGCTCCTGTACCCGACCCCCAGCACTGACACCCCCTTAACTGGCACCCAGGGCAAGAAACACACCCTTCTCCCCCTGGATTAGAGGGTGCAGCCGTCACAAAGCCAGCGGGCAAGGCCCCTGTCCGAAATGTTCCAGAGCGCAGCCCTGTCCCAGCAGAAACAGCACATTGGGCCTTGTGGGGGGTGTCTAGAGAGGAGAGCCTGCGACACCGGGGAGGTGGAACGGGCTTTCTCCGGCTCACAGGCAGCCTCCACCCAGCGCCTAGCAGCGCCTTCCCCTGTAAGCTCCAATTTTCAGAGCACTGTGAATCAGCTGCAGAAACAAGACAAAGGCTACAGCTTACAGGCAGTGCCGGAGATCTCCCGCGCCTCCCACAGAGTTTATTTTAAGCAATGTGAAGTTGATGCAGAAAGTTCGCTCGTGCTTCCATTTCTCAAAAATAGCTTAGTTTAGACCCACAAGGATACGAGCCCATCTCCTTATTTGAAATTGGATATTGCAAACTGGAAGCAGAAATAGGCATTCCCTAAGAGGTAACAGGAATCATTAAGGTGGATACATCAGGTCAATCCAGACTAGCAGAAGATGCAAGTTTTAAAGAATAAAGAGGTAGCTGCAGGTTAGATATTTCACACTATTTCAAGGTACACACACACATGCTGGCCACCTTACCAGTTCAGCTAGCCCCAGCACTGGGGCGACTGCGGCTGCAGGGACTGAGTAGGCCACACAGCATCATGCTGCAGTTCAAAAAGCACTTGCTGGTGGGCTGCCCTGAAGTCAGGGGTACCAGCTACATTGTATTAAGCTAGAAGTCTGTTAAAATACTGCCGCTGGGTCAGCCCACGCGGGAGGAGTTGGCTCAGTTCTAGACTAACACCCAACACCAGGCTAATGGAAACACACCGAAGGAACTGCATGCTGAGCCAATTCACCCTACCCGCGCTCAGCCTCATAGAGGTGGGGATGGCTTTTGGCAACATGGCTCCTCATGCAAAGTAACAGTGTCTGAGCCTGGAACATAGCGGACACATGAAAACTCGCTCTGCCTAGGACGCTCAATCCCCCGCCAGAGGGACCAGTCAGAGGTGCAGCAGGTCGAGGTGACGGGACCAGGATGAAAGAGCAGGGGGTGGAAGTGGAATAGCAGGGGAGTCTCGTAGGAGCTGCTGCCCATGGCTGAAGCCCCAGTGCCACTCATTACCCCTTACTACAGTTACTCGATGGGGTAGTCGGGGTGTGTCATTACACTGCCCAAGTACAGCACGGTGACATGGGCAGTGTGGGGAGAGCTCTCCCGGCCATACAAAATAACCACCCCGCGCGAGGAGCGTAGCTCCCAGGGACAAAGTGCTGGCTGTACCGGCTCTTTTCAGCGCTAAAGCTTTTGGTGCTCAGTGGGGTGTTTTTTCACACCCTGAAGTGCTAAAGTTTTAGCGCTGAAAGCGGCAGTGCAGACACAGCCTTAGGTAAGTAACATCCCAGACTGCTCTGACCCCACAGCAATGGTTCGAGACACCTTGCCTGCTGCAGCTGCCATTTTCAGGGTAAACTTGCTGGATAAGGGAAGCAGACCAGGGTGGTTATTACGGTCAGACACTATGAGGAGAGGGATCTACTTGCTGACATCAAGAGGATTTCATGCTACAAACCAAACAAAATAAGCCTCTAGTCTAGAGCACTGCTTGGTGCCGCGGAAGAGCCTGCTTTGATTGCCCATTTAGAGGAAGCTGAGTCAGGGTAGAGCACCTGCAGCCTGGGGCATAGAGAGAGGAAAGGCGAGGAAGGGGCTTCGGGACAAGGAGGGTGATACAGCTCGGACTGTTCGTGTAGAGAGAATATAACCCAGGCATGCAGCAAGCTAAGGCTCACGCATGAAGGAGGCAAAGGGTTACATATCAGAAGAACTGAAGGGGGCTGTTACAGATAATGGGGCTCCCAGCAGAGGACGGGGGAGGGATAGCTCAGTGGTTTGAGCATTGGCCTGCTAAACCCAGGGTTGAGAGTTCAATCCTTGAGGGGGCCATTTGGGGATCTGGGGCAAAAATTGGGGATTGGTCCCCCTTTGAGCAGGGGGTTGGAGTAGATGATCTACTAAGGTCCCTTCCAACCCTGAGATTCTATGATTCTATGAGGGGGAGCCGAGCAGCAGCCGAAATGGGACGCTGACACCGAATTTTATCAATAGACCGGGAGCTCACGGTCACACTTTAGAGGAACCAGGCTCTCTGGGAATCCAGAGGGAATCTAGAGCTGAGCATGTTCCACCCTGGATTGGCTATGGTGGGGGCTTGGCCATTGCCTAGCAGAACGTGGAGAATGGCACAGTCAGACGCCTCCTGCCGCACAGGGCTCCCAGGCCGACTCAGCAGGGTACCGGGTGCTCTGTGGTCTGGCTTTTACTTTTATTAAAGAGAAACCTTGTTTTGTTCAGCATTCATCAGTGCATCACTCTCACGTCTGGCCCCACCCAGCCCCCCTGCAACACAGGGCCCCAGGCTCCCTCCAGAGACCCACAGGCTGCCAGCAGGGGCAGGAAGCTAAGAAACCCAAGAGCCACTTTCTGTACATCCCTGAAGGACGAGCCGCACGCACTGCTGCAGACACTGCGAGGAAGCCCTGCCCCAACGCAGGCGCAGGCTGGCCTGTATATGCCCCCTACGCTGGGGAAGGGGGCAGGGCCACACTTGGGGAAGGACCCGGGTCCAGGCATGTAGGGGCCCTGCCAATACCAAGGCTCTCAACAGGAGTAAAAGGAAGGTGCCCCACAGGTCTCCCCCCTGCTGAGCTAGGCAGCCCCAGGGGCAGGCCCTGTAGCGGCTGGGCTGGAAGGGTGCACTTCAGACCGCTAAAGCACGCCGAGGGGACAGACTCCAGAGCACCCCCCAGAAGTGAACACCCCCCTTCTGACTCAACGGCGCGCCCCTTAATCCCGGCACCGGGGGGGAAGTGAGCGAGCGAGTGGGGCGTGCAAGCCTGACTCAGACCCCAACGCTGCCGCCTCGGCTGTGTGGTGGAGCCGGCTGCAGGAGCGAGAACAAGCAGAAGTGGCCCGAGCTGACCAGCTGGCAGGGGCATGTTGCTCAGACGGCCAGTCACATGCAGCTGTAGCCACTGCACTCCTGGGGGAGGCCGACACTGCAGTTAAACCCCACGGCTTGTGGGGCTCTTGCTAAGGGGCAGTTTAATTGAGGTGCAAACATTCAGGCTTGGGCAGGAGCCTGCGCTCTGGGACCCTCCCACCTCGCAGGGTCCTAGAGCCCGGGCTCCAGGCCCAGCACAAAAAGCTACACCGCAATCAAACAGCCCCTGAACCTGGTGTCTAGCTGCAGCGTAGACCTCCCCTTTCGAGTCCCTGCTAACCCCCTAGGGAAAGGGGCAGGCGAACCAAGAGCTCCACGCTGGGAAGTGGCCATGCTGGTTCTAAGCCTCGGTTTCTGACCCAACACCCTATTTCTGCCAGACTTTCCACTCTTCCAGGATTCATAAAGAATCATCCGAGTTCAAGCCCTTTAACTGGGCCCTGACTGTTCCTACACAGACAGGCTGTCACGAGCTGGCTGCCCCATGGGGCAGCTGCAGATCGGCTCAGTCAGTTTTCGTGGGCTCCTTCTTGCTCTGTTTGGCTTCCCGGAGGATCTTCACCAGGGACAGCAGGATGGGCACCGCCATAGGCAGGAAGAGTGGGATGTAGATGGCAAATTTCTGGTCATCAGGGAAGTAGAGGAGATGCAGCAGCGAAGGGTCGAAGAAGGCCCGCTCCGAGGAGATGACCGCCTCTTTACTGGCCTGGAATGCTGAACCCAGATGTCCAGAGGCCAGCTCCAACATAGCAGTCTGCGCTGATGCTACTGCATGGTACACCTGGATGGGACCACACAGAGTCAGTGCACAGCAGCTCCCTGTCTGGCCCAGGCAGGTCAAGGGAGCTGCGCGCACACCCCCACACCCCCCAGGAGTGCCAGAAGCTGAGCAGATCCTGGATTGTCAAGTCTGGATCTGCTCTAAGAAGCAACACTGGCCCCTACATATCCCTTCTCAGCACCCCACAGCCAGGGGGCTCTGAGAGTGTTAAGCCACCTACTCCTACACCGTCACCAGACACCCGTTCAACCCCACTGCTTTCTACGCTCCTAGCTACACCTGCACTGCCCCATTCTCTTCAGTGGCGTGCGCACGGAGTAACCGGGGCAAGCCGTGGGCCTGCAACAGGAACTTAGCAAACTGCTGCGTTGACGCTGCAGGGGAAGGGCTGGACTCCACTCGCGGCCCCAGAGCTGCGTTGACTCCAGGGTTACGACACACCCAGGGAGCGGATCTGCCACTTGCACACTCCCCTTCTCAGCGCAGACTCTCACTCGGTGGCACCAAGCGGCCCCAGCCCGGGGGGGATTTAGGACGTGTCTCCCCAGAGAGGCTGGGGCAGTTTCTATTCATTGTAGGGCCAGGGCATAAGGGGGCAGTGATGCTGCAGAGGCAGAATTCTCAGCCCAGGAGAGGGTGCCCTTGTGTCCTCTAGCGGACTCAAGCAGCCAGGCCTGGTCCAGCCCTCGAGGTTAAGGGCAACAATTTTCAGAACCCTTCCCCCTCCCGCAGAGGGGAAATCAATACACAAGTCTGGGCAGACAAGGTCTCCAGCAGCAGCAACATGTGGGGCTCTTATGTGACGCTGGCAGCCCCCAACCTGTCCTGGGGACCCTCCCAACACCCACCCACCTCAGAGGCAACATCATCCTTGATGACGATGTTCCCGATCTTGTCTAGCAGTTGGGCCAGGGAGGTGAGGGTGGTGGACACTGTGGCGATATTCTCAACTGTCCGGGTCCACAGCAGGCGGTCCAGCTCCCAGTCAGTCAGCCCCTTGTTCCCAGGGCTCTCCAGCAGGAACTCCTCTGGGAGCGGCACCTGGGAAATCCCAAACAACAACCTGTGGGGGAGAAGGGGCAGATCAGGTCTGTGCTGGCCGGGAGGTCACCGTGCTCACACCCCCTGCAGCAGAGGCCTGGAACGGGGACGTGGCAGAAATGGTCTCGTCTGCCTTTCCTGAAGCGAGTCCAGCCCTGGCACAAGGTGCGGGTCTGAGTCCTGCTGCCCAGCGGGGCAGGTGCGGTCAGGCTTCCCAACCACATTACTGCCGAGCTAAGGCAGAAAGACCAGTCCGTGACACCGCGGCTGAGAAGGGGCAAGTTCGTGGGATTATGGGCTCTGTGGTCACTGGGCCTTGGTCCAAGACCTTCCAACGCTACTGAAAAGCCGTCAGACAGGGCAACTCCAGCCACCACCAGCCTAGGCCAGCCTGACCCCGCAGCTAAGGGGAGACAGGAGCCACTGCTGACCCCCCAAGCCAGCCAGTGACCCAGGAGAAGTCTGTCCTCACATTGCCAGAGAGTCTAGGAAAAGCACAGAGCCAGCCCCAGGCTGCCAGAGAGGCAGGGTCTCTGCCCTGGCACACACCTCCCGGAGCCGGCATAGTCGGCGCTCAGCCCCAGGGGCCACAGCCTCACGCTGCTCTGATGGAACTGAACGGAACGAATGCAGAGAATGGAACGGCTGGGGCGGGCCAGGGGGAGGGCAGCGTCCTCACCGTAGCTGGGCCAGGAACACCTCCATCACTCGCACCATGTCCACGTCCACCCGGAGCGGGAGAAGGGCCTTGTCAGGAGCTGGGTGGTCAACGTTGTACACCTGCCAAGACAGCGTGTCCAGGGCAGGCCTGACGCAGGCTCTGCCTCACCACACAGGGGCCCCTGTTCTCCAGGCAGCCCACAGCTCTGGGCTACCCTGCAGTGCTGAGCAGCGCTGTCTTACTCAGGGAACGACCAGGGGGCTCAGGCCCCATCCAGCCCGGCTTCCAGTCTCTGAGAGTGGCCGAGACCAGCTGCATCACAGGAAGGGGCAAGAAACGGACACCAAGTGGAAAGCCCGTAGGGGGCCGTGGGCATTGTCGGGGCCTGGAGAAGCTGGACCAGGAGCTCCAGCCGGTCACCCCCTGCCAGTCACAGTCCCCAGACAAAGGGACTGCCTAGGCCCTCCAGGAGGGCAGAGCCGTGCCAGGCCCCTCCTCTTACCATGATCCCACCCCAGCGGGGGCTGTGGAAGGCGTTGGTCCCCACAGCAGCGCCGTCCTTGTCCTGGATGTAGAGAGGGGAATGGATGCGCTCTGGCACATACAGCAGGAAGTTCAACACGGGGTAGAGCGACGTGGCGCTGGAACCTGCAGCAGCGCAGAGTGAGCACCCCAGCATTTCCAGGGCAGAGCCCGGCCCCCCAGACCCCGGCGGGCAACAGGGACGCTGGGAAGCTGCTTGCAGGAGCGCGGCATCTGGAATATTACTGGGGGGCAGGGCGGGACTGGACCCTCCCCTCCCCTCGCCAGGGAGGCCAAGCTCAAGGGGTCAGTGGCCTGGGGGTGACATCAGTGCTTTCAATATCAGCCATACGTTGAGATCCCATCCGGGTCACAAACAGCACAAATTCTGCTGGGTCTCAGCCTCCGCCTCTCACAGGGATCTGCCCTTCTAACCAGTCAGCAGTGTGGCAGCCTGCTGGTAGCGAGGGCTCTGCGGGGCAGAGTCTGTGCTGTGTCTGCCGGCACAGGTCTCTGGTGGCACTTACCCAGCCTGGCTTCCACCGGGTTAATGACGTGGGGGAGACTGAGCGCGCTCAGGATGAAGCTGGAGGAGGCCTTGTCAAAGCGGGGCGAGACCCCCAGGACGGCATAGTACAGGATCTGAGGGGATCACCAAGGAGATGGATGTTGTGGGAAGACCACCCTGTGGCCAGCCTGGGCAGGGGCACCCTCCCCCCTCCTACCGCACCTCTCACCTGGGAGTCCACAGAGAAGTTGGCCACCGAGCCCAGCTTGTCGAGGAAGGGCTGCACGTAGCCGCTGACAGCTGCCTCGATGTCCCAGTGCACATCGTGGGACTTGGGGTCCGGGTTCAATAAGCTAAAGGTGATTTCGTACCCTGGGAAGAGCAGAGCGCAGAGGCTGCCACCAACATCCCACTGCAAGGAGGAGCTGCAGCGGCACCTGCCAGGAGAGCACGCACCAATGGCCCAGGGCCAGTCTGGCCACCCCCAGGGCAGGAGTCATGAGCAATGACTCCAGAGAACAGAGCTATGCTCCAAGGAATAACTGTGGGACCCAGCCTCACGCTCCGGGGCAGTGGCACAAAGCACCAGCAGATGGGTTGCTGCGGTGCACAGAGGCCCCCAGAGTGTTGGCTACTCAAGGGAGGGGGTGCCTGGAAATCCGAGGTGGGGAAGAGGAATGTGGCCCAAGTGGGCTCTGTGCTGCCCCCAGCCCTGCCCAAGGAAGACCGCATGCTGCAGAGAACAGCCTCTCACGGCAGGGCCCAGCGCGTCCTACCCAGGCTGGATTTGAACGGGCGCCTCGTGTCCGTGCCGAGCTGGTCCATGGGGACGCGGTCAGACAAGGCGGCGGTGATGGAGTCAGTGGTGAAGGACATGGCCTGTACAATCTGCTGCACCCGGGCACTAACGGCAGCCAGGACATCGCCTGGGCCCTGCGGACATCTCATCACGGCGCTGCGGTGCTTCCCGACGTACACGCCAACGCCCTGCGGAGAAGGCAGGGCAGTGAGCCAGGACTCCGGGGGGGGGGGGGGGGGGCAGGGGGTGCCCACCTCGCCTGCTCCTGGGCACGGAGCAAACAGGGCTCAGCTCTCCCAGGGCAGCATGCTCAGCCCCGGGCACGGCTGGTCCAGACCGACCCCTTCTTGTGCTTGGACCCAGGATAACAGGCCTGGGGAAGCACCACAGACAGCGGCCTCAGACAAAGAGGGTCTTGGATTGTTCTGCAGCCACCCCACTAAGGGCAGGGGAGAGCTCACAAAATACACAGGAGAGCCCCGCCCCTTCCTGCCTATGGGGCACGCAGCAAGCAACGTGGGAAGCATCTCTGTTTCTGCAGAAGGATGCCCCTCCCAGCAGTGCCCCCCCCCCGATCATCCACCTCCCAGGCCCCTCCCAGCAGTGCCCGCCCCCCCCCAGGTCATCCAGCAGTGCCCCCCCCCCCGGTCATCCAGCAGTGCCCCCCCCCTCCCCCCCGGATCATCCACCTCCCAGGCCCCTTCCAGCAGTGCCCCCCCCTCAGATCATCCAGCAGTGCCCCCCCCGGATCATCCACCTCCCAGGCCCCTCCCAGCAGTGCCCCCCCCCCAGATCGTCCACCTCCCAGGCCCCTTCCAGTAGTGCCCCCCCCCTCAGATCATCCAGCAGTGCCCCCTCCCCCCCAGATCATCCACCTCCCAGGCCCCTCCCAGCAGTGCCCCCCCCTCAGATCGTCCACCTCCCAGGCCCCTCCCAGCAGTGCCCCCCCCCTCAGATCGTCCACCTCCCAGGCCCCTTCCAGCAGTGCCCCCCCTCCCCCCTCAGATCATCCACCTCCCAAGCCACATGACTCTGTGCCAAGGCCCAGCCACATGACTCTGCCCTTTGTGCTATGCCTGGAGGAAAGAGCGACAGGGGAATAGGGCACCTTTCTGGGCAGGTCCCTGTCCAGCACAATCTCTCTGGGGGGCATCTGCCTGCTCTCTCGTGGGAAGCAGCCGGCAGCCCCAGGACACTCCTGGTCCCAGAGCGAGGAGGTGGGGCTCTCCCAGCAGAGGATGCTGTACCTGAGGCAGGAGAGGGGAGGTTTCCGGGATCACGTATACAGTCAGAGCGCCCAGCGAGTCCTCCTGCAGTGGGAGCAGCGCAGCGTCTGCCTCTGGGGACGAGAAGGGAGTTAGTGTTGTTGGGAACCTCACCCCACACGGCAGGCGGTATCCCATGGGGGGATGGAGCAGGCATTACCAGCCGCCCAAAGCAAGTATTCCAGAGAGGGGAATCCCTCCTCTCTCTCCCATCCCATCTCCAGCCGGGCTCACCTGGCCCCCTCACAGCCCCCACTACAACCCAAGTCTGTGTCCACAGTCGCCACTAGGTCCCTGCCCCACTCCCTGCCCTGGAGCAGCCCATTCCTGGGCCCCAAGAGCTGCACGTGGTAGTCAGCAGCAGCAATCCCAAACAGCTTCCCGGGTGACATGCCCCCGTGCACCCCGGGAATGCAGGCCCTTTGCTCCCACAACCAGTGGTGTTTCTGGGCAGGTACAGCAACAACTTCCCCGGCTGCCAAACTAGCACCCACCACCTGCATCCTATTGGGGCCTGGAGACCGCAGAGCACTGCCAGCTGCAGGCATCCCAGGAGAGCCAGGACTCCCTGCGCTTTGCCAACTCTAGCCCAGCGCGTCCCGCAGACCCAGCGCGACTCTGTACCTTGCACAGCGGCCGTGGCCAAGGCTGCCTGCTCTGTGACGGTCGCACTCCGATACGTCGTCTCGTAGCGGGACGTAATGCTGGTTTTTGCTGCGGGGAAGGGAGAGAGAGCAGGTGAGGCCGGCTGGCCCTATGTGCTGACTCTCCAGCACCAGGGCCCTGCACTGCAAACCCCGATAAGGAACCAGGGCCGAGAGGGATACGGCACCTTCTCCAAGCTGTGCGCATGCCATAAGCCTCCCCTTAGGCCAGTGCTGAACCCCAGCTCCCAGAGCTGAGCAAGGCCTCACGGCCCGGCTGGTCCATCCCCATAGTCAGGACGGTTCCCTAGAGTTTCCCCAGTCTGACGTGTCACAGGGGATGGGGCTCCCCTCCCTGGGAAGATAACTTCGGCGTGACCTACCTCACGGGCAGGGAGCTTCCTTCCCTTTGTCTTCCTCCGATCGTCATTACCCTCCCATGCGCCCCCCTCCCACCTCATGGTGTCCCCAGACACTCAGGAACACTCAGCTCTCAGAAGCTTCCCTCCTCAGTGGCTCCCCCGAGCCCTGGGGGGTCGGGCTGGGAAGGACTCTTCCTCGCGCCAGTGCTGCGGGCTGGGGCGCACGGCGGGGAGCAGCCCTGAGGGGAGAGGCAGGGAGCAGTCGGTGCCCCCTGCTCTTCACCCTCCACGCCTGTATCTCACCAGCCAGCCCCTCTAGCCCAGCGCCATTGCACCGGGTCACACGACGCTCATGCTCCAGCCTGACACGGCTTGGAACAAGGTGAGGAACTTCCCCAGTGTCATTAGTCGCCACCCTGACTAATCTGTGGGGGACAGTCCCACCCCAGAGTGGTCTTAGCCCCTGCAGCTGGAGGGGAGAAACGGGGACTCCGTTTGAGATAGCACCTGCAGCGCCATGGGGGTTTGGGTCTGGTGGACAGGGCTGCCGGCCTCCCTTGCACTAGCACAAAGCCATCTGTAGGGGGCAGTGAGCTCAGCAACAGCCCAGGGGAGAGAACAGGGACAGTGGGGAGAGTCCCATGGGAGATTAAAGAAAACAAGGGGGTTACAGCAAAAACACACGCCCCCAGTAGCGTGGCCGGGGGGGGGGGGGGGGGAGCAGGGGGAGCGGTCACTCCCCCTGTGAGCAGAAGCGGCGCCTTAAAAAGGAAGCGGCGCCTTTTTTTTTTAGCAGAGCTAAAGCTTCTTAAGCGTCGCTTCTTGCATTCACCTGGCGGCGCTCCAGGTCTTCGGCGGCCAGGTGAGGGGCGGCCCTGGTGGGGCTCGTTGCTGTTCTCCCGGCACCTCTGCGCCGGGAGGGGCGGTGGCCCCTGACCGCCTGCCGGGAGGGACCACCCCACCCCGCCGGGACCTGTCCAGGTTCTGACGCTCCGTCCCCTGGCTGTGCCGGGCCCGCCCGCAGGCACCCAGGGGATGGAGGCTGTGGAGAGCTGCGGGCTCCCGGCGGGGAGCGTGTGTCCCCGGGCGCGTCGGGCTGGTGGGGGCGGATGGCGGGGTCCGGGCTCGGGGTGTAGTGAGCGGGGGGCTCCGTGGGCCTGTGTCTGGAGCCCGGCGCTGTTCTGCACGGGGCCATGGTGCGGCTGCAGGTGCGGGGCACTGCGGTTGGGCCGGCCCCGGTGCAGGGACCCCCGCAGCCGGCCCCTGCGGCCCCACCAGGGCGGTGGACTCTGGTCTGGCATTAAAACCCCGCCATTTGCCAGCAGGGTGCAGCGGCTCTCAGCTGATGCTGGCCATGTACCCCGTTGCTCCCATCCTCAGGACGGTTTGTTTGGAGAGTGGGACTAGCTGGAAGCGACTGTCTGAATTCAAAGGGGCCGAGGAAGCCGCCCGCATCCTGGAATATTTGGGGTGGGTGAGGCTGCAAATTGCTCAGTAAATAGAGCAAGTTTGCTGAAGAATACTGCTTGTGTTGGGGTGATGGTGTCTGGTTTGTGTCTCTCTTTCTGCAGGTAGTTCAAACAAGATTGATGGCTTTAGGCCTAAAGATAGCAGATTGTTTTCAATCAATGTGTGTGATGGACAGCTAGCAAGCTGTACTGTGACTGAAGGCAGATGCATTGAAGACCCGGAGCACCGCCGGAAGCGCCTTTTTATAGCGCGCTCCCCATGTGCTCTGGACCTGCCTACGCTACTGCAAGCCCCCCGGACTCAGCGGTTCTTACGGTTTAACAGGCTCTCCTCCTCCTGTGTGTCTGCGAAAGGGAGTCTCCTCTGTTGAGCTCCCGGCAGGGCCCCCTTGGCAAAGACCACTGAGACGGGCACCGTCAGCTGGAACTGAGCAAACAGCAGCGTTACCTGGCAGCGTAAGCCAGGTCCTCTACCACCATCCCAGCTTCCGTCAGCCCCTCGCACCTCCGCACAGCACTTCGGGGAGCCCCAGAACCACCCAGAGCCCTGGGGGCCCCCTAGAACTTCAATAGTCTCTGAACCCTGGGACAGGAGACCGATGAATTGCTGCTGCCACCAACCAGAATCTCCTGGGTCTGCATCAAAGGTCTGTGCCGAAAAGCGCCGACAGATGTAGGACATTCAGCCCTTCCCAATGGGGAACGGCCGCCGTCGGGGCAGCAAACTCCTGCTGGGGCGAGCCGGCCCCCAGGCACGGGGCTAGCAAAGCAACCGAGTGCAATTCGAGTGGCAGAGCTCTCCCCTTACGGCACCGCTGGCCCCAGAGCCACCATCCAGCATGCAAGGAAAGTGCTATCCAGTGCCATGGGAGGGCTGAAGCCATGGCCCCGACCAGGCAGCTCTCACTCACCCCACCGCCGGGAAGGGGGGCACCGCGGCAACCAGGCTCCCATCGAGCTGCAGCTGTCACAGGCCGGCCAGCCACCAGGCCAGGAAGAAGAGACTCCTGCCCTTAGCACCAGGCGCCTGTGAGCGCGGGAGCCGGGGCGGGAGGGGCGCGGGGGGGGGGGGGGCAGAGCGAAGCCAGCTCTTCCCTGGCTCTTCCCCCAGCACAGGGCATGTTTGGGGGTGGGGGGGGGGGTCCACTGACTCGCGGGCCAGTCCTGTGCCCGGAGGCGGGGCAGGCTGCAGCAGGCCCTGGCTGGGAGCAAGGGGCTCAGGGCTCCGCCCCACCCAGCTCAGGCCTCGGCCCCCTCCCCACGGGGCCCAGCCCTACCCGGAGCGAGCCCAGCGCGCTGATCCCCGCGTAGGGCAGCGAGGCCCGGTACGTCTCCGTCGTCTTCCACCAGAGCGGCAGCCCCAACACCAGGGCGACGGCTGCGAAGGCGAGAGCAGCGCGCTTCCCCCTCGCCTTCTCTGGGGGGGCAGGCAGAGGGGGGACAATGGAGCGAGGCCCGGCTCCCCCCAACTGGCTACTGCCCCCCACTCCCAGCCCCCCCCCCCGTCCGGCTCCCCCCAACCGGCTACAGCCCCCCACTCCCAGCGCCCCCGTCCGGCTCCCCCCAACCGGCTACTGCCCCCCACTCCACCCCGCCCCGGCTCCCCCAAACCGGCTACTTGCCCCCACTCCACCCCGTCCGGCTCCCCCAACCCGGCTACTGCCCCCCACTCCCAGCCCCCCCCACGTCCGGCTCCCCCCAACCGGCTACTGCCCCCCACTCCCAGCCCCCCCCCCCGGCTCCCCCCAACCGGCTACTGCCCCCCACGCCCAGCCCCCCCCCCGCGCCGGCTCCCCCCCAACCGGCTACTGCCCCCCCACTCCCAGCCCCGCCCCCGCCCGGCTCCCCCCAACCGGCTACTGCCCCCCCACTCCCAGCCCCGCCCCCGCCCGGCTCCCCCCAACCGGCTACTGCCCCCACGCCCAGCCCCGCCCCCGCCCGGCTCCCCCCAACCGGCTACTGCCCCCCACGCCCAGCCCCGCCCGCCCGCGGCTTCCCCCAACCGGCTACTGCCCCCACGCCCAGCCCCGCCCCCGCCCGGCTCCCCCCAACCGGCTACCTGCCCCCCACGCCCAGCCCCGCCCCCGCCCGGCTCCCCCCAACCGGCTACTGCCCCCCACTCCCAGCCCCGCCCCCGCCCGGCTCCCCCCAACCGGCTACTGCCCCCCACTCCCAGCCCCGCCCCCGCCCGGCTCCCCCCAACCGGCTACTGCCCCCCACTCCCAGCCCCGCCCCCGCCCGGCTCCCCCCAACCGGCTACTGCCCCCCACTCCCAGCCCCGCCCCCGCCCGGCTCCCCCCAACCGGCTACTGCCCCCCACTCCCAGCCCCGCCCCGCCCGGCTCCCCCCAACCGGCTACTGCCCCCCACTCCCAACCCCGCCCCCGCCCGGCTCCCCCAACCGGCTACTGCCCAGCTTCCCCCCACCCCCGGCTCCTTTCCCCGGCTCCCGCCCGCTACTACCCCCACTCCCAGCCCCCCCCACAGCCCCTTCCCGCTCCCGCGCCGCCGGCTACCCACGAACCGTGCCCCGCTCCCGGCTCCTTCCCGGTTCCCTACGCCGACTACTGGCCCCACTGCCCCCGGCTCCCGCCCCCGGCTACTGCTCCGCTCCCCAACTCCCCCGAACCGCGCAGCCCCCTCCCCCGCCCGCAGGACGCCTGGGTTCCGCTCCCCCCTCGGCCACGGGGCCCCATCACCTCCCGCCACCGGCTCCGTACCAGCCTCGTCAGCCGCCATCCTCTCTCCGACTCCTCTTCCCAGACCTCAAGGGGCGGGGCCTGCCTAGGTCCCAGCCCGGAAACCAGCCCGGCGGGCCAATTGGCGTAGGCCAAGGAACGGAAGACGGCCTAGACTGACAGCAGCGCTGACCAATCAACGTTGACTAAGAGGACCGGGGGCGGGTCGCGAAGGCGCCTGTCCGGTACGGGTCCCTCGGAGGGACACGGAGGGGAGGGGGGTGCCCCGTCCGGCACAGGAGCCCGGGGGAGAGGGAGGTGGGCGGGTCCAGGGCTGCGCACAGAGCAACTCCGCCCGGCCAGCGGGGCCCCCCCGGCCCTGGGCACTGCACCCACACCGGGCTCTGTGCCCCTCCCCCATCACCGCACCCACACCCCCCCTCCCCGGCCCCGGGCCCCTCCCCCCGCACCACACCCCACCCTCCCTGGCCCCTCCCCCGGCACTGCGCCCCTACCCCCGCACCACACCCCGCCCTCCCCAGCACTGGGCCCCTACCCCGCCCTCCCCGGCCCCGGGCCCCTCCCCCTGCACCACACCCTGCTCTCTTTGGCCCCTCCTCCCGCACCCCGGCCACCTCCCCCGGCCCTGGGCCCCTCCTCCCGCACCATACCCCGCCCTCCCCCTGCACCCCGCCCTCCCCGGCACTGGGCCCCTCCCCCCGCCCCTCCCCCTGCACCACACCCCGCCCTCCCCGGCCCCGGGACCCTCCCCCCGCACCACACCCCACCCTCCCTGGCCCCTCCCCCGGCACGGCGCCCTCCCCCTGCACTCCCCCCCCGCACCACACCCGCCCTCCCCGGCCCCGGGACCCTCCCCCCGCACCACCCCCCACCCTCCCTGGCCCCTCCCCTGGCACTGCACCCCTCCCCCTGCACCACAGCCCGCCCTCCCCGGCCCTGGTCACTGCATCCACACCCCGCACCGGGCACTGCCACCTACACCTACACCTCCCACCTCTCCAGCACCAGACACTGTGCCCCTCCCCCACCTACAGGCTCTGCACACACATGCTGCTGTCCCCCAGACCCATGCACTGGACCCCTCCAAGCCCTGGGCACTGCACACACCCCCAACCCAGCACACAGACCCTGTTCCCAGGCACTGCAACTCTCCCTCCCCCTGGCCAGTGCCCCCCCGCCCAGCATCCGGCACTGCACACCTCCCCCCCCGACCCTCCTAATTAACTGAGAATCCAGCACCAGTGCCTTAGAGACTGCTTTCCTGCAAGGTGAGTCTCCGTCCAGGAAACCTGAGCAGAGCGCAGGACGGGGACCCATGCCCAGCCAGGGCTGGCCCCACTTCTCTCCCTACCTGCCACTCAGACCTTGTAGGAAGGAGGCATTGGGCCTTTCTGCCTCCATTTCCCCAGCTGTAAAACACAGCTACCGTTCCTGCAGGCAGGTGACACTGGCAAGAGCCCTGTGCCACCAGAGCCTTAACAGCGATTCCCTGGGTGGCAGAATGACACTTTACCCATGACAAAAACCAGGAAGATCCAGCCCCTTAAGGAGCAGTCAGTCATCTTCAGCCAGGTGAAGAGGTGCGGGCGATTGGCCAAGGAGAGCACCAAGAGAACTCAAGAGGAGCGGACTGGACCCCATTACAGCTCTCCCCCTGAGGACAGGCAGCCCTTGCAGTAGTAATTGGGATGGAGCACATGCCACCTCTTGAGCTGATCTGAAAAAGCTGAACAGCCCACTACTAGTTCCAGAGTAGGCCACACTTCACCCCTCTAGGAGGGCAGCAGCTGCCTGCCCTGCACAGGGATGGACGAGTTCTACTGAACGGAGCATGCAGCGAGAGATTGGTCAATTGACGGAGGAGCTTCACCCACTCCTGCAGCACTGCCAGCTCTGGGGTGGAACTTGGCAGCTGTTTAGCAGCACAAGACAGATCAGCAGAGGAAGGGGGGGAAAAGCACGTGTTCAGCCGGAGCAGTAGGGGGATGTGGAGAGGAAGTTTGTAATGGACAGCAGAGACCTGGAGCTTTGGGAGAGGAAGGGCTGGATTTGGAAGAAGTCTCCCTGTGGGTTTGTCGCTCCAGAGTGTGTGGCTGGAAGCAGCTACTTTGTCTTCTTCACCCCAACTGAGAATACGCCCGTTAAATAGACCGCTGCCCCCTGGAGAGAAAGCAGCTAGCCCCCATCCCTACCCCCGTATGGAAGTAGCAGTCGCTTGTCACTTTCTCTATGATTTATTTGTTAGACTATTTGGTACATCAGGTGCATATGGGGAACACAACACACGGCAGGAACTGGCTCCCCTTCCATCAGCTGCTCACACCCGACTCAGCCAGACAGAGCGGTGGCAGCACTACGGGGCGGGGAGCACACAACCAGAACTGCAAAGCTACAGCTTCACACCACAGTGCAGTCTAATGCAGCGGGGTCCCACAGGGCCAGGGCGCGGAGACCACAGGGCAGGCGGAGAACGGGCACCGGAGCACCAACAAAACGGAACGCTTCCTGCACGCAAACACCCCTCGGGAACGGGGCCTCCTGCCACGGAGCCAGGCATGAGCCAAGGGGACATCGCCCCTCCCCACCCCTTGCCCCTGCCAGCCTAGCTCCCCTCCCACCTCCAAACAATACCCTTGAAGGAGAACTGGAGGATTAAAGGGAAAGGGATGGGGTCTGCAGCCTGCACTGTCTGGCCAGTCCACGGGAGGCTCTGTCAGGGCACCTCCCTCTCCTCTTTCACAGGCACAAAGTCAGCAGCAGTTGAAAGAAAACACAAGACCGGGGCAGTACGTCCAGGTGGGGCTCGCTCCTCCCTCCTCTCCCCCGCCCCGGAGGCGGCTACAGTAGAAAGCTGGGGGTGACTCGTGGCTGATATGGAACGTAGCAGAGTGGGAGACTGATTGGTCAGTGGGGCTGGGAGGCCCGCCCGGGGGCTCCGAGCCAGGGGCTCAGTAGGCATGGTTAGCCACGTAGAGGGACTGCCCAGCAGCACCAGAGTCGTCTCCGCTGCCCTCGTACTTGCCAAGAGCGGCCAGACTGTTCACCTAAGACATGGGGAGAGACCAGTTAGCATCCTCGTCGCTGGCTGTGCCCCCAGCACCCTCCACCCCGCAGGCGCGACAGGAGACCTACCTAGTGCCACACTTACTCGGGAAGAGAAGAACGTCTCCCACCCACCCCACCATTCCCATTTTCACTGCTCCCTTCACCACCTGCGCCAGACCCCAGACACGCAATGCTGGTATCTCCCGGCAGCCGGGGCCAGCCCTGCCACGACGCACTGGGCTCATCCCAACACTTTGCCGGACCAGGGGCTTGACTGGACAATTCCAGGAAGCTTTAGATTGAAAGTGGCCAAGCAGATCTTTCACCGCGGCGCCCTCAGGCTTGGGGCAGGGCACCTCCTGGTCCTTGCTGCCTTCGCAGCACAACCCCACCTCCAGCCCAGTACCTCGGCACGCTTCATAAACGCCTCGGTGGCGGAGCTCTCATTCTCCCTCTGGCCGCGCCAGGCGTTGAGCGCCGAGGCCTGCAGGGCACGTCCGTAGGAGAAGGTCAGAGCCCAGGGCCGGGCCAGGGGGCAGTTGTTCATGGCGTTCAGATTAATGGAAGCTTCCTCCTCACTCTGCCCCCCAGAAAGGAAGGTGACACCTGAAAACAAAGCCAGGACATTGAGGGAGGGGTTCAGCGCCCATCCTGGGCTCAAACCCAGACGCGTGGACACCCAGGGCACCCCACACCCACCTCCTGCACAGCCCCAAACCTCCACTGCAGCACCCACAAGCTGAGAGAGCCGGGCTCTGCCTGGCCCGGGTAGCCGCAAGCTCTGCTCTCCCAGGCCTGGCCTACGCTTACAGATCAAATCGACCTAGCTCCGTCGCCCAGAGCACCCAGGATTCCTCAGTCGCCCGAGCGACCGCCTCGAGGGGGCCATTTCCCACAGCAACAGACACCGCTTCCGTCCACGCAGCGCTACCAGGGTGCAGCCGTGCCGTGCAGCGCAGACAGCCTCGCCCCCCCGGCTCTGCCCGCAGACGAGGGTGCTACCGCTTGAGCGCAGCTGTCCCAGCAGTGGCGGGGATGCAGAGAGCATCAGCCTCTCCCACGAGCTCAGGACCAAGCCCCACACACCAGCCCAGCGAGGCTCCATCATCTGGGGGCAGGGAGCTCAAAGGCAGCTGCTCTGTGCCCCGGCTACCTGGGACGGCGGGCGGCACGGTGCGGCGCAGCGCTGTCACCGTGGCCATGGCGATCTCCTCGGCACTGTACTTGGTCGGGCAGGCGTGCCCTGGGGTCACCATGTTGGGTTTCAGTAGCGTGCCCTCCAGGTAGACGTGATGGTCGCTCAGGGCCTTGTACACAGCCGCCAGCACCTGAACGCAAGGCAGCAAATGCTGAGCTCCCGCGTCTGCTCTGCACCCCGGGGAGCCCAGGTCTCCCCACGAGACCAAACGGACCCCGAGCCCTGTCCAGAGCCCAAGGAGCTGCTGAGGACGTCCCAGTGCCAGGGGCAGGGCAGGGCCTGGAGGGCTGTGGTGCCGTCCCGGCATGGCGCCTTCTGCCCATCAGGGTGGCAGTTAAGACTGCCGAGCCCTCAGAGTGCCGGGCGACCTGCGTGGGGGATAACGGGGCCCGCAGAACAGCGACTGGGGGGGGGACATTTCTCTAGGCAGCTCCACTGACACATCGTCCCCTGGTGGGGCTGGGCGCCACGCCCCCGACTCCCTGGCACTGCTGGGGCAGGGCTCACCTTCTCGGTCACATACTGGCAGCGCTTCAGGTCATGGTCTCCATCGGGCAGGATCTCCGGTTCCACAATGGGCACGATGCCGTTCTGCAAGGGGGAAGGTGTTACGGGTCGCACCCTGCATGGCAGAGCGGGAGGGAACACGCCACCCAAGGGTGCTCTGCAGGGGACGGTGGGGAGAGCAGGATCGTCCCGCAGGGCAGCAGCCTCACCAGGCTTTCACCCCCTGGTCAGAGAGGAGCCCCACAGCTGGGTCTAGCAGAGCCACGGCGCATGTAACGCCACTGGGCCCCGGGATCCGTGTGAAAGAGCCCCCAGCTGGCGACGGGGACCCCTCACTGCCCTGGGGACTGAGCGCCAGCCAGGCAGAGGCCTGCTGGCTCCCCCGAGCTAGCCCCTGCACCGCAGCGGCCGCCCAGGGCTGAACGTGTGGGGAGAAGACCCCGCAGGGCTCAGGTACCACTGACTGGATGGGGTCAGCGTTGTGCCCCGAGTGGCAGCTGCCTGGGCAGGGCCCTGCACAGCACAGCGCACGGTCGGCACAGAGCGACGCCGGGCTCCACCGCACAGAGCCACGCAGCCTCGCTCCGGTGCCCACCGCGCGGCCCTCACCTGCTGGCAGATGCTGGCGTAGCGGGCCAGGACGTTGGCGTTCTCCAGGATGGCGAGGGCCGAGGGGGTGTTCTCGCTGATCTTCAGCACGCAGCGCCACTTGGCAAAGTCCGCGCCGTCCTTCTTGTACTGGGCGCAGCGCTCGGACAGCCCGTCCAGACCTGCCCGACACACAGCTACCCTCAGCCGAGGCCTCCGGACCCCACCCCGCCCTCTGGGGCCAACCATTCCCCGGCAGGGGGGAATCCCCATGCGGAGGGCACGTGGCAGCTGCCCCAGCTCCACCCACCCAGGAGGGAACCGCCACCGTTTCCAGACAGGTCTGAGGGGTTTGTTCAGCATTACAGATCCCAGCTCCTGGCTCATACCTTGGGTCGTGGTCTCACCGTCAGTCCCAGCCAGAGGCACAACGCCCTTGTCCACCTGCCAAGGGAACAGCAGGGCACAGGTGAGGCCAGGCCGCAGAGCCCCGGCAGCCCCTCCCCGGGCCAGACACCCGCCCGCCACAGGGAACTCCGGACACGCCCGGGAACAGGACAGGAGCCTGGCGGCTGGGAAAGCACTGAGCTGAGCAAAGCCACGGCAACCAGCAGGAAGCCATGGCAACGGGAGCAGAAACTCTGAGCTGTCAGGGTGAGCAGCGCGTGCGCCTCCCTGCTGAGTCCAGACACCCCGAGAGCAGCAACGTCCACACCCCGGCATCGGCCACCAGGGGGCGCAGGCGCCCTGCGCCCACCCAGGCAGCCCCCAGCCACACACCTTGATGCCCACCACGATGCCCTTGTCTTTGATCATCCTGACGAAGGGGGTGCCGTCGTCCCCCTGCTGGTACATGGTCTCGTGGAAGAAGATGACACCCCCGATGCACTTCTTCACCCGGCTGTCGGCGCTGAACAAGAGCTGGCGGTAGAGCCGGCGGTTCTCCTCCGTGTTCTCCACCCCGATCTGGTTCAGGCGCTTGGCCATGCTTCCTGGAGGGACAGAGGGGAGCACGGATGACGCCTGGGACGCGTTTCCCTGGGGGCGGGGGGAAGAGGAGCCCGGGAGGAACATGGGATTTGCCATTGAGCCACCGAGCGCTGGGTCTCAGCACCAGCCCCCACCCACGTCTGCTGCCGGGGAGCGAGTGGCAGGTGGGGGCAGCAGCTGCCGGGACACCAGTGCAGGGAGCAACGTTCAGGCTGCAGCTCTGCCAACAGCCGGGAAGGAGCAGCAAGCGCAAAGGCTGTTCATGGTCTGAAGGGAACATCGCCATCTGGGGAGGGGAGATAAACAGCCCCCCAGTGATCCCTGGGCCACCACAGCCCAGGACCCGTCGGCGGGACCCTTGGACTCTGGGATCACGGACGTCGTTGGGGCCAGAGGCTGCCGCAGGAGCTGCACAGAGGGAGCCTCTAAAGACAGCGCGGTGCCCACGGTTTTCTCCCTGCCAGCGCCTGAGCCAGCTGCGCTCGAGCCTGGGATGTCAGCAGTGGAGCCGCCAGCTCAGTGCCGCTTCTAGAGCCACTGACGTGCGAGGCCAAACTCCCCGCGACCTGCACTGGGGACGGCAGGGAGGGAGCCGGAGCCCGAAGGGGTCGTTCTCCCCAACCACGAGTTATTCAGACCGACCTACGGACTCATCCGCTGCCAGGATCCCCTTGCCCGGGGCCACGATTCGCAGCGCGATGTCAGACAGCTCCTTCTTCTGCTCAGCCGAGAGCGCGGGATACTGGTGCGTCATCGTTACGGACAGCTGGAGTCTCCTGAACGAGGGGGGGACGGGAGGAGGAGGAAGGAGTTAGCCCTCCCCCTGCTCTGGGGAGCAGGGACAGATGGACGTCTTCACCTCTGCCCCCAAGGCAGAGTCCTCATCCCCCCCAGCACTGAGAGCACTCAGCTGCCTTCCCCACTGGTCCGCATGCGCCATGACCCCCTTCAGTAGCTTCCCTGCTGTAATACACCCACTTGCCCACCAGGAGGCACTGCGGCAGCTCACCTAGTCCCAGGCTCTCCATGCAGGAGCGCTGGCTTGGGGGGGTCATGTTTGTGCCAGTCCCAGCCTTCCCCCGCCGGGGGTGTCGGGAGCAGGAGTGGACGGAGCACTGGCTGGGGGGTCATGTTTGCGCCAGTCCCAGCCTTCCCCCGGCGGGGGGTGTCAGGAGTAGGAGTGGACGGAGCGCTGGCTGGGGCGGGGGGGGGTCATGTTTGCGCCAGTCCCAGCGGGGGTGTCGGGAGCAGGAGTGGACGGAGCGCTGGCTGGGGCGGGGGGGGGTCATGTTTGCGCCAGTCCCAGCCTTCCCCCGGCGGGGGGTGTCGGGAGCAGGAGTGGACGGAGCACTGGCTGGGGCGGGGGGGGGGTCATGTTTGCGCCAGTCCCAGCCTTCCCCCGGCCGGGGGTGTCGGGAGCAGGAGTGGACGGAGCGCTGGCTGGGGGGGGGGGGGGGGGGTCATGTTTGCACCAGTCCCAGCCTTCCCCCAGCCGGGGGTGTCGGGAGCAGGAGTGGACGGAGCACTGGCTGGGGCGGGGGGGGGGTCATGTTTGCGCCAGTCCCAGCCTTCCCCCGGCCGGGGGTGTCGGGAGCAGGAGTGGACGGAGCGCTGGCTGGGGGGGGGGGTCATGTTTGCGCCAGTCCCAGCCTTCCCCCGGCCGGGGGTGTCGGGAGTAGGAGTGGACGGAGCGCTGGCTGGGGCGGGGGGGGGGGGGGGGGGGTCATGTTTGCACCAGTCCCAGCCTTCCCCCAGCCGGGGGTGTCGGGAGCAGGAGTGGACGGAGCGCTGGCTGGGGAGCACCTGCCCGCTCCCTCTCAAACACCGCAGAAGGCTGCTGCCCAGACACTGCAGTGTTGCTGCTTCCAAAACCCCAAGGTCATTTGCTCAACCCGGTGCCCGCCCGCAACGCAGGGGCACCAAGTCTGCAGTGACCCCTCAGCTACTCTCTCCCCACACCAATAGGGGAACTGAGCCCATCTGGGCTCCCAAAACCAGCCGAGACCCCCAGCCTGGCATCCTTTGGAGCAGGGGAGAGGGGAGGACCAGTCCCACCCTCCCTCCCTGGCTGTGGTACAGCTGGGTCAACACGCCAAGCACGGGGAAGCAGCCGTCTGGCCACCCTGCCTCGGTCAGCAGCCGTCTGGCCAGAGGCTTCTCTCTGAATTGTCCCGGAGACAAAGGGTCGAACCCGCGTTGGGCCCGTTACATAACAGGCACGCACGCCCCAACGTGCAGCGCCGCTACCACAGGCACGGGCCCAGCCTCGTGTCGCACGGCCCAGCCCCCCCCATCTCAGGGCTCTGCGCACGCCTAGAGCCAGGATTAGAGACTGGGTCCATTGTGCTCCTGGCACGAGCCTCCCACAAGCAGGGGAGATGGGCGGCCCCCGGCCCGCCCCTCCCCATAGCGTTCGGCCTTCTCGAGTCGCATCCCCAGGTGGGTGCCAGTCAGGTTTGGGAAATCCCCAGCCCAGCCGGACAGGGTGGGCGATCAGCTCGCGCACCATCTCTTATGCTGCCCCCTGGCCTGGAGGCATCAGCCCCCTTTCACTGTGGGAAGCCAGCCGGGGACGGGAACAGCCCCGATCCCCAGTCCCGAGCAGGGAGCGGAATAGCACCAGAGCCCATTGCAAGCTCCCTGTAACCCCCAGGGAGGCCCAGTCACGGGGTTACAGGGGCCCCCAGTGCCCGCAGCCGCCTTCCCATGCAACCCACAGAAATGCTGCTCCAGCAGAGAGCAGCCCTTCGCTGGCTCCCAAGCCCACAGGAACCTTGCAAGTGGGGACTGGCCGGTCCGGTCAAGCCTGCAGCGCCAGCTGGGTGCTGTGGTGACCACTCTGCAGCCAGCCGGGCCAAGCCGCCTGCTCCCGGGGCCAGATGGACCCCTCCAGAGAGGGGCATGAGCCAGGGTCCCCAGCCCGTCCGCTGAGCCCGGCCCCAAGGCTTGCCCTGGGGACAGCACATGCCAAGCATGGAGCTCGGCCGCTTGGGAGTCACCGGGACCCTGGGGCCTCCTGGGCAGCCGGGTGCACTCAGCTGGTGTCAGCAGGTGGCCTCTGGGCAAAGCCCCCCCCCCCCCGAAATTCCCCCCACTGGACTCCCCAAGCCACCACCCCCCCAACATCCCCCCGCACCGGCCCCCTCAGCAACCCCCCCCGAGCAACCCCCCCGCACTGGCTCCCTGAGCAACCCTCCCCCTCAGCAACCCCTCCCAGCAACCTCCCCCCCCCCCAACATCCCCCCGCACCAGCCCCCTCAGCAACCCCCCCCCAGCAACCCCCCCGCACCGGCCCCCTCAGCAACCCCCCCAGCAACCCCCCCGCACCGGCCCCCCCGCCCCAACATCCCCCCGCACCAGCCCCCTCAGCAACCCCCCCGCACCCTCCCCAGCAACCCCCCCCACCGGCCCCCTCCCGGCCCCCTCAGCATCCCCCCTGCACCGGCCCCCAGAGCCTCGGCCGGAGCCGGGGGCGGTGACCTTGCTCCGCCCTTCGGCGCGGCGCCCCGAGCCCCGCTCCCCGGGCAGGGGGGCCTCGAGCCGCCCCATCTCCGGCCCGGCCGGGGCAGCAGGGCCAGGGCCAGGGCCAGGGCCAGGGCCGGGGCAGCGGGGCCGGGTCCCGGGCGGCCCTTACCGGCTCGGCTCGGCTCTCCCCGGCGCTGGCGCTGCGGCTCTGCGGGCTGCGCGGCTCGGGCGCCGGTAAATGAGGCTGGAGCAAGTGCCGCAGAGCTACGTGACTCCGGCGGGCGGGGCCCGGTGACTCAGCCCGGCCCCGCCCCGCCGGCAGCGCGGCCCGCAGCGCCGGGGCTCCCCAGGGGGGCCATGGGGCAGTTCCCAAGGGGGGCCATGGGGCAGTTCCCAAGGGGGGGGGCAGTGGCCAGGGGGCAGTTCCCGGGGGGGGGGGAGGCAGGGGGCAGTTCCCAAAGGGGGGGGGCAGTGGCCATGGGGCAGTTCCCGGGGGGGGGCAGGGGGCCATGGGGCAGTTCCCAAGGGGGAGCAGGGGGCAGTTCCCAAAGGGGGGGGGGGCAGTGGCCAGGGGGCAGTTCCGGGGGGGGGGGGCAGGGGGCAGTTCCCAAGGGGGGGGGGCAGTGGCCATGGGGCAGTTCCCAAAGGGGGGGGGGCAGGGGGCCATGGGGCAGTTCCTAAGGGGGAGCAGGGGGCAGGTCCCAAGGGGGGGGAGGTGGGCATGGGGCAGTTCCCAAGGGGGCAGGGGGCTATTGGGCAGTTCCCAAGGGGGAGCAGGGGGCAGTTCCCAAAGGGGGGGGCAGTGGGCAGTTCCCAAGGGGGAGCAGGGGGCAGGTCCCAAGGGGGGGAGCAGGGGGGCCATGAATCATAGAATCATAGAATATCAGGGTTGGAAGGGACCTTAGGAGGTCATCTAGTCCAACCCCCTGCTCAAAGCAGGACCAATCCCCAATTTTTGCCCCAGATCCCCAAATGGCCCCCTCAAGGATTGAACTCACAACCCTGGGTTTAGCAGGCCAGTGCTCAAACCACTGAGCTATCCCTCCCCCCCCCCATGGGGCAGTTCCCAAGGGGGGGGGGGTAGGTGGGCATGGGGCAGTTCCCAAGGGGGAGCAGGGGGCCATGGGGCAATTCCCAAGGGGGAGCAGGGGGCCATGGGGCAGCTCCCAAGGGGGGGGGGGGGTAGGTGGCCATGGGGCCGTTCCCTGCCCTGGTACCTGTGCTGTGGCTAGGGGTGCAGGGTCTCTGACACGGCTGCACCCACTGGGAGAGCCAGGGCCGGGCTGGAGAAGGCTTGGGGGCTCCAGCAGCCTGCCCAGGCCGAAGCCCATGAACCAGTACGTGACCGGGAGGGAGCATGGGGCTTGGCTGCCAGGGAACCCCCACGGGGGGCCTGAGGCCCTCGACCTCCAAGAGCCCCGGCACTCGCATGGACCCCTCCCCCCCAGCTGCTGGGAGGCCCAGCAATCACACTGTCCAGGCCCCCGATGGGCCCCCCTCACTTACAGCCAAGCCAACCCTGCCTTTCCCCCTTCCAGGAACCGCTGCCACGCCCTCTCCATTCAGTCTCCCATTGTCCAGCCCTGAATAGCTCCTCTTAGCACATGGGAAGTTTAGAGCTGTATGCCCTGCCCAGCACGCACTACCCAGCGCTGCTTAGCCGGGGCTCTCTTCCCCACCGAGATTCACAGCTTCTCCCTGATGCTGGAGGCCTGAGCCAGGAGCCAGCCACTGGCCAGTCGGGCATCTCCTCACGTCGCCACCTGTGGCCTCCATCTTCCTCTAGGGCTGCAGCCCGGTGCCCTACAGCAGCTCCTAGGCTCGAAGATGAAAATGGGTCTCTGTCCTAGGTAGGGCAGAAGGGGCTCTGTGGGGCCCATGGTAGCGTGCGGCAGGGAGGTGGTTCAGAGGGAGAGGAGCACAATTCTGAGGGAGGTAGAGAGGTGGTGGAGGGACAGGCCACTCAGCCTTCACCGGGAGTGAAATCCTGCCTCCCGTCCATCTCCCTAAGCAGCAGAAGAGGTCTGGGCATGGGATAAGGACCAGGCCATCCGCTCTGTACCCTGCACTGCAAACGTACCCAGCAGGGTTAATTTTCCAGGACAGTGGGCTGAGTAGCCTAGGCGGTGGCTGCTTGCAGCAGGTCCTAGAGGCTCCTAGGCAGGGTGTCTAGGCTCTGGATCACTGCTGTGTAGGAGACCTGCCCTTAAAGCTGAACACAATATGGGGAGGATAGGGAAGTGAGCCAGTTCCCCAGCACCTCAGCTGATGAGAAAGGCCAGGTGACCCTGCCCCCCAGCCAAGAGCTGGGGACAGCACCAGGGAGTGAAGCCATTACAAACCGGAGCATTTGTTTGTTCCCAGATAGCTGCTTTGGGGCACATTATGATACGTGTGGTCACAAGCAAGTGCTGTCCTGGCAGCAGCTCTGCCCTGGGAGGAAATCAATAGACCCATGCAGCTGCAACCCACGTATCCAGAGCCGAGGATAGCATGGCCCATGGGAGCCAGCACGAGGCTATGTCCTACAGCAGCATGGAAAACTACAGCTCAGGGCTTCCCTCCTGCTTTCAAGGTGGGAGATCCTGCCAATGTTTGACAAAGCGGGGAGGTGGGAAGGAATTGACGTTTGAGTGAAATAGAACGAGGTTTTTAAAGAAAGCCCCTTCTCGCAGATCTGTGCTCCCCAAGGCCCAGGATACCTGCTCCCCTAATGAGCTTCCCCCATCCCCAGCAGGGTTGCTGGGCATAGGTCAGGAGTGGCAAGGGGCGCTGCTCCTGGAAGCCCTGCAAGACCGTTTGCTGGCCAGAGGGACAGTGACAGATTAGCTCCAGCTGTGTGGTTCATCTCTGCTGCATGCTCACACCACCAGACAGCTTCCCCTTCTCACCTGGGCCCAGGCTGCCCTTCCACATCACCCTGTTACTGCTTGGTCCTAGGAATCTCACACACCACCCCCAAGAGCCAGGGGTCCCAAGGAGAAAGCAGCCTCAGGCTACCGCCTCTGCAGGAGGCTCTCACCCTAAGAAAGGACCCCTGGAAGTTAGATCTGAGGAGCAGGGAACTGAGAATCTAGGACACCAGGAGCAGGAGCTGCCGCTGAGGGGAAACTAGGTCAGCCCAGCCTTGCTAGGTTCATGCATGTACAGTTAGCAGGAGCCCTGGGAACGCTAAGATCAGCACGGCTGCGTACTAACTACAGAACACCAGGCGGAGGCACGATCCCCTGCCAAGGAAGAGGGGCTGTCACGATGCAGGGAGAGGAGGCGGTGGTGGGGATGTCCCCTGCCCAGTGATAAGCCCAAAGGAACAGGGCTGGGAAGTCAGGTGCCCTCAGACAGTTACTATGAATGCTCCCCTGGCAGGCATCAGAGAACCCAAGGAATGAACTCCAGCCAGTCAGAGGTAGCATAGCACCTACCTGGGCAGTTAGCCTCTTAGTGAGTCCCAAGAGAGGCCCCCTCGCCCCATTCCCAAGCTTGGCTCTCGGATCAGGCAAGAGGCAGAGCAACACTGTGTCAAAACTTTAATAAATATATACACACCCCAGTAGCACTGTGGAGCCCAGCCCACTGGCGTTCCAGGACCAGTAACACAACCGGGCTCAGTTAAAATACAGGGGAAGCTAAGCAAGGGGGCTTCCAAACACCGAGCAAATCACACCTCACGGCGACAGTGTCCCCCCAGAGCATCCGTCGCCATCCGCCAGCTTCAGCCCGAGGTAGCGCAGCAGGTTCTGGAACTCCTGGGAGCTGGCAGTCACCGCATCAGGGATGGAGGAGAACATCTGGGAAGGGAGGAGGAAGAGTTAGAGGAGCTGCAGCCAAGCTGGAGGTGGGGGAGCCTGACTCCAGCAGCTAAGACTGGGACAGGCAGGCCATGCCGAGTGAGGGTCTCCATCTATAGCCCTTAACCCTAACACCAAGGGCCAGGCAGCTGCGTGAATGGTTCTGCCTGCCAGCCAGGGGCCTTGGCAGGACCCAGAGCCTTCCTGACTCTGGAAGGCAGGACAGGGAGCAGCCCTGGTCGTTTCAGTGACAGCACACAAGCCACTTACCGCCCTCAGCATGGGGCAGCAGGTGGGGAGCCCCGCAGGGACAGCAGCAGAATAGGAGAGGGGGGCCCTCCCTGGGCTGCAATCCCACCACGCGCCTGGGCCCCCAGCCCTTACACAGCAGTCACATCACTCGTGTCCTAGCTGCAGGGGTCTGGCAAGGACAAGGCCCTTCTGAAGACAGCCTCACCCGCGACGCTTTCCAGGGGGGAATGGGCTGGGCCCATCCCCAAGACAGCTGTTCTCCCGAGGGCTTTGTGCATGGCAGTGTGGAAAAAGGCTGTGTGATTTGGGGTGGAGTGGGGGGCAGCCCCAGCTGTTTGTCAGTTAGCTATGCCGAGAACCTTATCAAGGATATCATGCAGCTGTAGGGAGAGCCCCTCCCCAAAGGGCCTCACCTCTTTGAGCTTCTCTTGTGTTTCCTCACGGCTCCTTAGCATCATCTGGGCGTGGTGGAGTTTCCCCTCCAGGATTCTCCTCTGCAAAGGAGAACACAGAGCTGAGCAGAGGGGTGGGAGCAGAGCAAACCCGAGAGCCTGCATTGTAACAGCTTAGCAGCTGGGTGGGGGGACATTGTCCCCTTCAGTGAGGGGACAATGCAGCCAGACCCTCTGTCACGGAGTGTGGGGGAGTCAGCGCCTGCACCCCTCTTCCCCGGATTCACTGGGAGTCTCAGCCAGCCAGTAGAACAGAAGGTTTATTAGAGATGCCAGGAACACAGTCCAACCAGAGCTTGCCAGTACATCCAGGACCCCTCAGTCGGGCCCTTCCGGGGGGCAGGGAGCTTAGACCCCAGCCTGGGGGCTCCCTACATTTCACCCCACCGCTCCAAACGGGGCCAGGGAGGCCAGACCCTGTCTGCCTCCTCCTCCTCTCCAGCCAGCTCCAAACTGAAACTCTCCAGCCCCTCCTCCCCCTTTGTCTCCTTCCCGGGCCAGGAGGTCACCTGATCCCTTTGTTCCAACACCTTCAGCTCTCACCTTTGCAGGGGAGGGGCCAGGCCATCTGTTGCCAGGAGACAGAGCCATTCTCTGTGTCCAGGCCTCTGCCTTCTAGGGCTTTGTAACAATCATGCACCGTTGTCCCACCACCTAGATACTCAAGCACTGCATAGGTGAAACCGAGGCACCCACACAGTACTCAGGGAAACCTTAACAACAGTCCTAGTTCGTCACACCCTCCTTGACCCCTCCCTCCCCCCACACACCCCACCCTTTGCAGATGCGCTGCCCTAGGCCCTGCCCCGTACTTGGTCCTGGTAGTCATGCTGGGTCTCCAGAAGTAGCTCCCTCAGCTTGTTCACCTGCAAGACAAGACCAGTGTTGGCGCAGGAGCACGATGCAGCTGGATGCCCACAGCCGAGGCTAGAGCCTGGCTCAGGGATGGGGAGAGAACAGAGCTGGCTCCCTCCTTGTGCCAGCCGCTCGTACTGCCTCCCCTTCCCTGCCATAGGCCAGCCCGTGCCCCGCATGCTGACCATCTAGGGCCTAGCCACGGCCAGCACTCCTCCTCCCGCCACCAGGCTGGGAGCGCCCACGACTGAACCACCAGTAGGTGTGGGCTCAGGATGAGGGGCCTCTCCCTGCTCCCTCTCCACAGCAGTAATAGAAAGGAGCCACAACGTAGCGAGAAGGGGCACATGGGTGGGGGCAAACGAACGCCAACAGCCCTGGGGCACCCGTCTCTTGGCAGTCAGCCCCACGCTATACAACTGCCCTAGGCCAAGAGCGACCCCCACACCGAGCCCCTCCCTTCCTGCACCAGAATCTGCCCCTGCTCAAGCACTGCTGGCTTCACCTCCTGCCGTAGCCAGAGTTTCTCCTGGACAGTGTCAGCATCCAGCGGTGTCGTGCCGGGTTCGCGTCCCCTCACCTCCTCCCACAGCACCTCGGCCTCCGTCTCCGCACGCCGGAGCAGGTGCGTCAGGTGAGAGACCTCTGCCTTCAAATTCTGAGGGGAGAGAAGTCAGTGAGATGCTGGGGAGTGCAGCAAAGGACCCTGCCCAGCCTCTAGGGTCCCACAGGGCTGCTCCTCTCCAGTATGTGGCACCGTACTGAGCACAGTGGGCAGCAGGGCCGAGCCCACTCCAGGATCTAACCCGACATGCCCCCAGCCTGCAGAGGTGGGTACCGTGACTTCCCTGCTCCGGTCAATGAGCTGCAGCATCTTCTCCTCCTGTTGCCGCACGATGTCCTGCAGCTCCTTCTCGGTCTGAGGAGAGAGGGCGGCAGCGTTTAGGACAGGGTCTCCCTGAGCGGCACCTCCCTTGCAGCAGAGTCATGAACGTGCTGCACTCCCAGGAAAGGAGCAGGCAAAGGGGGGGCCCGGGCCCCGTACTGAGGGGAGGCAGCTGGTGTGTGAGTGTCTGTTGCAGTCACGGTGACAAAAGCTGCTCGCAGACACTCAGCGGGACATGGACAGTGAGGACAGAGCGGAGGCGGGCAACAGGCTGGGAACAAGCCTCCAGTTCACCAGCAGCGTCAGTCAGGGGAGTCCCAACACCAGATTGCTCGCAGAGCCGGGGCTATCCTGCCCCATCTCCAGTCACACCAGGATCCCAGCCTGCCCCAATGCAGACGACGTTACAGCTGGGCCTGCACAGCCAGACGGGGGCAGTTCTCTTAGGCTGGCGCAGTCCTGTGCCAGCCTCCCTGTGCTCTGCAGTGTCCTGACCCAGGAACACTCGGGACCCCAGCCAGTAACATGCCCTCAGCCTGGGACACTGGGGAGCCACACAAGTGCCGCATTAGATCAGGCTAGTGAGCAGCTGCAGGATGTGGAAAAAAACAGTTACCCAGATTCTCCCGTGTCCTAGAAACTGAGCCTGCCTGGTCCACGTCCCAGATCAGTTCTGCCCTGGAGCTCACACCTAACCCAGTTCTGGCGCTTGCTCACCTGAAACCTGACGCTCAGGGTCTTGTTTAGCTTGGCAAGATTTGCATCCCGGGCATCGATCTCTGCCTGGAGCCTGGATTCCAGGCTCTCCAGCTGGTGCGGATGGTCAGAGCTACGAGAGGAAAAGCCGAACAGAGTCTCTTCAGAGGGCACAAAGCGATGGACTGTGGGCTGCATAGCCGTGCTCTCAGGGCGACCCTGCCTCCCCGGGGAGCCGGGCGCTGCTCTCAGGCCCCAGCGCTCTGGCTGACACTGTCCAGCAGCCTCCGGGCCCAGCTCATGGACCCGCTGCTCCAACCCGCCCCCTGGACTGTACATGAGGGAGCGTAATCAATCAACACCAGCTCTGCATGGCATCTAGGGCCACGAGAAGGGGACCCTCCAGTCCCGTGAGGGGGTGCCAGCTGAGCTGAGAAGGAACCCTCTGCGTATGGAATTGCCACCCAGGGTAATGTTCCGGCTGGAGGCGACAGGGTCAGCTCCCGGAGGTCGCAGTCCTAGAGGTGTTGCTCAGCTGCACGGGGATGGGCAGTGGCCAATGGTGGTGGGGGAGTGACAGGTGGCAGTGGTACTGCCCAGAGCCCGCTGGGCACTCCCATCACGTCTCCTCCGACTCGAGGGCCAGATGCTGGACTCACATTTTCGCCTGCAGCTCCTGAACCTCATGATGTGCCGCCGTCTGCCTCTGGAAGCTCACAGTGACCAGATGAGAGACAGCAGCTTGCAGCTCCAAGACAGTCTCCCGCAGGCTCTCCTCGATCTCTGGGGACAGAGCAGACACCAGCCATTCGCACGGCAGGGGAGCAGTGGCTCACAGTGCGCAGGGCTAGCCCACAATGCCGGGGTTAACGAGAACCCCTCACAACCAGAAAGGAAACAAACCCGTGTGTTATACCGTGTTCAGGCTCCAATTACTCAGCAAGGTCCGGGGCAGCGCCAGGCCAGGAACAGACACCAGATGCTATGCCTGGAACAACAGGCAGCTTTAGCCTGCCTGCAAGCCAAGGCCCCCGGCCCCTTTGCCTCCTGGTGCTGAGCAGTTACAAGAGGGAACCTGTTGCTGAGTCAAACCTGGATGAAGGGAACAGGCCTGGTTCCCTGGGAAAGCCTCGTGTGACCGACCAGTGCCCTTTCCACTGGGGCCCAGCAAGGCCACGTTTATTGGCAAGGGAGAGGGCAGACACCAGGCCGTTACCTGCTGGCATCTGAGGAGTAGCAGGCTGAACCTTGGTGAACGTGGTGGAGCCTTCAGCAGCTTCTTCATCGATGCCTGTAACCAAGCAGGTCAGAGGGGCTTGGTGCTGGGTTATCAACCCAGGTTACCCCTTTCTATGACCCTGACCCACTGCTAGGCCATGGTGCCTGCATATATCCGAGAACTTCCCTTCTCCTCTGGGGAGTCCCTGGGGCCTGGGCCCTGAGAGAGGGGACTGGTGCTGAGGCCCTGTTCGCAGCACCCCCTCACCACGCCCCACGCGGGGGCCCAGGCCACTCCAAGACAGCTGTGGGTCTGTGCTTTCTGGCAGTGACCCCTGCAGTGGGTGATCCTGGCAGCCCTGGGGAGGAACGGCACCAGCCTCGAAGAGCTGAACCATCCTGTCTGCAGGCAGCGTGGGAAGGAGGCCTAACCCCGGACGGGAAACCCTGGGCATCGAGGGGCCCGTTGCCACGGAAACACCGACGCTCCTCGCTGAAGCAATCTGGGTCAGAGGCAGCCCACGAGGCGGCCAAGGGCTGTGGTGTTCTGGGCCTCAATCAGAGTTGGTTTTCTGTGGCAGGTTCATCAGAATTCACCACCACCCCAGCCGAGCCCTAATGTGGCCGGACCCGTCACGGGAAGGGAGAGCAGAGGAGAGCCGAGCCGTAGGATTCAACAGTAAAGCGGGGGGCACTGGGAGCTTGATGGCGCTTTCCCAGACATGGGAGCAGCCGCCGCCGCTGGCTGGGAAGCTGTAACCACCTCCGCCTTCTTCAGTGTCACCAGATTACTTCTGACTCCTGAGCATGCGGCAGAGCAAAGCATTATGGGAAGGTGCCCCCCACTCACTGCAATGGCTGCATCTCCAATACCGAGGGGAGGGTCACTGCATGGCAGGCCTACACAGTGCAGAGGGAGGCCCCCACACTACAGGGGTGGTGGGAGGCTCAGCCCCGGGTTTGGCAGGTGTACAGAGCACTTCACGCCCCTCCTTGTCTGTGACGCACTAGCCCAGCCCCCGCCACACAGGCAGGGTTTCTGGAGCAGCAGACAAGAACCAGAGCCAATAAGCAATTTCTGGCAGCCACATCCTACCTTTTCCTGCCATAGCTTTCAAGACGCTGCCCACGAAGGAGGGGGGCACGCTGCGAGGGGTACACACTCTGCTCCTCGATGCACCATCAGCCACCTTCAATGACAAGAGAAGGTCAGAGTGGCTGCACCACACAGATGCCAAGGCAGCATTACAGACATTGCTCTGCTCCTCCAGGGCAGGCGGGCTGGAGAAACCCATGCTGCAGAGGGTGCTGGGATCGACAGCTAGAGGGCAGTTCCCTGGACTCCTTGGGGCCCGGGCTCCTACCTCTCCTGGCAGAGCAGCTTGGAGAACGTCAGTGAGGTCCAGCAGCCTCTCCTTGGTCTGAGTGAGCTCCAGGGAGGACGTCAGGAGTTTGTCCCTGATGAGCTGCAGGCCCAGGGCTTCTGCCTTGCTGCAGTCGAGCTCCTCGCAGAGGCTGTCCCGCTCCTTCCTGGGGAGGACAGGGGGAGTGAGAGCTCACTCAGTGCTCACCCAGGCCCCATCTTCTCAGGGTGGGGAGGGAGAGACGGGAGGCAGCCTCGTGGCCTGGCTGTGATTGAGCTCCTGGGTTTGGTGGCCAGAGCACAGGGGGACATTTGGAGGTGCCGTTTGAATAAGCAGAGACCAGCTGTGCCCAGCCACAGCACCCACAGGGACTGGGAGGCTCAGGGATGTACTAGGGTGCACTGAGGGGCTCGTTCACTGGTGCCCTTTGCCTCCCAGCTGTGGGTGCCTGTCAGGAGCTGACCAGAGACATGCCAAGCTCCTTGTCCTGGCGCAGGCTTTCCGTTCATTGGCAGACGCCGCAGCGTGCTGGGACAGGAGGCACACGAAGGGCTCAGTGGGGCAGAGCGGAGCTGCGGGCTCACTGGAGGTGCTGGTAGGCATCCTTCAGGTCCTCGTACTGCATGCTGCGCTCCCGCAGGACTGCGAGGGTGGCTCTCAGCTCATTTTCCGTCTCAGTCAGCTGCTCCCGGGACACACGGTTCTCCTGGTCAATGAACTGGGGTGGAGGAAGAGACGCCCGTGAACATTTAGTAGTGAGGAGTGGGAGCTGCTACAGCGTGGGGTCCTCAGCGCATGCAGGCCAGGAACGGCTAAGGAGGGCCATGTTCTCCCCAGCTCCTGGTGTGAAGTTAGCTCAATTCCCACTCTACCTTCCTGCAGGCGCCCAAGCGGAGACTCCTCCCCCACCCCATTCTCACTTGAGGGGCTAGTGAGGCCTGCCCCTGGTATCAGGGGATCTTCCATCTAACAGGCCTCATAGCCCAGCAATAGCTCTGCAGTCCTCCCCGCTTCTCACCAGAGTGCTTGGCAGATCAGAGTCCCATCCCCACACCTCACTTCCCCAGGTCCTCATCTGCCAGCAGACTGCTGGGAAGTACAGGATGGGCCGACTCGCCCTGCACTGGGGTGTGGAATGGCCAAAGCTGCAGCCTCCAGTCCGATTCCCCAGGGGGATCGGAACAGTCAGGCACTCAAGTGCATGGAACGGCCCACCCCAGTCTCACACCCAGGGGTAACTGCACAGTGTGGGAAGAGCTGACCACAGGGATCAAAATACCGAGCACAGGGTCAGCAACAGGCAACTGCTCCCCACGACATTTATCAACTTGCTCGGCCCTTGCAGCTTGTGAAATACCAGACCTTCCAGCGCCCATCTTGCTCTCCACGCTCAGACAGTTCTTACAGGACTTCCGCCAGGGCTCTCTCAAGAACTGCTGGAGCAGGACGTCTGCCCTTTGGAAGTCACCTTGGGATTCCAGCCTCCACAGGCTACAACAGCATCACTCTCTAACTGACGCACTTGGAGTATCAGATGCCAGAAGGGCAGGATGGGCTATCGCAGCCCTCCAGAGTAGCGAGGAGGGCTAGGATCCAAGGCAGAGAGAGTTCCTTTGAGAGATTTAACTGCCAACTGGGCACTGGCCCCTTGGCTAACAGTGGGTTTTATGGCACGGGTCTGGCACCGCATATAGCAAGTCCTGGGCCAGGAGGATTTTCACCTGCTTTTTCTGTGTCCCTCTGTGGCGCTCTGGGGCACGGGAGGGGTTTTGAAAAGGACGTTTGAGCGGCCAGTGGGGCCTGGCAGCTCCAAGCCTACGTGCAGGGAGGAGGTGACGTTAATGCGTCCTGGTCTAGGGTTGAATATCATGGTCTGTGCAGGCTGCCATAGGGGCCAACGGGATAGAGCATGTGCCATTAGCACAGCGAGTGTCCTGTACCCCTAACAGCAGGGTTCGCCCATCCCCCACAGCCTCTACCTCGCGGCACTCGGACATCTCACGCAGCTCCTGGCGCACCCGGTCGTGCTGCTGCTGGAGCAGCTCCTGCTCCCCGGTCAGCCTGAGACAGGAAGGAGGGAAGCACTTAGTGTGCAGCTCGGCCGGCAGCTGCAGGCTCTGCCCAGGAGATCCACTCAGAACAGAAGTGAATTTCGGGGGAGGGGAAGCAGGAGAACCAGGATCGTCCAAGAGCCCCCAATAGGGCATCACACTTTGTTCCTCCTTAGTCAGTCACTAGACTGCACAGCACTCTGGTTCTGTGGCCCCGCCTCTGCCCCCCAGCCTCAGCCCCTGGAGGCTGGAGACTCACCGCGCCATCTCCTGCGACAGGTCTGCATGCTTCTCTCGCAGCTCGTCCCGCTCGCACTGCAGGCTGGCCAGGTCTCTCAACAGCGCGCTTAGATCTAGGGCACGGTGCACAGCACTGAGGTTAGCTGCACAGCTAACAGTGAACGTGCGAAGCTGAGAAGGCAGAGGAGCCCTTGCCTGCCCACCCCCCAGAGCAGGTCTTAAGCAGCAGCCCAGATACTGGGGTATGGCGGGGGGCAGTGGGGGAGGCGCACATCAGTCTTATCCAGCTGTGGGAGCTCTCAGCGAGGTGCCCTCTAGCCAGCGTTAGAGGCTCGGGGAGCTCAGCTCAGTCCTCGGCACAGCAAGACATGGTGTGGGCTGTGTGTGCCCTAGCACGTGAGCAGCACACAGCTAGGTGCGGCTGTGCGAGGCTCTCCCGGTCTCTCACCCCAGGAAGGGCCAGCTGCTGCCACCTCTTGGGCCTTTGCACATCCGTACAAGACAGCCAGAGACCCAGCCTCACATGCAGACATACCTGCTCCCAGCCGGGAGTTTGCCACAGTCAGCTGATCCACCTGGGCTGCAGAACCCTGCAGCTCCACAGTCACTTCCTTCAGCCTCCCGGAAACCACCTCCAGCTCCCTGGAAGCCTGCAACAGACCACAGCACCTGGCTCACTGCTCAATCCTGCCCCTCGGGGGCTGCTCTGGCCCAGCCCAATGGGACCGAGAGCTGGACACTGCTGGCATCCCCATCCCAAATGGGACAAGTGCTCAGGGGTTTCGAATGCCTCCCAAAGATACAGGCGGGGGCAGGCCAGCAGTTCTGCACCAGGCTGCAATGCTGGAAAAGGGGCCATGTTCTGACCCCTGGGATGGCAAACCCCCACCGTGCCCCACTCATCTGCCTCTTGGCATCCTCGGGCCTGCACCAGACATCTGGGGAACAGGCCTCCTTGCAGCTACACTCCAGCCATTGGCTGCTAAGCATGGCACTGCTCACCCAGCCAGCTCGCACCAGGGCCATCCTGGAGGAAGGAGGTGCCGAACTCGCCCTCAGCTCCGCAGCATGTGCTGAGCACCAGCCTAGCACCACCCCCGCCAGGTGCCCCAGGGAGCCCTGACGACCCCACTGCTGAGGGATGGTGCAACCCCAGCACACATTAGCAGCAGGACCCACACGTGGGAGATTTAGCTGTTGATGTGGCGTGGCTGCCAGGCACACCCCGGAGACATCAGCAGCATCCCCAGCACTGCAGAGCTAGCGGTGAGAGCGGGGCTGAAGTCAGCCCTGGCAGGCAGAACCCCGATCACTAGGCCCAGGCTAACCAGTCCTGCCGGCTGCTCTCACTCCTACCCCACTATTGGGGCAGGGCACGCTCTGGGCCCAGCACCACCACAGCCCAGCCCTGCCCGCTGAACAGCATCCCACAGCGGTCTGAGCCTATTACCGCTTCTTTAGCCTCGAGAGCCTCGGCCGCTCGGCTCCGCATCTCATCCCGCTCCGCCAGGCAGCTCTTCAGTTTGGCCGCCACTTTGTCCAGCGAGCTCCGGTTCCGGGAGAGCAGGGCCCTCATCTGGTCTTGCTACAAGAGGAGGAGAGTGCCCCTGAGGACAGCCTGGAGTCCCTGTGGAATCCCAGAGGTTCCAGGCCCAACGCAGGCCTGCCCCACGCTCCTCCCGAGGCGCCGCTCACCCAGCCCATCCATTGGGCACCAAGGCCACCAGGCTGGGCCACCTCCCTGGGGAACCCACCCCACCCAGAGCCTTGGCAACGCATGGTGTGACCAGCTCCACAGGGACAAGTCTCACAAATTAGAGCCATTGCACATCCCAGCCACTGACTGCTCCAACGAACCCGGGGCACGGCGAGCCAGCCCGGCCCTCTCCAGGGGCTCTCAGAGCACGGCCGTCGGAAGAGTCGAAGGCACATTCCGAGGGCTGAAATACGCTGCTAGCACTCAGAGGCTCTGCCACAGAGCGTCGCAGAGCCGGACAATCTCACCTGTTGGTTTAGGGTTCCTCGGTCTTCCTGCAGATTCCGCAGGGAAGTATTTGCAGTGTCCAGGAACGACTGAGTCTCCACAGTCCAGGATCTCTGCAAGACAAGCTGGGTGTTAGCATTGCCGATGCAGGTGCTGGGACACGGGCAGTGGCCAAGAGCCCAAGACCTTCTGGAGAGCTGATGGTGTTGTCAGTCGCCCCCAATGGAAGTGCAGAGGAATCGGTCTTAGGCATCCTCATGCCTTGAGACCAGGTCAAAGTACTAGCAGGGGAAACTCCCAGCATCACTAATGGCAGAGACAGGAGAACGCTGCCCCAAGCTGCAGCATATCGGATTGAATCACAAGTTCAGCAGACCCCAGGCTGAACCGGTGCAGTGGGCAGCACACGAGGTTTCCAGCAAGCTGGCTGAGCCCACAGGTTAAGAGGGCCAAGAGCAGGGCCAGACACCCACACAGAGCCCACTACCCTTCCTTACCTGGTGCTCATGAGCCTCCTCAATAAAGGTGCAGAGCTCCCGCTGGGACTCCAGTCCCTGCTCTAGGGCTCTGATCCGAGCGCTGGCATGGACACGGAAGGCCTCCAGAAGCAGATCGCTCTGTGGGGGTGGGAAGACACATGTATGTGAGGATTTTAACAGTGACCCATCAGCCTAGTGCCACCATTGCCAGGTGCCCCAGGGAGCCCTGACAGCCCCACTGCCGAGGGATGGCACAGCCCCAGCACACATTAGCAGCAGGACCCACACAGGGGAGATTCAGCTGTTGAGGTCACAGAGATGGCACCAGCGCTACACTCAGGCTGCAGGGCAGGGCTCTCCCTCATGCCCCTCTGCTGAAGCACTGGGGAGGCCTCAGCCGATGCCTTAATCCTGCCCCCTTGTATACGCTGGCCCAGGGCACAGCTCCCTACCGACGGTGGGACTGGCTGAGGGAGGCTGCCAGGGCTCCTGCAGAGACAGGCAACCCCCCCATCCACTGGCGTGGCTCCCGCCGAGCTACGAGGCACCCGCCCCCCGGAGACACCAGCAGCATCCCCAGCACTGCAGAGCTAGCGGCGAGAGCCCCGGTGACCAGGCCCAGGCTAACCAGTCCTGCCGGCTGCTCTCACTCCTACCCCACTATTGGGGCAGGGCACGCTCTGGGCCCAGCACCACCACAACCCAGCCCTGCCCGCTCAACAGCATCCCACAGCGGTCTGAGCCTATTACCGCTTCTTTAGCCTCGAGGGCCTCGGCCGCTCGGCTCCGCATCTCATCCCGCTCCGCCAGGCAGCTCTTCAGTTTGGCCGCCACTTTGTCCAGCGAGCTCCGGTTCCGGGAGAGCAGGGCCCTCATCTGGTCTTGCTACAAGAGGAGGAGAGTGCCCCTGAGGACAGCCTGGAGTCCCTGTGGAATCCCAGAGGTTCCAGGCCCAACGCAGGCCTGCCCCACGCTCCTCCCGAGGCGCCGCTCACCCAGCCCATCCATTGGACACCAAGGCCACCAGGCTGGGCCACCTCCCTGGGGAACCCACCCCACCCAGAGCCTTGGCAACGCATGGTGTGACCAGCTCCACAGGGACAAGTCTCACAAATTAGAGCCATTGCACATCCCAGCCACTGACTGCTCCAATGAACCCGGGGCACGGCGAGCCAGCCCAGCCCTCTCCAGGGGCTCTCAGAGCACGGCCGTCGGAAGAGTCGAAGGCACATTCCGAGGGCTGAAATACGCTGCTAGCACTCAGAGGCTCTGCCACAGAGCGTCGCAGAGCCGGACAATCTCACCTGTTGGTTTAGGGTTCCTCGGTCTTCCTGCAGATTCCGCAGGGAAGTATTTGAGGTGTCCAGGAACGACTGAGTCTCCACAGTCCAGGATCTCTGCAAGACAAGAGGAGTGCAAGACAGATGTGGCTTTGGGAACCCTATCGAAAGGCCACCGCTGGGACTTGGGCACCAGCTAAGGGTCCAGGACCGACTGGAGATCTGGTGGTGTAACCAAACTGTCACCAGTGGTAGCAGATGAACCTGTACAAGTGAGGACCCTTGTTAGGCGCCTCCTGCCTTCAGAGACAGGCCAAAATATCTGAATGTGCAGATGAGCAGGTAGACAAGCCATCGGTCCCTAGAGTGGCCATCCGCAGGGGACCCACTGTCCATGGAATCGATCCCTAAAGCAGGGGGCCTGCTTGTTACAACACCTGGGATGGGGACCAGAACGTCCCACCTATGGACTTGCCCTGCCTCCCTGTAGTGGGGGACTCGTTGAGGAGCACAGGGAGGAGTCAGGAGTCCATTTTGCTTAGGCCCCAGAGACGGCCCCACACGTTTGACCAGCTCCAGCTGTTCTCACTGGAAGCCGCTCTTGGACAGCCAGCCCTGGAAGCACCCACCCCCTTGAGGGCACTCTACCCTCCCTGTACACAAACCCCTCCAGGACCTACCATTGCCTCCCTGGCCTGCTCCAGCTCCTCTTTCAGAGTCTGCTCGCCCTCCCGGGTCCGCTGCAGGACCTTGAGTCTCTCTCTGGTTGCCATGTACAAGTCATGATAAAGCTGCTCCTCCTGGAAGATATTCCATCCCCAAGCCATCACTCACAGGGTTCAGAGAATCGTCTCTCACAGGGGTAGGGTGGGCAGGGCTCGAGCCAACTCTGCCAATGCCCTGGGGGCTCAGCAGAGCCGGACAGACTGAACACCTCGTCTTCTTCCCCCAGGGACACGTGCACCAGGCCCAGCCTGAGACGGGCGCCTGGGGCAGCATCTCTGCCCAGCAGGGCTAGATTTAAGCAGTTGTTATGATATTTGCATCACCATTACTTCTAACAGCTGCAAGCTGCCCCCCCCTCCCCCCTCCTCGGTGCTGCCTTTCCCCAGACCCCCCCCTCCCGCCTGCCAAGTGATGCAGCCACACTCTCCCACCCACTGGCTGCAGAAACCCTCGCTTGCAGCTTCCTTCCTTGGAGAGCTGGTGGTCAGTGGTGCAGTCAGGCGAATGTAATCAGGAGGCCAGGAACAGCCAGGACTGCTGCAGCTCTCCAACATGCCAAGAGCCAGCCCAGCCATGCGCATGATTTGATTAGCCAGTGCTGTAGCAACAGGCGACCATGGGACCAGGTTTCATCAGCTTCGAACTCAACGATCCCCATTCGGGCCACATCACTTCCGCTCCACTTACCCTCAATGGGACCTTGTGTACTTCGAGTGGCCTGTTGATCTGGAACATTGGAGTCCATGCACTAGCCGCGGTGCGGGAGTCACAGCAGCACTGTTGCTGCTTACCTCGCAGAGGTTCTGGTCACCCCACAGTACTGCAGAGCCACTAGCTAGCTAAGGGATTTGTATGCCCCCTACCTCTGCATCTGAGCACCACCAAGCCTTTAGCGTGTCCCCATGGCACAGCTAGAAATCAGAGGCACAGCGAGGGTAAGCGACTTGCTCACAGTCGCACAGGAAGTCCGGCAGAGAGGGAATAGAACCTGGGTCTCCCAAGTTCTAGGCTAGCGCCCTTCTGCTCAACTTGCCTGGCACTGCATACGGGGGGCTGCCAAGCACCCCTTTGCCTGACTGCAGTCACGGGCTCCACTATCTAGTGCAATTAACTGGTAGGCAACAGGGGAAGTTTCTGATCTACTCAGCCAGAGGGGAGGCGGGCACAGCTCATGGCCACACCTCCCATCATCCTCTGCTTCGGAGCATCCCACTGCAACCCCAGACACACGTGATCTCATCACTACACTGGGCCCCTCTTACTGCTTTGGGGTGGGTGACGTCTGTCTGCGTGAGCACGTCTCTCTGGTCTGCCGGCCCCAGACGAGGAACTGGCCACTGGTTCTGCTGCCAATCCCGCAGCTGGCATGAGAGGGCTTCAATGATGATAAGCGTGCTCTCCAGCCGCCCCTCCAGCTCCGCCCGGGACAGGGCGCTCAGGTGCTCCCGGGAACAGCTGGTGGGAGAAGATATCTGTGAGGGGCTTCAGGAGCACAGACCCCTGTGAACTACAAAAATGGCTCCTGGCTCAGGAACACCGACTAACCCGAGGGACCTGGGGATGTAAGGATAAGGCCTTTTCCTGTAGCCATATTAGCTAATTGCTGATTCTCTCCTAAGAAGCAGGAGGTTACATCCTCACACTCCATCTAACTTACATTAAAACAAGGCGGCTTGTTAAGCCTGTTAAGAAAGCTCCTGTCCTAATAGCACCCACCATCACCAGATAAAGAAACAGATCTTACAATGGTTAGAGAAAACTTAGTTTGATAAGTGATTTCTTGCCAGGCAGAATGCTAACAGTTGTGGTTGTGAAAAAGATATTGTTTTATCTTTACGGTCAACCCCCTCTTCTCTATTGTTTGTCTGTATGATCTCTGTCTGTTACATAATTAATTTTGCTAGGTGTAAATTAATTAGGGGGGGGGGTTATGATTAGGTTAGAGAATTTTGTTACAATGTTAGGATTGGTTAGTAAAATGATTGGTTAAGGTAGAGCTAAGCAGGACTCAAGTTTCACTATATAAACTGGGGTCCAAGAAGGAGACCAGCAGAGAAGAAGGAGGAAAGACCTGGAAGAAGAAGAACTCACCTCTAAGACACAGCCTAAGATCAAAACTGTTAAGAATCCTCTGCACAACCGTGATATGCAGCAACCAGAATCCAGACGAGACTGACCTTGCCTGGCCAACAGGGAAAGTCCGCCTGCCTGGTCAGGATTGGTGAGCAGAGCACTGTATACTTAGCATGTGTACTCTGCTTGGTAATTGTTAATAAATAGAGGATAAGGGTATTCCTGTGTATGGCTTTCACCTGTAAAAGGTCCTGCAAACCCGCAAAGAGTATGCCGAGCCCTAGGGGTTGGGCACAGGTGGGTGCCCCTAGAGTGTGAGAGCAACAGAATTTTGTGTGGGTAACAGGGACACTTACTGCCAGAGCAGAGAATCCGTTTCTGCAGCACTGTCCTTTGCGCGGGCAGGCCATTCCGCAGAGGTGTTCATGCTCTTCTCCAGCAGCGCTCGGGGAGTCACCCAGGTCCCTGCCGAGCAGGCGGAGACTGGGGTGACACTTGTGCCTGCATCTTGCTGCACTGGCAGCGGCAGGCTTTGCCTCAAGGACTCCATCACAGCAGAGGTGCCCATGTTCTTCTCCAGCCACGCCAGTGGGGTCATCCAGGAGATGGTGCCGGCCATGTTGCGCCCAATCTCATGAGAGGGCTCTGGGGTTGAGTGAGCTGCTGCTCCTCCCTGCAGAGAAGGCTTCTGAGCAGAATTTGAAGCCTCATCCTTCCAGACAGAAGCCTGAAGGGAGCCCTCTTCAGGCACCAGCAAGCTGGGCTGGTCACCACCAAAAGGGAAGGGGCAACTTCCCGACTCTGTCCCCCCTGGGATAGACAGGGCACTGCTATGTCCTGCCGTTTCCTTCTGAGTGGCCTGACTGCTGGGCGGCTGCAGAGAATCAGCCTCAGGAATCACAGCCCAGGTGCCATTCTCCTCGGATGGAGGGGGGCTGCCAAACACCTGTGTCGTTGACACCTGCTCAGGGTCACACCCCTCTGCAGAGCCCGCTAGGAGCAGGCAAGGCCTCTCAGGAGAGCACACAGAAGGGACTAATGAGACCATGGCTACAGCAGCACGGTTCTGCTTCACCTGCACCCCCAGCTCAGCAGCATCTTGGATGGCCCTGGTGTCCGAAGGGTCACTGTCCAGGCAGGACTCATTCTCTGCCATTGTCACATGGGCCGGATCCTCATCCATCCTCACTGTTACTTTAGAAGCCGGAGAGGTCTCAGGTGTACATGGCCGGTCCGCCTCATCCTTCTCCACCTCTCTCTCCAACTGGGAAGTGTCTGCAGCGTCTGTCCTCCTCCCCCCAAAGTTGTCCTGCAGGCTCTCGACCCCCCCCAGCACAAGCTCCTCCCCAGGCTCAGCCCCAGGAAGAGAGCCGGCAGATATGGCACTTTCCCCCAGGCCCATTTGCTGGGGGCTACCAGCCACCTCAGAAGCCTTTGGCGTGGAGCTATTTGGAGCCAGACCCAGCCGTTGCTCCTTTGTATTGGGCCAAGCTTTGTTTTCCTCCACAGTTGTGGGGCTGAACATTGTGTTTGGCAGGGAGTCCACCCAGATTTTTATAGCTGGTGACATCTGTGAGCCAGGCAATGTGCTTTTGATATCCTGCATGGAGGGGAAACATAATGAGGGAAAAAACCACAGAACCCCTGTCCACTGCTGTTCCGCACCTCCGGCACACCTCGACGTCTATCCTGCAAGTCAGGCTTGGACTAGCTTGACCCCAGAAGGCCCCTTTCCCAGCTTCCTTCCTGTCTACAGAAACAGCATAAAGGGAACATGTGTGCAGAGCAGAAGGGAGGGTACGACAGCCCCCACAGCTCTCCCAGGTAGGTGGAGGAACCCCCTTGCCTTCTTCCAAGGCAAGACATCACCCCCATCCCAACTGCAGTCAGGCTATCCCGGCTGTTTCCCTCTCCCACAGCTCCAGTCAGCAGGAGATGGCCCCATGGTGCAGACAGGTTCAGAGAAACAGGCCTGACTCAAGAGAGGGGTCCCTTCACACCAGGGGCCTGCAGCTGTGTGGGGTCTCTGGGGTCAGGCCCGGCTCTTGGCCCCACCGGGCCTGTGTGTAGCTAGGGGGGCTCGGGGCTCCACGCTCCCCCCCCCCCCCCCCCAGCTGTGTGTGGGGCGTCTCTGGGGTCAGGCCCGGCTCTCGGCCCCCCCCGGGGCTGTGGGGGGGGGGGTCTCTGGGGTCAGGCCCGGCTCTCGCCCCCCCCCGGGGCTGTGGGGGGGGGTCTCTGGGGTCAGGCCCGGCTCTTGGCACCCCGGGGCTGTGTGTAGCGAGGGGAGCTCCCCCCCTCAGCCCCCCGAGCTGTGTGTGTGGGGTCTCTAGGGTCAGGCCCAGCTCTCGGCCCCCCGGGGCTGTGTGTAGCGAGGGGGGCTCCCGGCCCTCCCCCCCCAGCTGTGTGTGGGGGGCGGTCTCTGGGGTCAGGCCCGGCTCTCGGCCCCCCCGGGGCTGTGTGGGGGGTCTCTGGGGTCAGGCCCGGCACTCGACCCCCCGGGGCTGTGTGTAGCGAGGGGGGCTCCCCGCCCCTCCCCCCCGGGGCTGTGTGGAGGGGGTCTCTTAGGTCAGGCCCGGCTCTCGGCCCCCCCGGGGCTCTGTGGGGGGGGGTCTCTAGGGTCAGGCCCGGCTCTTGGCCCCCCCAGCTGTGTGTGTGGGGTCTCTGGGGTCAGGCCCGGCTCTCGGCCCCCCGGGGCTGTGTGTAGCGAGGGGGGCTCCCCACCCCCACCCAGCTGTGTGTGTGTGTGGTCTCTGGGGTCAGGCCCAGCTCTCGGCCCCCCCCGGGGCTGTGTGTAGCGAGGGGGGCTCCCCTCCCCTCCCCCCCCGGGGCTGTGTGGAGGGGATCTCTGAGGTCAGGCCCGGCTCTCGGCCCCCCCTGGGGCTGTGTGTGGGGGTCTCTGGGGTCAGGCCCGGCTCTCGGCCCCCCCAGCTGTGTGGGGGGGTCTCTGGGGTCAGGCCCGGCTCTCGGCCCCCCCCGGGGCTGTGGGGGGGGGGGGGTCTCTGGGGTCAGGCCCGGCTCTCGGCCCCCCCCGGGGCTGTGGGGGGGGGGGTCTCTGGGGTCAGGCCCGGCTCTCGGGCCCCCCCGGGGCTGTGGGGGGGTCTCTGGGGTCAGGCCCGGCTCTCGGCCCCCCCCGGAGCTGTGGGGGGGGGGGTCTCTGGGGTCAGGCCCGGCTCTCGGCCCCCCGGGGCTGTGTGTAGCGAGGGGGGGCTCCCCTCCCCTCCCCGCCCCCCCGGGGCTGTGTGGAGGGGATCTCTGAGGTCAGGCCCGGCTCTCGGCCCCCCTGGGGCTGTGTGTGGGGGTCTCTGGGGTCAGGCCCGGCTCTCGGCCCCCCCAGCTGTGTGGGGGGGTCTCTGGGGTCAGGCCCGGCTCTCGGCCCCCCCCGGGGCTGTGGGGGGGGGGGGGTCTCTGGGGTCAGGCCCGGCTCTCGGCCCCCCCCGGGGCTGTGGGGGGGGGGGTCTCTGGGGTCAGGCCCGGCTCTCGGGCCCCCCCGGGGCTGTGGGGGGGTCTCTGGGGTCAGGCCCGGCTCTCGGCCCCCCCCCCGGGGCTGTGGGGGGGGGGGGTCCTCTGGGGTCAGGCCCGGCTCTCGGCCCCCCCGGGGCTGTGGGGGGGTCTCTGGGGTCAGGCCCGGCTCTCGGCCCCCCCGGGGCTGTGGGGGGGGGGGGTCTGTGGGGTCAGGCCCGGCTCTCGGCCCCCCGGGGCTGTGGGGGGGGGGGGTCTCTGGGGTCAGGCCCGGCTCTCGGCCCCCCCGGGGCTGTGGGGGGGGGGGTGGTCTCTGGGGTCAGGCCCGGCTGTCGGCCCCCCCGGGGCTGTGGGGGGGGTGTCTCTGGGGTCAGGCCCGGCTCTCGGCCCCCCCCGGAGCTGTGGGGGGGGGGTCTCTGGGGTCAGGCCCGGCTCTCGGCCCCCCCGGGGCTGTGTGTAGCGAGGGGGGCTCCCCTCCCCTCCCCGCCCCCCCGGGGCTGTGTGGAGGGGATCTCTGAGGTCAGGCCCGGCTCTCGGCCCCCCCTGGGGCTGTGTGTGGGGGTCTCTGGGGTCAGGCCCGGCTCTCGGCCCCCCCAGCTGTGTGGGGGGGTCTCTGGGGTCAGGCCCGGCTCTCGGCCCCCCCCGGGGCTGTGGGGGGGGGGGGTCTCTGGGGTCAGGCCCGGCTCTCGGCCCCCCCGGGGCTGTGGGGGGGGGGTCTCTGGGGTCAGGCCCGGCTCTCGGGCCCCCCCGGGGCTGTGGGGGGGTCTCTGGGGTCAGGCCCGGCTCTCGGCCCCCCCCCCGGGGCTGTGGGGGGGGGGGGGTCCTCTGGGGTCAGGCCCGGCTCTCGGCCCCCCCGGGGCTGTGGGGGGGTCTCTGGGGTCAGGCCCGGCTCTCGGCCCCCCCGGGGCTGTGGGGGGGGGGGGTCTCTGGGGTCAGGCCCGGCTCTCGGCCCCCCCGGGGCTGTGGGGGGGGGTGGTCTCTGGGGTCAGGCCCGGCTGTCGGCCCCCCCCCCGGGGCTGTGGGGGGGGGGGTCTCTGGGGTCAGGCCCGGCTCTCGGCCCCCCCGGGGCTGTGTGTGGGGGGGGGTCTCTGGGGTCAGGTCCGGCTCTCGGCCCCCCCGGGGCTGTGTGTGTGGGGGGGTCTCTGGGGTCAGGTCCGGCTCTCGGCCCCCCCGGGGCTGTGTGTGTGTGGGGGGGTCTCTGGGGTCAGGCCCGGCTCTCGGGGCCCCCCGGGGCTGTGTGTGTGGGGGGGTGTCTGTGGGGTCAGGCCCGGCTCTCGGGGCCCCCCGGGGCTGTGTGGGGGGGGTGTCTGTGGGGTCAGGCCCGGCTCTCGGGGCCCCCCGGGGCTGTGTGGGGGGGGTGTCTCTGGGGTCAGGCCCGGCTGTCGGCCCCCCGGGGCTGTGGGGGGGGGTCTCTGGGGTCAGGCCCGGCTCTCGGCCCCCCCGGGGCTGTGTGGGGTGGTCTCTGGGGTCAGGCCCGGCTGTCGGCCCCCCCGGGGCTGTGTGGGGTGGTCTCTGGGGTCAGGCCCGGCTGTCGGCCCCCCCGGGGCTGTGTGGGGGGGTCTCTGGGGTCAGGCCCGGCTCTCGGCCCCCCCGGGGCTGTGTGGGGGGGTCTCTGGGGTCAGGCCCGGCTCTCGGCCCCCCCGGGGCTGTGTGTGTGTGGGGGGGGGTCTGTGGGGTCAGGCCCGGCTCTCGGCCCCCCCGGGGCTGTGTGGGGGGGTCTCTGGGGTCAGGCCCGGCTCTCGGCCCCCCCGGGGCTGTGTGTGTGTGGGGGGGGGTCTGTGGGGTCAGGCCCGGCTCTCGGCCCCCCCGGGGCTGTGTGTGTGGGGGGGGTTTCTCTGGGGTCAGGCCCGGCTGTCGGCCCCCCGGGGCTGTGTGTGTGTGTGGGGGGGGGTCTGTGGGGTCAGGCCCGGCTCTCGGCCCCCCCGGGGCTGTGTGGGGGGGTCTCTGGGGTCAGGCCCGGCTCTCGGCCCCCCCGGGGCTGTGTGTGTGTGGGGGGGGGTCTCTGGGGTCAGGCCCGGCTCTCGGCCCCCCCGGGGCTGTGTGGGGGGGTCTCTGGGGTCAGGCCCGGCTCTCGGCCCCCCCGGGGCTGTGTGTGTGGGGGGGTCTCTGGGGTCAGGCCCGGCTCTCGGCCCCCCCGGGGCTGTGTGTGGGGGGGTCTGTGGGGTCAGGCCCGGCTCTCAGCCCCCCCCGGGGCTGGGTCCTCTGGGGTTAGGCCCGGCTCTTGGCACCCCGGGGCTGTGTGTAGCGAGGGGAGCTCTCCCCCCCCCCCCCCCTCCGAGCTGTGTGTGTGGGGTCTCTGGGGTCAGGCCCAGCTCTCGGCCCCCCCGGGGCTGTGGGGGGGGGGGTGTCTGTGGGGTCAGGCCCGGCTCTCGGCCTCCCTGGGGCTGTGTGTGGGGGGGTTTCTCTGGGGTCAGGCCCGGCTGTCGGCCCCCCGGGGCTGTGGGGGGGGGGTCTCTGGGGTCAGGCCCGGCTCTCGGCCCCCCCCCGGGGCTGTGTGTGTGTGGGGGGGTCTCTGGGGTCAGGCCCGGCTGTCGGCCCCCCGGGGCTGTGTGTGTGTGTGGGGGGGGGGTCTGTGGGGTCAGGCCCGGCTCTCGGCCCCCCCGGGGCTGTGTGGGGGGGTCTCTGGGGTCAGGCCCGGCTCTCGGCCCCCCGGGGCTGTGTGTGTGTGGGGGGGGGTCTCTGGGGTCAGGCCCGGCTCTCGGCCCCCCCGGGGCTGTGTGGGGGGGTCTCTGGGGTCAGGCCCGGCTCTCGGCCCCCCCGGGGCTGTGTGTGTGGGGGGGTCTCTGGGGTCAGGCCCGGCTCTCGGCCCCCCCGGGGCTGTGTGTGGGGGGGGTCTGTGGGGTCAGGCCCGGCTCTCAGCCCCCCCCGGGGCTGGGTCCTCTGGGGTTAGGCCCGGCTCTTGGCACCCCGGGGCTGTGTGTAGCGAGGGGAGCTCTCCCCCCCCCCCCCCCCTCCGAGCTGTGTGTGTGGGGTCTCTGGGGTCAGGCCCAGCTCTCGGCCCCCCCGGGGCTGGGGGGGGGGGGGTGTCTGTGGGGTCAGGCCCGGCTCTCGGCCTCCCTGGGGCTGTGTGTGGGGGGGTTTCTCTGGGGTCAGGCCCGGCTGTCGGCCCCCCCGGGGCTGTGGGGGGGGGGTCTCTGGGGTCAGGCCCGGCTCTCGGCCCCCCGGGGCTGTGTGTGTGTGGGGGGGTCTCTGGGGTCAGGCCCGGCTCTCGGCCCCCCCGGGGCTGTGTGGGGGGGTCTCTGGGGTCAGGCCCGGCTCTCGGCCCCCCGGGGCTGTGTGTGTGTGTGGGGGGGTCTCTGGGGTGAGGCCCGGCTCTCGGCCCCCCGGGGCTGTGGGGGGGGGGGGGTCTCTGGGGTCAGGCCCGGCTGTCGGCCCCCCCGGGGCTGTGTGTGTGTGTGGGGGGGTCTCTGGGGTCAGGCCCGGCTCTCGGCCCCCCCGGGGCTGTGTGGGGGGGGTCTCTGGGGTCAGGCCCGGCTGTCGGCCCCCCGGGGCTGTGTGTAGCGAGGGGGGCTCCGCGCTCCCCGCCCCCACCTGCAGCTGGAGCCGGTGGAACAGCGGCGTCAGGGAGGAGGATGTCACAGACTCCATCGCGCTTGGCGGGCACTTCTGCGTCCGGGGAGCAGGCGGCTGCCGCAGCGGGAGGTCCTGGAGCGGGGCGCGGCCGGCGGGCTTCTGGGGCTGGGCACAAGAACCGCCGCGTGACTCCCACAGGCCGCCCCGCCCCGCCCCGCCGGGCTCTGCGGGGCCCGGGGCTCGGAGCCCGGCGGGGCTCGCTGCCCCGGGATCCCGCCCCCACCCAGCCAGGCGCGCGGGGACCCGGGGACGCGCTCACCTCGCGCGCAGCCGCGCTCTCCGTGCCGGGCCCGCCGGTCTCCATGGGGACCCGACCTACTCCGCCGCCTCGCGCCGCGGCACCCACCATTTGAACAGAGCGCGCGAATGCCATTGGGTGCGGCCGCCAGTGACGTCATTACGCAAGGGGGCGGGGCGACGCCGTGTCCCACCCACCCCCGCTGCTGACGTCGCCGTGTGGGCGGAGTCCCCCCTATCCCTGCGCCCAGAGACTGGGGCTCCCCCTAGCGGTTTGGCCAGGTTCCCCCCCAGGCCACGCCATGCAGACCACTGGAAATGCCCTTTATTGCTTAGCCACGTGCAGCCGGTTCCCGCACACGGGGGGCCTGCGCCAGGCCGGGGGGCCCACGAGCCCGGCCCGGGTCTAACCTGAGGAAGGGGAGGGCCCACAGCCTGGCCTGGGACTAGGGGGAGCCACTTCGTAGCTCCCGGCCCAGGCAGGAGCCCCTGCTGGTGAGGGGGCCGGGGGCCCTTTGCTGCTCTCCCGGAGACGGCTGGGCCGGCGGGTTGCACACGAGGGGCTTCCTGAGCATACAGAACGGTGCTCCTGCCTGGCCCACGTGGGCCCTGGGCTCTGCCTGCCAACGGTAACGAGATGGAGCCTCGAATGAGTCCAGGGCTCCAGCAGGGCAGAGGAGCGGGTCAGCTCTGCCTCAGCCAGGCCAGGGGCGGCGCAGGGAGGCCGGGAGGTCACAGTCAAAGTCTGCAAAGGCGACGGAGGATTCCAGGGCCGCCTCCTGCGCTTGCCGCGCAGCCACCACGACGTCCACCGGGGTGCTTCTGCAGGAGCTCGGCGTCGAAGGGCAGGCCCCGGAAGAAGAGGTGGCTCTTGAAGTGGTGGAGGTAGCGCAGGCGCCGCAGGGGGTTTCGGCACAGGAGCTGGGGAGGGAGAGCCCGGCAGTGAGAACGGGCTGCATGGATAGGGGACAGACTCAGCCGGGGACGGGACGGGGGAAGGGGCAGCAGGAGTCGGGGGAGCCGAGGGGCAGGAGGGATTGGGAGCAGTTACCTCGCTGAGCAGGAGGGACAGCCCCCAGCTCAGGGAGCCCGGGCTCTCGTAGCTGCAGCAGTTCACGCTCGCCAGCATGGCCAGGTGGTCTCGCTCGGGAGGCACCGGGAACTGGGGGAGACAGGAGCGGCTGTTAGTCCCCCCGAAGGAAGCATCCCAAGGAGCAGCTGGTGCCGCTGCAGCAGGAGCCCAGCCCCAAGGTCCAGGCTGGAGCAGCTTAGTGCACGAGCCAGGCTGCAGCGGGAGCACCACATGGTTGCAGGTACCCATCAGCCACCCCTCTACACCATCTTCCACCCCTCCGCAGGCCAGGGCCCCTCTGGGCTCAAGCCCTTCCCTGATCTAGTGCACAAGAGCCACAATCCAGAGCATGGCCCGGGTGGAGGCTCCGATGCATGGCGCAGGGGATGGGAGGCAGGGAACCCGCCAGCAGAGTCCGGTAGCAGAGTGGAGGCAGCCTTAGGACAAGGAGAAGGGTGGCCGAGTGGCCCATCCAGCTGGGATCTGGGAGAGACAGGGAACCAGGTTTCTCCTCTGCCCCCGGGGCCTCCCACCGGCCAGTGTGGCTCCATGGGATAGTAGGGCTGTGGGCCCAGCCCCTCGCCTCCCAGTGACAGAGAATCTGACCCCTTAGCATCTCTCCGGGCCCCGTCACCTCACCTTCCCAGCAGCCAGGGTAAAGAGCAGGACGCCCAGAGACCACCAGTCAGCAGAATGGCTGTAGGGGCCTCCGCTCAGCACTTCTGGGGCTGTCAATCCCAAGAGAAAGCAGAGTCAGGGTTTGTGCAGTGCCCCGACCCCCAGCCCCATTGCCCAGCGGTGCCCACACCAGCCTCACCCATGTACTGCAGGGTCCCACAGATGGTGTAAGCCCGCTCCCCTCGGCGCAGGTGGCGGGAAAGGCCGAAGTCTGTCAGCTTTAGGTGCCCTGTGCACAGACACACACTGTATCACTGCCCTGCAAGAGCCCTGCCCCCATGGAGCCAGCCCACTGCCCCCAGACTGCCAGCCCGGCATCCCCCGTCCCAAGCCCTGTACACAGACCCTGGCATTCCTCCCCCCCCCCCCCCCACATTCCCCTCAAACGCTGGGAGTGCAGCATTCCCCCCACCCCTCCCAGACGCTGCCAGCCCAGCATCACCCCACCCAGGGAAGAGAGGCCCAGCCCCTGCCCCCGAGGGGGGAAACAGGGGGGGCAGAGGTGCACGTACCACGTTCGTCCAGGAGTATGTTCTCCATCTGAAAGAGAGAGAGCGGTCAGTGGTCACATGACATCCTCGTCCAGGGTGTACTCAGCCCAGTGAGGCCGCCCGGCTAGGACACACCAGGTGGCCTCGCGGGCCTGGAAAGGGCCATATTCCCATCAGGGTGCTCGCAAGGCCCCTCTGCGGCTCACACCGCACACACCAGCCCCTCCTCTGAGCCGCCCAGGGTACACAATGGGCTGGATCAGGCCTCAGCAGCACTCGCCCAAACTAGTGGGGGAAAGGGCAGCAGCCCACTCCCTCCCCTGAGCGGAGCACCTGAATCCAGCCCCCACCCCACCAGACCTGAGTCTGGGGCCTGGGGGGAGGTGAGCCCCTCCAGCTCCCCTGCTCCTGCCAGCCAGCAGTGTCTGAAACCCAGCAGCAGGGCAGCCGCCCGGAGCCTTGCAGGGGACCCATCGCCCCAAGCATGTCACCGACTCGCTCCAGCGAGGGGCAGGACAGGTCAGACCCCCTCCCCCAGGGCACTTGTACCTTCACGTCTCGGTGCACAATGCCCAGGTCGTGGAGATAACCTGGAAGAGGAGAAAGGAGGAGGGTCACCAGAGTCTCACCAAGGGGGGAGGACCAGAGGCCTGACCCAGTACAGGGGAAGCTGTCTGACCAGCAGCTTCTGGCAGGCAGTGGGGAGCTCACATCTGGCCCCTCTGCCCCACACAGAGCCTCCTCCCCAGGGCCCAGAGATCCCAGGGTGCTGGCAGCATCAGCCACACGGCACCAGGGGAACCCATAGGGACTCCCTGCCGCAGCACAGGTTCCTATGCCAGCGCCCCTCAGCAGTCACTCACCCAGCACCAGAGCCAGCTCGGCTGCAAACAGGCGAATGGTGGCTTCCGCAAGGCGCCCCGAGGAGGCCCAGAGCGTGTACAGGTCTCCGGTGCTGCAGTACGTGCACACTGCAGAGGGAGCCAGACAGACATTACAGCTTAGGAGGGCCCAGCTGGGGAGAGCCAGGGCTCCAGGCTAACGCGATCCCCTCTCCCTCCCCACAGATCACAGCTCAGAGACCCTCTCCAGACCCTGCCTCCAAGGGGCCTCGCCTGCTCGGGAGGCAGGGCCGAGAGCGGGCATGGGGCGGGCTGATATTTCCAGTTGGGCTGCATCCCTTTGCTGCCGATCCCTTCATTGCCCGAGGCCAGGGCCAAGAGAACCGGGCCAGCTAGGGTGGCCAGATGTCCCGATTTTATAGGGACAGTCCCGATTTTTGGGTCTTTTTCTTATATTGGCTCCTATTACCCCCCACCCCCGTCCCAATTTTTCACACTTGCTGTCTGGACACCCTAGGGCCAGCCCAGGATAGGGGAGCCAGGCCTGCCAGAGGGCAATGCCTTTATCCTGCTCACATGACCCCGCCATGGGTGGACATGGGGGAGGGAGAGCCGCAAAGCAGCTCCTAATCCACAGGGGATTGCAGGGCAGCTGAGCCAGGCTGCACTCCAGCTGCCGGAGCTCAGAGGGCGGAGAAGAGGTTTGATGTCGGTCAGATGCACAGAGCCGTGTGTACACGCACATGGCGAGGGGAACGTACGCGGGAGGCGGGGGCAGATGGTGACTCACTAATGAAGAGATGCCGCTGTCCCTGCCAGCTGTCCCCTAAGCAGTGAACAAATGGGTGGCTGACCTGCTTCTGGGGACAAAGAAAAACAGGACTCATGAGTATCTGAGCTGGGGATGGGGACACCCAAGGGGAGGAGAAGGGGAGGACGCAGAGAGGAGCAGGAAGGCTCAGGACACCCCTCTTGCCAACGCACCCTAACCCACCCTCCCTGGGATACAGCCCTCCCCCGGGGCAGGCCCCGACCCCCAGGGCATCTCTGGAGAGGGCTCAGGAGAGCCACCCGCACCCAGGTCCCCAATGGGCCTGGAGGCAAGTTGGGTAAGAGGCACATCTGCAAAGCACCAAGGAAGGTACGGTGCTCCTAGGGCACCGAGCTGACATGAGCCGGTACAGCCTGCCGGGACTGTGAGCCAGGTACAGCCTGCCGGGACTGTGAGCCAGGTACAGCCTGCCGGGACTGTGAGCCAGGAAGGCTAGGTGACAGAACGAGCTCAGGGCAGCGTCAGGAGTCTATTCTCTTCCCCAAACCACCCCTCCCGAGGGGATCCCCCTACCCCTCCTATGTGCCCCATGCCCCCAAGGACAGCGGCAGCTACCTGGATGCTGACCTCCTCCTTGCACTGCTTCAGGGTGTCACGCCGCAGCACCTCCACTTTGGGGACCACCTACAAGAGAAGGAGCCATGGCCCCAGTGAGTCAGCACAGGAGAGCGGGGCAGTGCCCTGGGCAAGGGGGGCAGTGTGACGGGCACCCACCTTCACAGCAAAGACCTTCTCCCGCCCGCAGTCCAGCACTTTCAGGACCGTCCCGAAGGAGCCTTTGGCAACAAAGCCCAGAATCTAAAAGGAAGGAACCAGTGAGCGTGGGGTGTGACTGCTCCTGCCAGCAGGGCCAGGCCCCGGCCCCGCCAGAGCAGCACGGGACTCAGCTAGGATAAGCTCCAGGGCAGTGTCTCCTGGCCAGAGCCCTGAAGTGGGCGTGGGGGGACCCATCCCAGCCTCCCGCCCGCCTGGGCTCTAGACGGGCTCCCAAAGGATGGAGGGTGGCAGAACCCCAGCGGCCTTTCCTCTCCCCAGCGTTTCGGTTGTCAGAGAGGGAAGGTGCGAAGTCGCCCAGGGGCCGGGGGACAGACGCTGCCGGAGTCCCAGCTGGAGACTGGCGCTCGCCCCAACACTCCTGCCCTGGGATCAGCCTTGGGCTCCTCCACTCCGGCTTGGGCTCCCGAAGGGCCACCCGAGGCCAGTCCCGGCCAATGGGCCCTGGCTCGTTCCCAGCCGCCCCCCAGGCCGGCAGCCCGGGCATCGCACCTTGAGCTGCTGCTGCCCCAGGGGGGGCCGGATGGGGAACTCCGGCAGGAAGAGCGACACGAACTGCGGGAGCGGCCACCCCGTCGCCAGCTTCTCGCCCAGCCGGGGCAGCTTCTCGCCCGGGCCTCGCTGCTGCTGCTGGGGCCGCCTCCGCGCGGCCAAGCTGCGCTCCAGCCCGGACACCGTCCCCCCGAGGCCAGCCACGAGGCTCTTCCAGCTCCGGACCCAGGAGACCTCGGCTGCGAAGCCAGCGCCCTGCGGAGCCAGCGGCAGTGTGAGCGCCTGGCCCGCTGCAGCCAGCTCTGGGGCGGCGCAGGGCACAGACCCCGCAGCGGTGCGGAACGAGGCACGTGGACTCGCGGCACAGGGGGACCCGGGCGGGCGCCCCAAGCCCCGGGAGCCCCCCGCGCCCCAGCCGCCCCCCCCCCCCGCTACACACCTTGAGGGGCCCCGGCGGGGGCTCGGGCTCGCTGCTGGCAGCTCCCATCGCAGCTCCTTCCTACGCCGCCCGCGGCTCCGGCCCCATCGCGTCCCGGCCGCAGCAGCCGCTGCGCCCGGCCGAGCTAATCCCTCCGGGCCGGTTACATAAACAGGCGGAATCCCGTCCCGCTCCATTGCCGTGCGAGCCCCGCCCACTCATGCATAATGCAACTACTCGGTATCCCCTCATTAATATGCGAGCCCCGCCCACTCATGTATAATGCAACTAGCTCGGTATCCCTTCATTCCCATGTTCTCCCCTCCTTATAGGACACACCCACTAGCTGCTTTATTCAGGACAATTGTCCTAGGCTAGACCCACCTCCTGGATATTAATCAGCATCCAGGGGCCAGGCCAAGCAGGGCCATAAGGGGCGCCAGGGTGATGGGCCCCAGGGCAGCCATGGGCCCTGTTGGCTCTGCCTTTAGCTGCCCCAAGCACCGCAGCCAGCAAGGACGTGGGACGTCGCTCAGGTCAGGCTGTACAGTCGGTTCCATGGTTCAGCCTCCTCCCTCAGCCAGCAGCTGCTGCTCATCTCAGCGAGGGTCTCGGGCCCTGTGGACACACGACCCAGCCAGGGCCCCCGGCACACAGACAATAACCGGCCTCGGGGGCTCAGGCCTTCTCCTGGGCGCCTGCTGGCAGGAAGATACTGGGGGAAGGAGTGCCTCTGACCACCGCCAGAGCTGGGATGGGGTGGGGGGAGCACCGAAAAAGGAGCTGCAGCCTAGTCTGGCACCAGCAAAGTCTGCTCCTGGGCCTCATCTCAGCGTGGGACTTCCCCAGCCAGAACAGCCTTGACAGGCCCAGCGCCGAGCGGGGGGAATGGCCTGGGAAAAGAGCCACCGAGCTCCTGTTTATAAAGCAGCCGGAGCAGAGACAGGTGACAGGGTCAGCGCCACAGCTGGGAGAACGGAGACGTTGGGGTGACGCCAAGGGGTGTTCATGGCACCGCACCCAGGGGGTTCCTCCCCCTAGGCAGTAATCTGGGCTCAGGCTGGATAAACAATCCAGGAAAGTGTGTGTGTGTGGAGGGGAACCGAGCAGCTCAGTCACCTCCAGTGGCACCTGCGCCCCTGCCGCCCCCACGCTGTCCGGGGACCTGGGACTCACACCAAGCAAACCCTTGTACTGCACAGCAGGGCAGCAGCACGGCCCTCCCAGGGGCCCCGAGGAACAGAACAGGCCAGCTGCAGCCTGCACCAGAGAGCGAGGGGAAAACCAGGGTAAAGCGGCTCAATGGGCCGCGAGGCTCCAGTAGCCACCCCGTGCTGGTGGGTCTCTGGGTGGGGAAGCAGGCCCAGGCACTGGCGCATGCTGGTAGGCCGCTGGGCCCTGGCTCCCGCCCTCTCCCTTCTGGGGAACGGATCAGTAACACCAGGACAGACAAGGGTCCAAATTAAAAACTCTTATTTAAATTCTCCGTGCCCACTTCCCAACAGTAACCAGCCTGGAGCAGCCGCGGTGCAGTGCGGGCAGTGCCGCTGGCCCAGTGCCGCCAGCGCAGGACACACAGTGATAACTACAGTGCCCCTCGCCACCCAGGCTCTGTGCAAAGAAAAGCAGCCCCAGCCCTGGGTGCCGCAGCCTGCCCAGCTCCCGCTGCTTGGGAGCCGCTCCACACTGCGTAGCGTCCCCCTACCGCCATGCTGCTCCCTGCCTGCACAGGGGCTCTGCCCGTGCCATCAGTCCATCGAGGTCTTGTGCCACCCCGGGCCCCCGACCTAGACAAAGTCGCTGGCTGTTTGTGCCAGCTCAGGCTTGCAAAGGGGCCATGTGCCCAAGAGGTGGCAGGAGCCGCCCGAGTCCCTTCCCGGCCAGACGGGTGCTGCCCTCATTTGCGCCTGCCAAAGATGGACTTCTTGCTGGGGTTCTTCTCGCCCACACTCAGGCCGATGAGTAGCCGCGCCTTCTCGTCCTCCTCCTGCTGCTGCTGCTGGATGGTCCCGTCCGATTTGCTCTCCAGCTTCCCTCGGGCCTCAGCCCCAGCAGCTGGCTTCAGGCGCAGCTTTTCCTTGATCACCTGCGCAGCGGAGAGAGGGTCAGGAGACAGCAGGGGCGGGGGATGGCCAAGGCTTACCCTGGCTGCCACAGCTCAGCCACAGACCTAACTCGGGCTCATTGCCTGGCACAGCCTGCCCCCGAGGCGGGAACCTGGCAGCAATCTGGGCGAGCAGAGTGAGCCTGGCAGAGACAGCAGTGCCCGTTCCAGCCCAGGCATTTCCAGCAGCCCCAGACAGCTCATCTGCAGCCTGTTGTCTGTAACCAGCATTTACATCAGCTTCTGTACCAAGTGACTGGAGAATAACTAATGTGATGCCAGTTTTTAAAAAGGGCTCCAGAGGCGATCCCAGCAGTGACAGGCCGGTAAGCCTGACTTCAGTACTGGGCAGACTGGTTGAAACTATAGTAAAGAACAAAATTGTCAGACACAGGTGAACATGATTTTTGAGTCGACATGGTTTTTGTAATGGGAAATCACGCCTCACCAATCTACTAGAATTTTTTGAGGGGGTCAACAAGCATGTGGACGAGGGGGATCCAGTGGATATAGTGTACTTAGATTTTCAGAAAACCTTTGACAAGATCCCTCACTAAAGGCTCTTAAGCAAAGTGAGCTGTCACAGGATAAGAGGGAAGGTCCTCTCATGGATTGGTAACTGGTTAAAAGATAGGAAACAAAGGGTAGGTATAAATGGTCAGTTTTCAGAATGGAGAGAGGTAAATGGTGGTGTCCCCTAGGGCTCAGTACTGGGACCAGTCCTATTCAACATATTCATACATGATCTGGAAAAAGGGGTAAACAGTGAGGTGGCAAAATTTGCAGATGATACAAAACTACTCAAGATTGCAGTCTGCCTGGGACTTAACTAAGAGCTACAAAAGGATCTCACAAAACTGGGCGACTGGGCAACCAAATGGCAGATGAAATGCAATACTCATAAATGCAAAGTAATGCACATTGGAAAACATAATCCTAACTATACGTATAAAATGATGGGGTCTAAAATAGCTGTTACCACTCAAGAAAGATCTTGGAGTCACTGTGAATAGTTATCTGAAAACATCCACTCAATGTGCAGCGGCAGTCAAAAAAGCGAACAGAATGTTGGGAATCATTAAGAAAGGGATAGATCGTAAGACAGAAAATATCATATTGCCTCTATATAAATCCATGGTACGCCCACATCTTGAATTCTGCAGGCAGATGTGGTTACCCCATCTCAATTGGAAAAGGTTCAGAAAAGAGCAACAAAAATGATTAGGGGTATGGAACGGCTGCCATATGAGGAGAGATTAATAAGATTGGGACTTTTTATCTTGGAAAAGAGATGACTAAGGGGCGGGGAAATATGATAGAGGTCTATAAAATCATGTTTGGTGTGGAGAAAGTAAATGAAGTGTTGTTATTTCTTCTGTTATGAGAAGGAGTAAAGGGTCACCAAATGAAATTAACAGGCAGCAGGTTTAAAACAAACAAAAGGAACTATTTTTTAACACAAAACGCAGTCAACCTGTGGAACTCCTTGCCAGAGGATGTTGTGAAAGCCAAGACCATAACAGGGTTCAAAAAAGAACTAGAGAAGTTCATGGAGGATAGGTCCATCAATGGCTATTAGCCAGGCTGGGCAGGGATGGCGTCCCTAGGCTCTGTTTGCCAGAAGCTGGAAATGGGTGGCGGGGTGTGGATCAGTGCTGATGATTCCCTGTTCTGTTCATTCCCTCTGGGGCACCTGGCACTGGCCCCTGTCGGTAGACAGGATACTGGGCTAGATGGATCTTTGGTCTGACCCAGTAGGGCCGTTCTTATGTTCTCTGCCCTGCCCAGAGAGAGCCTCACCGTGGGCACAGGCCCAGCACCGCGGGCACAGGCCCAGCACCACGGGCATAGGCCCAGCACCACTCAGGGGGATGGGGAAGATGAGGAGGGAGGGCAGCAAACTGGAACCAGACAGCAGCAAGCATCGGGGCTCCCCAGCATGACTGACGGGAGAGGGGGTATAACTCCATCCCCAGTGCTAACAGCTAAACCCAGAGTGCTCTAAGTGCCTGGGGCAGATCTCCCCCCTGCTCCTTCAGTTCGGGGCTCCCCTGAGCGGGGGGAGGTTCCGGGCCCTTACCTGTGCTACCAAAGCCTTGCGGCTGTCCCGCTTCACTGCCATAGCAAAGTCCAGCCACGTCCAGGTGTTGTTGTGATACTCCAGGCACGGCAGCACCAGGTTCAGGTCACCCCAGTCCACGCTGTTCTTCTCACCCTGCGCCAGACAGCGCGTCAGACCCCGCGGCCAGAGCCAGCCAATCATGGGCCTGCCCCACTGGCCACGTTCCTACAGGCTTGGAGCGAGACACAGCAGCCGGAACCCCTGGGCTCAGGGGAGCGGAGATGGGCGGAGGGGACCCAGGGCAGAAACAGACTCACAGGCCCTCTGCTGAGGGGAGTGTGCTGGGGTGTGTGGCCCAGGATTGGCCTCCTCCCCTCTGCCCCACGGCTCAGGAAGAGTCATGCATCCCAGCCAGCCAGACGGCAGTGACAGTGCATAGGAAGAAGGCAGGGCCCCTGCAGCACCCACGGCCCATGGGGCACAGAGAGGAGAGGCAGAAAGTGAACTTCAGCTCAGCCCAAGCGGGCAAGGGAAAGCCGTGAGAGCAGCCCCTGGGCAGCCCTAGAGATAGGGCCAGTCGAAGGGCAGGGCAGCCCCTCACACACAACCCCTCCACCTACACCCTCCAGGGCTGGCCCCACTCCGTCCCACCCCAGCACATGCCCATGGCTGTCCCCTCCCTCCCCAGCACCCTCAGGGCCAGCCCCGCCCCAGCACACCCCCCTGGCTGTCCCCTCCCTCCCCAGCACCCTCAGGGCCAGCCCCGCCCCAGCACACCCCCCTGGCTGTCCCCTCCCTCCCCAGCACCCTCAGGGCCAGCCCCGCCCCAGCACACCCCCCTGGCTGTCCTCTCCCTCCCCAGCACCCTCAGGGCCAGCCCCGCCCCAGCACACCCCCCTGGCTGTCCCCTCCCTCCCCAGCACCCTCAGGGCCAGCCCCGCCCCAGCACACCCCCTGGCTGTCCCCTCCCTCCCCTGCCCCGGACGCCGGGCTGGAGGCAGGCACTGACCTTGTAGCTGACGCAGAGCGGCACCTGCGGGATCTTGATGTAGATGAAGGAGTTGTTCATCGCCGCGCGCTCTTTCATCTTGTCAATGTCGTCCACGGGGTGCTGGGAGGGATGGAGCCCGATAGAAGCAGCAGAGCAAGAGAAGGGGGAAGAGGGGCACAGCTGGGCATGGCACCAGTGGGAAGGGGGCGTGGCTCATTCGGGAGAGCAGCCAAGGCTCATCTCTCTTCCCTGCCACGTGCCGGGGACCCAGGACGGCACCCCCTGGGCTGCTCAGCGTGCCAGGGGCAGCCCTGCTGACGAGTGTGCGGGTAAGTGGGTGAATCCCTCACAGCCCTGGGGCAGGACGGCCCAGCCCACTGCCCCCAGGCACTGCGGGAGCAATCGCTAGCTCTAGACTGTCTGAGCCCCAAGACGAGCAGAACAGGTCTCCTGGGGAGGCTCTAAAGGAGACTCCCCCCGAAAGGCAGCAGGGTGGGTACCTCGGGGGCTTTCCGGAATGACCTCCTGACCCCTGACGTCCGGTTCAGTCCCTGAGCGACTCCTTTCCCTGGGCCCAGTGAGTCTTCAGCCACAATCAGCTGCCTCGGCTTCACCACGGGCATCCCTGAGAGAAGGGAGCTCTATGGTTACCCAGCCCGACCCACCGCAGCACCCCCGCACCGATCCTTGCAGCCAGCCAGAACCCTGGTAGAACAGAGACACTCCATGGGACAGCACCAGGTCCTTCGGCTAATGACCCTCACTGCTAAAAATGGGCATCGTATTCCCAGTGTGGCTTCCGCTCCCAGCCCCTGGGTCTCGTTCAGCCTTTGTCTGCTGGACTGAGGAGCCCTCTCCGCTCACAGATCTTCCTCCAGGTAGGTATTTACAGACTGTGATCAAGTCACCTCTTCCTCTTCTCTTGGCTAGCTCTGGCCGAGCTTCTCCCCCTTCACCGTACGGCAGCTTTTCCAGACCTGGAATCACTGCAGCTCATTTCTGGCCCGCATTCTTTCTGAAGCGTGGGCCCCAGCACGGAGCACTCCCCCCGTAATGGTCTGCCACGGGCCGGATGCAGTGGGAACCGCTCCATATTCCCGGGAGGATGCAGCCAAGGATTGCATTCGCCCTCTTAGCCAGCCCATCGCTTCAGCCAGTTCCCACCATGACCCCACGTCCCTAGCAGAGTCCCTTTTCCAGAACACAGCGCCCCTGCTGCATTCCTGGCTCCTAGCGGGAGGACCCAGCCTTTGACTGCATTAAAATGCAGATTGGCCAAGGGTGCCCAGCTTCCCGGTGATCCGCATTGCTCTCGAGAACTGCCCTATCCCACCATTATCCACCACCCCACCATTCTGGGCCTCGGCTCCAAACTTTACCCCCAGGGATTTTATGTTTTCTTCCACACCACTGACAAGAGACTGAATAGCGTTGGGTCGAGAATGGATCCAGGGGACCCCACGCGACGAGGAGTCCCCATTTACAATCCCCATTGGGGGTCTCTAGGCAGCCAGCATATACCCCATCACTGCACTGAGTTCAATCGGGGGGTCAGGCTGGCCTGCGCTAGGCCCCTCCCCACAGGGCAGACTCACCCGTCGTCACCAGCTTGGACTTGTCCTCCTCATCGCCCACCTCCTCCTCCTCCACGCTGCGGCCGGGGAAGAAGAAGCCCATCATCCTGTGGAAGAACTGGTGTGTGAGCTGGATGGTCAGGGGCACCACGTTCACCTGCAAGAGGAGCAGTACGTCAGGGGCCAGCGCTGGGCAGCCTAGGGGACCCTGGCCCCATCGCCCAGATAGCCAAGCAGGATGGGAGCGCCTGCCCTGTGGCCTGCAGCACCCCCTACTGGGGATGCAGAGGAGAACTCCAGCCCCAGGCCTGCCTACAGGCCGCTAGGATCCACCGGTAGCCTCACCTCAAAATGCTCCTTGATAGAGATGCCTCCCACTGGCGGACGGACCTTGCTGAATATCCGCAGCGCCAGCTGCCGGCCCGACTGGCAGGAGCTCTGAGGGCGCAGCACCACCTGCAGGGCACAGATGGGAATGCAGAGATGGTGGGGGCCCAGCCAGCCACGGGCCCGGCTGTACCCGGTTACGCCCCCGAAAACCCCACCCACCGGCTGGCTGCTGCCCCTGCCCGGCCAGGGCCCGGGATGGCACTTGCCTTGTAAATGGCGTTGGGCAGGAGGTTGTTCATGGTGACCCAGCCCAGCTCCAGGAGATGCTCTGCCGTGTCGTCCGACTTGTTCACCTGCAAACAGAGCCATCAGCCTACGGACCCCGGCGCACCCCCCTTCCCCTCCTCCGCAAACGGAGCCCGAGCCTACAGCCACAGCGCCCCCCGCTGGGCCCGGTACCTTGCTGTAGAGGAAGCGCTGCAGCTCCAGCTCGGCGATGCCCAGCTGCCCGTCTTCCTCGGTGAGGCGCCAGCGCGCCTGAGCAAAGTAGAACTCGGTCCGCCGGGCCACGCCGACATCCTCCAGCTGTTTGCGCAGCTCCATCTTGTTTGCCCGCTGCAGCTGGAAGTCTTTAAAACACCTGCCCAAGCAGGCAAGGGAAAACCGTGACAGCAGCCCCGGGCCTGGGGCCAGTGGAAGGGCCAGGCAGCCCCCCGGAGCAGCATGGGGGAGAGGAGGCCGAGGATCCCCAGGGAAGCAGAGTGGGGATGCCGTGGTGGCTTTGGGACTGGGCAGCCCCAGGGCTAGGGCCAATTGAAGGGCAGGGCAGCCCCCTGGATCAGCATGGGGGAGAGTGGGGGTGCCATGGTGGCTTTGGGACTGGGCAGCCCCAGGGCTAGGGCCAATTGAAGGGCAGGGCAGCCCCCTGGAGCAGCATGGGGGAGAGTGGGGGTGCCATGGTGGCTTTGGGACTGGGCAGCCCCAGGGCTAGGGCCAATTGAAGGGCAGGGCAGCCCCCTGGAGCAGCATGGGGGAGAGTGGGGGTGCCATGGTGGCTTTGGGACTGGGCAACCCAGGGGGGCAGCAGGGCTCAGGCAATGGCTGGCGGGGGGCTGGTACCTGATGAGAATGTTCAACTCCTCACTCTCCAGCTGCAGATCAGCCTTCTCCTGGCTCAGCTGCAACTGCAGCTTCTGGTTCAGCTCGAGCAGGTTCTCGTTCTTCCCATCGTCCTGCAGGGACTGAAGAGCCGGCCCCAGTCAGCACCTCCCCGGCCCGAGCCAGGGACTCGCCGTCCGCACGCCGAGCCAGCCCCTCACCTTCATGATGGAGTACATCTGCTTCTCCAGCTGGCGGATCTGGGCCACGTGCTGCCTCACCGCCTCCTGCAGGTGCAGGATGCTGCTGCGCTGCTCCTCGGGGTTGCTGGAGATCTCCAGCTGGAACCGCACCCTCTGCTTCTTCTCGCTGTGCTCCTGAGGCCGGGGAGAGACAGGAGAGGTGAGGGGCTCTGGGGAGCCGGCGCCGCCCGCGCACCGCTCGGGCCCAGGGGTACCTTGCGCTTGGGCTCCACGTGCAGCAGCAGGTTGTTGACGATGTCCAGGATCATGGCGTATTGCGCCGGGTTGGTGGAGATCTCCAGGTCGTGGTGGATCAGCGTGAAAGTGTCAACGGCTCCTGGGAAGAGAGAGGGGAGAGGAGCAGGTGTTGGGGCAGCGCCGGGGACAGCCGGGGAGTGCTAGGAGAGCGCCTGGGGGGCTAACACAAACAAGGGCCAGGGCTGGGGAGACCAAGTCCGCCCCGCCCCCCAGGCAATGAACGCTGCACTGGCCCCCGCAGGCACAGACAAACCCCGTCTCTCCAGCCCACAATGCTCTGCCCCCGTGTGCCGGGCTTTGCTGGAGCGGGGCATGAATTGGGCCCTTGGCTGTGAATCCCGTTCCCCAGCCTCCGAGCACAGGGCAGGACGAACCAGAGATCAGCGCCAAGAAGGGAAAGCAGAGACCACGCCCGGGGCCCCACTGAACGGAGCCAAGGGAGGTGCAGCCCCTACTAAGGGTAACACGAGAATTCGGCATGCCGTGGCCTGTGGTCGGGGGCTGCCCCCCCAGAGGAGAGCAGAGTGACCCAGCCGGGCGCAGGGCCGCACCCTCCTGTTTCTTCAGCAGGTCCTCCTTCTCCTGGTGGGCTGGGGTGTCGGGAGGCTTGATCTGCGTGGCCAGCTCTGGGTCAATGTCGTGGCTGTAGCTGATGTAGTACATGCGACAGCTGCACCGGGAGATGATCCTCTGCACCTGCTGGCTCTGCTGGGCTTCCGAGGGGTGATTCCAGTCTGGGGGCCAAACACGGCAGCTGTCAGGGCCCCGATTCTCAGACACTTTGATGCATCGGGGTGCAGGGGCGGGGCGGGGACAGAACCTCTGGGATCTCACGGGGGGCGGGAAGGGGATGCACGTAAGTCCTCTGGAGAGTCACCCCAGAACGCTTCCTTGGGCAGGGACCCCCAGCCCATTCCCGCGTGGGGCTCCGCAGGAGGGGGACAGAGCTCTCAGCTGGGCTGGCTCCGCTTGTCCCTCGCGTGATGCACAAGGACCGAGGGGAAAGAGAGGGCCCATAACCCCCGGGTGCTGGGGCCCGAGGCACACAGGGCAATACGTGCTGACCTGTGGTGGTGCTGACCATGCCGCCCACGGCCTGCCCACTCTCCATCAGCTCCTGCACCGAGTCCAGGCTCCTCTGCCGATGCTCCTCGATGTTCTTCACCTGGGGCAGGACGACACTGGTGACTCCCCAGGCTGCGGGGCTTGGCACCCTCTCCCCCAGCTGCCTGGCCCTGGGATCCTGCCCTGCCATGGGGCTCCAGGGCTGCCTTCACTCAGGCCTCTGCCTCTCAGCACGTGGGGCCATGGCTGTGATAAAACCCCCTTCCGCATGGGAACTAAAGAGCCCCGGGCCCCATCCCCTGGCCAAGCAGCCAGCCGACAGCAACCAACCTCCAGCCACAGCTGCCCGTCCTCCCTCTCGGCGGGGCTGCTCTCGGTGGTGGCGAAGTACTGCATGCCGTCCAGCAGACAGGTCCAGGAGGTCTTCTGCTTCAGGGTGTCTCCGTACCAGGCGGGGTGGTGCAGGCACTGCAGCAGCTGGGCCTTGGCGGCAGACACAATCACACAGCCCTCCGTTTCCGCGCCACGCAGCACCATCTGCGGGAGAACAGGCCCAAAGTGACCCCGCCCATGCCAGGACGGGGCAGCCGAGCCGGGACAGAGACCAGAGCCAGGAGGGCTGCAGCGTCTGCCCCAGCGGCAGGGCCAGGGAAAGACAGACACAGCTCAGGCACCCCCTCTCCCAGCAGGGAGCGGGGCAGGAGCTCTAGCTGGCCCCAGGTACCTGGCAATTGATCAGCTCCACGAGGCAGTTGCGGGTGAAGATGTCGTCGGTCTGGCAGGCGGCAATCCCGCACAGCTGCTCGCTGGCCCCCGACTCCTCCTCCGTGAAGACCACAAACTTATCTGTCTCCTCAATGAGCTTCTGCAGCATGTAGGCCCCTGGGAGCAGATGGGGGGGGTCAGCCCATAGCCAGCTGGGCGTGACAGGGCTGAGGAGGGTTGGTACCGAGGGGGGAGGCCCCGGGGAGCAGATGGGGGGGGTCAGAGGGACCCAGTCCTTAGCCAGTTGGGCGTGACAGGGCTGAGGAGGGTCGGTACCGCGGGGGGAGGCCCTGGGGAGCAGACGGGGGCGGGGGGGTCAGCCCATAGCCAGCTAGGCGTGACAGGGCTGAGGAGGGTCGGTACCGAGGGGGGAGGCCCCAGGGAGCAGACGGGGGACGGGGGGTGTCAGAGGGAGCCAGTCCTTGGCCAGATGGCCCTGACAGGGCTGAGGAGGCTCGGTACCGATGGGGGAGGCCCCAGGGAGCAGACGGGGGTCAGAGCCGGGGCAGAGGGAGCCAGTCCTTGGCCAGATGGCCCTGACAGGGCTGAGGAGGGTCGGTACTGAGGGGGGAGGCCCCAGGGAGCAGACGGGGGGGGGGGGGGGGGGTCAGAGGGAGCCAGTCCTTGGCCAGATGGCCCTGACAGGGCTGAGGAGGGTCGGTACCGAGGCGGGACATGCCTGGAACGAGCTGTGCAGATCTGGGGAGGGGGCTGTGTGCTGAGCGGGATCCCGAGGGCCCCACCCAGGCGGCTGGGCACTCACCCCCCGAGGAGCCCCGCTCGCTGGTGGTGCCAGTCACCCTCTGCGGGGGAAGGGCTGCGGATAGCGGGCGCCGTTTCAGCTTCTTGGCTTGCAGCTGGGTGTCGATCTTTAACCCCTTCAGCGCCTCAGTGGACAGGTTCCGCTTGAGCACGGCCGCCTTCTTGTAGCCGTCGTAGAGGCCGAAGGCAATGTCCCGGTTGGTGGTGGTCCAGGACGCCCGCAGGTCCACCAGCTGCAGCTGGTGTGTGTGGAAGGCGCTGGCCCCATCCCGCATGGTCAGCTCCTGCAGCCGAACCGGGGTCAGACAATGGCCAGGGCAGAGCGACTCCCCGCTCACTCCCGCCCAGCAGCAGGGAGGCCCCGTGGCCAGTGGGTAGCACCCTGGGCTGGGGCCACCCGGGCGCCATTCCCAGCAGGGTGGCCTTGGTCATGTCACTTTCCCTCTGGGCCCGTGCTGAGCTCTTAGAGAGGCTGGTCAGTGGCACCCAAGGCTGCTGGGTCTGGGGCCCTGCTCAGTTTCTCCAGTGCCCCGAGTGCTCCCCACCCAGGGCTCACCCTGCGGACAGCCAGAGGCTCGTGCCCCTGCAGAGACCACCCACCCCTGGGCCTGTTCCCGGCCGGCGGGTACCTCTTCGGCCGTGCGGCTGCTGTGCCGCTGGTAGGTGAGAGAGGACAGGCTCAGCAGGTGAGTTTTCTTCACCAGCGAGCCGAGCTGGTGGTCAGCGCTCTCGTCGCAGGTCGACGCCATCAGGTGCACGGTGACGAAGCTCAGGTCGCTCACCATCTGCGTGACGCTCCACTCCGAGATGAGGCGCCGCATCACCGTGCCAGCTGGGGGCAGGGGAGAGCCATGAGCGAGGGGACCCTGCCCCCTGCCCCCCGCCCCACCCCGCCCGGGCAGGGCCCCCAGCCTCACCTTGGGGAATGAGCCGCTGAGTCCCTCGCGTGAATATGTGACCCTGGCCGCACTCCAACTGGATCCCTCGCTGCTGGGCGAAGGAGGCCCAGTAATGCACCTAGGGCAAGCACACACAGGGCGCTGAGCTGGGGGGGGACGCAGGAGAGCAGCCGCTGGGGGGGGAGACAGCCGAGGGACCTCGCCACACTGAGCTGGGGGGGGGACGCAGGAGAGCAGCCGCTGGGGGGGAGATAGCCGAGGCACCATGCCACGCTGAGCTGGGGGGGCGGGACAACAGCCAATGGGGTGGGGGGAGGACAGCCGACGGACTGCGCCACAGAGCTGGGGGGGCGGGACGGGGACGCAAGAGAACAGCCAATGGGATGGGGGGAGGACAGCCGACGGACCTCGCCACACTGAGCTGGGGGGGACGCAGGAGAACAGCTGCTGGGGGGGAGACAGCCGAGGGACCTCGCCACACTGAGCTGGGGCGGGGACACAGGAGAGCAGCCGATGGGGGTGAGACAGCCGAGGCACCATGCCACACTGAGCTGGGGGGGCGGGATGGGGATGCAGGAGAACAGCCAATGGGGTGGGGGGAGGACAGCCGACGGACTGCGCCACACTGAGCTGGGGGGGCGGGACGGGGATGCAGGAGAGCAGCCAATGGGGTGGGGGGAGGACAGCCGACGGACTGCGCCACACTGAGCTGGGGGGGACGCAGGAGAGCAGCCAATGGGGTGGGGGGAGGACAGCCGAGGGACTGCGCCACACTGAGCTGGGGGGGACGCAGGAGAACAGCCGATGGGGGGGGGGACAGCCGAGGGACTACGCCACACTGAGCTGGGGGGGACGCAGGAGAACAGCCGATGGGGGGGGAGACAGCCGAGGGACTACGCCACACTGAGCTGGGGGGGACGCAGGAGAGCAGCCAATGGGGTGGGGGGAGGACAGCCGACGGACTGCGCCACACTGAGCTGGGGGGACGCAGGAGACCAGCCGATGGGGGGGGACAGCCGAGGGACCACACCCTGCCCGGCGCAGGGGCCCGGCCTCACCTGCAGCTGGGGGAAGAGCGCCGTGTAGGAGAGCTGCTTGTAGTGCTGCCCCAGCTTCTTCTTGCTGGGCTTCATGTTGCTGAAGAGCTTCCCGCGGCAGATGGGGCGCGTCACGCTGCTCCAGGTGGCCCAGAAGTTCTGCATCCAGCGCAGAGTGCTGCTGTAGAGCAGGATCCGGGGCTGGCACAGCTCTGAGAGCAACACACGGCAGCATGTGCACAGGGCCCTCCTACAGCCGCGGCCCGGCCCCCCCAGACCTCTCCCTCGCCAGGAGCCCTCCCCCCGGGACGGCAGAGCCCCGAGCACTGGCCAAGGCAGGCAGCGGGGCAGGGATAACAGGGATCTCCAGTGACCCCCCCACCTCCCAAACCCAGCCAGCAGCCAGCAGCAGGAACGGGGCCGCGCCGGGTCCCGGTGGCTCTGGGGTGCCCTTGGGGGCAGCGCTCACCCCCGCCCGGCCGGGTCAGGTCCATCCGGACGGAGAGGTTGAGGTTCTCGGAGCGGAAGGCCCGGTACGAGTCATGGTGCTGCCCCACAGGCACCTCGGGCAGGAACTCCGGGGCGCGCAGCACCACGCTGTGATGGTCCTGGGGGTTCCCGTGGCAAAGCCACTGCAAGTCCAGGGTCATGCAGAGCTCCGGCAGGTGCAGGAAGCAGCAGTCGTCGTACCTGCTCGGGGAGAACGTGCTGGGTTGCTCTCCGAGGGGCACAGCCCCCGCCCCCCACCCTCCACCCCCCGGGCCGACACTCACTTGGAGGCTGTGCGGACGTTGATGTCCAAGTCTCCCTTGAAGATGAACTGGCCAGGGCTCCAGAGGAAGGCCAGGTGGCTCCATTCCCAGTGCATGTTCTCGGTGGTGTTGTACGGATCCTGCAAGAGACAGGCTGAGTGTGAGGCCATCGGGCCGTGGGGGCCCAGAGCAGCCCCTCAGAGAGCTGGGCGCCCCCCCGCCAGTCTCACCTCGGTGGCCAGCTGGTGCAGGTTGGCCTGCTCGATGTCCAGGTGCCAATCCCCGTGGAAGAGCAGGCGGCTTTTATCCCACCAGGGCAGGGAGGGGCTGGGATCCTCTGAGGCCTTGGTGAGGAGATCCACAGACTGGCCAATCAGGGTCCAGGCCGGATCCCAGCATGGCCCCCAAACGATGGTGTACTGCAAAATTTCCGCTGGGGACACAGACAGCGGCTCAGGGCAGCTCCTGGTCCCTGCCCCAACCAGATACAGCCTGGCCCAAAGTTACCCCCCGCCCCACGGTGCTGCCCCAGGACCCCCAGAGCTACCCAGCGCAATCTGTGGTTCTTCTCCAGCACTGCTCCACTCCAGCATCCTGACCCCAGGGGGCAGGATCCCAAACCCCAGGCACTGTCCCATCCGTGGGGGAGGGAGGGGGAACCTGGGCCCATCTCCAATCCTCCCCCCACTCAGCTCAGACGGAACAAGCCTGCTTCGCACCGACCAGCCTCAAGGAGGGCCCCCCTCCCCTTCCCGGCGTCTTAAGCCTGCCCCAAGCTCACGACCCAGAGTGCCAGGGATACCACCCCCAAATCAGTGTGACCCTGGCAGGAGAGCGGTGCTCCTCCAGTCCCAACTGGAGCCCACATGGCCACCCAGCCCAGGCTCCTTCAGAAGAGCCGGAAGGAGCCCCAGTCAGACCCCAGCCTCGTGCCCGCCGGCAGGATCGGGCCCCCAGAGCCCACTCACAGTGGAAGTCGTGGTAGAACTTCAAGGGAGGCATGTTCCTCTCCACAGCAGCATCCCCCCACGGCGCTCCTAGCTTCAGCAGCTGGCGGCGGCGAGAGCAGGCCTGGCCGCTCTGCTCCGTCCCGATCAGCCGCCCCGAGAGCTGCCAGTCCCGGATCTCAAACAGGTAGCGTGGGTAGTCCCGGATCCGCACTGCGGGGCAGAGCCAGAGACCGCACTGACTGCCGGAGCCGGGCCGGAGGGGAGCCTGCGGTAGACTCATCCCTGGGGGCTGGGGAGGGGCCATGCATTCAGTGGTCTCTTCACTCTCCCCAGCCTCTGGGCCAGGGGCCGGGCAGGCGACACCCCCCGCTAGATCAGAGGGACCCTATGTGGGGGAACCACAGTGCTTCCCACTGCAGCTGGCCTAGGTGCCCGTCCTGCCCCCAGCGCCACTTTCATGCCAGGGAACCAGAGCCCGGAGCGGGCGGGGGAGCCCCACAGACACACTCACCGAAGAAGGTCTTGACGCTGCCCTGCAGCATGCGGCACCACTGGGTGACCAGCTCCAGCCCCTCGGGTGGGAAGGGGCTGACGCTGTCCAGGTCCCTCAGCTGCTCCAGCACGCGCTCCACGCCGTGGAAGGACTCGTCCGCCAGGGCCACCAGCTCCAGGCTGGAGAGGGTCCAGGTGAGCAGAGCCTTCCGCATCGGCATGTTGGCGTAGAGGCGCCGGGAGCGCTGGATGTAGATCTCAATGTTCTTCCTCTCCAGCGAGGCGTAGAGCTCCTCGATCTTGCGGGCGGGCAGCAGCTCACCATGCTGCTTGCGCAGAGCCGCCACCTTGGCGTCCAGCAGCTGCAGCCGCTTGGCGCTCTCCTTGCTCTCGTCCTTCATCAGCTCGTAGTTGTCGCGCAGCTTCACCTCAAAGACGTCGTCCAGGAAGACCCAGGAGAAGTGCTGCACCTTGAGCAGGAGGTCCGGGGGCAGGGCCGGGCTGGGGGGGCGGCCCCGCCGGTGCAGGCTCTTCAGCCACTTCTGCACGCCCACGGCCTCGTCCAGCGTGCGGGAGACGTCGTACTGGTAGGGGAGCTCGAGGACGATGCTGGCAAAGGAGAAGGCCCAGACCCGGTTGCGCAGGGTGCGCAGGGTGGGGAAGGGGCTGCGATGCAGGATCATCTCCTCCAGCTCCGGCAGCAGCTGCACCTCCACCTCCTTGAAGCTGAAGATGCTGTGCTGGTCGAAGCCGGCAGCCAGTTCAGGGCAGTAGGCGTGGAGGGCACTGCCGTGCCGGCTCACCGAGACCCGCTCCGCCACCAGGCTGATGTAGCTGGCCTCCGAGACGAAGGCCGTGACCTTGGCGGAGCTCATCTCCAGCGTCAGGTTGAGGACTCTCTTTGGGGGGCCCTGGGCTGGGCTGGGGGGCTCAGCAGCCTGGCGCTCCGGGGGGAGGGAAGGAGGGCTCCTTTGGCCCAGGGTGCTCTGCAGCATTTCGCGGCACTGGAGCGTGGCTAGGACGTGCTCATACAGATACATGTGGTCGGGTGGGCTCCACTGCAGGGCCAGGCCCTCGCCACACTGGACCTAGGGTACAGAAAGGGGCAAGCGGGCCTGGGTCTCTGCTCTGCTAGCAGCCCTTAGCACGCCCCAGGGCCGAGAGCCCCCGCTGCTCTGCCGGCCACCTTGCTCCTGACCCCCCCGAACTCCCTCCCAGTGCCCCCCCCCCCACTCCAGCCCTGCTAAGTGCTGCAGCAGAGGCCTCCGGCCACGAGGCAGGGTGTGACATGGAGGGACACGGCCTAGGCCGAGAGCCCATCGCTCGCCCTCACCTGATGGCCCCACTGAGTCCCAGTCCGAGTGGGAATACCAGCAGGTGCCCTGACCTGCTGGGTCACTTGGCCACCTCGGACTCAGCCCACGGGCACATCCTTTGCCTGGCACAGCCATCCCAGAGCGCACGCTGCCAGCACAGCGGGCCCAGCACCTACCTCCAGGGAGTGGATGCTACTGTGGTAGGTGAAGGAGAGCATGGAGAGGCTGAGGATGGGGCAACGGATGGCTGGGGCTTTGCAGCAGGGCTGCATCTTCTCGGAAATGCTCTTCACCAAGGCCAGCGCCATGCCCTGGACGCTAACCGTGCAGCTCTCGGCACTGCCCAGGGCAGTCAGCGTGTCCAGCCTCACCGTCGAGGCACCTGGCAGAGACAGGAGGTTACCTCTGGGGGCAGGACAGGGCAAGCCCTCGCAGCCCCCAGCACGGGACCAGCACACCCGCCCCTGCAGCAAAGGGCTGCTCACATCCCAGGAGCCAGCACAGTCCGGGGGGCAGGAGGCCCCGGGAGGGGCAGGTGCAGGGATGTGGCAGGCAGCGCGGGAGGCTGAGAGCCCGGCCGTGTTTCAGGATCTCCGGGAAGGAAGGAGCAGTTTGTGGGTTTGTCCTTCAGCTACTGCCTCTGGCTGGCTGGCGCAGGTCGTGCGGGACGGCTGCCCGCCCATGGTGCTGCCCCCTGCCCAGCAGCCCCACTGGTCACTTACCCACCAGGCTGCACAGTGTGAACAGGTTCACATCCTCCACCTTCAGGTCCACCTTCCAGAGCAGGCCTGCCGACTCCCCCGGGGCGGGGGCTGGCTCCGCTGGAGGCTCTGCCCGGCTGGCCCCTGGGTGCAGCAGGGACAGGACCCTGGAGAGGCACTTGGTGCAGGTGTCCGACGACTCCACCTGCAGCCCCTGGATGGTGCAGTCCAGGAAGAGCGTGTCCGCCTGGGCGCTGGACATGCCCAGGGGCTGGTTGTAGCTGCCCTGCAGGGGGCACAGTCCAGTCACTGGCTGGCAGCTCAGAAGCTGCCCCCTTCTCACTCCCAGCCCAGCCCAGGCAGAGCCCCTCCCCACTGCCACCCCCGCTGCCTCACCAGGGAGCGGTGCCCACACCGGCTGGGCAGGGGGCAGAGCTGGTCCCCCCACCCCCGCTGCCTCGCCAGGGAGCCGTGCCCAGGCCGGCTGGGCTGGGGGCAGAGCTGGTCCCCCACCCCCGCTGCCTCGCCAGGGAGCCGTGCCCAGGCCGGCTGGGCAGGGGGCAGAGCTGGTCCCCCACCCCCGCTGCCTCGCCAGGGAGCGGTACCCACACCGGCTGGGCAGGGGGCAGAGCTGGTCCCCCCACCCCCGCTGCCTCGCCAGGGAGCCGTGCCCACACCGGCTGGGCAGGGGGCAGAGCTGGTCCCCCCACCCCCGCTGCCTCGCCAGGGAGCCGTGCCCAGGCCGGCTGGGCAGGGGGCAGAGCTGGTCCCCCAACCCCCGCTGCCTCGCCAGGGAGCCGTGCCCAGGCCGGCTGGGCAGGGGGCAGAGCTGGTCCCCCCACCCCCGCTGCCTCGCCAGGGAGCGGTACCCACACCGGCTGGGCAGGGGGCAGAGCTGGTCCCCCCACCCCCGCTGCCTCGCCAGGGAGCCGTGCCCACACCGGCTGGGCAGGGGGCAGAGCTGGTCCCCCCACCCCCGCTGCCTCGCCAGGGAGCCGTGCCCAGGCCGGCTGGGCAGGGGGCAGAGCTGGTCCCCCCACCCCCGCTGCCTCGCCAGGGAGCCGTGCCCCAGGCCGGCTGGGCAGGGGGCAGAGCTGGTCCCCCCACCCCCGCTGCCTCGCCAGGGAGCCGTGCCCAGGCCGGCTGGGCAGGGGGCAGAGCTGATCCTCCCCACCCCCGCTCTGGCGGGCCGCCCCTCTCACCTGCAAGTTGAAGGAGTCAAGGATGAGGGCCTCTCCCCACACGTGCATGTGGGGCGGGTGCAGGGCCCTCTGGATGTGCGAGTCGTTCCCCACGCGCCAGCACAGGTGGTCGATGGCCAGCACCCCGCGCTGGTGCACGCTCTGGGGGCGCAGGTGTTGGTAGTCTGAGGGCACAGAGCAGGAGGGGAGCGTGGGCGGGGGGCTCTCCTGACACACACCCCCCAGCCGTGTGCGAGGCAGGGGCCAGCGTGCTTCCCTGGGGCTGGGGACCACGCTGCTACCTCACTCCCCGAAACAATCCTGACCTGGGCCCAGGAGCTGAGGAACCGCTGCACAGCTGTGCCCATCCAGGGCCCCCCGGCAGGCCGGAGCCCCCATTCCCATCACCTCCTGTCCCTCCACGCCATGCCGGAGGGACCGAGCCCAGACCCGCCTCTCCTCCGCCAGCTGCACAGCTGTGCCCATCCAGGGCCCCCCGGCAGGCCGGAGCCCCCATTCCCATCACCTCCTGTCCCTCCACGCCATGCCGGAGGGACCGAGCCCAGACCCGCCTCTCCTCCGCCAGCTGCACAGCTGTGCCCATCCAGGGCCCCCCGGCAGGCCGGAGCCCCCATTCCCATCACCTCCTGTCCCTCCACGCCATGCCGGAGGGCCCCAGCCCAGACCCGCCTCTCCTCCGCCAGCTGCAGCTGCTGGCACGGCCCTGGAAGCCACAGAGCCCTTGCCAAAGCAGAGGAGGGGCCCCATGGGCACGGCAGCAGCCAGAGCCCGGGCCGTGCTCTGCCCAGGCTGGGAGGGCATCCGCCCGGCCACGCCGCGGGCTCCTACCTGCAGAGACGGCGTTGAAGCCCAGGGCGAAGGGCGGCGTGTCCCCCAGCTGCACGGAGATGCTGACGTTGGACAGGGAGGCAGAGAGGATGATGGGAGCCAAGATCTGGGGGCAGCTCCTGCCAGAGGGTGAGGAGGGCCATGGCATTAGTGAGCCCGAGAACAGGCCCTGGAGGGAGCTCCCGTCCCAGGGCCGCAGCAGCCACACACCCCAGCCCCAAAGGCTGCTTCTCGCCTGCGGGGAGGCCCCGCCGTGCAGCTCCCGCTGAGTGGAGGGAGCCAGGCGGGGCTCTGGGCCAGAACGCTCCATGGGGCAGGTATTGCGCTGCACGCAGCACCCCTGGGGCCTGCCCGGGATGGTTTCTGGCTCACCGCTGGCCGGGGTTGGCAGGCAGAGCCGCAGGGGAGGGTTACCACGGCTCCTCCCGCAGACTCAGCGAGGGGAGTCCCTGGGGGCTTCCCAGAGCCCAGCACATAAAGAACCCCCAGGCCTTCCTGTGACTCAGCAGCCAGTCAGGGCCCCGCAGCGCGGCAGGGCTGGGAAGGGTTTGGCTAGGGCCCCTCCGGCTGCTGGCTGACCTGGGCGCACGGCCCAGACCTGGGGCGGGTTGACACTCTCTCAGCGCTGCTTTTCCCCTACGAAGAAAGGCATCCGCTTTGTGGGGGCTGGCTGGCGACTGGCAGACATTGGCGTGGCCCTGGAGAGAGGCAGCCCCCTGTCTGGGGAGTGAGACCTGGGTCGCCCCATGGCTGGGAGCCTGCAACCTTACGTGGATGCCCTGGAGGATGCTGGCGGGGAAGGGACGGTGCAGTTAACCCTCAAACCGGGGCGCTCTGTGTGCTGTGCCCATGCTCCGAGGGAGGCGACCGCCCTGGCTGGAGACCAGGGGGTGCTAACGGCACCAGCCATCACCCTCCCTGAGCCCACACGTACCTCGCCCTGTGGCTCTGGAGGGGGGCTGACACTCCAGGGCCCTGGCACTCCTGTGCCAGCCCGGTGAGCCAGTGAGAGAACTCCTGGTGGCGATAGTGGACGATGCAGGTATTGAGCAGCACAGCAGCGGACAGGTCTATGGCCGTGACCTAGAGATGGGGACGTGGGAGGTGTGAGCGAGACCCCTTCCCCGCTGCTCATTTGCATGTCAATAGGCCCAGCCAGCCCAGGGCCTGCGGGCACCGATGGGCAGCATGGCCCGGGTGCGGAAGGTGCCAGGACACGGCTGCCGGAGTCACTCACTCACCTGCACGCTGGCTTTCAGGGAGCTCAGGCACACGATGCGCTGGCGGCTCTGGGACAGCAGCAGGCCATCTGTGGGGAAAAGGGGCAGCAGAGTCACCAAGCAGGGCCATGGGCGTTAGCCAGCCCCAGCCATTGGGGCAGAGAGTGGTGTGGGGCCCCCCTCCTCCTCCCCCAGCAGCCCCGCCACACTCGCCTTCCAGCAGCAGCTCGGTGCTCATCTGGCCCAGGTCGGAGGTGGGCGTGAAGTTCCGCAGCGGGATCTGCTCCTCGTCTCGCTGATACAGGAACTGCAGCAGCTTCAGGGTCCCCGTGAGGTGCCTGAACCCACGAGAACCGGATCCAGGCAGAGTCACAGGACAGCTCCACCACCCGGCCCCTCCTGCCCCAGCATGGATCCCGGGCCCAGCCCAGCCCTGCCCCATCACTGCCACGCCCAGCCCGGGGCAGAGCGCTCCTCACGCCTCAGAAGGGAGGGGTGACCAGGCCATGCTCATTCCACCCCCACTCCACAGCCACCGGAGCCTGGCCCACGGCCTTCTCACCCACCGCAATCCTGCCTGCCCCTGGGGCCATTCACGCCTGGACCCTGCTGGCGGGAGGCCCTCGGGGAGGGGAGCCTGGGGAGAGGCTTGGGCCTCGGGACAGCGCCTGCAGGGTGGGAGGGGGGGCAGAGCAGCTGGGCTGGGCATTCGGGCCTGTCCTGGTGCCAGCTCCCCATTACCTGCGCTGGCTGTTCACGGACAGCACCATGCTGGTGTTCTCCAGCTTCACCTTCGCCTTGCTGGGGATGAGCTGCAGGGTAGGCGAGCTCAGCAGAGGCAGAGACTTCGGGGCCTCCCCGGGGCCTGGGAGCAAGGGACAGACCTGGTCACAGGCAGGAGTCTCACCCCAGAGCTCCCCACTCCCCCCAGCAATGGCCTCTCAGAGGCGCAGGGACCATGGGGGTCCCGGGGCACCTCTCCCCTCCCCCCGAGACTTCCCAGGGAACGTGCTGGCCGACCTGGGGCCGGGCAGCCTGGCTGGTCCCCTGCGCCGCTGCGTCTCCCTCCGTGGGCTGCCCGACGCAGCAGCTCGCTGCAGAACAGCCCCTCGTGCAGCTCCGTGTGCAGGGTCCACACGCGCAGGCTGACGCCCACCAGCCGCCGCTTGCTCACGTTGACCTCCATGGAGAAGGCGAGAGCGAGCGCCAGCTCTGCCAGGCAGGTGTCATCCTGTACGGGGAGAGCGAGAGGACATCACAGGGGAGGGAGCCCAATGGGGGCAGCTTCTAGCCCCACCCTTTATGTGCATGGGGTGCAGCCCTGCAGCCCCCCCGGTGCCCACGGGCAGCCTGGTCCCAGTGCAGCGAGCAGGACGCCGTAGTGCCCTGCGTCCCCCCGAGGCTGCTAGCGTCGCTCGCCGGGCTCCAGGACTGGCCGGCATCTCCAGCTGGGAGCCCGTGCCTCACTCTGTGCCTCACTCTGTGCCACACCGTGCTGGGCTCAGGCGATCGGCAGCACGAGCCCCCCAGAGCAGGCGCTGGGGCCGGGCCGGTGCAGGGCCCCCCACCCTGGATACTCACCAGCTGGCTGCTCTTCAGCACCTTGCTGTTCGCCTGGGACAGGGTCACCTCACAGTCCAGGCTGGGGGGAGAGAGAGGAAAGCTCAGCCCAGACCTGCCAGGCACAGAGGGGCCTGGCTGCCTCCTGGCCAGGTCTTTCCAACGTGGGGTCCGGGCTTTGGCCTCTGCTCCCAGACAGAGCATCCACCCTCGAGTTGGACCATGCAGGAGGCTGCCATCTGCCAGAGCCAGGCACCACACAGGGGCTGGGATGTCTCAGTCCCTGACGGGAGAGGCTTAGGGTGCCATGCTCCTGGGGCGCCCTCCAGTGGCCACAGAGAGCTGCTGACCAAGAGGGAGGGGGGAGAAGGTCAGGATTTGAAGAGCCCTTGGGAGGGTGGGCGGGGGGTGGAAAGGAGTCCCAGGGGCAGGCCCCCAGCACAGCTCTACGAGGCACAGGGCGGGACAAAGGCCCCAACAAAGCCCTCGCGAGCCCAGGGAGCTGTACGGCTGTTACCCAGCCTGGTCCCACAGCCAGAGTGAGGCTGGAGTTACCACTTCCCGTCGCTGTCCAGCAGCAGGCGCGTCCTGGTCAGCTGGACGTGCCACAGGGACTCGGAGGTGGCCACGTGCAGAACCATGATGTTGATGGACTCCACGTGAATCGAGACGAGCTGGGAGCAAGGGGGCCACAGTGAGGAGCGTTTGCCGGGAGCTAGGCCTGCTCCCTGCCCACCCTCCTCCTCGGATCCAGCACACGGAGACTCACCTGGCTCAGGACTCTCAGCAGGGAGGGCTTAATGGGCAGATCCCCCTTGCTCTCCTCTCTGCCGCCCTCAGCTGGAGCCTCAGGGACTGGGGGCCCTGCCGCCGGTGCCTTCTGGAGATCCACGCGGACCCGCACCTCGCCGAAACACAGCGCGAGGTAGCGTCTGCACAGAGGAACAGCGACAGGAGGCATTACTGCAGCTCAACACAGCCTGGATGGCACGAGTCCTTCCCCTACATCAGCCCAGCCACCCACGGCACCCCCGTGTCCTGCCCCCGCACCGTCTGCGCAGCCAGGGGAGTCTGAGCAGAACACTCCTGTGCCAGACACAGCTGGTCACTCCGTACGGCAGAGAGCAGGAGAACGTGACCTGCCGCAGCGGGCCGAGCCCCACGGGCAGAGCTGGGGGACCCTGGCAAGGCGAGCGGGGTCAGGGTCTAGCCACACTCCCAAGCACAGAAAGGAGAGCGAGGAAAGAGCCAGGGCGGGTACTTACGGCAGCTCATGGCTCAGGAGTTTACTGGAGATCCAGACACTGTCAATCTCCTGCAAGGACACACCAGAAAGTCAGTGGAGCTACAGGGCCTAGTCCCGCCCTGTAACGCTCACCCATCCTCTGCTCTCTCCCCCCACCCCCAGCACCCATCCAGCTTGCCAGCACAAGGACTAGCTGGCATCACACTGTGCAGATGGGGGAGCATCAGGGCTCTAGTACGGGGGGAAGAAGGGGCTAGGGCCAGCAGTGGGGCTAGGTGGAAGGGACTAGCCATGTGGGAATTCACTCCAGTGGCTGCATGAGCAGTTGCCATGGGATCTGAGACCTCAGCGAGTCACTGTGGTGGGAAGGCAGAGGTCTCCACACCTGGAGGAGCTGATCCCCGTGACTTCGAGCACGTCTAGTACTACTCCTGGGGGAATTCTGCACCACTAGGCATGCGCAGAATTCATGTCCCCCGCAGATTTCTTTGCTTCCCCACAGAAAAATGACTTTCTGACAGGGAAGCAAAGGGAAGCTGCAAGAGCAGCCACGCACCACTCCCTAGCAGAGCAGGTTCATCGTTTCAGGCACCCGGAGCAGCCAGCGGAAAGGTAAATCACTGCAAGGCTGGGGACACCCCAGCCAGTGGCCCCAACCCTGAGCCGGGATCAGCTGCTAGTCCCAGCTGGGCTGGAGGCAGAAGAGGATAGGACTTCCTCTTCCCCTACAAGGAGTGGCTGGGGCTGTGTCAGACCCACCCCCAGAAACCTCCCCCAGCTGCAGGAAGCTCAGCATTCTCCCCTGCTTCCTGCCCCCACTGCTCCTCAGCTGCGGGGGGGAGGGAGGTCACTGTACAGGGAGCTGCTCCCCCATCCTCCCAACCCCCGTGCATCCAGATCTCCCATACTCAGACACCACTGCCAAGCCTCACCCCATACACCCAGAACCCCCTAGCCCTCCATACCCAAACCTCACCCAATTGAACCTCAACCCCTGCATCTGGAGCAGACTGCCCCCAGGCCCTCTGCCTCCGGACCCCCACCCCTGCACCCAGACCACCCCCCATTGAGCTCCCTGCACTCAAACCCCCACCCTGATAAGCCCCACCCTCCTGCACCACTCTGAGCCCTCACATCCAGACCCCCATGCCACTGACCCCCAACTAGCTGCATCCAAACCCCCACCCCCCAAGACCCCAGCACCCAGACCTCCCTACTGAGACCCCCCACCCAGACACCTCTGCTGAGCCCCAACCACCTTCACCTGGAAGCCCCCGCAGAGTCCCATTGCCCCTGCACCTGGAATCCCCCCTACGAGCCTCTGTGCATCCAGATCCCCCCACATCTAGACCCCCCAATGAGCTGCCTGCACCCAGATTGTCCCACACAGAATCCTCTCACCCCACACCTGAAACCCCCCACACTGAGCCCCTCCACACTTGGATCCTGCCTGGTTGAGCCTGCCTGCCCCACACCTGGGGAGCCTGGCACAGAGGGGCAGGGCCCCAGAGTGTTTCTGGGGCAGGCCCAGGCCTTGTGCTGTGTCAGGGTCGGGTGCAGCCTCACCACTGACTCCGTGTCCCGGGGGTGGGGTGATCCCCCCCTTCGTGCAGCCAGTGGCCTGTGCTCCCCACTGCCATGCCGGAGCCTCTGCATTTATTTATTGACAAAGAAAACGTGCGGAATTCTAAAATATCGTGCGCAGAATTTTGAATTTGTTGGCGCAGAATGCCCTCAGGGGTATAGTACCCACCACCGTCTGCTGCTCCTGCTGGAACTTCAGGCTGACGTTTTGGAGCCAAAAGAACCCGAAGGAACCAATCTTCAGCTCTGCCCGGAGCATCTGACGGCACCAGTTGGTGGCCAGTCGGCACACAAGCCACCTGCGGGCAAGTCAGAGAGAGATCAGGTAAATGCCAGCTCTCAGCGTGCCCCGGGGGGGCCTCCGGACACTCGTCCCACCCTCTGCTTGCCGCTCAGGAAACAACTCAAACTCATTGCAGGGGATTAGTCACAACCCCATGGAACAGGGTGTGGGCAGGGACTGGATCACTGAGTCTGGGCAGCACCCACTGCCACAGGGCCCTAATCCCGAGTGGGGCACTGCCACAAGAGAAGAGTAAACACTGCGTGCCAATGGGGGAGTGGCACAGAGTCTGCGTTTGAACACACCATGGCCTGGGCAGTGCCAGCCGGAGGGGGAAGCAGGGGGGCCACGAAGCCTGTGCCAAGAGCCAGGCACACAACGGCCTGGGCAGTGCCAGGCTGGGTGCTTGGGGGAGCCTCTATCGGTCTCTTGTGGGGGGGCCCACACAAAGCCAACTCCAGGGTGTCTGGGGGAATGGGCAACTCCCCAGCTGCACAGTCCTGGCCCAGAATGCACCCCTGGGGAAATGTGCCGGGGCCTCAAGGCTGGGGGGCCTAGGTCTTGGGGGCCCACAGGGGACCCACCCCAGCAACTAGAAATGACAACTGTTCCAGGGGGCAACTACAGGCTGGGGTACCTGGACGCCAGCCCCTGCTCAGCTTAGCACCTAACGCTGCCCCCCACTCACTCCTCAAGTCCTCTGTCCCCCCCCCGTGCTTGTCCCACATCCACGCGCTGGTCCCCCCGCTCACCCCGCACACACCCCAGCCCAGCGCTCACAGTGCTCCCCACACACCCCAGCCCCCCCACCTCTCTGCCCCCTACTCACCCCGCACGCACCCCAGCCCAGCGCTCACAGCGCTCCCCACACACCCCAGCCCCCCCATCTCTCTGCCCCCTACTCACCCCACACACACACCAGCCTCCCGCTCACTGCCCCCCCACCCTACACACCCCCACCCTACACACCCCCACCCTACACACCCCCAGCCTCCCGCTCACCACCCCCCACCCTACACACACCCCAGCCCCCCACTCACCGCCCCCCCACCCTACACACACCCCAGCCCCCCACTCACACACACACTCCAGTCCTGACACTCACTAACCCTGCCACCTCTGCCCCCCGTTCACCCCACATGCCCCAGCTCTCTGCCCCCACTCACCCCAGCCCCTCACTCACCAGCCTCACACACACCACAGCCCCCCGATCTCTCTGCCCCCCGCCCCGCGCTGACAGCGCCCCCCACCTCTCTGCCCCCACTCACCACACACATCCCAGCCCCCCCACCTCACACACACCACAGCACCCCCCACCTCACACACACCACAGCCCCCCACCTCTCTGCCCCCCCCGCTCACCGCCCCCCCACCTCTCTGCCCCCCGCCCCGCGCTCACAGCGCCCCCCACACACACCCCAGCCCCCCTCTCTCTGCCCCCCACTCACCCCACACCCCCCCCAGCTTCCTGCTCACCGCCCCCCACCCTACACACACCCCAGCCCCCCCACCTCTCTGCTCCCTACTCACCCCAGCTCCCCACTCACACACACCCCCCAGCCCTGACACTCACTGGCCCCCCCACTCACAGCCCCCCTCTCTCTGCCCCGCGCTCACCGGCCCAGCACCAGCGCGCCCAGCAGCAGGGCGAGCAGCGCGGCGAGCAGCGGCAGCATCGCGGCCCCTCGGCTCCTGGCACCGGCCCTTCCCCGTCCGCGCCCCGGGCCAGGAGCCGCCTCTGCGGGGCCGACCTGCCGCGAACCCGGAGGGCGGCGCCGGGGAGGCGGAGCGGCAGGGCCGACAGGGGCCTTCCCGGAGTGACGGGCCCGGATCGGCGCTGGGGGATCGGCTCCGGGGGGCCACTGGGGGGGATCGGCTCCGAGGGGGGAGCTGGGGGGGATCGGCTCCGGGGGGGCCACTGGGGGCATCGGCTCCGGGGGGGGAGCTGGGGGGGATCGGCTCCTAGGGGGGAGCTGGGGGGGGGAATCGGCTCCGGGGGGGCCACTGGGGGCATCGGCTCCGAGGGAGGAGCTGGGGGGGGGATCGGCTCCGGGGGGCCACTGGGGGGGATCGACTCCGGGGGGGGAGCTGGGGGGGATCGGCTCCGGGGGGCCACTGGGGGGGATCGGCTCCGGGGGGGGAGCTGGGGGGGATCGGCTCCTAGGGGGGAGCTGGGGGGGATCGGCTCCGGGGGGGCCACTGGGGGCATCGGCTCCGAGGGAGGAGCTGGGGGGGGGATCGGCTCCGAGGGGGGAGCTGGGGGGGATCGGCTCCGGGGAGGGAGCTGGGGGGGGATCGGCTCCGGGGGGGCCACTGGGGGCATCGGCTCCGAGGGAGGAGCTGGGGGGGGGATCGGCTCCGAGGGGGGAGCTGGGGGGGATCGGCTCCTAGGGGGGAGCTGGGGGGGATCGGCTCCGGGGGGGCCACTGGGGGGATCGGCTCCGGGGGGGAGCTGGGGGGGGATCGGCTCCTAGGGGGGAGCTGGGGGGGGAATCGGCTCCGAGGGGGCGACTGGGGGGGGTCAGCTCCCGGGGGGCAGCTGGGGGGGGATCGGCTCCGGGGGGGCCACTGGGGGGGTCGGCTCCCAGGGTGGGATCGGCTCCGGGGGGGCAACTGGGGGGGTCAGCTCCCAGAGGGGGATCGGCTCCGGGGGGGCCACTGGGGGGGATCGGCTCCGGGGGAAGCTGGAGGGGATCAGCTCCCATGGGGTATCGGCTCCGAGGGAAGTGCTGGGGGGGGGGGATCGGCTCCCAGGGGGGCACTGGGGGGGATCAGCTCCCAGGGGGTATCGGCTCCCAGGGGGGTGCAGGGGGGGGTATCGGCTCCAAGGGAGGTGCTGGGGGGGGGGGGAGATCGGCTCCGAGGGAAGTGCTGGGGGGGATCGGCCTCTGTCCAGGACCGAGCCCCCACTGCCGTGAGATTCAGGCACCTCTTTCACCCACACTCAAGGTTTAAGCTGATGGGATCCTACCCCTTTAACACGTCTGCATTTTGTGTCTGGCCAACTGTGCACTAACCCACAGTTGGCGTATGTATTTTTCCACTTCTCTCTCCACTTCCTGTGAATTTGGGGCTGAAAACTGGGATCCTGCTATTCACAGAATAGACGCAGGCTGGGGAGCAGGGCAAGCTTGCGTCTCCCCCTGACCTGGAGGAACCATCTCCCAGGGGAGAAGGAAATTCAGTCCCTAGTTGTAGTCCTTGGCCTCTGCTGAGGCTGCCAGCCAGGAGCCCATAAATGCCAATTCTAACTGTGATTTTGATGACATTGGTACCTGCCCATTGAGAACTGGGCTGAGAACTCTTCCCCCAACCCCACTTCATTAAATAGCCACCCAACAATTCTGCATTCTTGATGCCAGCATGTCTCAGCTGAAGCCAGGCTACAGCATGGGGCAGGTCGAGTCCCCCACATCTATTCGGTTTGAGACACTCGGTTATATAACCACCTTTACTTGGAACAGGAGAGGACAGGGGGTTTGGCTGGAGCTGAGAGGGGAGAAAACTGGCATAGAGGATCACTCCATTCCCTCTCTGGAGTCTAGTCGAGTTCTGCATCAGAATAACTCAGAATGACAACTGAGATTACAGTGCAGACAAGACCAAGTAAGCAACACCCCGCTCCCAGGATGGGACAATGGTAATGCCCTAGGAATATCAAGGGCAGCCTGCAAGGACTCCGCGAAGAGCTGTTTGCACACAGTGCTTTCCACACCATGGAAGCAGCTTGAAAAGCTTCAGGGAAGTGGTCTGCAGCACTGTGTAACTGAAGCAAGGGGGGTAAGAGCAGCATCCTGCCCCCACCCTTCCCAGCTCTCCTCTCCCTGATGAAATCAGAGCTGGCTGTTAATGGGGGGTGGGAGGAAGCCAACACACACTTATGCTGCTTGGAGAAATGACAGGAGGGCCTGGGGCTGGAAAGGACAAACAATAATACAGCAGCCTGCACTTCTCCCACCCTAGAACTCCAGCCCCACAGCCAGGCTTGGGGCCTGGCTTAGTGAATTGAGTGGCTGGGGAAAGCGGAGGGATCAACAGCCCTGCAGGCAGAAGGCTTCCATTCATTTCTACAAGAACAGGCCAGGGAACAGCAGGGCAATTCCTCTTCCATGCACTGCCCCCATCCCACAGGCCTCGGCTGGAGAAAGCCTTGGTGGGTAGGAGGGTTGGTCAGTGTCCCTGGCTCACTCACGTCTGGGCCTCTGCAGGGATTGCCCCTGAGAAGTCAATTAGAACTGGTGGAGGTGGATTTAGTCTGTGGACACCCATGCATTAGGAACTGCTCTGCGACCTACACACAAGCCAAGAAATCACCATCCAAAGGGAATGCCTTTCGGTTTCTACTGCTCCAGGCGGCATCTGAACCAGCAACTCAGGAGTTGTTTATCCAAACTCACCCCAAAAGGCGATTTACAGCAATAGAGCTGGACTGTTTTAATTAAGAATGTGCCTGTCCATTTGAGGCACATTTCCCTGGGATACCTGAGTCCCCCACCTCCCGCCTGAAAGGGTGGGTGATGCTGTGGGGAGTTACAGGGTTATGGTCAAAGCAGTTCTTTTATTTTCACACATCTCTGTTGCTCCCTGGGCCCTCCCCCTCTACTCATGCACAGGCAGAGGCCAGAGGGAGCCTGCTTGAAAAAGCAGAAACCAAGCCCCACACAAGCCTGCAGCAACACGAGTGTCCATCCTACAGGGAAAGTGGAAAGGCTAGTGCAGGACACAGAGAATTCTTCCCCCACACACCAGGGCCTTTGGCAGTGGCAAGACGTCAGCACAAACCCACACTCTGGCTCACCCATAGCTCCAGCTGGGACAAGCCCACCCAACAGTTCACCAGAAGCATGAATTCTTTAGAGACAAGGGAACGAATCTGAGGTGGGGAAGGAATTTTCCCCCAGGTCAGATTGACAGCGGTTTTCACTTTCCTCTGCAGCATGGGCTGTAGCTCAGCTGCTGGGATCATCTAGGCATAGCTCATGTAACCCATGGCTTGCCATTGCCTGGGCTCGGGCATTGGGGGCAGCTTGGGCTCTGCCTCAGCAACACAACAGCGTTAGGCTGTGAAGAACAGCCACATCCCCACTGGTGCTGAGCTGCCTCTAACTGTACAGGCTGGAAAGCCCTGAGGAAGACGTGGTCAGACGTTGGAATCCCAGAAGCTGTGAGGGTCTTCCCCCTTAAGCCTTCAGAAACAAGCAGCCCCTGACACCCTCCCTCCCTGTGTTCAGACACAGGAGCCTTGGCCACACCTGCACGAGACAGTTACTCTCCTACCTGGGATTATCAAGAGAACATTTTCATTCCACTTGGGATGAGCAGCCAGAACAGACAACTGCTGTTTACTGGTTTAAACCCAACTATCATTCTCAGCTCCTGCCCTGTCTCTCGCCAGCAGCAGCTGGCCACTCCTCTGCTGGTGCTCAGATGACATGACAAGTGGCCTGGGGTTTTTTATTTCGTAAGTGCCATTAGTTTGCTTGCTAGCCTATTAATTTTTAATCTGTGCCACTTATCAGTGGATGCATTATGACACTTGCCCACCCTCTGAGAGTTGCTGCTGATTTCCATGCCTGCTGGAGTAATTCAGTTGGTAAGCAAATATGAACGGGAGCAAGATAAAGTATCACCCTCTCTTTTGACAGTTGAATTATTTTATGAGCCCAGACCTAGTCAGGAGCTCTCCCCCCAGGGCACATCCATGCATGAATGTCAGCAATATGGAGTTTACAGGGGCAGCAGGATGTCAACGTGGCAGACACTCAGGTAGTTACAGTGAGAACAGACTTAGTACAAGATAATAAACACAAGTCATTAAAAGTCCCTTCCTGCTTTTCCTGTGGAGGGAGAGTTTCTCTTAGCCCCACTGCAGGGAGAAAACCAACTGCAGTAGGACCCTGCAAGAGACAGAGCCCTAAATAATACAGAGAATTGGACACACAAGGAATAACCAGGAGACCAAGGGCTCTGCTCCTTGGCCTGTGTAAACCAGTGCAGGAATAGTCTCTCTCCAGAGGCATTTAGAACCAGACTGGTTCCTTCAGGAGCTGAACACTGTGTGGTAGAGGTATTGAGGAGCCCCAGTGCAGTCCATCATAGCTCAGCATGATAGGAGTTAGTCTTCAACAGCTCACTGGGTTTCATGAAGATTCCCTCCATCACCTTCCAGTTGTTGTTCTGGTTGGAGTAGGACATGCCATGGACTTCCTTTTGGCCATGGATAGGTCGCCCATACTGCTCCCCGGTCACAGACAGGAGCATGTCAGTAGATGAGTGCTTGAACCGTACCTCGCTATCCCGCACCCAGTAGGTCCCACTGCACAGAACAGTCCAGTCATCCAGGTAGTCTCCCTCGCCATCCTCCCCAAACGCGCTGACTTCCTGCAAGAGCAGCAGAAGGAAACACCATTTAAATGGGCCTCTGAAAACGTCCCTGGGAGACAGAGTGAGCCATACAGAGAAGAGCCAGAACATGGAATGATTATATTCTTGGTGCAGGTTATATATTAGCCTAAAGAAGAAATCTCCAATCTTGAGCACTGAGCAGGGATTTGGGCCTTTGGATCAGAATTAAGGAGCATACCTCCATGTCCCCCTCCTCCTGAGGAATCACATTGTGTCAGATTTGCAGGACTCACACAGAGAGTCCCCCACTGGAAAAGGGGGCAGGGACCTGCAAGGATTTGCCTTTTCATGGCAGTGACTTATAGACAAGTCTCTCCCTGTCACAGTCATACACACAACGCCTTTCTCCTCCCTCAGGCGCACAGGACAGGGTAGCCAGTGTCACTGTCTCAGGGAAGCACCATCCCAGCTGTCAAGCAGACAGGTCAAGATTTGTCCTGTCCAACCCCCTCAACGAAGTAGTGACCACTCAGTGAGCAGAGAATATACCATAGACCTCCCCGCAGAGACCCTCGTCAGGCAACGCCAGGGAAATAAGTGGAAGCCATGCCTGCAGCTGTCTCCACACAACTCTAACTCCAGGGATTACCTGGTTCCCTGAGAGAGGCGACGTGAAGTGATGGCTGTGTAGGTTTCGCCCTGTGTTGATGTGGGTCAGTCGGATGGACTGCCCACATTTCACAGGAGTCCCCCTCTCACAGACTGTGGATGTCTTTCCCCGAACCCTCCAGTAACTGTTACTGTCGTCCACAGCAGAGACGCCCGTCACTGACTGCTGCCCACTACCTGCATGAACAGAAGAGAAGTCAGAGAGCGTGCAACCTGCCCACAAATTCTTAACTACTGCAGAAGGCAAGAAACACTAGGGAAGGCTGCAGAGCAGGAATTTGCCCGTCAGGGAGTTTTAGTTCAACCAAATATTTTGACCTGCTGGGTCCCTTATGGAGTTCCCAACTTAAAATGGAATCAGCAGCATGCTATAGAGCAGCACACAAACCAGGAACAGGACTACGTTCCTTCCAAAGGCTTTTAGGAGCCACACAAACTACCCAAGTGCAGTCAGAGTACAAGGGGGGCAGGGACCTCAGGCTCCGCCAGAGAAGGCGGCAACATACCCAGCCTTCAAAATAACTTTGGGGGTAACAAGGCTCCCCAGAAGCCTGCAACAGATGCAGATGTTGTCATAGGATGGACGGGGGAGAACAGGTTCTGTACCAAAACTACAGATTTCTGGGATGGGAGACCAGGCAAGGGACGCAGTTCCAGACCAAGCTCGGGACAATATGTAGCAATAAGGAAGGAATGGGAAGAGAACAGGAGAAAAAGCACTTCAGTCCATGGAGACAGGTCCCAGTCCAGCATGAATGGTCCAGGAGAAAGGTTTCAGAGAAGGACCTGGGAAGGGATGGGGTGGCACAGCTGGGCTGCAGACCTGGGGATGGGACCCAGGAAAGAGTCCTGTGCGGGGAGGGTAGCGGGGAGCTATAACAGGTATCAGAGCCAGGCAAGGGGACCTGGGGGAGAGGATCCCAGGCGGGGCCCAGGCGAAGGAAGCGGGGGGAGGGGATCGCGGGTGGGGGCCGGGCCGGGCCAGACGAAGGGAGGGGGGGAGGGGATCGCGGGAAGGGGCCGGGCCAGGCGAGGGGACCGGGGGGGAGGGGATCACGGGCGGGGGCCCGCCCGCCCCGTTACCGGATCCGTAGCGCACGTCGTGCGAGTGGAGCCGGACATTGTGGCGGACGTTGAGCAGCTTCACTACGGAGCCGCAGGTGACCGGGCCGGGCTCGGAGCTCGCCGCCGCGCCCAGGCCCACCACCAGTATTAGGAGCCGGGGCCCCGGGACTCGCCAGCGCCGCATCCTCCCTACCGGAACCGGAAACCCACCCAACCGGAACCATAGAGTAGCGCCCGCGGAGCCTATTGTTCCCCTGCGCTCTCTGCGCCTAGAGAGGCAAGAAGTGCGCCCGTGGGCCGGAAGCGGAAACTTTCGGAGTGACGGTCTGCGCGCCCGGAGGTCGCGGCTCTTCTGCTCCCACCTATCTCCGCCGCAGCGGAGGCCTCCATTTTCCCTGCGGCCCTGAGCGGCGGCGACGAGAGTCTCGGAGCCCAGCGGGTGAGTCCGGCGCGGGGCCTCCCAAGGCCGGGACGGGGGGCGCTGGCCGGGGTCTCTGGCCTGGGGGGCCGGGCCCCCGTCGCCCGCGGGCGTCTCTCCGCACCCGGGCAGCGTTGGAGGGGGGGCCTCCTGGGCCGCCGCCCCTGCCCCATCCCCCCGCCGCCCCTCTTCCCCCCCCCACTGCCCCCTCCCCTTCCTATCGCCCCCCGCCGCCGCTGCCCCATCCCCCCGCCGCCCCTCTTCCCCCCCCCACTGCCCCCTCCCCTTCCTATCGCCCCCCGCCGCCCCTGCCCCATCCCCCCGCCGCCCCTCTTCCCCCCCACTCCCTCCCCTTCCTATCGCCCCCGCCGCCCCTGCCCCATCCCCCCGCCGCCCCTCTTCCCCCCCACTCCCTCCCCTTCCTATCGCCCCCCGCCGCCCCTGCCCCATCCCCCCGCCGCCCCTCTTCCCCCCCACTCCCTCCCCTTGCTATCGCCCCCGCCGCCCCATCACACCCTGCCCTGCGGGGGCCCCCCCTCACTGCCCCCCTCCCCCACGCCTCAGCGCCGTCCTCCCCGTGCTCCCCGCCACACTCCTGGGGGGCCCCGTCCCCACAGCCCGCGGGCGGCCGTCAGCAGCGTTCGCTCTTCGGACGGAGCCCCCCGCAAACCAGTAGCCCCGGCCTCAGCCCGAGCCCTTTGCAGCGCTGCGCCGGCTGGATGCTGCGACGCTGGGACTGCGGCAGCTCCTCGCCCCTGGGGGGGTGTCGGGGTGTTCGGCTGTTAGGGGCGCTGCAATGGCGACTCGCCTTTCCCTGCGCGCTTTCCAGCCCGCTGCACATGGAGCGGGGGGGGGACCCGTTTTCCAAGCCGAGTCTGCTGTAAGCAAGCAGCGAGGGCTTCTGCATCCGCTTCATGCCACGTCTCTGCCCACCTTTCCTTCCAAAGGACCCCAGGGCGCTTCATCACTGCCCAGTAGGGTACCAGCATTGCTGTGGAGTAGCAGAGAGGTTCTGTCTCAACCAGGGGTATGCAGAGCTCTTCCAGGGGGTACATCAACTCATCTAGATATCTGCTGCGTTTTACAACAGGCTACATAGAAAGCACTAGCGAACGCAGCACAAACTACAATTTCATACAGACAACGACTTGTTTTTACTGCTCTATATGCTGTACACTGAAATGTAACTACAGTAGTTATATTCTAATTGATTTATTTTATAATGATATGGTAAAAATGAGAAACTCAGCCATTTTCCAGTAATAGTGTAGCTGCGACACTTTTGTGGTTTTTGTCTGATTTTGTAACCAAGTCGTTTTTAAGTGAGGTGAAACTTGGGGATACACAAAATAAATCACACTCCTGAAAGGGATACAGTGGTCTGGAAAGGTTGAGAGCCACTGTTTTAAGGCATTACCCTAAGGGACCCACAGAGTAACCCTGTGTTACTGACCTCATCTTTGGAAAGATACAGAGTTGAGTTGCCCTTGTTCTGATTTGAACCCTTGGTTCCAGAGACTCTAGGTGTTTAAAACCTGCTGCTTAGCCTTTGCACTATTCCCTGCAGGAGCTTCATGCGTCCTCTCTGTACACCTTTCATCCCAAAGGATCCCATGGCACTTCATCATTGCGCCATAGCGTACCACCATTGGTGTGGATGGATCCCCCAATAATACCCTGAGTTGCTGAGCACTACTGAGTGTCTCCTTCGTATTCTGTTGCTTGGATATTTGTAGTTACAAATAGCTAGTTTTCAAAAGACATTAATAATTCCACTGATTATAACAAATATCAAAAATCTGGCTACCCTCAGAACCCACAGTGGTACAATTAGGTAATAATTCAAAGGTTGTCAGTGACTTGGAAGGACCCATCGATAATACAGATACTACTAGCAGCCAGATGTGTGATAGCTTGTTTTTGGAAAAGGAGCAATCCCCCAACATTAGTGTCTTAGAGAAACAAGGAATACGGTATTGCAATGGGGAAATGACAGCCTTGTATTAGGATCAAGCACGTTTTACAGTGTATGGTTACTGTTTATGGAGTCTGAACAACAGAAATATCCAGATAACACTATGAGTTTGGTTAAACAAATGAGTCTTTTGAAGGTAATCAATACTAGGGAATAGGCAGAAGTTGAGGAGAGCCAGGAGACCCATACAAGGGGGACACACAGCAGCTGGGTATGCTATACATGATTCATAGAAAGAAAAATAACAGAAAAAAGGACATTTCTGGACCACCTCACACTGGAAGTCAGAGTCACTGTTCATATTTGGATAATATGTGCTGTGGACTATGGTCTAAACTTCTAAAGTGGTACTCGTGTTGTTGCTGGGTAGAGGTCTGAGGCCCTCCCCCTACCCCCTGGAGTCTTTCCATTTAAATAAAGTGGGATTAGAATGTGAACTGGGAGTTGTGAATAAGATTTATCATACTTGTGTGGCAATATGAATTTACTAGGTCAGTGTTCATAGGGATCTGTATAATTTAAATAATTACATCTTTTTAGTTGAGCTATGTTGATGAAAAAATATCTATTTAAACTTCTGACTGACTCTGAAAATCATAAGCTGCCTTAGGAGAAGTGCCTTTTATTTTTTAACCTGATGAGGTGATTTGAAGGTGGAGACGCTTGGATGGAGTTTAGGCTGGCAATTGCCTGTAGTGCATTATAAGCAATTGCCAGTCGACTATCAGGATGAAACTTCTGCTGTCGCTACATTTGTTGGACTAATATTGTGATGCTTGTTTCCAGAGGCTAGAGTCAGCCTGAGTGGCAGAGTGGTATTTGGGATTTCACTCTTGGATTTCCTGGCATTGCAATTTGTGGATTACATGTATGGAGGGTGGAGTGGCGGCAGGGTCATTTAGATTTTGTAATAAAGACAAAGAATTGCAAAATCTAAACTAGAAATTTGTACAGATGCTCCCCGACTTACGCAAGCATTCTGTTCCAGAACTCCTTGTGTAAGTCGAATTTTGAGTAAGTTGGAAACGTATCTCCGACCATTACGCAAAAAAACCCAACAACCCTACTATTTCTAGTTTATGGAACTTTTTCCATAAACTCAGATTTGCGTAAATCGGGTCTTCCGTAACCCGGGGAGCATCTGTACTGGTGTTTGGGTAGAGCCTGCAGGCCCCATAGTGGTAGGCAGTATACACACCCGCCGAGATATGATCCCTGCACTGAGCTGCTTACAGTCACAATAGATAGGGTGGGAATAACAGAGAGAGATTCACATGCCAATTTAAATAAATCTTGTTTGATTTTGAGCATCCCCCTGCAGTTAATTGCTCTTGAAGGGTATTTTTGTCCAAGGTGCTGGTCTGGATGTGTCATGGTGCTTCAGTGTGATGTCTTTCATAGGGTTTAAGGCCAGAAGTGACCAGTTAGTCCAAGATTTTTGATACTAGGGTCTCTCTTTTGCGCCATTTTGTGGAGCTGCACGTGTACACACGCCCTTAAACAATCTATGTAGGAGTTTGGGTGGATTTTCTGGTAGCTGTTTAAATCCAATGACTAAGGCATATCTTTTCCTTGTGAGTGGTGAGTTATGCTCCACTGTGTACTTGGCATTTTTCTTTCCTGAAGCCTAGATTGGCCTTTTCCCTCTTCTCCAGCAATATTTATATTCTGAAGCTGTTTCTGTAATGGAGTGGCTTCTGGCCAAGAGGAATGCTATGCAAATACCGAAGGTTATGCTGTCGTCTTCTCCCCCCCCCTTAATCTCCTGTCCCCCCCATCACAGCCCCCATCCTCCAGGGGAGTCATAGCTGAGATGTTCCCTGGGACCTCTCGCCTCTGCTGCTTTGCTCACCCAGAACAAGGCACTGTGAAGCGAGAGAAAATGCCAGTGTGCTGCTATCAACGCCTGTAACACTCTGACTCTGCAGTGACTCACTAATCACAGTATTGGTATATTTTTGTCCATGGGTTAACGTCTACAAAAACAGGTGTGTACAGTATTTGCAGAGCTGTGTCTGCCGCAGCACTCATGTGCATGTGTGTTTTGTTAAGCAACTAGGAGACTGCTGGCTCGATTGCATTAGTGGCTGGTCTTGTACAGGTGTTTCAGCGCTGAAAGCAGCAATGGGCAAAGCGACTCAGCCAGGCCGAATGCAGCTCCTGGCTTCCTTTGGTTATACAGAGGTGTAACCCACAGCATGTGATAATCTGGCTTGAGCTGAGTGGCCTGATCGTAGTTAGGGAGACCTGTGATCTCTGCATTGAAGGCAAGGGTAGCTGCTATCTGCTTTGTTTTATTCCAGTTAAGGGCAACTTGTGGGTTCTGGAAAGTTGTCAGGGTGGCCTTGATCTGAGCAGTGTGTGAATGCCCCCGGCCCAGCCTTGTGTTGTTTTATGATGAGAGACGGGCAGGTTCCGTGTGCGTCTCAAGGCAGGGGACTGGCGTTTTCCATCACAGTGCTGCAAAGTGCCATTTCAAACCCTCGGTAAGAAGTGATGTAACGGGTATTCACAAACTGCCTAGGCAGCGTGTTAAAGTAAGCAAATGCATTTGCTGAATTATAAGACAGGAAGAATTAACCTGTATTCAGTGCTAAGGAAGGTCATATTGACTTCTCGCTACGGTATCACAAGCATAAGGGTAACTTCAATCTCAAGACTCGTGCACCCAGCAGATTACTGATACATCACAAACAGTGACTTTAAATAAATGATCAGTTTTAGTCACACACTAGCCACGTATTTCTGTTCTCGGTTACCTTGCTGCATTCCTGTTACCTTTAGCCAGCTCACATAACTCTTTACCAAGTGTACGATATCGTCCTGGCCATCGGTTTCCAGTGCTGTGAGTGCTCTTTGCAGCAAGGGAGGCCTGCAGGAACAATAATTAGCCTCAGGAGTGTCCACAGGTATAATTGTGGGGCCTAGAGGCCTGTCCCTATGTTGGGTTAGTTGCAGTTTCACACATTTTCCCAGGGTTCTTTAGTATTTCAACATTCCCCAACGACAGGCATCTCACAGTACAGTCATTCTTTGAGACTCCAATGGGATTTCAGTACTCGTTTGAATGAATTTCCATAGTCAATGCAGAGTGGAGGATGCAGTTCGCTTCTCGGCTCTTTGGAGCGAAGATCAAAGGTATGTGTCTCTTGACCTATCAAAGGCCGTGATCAATTGTCTTGATGTGTTTGGTCTTTTGGTCTTGAGGTGAACACCTTGTCTTTGTTTCATGGACCCTGAAGTGAAAACATTCTCTCGATCGGGCCTTTTGGTTATAGATCAAGCATTATACTGTATCTGATTCCACATCTCCATGGCAATAGCCATGCTCAGTTCTAGTTCCCATGCTAATTCATCTCTGCTTACTGCCAGTCACACTGTTTTTAGAGTGGATGATGCTGGAGCTGGAAATGGCCAAATATCTCTAAATGAGTGGCTATTTTGGAACTGGGTGCAAGAATACATCCAGGAAATGAGCTGCTGCTTCTCAGTTGTAGTGCTTCTGCTCACTAGACAATCTTGACTGGAAACGTGCACACGGTGATGATGTGTCTGGAAGCCGCTGGAACATGCACTGAGGAGAGTTTGGGCTCAGAATGAAAAGTTAGAACAGATAGAAGGTTGTGGCATGCTAGGGAGTTGAGTGGGGCAATTCTGCCATCTTTGCAGCTGTCTTAAAAGGGTAAGTTATGGGCAGAGGGGGTGAGGCTGTTCTGCTTAGAAACTCAAATGTGTAAAAGAGCCGGTCGGCCTGCTGTTGCTTGTTTTTGTAATTGTCTGTATGTCAAGAGGCACTTATGAGCAGATACACAGGAGAACTGTTTGTGGTTGGTTGATACACACCTACATGCAGAAGTAGGGATGTCAGTAATGTAATGATACATGATACGGCTGTACTACAGTGTTACACAGTTTGTCTGAGGTAGTTGGTGCAATAGCTATGTACAAAAGCATATTTAGATGTTTTGTGGCCTTACCATCTGGGAGAGCAGCTCAAGCAGATATGGTAGGGATTGTTTGAGTCATTGCTAGACATGCAGATGCTGGGGAGGAGATATTCTGTACAGGTATCGGTATATGACTGACAGGCTGATGACTGGCCAGGAGATGGCGTGATGTCATTCTAGCCCAGGGCTGTTTCCATTTGTCCATCTCTAGTATGTTGTAGAGGGAGTGCTGGCTAGAGCCCAGGAGTCCCCAGATAGCTTTGAGACTGTGGAATCTGAGCTGTGAGCTGCTCATCTCTTTAATGTCATGTCTTTTCTTTACCATATCTCTATTGTGAGATTTCCTTTTGTGAGACATAGGCTGATGCATTTCCTTGCAGCTTTTAATATGTATGAATGTTTGGGTAGGACCTCCAGGGATAGCCTAGGTCGTGTTTTTATCGAGGAGAAGGCCCAAGAGTTGCTGTAAGCAGCCATGTTTGTGCAATCTGAATGTCTAGTCCTGGGGGCAGCCCCAGCAGCTAGATGGGGATGTGACTTGCCCATATCCCAAGCCAACAAAGTCAGATTGTCTTGTGTGTGATTCCCTTCCACTGGCTATCATTGGGCAGGAGGATGGTGGTGCTGTGTGAAAATTCTGGAATTCGTTTGTCCATGTGTCGTTCCCTATGGGGCCATGGAATTCTGCTTCTCATCGTTTTTTACATGTATGCGTCATATCTATTTCAACACTGAGTTTGGAGATTAGTGCTTTAGATCTGCCTCTTCATCTAACCCTTCTCAATCCATCTCCAGAGGTAGCGTCTGGTCTGCCTCCACACCAGGGTGCTAGCTGGAAGAATTGTCAGATGGTTCTGTTGTCTCAGTTACTTTTTGAAGCAGAGAGTCAATTGGGAATGATGGTGAGTTGTAAAGCCACAAGTTCAAAGGAAACGAAAATAGTAAATCCAAACCACCACTATGGACATGTGGTTTGCCCTTGTGCTGACCTTGACTCTCCTGTTGCTTCCAGAAGCCACATTCTAATGCAGTGGCAGTCAAAGGGTCTGGATCCTGGAAACAAACATTAAAAGTCCTCATGTAGTGCCTTCATTTCGATCCTACCAGTGAGTCTTTTACCGTTCTCTGGCAATCCGTAAATATTCTAATCCAGAGCAGGGTTATTGTGATGCTGTGTAACTGTCACGATTTATCACATCCAGGCTCCCGGAGCATTCTGTCCTCTGAGGTCCTCTCCTGTAGTAAGTTTGCCATCTTTGGCTCCCGGAGCTCTGTGAACAACGTGCTGCCTTGTTTGTCTAGGCTGGTAAACAGCCAGTCAGCAATATGCCCTATCAAGCTTCTCTAGCTTTTATTTAATTAGCCAAGTGTGACATCAATCATGTTAAAACCTTACTTGAGGTTGTATCCCTCATAGGTTTCTGGGCAGCGTTTCTGGATGAGACAGGAGCTCAGCTCTGTAATGCCGGGTGCTCCTGTGATTTGGCTGCTCACTCAGACTAGGTTAAAAGCCTCTAGAAGCTTTCAGCTGTTGTCTGATTTGCATAGTTCTTGGCAATTGGTGTGTTCATGCAGGATGGATTATGGGTAATGCAGGGGGCTTCATAAATGGTTAGAAATCCTGTTGCCTTAACTCTCTCCCTGTATTTGCGACTCCTCGGAGTACATTATTTTTTGCTTCCTTGGCTGGTTGTAAGTGGGATTTCATGTTTGCCAGGTAGTTCTCTGTGGAGCGGGGTGAGAGAAGCCAGAGCCATGTCTGATTTTGTGGAGAGCGAGGCTGAGGAGTCGGAGGAGGAATACAACGATGATGGGGAGGTTGTTCCGAGAGTAAACAAGAAGTTTGTAGAAGAGGAAGATGGTGAGTTTGCTTGTCTGTCATCACGCTCGTCTGCTTCAGCGCGTTCAGCACGCCCTGCACAGTCATGGCGGCTCTTCCATGTTTCAGTGCTTAACAATGGTTCCTTCTCATCACTGAGGGGCGGAGGGCTGTGGTGGTGAACTAGAACCTGCCACCAGGCCATATAAGGCAGCACTCTCCTGAGAAACAGACACGCAAGTGTGTCCCCTGCTGACTGGGAAATCTTGCCTCCATGGCGAAACCTGCCAGTGGAACTCTACTGGTATAAACACACCACTGTAATTATACCGGCGTAACTCCCCACAGGGAAGTGCTTCGTCTGTAGCAGGAGCAGCCCACGTGGCGTTATGCTGCTATAGTTCTGTCGGTAAATTTCCCCGCGTGCATAAGCCCTTAGTGCATTTTTGTTTAAAGGATTTCATCCCTGGTTATTCAGTTTAGCATCCTGTATCTGTGGGGACCACATGACAAAACCATGGCATAATGAGCATAGGAGGGCAGGCTCTAGGCAGTCCCATAGAACGTTTTAGTGCTTTTCTTCCTCAAAGCACTTGGAAGCAAATTGTCTATTCCCAAATACCAAATCACCTGCCATCGACATCTAGAACCACCTGATGCTACCCAGTAAAGCAAAGGAATTCCCCAGACACACACGCAGCTCCCCATTCCCTCTGGGGAGAGAGCTCCAGTGAGCAGGCCTTGGAGCCAGCTGGGAGGCTCTATGAACTTGGGCTTTGTTTGAGGGGGAAGAGCAGGGGGTTCCAAAGTCTCTGGCCTTCTGCTCGTTGCAGCCTGCCTCCACTGTTCAGATGGACAGAGCTAGTGTAACCCAGCTGCTCGCTAGAGACTAATATTAACTTCAGCGCCACCGAATTGTTTCAGCAATGAGACCTGCTTGTAATGCTGTTCTCAATGCACACAGAGCCCATTAAGGCTGCTGAAATGCTGGGCCTTTGACTTGGGCTGGAGTCTGCTTTGAGTGCAGGTTGAAAGTGTTTAATTCTGTGACACCCCCCAACCACAACGGATAAGCTGAGAGAGGAGCTCATTGCAGATAACCTAGAATAGTCTGGGTGAAGTGTCCTGAGCCCCTCTGAAACTTCTATTACTGCCCCTCTCAGATGAAGAAGAGGAGGAGGAGAATCTTGATGATCAAGATGAGCAGGGGAACCTAAAGGGATTCATTAACGATGATGATGATGAGGAAGAGGAGGAGGAGGAAGAGGCAAGCGACTCTGGCGATTCGGAGGACGATGTTGGCCACAAAAAGAGAAAACGCAGTAAGTTGTGTAAGCTGGGCTCTGCGGCAGGCAGTGCGATGCAGTACACACACACCTGCCCTGTTTGAGCTGCGGAGTGGGGAACGGGCTTCTCCTTGCCCTCCCAGGGTCTTTTGCCTGAGCAGTAATGGGGCTAGCTCAGTCTCTGGGCTGTGCACTGACCAGTACTGGGGAGTTAACCTGTCCCTGCTCTCTCCTGCCAGCTTTCGATGACCGTCTGGAGGATGACGATTTTGACCTCATTGAAGAGAACTTGGGTGTCAAAGTCAAAAGAGTGAGTTCTTTTGTCATGCCAGTATTTTGCATGGTGAGCTGGGACCTGGGCCTGGGTTAGTAAGTGAGAGAGGGTTGGTGGGGCTGGAAAGTTGAGCCCAGCATGGGCGTGTTATGTGCCCTGCTCTGAGCACTTCTGCAGCGTGGAAGCCAAGGACAGCCGTGGAGGCCAGACCTTCAGTTCTCCCAGCCCGAGGGTGAGTGCTGGGGTGTTGGGGAGGGAGAGTTGTGGAAGGATAGGCAGGGCTTTGCCCAGGCTCGGGGAGGCCCAGCACACCTGATGGGATGCACTGGTGTGCTGGTGCTCCCCGTGGTTGGGACACTTTGCCGTGGGGAAGGGAGTGTTCGGAAGGGAGGAGAGGGCTCTGGTGGAGAAAGTGCTGCATTTATGTGGTGTCTGTGAGGACAAGGACCTTATGATTACTTTCCTCTTGCAGCAAAAATTCAGGCGTGTGCGAAAAATGTCAGATGATGAGGATGATGAAGAGGAGGATTATGGGAAGGAGGAACATGAGAAGGAAGCCATTGCTGAAGAAATCTTCCAGGATGGGGAAGGGGAAGAGGGGGGCGAGGCTGCCGACGCTCCCATAGCTCCCCCAGAAGAGGAGGAAGAGGACGAGGAAGATGAATCTGGTAGGTATCAGTGGCCTATTGCTTCAAGTGCTTTCACTCCCTGCACTTCGGGCCTTGGGCATATGAGGCTTTGTCTGTGCCCAGTGTTTGGGTGGAGGGATTGATTGCTCCCGGGTGGGAGTGAACTTGCTGCTGTTCGTGCTCTGCACCCACCTCCCAAACCAAGTGTACAGCCATGGGGTACAGCTGTGGCCAGGCTCTGGCTAGGGAAGAGAGTTACTTAGAGTTGCTGTTCTTCTGGCCTCACTTGCCCCCAGAATGGTGGTAGTGACCGCTTCAAATAAAGGGAGCAGAGTGCCTGTCTCTGGGTGTTTGATAGCACAGCTTCTGAGCCCTTAGGCCAGGGGTCTCAAACTCAGTTTACCTTAGGGCCAGTGCCAGTCCTCAGATCCTCCCAGGGGGCCAATAATGTCACTCATGCGGCCCAGAATCTGCCCAGAGACCCGGCCCCAGCCCTGCTAGAGCCCTGCAGGCCACACTAGGGAAGTTCGTGGGCCACAGGCGGCCCACTGGCTGTGAGTTTGAGACCCCAGTGAGGCTTTTTCTGGCTGTGGTGGCTTTGCCTTGCAACGCTCTCTTCATCATTGGGAGTGTGGGCGAAGCCCTGGCTGATCCCCGTAGCCGAGGGGTTAGAACTTCCCAGGCAGGCTCCTGCATGGTATGGGTGACTTGGCTAGGTTAGCGTCCAGCAATAGCTGAAACCCGTAGCAGAGGCTTGTCTATGTGGCTGCCTGGGTGCGCACTGTTAGAGCTCTGAGTAGCCCAAACCCCGTTCTGTTTCCAGACATTGACGACTTCATTGTGGATGATGATGGGCAACCTCTGAAGAAGCCAAAATGGCGGAAGAAGCTCCCTGGCTACACGGATGCGTAAGTAGAAGCAGAGGTTTGTGGGGAGGCTGCTCAGTTTCCTTAGCCCTCACAATGGCAGTCTGGCCTATTCCTCCCTGTCCCCATGCTGTCACACTGGGACCCTCCTAGGGAAACCAAGCTTAGATGAAATCCAGGGCCTAGAGCAGGAGTCCAGGTCCATAGCTTGTGACTTTGTGAAGTGCCAAATCTCCCCTCCCTTGTAGAAGATTGCCCCTTCCTTGCAGGGACACCGACCAGTCCTTTAGCAGAGGCATCCCCATGCCTCCCTGAGCTAGGCCCATACTTCATCTGCATCCTCCTGTCCGAACTGGTACCTCGGGAGTGCTGTTCCTATTCACTTCACCCAGTGCTGGGGCAGGGCACTCCCCCTCCCTGTCACTTTCCCAGTTCCCGCTGAGAGCACGGCTGTCATTCTGGGCCCAAAGGCTCCTCTCTCAGGGATCGTGCTGCTGAGAGTACCAGTTGTTTAGCTGGGCTGGAGAAAGTGTTCGCTTCCCCTGCTCTGGGCAGACTTGTTATAGTTCCACCCGGTTTATTTCCCTGCTTCCTGAACACCTCTGGTAAATGAGAAGTTCCTGCCATCAGGCCCTGGCCATCACAGGACAGTTCTGTAGTGCCCATGTTTTTCCTGGGAGGGGACAAGGTCTCCATTCTACCGATCTTGGGAGCAGGTTAATTGGAAACTGATTAGATAGCTCATGCTGCTTTGTGCAGAAAGAAGAGGTATGTACACATCCAACCCATTCCCTGCCATACTCGACTTGAAGCTGTGAACCGAGAACACAGGTGCCATGGTAGGCACACCCAGGGAGAAGGGTTTTCAGGTAACTTGGGGGTTAATGAAGCTTTGTCTCTCCTCCAGTGCTTTGCAAGAGGCTCAGGAGATCTTCGGAGTGGACTTTGACTATGATGAATTTGAGAAGTACAATGAGTATGATGAGGAGCTGGAGGAGGAATACGAGTACGAGGATGAGGAGGCTGAAGGGGAGATCCGCGTCCGACCCAAAAAGACTGCCAAGAAGCGCGTCAGTCGACGTAGCATCTTTGAGATGTACGAGCCCAGTGAGCTGGAGAGCAGTCACCTGACAGACCAGGACAATGAGATCCGCGTGACCGACATGCCAGAGAGGTTCCAGGTGAGGGGTCCATGCTGCGAGAGGGCCTCCTGGCCGCCAGGGAGAGCTGATGGTCTGTAGTGCAGCTCGTTGGGGGTGTGTCCTGGCTGGGATAGGATCCTGGTTCCCTTATCCCCATGTGCTGGTGCTGAAAAGGCAGGATGGGAGCTGCAGTGGGTTTCCCCTTGGCCACTGGATGCCTGAGTTGCCCACATGAGTGTGAAGTCCAGTTCCCCAGCTGCCAGCCAGCTGTCCCTGGTGCTGGATCCCATCCATCGCGGCTCTTCGTCGTGAGAATGGAGATTAAAATGGGGAGAGAGCTCGCTAGGACTTTCCACTTGTCTGTACCCCAGCCTAACTAATGCAGGACGTTTCCCACAAGACGTTTTCTAGTGCTTAATATAACCTCCTCTTCAGCGACCCTGGCAGCTGGCACTTTCGCGGCGTCCTGCCGTGAGGGTTCTGCAGCCTGACATGTCTCGCACTCAGTTTCATCCCGTTGCCCAAAGCCCTGACCCCCGTGGAACATTCACAGGTCCCTGCCCTCCCCCACCCCCGGGTGTTTGCATCCCTGAACCTTTGGCAGACACTTGTACCCACCCTCCTGGGAGTGAAACGCGGCAAGCAGCTAGGGACCTTTTTCTTTTAAATACTGAATTTGAATTGGTTGTTTTTTCTTCAAATCAATGGGCCCTGCACATGGGAGTGTCACGTTCTTCTTGGGGGAAGAGCCGTGGGGCCTAGCCAGACTTGTCGTGCCCTGCTACATGTCCTATTACAGGTGGAGCAAGCCCAGGGATAGATGCGGTGGGGGAGATTAAATGCTCAGAGGAGCTGAGAGAGACGAGTCTGATGGCACAGTCACTGGGCTCTGTTGCCCTCTGGGTGGCTACTGCAGGGATAGCGCTGACATGGCAGGTGACTTTGAACAGGGCTAGAGCCAAGGGGTGCAGAGTGATTGGAATAGCAGAGGCCATGGCACAAGTGGTTTAGGAGCCTCTGGTTTGACTGGCAGTGTCACTTGTGCACCCCTTGCAGAATTTTCTGCCAGTGATTCCCCAAAGAGCAAGCTGGTGGTGACCTAGTATGAAGCTGGGCACAGGTGCGTCCCGGAGTCCAAAGATGCATGCTTTGAAAAGCTACTGTCAATGGAGCCCCTAGCTGCAGGCATTTTTGAGACCTTCTAGGCATGTGCTGAATGAAAGGAACAGTCGTGGGCCCTTCAGAACTGATGTGTGTGTAATGCAAGCCAATGGCCCTCCCTTCACCCTGCCTTCCCCTACAGCTGCGCTCCATCCCTGTGAAGAGTGCTGAAGATGATGAGTTGGAGGAAGAAGCTGACTGGATCTACAGGAATGCCTTTGCCACACCCACCATCTCCCTGCAGGTAACAGGCTTCTCCTTGGACCCCGGGTCTGAGATGGCTACTGCTCGAACTCTCCAGCATGCTTTGCTTGGGGAAACTCTTCCTGGACTCTTCTCGGAGTGAGGTGGTACCTAATTTACTGGGACAGTTGATGCCTGGGTTCCTTACCCATCTAGTGGTGAAACAGGCCGAGGACGGGGGATAGGACACCTGAATTGTTTTTGCTCTGCCACTGATTCTCTCTGGCGTTGGGCAGGTCACGTTTGCATCTGGCTCAGTTTCCCTCTGTGCACTGAAGGTGGTGCTGCCTCGCTCTGGGGGCCCTGAGGCGTTGTAGTTCATAAAGCTCTTGGGGTAGTGCTGTGGGGGTAGTGAGGATTATCAGTCATCAGCTCTCTGCTACCCGTCAATCACCTCCATCAGATGCTTCATCCGAACTGCACTTTGAGTCACTCGGGGCTAGCATGAGGCTTTGGGCTCTGAAACCAGTGTCTGTTAATTGGGGACATCATGTTCCCTTTGGCTGGGCCTGTCTCCCCATTGACAAGGCCGGCCTGCCCAGCGTCCTGGGGAGGGGGCTGTGAGAAGCGCTAGACATGATGTTCCCTCTTTCAGGAAAGTTCTGATTACTTGGACCGGGGCCAGGCCAGTAGCAGCTTCAGCCGCAAGGGGCCCAGCACTATACAGAAGATTAAAGAAGCCCTGAACTTCATGAGGAATCAGCACTTTGAGGTAGCTCGCAATTCTGCAGAAGGGTTGGGAGCAAGGGTCTAAGCTAGTTTTACTTCGGAATGTGAAGGATTAATGCAGCGGCTGCCAATGTCTTGGGGCCAACGGAAAGAGTTCCCATGGGCCAGCACGGACGGGGACAGCACGGGGGGGGGGGACTGACTTGCTTTGAGCGCACCTGGCTTTGCCGGAGCCAGACCAGCTGCAGGGGAAGGCTGGACGAAGGGGTAAATGGTGACTCAGAACTCCTGGGGCTGTGATCTATAATCCCCACTCACCTCAGCCCAGACTGTCACCTGCGCTGCTACCTAGAGACCGAGAGCCCCTTTGATTTGCTTTTGTGGGAGTGAGATGGAGGGCGGCAGCCTGATGTCGCCCTCCAACGCCTGGGGCTGCCAGAGTCCCACACATAGGGGTTGGGCTAAATATGCTGCCATAGCAAGGCAGGAGAGGGCAGCTCCCCACAGCCCTTGTGTGCTGCAGTCCTGGCAGCTTGTCCTCCCCACCACCTGGGGTAACTGCATTCTCCATACTCCTGACTGCCAGTCGTGGGTCTCCCCTTGAGGGGGGCACTGATGGGTCTCGTTTCTCACCTAGGTCCCATTCATCGCCTTCTACCGAAAGGAGTACGTAGAGCCGGAGCTGCACATCAATGACCTCTGGAGGGTCTGGCAGTGGGATGAGAAGGTGAGGGGCAAGGGGTTTGCTCTAGAATGCTGCTTGCCTGCGACTTCAGAAGAAGCGTTGCATTCTCCACCCACTGTTAGTTCATCAGCAGCTAGGCCATGTCTCTAACCCCCAGGTCTGTTAGGTATATCCAGCCCCACGTTGGAACGCTGCAGCCCCTTTTCCTGACACTGGAGACCAGGCTGTCCGTTTTCTTGGGGTTCTGCTACCATTTGGCAATGGGGAATACCTAGCTGGGGAGGGAGGGATTGCCCTGTCCTCTCCCCGACACTTGTCTGTGGTCTAGTGACTCTTCCAGCAGCAGCGAGCCAGAACCTCCTGGTGCACTCTGCCCAAAGCCTGCTCTGCTTTGAGTGCAGCTGTCCGAGATGAGACCTGCCGTGCTTACCAGAAGTGGGCTCTGCTATTGGAGATCTTGCCTTGCTAACGAATGTTGTTCTAATAGCAGCAGCATGGGTGATTAGGGACCTGCCTTGGCCAGCAAGATTGGAGGGGAGGATGTAGCGGTGAGACAGGGCCACAAACAGTGGGTTCCAAACAGAGACGGGTTAGCACACACTTATTTCTGCTGCCATGTTACAGTGGACCCAGCTAAAGATCCGCAAGCAGAACCTGACCCGTCTGTTTGAGAAGATGCAGGCCTATCAGTACGAGCAAATCTCTGCTGATCCGGACAAACCTTTGGCTGACGGGATAAGGGCGCTTGATACCACTGACATGGAGAGGTATGGTCCCAACCCTTTGTGTTCGTATACAGCACCTTTCATCCCCAAGTGGCTTACAGACTGATACGTGTGCTGTCCCTCCCCCTGAAATGCAGCCATCCCTGGGGTGAACACGACCCACTGAAACTACAAGTGAGTTCAGGGCAGCTTGTATGTGCTGTTTGGGAGGCATCAAGCACTGCAAACTATAGGGATGATGTTGCTGGAGTCTCCCAAACAACAGAAGTAAGCACTTCCTACTGCCTGAAAAGGCCAACGAGCACTCTGGGGCGAGCGTGTCCCTCCCTTTACTTTATAGCCATCCCACCCCAGCACCAAGCACCTTTTCAGTATGAAACGGTCACGTAGCCGCACAATGCCTGACTCTCGCAGTCTCTCTGTGTGAGTTTCCCGGTGAAGGCAGAGAGATGGGAAACAGGCTGAAGCGTACTTGTCTATAAGCGTTCAGAGGGCAATAACCAGAGTTCTTCCTCTGCCGGACTCATCAGTCACAGAGCTGGGTCCCAGCTCAGGGCCGCATGGGAATGACCTGCTGCCTTTGCACACTGTAGGCTGAAGGATGTGCAGTCCATGGATGAGCTGAAGGACGTGTATAACCATTTCTTGCTGTACTACGGGCGAGACATCCCCAAGATGCAGAACGCTGCCAAAGCCAGCCGGAAGAAGCACAAGCGAATCCGGGAGGATGGTGAAGAGGCGGAAGGTTTGTCCCAAATGAGTTGGGCTTTTCGCTCTTGTGACCCTGGGGCATCTGGAGCTGCTGCTTTAAAACAATTGTGCAACATTTAGAGGCTGCACGCTTGCTTCTCCCTCAACCAAGCACGTGCCTACACAGGCGTGTGCGTACATGATCCACCGAGCCCCACCCCCTTCCATCTGGAATTAGCTCTTGATCTGTCACAATCCCTGCCCATTGCAACTGTCCTGGAGACTGAGCTCTGCAGCTCATTAACCGAGACTGGAGCAAGTTGCAGCCACCCTCATCTTCAGTCTGCATTTAGGGTGACCAGATGTCCTGATTTTATAGGGACTGTCCCGATTTTGGGGTCTTTTTCTTATATAGGCTCCTATTACCCCCCACCCCGTCCCGATTTTTCACACTTGCTGTCTGGTCACCCTAGTCTGCAGATGCAGCCTGTGGAAGCTGTAGATCAAACTAGAGCACTGAATTCTGGGAGTTGCATTCCAGCAGGCCCCACCTCCAGTATTTTGAAGATGAAGGTGGCTTTGGGGCAGCCATATTGCGGAGTTCTGTAAACCAGCCATTGTTCAGCTGCCCCTCCATCAGTCCAATCCATTCATAGCCAATATGATCCCAAGCGACATCATACATCTTCTCAGGTGCCAGAAAACCCACATGCCCCTCGACTAGCTGCCTCGACTAACTGCCAGCTTCTCCTGACACTGTACGAACATAGGAACTGCCTTTTATAAGGCAATTACGGGTTTTCAGTACAAAGTTGCACAGCACACTGAACATTAAAATTGTGGAAGCAGAGTACAATTGAACTTGCTGTCAGGTTCCGTAGCCCGCCGGTACAGTGTCGGTGGTTACTCACTGACTGTTCGGTGCACCCGTCCGTTGGTCAGCTCTCTGAAGCTGCAGCAGATTCTCCAGTCTGGAGTGTCCCAGAATCCAGGGACCCTGGGGCCAGGGGCAGTCCCACCTTGCAGCAGAGAACACAGGACTCTTGCTCTGCCAGCCGGCACTGCGGGTGTCTAACGAGTGTGACCGCACTGAATACACTCTTCCTCTGCAGGTGAAGGAGAGGATGCAGAAGATGAAGAGCAGAAGGGGCCCGAGCTGAAGCAGGCATCCCGCAGGGATATGTACACCATCTGTCAAACTGCTGGGCTGGGTAAGGGCTTCTGCCTAGTGAATGGTGATGAGCTGGCTGCAGGCATGGAGTGGTCTGCATGCCGTGCTAGGCCGTGCATCATCGGGCTGGGAGTCGGAGCCTCTGTTTAAGAGTTGACTTGGTAGTTCTGTGTTAAACTCTAGCGTCCCTAGGAGTGAGCGTGACTCCTGCGATGCTATGGGTTTCAGCTCAGTAGGGTGAAGGTTCCCCTTCAGGATTCTCTTGGCCTGGGCGACTCTTCGGAGCGCAGGAAGAGCGAATCCAGTGACCACATAGTTACAAGTTAAAATGTTGCGTGTATTGCAAGTGACATGCACATACCGATCCACACAAGCTGAGAGAGCCCAAGCAATAGCCAAGACCATGTTCGTACTCGCGTGCCAAAGGTACTGAGCAGTCTGGTGGATCTCTCAGCAGGTGGGCATCGATAGAGGGGTGATTCCTGCGGGGTCTCCCCTCAGGGGCTTCCCACTTTAGCCCAACCAGGGAACCTCTTTTATCTTGTTCTGACCACACCTTATGCATGTGCAGGAGGTTCCAACCCCCCTTTTCCTTATCTGTACTTCCATACCCCAAACATTTGGGGGTGCCCCGCTTTTCACAGCTTGTTCTTAGTTCCCCTTTTTCTTATAGCATCTAAACACTTACAGCAACCTGTTTCCAGGGAAACCTGCAGTCAGAACAGAATTTTCCATGATGTTCCAATCAGGTGTCTTGCGGTCTGGATGGGTACATGGGGACATATTTTCCATAACATCCCCTAATGGCACATCCTTCACAGTAATCTTATGGCCTTATTGGCACAGGGTCAGTCTTAGGTCAGTCACTTGTGTCAAGTCTCCTTACGCCTGAGGACTATGGTGGCTAAGTTGAAATCTTACAGGTCTTAGCCTGTAGGCCTTGTTTTACAGTCGTGCTTTACTTGTATACCTAATACATACTCATCGCACCTAAATACCACTCCTCTAATCCTGTCCGACGTCTGTCTGTCATCACACAGTGGTTCCAGAGGACATAGCATGAGTTCCCCACACCAACACCACACTCCAGTGATCAAATGAACTCATTGGCTGCAGAGTGGCGGCAGGTGTTCAGCACACTACCGCGTACGGTAGCAGCTGCCCTCACTCAGAGGAGCCAGGGCCCTGTCTCCTGGATGTGGGTGGGTGGTTTTGATCAGCATGTGCGAAGATGCACTTCCTTGCGTACTTGTGCATTCTCTTCCCTAGACGGCCTGGCTAAGAAGTTTGGTCTGACGCCTGAGCAGTTTGGAGAGAATCTTCGAGACAGTTACCAGCGTCATGAGACAGAGCAGTTCCCAGCAGAGCCGCTGGAGCTGGCCAAGGATTACGTGTGTAGGTCAGTGTGCGGGTGCCGCCATGGATGGTCCTTTTGGGATGTGTGGGGAGAGATGCCATCAGGCACTCTCAAATCCCGTCTCTTGGCTTTGTTGCTCCTTTCAGTCAATTCCCAACCCCTGAGGCTGTGCTGGAAGGAGCTCGCTACATGGTGGCCTTGCAGATAGCCCGAGAGCCACTCGTCAGGCAGGTCTTGAGACAGACTTTCCAAGAGAGAGCCAAACTCAACATTGCACCGACCAAGAAGGGTAAAAAGGTAAGGGAGCGGAGCACTGCTCCCATGGGTGTCGGCTGGGGTTAGGCCAACTGGCGCGGGTGCCTAGAGGCAAGGAGTTAGTCACTCTTGCATGGTTCAGTAATGGGCGTGCTCCTTCTGCCCTGAAAGGGAAGTGCTGAGTCCGGCCCTGGCTGCCTGCATTCTTGGGTCAGTGCTTAGGGTTTAGTGTTTGCTGTGTGCTGGGGCCCAGCTTGGGGAGGGCTGGATGAAGCCCACCATGGCAGCTCTGGGACCTCTCTGGTGGTGTATAGTTGGGGGTCCGCTCCTGCTCCTACCTGGTCATTGATGGGGCATGAACACTTTGGGGGTGTGAGAAGCCAGCGTGGGGTTTACCCCAGGAGTTCGTCAGCATGCTACTACTCAGCTTTCTTTAACTCCCACCGTTTCATGGGCTTGAACCCTTGCTGCCAAGACATTGACGCCAGCGTTTATTCGCTGGGAGGGCTGGGGTGGTCTGTGGAGTCCTGTTCAGACTCTGGGGAAGGGCAATGCAACTTGGCAGGCATTGAAATCGGAGGATCTCAAAGACCCTTTCTTGACCTTAACGCCTGGTCTGTGCTTGAATGTTAGGTCAACATAGCTAAGCCCCTCCGAGGTTTGACAGATCCCCACCCGAGTGACGTTGTTATGTCAGCTTACCCCGAGTGTAGACGGGGCTAGGGGGATGGAAGAATGGTTCCATCAACCTACCTACCATCGCCTGGGGGGGGGCGGTGTTCCTGCAGCGCTGGGGAACCCCCTCCCCTCGATGTCGGCTGCACCTACGCTGTTGGGTTATGCCAGCATAGCTACAGCACCACCACTATAGTCCACATAGCGTCGACATGGCCCGGCTGGCTGCTAGTGTGCGTGTGGGGGGGGCTGGTCTTGTTCCATGCACTCGTTACCCAGGGTGCTGACTCAGCAGTCTCCTCTCTCCGGGGCAGGATGTTGATGAAGCCCACTATGCGTATTCCTGCAAGTACCTGAAGAACAAGCCCGTGAAGGAGCTGCGAGATGACCAGTTTCTGAAAATCTGCCTGGCTGAGGAGGAGGGGCTGCTGAGCATCGACATCAGTATTGACATGAAAGGCGTCGAGGGGTGAGGCCGGCTCTGCCCGAGCATTCTCCCCCTTGCGTCCCCGTAGCCCCTTTGACAGCGCCCCACTGCCTCTCTTGTCCTCCCTGGCCCCAGCTCACATCCCTCTGGTGCTCCATCGTGCAGTGGAGCCCTGTTCCCCTCTCAGTGGCGGACCGGTTCACAGCTTCGCTGGCACAGGAGCAGTTGAGATAATGCCGTGGAATGAGACGGGGCCTTGCATATCGATCCTGGTATCAGGACAGTAGGTGACGGACGAGGTTTATCCCAACAGAGGCACCTAACGTGGAGCCTGTGGAGCCATCCTTCACTTCCCCAGAGAGCTGCCCCATGAATATGGGAACTCCCCAGTGCAGTACTCCCGGTGTTCCAGCCGCCAGTCTGCTCCTACCCAGAGGGATGGCTGCACGCTGGGGCCTGCTGGTCTCTGCAGGCTGCCCCTCATTATGCAGACTTGGGGGGGCTTTGGTCTTCCAGGCAAGTTGCTAGCGCAGCCCTCAGATGAGTAAAACCAGGGCACCTTTGTCTGGCAGGCTGGCTAAGGGAACATCGGGAGAGCTAGCTGCTCCCTCAGGCTGACCAACAGGGAGCTCCCCGGCCCTTAGGCTCACCGCAGCACAGGCCTCTGCCAGCAATAGTTGAACTAGGAGTACATGCAGGAGCAAGCCACAAGTAAAGAGACCCCAGCATGACCCAAGCAGCTCAGCCACGGGAGGGTCTATGGGGTGACAGCCTCACATCCACCCTTTCCTGCGGCATGGTCCTCAACAGCAGGGAAGAGCTGACTGCTGGGGCTGAGGCTGGGCACTGGCCTCTGGGGCCCTGCAGCACTTCCACCTCTGCTTTGGGGATGCAGCCATCTCCTGCGTGGACGGCTGTAGGGCAGCCCGTTTCCTGAGGAGCTGGCGTGACGTCCCCTCCGTCTCTCTCCCTCACACAGGTATGGTAGCGACCAGACGTACTTTGAAGAAATCAAGCAGTTTTATTACCGGGACGAGTTCAGCCACCAGGTGCAGGAGTGGAATCGCCAGCGCACAATGGCCATCGAACGTTCCCTCAACCAGTTCCTCTATGTGCAGATGGCTAAAGAGCTGAAGAACAAGCTGCTGGTGGAGGCCAAAGAGTACGTCATTAAGGTGAGAGGTGCTGATTCGTCGCCTGCATTCTGGGCAGGGCTGGAGTCACACTCGGAGGTTACAAGTGTAGGAGGGTCTGGGGCAGAGCCCTTTGACGGGGGGTACAATGAGGATAGTGAAGAGGCAGGAGGAGGTCGGCGAGGGACCCACGGGAACGTCCGTGTGTCAGTCTCGTTCCGTTCCCTGGAACGTAGGAAGGAAAGAGGGACATTAGATACAACTCTAACTGGCCCATGCGGGGGTCACCTGTACTAGGGTACTCTACCCGTCACACCTTGCAAATCAGGGCTCTAGTCCTTCAGTCCCTGGGCCCAGTATGTGCTAGAACACTATGGACAGTAGGTCCCTGGAAGATGCCCGGCTCTGTGCTAAAGAAACAGGAATCTCTTGGTGCTTAGGGAGCCTGACTGCCGCAGCAGCGAGCAAGGTAATTCCTTGGCTCTAGAATCAGATTCTCCGGGGACAAGATCTATCGCTCAAAGTGCTGTGCTGGGAGCTGCTGGCCTGTGAGGTTGTGTAGATCCTAGCGGTGAGCTCTGGCCCCAAAGGAACGCCCGGTAGCAGGCTAGAACGCTGGCTGGCTGTCCCGGCTGGCAGGAGCAGCATCTCTAGCTCTGTTGGGCTTCTGTGTCTCAGCCCAGCATCATGCTCAGTGCAGGGCACGTCTGCACCTTGCCCAATGGAGGCCCGTGTAAGGAGGGAGACTGGCTTTCTCCCTCACACCCCGCTGTCTTCCTGTCCTTCAGGCTTGCAGCCGGAAGCTGTACAACTGGCTAAAGGTGTCTCCCTACCGTCCAGACCAGCAGGTGGAGGAAGACGATGATTTCATGGATGAAAATCAGGGGAAGGGAATTCGGGTGCTGGGCATTGCATTCTCCTCTGCCAGGTACGAGGGACAGGGTTGCTCCAGAGTTTACCTGTTGTACTAGCCTGTTCCCATCACTTCAGGGGGACCCTGTTTGTTTGCAGAGACCACCCCGCGTTCTGTGCCCTGGTTAATGGCGAAGGCGAGGTTACAGACTTCCTCCGGCTGCCGCACTTCACCAAGAGACGGAACGCCTGGCGGGAGGAGGAGCGGGACAAGAAGGTGAGCTGGGGCGGGGGCTGTATTCCCGAGCTTATTACTGACGTGGGACAGGGCACGTGGACTGCAGTCAGCAGCAAGCGATCCCAAGCGTGTCGGTCAGAGCTGAGTCTGAGACGTATGGAAAAGCCAGGAACAGGCCTTGCTGCCCATTTGTTACAGATGGTCTGAACTGGTCCTTCTGCCCCTTCGCTGCTCCTGCGTGTGCTGCAGTGTTCGAGCTGCCATTTCAGGGCCCTTCTCCTCTGCCCCGCCAGCTAGCAACAGGCAGCCTGGCTCAGAGGAAATCGGGGAATGGCTCCTGGCTTCTGTTTCTGGCTCAGTCTCCCTGTAACTCTGTGAGCAGGTCCCCGGCCAAGCCGGCTTGTCCCTTCCTGGGGCAGTCTGGGAAGGGCTGGGAGCCGGCGCTTAGCCCCGCTCTGTGTTCTGTCTGGGGTGTGGTGGCAGGTCAGTGCCACAGGGAGGTCTGAGGATTTGCCCTGTGAAATGGGAGCTCCGTGGCCTGGGACACATTACTGGGAGGCTCTAGTAACCGGCCTGTTTCCATGGAGCCTCTTGCTTCCTTTCCCGTGCTCCAGGCCCAGGATATCGAAACTCTGAAAAAATTCCTCCTGAACAAGAAGCCTCATGTGGTGACAATTGCAGGAGAGAACAGGTACGAGAGCTCTGGCGTCCGCTTCCCGCACCGCCGTCCCTCCCCGGCCATTCGGTTTCTTCCCTCTCCCCCTCCCACCCCTTGCCACATGCCCAGGTTGCACCTGCAGCGGGGTGGGACTCTGCTGCTGCTCTCCAGCAGACCCTACAGGGCGAGGGGCTGGCTCTCGGCTCTGCAGTGCTGATGGCGCGCCTAGCCCCGCAGAGGCGGTATCTGTCAGTTGCTCCTGTCCCCCTCCCCGAGTGAAAATGCTCGTCCCAAAGCCCAGCTGTCTCCAGCACTCCACAGATCAGCCAGCCCGGGAGCGCCCTGCTGCCCTGGAGCAGCGTAGGCCACGCCTCTCCCGCATGGGCCTGTGGCAGTGGGTGGCTTCAGTCCCACTGCTAGTGGTCAGCTGGCCCCTGCAGCAGAGTGAAGAGACCAGGGCGAGTGAGCATCCGTCTCCTTCAGACCAGGCAGAGTTCGCACTGCCCAAGTGTCCATGATCGGTGGTTGTATAGCAAAGGCTTCCGGGGCTGCCAGTCAGCGCCTTTCACCAGTAAGAAAGGTCTAAGCCCCAAACTGGGCTTAAGACACCCCGAGAGACCTGCTGTGCATCGCTCAATGCACTGGCCGGCTTCCGATTTGGTGCTTTTGAGGGACAGAGCCTCTTTCTGTTAGCACCTATGGCCGCTGGTCAGTTTGGAGGGGCTGGGAGCTGGGGGTGTGACATGCCCACTGCAGGAGCTGCCTTGGAGATAGTGTCCAGCTTTCTTGCCTTCCTCCCAATCCCCCTTGGCCATGTCTCCCCAGGGATGCCCAGATGTTGATGGAGGACGTCAAGCGGATTGTGCATGAACTGGATCAGGGGCAGCAGCTGTCTTCCATTGGGGTGGAGCTAGTGGACAATGAGCTGGCCATTCTCTACATGAACAGCAGGAAGTCAGAGGTAAAGCACCAGTGCATCTGTCCTGTGCTCCTTCCACGTGGCCTGACTTTGCCTGGTCCCTGGGAGGACAACCCGTCTCACTGAAATCCAGGCGGGAGGTCTCTGCTGCTGCATGGTGATCAAACCTTGGCCGAGGTGCGTCAGGGTTTGGGGTTGGAGGGGCTTGTGAAGGGATTCTGCTGGGGCTGACTGAAGACACATGCACAAGAGACTCAGCGGTGGGTACCTAAGGGTGTGTATTGGCAAGGTCTGGACAGAGCCTTGCCCACTTGAGCGGAAGGGAGTTGCTTCAACCTAGCTAATATGGGGAGGAACTGGACAAAACAAAACTAGAACGATCCCCCCCCCCTCCTTTCTCCTGGAGTCTTGTTTCTAAGAGTAGAAGAGCCCATCCCCCAACCTGCCCTGAGTGCTGATTTGAGTTGGTGTCACTTGTCGCCAGTGCTAGCAGCTGTGTGGACACTGGCAGCAGTGAGAGCCTGGCTCTGCTCTGACCCTCTGCAGAACGAGTTCCGGGATTACCCCCCTGTGCTGCGCCAAGCTGTCTCCCTGGCTCGCCGCATTCAGGACCCCCTGATCGAGTTTGCTCAGGTCTGCAGCTCTGATGAGGATATCCTGTGTCTGAAGCTTCACCCTCTGCAGGTAACTGTTCCTTACGGGGTTCTCAGTCAGAGAAACGAGCCTGGGAATTTTCAACAGCAGGAACAGGCCCTAAGCTGAGCCAACGTGGCGTCCACCTGTTCTAGGATACGTGCAACTAGTGCGACTCCTCCCTGCTCCCTTTCTCTAGAGTGCAGGGCTCATCTGCCTCACAGCCTTAGGGTAGCCTTGTTCTCCAAGAGAAATCGCCACACGCATTGAGCCTCTGGGAAGGGTTACACCTCTGTGGACCAGAGTCAGCCCAGATTTGCTTTTGAACAGCATTGTGTAAACCTGCCCCGTGAGTGACCCCCTTCTCCCTTGGCAGGAACACGTGGTGAAGGAGGAGCTTCTGAATGCCCTCTACTGCGAGTTCATCAACCGTGTGAATGAGGTGGGAGTGGACGTCAATCGGGCAATAGCTCACCCGTACAGCCAGGCTCTGCTACAGTATGTCTGTGGCCTGGGGCCCCGCAAAGGGACTCACCTGCTCAAGGTAAGAATGGAGCTGTCTCAGCTGCCCCATAGCTGACATTGCCTTAAAGCTGCTCTGTGCAAGTCCGCGTCATGACTGCAGCGCTGGGAGCGCAGTGTCAGGGCCTGGGCTCGTGGTGTGTCTGACGGCACTGTCCCCATGGGGCCAAGCGAGTGTGATTATTGTACTGCTAGTGAACTTGGAGCTGTGTATGGGCCGCTCTCCCAGGTGTGGCTAGGAATCCTCAGCAGATCCGTCAATCCCAGCAAATTCCTGAGATGGTGGTAGTGCCAGCCAGGGTATGCTGTGGTATCCGGACACTCGGCTGCTTTAGGAAGCACAAAGTGAAAGACCAAGTACCTCTCCTCACCCTGAGAAGTGTGGCGGTCCTGCCTGCAGCGTGGTGCTGCTTTTAGATCTTCCCTTCTGTGGCTTTGAGGTGCTTCCTGTACAGCAAGGCAAGGGCTAATGCAACAGGAGCAGGGTGGCTGTACCAGATACTCTCTTTGGATCCCTCACTGTTCAGTCTGACTCCTCTTTTTCCTTGCCTGTCTTCCACCGGGGCTGGGATATCTGTTCCCTCCCTGTGCTGCATTGCAAAGCTAATGCTAAGATCTCCTCCCTTAGATCCTGAAACAAAACAACACAAGGCTGGAGAACCGGACTCAGCTAGTCACCATGTGTCACATGGGACCCAAGGTCTTCATCAATTGTGCTGGTTTCATCAAAATTGACACCGCATCGCTGGGTGACAGGTTGGTATGAGGTGGTGCTGCTCGCTGTGCAGTGCGAGCTGCATGGGTTTAGTACTCGAGTGACTGGCTGAGAGGGATTCCGTTCCGCAGGGACGGTCTTCCTAGGCATTTCTGTGCAGCAGCCTTTCATGTCCAGCCAAGTGAGTTTATTACTGTTATTAATCTGACTCTCTCTAGGCCAGCTCAACCTAAACGTTTGAGAGAGTCTCTGCTGTGATTGTGGGGGAGGGGTTCCTTGGTGATGAGGAGAAACCAAAGCTGGAATCGGTTCCTCCCTAGTTAGTGTCTTTGTATCTTTCACCACACGAGCCCCTAGACCCTTTTGTTTAGTTCTAGTCTCGCTCGTTGATTTATTTTGAATGCTTTTTTTTAACAGTCCCAAACCTGGGGCAATCACATCGCACAGGAATTTAACTGGCTCCTAAGCTGGAAGGAAGATTGTGGGACTTTGTGTGGAGAAATGTATAGAGCTTAAAAGTAATGTTATTCACCAAACCTAGTGTTCAATAGAAAGTGTGAGGGCAGTTTGAAACCGTTTCCAATCTCTGGATGGTCTCTGGGCCGGGAACATGCTGTGTTCAGTGCTGTGCTCTCTGGGCTGCTTCTTACTTTATCTCCCCTGGGCGTGGAAGAGTCTCTGGGAACAAAGAGGGCAGCCAGCTGAACTCTTCAGCCTTGCTCCCCTCCCTGGGAGTTCTGGCCTTTCCGAGTGCCAGGGTCTGGGCGTTTGCAGGACACAGACCCCAGGAACGTGAATGCAGGGTCCCTTGGACTGAGGCAAAGTTTCGGTACCTCTGAAGCAGTTTGGTGCAGAGGGTTGCATTGTCAACTAACCATACCTAATTAGTATGAGAGAGCAAATTACAGCCCCAGCTTCCTGATACAGGGCACAAGCCCTGACGTGCAACACTCTTTTGATCAGACTGGCCAAAGTGCACTGTAGCAACCAGGCTATGCCCAGATGATGTGGGTGGCTGCGGGCTGCACTCTGCACTTCTCTGTTTCATGTTCATTGAAGAGAACTCTTGGTCATTTAAAGCAGCTACATTTTGCAGTGAACTGTGAAAGTGAATAGCAGCAACTCAGCAGCAGCACATTCTCTTTAGTCATTTTGCATCCTCTGGCTTGTGACTGCACCTCTGGCCTCCTGCAGAGTTTCCAATTTGATGCGTGTGTTTGAATTCGTTTAGCACGGATTCCTACATTGAGGTCCTAGATGGGTCCAGGGTCCACCCTGAAACCTATGAATGGGCAAGAAAAATGGCCGTGGATGCCCTAGAGTACGATGAATCGGCAGAGGATGCCAATCCAGCTGGAGCTCTAGAGGAGATCCTGGAAAACCCCGAGCGTCTGAAAGACCTGGATCTTGATGCCTTTGCTGAAGAGCTGGAGAGACAGGTCTGTGCAGGGAAAGGGAGAGGGGGTGGAGCTGCCTTCCAGTCCTGAACTCTTGGGGTTTGATGGCACAGGGCTGTCCTCTATCCTACATGGGGGACACACATTAAACCATGCCATTGTACACACAGGGTTACGGTGACAAACACATCACTCTGTACGACATCCGAGCTGAGCTGAGCTGCAGATACAAGGATCTGAGAACCCAGTACCGGTCTCCTAACACAGAGGAGGTCTTCAATATGCTGACCAAAGAAACGCCAGAGACTTTCTACATAGGTGCGTCCCAATCTACTGGGAGGGCTCTATCGGTTACAGAGCTGCCGTCACAAGCTGCGCCAGGCAGCGGAGGTCTGTGAGAACGGCAGCTACTCGGACACTTACTAGGATCTGTGCAAGGTCTGCAGCTCGTTGGTGTGCTGCAGAACCAGGCCGTTTGTGTCGCACTTGATGGCTTTTATGAAAGGCCACTCGTAGGTACAGGAGTACTAAGTAATCCAAGTAGCCTCCGAGAGGCCTGCCTGGCATCCCATTCAGGGCACTGTCCAACCCTTGCATGTGCCTGATCTACTCCTGTTTCCTCTCCCCAGGTAAAATGATCACCTGCAACGTGACTGGGATAGCCCATAGGAGGCCCCAAGGCGAAAGCTACGATCAGGCCATACGGAATGACGAGACTGGCCTCTGGCAATGTCCCTTCTGTCAGCAGGATAACTTCCCGGAGCTCAGTGAGGTAAAGTGACCGGGCTGCTCCCGCGGGCGCCTTCTCCGTCGGCAGGCTGCTCAGCCGCCCCTGGACCATCCTGTAGGGCATGAAGTACCAGAGGGGCCTTCTGAGAGAGGAGGCCATTGCAGGGCAGAGATTGTGCCTCCCGTGTTCAGACAGCGCCCAGCACAACAGGCCCCCAACCCCTACTGGAGCCTTTGGCTGTAAACCTAACATGGATACTTACTACTGCTTCTAGGTCTGCCAGCACCACTTGGTTGCTGTGCGAGGGTTGCCCAGTATACCTGACTAGGTGTGACATGGGATGGGATCTTCAGCTGCAGCCAGTCGGTCACCTTTTCCCCACAGATGTTCAGAGTGGTTTGTTCAGTCTGGACTCTTCTGTTTTATGCAGAGAAGCCGCCCCTGGGGTGGAGAAAATGAGCTGATTTCACCCCCATTTTCTCAATTTAAGAACGAGCACAGACTTCCTGCTCTTAGATGGGGTGGCATTTTTGGGTCCTGCCTTAAGAGTTGCAAATTCCAGCCTTGATAGTCAGGATCCTGGGTAATCAGCAGTTCCCGTGGGACTTCAGTACCACCCGCCCGTCACTGCGGAGGTGTGCTTCGGAGTTCAAAGGGACGTCGACTCTTGCAGCGGCGTGTAGGATGCAGACATGACCAGCCCGGCCGGCACGGGTATGAACAGCAGCATAGACAGTGGGGCGCACAGAAGATCCCAAGGGTCCGTAACCTACACGGCCAAGCAGTGCCTCCCACACCTACACTGCAACTTTCCGCAGCGCCGTGTCCCACTGCTGGAGCCTTTCACTGCCATGGGCTGCAGTGCCAGCTGCGAACGCAGCCTCCCTTTGACTGCAGCGTGTGGCTGCATGTGTCGTGCCTGTACTCTGCACACTGCTGTAAGTGTAGACAGAGCCTACGCGTTCTAGCCTTCCTTGCTGCAAAGCAAACCGGCCTGCCATGAGCCGACTGTAACTGGCATAGGAATGCTGCGTGGGTCAGTTTCACTCAGTCAAACCTCGTCTTTTAATTTCTCTGAAGCTGCTGCAGGGTCTCCAGTTTGCTGCTACAGCCGGAGTGTTACTGACCTTCCCCCCGCCTTGCTCTGGCACACCCAGGCCCCTGCTTGAATGTGTCTGACTGTGTTGTACTTGTGCTGCCTTCGGAAATTATTTCCCATGCGGAGTGTCTTATTCCTTTGCTTCCTTAAGGTTTGGAATCACTTTGACAGTGGCTCCTGCCCTGGCCAGGCTATTGGGGTGAAGACACGGCTGGACAATGGGGTCACTGGCTTTATACCAACCAAGTTTCTCAGCGACAAGGTGGTTAAGCGGCCAGAAGAAAGGGTGAAGGTAGGAGAACAGAGTGCATCTCCTCTTCCAGCTCCTGATGGCTGTCTCTCTCTCTCCCCCAGATATCCCTGCAACTGCTCTCTTGCCCTTGTGGGCTCTAAATCAATAGTGAATTTAGGTTCTTCTCCCAGACTGCGAGTCTCCTGTAGCTGCCGGTGGGAACTGTGTGAATCAGTTCGCGTATTACACTGTGCAGGATTTATTACAGTCTGAATGAAGTCCAGAGCCTGGGAGGCTAGAAGGCATTCTAATGAGGAGCTGACCTTTTTTCCAGCTTTCGAAATAGTTCGAGGAGCGGCTGCCAGATTCCTGGAGGGTCATTTCCCCTCACTCGTGGTAGTTTTTCCTTGCTGAATCCCTCACTCAGGGTTATTTTTCCTAGTTAAATCCATTTCTGTGGCTTGTCTGAGTTACTTGGTCTCCTTCAGAACAGGACCTGGGCCCTATTCGTAGAATCACATGGGTATAGAATGCAGATGGGCACATAATTCAAAGAGAAGGGTTGACCTATGTGCTCTCCTCTGGGATCCTTGCTGAGGGAATGAACATTTAGATGAAGGACTATCCTGTTGAGCTCTGAGGTCTCCTAGCAATCCCTTTAAGGGGACACTGTCAACTTAAACACGTTTAAATGGACTGCATTCCAGTTTCTGCTAGAGCCCCTTTAAACAACATGACCGGGATCTTTAAAATGTTAAGGGTTTTTCTGCTCCTCTGTTAATTTAGAAGGGTCTTTTGGACAGGCTTGAAAACAGGCTCCCCCCGCCACCCCGTCCTGTGTTGTGTGCACACCTGACTGCTGCTTGGTGTCTGTTCACTTCCCCTTTCAGCTCAGAGGCACTAGGGGACACCAGCAACAGAACAAGGAAGCTGACTATGCAAAGGGCTGTGAAATGCCAAAGAAAAAACACTGGAGAAGAGACAGATTCCCCTCTAATCCCTTCCAGGTCTAGTCCTCTGTAGGGTCATTGTAACAGTGGTAGATAAACAGCTTTCAGAGGGATATCTGATTTTTATTTTCAGGTTGATGTGTCCCTTTAAATACTCGAGGTAAGCCCCCCACACCTGGTGCGGCTGTGATAGGACACTGCCCGAGTGATGGGTGCAGCAGATGAGTTGCACCTGCTGACTAATCCAGTCTGCCCCTCCTCCACAGGTGGGAATGACTGTTCACTGTAGGATCATGAAGATAGACATTGAGAAGTTCAGTGCAGACCTGACCTGCAGGACGTCGGACCTGATGGATAAGAACAATGAATGGAAGCTGCCCAAAGACACTTACTATGACTTTGATGCTGAGGCAGCAGATCACAAACAGGAAGAAGACTACAAGAGGAAGCAGCAGCGCACAAGTGAGTATCCCTTCTCTAGGGCCCTGAGAACCTGGGGCACGGACATTCGCAGTCTGCCCCGGGAAAAGAAATGTGATTGGATGTTTCTTGCAATAAAACCACTGCCATGGGAATGCTGACCGCCCACGTTTGTCCGACAGCATACATCAAGAGGGTGATCGCTCACCCATCATTCCATAACATCAGCTTCAAGCAAGCCGAGAAGATGATGGAGACCATGGACCAAGGGGATGTGATCATCCGGCCAAGCAGCAAGGGGGAGAACCACCTGACTGTCACCTGGAAGGTGAACGATGGGATTTACCAGCATGTGGATGTCCGAGAGGAGGGCAAGGAGAACGCCTTCAGTTTGGGCTCCACCCTTTGGATTAACACAGAGGTAAGAGCCAGGTGCCACGTGACCGGGGACGTGAACCTGGCGGAGTGAATCCCAGCCCAGTTAATGGGAGATGAAATGCTGACTCAGCATGTGGGGGGGGGGGGGGGGGCACAGTCACCCCAGAGGAACTGCTAAAGGATTGGATGGTTTGGAGTTTAGAACCCAGAGGTGGTAGCAGAAGCTTGCAGCATACGGTATGTACAAATTGGCCGTAAAACCGAAACCTTTCCTGGCTGCATAAAGCTGGGTTAGAAACATGGAACCTGCCCTGGACAGCTGGGAGCAGGATCCTGAGGCTTTTCTCACAGGTGCTTCCGGACTGTCCGGGAACAGCTTCTAATTTCAGTCACTTCCAGTTCCTGAGTGAATACTCAGCAGCCAGCCTCTCTCTTCAGATATTAGAGGAACTGGTGGCTCTGTGTAAAAGAATCATAGAGATTAATATTAGAAGAGCCCATTAGATAATCCAGTTCCATGATTCTCAACCTTTTCAGGTCGCTGTGACCCCTTATCTGAAGTGTAAAAACCAAAACAATGCAGCCCCATTACATTTTATTTCTAAAGTAAATGTGAGGGGGAAACGTATCCATGATAACAGCGCAATGCCTGTGCAACTTACTTGTTGTGTGTTTCAGGAGGCTGACTGAGAATACTTGACCTTGAGGAGTCAGGAACGAGATTTTTCTTTGCTTTAGGTTATATTTCCAATGCCTTGTGACTCCCCATTGCCTTTCGTGCCCCCACCCCTGGGTCGGTTTCAACCCACCACTTGAGAAACCCTGATCTAGTCCAACCACTGCAAGACAGTTTGCTGTGCTACCTTTTCCTAGCTGCTCCTTTAGTCTAAGGAACAAAGGGCTCCCCCCCCGAGCTTGTCAAATAGAGGGGGGGTTGCTGTTTATCCCTGAGACTGACAGGAACTGAGCTGCCCACCCCTGGCATTGGTGCAGGTGTTGGACATGAATCCTATGGAGCACGTGTCTGAGGGAGTGGGCCTCTCCGCGGAGCCAGGACACTTGCCCTGCACTCCACTGCAGACAGGCACTCTACTCACCCCGTGGCAGTTCAGGGTTGAGAGGATCTGAGCTTCCAAGGCCCGGGCATCGCTCCGCGCAGCGGGTTCGGTTTTGCCTCTGGAGGTTCAGGAGTCGGACTCGGATAAAGTGGCTCTTTCTATGTTCGTTCCAAGGAATTCGAGGACCTGGATGAAATCGTCGCTCGCTATGTCCAGCCGATGGCGTCTTTTGCTAGAGACCTGCTGAGTCACAAATACTACCATGAGTGCAGTGGCGGAGACAGGAAGGTGAGCCTCCCAGAGGGGCTGCCGCAGAGCAAAGCTGAGCCCCAGATCAGTCTCCTGGCCGCTGTGCGAACACTAACCATTGAGTCCAAGTCGTGTTAGGTCAGAACACATGAACCTCTTCTGTCTTCTCGCACAAGGCTTGTGTGGCTCACTTCCCAGCTTCGGGTCTGGGGGGAGCTTGCTTGGAGCGGAGGTTCCTGCGGTGAGAACCTGGCCTGGCTTGCTGGGCCGGGATGTCGGAAGGGCCGTGTCGCTGTCTGCGCCAGGGCAGGGAGGGCGCTGCCTTTGCACCAGCCAGATGGTGCTTGCACATCACACAGGAGAGGGCAGAGGAGGCGTCTCTCCCTCTCCGACACTGCTGCCGCCCCACGCGAGGGGAAGGGCTCTCAGATGGCACACAAGTCCCCTAATGTGGGGGGGATAAAGGGATGCTGCTCCCCTCACACCGTTGCTCGAGGGCTCGTCTGCAGCACTGACCTCAGGAAGCACCAGTGTGTCCATCTGGACCTCCCAGTTGCCTCCACCGCGTGGTTACAGCTCCCAGCCCTACGTGCCATACTCAGTATTGTGAACTGAGCCCTGGATGAAACCACTAGACGCTGCCATGGGGAGGGGTGGGCTGGGCGCAAGCCAGCACTGCAGTGTTCTTAGGGCATCGGCGCGCAGCTGAGAGTCCGGGCGCTGCCCCAGGCTGCACAGAGCGTCTCATTGGAGCATGTCTCTCTCTTCCCCTCTAACCAGAAACTGGAAGAACTTCTAATAAAGACCAAGAAGGAGAAGCCAACCTTTATTCCTTACTTTATCTGTGCCTGCAAAGAGCTGCCTGGCAAATTCCTTCTGGGATACCAGCCTCGAGGGAAACCAAGGTCAGTGGTGCATGCATGTTGTTGGGTACAGCTGGCTGTCTGTCACTGCAGGGCCTGGGCCGAGGCTTGTCCCTGCTCTGGTTCAGTGGGTAGCAGCAGCCCTGACCCCTGGGGTTTGGCCTGCGGGTGCCTCACACATGTAGTCTCATCGAGTTGGCTGCTGATGCCTTTGACCAGGTGGCCATTGTGAACCAGGTCCCACCCCTCGGCAGGGGAGAGTATGGATTCCCTTTGAGTGTCCTCAGCAGCCCGCTAGGTGTTGGCATTTCCAGGGTTATGGCCAAGTGTTCCTGGGGCTAGGGTGGAAGCTGAGTGAAGTCGGGTGGTCCCAGCAGAGTCTGTACCTCAGATAACTATGGGTTCATTTCTGATGCACCCGTCGTCTTCGTATCTGGGCACCATGTGCCCTACCCGTCCCTTTCTCACGCGGTGTTGGGTGGAGCTGGTTCTTGCCAGCAATCGGTGAAGCTGTGCCGCCGTGTGACGTGCTCGTCTCTCCCGCTTCCTGACCTTACAGGATAGAGTATGTGACGGTAACACCGGAGGGATTCCGATACCGGGGACAGATCTTCCCTACAGTGAACGGGCTCTTCCGGTGGTTTAAGGATCATTATCAGGACCCAGTGCCAGGTGACCCCCAAATCCTAATCCCCAGGGTTGTTCTGTCCTGCAGGAAATCAACTAGTGGGGCAGACTAAGGGCTAGCTCGTGCTCCATGGAGAGTCTACATGGGATCAAGCACAGCCGCTTCCAATGACAGGGACTTGTATAGCCTAGTTAGCTGAGCCCCTAATCACAGATAATCTCTCTTCCCCTTGGTGACCTATGGCATAGGAGGAGGTGACCTATGGCATAGGAGGAGGTGACCTATGGCATAGGAGGAGGTGACCTATGGCATAGGAGGAGGTGACCTATGGCATACCTCTGCTCATCACAAATCAAGAACCTTGCCCAGATCCATTGAATTCTGGATTCTCTTGGTGCATTAGCGAGACTGCACTGGGGATGAGAACACTTGCACACACAGAAATGAATAAGATCTGTCTGTCCGTCAGCTTTTGCTACCTCTTGCCGAGAACTCTCTCTCCTGTTTGTGACTCATTCATTGCACCAAAAATGGTCAGCGTCATCCTTGTGACTGTGCCACAGGGCTCCGTAAGAGACTTTAAACACACACGGCCTTGCTGATTGTAAACAAAGCTCAAAAACCACCAATTGAAGTCGGGGATCTAGATGGCTTGGGAGACCTACTGGAACATCACCAAAATCAAACTCTGATTTTCCGATGTTCCAGGCTCCTGTCTGTTGAAATTCAGATCAACGGAGCCTTTCTGTATGTGGGGAAAGTTCTCAAGAAAACCAGATTCAAGTGCTTCGCTTTGCTTTTCATCTGCATAAAAGAATGCTGTTTAGAAGGAATCTGCCGTGCAAGCAGTGTGGTGTGGGCTGGGCCTGACCCTTTCGCTCTTATCTCTGTCCCCTAGGTACCAGATGCTTTTTATTCCATTGTCCCTGTTCTAGCAGAGTAGCCATATTGCCACAAGAATTTTGCTGGGATCTGTTAAAATCCTGGGTAGTAAGAACCCCCACTCAGGTTTCAGAATTACATACTGTGATGGGTTCCCCCCCACTCAGGGTGCCACCTGGAACTGGGGTACCACTGATTCCCCTGACCCCCAGCCTGTACTCCCACTCACCCTGTAATGCTGTGACGAGCTGCAGACACGCTCTCAGTCTCACACTTTCACCAGCACACAGGTAGGGACACACCCAGGTGTAGTAACATGCAGACAGGCTTTCAGACCAGCCCCTGAAGGGAAGGCAATACAGCTAGGGCACTTCCTAGGGGCACCACCCCCACCCCCCTCTGGAGGGTAAATCCAAAATTATACTGTCTTGTGCTGCACAGAGAACTGTACAGCGTAAGCTCATGAAATTCGCCCCCTCCCTCAATGTGGAGGAAGATATGCAACAGCTTTCCTCCTCCTCCCCTCCACCCCCCCATTATGATTTCCACTCACTGGTTTTAGACAAAACAAGTTTATTAACTGCAAAAGGTGGATTTATAAGTGATAGAAATAGATCAAAGTAGATTACCTTAGTAAATCAACAAAACTGCTAACTAAGCTCAACATACTAGATAGGGGGATATGAATTAGCAAATTCTCACCCTGAGTGATAAACAGGCTGGCAGATTCTTAAGGCACAAGCTGCCTTGGCTTTCCCAGGTTTTGATACACAGGCTAAAAATCCTTCTAGCCCGGGATCATCACTTCCCCCAGTTCAGTCCTTGTTCCTCCAGGTTTGTTGTTGTAGGGAGACTAAGGTACCCCCATGATGTCATTTTCCCCCTTTTATCTTCTTCCCACTTGCTGGAAAGCTCTTTTGCTGTGACCTGGGTCAAACAGTTCCCACTGGGTAGTGCTATCTCGGAGAGGTTTCTATTGTACACGGTTCCTGGGGTAATCCTGGTGCTTGTGTGCATTTCCTCAATAAGCCATTAACATTGTTTGGCCTTTTTACTGTTGTACCTGAAAGGCTGCTTGTGGGTGTTTTCAACCTCGCAACATGTTCCAGTAACACACACACAGCCAAACTTCACAACTTCCCATCCAATGACAGCACATACAATCCAGCGAGATATTCCTGTCTAGCAGATCAAGACTTTAGACTGAGACCTCACAAGGCAGACTTTGCGCTAAACATATCCTCGTGACATAGAATATTGGGGTGCCAGGGTGTCTCACACACACCTGTCTCTCTTGTTTCACAAGGTATCACCCCAAGCAGCAGCAGCAGGACCCGGACCCCAGCCTCCATCAATGCTACTCCTGCTAACATTAACCTAGCGGGTGAGTACCAGCCTCTCTCCCTGGTCAGATCTGTGGAGGCGGACTCCAAAGCTAGTCCCCAGAGCACAGGCAGATCCTCTTCCTGTGTCCACACTTCTTGGAACTCCGTGTTTCCTCTTCCAGATCTGACCCGAGCTGTAAACGCGCTGCCTCAGAACATGACCTCGCAGATGTTCAGTGCCATCGCAGCGGTGACGGGCCAAGGGCAGAACCCCAATGCCACGCCTGCACAGTGGGCATCCAGCCAGTATGGTTATGGAGGCAGCGGAGGGGGCAGCAGCGCATATCATGTAGGTGTCTCTCGAGTACCTAAGCCAGAGTGGCAGGAATCAAAGGGCGGTGCTCTCATCCGAGCAGCACAGCGGGCTCTCTCTCATGGAAGTGCTGCCTTCCTCTGCAGCGTTAGAGATTGGCTGTGCAGGTGACCGCACAATGGGCTGTATGGAGCAGGGACCAGTGGCCTGCACTGATACCAAAGGGCAGTACAGACCTGCAGTGGTCAGCCAGCTTTCGGCCCTGCTGTGCAGATTCCTGGGCCTTGTTCCTTGCCCCCAGCCAGCAATGCTGGCTGCAAGGAAGCTTTGTCTGGCTCCCAAGAAACATGCCTGGGGTTGGTTGGGACCCAGTGGTGACGGAGAGGGACACGAAAACACATGATTGTACTTCAGTATCCACAGCATGGAGCTGCACGTAGAAGGGATTAGCTATGAAAATATGTGCTGAGCTTGCAGGGCTTTTCAGCTGAGAGGTGCACAGGCAGGCGAGCGCTCCAGTTCTGCCTAGCGCCCCAAGATGGCCCTGGACTCTGCTCCCAACCCACCACTGAGCAGTTCCCCGTGTGGGTCTGCACCTGCCCACGTGACCCGCTGTGTCTCCGGCTCTGCACAGCTGCAGGAAGGGCTTGGCTGGGTTCCGGCAGCAGATGCCGCCTGCACCCTTGGGAAGCTCTCAGCTAAAACCCTCCTCCTCAGGGTAGGCTCTCTGGGTTTGACATCTGGGGCCTATTGCTCCCTATTGGAGTCCCCACACAACCCTCCTGTGGGGCTGAGCCCCTCTCTGAGGAAGGCCTGGCGGCTTAGTGATGTGTAGGCAGGGCCGGACCCTGCTCCTGCCCTTTGTGTGGCTGCTTTCTGGGAACATGCCGTGCTCTGGGCGTCTGGGTCCAGCCTTGCCCCTGGCACTAGCCTGAGAGTGTCTGTTCCCTGGCAGGTCTTTACAACACCAGCGCAGCAGCCAGTGGCCACCCCTCTGATGACCCCCAGCTACTCCTACACGACCCCCAGCCAGCCAATTACAACACCTCAGTATCATCAGCTCCAGGCCAGTACTACACCCCAGTCCACCCAGTCGCAGCCGTCGTCCAGTTCCAGGCAGAGGCAGCAGCCGAAGTGAGTAGCTCGTTCATGGTGCTGGGCCACACGAGCGCTTCCCTGGCGGCAGGACACCGGTTCTGCAGTAACTCTGCCTGCTGCCGGGAGGGGACGCGCGGCACAGGCCGAGGGGAGAGGGACAGTCAGCGTGTGCTCCTGAAGGAGGAGCTGCGGTGCTGGGGGCCCAGGCACTGCTCAGAGGGCGGGGAAGAGGGGTCTGGGGAGAACTGCGGCTGAGCAAGGGTGAAGAGCGTAGTCACGGCCCATCGGCTCTGGGGAAATGCGATTCAGGCCGTGGTGCTGATGGGGGGTGTAAAGAAGCCAGTCCCAGGAGCTGAGGGCTGGCCCCCTCTGACAGCGTGGCACTGGATCAGGAATCGGGACCCCGTCCCTTGGCCAGGCGTGAGGGCGGGACTGAGTCTGCCAAGTACATGAATAGGAGAGAGACACTTTGGTCGTCTGTTCAAAGGCAGGCGGGCGACAGGGCAGCCCAGCCCATGCAGACACTGGTTCCTCAGCGCAAGGTGCAGCCCTGCATGCTGGGACCCAGGGGCTCTGCAGCCTGAGCGTGCACCTCAGCTCTGGCGGGGCTGCTTCTGACCCAGTCGTGGCATCCTTCTGCAAAGGCAGTGCCTGGGGAGGGAGGGCAGGGAAACTCACCCTCTTGGGCTCCTGCTATTGGTATGTTTCACTTCCTGTCTAGGTCCAACAGCCACGCGGCAATCGACTGGGGGAAAATGGCCGAGCAGTGGCTCCAGGAGAAGGAGGCTGAGCGGAGGAAACAGAAGCAGAGGCTGACCCCTCGTCCATCTCCCAGCCCCATGATCGAGAGCACGCCCATGTCCATTGCTGGGGACGCCACGCCGCTTCTGGATGAAATGGATCGATAGGCCTTGCTGGACCTGACCCTTGACCTCTGTTCTTTCTCTGGGAAGGGGAAGGGGGAGGGAGAACAGCTGAGAACGAGTTCCCTTCCCTTCTCCACACAACTCCTATTTTATACTGCATAAAACTCTGAAATGACACTTATTCTGTCCACCCACGTGGGAGGACTGGTATAAATACACACCCATAGATCATAGGAAGGGATGCCGCAGACACCTCTGCGCACTAACCCTGGTTCGCCGTGTGGGGAGCTCAGCAGAACAGTTATAAAGGTCGAACACGACCCTTTAGAAATGCGCGGCGACCTGCTTTCACAGCCAAAGACTAGAAAGCAAACCTAGCTGGCAATGCAAGCTCTTGGCCTAGAGCGAAGTTTTATTTTGATCGTCGCCCACCCCTGTTCCGACCCACGGAATGAAATCATGTGGGGGCGTGGACAAGTCAGCCCAGATCCTCTCAAGTTTCTGCTACTGTAGGCTTGGTGGCTCCTTGCATAGTGGGCTCTGCAAAAACTCCACCAACTGCCCCAGCTGTATTTGCAAGGGCGTCCTAGCAGAGCAGCTCTGGGCTAGGGCTCGTGCCAGAGAGAGAAGCAGCCGTGTCACAGGCTCATCCTCTCCTGGCTTCATTTGGGACAATATTTATTCAGTTGGTTTTTAACTCAGACTGCGAAGCAAAACCCTGGGTAACAGCAGCTTTTCCAAGCGTGAGCAAGACCTAAGGCACTGCAAGGGCAGCCACTTCTGTGGGGAGGAGAATGCAGCTCAGGCTGAAGTGCATGTCCTTTGTCATACCGCTTAGCTCTGTCCACATGTAACCGAAAAGGGTGAATAAATAGTGTTTCTACTGAACACTAGTCTGGAGGTATTCTCTTCTCATCCTGTATTGCCTGCCTGCTGCTCTCAACCGCGGATTTGCTGCAGAAGCAGAGTACAGCAGTGAACCAGGAAATGCCCCTCGTCTTGAGTTGCCTGCTGGGTGCTGGTGGGCTGATGCTGAAGAATATTGTGTGTTGTGGGGTTCTCAGCCCAGCGTATCAGGGTGACACCCCACCCCACCCCGGTGCTACCCTCCCTTCTGTCCTAGCAGGAGCCAGGGAGGAGGCCGACGGAACGCAGGTACTGTCTGTCCTGGGTCAGAAGCAGCCCTCCAGAGCTGAGGGCTCTGTTTCATATACTTCTCCAGGAGGATTTTGCCTGGAAGCAGGATTTTTGTTGCTTGATCTACTCCTGTTTGGCTCTGCTAACATCACAACCCACTGCATGAAGTCCCAGAGGGCTCTGCCCTCAGCTGGGAAAGGAGCAGGCAGCTCAGGAAACAAAGGTCCTGTTGCATGCAAATGCCCTTGAATAGCAAGAGCTGCAGGAGACAAGAAGGTGAAGCTGTTCTCCCGAGACCTGGCTTCCTTCCAGCGTCTCCCCTTTGCTCCCCAGGGGGCTGGCCTGGCTGCATCCCTCTCCTTACGGCGCAGGCAGGCTCTGCTCAGGGTAGGTTAACAAGCACACTAACCTTACGCGGTTTGTTGATTTTGTTCAGTTCTGTATGACGGGAAAGTGACGGGGGAGTAGCTCCCTGTGAGGGAACCTGCCAGAGAGCCAGTGCACTGGCTGCTCCTCATGGCTGTCTTTGGTTTTAGTTTTTCCCCTTTCCGTCAATAAAATTCTACTTTTGGGATGTTGATTGTACCCAGCGTTCTCCCTGCCCACTGCTCTGACGCTCTCCTCTCCGTAAGCCACCTCCCGCCCTGCTCTGGGGATGCCAGGTGTCACTGCCCCTCTGTTCTCCTAACAGCACTTGCTTTGCTCTGACAGCACGGCCTGTAACCACTCGGGCACTTCCCTGACCCACATGTCTTGGCAAAACATGCAGTGGGTTAGGAGAAGTATTAGCCCTGCTGTAGAGCCTGCGTTTCCTCCCTTTACTCCGCTGATTCAGGCTGGGGATTTCCAGATCTGTAGTACGCACATCGCAGCACGTTCTCGGGAGAATGGAGAACACTGGTGCACAAATCTCTCCGCTCTGCGGGATGGGTTTAGTCTGATCTCCAAAGAGGAGCCTGGGTTTCCCATCTTGTAGCCCAGGCCCTCCCACTGCAAGTCGAGGAAGAGTTAGTGCAGCATTCTACACGACATGGCTCCCACGTGCACCCAGGACGTCTCTGAGCTCAGAGGTGCTGCACTGTGGTTTGAAGCGTCTCTCTTCTGCTACCGCTCTGCCCCGTTACACGCCCGTGGCCGCTAGGTGGGGGTGGACAGCTTTGGAAAGGACGTTTCCAGAGTGCGACTGTCTAAAAACACTTGCTCACTCTGAGCTGCACGGCTGTTCCTGAGTGACAGGTAGCACCCTTGGCTCTGTGCAGAGCCGTGGTAAAGAGGCTGCTGGCTTGTGATGTGTGTCTGGGTTCTCATGATCCTTTGTCCAAGGGCAGGAGAATGGCCCATCCTCTCGCGAATAGGGGCTGTTCTCTTACAGTATTTGAAGAGTCCTGCAGGAGGCGGTGACGGGTTTAAATCAGTATCTCCCCAAAAGTCTGAAACTAAACGCTCCTGTGCTTTTTGCTTTAGCACTGCATGCTGTGAGAGGCCTCATTGCATGGACAGGTACACTACCCTCCCCCATCGCCTCGTACCTGGGCCCCTGTGTCTGAAATTGAGAGAAAGATCATCTTGCCAAACCCTGGTTTTAAATGAAGGCTTTTTTAGTCTCCTGGGAGACCTCACTAGAATGGCTTGTCTGGCTCCAGGGTGGAACTCGCTGAAAACCCAGCTTCTATGCATCTCTCACTCAGTGCAGAATGAGAGGGGGAGCAGTGCTTTCCTGACCTGTGTAACGGGGGGCAAACCTCTGCCTTATGCCGCCTTAGGTATTCACACACATTTCCTGCAAGTGCTCAGCTAGTGCCTGCAAGACCTTGAGCCAATTGGGGAGCTCCTTAAGGCACATCCTCCAGTCCCTGGAGACGGGCGCCCTGCCTCCAAAACCCCAGATAATTGCAGGGGAGGTGGGCATTACGTTAATGTTCACAAGAGCCCCTCCAGGTGCCACCACAGCGCAGGCTGGGCTCTGGCCTTCATTCCTGGCCCCTACACACTGATTTGGCATGTAGCTTTCTGCAAGGCACTGCCCCCTTCGCTCAAACGGAGTTCGTACCTGCCTGCTGGCTTGTGTGTGAAACTCAGCACCTCCCGTTGCCAGCACTGGAGCAGCGCGGAGAATTATTGTATAACCCCCAAGCTCTGTAAGTGGCTTGACAACTGCTACAGCAGCAACCCAAGTCCCGAAGAAACAGCTGAGCACTAAGCTGCAATTGGTCAATGTATGCCCCAAATCAAGGTACTAAAGTGGGGTAAGGGCAGGGAAACCAGCTCTGGGCCTAAGCTGAGCACTGGGACATGAAACAGCGTGAATAGTGAGGAGTAACTCAGACTAGTTCTTTAATAACCTGCGCTCCTCACAGCGCCCAACACTTGTACCACACGGGATCCTTTCTGAAAGCCCGAGGTCTGGCCCGCTTGGCCTAGGCCAAACAATCACCCAGTTCACAGAAAGAGCAGAACTTGCTTTTCTTCTCTAAGTGCTGCCCTGGGAGGGTCAGGTGCTGGGCTGGCCTCACAGAGCTAACCAAGAGCCAGAAACACGCCCCTGGCTCACCAGTCCCAGGACAGGAGGCGGGGGATTAGCCTGAAGAATTCTCCCCTGCTGCTCTGCCCAGCTCTCTGGTGTCTGCTCTCATAGTGTCCCATTGAGCTGCTGTTTCCCCTCTGAAGACTGGGACACAACCAGGATTGTTCCTTTGTGGGTGTGCAGGAACGGCAGCCCCCATCACCATCCTCAGGGCCGTGGAGCTGGCAAACCCCTGGGAGTCTCACTTTAAAAGGCAGCCAAGCAAGGGGGGGTGTTGGCACTAAGGGGGGTGCATGCTGTGCCAGCAGGGGCTGGATGGGGGTTTACTTCTTAGGGGGCAGTGTGATACAGCATGGCCAGAAGGCAGCAGGAGAGTGATCTAGGATGAGGAGAAGCCTTATTCCCTGTAGATTAATTAAAAGCACCTGAAACCAATTAGAGCACCTGAAACCTGATAAAATCCCCCTGCTTCAATCAGCCAGAGGAGGAGTTGGAGCAGGAGTTGGAGCAGAGTGAGGAGGGGTTGGAGCAGTTTGGAGGAGCTAAAGGAGAGTGGTTTGGTGGTGGAGCAGAGAGCAGTTTGGAGGAGTGAAGCAGAGTGGATGGGTGGTGGAACAAAGAGCAGTTTGGAGGAAAGCAGAGGAGAGTTTTGAGAAGTGCTGCGGTGGGCTAAGAAGACCAAGATCCTAGGTAAAGGGACACCTGGCTTGTGCAGAGGGAAGGCAGGAAGCCCCACAAGCTGAAGGTCAGGAGAGGGAAGTAGCCCAGGGGAAAAAATCACTGGTACAAGTGGTTCACCTGCTATCATGGGGCCCCTGGGTTGGGACCCGGAGTAGAGGGCGGGCCTGGGTCCCTCCCTCTCCACTCCCCTTCCCTGGGATACTAGTGGGATAGCTGTTACCCCAGTTCAGGGGCAAGAAATGGCACCCTGAAACCCCCCCACAAGACGAGAAAGTGCGGGACCCATCATAGTAGTGCCGGCAATTTGCCACAGCAGTTAGCATGTCCCCTAAAACGTCAGTAAAGCAAAAAGGACCAGGGCCGACGCATCTCTTGGGAGCCCCTGGTGCAATCACCCACTTTGGGGGGCGGGGGAGCAGCAGCAGGGGAAATACAGGCACTGAGGTGGGATTGGGAAAGAGACCACTGAAGAACACCCGCGAGCTCTGCACACTAGTGCAGCGATCACACACGCCCTCGCGTGTTTCTACCCCTCCCCAGGAGCTGTCATCTTGCCCAGACCCTTCAGGGCAGGGACTGTGCCGTTAGCTGCCTGGCCAGAGCTGGTGCTACCCTGGTGACTGCCGGTCTGCTGGGAGACCCATGGTGGAACAGGCAGGCTTCGGCACCCCACAGCTGCACTAACGGGTTTCTGGCCCCCGTAGCAGGCAGGGGTCTCCCCCATTCGGCTGTGCTAAGCCGAGCTCCATGCTGGATTAGATCTGGGGGACAAAAGTCTTCCTTGTTCCTTGGCCCGCTTTACAAATGTACTAAATTGCATTGTCCCCTCTTTCCTGGGCAAACATTTCGACAGCGCTGTGGCCAAGTCCCAGAGGACTCCCTGCAGCAGGAGCTCCATCTCATCGGCCCTGCACAGAGCCCAGGGTTTGGGCTGGAAGGGGTTAGGTACAGAACGCTAGCATGGTCCCATCTCTGCATCGAGCTAATTTATTACACTGGGAAACGCCCTCTTGGGGCTCAGGGGAAGGGCAGCCTTGGCTGCCGTGAGTCTCACACAGGCCTGGGCAGAGACGCCTTCTTTCTCAGGCGCGTCCTTCCGTTTCTTTCCCGCCTCCTCTTCCTCCTGCTGGCAGCTGGGAATGGGGGCGGGAGAGGAGGTGAAGGCCTTGCCTTCCACTGCCCCCGGTCGCTGCTTTCAGCCGGCGCTGTCCTGCGCAGAGTCAGGGTCTCCTCCCCGACGGGGGCATCGTTCAGGACGGTGTTGAATGCATCCTCCTTCCCCCCGAAGTCCAGCAGCTCCTTTCCCAGCTCCCCCAGCACCAGGTGCTCAGGGAGGAGGGAGGCAGCATCTGCAGTGGGGGTGGGGGGCCCCAGCACCGCAGCTTTGGAATGGACTTTCTTCTTTTTCAGCCCTTTTCCTTTCTTGGTTTTCCTCCCTCTCTTCCTCCCTTTCCCCTTCCGCTGGGTCTTGGCGGGACTCTCTGGCGTGGGCCCCGTGGGCGCAGACTTCGGGAAGCTGCCCACCGCCCCTGCGACAGCCTGGCCTCGGGGTGGGTGCTTTGTCGGAGGAGGTGCCCATCTGCCCGTGCTCTCTCTAGGCGGGGGGGTGCTGGGCTGGGGCGCTGGGCTGGAGGGAGCCCGGTCCAAGCCAGCTGCCACTCGGTCTATCAGTTCCCCACCAAACTCATAGAGCACAGGCGCCTGGGGGACCGCAATGGCCACGGTGTTGTACTTCTTGCACCTGGAGAGAAGTGGGAGGACAAGCAGAGTGAGGGGGGTGCGGCAGGGCAGGGGGGCACCCCAGGCTCCCTGCTCAGGACTTACCAGATGTACAGGTAGGGCTCCACGCACTGCTCCTTGTAGGTGAACTCAAAGCAGGGCACCTGGATCACGTTGAAGAACGCCTGGCCCACCACCCGGGAGGCAGTGTCATTCACCCGCCTCAGGCAGCCTTTCAACCTGCGAGGGCAACGCAGAGCGTCAGGCAGGGTAAGACCGGGGCACAGGCCGGGATCTGTGCCCTGGCCGGGGCAGCAGGGGGGAGCTCGTGTTCCTGGCCTGGCTCTCTAAGCAAGCTATTACGCGGTGGCCTTGCTGCTGTTATGGGGAGAGCTGTCCGGTGTCTCCAGCACAAGGCCTCCGGGCCTGGGCAGCGGAACGTGTTTGGGAGACCTGGCGCGCGGGTTTCCAAACAGGAAACAGCCAACGGGCTCGGTGCCGGGGCCTGTAGCTGCTGCCAGCGCAGCCCAGACGGGAGTCGAGTGAGCAGCATTGTGCCCAGCGCCGGTTAACTAACCTGACCCTTCTCCGGTGCAGATGAGCTGCCCCTGTGCCGCGGAGGGGAGAGGGGAAGGCCAGGGCTACACTTAAAAACTAGATTGACCTACAGATGTTGGGCCCTGGGTGCTGTGATTGGGTCGAGCAGACGCAGTGAGTGGACAGGCGAAGTCTTGCATGGCCCTAGTGACCGCCTGGGAGAGGTGGGTCGCTGGGGACCCCTCCCGCCATGTAGGCAGCATCTCCGCTCCAGCAGCACGGCTGTGTGGACACACCAGAGCCTGGGTCTTGGCTGAGGTTACAAAGGCAGCCGAGAGCGCCGACCTCGCTCTGCAGCAGCCGGCTGGCCAGTGCCCGCCCGGGCGACGTGAGGGAAATTCCACCCCCCTGCTGCTGCCCAAGCCCAGGGGCAGCGTATCCCCGCCGGGCCCAGCTCCTCCCGAGGGCTTCCCGTTGCCGTCCGCTATGGTGGCCTGGAGCCGCGCAGGCCGGTGCAGCCGTGGGGCCCGTACCGCCGGTCGCAGGCGCAGTGGCTGACCGTGTGCCAGCGCAGGTTCCGGTAGCCGTACTGGTAGGTGAAGGGGTGGATGACGTGCTGACAGTGGTCGTGTTCCCGGCAGCACTTGTCCGTCCCTCGGTGTTCGCCTGAGGGGACGGGGGAGAAAACGCCTCAGCCCCGCCCCGCAAGAGCAGCTCGCGGGAGCTGGCCCCAGCTTGGACGGCCACGGGCCGCCGGCTCGGCCAACCCCAGCTGCTCTGCCCTACTGGGGGGCACCCGTTCCAGGGCAGGGGGCCTGGCACCACCCGCCTTCCAAACGCGCTGACGGCCCTGCCCCTCCCTCTCCTCCTCACGCCCCTCAACCACCCTGCACCTCAGCCTGTGCACACCCCCAAAGCCCCCCATGCACCCTAACCCCCACACGGACACCCCCAAAAAACACCCATACCCCCAAAATCCCCCCATGCACCCCAACCCCCACATCTCCACGGACACTCCAAAAACCTCCCCACCCCCAAAAAACCTCCTCCCATCCCCCCAAAACCCCTCCCCCTCCCATACCCCCAAATTCCCCCATGCACCCCAACCCCCACACCTCCCACAGACACCCCAAAACCTCCCCACACACCTCCAAAGACCCCACCTCCTCCAACACACCCCCAAAAACCCACATGCACACACCCAACCCCTAACAACCCCCCACACACACCCAACCCCACCACGCACCCCCAACAACCCCCCACACCCAAAACCAAGGCCTCCCATGGACACCTCCAAAACCTCCCCACACACCCCAAAGACCCCACCCCTCCCGCAGCCCCCCAAAACCCGTAACAACCACTCACACAACACCCCCACGCACACCCCACCCTCCCATGGACACCCCCAAAACCTTCCCCCACCCCCAAAAGACCCCACCCCCCATACACCATCCCTACGACCCCCCCTCACACCCAAACACACACCCCCTACACACCAACCCCTGAAAACGCCCCCACCTGCCCCCTCACACCCACCCACTGGCTTTGACCTGTCCCCACCCCGCGGGGTGTGTTATCAGCCCCCCCCGACCACTCCGCCCCCCCCCCATCCCGCGCCGAGTCTCCTGCCCCCATCCACACTCGGACTGGGCCGGGTCCCGGACCGGCTCCAGCGCTACGGTGAGGGGGGTCCCGGCTCCAGCGCCCCAGCCGGGGGGGGGGGCCCGACTCTAGTCCCCGGGCAGAGGGGGTTCCTGGGCAGGGGGGTTCCCGGCTCTAGCCCCCGGGCAGGGGGGGGTCCCGGCTCTAGCCCCCGGGCAGGGCGGGGGGGGGGGTCCCGGCTCCAGCGCCCCAGCCGGGGGTGGGGCCGACTCTAGTCCCCGGGCAGGGGGGGCCCCGGGCAGGGGGGGTCCCGGCTCTAGGCCCCGGGCAGAGGGGGGCCCGGGCAGGGGGGGGGCCGGCTCTAGGCCCCGGGCAGAGGGGGGCCCGGGCAGGGGGGGGCCCGGCTCTAGGCCCCGGGCAGGGGGGGTCCCGGCTCTAGCCCCCGGGCAGGGGGGGCCCCGGGCAGGGGGGGTCCCGGCTCTAGGCCCCGGGCAGAGGGGGGCCCGGGCAGGGGGGGGGCCCGGCTCTAGCCCCCGGGCAGAGGGGGGCCCGGCCAGAGGGGGGCCCGGCTCTAGCCCCCGGGCAGGGAGGGTCCCGGGGGGGTCCCGGCCCGCCCCTCACCCAGCTGCTCGTAGCTGTCGGCGTTGCTGCCGGCCCCGCACCAGAGGGTGCCCGGGTAGGTGAAGCCCCGCTTGGCCCGTCTGCGGGCGGCGCCTCCCGCCGGCTCCGGCCGCCCCTGGCCCCGGCCCGGCGCCCACGTGGCGCCCAGCGGCCGCCGCCCGCCCGAGCCCGGGGAGCCGACGGGGGCGCGGGCGGGGCCGGGCTGCCCCGGGCTCTCGGCCCCCCGAGCCGCCGCCAGCAGGAAGAGGAGCCGCAGCGCCACGGCCCGCATGGCCCGGCCGCCTTCAGCACCGCGGGGCCAGACAGCGCCTCGCCGCCGCCTTATCAACCGGCCGGCCGGGGGCCGGGCCTCCGGGCGGGGCGGGGGCGACCCCCCCTCCTCCCCCGGGACCGCCCCCCGCCCCTCTTCCCGCCCAACTCCTTCCCCACCTACCCCCCCGCAGCGCCGTCCTGCCCCCACTTCCCCCGGGACCGCCTCTCCCCACCCTTCTCCCCCCCAACTACCCCCCCCAGCGCCGTCCTGCCCCCACTTCCCCGGGACCGCCTCTCCCCCCCAACTACCCCCCCAGCGCCGTCCTGTCCCCACTTCCCCCGGGACCGCCCCTCCCCCCCATCCTCCCCCCCAACTACCCCCCCCAGCGCCGTCCTGCCCCCACTTCCCCCGGGACCGCCTCTCCCCCCAACTACCCCCCCAGCGCCCTCCTGTCCCCACTTCCCCCGGGACCGCCTCTCCCCACCCTTCTCTCCCCCAACTACCCCCCAGCGCCGTCCTGCCCCCACTTCCCCGGGACCGCCTCTCCCCCCCAACTACCCCCCCCAGCGCCCTCCTGTCCCCACTTCCCCCGGGACCGCCTCTCCCCACCCTTCTCCCCCCAACTACCCCCCCCAGCGCCGTCCTGTCCCCACTTCCCCCGGGACCGCCTCTCCCCACCCTTCTCCCCCCCAACTACCCCCCCCAGCGCCGTCCTGTCCCCACTTCCCCCGGGACCGCCTCTCCCCACCCTTCTCCCCCCCAACTACACCCCCCAGCGCCGTCCTGTCCCCACTTCCCCCGGGACCGCCTCTCCCCACCCTTCTCCCCCCCAACTACCCCCCCCAGCGCCGTCCTGCCCCCACTTCCCCCGGGACCGTCCCTTCTCCGCCCCCAACTACCCCCCCCCCCGCAGCGCCGTCCTGCCCCCACTTCCCCCGGGACCGTCCCTTCTCCCCCCCAACTACCCCCCCCAGCGCCGTCCTGTCCCCACTTCCCCCGGGACCGCCCCTTCCCCCCATCCTCCCCCCCAACTACCCCCCCCCAGCGCCGTCCTGCCCCCACTTCCCCCGGGACCGTCCCTTCTCCGCCCCCAACTACCCCCCCCCCCGCAGCGCCGTCCTGCCCCCACTTCCCCCGGGACCGTCCCTTCTCCCCCCCAACTACCCCCCCCAGCGCCGTCCTGTCCCCACTTCCCCCGGGACCGCCCCTCCCCCCCATCCTCCCCCCCAACTACCCCCCCCAGAGTCGTCCTGTACCCATTTCCCCCGGGGACCGCCCCCCGTCCCCCCCACACAATAACCCTGTTCTGCCCCCACCCGGGACCGCCCCCCGCCCCTTCTCCCCCACAGCTCTCTCCCCATCTACCCCCCGGGTATCCCCCCTACCCTCGTCCTGCCCCCCTGCCTCCCCCGGGACCTCCCCCCGTCCCCCCCCCACTAACCCTGTCCTGCCCCCACTCCCCACCCAGGACCGCCCCCCCCTTTTCCCCCACAGCTCTCTCCCCATCGACCCCCCGGGTATCCCCCCTACCCTCGTCCTTCCCCCCTGCCTCCCCTGGGACTGCCCCCGGTCCCCCCCCACACTCCCTCCATCTTGCCCCCACTCCCCATTGGGACCCGCTCCCCGCCCCTTCTCCCCCACAACTCCCTCCCCAACTACCCCCCACCCCCCTACCCTCGTCCTACCCCCCCTTCCCCCTCCAGCTGTGAGACTGTCTAGATAAATGCAGCGAGGTGGGAGTCGGGGCAGAACCAGCCTGTGCTGGGACCAGGATCCGCATGTGTGGGTGAATCGCTCCCATCCTCAGCCCTGCTCTCTGTGCGCAGCTGGGAATGGGTCCATGGCCCCTGGGACCAGGCCCGGCTCTCCCTGGTCTCAGCCAACCTGCCCCTACACCCGCCGCGCGGGTTCAGCTCCAGCAAGAGACCCAGTCGCGGGAGGGACCCTGCACCCCGTCAATGGGCGGCTCAGCCCTTCCCAGGCCAGGCTCTGTTCAGCTGCATTCCCAGGCCTCAGCCTGGCAAGGAAAGGGTTAGCGCTTAATCTGCCTTCTTCCCTTCCCAGGCCTCTGACCGAGAGTTACCCCCAAGCCCCCTCCTGAAGTCACGGCTGCCAAGGGGCGGGCCGAGCCCCGTTGCCTGGCAGCCCGCAGTGGGGTGATGTGGCAGGGCCCATAGGACTTGGGCTCCTTTCAGATTTCGCCTCCACCCGAACACGCCATGGGCTCTTTCATGTCCCTGTGCCCGGGACAGGGCCCTTTGTGATGCAGAGCAGGGGGAGTCGCCCACTCTCACGCCACGGGCCGCGGGACGGCGCCAAGAACGCCCCTTTCTCGGAGCAGATTCATCAAAGTTGCATTAAGGAGCCTCGAGACTGGGGCTGGATTATGGAAAAGCCGCACGATCTGCTGGGGCCTTTAACATGGGCCTGGCAGCCCCTGTGCCCTGGGCTCCCGCTGGCTGGGCTGCCCCATTCGCCCACAGGCCAGGCTCTGCACCCGCCTGGCCTGGCCTGGCCTGGGCTGCAGCAGCTGTCTGGCCTGGCAGCCACTGGGGGGCCCAAAGGTACCCAGGGCTTGATGGCTCGGCTCAGGGCTACCTCCCGCTGCCGTGATGCAGCTGCCGAGGCCGCAGGCTCCGGCATGCAGCGCCTGGCCTTGCGCTGAGCAGCACAGCGGGGCCTGACGGACTCGGGGGGAGTTCGGTTCTGGCTTTGGCCCGTGAGTGTCAGCAAGTTCCCGCGGCCGCCTGGCCTCCGGACGGTCCCGGGGCGTGTATGTTCCCTCTGGGCAGCGCCTTCACCCCGGCCTGGAGGAGGAGTGCAGGGATTCCAGCCCCGGCACTGCCTCTGTCTCGGATCCCTCCTCCGGCTGTGACGCTTGGGCACAGCCTGACCCTGGCAGCCGAGGAGCGGAGGTTGGTGGCACCACATGGCAGGCACTAGGGGACCATGGGGCTGCAGGGAATTTAAAGGGGGAATGGTGCCAGACTCAGGGCTGCTCTCTGTGACCCAGGGCTCAGGTAGTGGGGCCCACCTCCCCACTGTTTAGGGCGGGGCTGCAGCTGGCATGCTGCGGGCACTCCCGAAGCGGGATCAGACCTAGCCATCACAGCGCAGAGCCTGACCGACTCCCAAGCCCACTCCCCTGGGGAGGCGGGTGTACAGCCAGCGCGCCTGTACCGGCTGGGGCAGCTGGGTCACCTCCATGGCCAACAGCCCGGCAGCCCTCCTGCCCTCGGGCCCCCTCGCCCTGCGTTTTGCCAGGAACCGGCCTGCCCAGTCCCTCGAACAGCTCAGCTCCCAGGGTGACTCTGCTTGGCTGAGTCCAGACTTGGCTGCCGGCCCCCTGGCGGCTGACAGCTCCTGGGGACGGTTGCCAGAGCTCGTTACCCTCCTTCGCTGGTGTCACACAACCCTTTTCAACCAGTCCATTGACAATTCACAGTCAGCCCGGCTCCAAGGGGAGCGGTGTGTGTCGCTGGGCCAGGGCAGAGCCGCCAGAGCCCGGCATCAGGATGGAGAGTGCCCAGGAGACCTGTGGAAAGCTGCAGGGGCTGGCTGTCTGTCCGTCCCTTCCCACCCTTCCACTCGTCAGTCTGTCCGTCCCTTCCCACCCCCTCCAGCCCCTTCCACTCGTCTGTCTGTCCGTCCCTTCCCACCCACTCCAGCCCCTTCCGCTCGTCTGTCTGTCCGTCCCTTCCCACCCTTCCGCTCATCTGTCTGTCCATCCCTTCCCACTCCTCCTGCCCCTTCCACTCGTCCGTCTGTCCGTCACCATACGTACCCCACTCTGCCTGGTACTGCAGGCCCTTACGAACTGAGCATCCTCCCCCTGCTCCAGCCCCTCCCCCTAGCAATGCAGGTAAGTTGGCAGCAGGCACCTGGCCATGGGACGGAGAGGGCAGCTGGGCATTGGGGCACTGAGAGGAAGCCAGAGATCACGCTGCTGGTGTAAGAGCCCTTGGCTGGCAGTGGCAGGAGCTTTAAGCCACAGTGGGGCCATTCCCCCCCCACCCCACCCCATGTGCCCTTCCAGACGCAGGGCAGCTCCCTGGCGACCCAGAGCACCCCCCTGGCAAGGGAACAGCACACCGCTCCATCAGGCCCCCGGCTCTGGAGCCAGAGGCGAGGTCTGGGAGAGGTGCCCCGTGTCTGAGCGAGGGGAGGGGCCGAGCGTGTGCATGTTGGGGGGGTAATCCCAGAGCCAAGGGGCTCACGGGGGAGCCTGGCCGGGGCCTGACCTCCCTCGTGGGCCTGGCAGTCGTGTCTGGGCGATGCTCCCTGCCGCCGTCACACCCGGCCCCTGCCCCAAGCCCGCCCCAGCTCGAGCGATTCCATGGCGCTCCCTGGCCATTCTCGGGGGCTCTGTGACCTGTGGGCCGGAACCCCGGGTCCTGCTCATTCCAGGGCCGGTCCCCCTCGGATGCACCTGGCCCGGATCCAGGCCGTCGCTCTCTGCAGTTGCTGGCTGGACGAGGCTCTGGGCAGCACTTCCCCTGGCACTGGCTCTCCGGGCACAATCCATGCACAAGGTACTGAAGACTGTGGGGCTTATGGGGAGCCCAGCGAGCCAGAAGCCGAGATGCTCCAGTGGCTTCCAGCTGCACAGCCGGGAGCAGCAGCTGCGGCTGATCAGGGACTGTCCCTCCCGGCCGAGGAGGAGATCCTCACTGGTAAGTCTCCCCGGAACCTGGCCCCCGGGCTGGGCCGGATCTGACTCCGCTTCGCTCACAGGCTGGGCAGGACGGCAGGCAGGCGTCTGGCCCAGCTGGGGGCGTGGGCTGGCGAGACCCACCCGCCCACTGTAAACCGGGGGGAACCCTGCAATCCCCCCACCCAATCGGGAGGGAGGGGGAGCCTCACTGGGCTGTACCCCGGGGGGGGACATAGGCCACACGCTCACACCTGTGTGGGCGGGGGGGGGGGGGGGTAGTGCCACCCAATGGGAACTCTCTGCCACGCCCATCGGGGTGGCGTTCACACCTGCCCGGCCCTGGCTCTGCACAGGGTGATGCCATCCCAGGCGCCGGCAGGGAGCCCGGGCAGGGAGTGGAAGGAGAAATCTGCGGCCAAGCCCTTGCTAAGTCCGTGCCTGTAGCTCTCCTCCATGGCTGTGCCCAGGCTGCAGGTCCGGGGGTGGGGCAGATGCTGCAGCTCATACTGCTTAGCATGTGGGGGGGGAGCTTGGGCTGGACTCTTCCCAGAGTTCCCTGGGGGCCCGCCTACGCCTGGGGGAGAGGGGTCCTGAAGTGCTTGGGGGCTGTGCATGATGAGCCGTGTGCTCCCTGGAATGTGTGGGGGGGTCCAGCAGTGCGTGGGGCTCCCTGGCATGGGGGGGGGGCCGGCAGTGCGTGGGGGCTCCCTGGCATGGGGGGGGTCCGGCAGTGCGTGGGGGCTCCCTGGCATGGGGGGGGGCGGCAGTGCCTGGGGGCAGTGCGTGGGGACTCCCTGGCATGGCGGGGAGGGGGGTCAGCAGTGCGTGGGGTAGTGTGTGGGGGCTCCCTGGCATGGGGGGGCCGGCAGTGCCTGGGGGCAGTGCGTGGGGGCTCCCTGGCATGGGGGGGGGCCAGCAGTCCATGGGGACTCCCTGGCATGGTGGGGGGGGGCGTTAGCAGTGCGTGGGGCAGTGCGTGGGGGCTTCCTGGCATGGTGGGGGGGTCCAGCAGTGCGTGGGGGCTCCCTGGCATGGTGGCGGGGTCCAGCAGTGCGTGGGGGCTCCCTGGCATGGCGGGGGGGTCCAGCAGTGCATGGGGGCTCCCTGGCATGGCGGGGGGGTCCAGCAGTGCATGGGGGCTCCCTGGCATGGTGGGGGGGTCCAGCAGTGCGTGGGGGCTCCCTGGCATGGCGGGGGGGGGGCCGGCAGTGCGTGGGGCAGTGCCCCAGTGCCCGAGCCCCGCACTCCCTGGCCCATGTTCCTGGCGTTATTTCGTGCCCTGCCCCTGCCCCTGCCCCTGCCCCTGCCCCATGCGTGGTGACATTCCTTTAACTCTTCCCTTGCCAGGTCCCACCCCACGAGCCCATCGTCGAGCACCCTGACGAGGACTGTGAGTCGGACACAGGCCCCAGCGCAGCTCCCGGGGATCCCTGCTTTGCCAGGGGCCCTGCCGAGGCCCTGGCACTTGGCCCAGCTTCCTAGCAGCACGTGCCCGGAGGGGGCCGGGGGGCTGGCGGGTTCGGAGGGGGAGCTATTAAAAGACAATGTTCCGAGTTCCCTGCGCTCCGGCCAGGCTCTGTGAGGTGGGCTGGGCTGTGGCATTGTGGGGAGGGGGCGTGGGCCGAAGGGGGGGGCGGGGCTGGACGCTTTCCCTACCCGGGAGCGAAGCGCCGTCCCCGTGGGGACTCCAGCCCTGCCCACCCCGGGCCCCAGCCTGCCGCGCCAGGGACCAGCGGGTATTAGGGAGCGTCTCTGACCTCAGCCCTTCCCGTCGCCGCCCCAGGCCAGGGGGCTGCAAACAGGTGGGGGCCTGGGAGGACAAGGGCCCAGCCCCCAGCCCCATGGACTCATGACAGACACTGCAGTGTCCGCGCTGGCCTCTGGGGCACTCTGGCAACCAGCCAGTCTGACCCCCAGGGCCTGGCCACTGACCTCCCGGCCCCGCTGGGCCAGCCCAGGGGAGTGCAGCCAGCTACACGGGAGCCCGGGCTGGTCTGAGGGCGGCTCGGTCAGCTCCCGTCCCGGGCCCCTCCTGGCACCGCGGCATCACCACCTCTCCTGGCCCCAGCAAAGCCCCTGTGGAATGTGCCGGGACCCTGGAGCCAACAGCCCGGACAAGGCCTCAGCCACCAGCCGCCCACAAACACCTCGTCCGTTCCCCAGCACAATGCAGCCGTGCTCCGCCCTTCACCAGGCCCTCAGAGCACAGAGAGAGCCAGGCCCTAGCGGTGTCCCCGGGAGAGGCTGGGGCAGGTGGGGCTGAGACCCAGAGGGGAGGGTGATGGGGGGATGGAGACCCAGTGGTGATGGTCATGGGGGGGCACGTGGGGCTGAAACTCAGTGGGGAGGGTCATAGGGGACAGAGGGGAGAGTTATGGGGGGCAGGTGGGGCTGAGACCCAATGGGAGGTTGTGGGGAGAGCAGGTGGGGCTGAGACCCAGAGGGGAGGGTCATAGGGGGCAGGTGGGGGCTGATAACCAGTGGGAGGGTTGTGGGGGGCAGGAGGGAGCTGAGATCCAGTGGGAGGGTTGTGGGGGGGCAAGAGGGGGCTGAGACCCAGAGGGGAGGGTCGTGGGGGGCAGGTGGGAGCTGATAACCAGTGGGAGGGTTGTGGGGGGGCAGGAGGGAGCTGAGACCCAGAGGGGAGGGTTGTAGGGGGCATTCGCCTTTATCTGTGGGGACATAGGTATGAAGGCAGGTTCAGTGACCAGTGCAATGAGTTTGGGGCCCTCAGCCCTCTCTTCCTTCCATCTCTGTCATCGCCGGCCACTCGTCTCATGAGCCCTGTGGGAGCCCCCTTGGCACTTGGCAGGCCTCAGCGCCGCCCCACTGGCTGTCCGATAGGAGCCCAGGCCGGGGCAGGGTGAAGCGATGGGAGCGTCCGCAGGCAGCCGAGCGCGTGTTTGTTCAGCAGCAGGGTCCCGCGTGTGTAGGTATCTGGGCGCCCTGGCCCGGCTGCTGCTGCAGGTGCAGGGCCAGGCCCGGGGACCAGAGCTAGCGAGTGGCCTGGCTTTGTGCGCTGGCCGGGCGGCAAACGGCTGATGGCAGCCAGAGAAGCACCCACCTGCGGCACGGACACGGCCGGGCTCTCCCCGGGCAGCAGGGGAGCCGGTCCCAGGGGTGCTGCCCGTGTGGAGCCCAGCGACAGTGCCAAGTGGGCTTTGCCAGGCGTGTGCCATTTCCTACATGCCACCCCATGCTGTTGGGGCAGGGCTGTGCCCGCAAGGCCGTGTCTGTGCTGCAGGCTGGGGTGGGGCCAGAGGTCTCGGATGCCATGGTGGGGGGCAGAGGGGAACCGCCTGTAACCAGCCAGCCTGCTGCCGGGGAGCTGAGCGGATAACTCATTTCCCCATTGCCCTCTGCTTTTGAACATCACCTGCCTTCGAGCCTGTCCGAGCCTCTGGGTTCAGCTCTGGGGAGCCGGTGCGCTCCCGGCCCATCTCCCCGAACCCCAGCACAGGCTGCCCTCCGGGCCCCGGCACAGACTGCTGTGAGGAAGTGGGGCTGTTCTTAATGTTTCCTCTGAATACAGTGTGTGTGCCTCAGTTTCCCCTGTGCATTTCTAAGTCTCTAGGTGGTGGGATAAAGGTGTGTGATTGAGAGCCAGAGAGGGCCAGTGATGACAGAGAATGGCCGACACCCTGTCTCCTGGCAACTAATGGCCTGGGCCCCTTCTCTGCAAAGGTGCGAGCTGAAGGGGTTACAGAACAAAGGGATCAGGTGACTCCTGGCCCAGGAAGGAGACAAAGGCAAAGGAGGGGCTGGAGAGTCAGTTTGGAGCTGGCTGGGGACGTCGGGGGAGGCGCAGAGACAGTCTGGCCTCCCTGCCCCCCAAGATGGACCTGACGGGGAGGGGTCCTGTTTCCTGTACCTAGAAGCTCTGTTTTAGGCCATGTTCCTGGCATCTAATAAACCTTCTGTGTTACTGGCTGGCTGAGAGTCACAGTGAATCGCAGGAAGTGGGGGTGCAGGACCCCGACCCCCCCACACTCCGTGACACCTGCCCCGGGACCCAGCAGAGCGGATGCTGGGCTTCCCGGGCACCAGGTGCCAGCTGAGCTCTGGCATCCCCAGTAGCATGAGAGCCCGTCCCCACCTGCTTCCCCACTGCTCCCCCTGGTGGCCATAGAGGGGGCACAGGGCCTGCGAGCCCTGTGTGGCTATAGGGGACCCCACTTTATTGCCAGCCAGTCGCTAGTCTCCATGCCCGGGTCACCACTCGATGGGGGTCCCTGCGAAGGGGCGGGGGGGACTGACCGTCGCACAAATCCTGCTGCTCCGGCGGCAGAGCCCGTCCAGTGAAGACACCTGCTTCCCACCAGACAGGCCCTGCCCTGGAGCGGGACCCTGGACTCTGTGCCCCCAGCTGATGCCCAGGGCGATGGGGGTCTCGCCTGCGTGTGGGCCAGCCCTGCAGGGGCACCGGGGGAGAACGCCCAGCAGGTGGGAGCAACAGGCCATGCCTTCCGCTGACCGAGGGAGTCCCTGCCTGCTGCCTCCCCAGCCCTGGGGAGAGAGGTGTGGGGAGGGCCTGGACCGACGGTGCCTTGTCCTGCCAGGCCCCCGGCCCCCGAGCGAGCGGCGACGACATCCTTGTGCACGAGGGAACGGGGTCTCTGGAGAGACGGGGTCTCTGGGACAAGGTTCTTCCTGTTCAAACGTGAGCCCAGCAAAGCAAGAAAGCAGCAGCGTGGCCCCCTGCCCCTTCCACAGGGCGCGGGGCTCAGCGCTGGGGCAAAGCGAAGGCCCCAGGAGGGGTCCGATGGTGAACACGCAGCCCAGGGGGCAGTGCCAATGAAGGGTGTGGGACAGGGCGGCTCAGCACGGGGAGGCTGCTCCCCAACCGGGGCAGGACAGTGCTGGGCAAAAGGTCGCCCAGGCAGACAGGAGCCGGCCGGGGGCTCCCGATTCTCCTCCTCGGTGCTGGCTGGGCTTGGCTCCACCCCGCACCCCCAGGGCTCCTGCTCTGGGCTCCGCCCTGGGGGCTGGTCTCGAGGGAGACCCAGGTGCTATTCATTCCCCTGGCTCTCACGAGGCCTTGGCCCAAGCCGTGCTGGCAGGGGGCTCCATGGCTCCGTAGTGCTGGGGGATCCCCTTCCCTAGGCAGCTGGGGGATCCCCTTCCCTAGGCAGGGCCCTGGGGATCTCTCCACCCTGCGAGGTCACTGGGGAGGCTCCCTGCTCCCGCTGCTGTGAGGCTCCAGGGCCTGCTCCAGCATGTGGGTGCAGGAGGCTGGGGCCAGACTGGGGGACGATCTCGAGCCCGACTCCCCGTGGGCTCCGGCTGCCGCCCCAGCAGAGGAGCAGCGTGTGGAGGGAGCGACACAGAGCCGCCGCAGGGCCCGGTGAGTAGAGCTCTCAGGCCTGAGCAGGGGTGTCAGGAAACCCGCTGCCTTTGCAGTCGGCCAGTCCTGGTCCCCGCAGCTGCTGGACCCCAGGTGACGCAGGGTCTGTCTCCACCGCAGGCAGGAGCCGGGATTGCCCCATGTGCAGACACACCCATGTGGGAGCAGATCTGCCTGAGGACCACCAGCAGGGAGCCCGCTGGCCTCGCCCCCCCGGGAGCCTGGCTGCTGCCCCGTAGCTACACTGCTGTGGTTACCCAGGCTAGCTCTGCCGTTAGCTGGGCTCTGGCGATGCGCTGCAGTCGCTCTGCCGGACAGCCAGGCCCTGTGTGAACAGGTCTCAGGCCCCGGGGATGCTGGGCTTGCACTGGGCACCTGGGCCACTCACACAGGGGAGGGACCCCAGTGTTCTCCCATTGGAGCTGCAAAGGCTTGCGTGTCCCCTGGCTCTCCCGCCCTTTGGTATCCTCTCCCTCCCGTCCCTTCCCCCAGGCCACATCCTCTGGGGCTTGCCCAGAGACCGACTGGTGAACAGCCCACTGTGAGCTCCCTGGCCCTGGGCCAGAGCTTTCCCCAGCTGCCCTTGTTTGTAACGGGAGCGTCATCCGTGTCCAGTTGCACTTTGGCTCTGCAGGGACGGGGTGAGGCCTGCCTGCCGCCTGCCCTGCAGGGCTCCAAAGCGCTGGGACAAGGGCTGCATCGCAGAGACCCTCCTGCAGGTACGAGCCAGCTTGGCCCCCGCTCAGGGGGCATTTCAAGGGCACGTTCGTGGGTGTGAGCTGCAGCCGCTCCTGGAAAGCGAGGGACACGGGGCAGAAAGGGGGATGAAACGCACCACGGCTCGGGCGGAAGGAGCTGAGGGCTGGCACAGCCGGGGCACATGGAGCGACAGGGACAACAGAATCTCAACTGGTCTCCGGGGACTCGGCAGCGCTGCATGGATGCCAAGGGGCTGGGGGGATTCCTGGGGGGCCAGGCCCCTCCCAGCCTTACTCCTCCTCGCTTGTACTAACCAGTAGGAAACTCAACAATGAAAGCTGTTTCCTTGCGTGCGCTGCAGCATGCAGGTTCGTTAGCGTAGGGTTGCTCACAAGCACCGGTCTGGGTTGGTTTGTTAGTGTAGGGTTGCTCACAAGCACCGGCCTGGGTTGGTTTGTTAGTGTAGGGTTGCTCACAAGCACCGGGTTGGGTTGGTTTGTTAGTGTAGGGTTGCTCTCGGGCTGGGTTGGTTTGTTAGTGTAGGGTTGCTCACAAGCACCGGTCTGGGTTGGTTTGTTAGTGTAGGGTTGCTCACAAGCACCGGGTTGGGTTGGTTTGTTAGTGTAGGGTTGCTCTCGGGCTGGGTTGGTTTGTTAGTGTAGGGTTGCTCACAAGCACCGGTCTGGGTTGGTTTGTTAGTGTAGGGTTGCTCACAAGCACCAGGCTGGGTTGTTTTGTTAGTGTAGGGTTGCTCACAAGCACCGGGCTGGGTTGGTTTGTTAGTGTAGGGTTGCTCACAAGCACCGGGCTGGGTTGGTTTGTTAGTGTAGGGTTGCTCACAAGCACCGGCCTGGGTTGGTTTGTTAGTGTAGGGTTGCTCACAAGCACCGGGCTGGGTTGGTTTGTTAGTGTAGGGTTGCTCTCAGGCTGGGTTGGTTTGTTAGTGTAGGGTTGCTCACAAGCACCGGTCTGGGTTGGTTTGTTAGTGTAGGGTTGCTCACAAGCACCGGGCTGGGTTGGTTTGTTAGTGTAGGGTTGCTCTCGGGCTGGGTTGGTTTGTTAGTGTAGGGTTGCTCACAAGCACCGGTCTGGGTTGGTTTGTTAGTGTAGGGTTGCTCACAAGCACCAGGCTGGGTTGTTTTGTTAGTGTAGGGTTGCTCACAAGCACCGGGCTGGGTTGGTTTGTTAGTGTAGGGTTGCTCACAAGCACCGGGCTGGGTTGGTTTGTTAGTGTAGGGTTGCTCACAAGCACCGGCCTGGGTTGGTTTGTTAGTGTAGGGTTGCTCACAAGCACCGGGCTGGGTTGGTTTGTTAGTGTAGGGTTGCTCTCAGGCTGGGTTGGTTTGTTAGTGTAGGGTTGCTCACAAGCACCGGTCTGGGTTGGTTTGTTAGTGTAGGGTTGTTCACAAGCACCGGGTTGGGTTGGTTTGTTTTTGTAGGGTTGCTCACAAGCACCGGGCTGGGTTGGTTTGTTAGTGTAGGGTTGCTCTCAGGCTGGGTTGGTTTGTTAGTGTAGGGTTGCTCACAAGCACCGGTCTGGGTTGGTTTGTTAGTGTAGGGTTGTTCACAAGCACCGGGTTGGGTTGGTTTGTTTTTGTAGGGTTGCTCACAAGCACCGGGCTGGGTTGGTTTGTTAGTGTAGGGTTGCTCTCGGGCTGGGTTGGTTTGTTAGTGTAGGGTTGCTCACAAGCACTGGGCTGGGTTGGTTTTTTAGTGTAGGGTTGTTCACAAGCACCGGGTTGGGTTGGTTTGTTTTTGTAGGGTTGCTCACAAGCACCGGCCTGGGTTGGTTTGTTAGTGTAGGGTTGCTCTCGGGCTGGGTTGTTTTGTTAGTGTAGGGGTTGCTCACAAGCACTGGGCTGGGTTGGTTTGTTAGTGTAGGGTTGCTCTCGGGCTGGGTTGGTTTGTTAGTGTAGGGTTGCTCACAAGCACCGGGCTGGGTTGGTTTGTTAGTGTAGGGTTGCTCTCGGGCTGGGTTGGTTTGTTAGTGTAGGGTTGCTCACAAGCACTGGGCTGGGTTGGTTTGTTTTTGTAGGGTTGCTCACAGGCGTCGAGCTGTGCAGGTTTGTTATTGCAGGGTAGCCCCTGGCCGTGGGATCCTGCAGCTTGTTTATTTCAGCCACTGGAGCACTGAGTCTACGACAGCGTCTAGGCCTCAGGCCCCAGGACATGGGCGCTGGGGCGCCGGGTTGTCCAGACTTTGCTCGTTTCGAGCGGCTGAGAGCGGCCCCGCCGGTAAACAGGGCAGTCGGGCGGCTGGACTCTGCTCCAGGAGTGAGGGCCTGGCAGGAGCCCGTAAGAAGCCAGCGCAGCCCTGAGCTCAGCCTGGCTCCTTGCCTGGGGCCTGGCTGCTCTGTGTCCCCGGGCCCCCTGCCGTAGGGGGTCAGGGTGGGTTCCTGCGGGGGGAGGGGAGGGAGGAGGTGCAGAGAGCTGCGGATGTGCCTGTTCTCTGCTCCCACGATGCACTGCAGCGAGCGGCTTTGCTGGGCTCAGGTGCCCCTTGAGCATCTCTCCTGCTGGCTCCATGCCAGCCGGGCCGTCGCATTTAGGGCTGACTCTTCTTCCCTGTGCAGCTGGTTCCGTGCGGCCCCCCTGTGCTCATGGACCTGTGGCCTGTTCCCGCCAGCCGAGAGAAGGGATGGTATTTAGCGCTCCTCGCCCCGAGTGTCAAGGGCCCTGGTTATCCTTGGCTGGACCCCTCCCGGCTGTACTGTCACCGGCAGGTATGCCCCCCCCGTAAGGGGACTGCACGTGGAGAGCAGTCTAGCTGCAGGGTTTCTGGGTCCCAGGGGTGTCCATTAGTGTGTGTGTGTGGGAAAGAGTTAATCACCCGCCCTAGCTAGCCATGCCCCCATCCCGCAGTGATGGGCACAGCTGGCCAGGCGAGTGAGCAGGACCTGCTGTGGCACCAGCCTCTGCCAGGCATCCCGTGGTGCTGGGCTGGTGGGTTAGTGAGGGGGAGGATGGGCCCCAAGCCCTGGGCATGGAGACCTGGGACGCGATGGCTCTGCTGGGCCGGGGGGCCTGCGCCAGCCTGGGCTGCAGCCTTGGCCACCTGGGCCCAGAAAGAAGCCAAGGGCTCTGCCTTGCTGATCCTGCTCCCAGGGGCGTCGCCGGCCGGGCACCTGCTGGCTGTGAGCCCAGTCGGGGGACGCAGGCAGGACCTGGGAGCTGCCTGGCAGACCGGCTCCCCGGCCCTGCCGCCCCACCACATCTGCCTGAGGGGGCTGGCACGTGGTGCAAAGGCCAGCGGTGTCCCTGCGGTACCAGGCCCAGCCACCTAGAGATTAAGTGGGCGCCGGCCAGTTCGTGCAGCATCTCTGCTCCAGACTGGGCGGGCGGGGGCAGCACTCGCCAGCCTGCGGCACTCTCAGCAGCTCTGCCGTCTCCCCAGGCCCTGCGGGACTGCACTGCGGACCTGCTCCAGCCCTTCTGCGAAGACCCCATCGACCTGGTCCGCTGGAATCGACGCCATGGGCTTCATCCTAGGTAACCCCCCGTCCGCCCCCTCCCTCGGGAGTGTGTGCGGGCACCACCTGACCTCCAGTGAACAGAGGGTTAACCTGGGCTTGGGCCTGCCCCCTCCTTGCCGGGCCGCCCCTGGGTTCTGCGCCTCCAGGGCTGTGCCCCGGCTCCCAGGGCACGGGTGCCCGCTCACGCCTCTGCTTGCCCTTGTGCCAGGCGCTGCCATAGCCAACACCCTGCAGAAAGGCTTCCTGGCCATCCGCAAAGCCGGGCACCTCTGCGTGGAGACCTGCACGCAGCCCTACACCGACTACTCCGCCCGCCAGAAGCTGCTGGAGATGAGGACGGACGCCATCCAGCCAGGTGAGAGCTGCGGCAGGCACGGCCAGCAGCCCCCGGGCTCTCGTGCCTGGCTCACTGCCCTCGGGCGCTGCCACCCATCTTCTGTCCTGTGGGAAGGGCCCTCCCCTCCCCTCCCCTCCGACTCGCCTAAGCATGGGCCCCAGCACCCCATCTACGCCTCTCCTGCCCCAGTGCCCAGCTCCGTGGCAGAGCTCCCAGGGAGCAGCAGAGCACCTCCCTGGCATCTCATGGGCACTGTTACTGCAACGTGCCCCTGCCCGAGCCTGCCTGTGAGGCGGCAGTGCCAGGACGGACTGGCGGGTGGGAACGGCATCACGGCGACAGCAGAGGGAGGGGGCTGTGGGGAGAAGCCCCACCTAACCGAGCCCTTGCACCCCAGGTCTGCGTGTCTTACTGGTGGATCAGTGGATTGAAACAGGGGGGACCATGCGCGCTGCCATCCAGCTGGTGGAGCAGCAAGGGGGAGTGATTGCAGGTAGGGGGCAGGGTGATGGGCGGGGGGGGGGCGGCTGGCCAAAGGGCTGCGATCTCTGTGTGGCTGGCCCAGAGCTTCGGCCTCCGCGGGGCAGGAAACAGGGCCCCCTGGACAAGGCGATCGCCGGGCGTGGGAAACGTTGGAAGAGTCTCAGGCTTTTCCTTAACCAGCATTTCCCCTGAACCGTTTCCAACCCAAAGCCCGGAACGTTTGGCTGAAATGTTTAAATCTCCGGGTGGGGGACGAAAACCAGAAACCTTTTTCCAACCGAAACTTCCCCAGCGCTGGCTCTTTCGCTGGGCCAGCGGGTGTGTCACTCAACCCCGCAGTTGGGTTCACACAGTGCAGCGGGTGTAGAGGAGACGCCTGGAGGTCTCCACAGTGCTGCAGGGCACCCGCCTGGGGGGACAGGCTTGAGAGGGGAACGAGCCCCCCCCACCCAGGGTAGCTGGCCCTCTGAAGGAGTCAGGGCCGCCTGCCTCTGACAGGCTGCACACGGGGAAGGAAGCAGCTCAGGTTCACCTGGGAGTCGCTGGGAGGCCATTCATTAGGAAGGGGAACACCTGGGTAAGCTAACAAGGAAGCTGTGGCCAGTATGGGCCAGAGGAGAGAGGCCCAGTCCCCAGGAGAAGAGCTCCCACGGGGAGGGCTTCGGGAGGAAGCTGGTGATAGGGCTCACCATGAAGAGAAGCTGAGGAGAGAGCTCCTGGGTGGGACGGGAGAGGCTCTGAAAGGGAGCTGCTATGAACGCCATGGCTCCGCTGAACCTGGCCCATGGAAGGACTCATCCGGTAGCAGCAGAAGCCCCAGAGCGCAGGAATGACCGTCTCAAGGCAGGTTTGTTGCGGTTTGTCCCCTATGGGGACCCTTCCCCTAACTGATGACACGCCCTGGCTCCAGAAGAGGGTTCTGGGTCACGAGGGCCTCGCTGGGGAGGGTTCTGGATGGACATAAGTGGGGCTGATGGACTAAGATTACCTCTCCCGCCCCAGAATGGAGGCACTGAGGGAGGCCTACTTGCACATTGTTCCACCTGGAGGTTAAATAACCACTCCCCTGAAGGGGTGCTGTTCAATATATAGAAGCCTCATTGGATTGACTGAAGCCCACTAGGGGAAACTGAGGCAGAGATGCAATGGCAGAGCTACAGCAGGCCACCAGGGGGAGCTCCAGGTTGATGGGCCTATGATGCTCCTGCTCCAAGGGAAGGAGCAGCTCCATTTAAGTGTCCCAAATTATGGGGAATGGACAGGTATGACTGGCCGGAGTCTAGTAGGGTGTTGCGGGGGGGCACAATCTTTCCCATCTCCAGCCCCTTTGCTGGTGGAGTGCTGTCCCCTCTCAGTGAGAGGCAGCGCCCTGACCTAGGGGAGCCGGGTGCTGCCCCCGCGCTCCACAGGCCTGGCAGGGCCGGGGAAAGTTGGGTTTGCCAGACAGGATCAGGCCTGTCCCTAGCCAGAGGTGCCTGATCAAGGTGAGTCCCCCGCAATGCACCTGGCCACCCACGCAGTGTTGGGCCGGGGCTGTCCCCTGGCAGCGCTGGTTAGTTCTTGCCGCGGGTGGGCTGCTGCCCGTCCTTGGCAGTGCCCAGCAGAGCATGGCCCGGGGAGCGTGGCCATGGCCCCTCCCTAGGGCACTGCCCAGCACCGGGATCGAGGGTCTCGCTCTCCGGGCCCCCGCCGTAACCCCCCTGCTCTGCTCCGTGTTGTGCAGGCGTGGCTGCAATCTGCATCGAGGACAGCGAGGGGGGCAAGTGGATCCAGGAGCGTTACAAGTGTTCGCAGTGTGTCCCCCAACACCTGATGCCCCAGTTCAACAGGCACCAGCTGGAGTCCTTCCAGGCCTTTGGGGCCGCGCCTGGCCAGGCGTGATTACTGGGATCCCCTGCTCTGCAGCCGAGCCTGGCACCAAGGCGCCCAGGACCACCTGCTGGGTTGTCCCTGCTCCCAGAGGCCGGAAGGGGGGGGTCACAGCCCCCAGAGAGCTGCTTCCCCTCCCCCACCCCAGTCTAATCCAATTACCCAATGTAACCCTTACTAATCACAGATGCCCGACTGCGCCCTCCAGCATGCCTGCATCACGGGGGCGGGGCAGTGCTCAGACACCAGCTACGCCCCTGCCTCCGGGGAGCAATCTCACCCCTTCTGCTGTGCATCAAACCTGCCCCACTCTAACCCCCTTGATCTGCCTGGACGACACCCCCACCCAGCTGCTGCTGGGAGCACAACCTGGGGAGCCCTAGGTGGCCTCCCTGGAGTTCGTTACTCCCCGAGAGCAGAAGGAAAGCTTTGTGTGGGCATGGCCCAGCTCCCTGCTGGCGGCTCCCCCAGCGTCTGGCTGCAATCTGGCACGCTGCTCCTTCCTCCTCTGGCTGACTGCCCTCAGCTGCTGCCCTGGCCCTTTGGCGCCCCGGCCGGCTGCGGGCACCCAGCGGTGCGGTCAGTGTGCAGGGGGACGGGGCTGCAGCCCCGAGCTGCCTCCTCCTTGCTCTAGCGCCCCGCAGACCAGCCGAGACTCACGGCCCTCCCTGAGCGGCTCCATCCTGCCGGGCATCCCGGAACGCGGCAGCATCCTCGCTCCCAGAGGAAAGCCAGCCAGCCCTGATGTCCCCCACCCCAATCACCGGGGACTTTCTTTTTTTTAAAAAAAGTGTAGAAATCAGGCTTTATTACATAGCAACAGCGCCAGGAGACCTCTCCCCTTTCTAATTACACACTGATTTGCATAGTTAACAAGCTTGTGCGGTCTCTTCCTTTCCCTGCAGGCAGCGGGGTTTCTGGGGGCGGAAGTGGGGCAAGTCCCAGGCTGCTGCTCTGTCTGCTTCCTGTGCTCTTGGGGCAGGAGGTGGGCAGGACACTGCCGGCTCCTGGCAGTATTAACACCCCCGGAGTGAAACCAGGGCAGTGCCCTGCCCAGCCGGCACCAGCCACGAGGCCGGCGGGGGGCAGGGCAGGGGCACACAGAGACCAGGCTCTGCCCTAGCTCGCAAGGGAGGGAGGGGGGATTCCTGTGCCAGCCGGGAGGGGGCACCGCAGGGCACAGACCAGAGGGATGCTCAGCTGCCCCCAGGGCGGGTCAGGGCAAGGAGCGATCAAACTCCTGGCTCCGCAGTCCCCAGCTGCCCAGCCCCACTCCGGGCTGCCCTGCACAGGGGGCAGAGGGAAGAACTAGTTCTGGCTGAGTGGGGTGAGAGGTGGGGGCAGGGGCTGAGCCGGGGGGAGGTATCGCCGCGGAGCCGGCCCCTGCAGGCCAACGGCTGGGATCTGCCAGCAGCTCTTTGGTAGCGGAGAGAGTCCAGTGCCAACGGCGGGGTGGGGCTGGCGTCCCCCGTCAGCGGCAGCACTTGGATTTCCTCCTCTGCGCCGTCAGGTACAGGTTGGTGTCCGTGCTGTGAATCCCTGGGGAAGCAGCACACGTGGGAAGTACTGTGAGTGCCCCAGCCCCCTCCCGGGCCCACAGAGCCCTTGGCCGGGCTGCCAGCCCCAAGCCTGCCGGGGTTGGGAGTGCCACCGGGCTGTTCCCAGCCGCCCACGCGGGGCTCCTGGGGGAAGCTGGCTGCGGCGCTCAGCTCAGTGCCTAGGGGACGATCCAGGCCAGGGCTGCTCTCTCCCCCCAGAGCCAGAGGGTCCCGCTAGGGCAGCACCAGGCAGGTGGTGGGGCATGGGGCGGGGGAGCCCTGCCCCTCCCCTGCTCTGTGGTTACCCAGAGGAGCCAGCCAGCTAGATCCCCCGGACGTCAGATCACAGCATAGTGGCGCCGGCTCGGATCCCGGCGCTCTGAGGCGGATACTCACGCACGACGTCCCCGATCTTCCTGGCGCTGCTCTTCTCCAGCTCGGCCAGCACGCTGCTCTCGAAGGTCAGCGAGGCCACGCGGAAGAAAAACTCCCTCACGTTCTCCCCTGCCCGGAGAGCGGAGAGTGACCCCTCCGTCCCTGGCCCCCAGCCCCACGGATGTGCCAGCGCTGGGACCGTCCGCTGGGGTAGCAGCTGCGGGGTCACCGCCAGCCAGCAGGGAGCCATGCCCGGGGCGATGCCCACAGCGGGGCAGAGGGCGGTCGGTGTCTGAGGCTGGCCCAGGCACGCGTGTGCTGAGGGGAGGCCTGGGGGCAGGAATGCAGAGCTGGGGGGCGGGCAAAGGGTGCTCAGACCCCTCAACAGTGATGCCAGATGGGACTCCTGGCCTACGCTTCAGCCCTGGGGGCACCAGGCCTCCACCCTAGGGGCCCGAGAGAGGCAGCAGCTGGGGGCACCTCTCCCCTCTGACCCCCCCCCCATCACAGCCTGCCCCGGGGGAGCCGGGGTGAGGGCACTCACCAGTGAGCGAGGAGACAGCCCAGTACTCCGCATGCATCTCCTTGGCCACCTTGACGGCGTCTCTCTCGATGAGGCTGTACTGCGCGGGCGGCTGTGGGAGGAGACGGGAGGTCACCACCTGAGCCCGGCCCCATGGCAGGGGCCCATGGGGTGAGGGGGAACGGCTCCTGGGGGCTGGCTGGGACGGCCGCTCCATGGCCTAGACCAAGCCCAGGGCTCTGTCCTGGGGCGTTTGCCGAGTCGAGCCCCCCAGGGCAACGAGGGGTGGCCCCAGGCTCTCCCCGGCAAGCGCCATTGGGCTCAGGAGGGGCTGGGACCCACACTCACGCTCAGGTCCTTCTTCGAGCCCACCAGAAAGAGGATCACGTTGGAGGGGTCGTTCTCCTTCAGGGCATCGGCCAGCCACTGCCTGAAGGGCGAGAGAGGCCATTAGCCGGGGAGGCAGGCGGGGCCCTGGGCTGTGAGACTTCCCCAGAGCCAGATGCCCGCTCAGCCCAGCCCCAGGGATGGCAGCAAACCGCCCCCCAGGCCAGCCCCACTCCCGGTCCCCCACCCTCAGCCCCCGCATGGCCCAGTGCCTGCACCCAACCCCCACACCTTAATCTATAGCCTGGTCCCCTCATGCCTCGAATCCCCCCCCTCGCTCCCCCTCCCAGGACCCCACCCGACCCTGCTGTCACCCCTGTCCCCGGCAGCCAACCCCTCTCCCTGCAAGAAGAATCCCTTCGCCCCCGAGGTGGCGTTACCGTACCTGGTGTGCGCTAGAGACGCCACGTCGTTCACATCGAACACAATCACTATCGCTGGGGAGAGAGCGAGAGGAGGTGAGAGATGGGGGGGGCTGGGGGGAGCCCACAAACCCTGCGCTTGGTATTGAGAGCACCAGCCTGGGCTTGGTGTAGGGCCGAGAGTTAGCACTGGGCCTGCAGGGGCCAGATTGTTATGGAAGGGCGGCGTGTGTGTTACGGTAGGGTTGCCAGCAGGGCAGTGTGTGTGTGTTACGGTAGGGTTCCCAGCAGGGCGCGGTGTGTGTTACGGTAGGGTTGTCGGCAGGGCGCGGTGTGTGTTACGGTAGGGTTGCCAGCAGGGCGCGGTGTGTGTGTGTGTTACGGTAGGGTTGCCGGCAGGGCGCGGTGTCTGTGTGTGTTACGGTGGGGTTGCCGGCAGGGCGCGGTCGGTGTGTGTTACGGTAGGGTTGCCGGCATGGCGGTGTGTGTGTTAAGGTAGGGTTGCCGGCAGGGCGCGGTCGGTGTGTGTTAAGGTAGGGTTGCCGGCAGGGCGCGGTCGGTGTGTGTTAAGGTAGGGTTGCCGGCAAGGCGCGGTGTGTGTGTGTGTGTAAAGGTAGGGTTGCCGGCAAGGCGGTGTGTGTGTGTGTGTGTTACGGTAGGGTTGCCGGCAGGGCGCGGTCGGTGTGTGTTACGGTAGGGTTGCCGGCAGGGCGCGGTGTGTGTGTGTGTTACGGTAGGGTTGCCGGCAGGGCGCGGTGTGTGTGTGTGTGTGTTATGGTAGGGTTGCCGGCAGGGCGCGGTGTGTGTGTGTGTGTGTGTGTGTGTGTGTGTGTGTGTGTGTTATGGTAGGGTTGCCGGCAGGGCGCGGGCGGTGTGTGTTACAGTAGGGTTGCCGGCAGGGCGCGGTGTGTGTGTTACGGTAGGGTTGCCGGCAGGGCGCGGTGTGTGTGTGTGTGTGTGTATTACGGTAGGGTTGCCGGCAGGGCGGGGTGTGTGTGTGTGTGTGTGTGTGTGTTACGGTAGGGTTGCCGGCAGGGCGCGGTGTCTGTGTGTGTTACGGTAGGGTTGCCGGCAGGGCGCAGTGTGTGTGTGTGTGTAAAGGTAGGGTTGCCGGCAGGGCGCGGTGTCTGTGTGTGTTACGGTAGGGTTGCCGGCAGGGCGCGGTCGGTGTGTGTTACGGTAGGGTTGCCGGCAGGGCGCGGGGTGTGTGTGTGTGTGTGTTACGGTAGGGTTGCCAGCAGGGCGCGGTGTGTGTGTGTGTGTGTGTGTGTGTGTGTGTGTGTTATGGTAGGGTTGCCGGCAGGGCGCGGTCGGTGTGTGTTACGGTAGGGTTGCCGGCAGGGCGCGGTGTGTGTGTGTGTGTGTTACGGTAGGGTTGCCGGCAGGGCGCGGTGTGTGGGTGTGTGTGTTATGGTAGGGTTGCCGGCAGGGCGCGGTGTGTGTGTGTGTGTTTTACGGTAGGGTTGCCGGCAGGGCGCGGTGTGTATGTGTGTGTGTGTTATGGTAGGGTTGCCGGCAGGGCGCGGTCGGTGTGTGTTATGGTAGGGTTGCCGGCAGGGCGCGGGGTGTGTGTTACGGTAGGGTTACCGGCAGGGCGCGGTGTGTATGTGTGTGTGTGTGTGTGTGTGTGTGTGTGTTACGGTAGGGTTGCCGGCAGGGCGCGGGGTGTGTGTTACGGTAGGGTTACCGGCAGGGCGCGGTGTGTATGTGTGTGTGTGTGTGTGTGTTACGGTAGGGTTGCCGGCAGGGCGCGGTGTGTGTGTGTGTGTGTGTGTGTGTGTTACGGTAGGGTTGCCGGCAGGGCGCGGTGTGTGTGTGTGTGTGTGTGTGTTACGGTAGGGTTGCCGGCAGGGCGCGGTCGGTGTGTGTTACGGTAGGGTTGCCGGCAGGGCGCGGTGTGTGTGTGTGTGTGTGTGTGTGTGTGTGTGTTACGGTAGGGTTGCCAGCAGGGCGCGGTGTGTGTGTGTGTGTGTGTGTGTGTGTGTGTGTGTTACGGTAGGGTTGCCGGCAGGGCGCGGTGTGTGTGTGTGTGTGTGTGTGTGACGGTAGGGTTGCCGGCAGGGCGCGGTGTGTGTGTTACGGTAGGGTTGCCGGCAGGGCGCGGTGTGTGTGTGTGTGTGTTACGGTAGGGTTGCCGGCAGGGCGCGGTGTGTGTGTGTGTGTTACGGTAGGGTTGCCGGCAGGGCGCGGTGTGTGTGTGTGTGTGTGTGTGTGTTACGGTAGGGTTGCCGGCAGGGCGCGGTGTGTGTGTGTGTGTGTGTGTGTGTGTTACGGTAGGGTTGCCGGCAGGGCGCGGTGTGTGTGTGTGTTACGGTAGGGTTGCCGGCAGGGCGGTGTGTGTGTGTGTGTGTGTGTGTGTGTGTGTTACGGTAGGGTTGCCGGCAGGGCGCGGTGTGTGTGTGTGTGTGTGTGTGTGTTACGGTAGGGTTGCCGGCAGGGCGCGGTGTGTGTATGTGTGTGTGTGTGTGTGTGTTACGGTAGGGTTGCCGGCAGGGCGGTGTGTGTGTGTGTGTGTGTGTGTGTGTGTGTTACGGTAGGGTTGCCGGCAGGGCGCGGTGTGTGTGTGTGTGTGTGTGTGTGTGTTACGGTAGGGTTGCCGGCAGGGCGCGGTGTGTGTATGTGTGTGTGTGTGTGTGTTACGGTAGGGTTGCCGGCAGGGCGCGGTGTGTGTGTGTGTGTGTGTTATGGTAGGGTTGCCGGCAGGGCGCGGTGTGTGTGTTACAGTAGGGTTGCCGGCAGGGCGCGGTGTGTGTGTGTGTGTTACGGTAGGGTTGCCGGCAGGGTGGCACTTGTTGCAGCAGGCTGCTCATCAGGACCGGGGTACAAGCCCCTGGCTCTCGGTGCCCTGCACCCTCCTGGACCCTGGCACCTCACCTTGTGCTCCGCGGTAGTAGGTGGATGCGATGCACTTGAATCTCTCCTGGCCAGCCGTGTCCCACCTAGGGGGAGGGAAGGCAGCGGGTTAGCCGTGGCTGTGGTGGAAGGGCCGAGCAGGCTGGGCTGAGCCGGTACTCACAGCTGTAAGCTGAAGGGGACGCCGAGCACCTCAAAACGCTCCATCTCGAAGTCCACCCCGATGGTCGCCTTGTAGTTCTTATCGAATGTGTCCTTGCAGAACCTGCGGGGGAGACGCAGCCGGCGGAGAAGGGGGGTCAGCATACACAGCCCCTCCTGCTACAAAGAGCTGGCCCCCTGGGGCTTCCTGCCAGGGAGCCAGGGACCCGCCACCCCCTCATGGGTGGGACACAGCAGCTGGTCCGCAGTGAGGTACCAGTCTGGGAGAGGAAGTGAAGGAACCGTCTGTGTCTATCTAAATGCGAAGGGAGCCAGTGCCCCGAGCAGCCCACGATGGGGTATTAGCTCTGTGCTGGCAGAGGGAAAATGCTCAGCTGACTCCCCTGGATTCTCCTGGGACATCTCCCATCCAAGCAGCAAACAGGCCGAGCTCTACGGAGCTGACCCTGCTCTGGAACACAGCCAGGCGTGGACAAGCTGACACGTTCCCAGCCAAACCTCCCCGAAAAGCCCCCCTAAAGCAGCGCCAGGAGCAATGGGGAAGTGGGGACACCCCATAGCACCGACTCTGGGGATCAGGCGTGTCTGGAATAGTCCAGGCCACTGGGTGACTCCCTATAGCCCAGCGAGCAGGGACCACGAGTCCTGTGTGTCTGCACAGTGCCTTGCACAGTGGGGCCTGGCCCTGAGATCATAAATGACGCTCCCCCCCCCCCCCCCAAGAGAGGGGCCTTTCCAGCACAGCCCCACCCCCCCAGCCAGCCCCACCTACCGGTTGATTAAGCAGGTCTTGCCCACTGACAGGTCTCCCACCACGATGATCTTGGAGATCTTAAACCTGCTGGTGAGAGCCGGACACGTCAGCTGTGAGCTCCCGTCCCCCACCCAGGACGGGCCCCGGCTCACTGCCCCAGACAGCGCCCACTCCCAGAGCTCAGTCTGCCTGGGGGCCAGGCCAGCAGCCTCCGCCCCGAGGGGTTTGGTGTCTCCAGTGACTTCACTCCCCACCCTGCTGGGCTGGTGCTCCCAGGGCTCCCTGCCCGTCCCAGTGACCCCAGCTTCCATTGGGTAATGAGTAATCGCCGGAGCAGCTGTCTCCTGGTAACCTCAGACACCCAGGCAGGCTCCTCCATCTGCTCAGGAAGCTAACGAGTCTGGGCAATTAGCCTCCTCCAGGTGTTTGTCAAATGCAGCCTGCTGAGAAACCTGAACCTCACCTTCCCCCCGACACACCCGTCCCACTGCTGAGAGGGTTCCCCTCTGCTGCTGAGCCAGAGGGAGGCCAGGATGCACGGAGCTCCCCCTGCCTCCCTGCTCTGGCGCCTGGGGGATTTCAGGCCAACCCCGTCTCATTGTCTCTGGGACCCAGGCCCAGCGGAGACGTGCTTTCCTGAGCACTAGGAGTCTCAGTCCAAGGCAGGACCCCCACCTCCCCTCCCCAGACATTCCTGCAAGGTGAGTACGCTCCAGCCATGCTCCAGCACGCAGGGCTCTTAAAGAGACACTGCTCAGCCGCCCGGCGCTGGGACAGGCCAAAGCAGCCTCGTTCGGTTCCGTTCCATGCAGAAAACTCCCCCAGCGCAGGGCTGGCACTGGCACCAAACGGCCTCGGGCCTGTGATGAGCTCCTGGAATCCGTGTCCCCGGGAGCCGGGGCATGCTGCTGCCTGCCGGGAGCTCATTTCTGCCTCCCTCTCGCTCCGTTCCTTCCCGTGGGGGGCGGGAGCCCCCCGGGGTGAGGGTTCGTGTGCCCCCCGGCCCAGCACAACTTACCCCACTGTCCCCGTTCGCTGCTCCTGGCAGGCACCAGTGACGTGGGGATGGAAGCTGGAGCGCGAATGGAGGGCGGCCTCTTTGTGAAAGCCCTGAAATGGGAGCAAAGACAGTGAGCTGGCAGCTCCTGGGAGGTGAGCTAGGGAGTCGGCAGTGCCCACTAACGCCTCCCCCACAGAGAGCCCGGACCGGCCAGCCCCACACGCCCGGCGAGGGTCCAGCAGAGACACCAGGGCACGCTAATGCCTTCCCCACAGAGAGCCCGAGCGGACCGGCCAGCCCCACACGCCCGGCGAGGGTCCAGCAGAGACACCAGGGCACGCTAATGCCTTCCCCACAGAGAGCCCGAGCGGACCGGCCAGCCCCACACGCCCGGCGAGGGTCCAGCAGAGACACCAGGGCCCGCTAACGCCTCCCCCACAGAGAGCCCGGACCGGCCAGCCCCACACGCCCGGCGAGGGTCCAGCAGAGACACCAGGGCCCGCTGCCCCTCCCCCACAGAGAGCCTGACCGGACCGGCCAGCCCCACACGCCCGGCGAGGGTCCAGCAGAGACACCAGGGCACGCTGCCCCTCCCCCACAGAGAGCCCGACCGGACCAGCCAGCCCCACATGCCCGGTGAGGGCCCAACAGAGAAACCAGAGCACGCTGCCCCTCCCGCTAGCTCAGCTTGAGAGAGGGGATGGACGGCCTGCGGCAGGGACCACACACGGAGCCGTCCCAGCGGGGGGGAGCTGGCAGAGGAAATGCCACCACGGCAGCCAAACCGAGGCCAAGCTGGGGAGAATCCGCTCAACACCCCCAACAATCCCCCCAGCTCTAGCGCTGCACAGATGCCGCGGGGGTGCAGCAGAACCCGGGGAGCTTGGCTCCTTCCCCGGCTCTGATCCTCTTCTTCCCGTGGGCCCCCGCGGGTACCCACCACCCTCCCCTGGACCCGTGCAAGGGCCCCGGCTCGAAGCGCTGCCATGCTCACCGGAGGCAGCTCGGCAATGATCCGGTCCCTCCGGACTGGTGCTAGCACGCTCATCATTTGGAGCCCGACTTGGCTGGGGAGAACCCAGGCACCCAAACCTAGCGGGGGAGAGGGTTGGAGGGAGGTTTGCTGACTGCAGATTTGAAGCCTGTCCTGCAGGATTACAGGCAGGGCGACGGGAGCTGCACTCCCTGCTTTGCGGCTGGCAGCAAGTCCCCCAAGCCTGGCACTGCTGGGGCTGGCGTTCTGGCCCTTCTACTGGCCATGGCCAGAGCCAACGCGTCCAGGGCAGCCCGACCTTCGCCCAGCCACAGCCTGCTGGCCAGGAGCGCAGCACAAAGGAGCAGAGCGCAGCTGCCTTCCTATTTCCTGCAGAGGGGCGAGCAATAGAGGGCAGCGAGCCGTGGCACTCGGGGATCGCTGGAGCATGCACACTGGGCTCTCTGAGGGCGGCTGCAGGCTGCACGGCCCAGTTCCAGGGCTTGCATGAGGTCCCCAGCAGCACGCTGGCCACCCTGCATCTATGGAAGCCCAGGCTCTGGGCCGCTGCTCGGATTGCTCCATGGGTTCCTTTGCTGTTCAGTGGGGGGACCCTAGAGCACCATGGTGAGTCTGGGGGTCACTGTGCAGCCCTGGCCAGTTCTGGCCGATCCGTGCCAGGCTATGGGGATGTCCACCGGGGGGGGGGGGGAGAGAGAGTCCCTGAGCCAGGGGCAGGTGACAGCTGCACTCCTAGAGGATCCGTCTCTTTAGCAGAACCTTGGCCTGAAGGGCGGGGAGAGGCTGGGGCAGGGCAGGGGGGCAGGGCAGGGGGGCAGGGCAGGGTGCCCGGCCTACTCCAACGCTCTGTTGTAGAAAATCTTCCAGGGGGGCCCTGGCTGACCCCAGGAGCCACCGTGAGACATCAGGCTGGTGAGAAAGGGCCCTACCTCTGCATGGATGCTGCATTCCCGCCTGCGCCTCTGGGAGTGAAGGGCCTTCCCCAGCACTCTGTGCTCCGGTGGAGGTTTGCTCTTGGCCCAGCAGCTGGCCAGCACCCAGGGAGATTTCATCTGGGCCCCAGCCTGAGCTGCAGCTTCCCAGAGCCCCATGCGGTGCAGAGAAGGACTCCGAAGCCCTGTCCCTGGCTCCACAGACAGGCTCTGTGGCTACGGGCAGGGGTCCCTGGGCCAGCAGAGCGGGTTGCTGACCGCGTGGCGTGTTGGACAGCACCCAAGGCAGAGCTCTCCTGCAGCTCCGTCCTGGGAGCTGGCACTGCTGCCCAGGCTCCTTGGCCGCGTCCTGGAGCACGACAATCACTCGCTATTTCACGCCTGGCTGCGCCGGGCTGCCTGGAGAGAGGCCAGGATAAAGGGCTGGCTGGGGCCACCAAGAAGCCAGGCTGGGTTGGAATCACAGCAGCTGCTGTCTTTGGGTTCGATCCGTGCTGACGGGTGCTAGAGCGAGGCGCGGCCGACCCGAGGCCTCACCAGGGAACCCCACAAGCTACACCGGGGTTGGCTCCCTGAGCGGGCTGCAGACAAGCTGACGGGGGGCCCACCTCTGCCCCAGCTGGCCTGGCACAGTTCCCAGGGCCAGACTGAGCGGCTGTGAGCAGGACTTGGCAGGACCCGGGCTACCCGCGCCCGGCGCTGTCTAGTCCACACTGGCTACCGCTGGGGAAGGGGCCTCAGGGGCCGGAGAACCCAGCGAGCCTGCAGCAACTACCCGGGACTCCTGGCCCCTGCCCTGGGAGTGAGAGGGATGCATCTGGCAAGGGGGCGGGCTCCCCGGGGGGTCTGGCGGGGGGGACACGCAGCCCAGGAAGCCCCCCCGACCCCACTCACCCGCATCAGCGGCGCCTTCGGGCGGCGGGGAGCTCGGGGGCGGCTCGGGCGCTGAGCTGCATTTCGGGGGAGGGGAAGGTAACTTGATCCCCGGACATTCCAGGGGCTGCGCGGGCAGCCGGCGGGCCGGGCTGCGCATTCCGGGACTGGGAGAGGGGCCGGGGCAGAGGTACCCCGCCGGGCCCGGGCCGCCCCCTCTTCCCGCCCCCCCCCGGGGTCCGAGCAGCCCCCCCCCCCTCGGGCCGCGCATTCCGGGACTGGCCGGGGCAGAGGTACCCCGCCGGGCCCGGGCCGCCCCCTCTCCCTGCCCGCACCCCCCCCCCCCCCCAGGTCCCGGGCCGCCCTCTCTCTCCGCCCCCCTCCAACAGCCCCCGAGCAGTCCCCTCTCCCCCCCGGGCCGGGCCGCCCCCTCTCCCCCCGGGGTGCCGGCTTTTCCCGCCCGGTCCCCACTTGCAGGTCTCTGGCTCTAGCTCGTGTTGGGGGCGGGGGCTCCCCGGCCCCTCGGTACCTTCCGCATAGGGGGCGCTCCGGCTGCGGCGGGGCTGGGAGGCTCCTTCCCACGACAGCTGCTCCGGGTTAGTGACTCACACGCTGAGGCTCCGGGGGCGGGGGCAGGCAGAGCCCCCCGCAGAGCATCCGGCCCGGTTCCCCGGCGGGACATCCCGACCCCTCCCCTGCAGCAGGGCTGCTCCCGCCCCTCCCGGGGCGCCGGTCCCGTCTGTTCTCCGCCCGCAGCCCGAGCTGCCGGTGGCCGGGGAGCCGGCGGGGTCCCGCCTGTCAGCGATCTGCAGAACCAGCGGGACGGGCAGGGGCAGGCCAGAGGAACGGGGAGGGGGGGAGGCTGGGTCGGGGGGCGCCGCCAGGCACTGCTTGCCCCAAAGAGGAAGCCCTGGACGGGGAGGAGAGCGCTGCCCAGTGCAGCCCGGCGGGGATGGGAACGGCTCCCAGGCTGGTGCCGGGAGCGCAGGGCCAATGCTGCTCTGGGGGCATCCAGGCCCCTGCTCAGGCTGTGGGAATCATAGAATCTCAGGGTTGGAAGGGACCTTAGGAGGTCATCTAGTCCAACTCCCTGCTCAAAGCAGGACCAATCCCCAATTTTTGCCCCAGATCCCTAAATGGCCCCTCAAGGATTGAACTCACAACCCTGGGTTTAGCAGGCCAATGCTCAAACCACTGAGCTATCTCTCCCCCCTGCCCTGTCCATCCCTGGCGTCCGGCCAGCGGCCTCGATTCGCTTTCCAGCCAGGCCCCTGAGAGAGTGTCTGGGTTTTCCGGACGAGCCTGGCGCATTGGTGTGCTGAGCTCTGGGACATCGGTGTCACCCCGCTGCGCTCTTTTGCAGATCTGGTCCCAGTTGTGCGCACTCCTGGACACCTGGCTGGCAACGGCACCACGGCTTTGAGCCCAGTGTAACCCTGGGGCTGGCTCTCCACACAGGGCTGAATTTCACCCTGGCGGAGTTAAACTGTCCTGGCAAAAAAAGAGCAAAGAGCGAGCTCCGATTGCATCGTCACTCTCTGTACCCATCAGGCTGCACCCGGGACATGTCCTCGCCTCTCTCCATGAGCCTCCACGGAGCAAACAAAATGCCTCCCGCTCCCCTTGTTTCCATCCTATTATCCTGTGTCTCACGGGATGCTATTTGCACCTGCACTGACAGCTTTCAGAGGGCAAAGCCCACCATGGCC